>QRFI01000004.1:0-1272104 GCA_025389085.1 Sclerotinia subarctica | reverse complement strand
CGGTCACAATTAATGATTTATTGGCACTATCACCAACAGCATGTCAATAATATAACATCACAAGCACACAAACAGATAAATATATATAATACGCTTTATGTATATGATTAATTTAGTATCTAAGAACTTATAAGGTATCTGGGTATAAGTACCCACTCCTGCAATTAATTCCTTCCACCATCCGATGAGAAAAGAATTCGCCAGCTTAGTTGAAACTAACGACTGGAAAGAGGACCCAAAACCAACACAAAGAGCCAGGAAGCTCCGCTCGCTCACCAATCTTCATATTATATGAGGGAGGAAAAACTCCGATCCAGATGCTATGCATGCAAAAAGGTATTTGAACTTGATGGATGAACGAAAAACAATGAAAAGTACAGCGACCAAAATGCATTCATGATGGGGAATGAGTAACGCCGTGCATGTGTTGCACAACGAATGCCATCGACTCCAAACTCCTCAAAATGTCGATTTATTACTCCATATAACTCCGATTCCCACCAGCGATGTTGTTATGATACTGCCATGAACGTGTCTAATACTGGAGATATTCGTCGTAATTTGGAAAATACCAAAGACCCAATCATTCAACCATAACTCCATTAACTTCGGCGTCAAAAATGACCTCCTGCGGTTTGCGAGGATCGTACCATGCAACTCGTCTCTCATCTCCATTGCGTCCCCCAACCGTTGTCCAGACATGCTTGAGCTTCTTATCATCATAAATTTCTCGATGTCCCATCCATCGTAAACGTGTCTTAGGTTCCATATCACTGATTCCTAGACCACCATTGTGTACCCACTCTTTAACTGCACATCTGATGAATTCAACCTTTCTTCTAAAGTCATTGGCCTGGGGAAGACCTTGGATCATTGGATCGATTTCAGGACGTTTGCGTATTGTGGTTTTTGCTGTCCTCGTTGGTTTGGCCATGAAGTTCAGAAGTGTTTGGAGTGGATAGGAAAGGTGTTGTCGCTCATCGAGAGCAGTCGATGGAAGCGTACCCCTCTCAGTAAGCTCTCGTGCACATTCGAAAGAAAGGTGATAGAAATCACACCAATATCCATCTGCTGAAAGAACGACTTTAGTATGATCTGGGAAATTGAATTGAAAATGGCCGTCACTAAATCCCCAACAACCGACGTCACCCCATCGTTGATAAAAGGTGATAACTGTGCCGTTCACAGTAGCTTCAGGATTCTGACCGGCTGTCCATGATTCGTAAGGATACTCGGCGTCTCTACCATATGCGAACATATAGTTACCAAATTTTTTCCACAAGCATATCTTCTCCCGTTTGCGATTATCAAATGCATCTACTCCCAGAGGAAGTCTCCCAGGCCGACCCTCAGTACTTTCAGCAACTCTATAAGTCTTTGCAGGTACCGAGCCACGAAGCATTCCTCTCTCACCCTTACTTTCATAGAATTCAACATTTGGACCTGAGATTGGGATAATCTGATGCCTATGTACGTATGATTTGTTTGTTCGGTTTGCTAGATGCCTCTCTCCGTCACGAATGACAATGCAAGACGGGGCAATGACGTTATCTTCACTTTCCGGAGAACCAGCAGGCGTTTCCCTAAAGACGCAACCCACGCTTCCGTTGCTGAGAATATATCCAAGCCCATATTTGTTAGTATAATCTACCCACTTGACGACTATAGCAGGGGTCGCTGGCCTAGATTTGGGAGTGGGTGCGATTGATCTACTGTTTAAAGCTCGATCTAGCTCTACCTGAAGGCGTTGTAGGCCTTCAAGGATGTGATCTGGTTTACTGCCTGGCAGCCACTCCAACTTCTCTTGAGGCGAGAATAACGAAACAACTTTCTTCGTAGAATGCTGCTTCTTCAGTTCTTGTGTTTTTCGTTCTTCGTCAGCCTTTTTCAATTCGTCCACCAGATCAGCTGCAAGGCGTCCTTCAGCTTCGGAGGAGATTTGTGGAACAGATGGAATAGCCTTTGTCTTAAGAATACCACGGGGTTTGATCTCCGTAATCGTGTTACTCGGTGTCTCTTTAAGCTTAGCTTCTCTCTGGTTAGGTCGTCGAGGAAGGACACCTCTCAGTGTAGCAGTATTTGAGGGCTGATCTTTGACGCGTTGTTGCGCGGCAAAACTCTGACTAACAGTCCGTTGGGAAACTGTTCTTTGTGATACTGGCTTCTTAGATAGTGGCGCAAGGGTCGACTCTGCAATGTCTGCAATGAGTGATTCGACAACCGTACTAGACACCTCCGGCTCTATTGCAGCTTTCTCTTCGATGTTTTGTTCATTTTGCTCTCTGATCCATTCGGCATATGGACGGTAGACAATATCCTCGGCTAGAGGTACATGAGGGGTGAGGCCGGCTTTCTCTTCTAAAGCGCATTCCTTATAGAGACTGGTGTACTGCTTTTTTGGAGTCCAAGGACCAACTTCGCACTTGATACATAATTTCTTAAGACTTCGAGCATACGGATTTGGCCTGCCAGGTTTGATAACGACTGACGGAAATTGATCGGGCCTAGGAGGATCCTCTAGTAAATCAGCGCTCATCTCTTCAACCTGGGGCATCCAACCGCAGGTAAAAAATGGATGCTGAACAATGACATCTGGATGAGGTCGCTCTTTTGCGTCCTGTAGCATGGTGGAAACCAACTCTTGAATTTCAGGTGAAATCATGTTGGCAGCAACGAAGTGTTGCGGCCAGGTGTATTCTCTTTCCTTGGCTCGTCGATAAATCTCATCAGCTGTAGCGGATTGAAATGGTGGTTTCCCGGTAAGCATAGCAAAACTGTATTGCATTAGTTAGCATAAAGACTTTCATGCTAAATGAAATGTTGACTAACATAATGATACCCAAGCTCCATATGTCAACTGCATGATCGTGCCCACCATTGTTCTTGGATAGAATCTCAGGCGCAATATAATTGGGAGTTCCACACAAAGTTGTCCTCCGACATGCGGCCATATCCTTGTTCGACATGAGCAATGCTGCAAGGCCGAAATCACCAATTTTCACATTCATATCCTTGTCTAAAAATATATTTCCCATCTTCAGATCACGGTGTATTATACCTCTCGCATGCATATATTTGATAGCTCCGGCGATCTGAACAGTGTAAAAGCGAACCTCCGGCTCCGTGAGGTATTTTCTCTTCTTGACCATATCCATTAATGAAGCATTGGGGCAAAGCTCCATCGCAATATAAGTACATTGGTCATATGAAAATGCTCGATGAAACCGAACAATATTTGGGTGATTCATTTTTGAATGAATTTGAAGCTCGGTTTGAAACTGCCACAAGGGTTTAATTTACGATGCCATGATCGAGTGTCACTGGACTAACCTTCTGCTCCATTTTCTTTTGTGACATGTGGCTTTTGACAATCTTCAAAGCGTACTTCTTCCTTGTCCCTTTAAGTTGACCCTCGTAACAAATAGCAAATCCTCCTTTTCCAAGGCAGCGGCCGGTCTTATATATGGAACCATTCTTTCGGTCTGAACATGGTGGTTCTGGTACCTCACTAGGCGGTGGTGGAGGATGATCCTTTTCTCTTGCTAGCTTAGCTGGGGGAGGTGCTTTCTGCGCCATTGGTTTCGTTCGGATGTTCGTATTGACGTCTCTGGGTGATAGTGCCTCCATTTCTTCGTTCAAAGGAAATTCTTGGACCCAGATGAGGTAATGGTTGATGTTTATGAAAGCCGCTTCTGTGAATTGTTCGTACGTTTGTCTGTTGCATTTATTGTCAACTTGCAATCGCCTGAATTCGAGATCCAACTGAATAACCTCATGGAACTTTTCCAATTCAGTACTGTCGTGAGCGCAATAACCCTGAATAGTACAGTAGTCAGTAAAAAATAATATAGTGTGACGATTTCTTGGTGATTTTCGATCACAATTTGCGGGAAATTTGCTGAACTGAGAAAGAACACATCCTATGACATCTAGGATTTCGATTTCAAGAGGTGTTGTTTCCCATATGAGTTTGGGATATCGAAGTTCCAAGTGCCATTTGTCTTCACTTCTTGGATAACCATATACATATTGCCCTAGCATGTAGCCATGTCTCTTTGAAAACTCGGAAACCTGTGTTGGAGATGGTTTTTGTCTCTGTTTGGCTTCCTCTGCAATTGATAATGCTACCAAGGTAATCTTCGGTGTCCAATGTTGAGATAATTGGTGTATTTTGACTTCCTCCATGACCGATCATTGAGTAATTTTGTTGAATGAGAATTGCTACTTACAAATCAGAGTTTAGTTGTTTTTCGAATACATATTCTCTCTCTCCTGATCATTTAGCAATTTTACTGTCAAGATTGTCGAATGACCAAGGACAGTGAATTGATGAGGCTGACAGATCAAAGATGAGCGAATGGAAAAAATGAAGTTCTCCTTCATGGGGTTGAAGTGACTTATCGATTGTAAACAGCCTCGAAGGCTTTCGCGAAAGGCTTCGTTGGTCAGGGCGTGAACAAGCTCGAATTTTTTGGTTGACACAGCAACGATCCTTCTCTTTACGGACGGGAGTACACGTACAACACAGCACAAATTACATAATACGGTGACTCCATCATCTGAGTCCATCAAAGATTACTCCACTTATATTTTTCACTCTGACACTTGAAATAATTACGCAGGACCAGGGGACCAGGCTGACTAACTTGAACTCCCACATATCTTGCCTGATAGCGGCTTTGATATTTGGTCGAGTTTGCTATACAATGGCACATTATTAATGCTCACATCTATCTTTTTCGACATGCCAATGGTATCTGCAATATAGAAGCATCTCCAAAGCTTCCAACCTGTCATTATGGTCGCGCTCCCTCTGTTCAAACTAGGATCCCTCTTCGTGAGGCATATCTCTAAGTATGGTGCAGTATGTATCAAGCTGGGAATTTATATTTCGACAATATTTTGGGAATGCAAGCTAATGCCCTGTAGAATTGGATTAAGAGACAGGCTCATGAGCACAAGAGATTCCGAGCGATAGCGGCTAAAGGAGGACAAGCACTGCATCAATGGAATATGCGAATACAAGTGAACCTCCTACGGGATAAACAAGCCGAAAAAAGAGCCAGGGAAAAAGCGGAAACTCCCACTGTGAAAACTGAAGAGCAAACCAAAGCGGAGGAGGCTGCCAAAAAAGCACATCATTACAGTCAAGAAAGCATCAGCGTTTGGAGACGGAAATTCAGACCTTTGAGTGAGACGAAAGCCGTTGATCTTTTCGCCGACGTTATTGGCGATACCTTCATATTGTCTGTCGCTATAAGCTTGTTAATGTACGAGTATATAAGGACTCAGTCGAAACCTGATTCGAACGCAGAAAAGCTGGCAGAGCTACAGAAGCTCGAAGAAGAGTTAAATTTACGGCAGAAAGAGTTAGAAGAAGCACAGAAAAGACAGGAGGAGCGGGTAGAAGCACTAGAACAACTTTTGGAGGAAATCCGAAGTGCAAATGGAAAGAAAAAGCTGGCATGGAGATCTTGAATCTTGGATTGTTATGCAGAACATCACAAATTAACTTGCGTGAAGGACCTGATCCCGTTGCCGATAAAAGGTGGAAGCGCCTGTACATATATCGGTTGTCCGTTCGGCAGAAATGCGTGAATGGTGTTGGGCGTGGAAAGTCCTCTTCAGCCCGCTGGATTCCTATCGAGAGGAGTGAGGCATACCCATTGAGTATACGATACCATCTATGGGCGGGAGCTTGGGGACCTGGAAGGGTGAGCGGTGGAATTTGAAGGGGAAGGATGTGGAAGCTTCCCTAAGATGTCAAGCTCGTCTGATCTACGCCGGGCGGTATAGGAAGAAGGACTGGACATTACTGGATCTTTAGATATACAAATTCAACTCATCAAATATGAAACATGTAAACAATAAACGTTTTTTATACATCTTTCGGGATAATTTCTCTCGTGAGCGGTGCCGAGTTCTGGGCAATTCCCCGGTTTGTACAGTTCTGGCACTAAGAAAGCATCTTTTCCGCTCTTTAATGGACATCTCTACCTCTATCTTAACAACAAATCTTAACAAGAAATCGTTCTATAGCAATCAGCGGCGTAAATAAAACCATGTTTTGTTCATCACTACGGAAAAGACAAGAATGGGCTACATTACCTTCCACCTTACTTATGGAAAAAATGCCAAAGTGGAAAGGTCGCGGTTCTTAAAATGGAGCTCAACTTGAATACTGACAACTACATAGAGACAACTCTGAACAGCCATGATTTATCACTTCCAATATGGCCAAGCAAAGGAGATGAGCGAGAGTTCTTCCGTCTGCTCTTGCTATCTTCATCTGATATGCAACCATCTGGCAACATATCCGCCCGGATCGAAAGACTCTATCACCAAACCGGGGGCCGCAACGTAGGAATCATTTTTCTTCTTCACGAAAAGCAAAGTAGCGATAATGGCATGAAAGAATATATAAACCTCCAAATCAGGTACACGAGACACGTCAGTCGGAGGATGAAGGATAACTCTTACTAACATAGTTTTATTTAGCCTGATGTCCACTTTCAAGATTCCAATTTTGCCTTTGACATCAATCTCACAATTCTTCGAAGTGGTCCAAACTTTTCAAAGACAACTTTGTATTGTTCCACCCTCCAAAAGAGTTGATGCTCAATATGAGCTTCTACCATTTAACAATGTTGGTAACGCCATGACGGAGCATACGAGGAATATCCTCAGTGACATTTGTCACAGCATTTCGGAATTGGCTTGCACTGCCGCTACAGCTGCTGGACAGGAGCAATTGAGGGAATGGTTGTCAGAACCTGGTGCGGAATCCGCTGAGGATGTTATAGACTTTGTGAGATTCCCATCAGGACCATTTCCTATTGAATGAATCAATTCTGACTCATTGACAGTGGAAGCGTGAATATCTCCGCAACTGATAGATATATCCTATACTAAGAAGATTTGAGATTTCCCTTGAATGTCATTTCTTACTTCGTACAGGCACTCAGCGTTGTCTGATGAACACTGGGTAATTGAAGGGGCTTAAAGAGAAGCATCTAGAAATATCTATTATATTTATTCCATCACAATGAGGACATGAGAATTCTTGACTCGACCATAACCATATTAAATGCTTTACCATTACCTAGTGATTATTGTGCAAGTTAACTTCTACATTGGAATTTAATTTGGCAGTGACGTAACACCCTTCATCATTCATTCATTGTGGGGCTTAATATATTGATCCCATCCCGACATTGTCAAGCGGATGGCGCCGACTACTGTATGACACGCATTAAATTCTCTTCGACCCATCCATCATCCATAAGATTCCAAGCAAAAGGAAGGAACAGAAACGAAATTATGATACCCAGTAAACCCACTCCGAGAAGCCAAATATGAGTCGTGTGAGATCTGTGGTCAAAGTGAAACCTGGAAGATGACGTCATAATAATGAGGGGTTCAAATCTCGCCAGGTACGAAGCTGCAGCTGCCAACAATTTACTCTGTATCGATTGAGCTACAAAACCAGCAACGTTCCCTTTCTACAAACTCTTTCTTCTTCATACATTTAAACATTCAAACAAACAAACTCAACTTACGAACATCAAACGATCAATAACTACCTCACTTACATACCATCTACTTTCTTTCAACCAAGAATCAATCGATAACAACACCGCAATCATGAAGGTATCAGGAAACCAAACCAAGATTCATTACAAGGGTACCAAGACCGATGAGGACTTCATTGTCTTCGTAGACTCAGACGAGGATCTCAAGAAGTGGAAGGGAGATAAGAGCACTCCTCTTGCACAAGTTGTTGGGCTTTTCAAGGTCTTCGTCACACACAAGTAAGCTTTTCCTCTCATCATTAACCCCACACTATGTATGCTGTATATCTCAGCTATTATACCAGCACCCTTTACCGTGCAGAAAATCATCAAATCCGCTCGGTTTCTTCTATGGATCGTCAAACTAACATTACATTCTTCTAGGCACGGAGCTCAAGGAAGTCTCGACGAAGCTTCAGTATCTCAATTAGAGAATGAGTTTGGAACTAAGGTCGACGACGAGGTCATCAAGGTTATTCTTGAGAAGGGCGATGCGCAACACGGGCCTGTATGTTTATTTCTTACTTCTTTCTCCCCTACATATATATCATCAATACAAATGCTAACATGAACTTTCACAGGCGATGGAAAAGACCGGTCCCAAGAACGACAGCATGGGACCCATGTCTGCTCACTAGAGTATTCACATTGGAGTTGGCGAATGGTTGGGCACGGACGGTATGGGATGGGATATGAAGAAATGATATTATTTGCATGCATGATATGGCATGACATAACATGGCACGATTTTTGCTGGAGATATGAATTGATATTTTTGATGAAAAGGATGGAAAAAATACGCAGCGTCATAATCAAATTTGATGATATGTTTATCGGCTACTTAGTAGCGGGTAAGGCACTAGATCAACAACTAGTAGCTATAGATGCTGAATTAAAAAAAAGTAAAATCCATCTATCCATCCAAACATGCATTATTTTTGTTTTTGCCTTACAACTTGCAAGTGATTGATAATAAGATTATGAATCCAAATGTGTCCTATAGATAGATACCTATCCATCACGATACTATTTTTATAAATCTCACCAAATGATATAATACCCACCAACCTGCACATACGAAGTACACAGCAAAGCATCTACCGAATATAATCCATACCATCCGAAGAATTATATGGAGTATATATAAATAACTACACATCCACCCATCCACCAAGCCATTTCCTCAATGACACTCAAGAAAAGTTTTCCGTTTTCCTACTTTGTTCTACTAGATACTAAACACTACCCAGCCAGATAGATAGATGGATAGATGGATAGATATATAAATAGATAGATAGATAAATACATGATTACTTTTTTTTATATCTATCACTACACTCTATAATACTACTCTACTCTATATAATATATTATCATACTATATAATATAAAATAAAACAGAACCAAGTAAGATTATTATATAAAACCTCAAATTTAAATATTAGAATAAATTTTTTGGATATATACTCCGATGATATTATTTATATAATATATATTCATTTTTGATTATTATTATTATTATCATCATCATCATCATCATCAATGAAAAAGAAAGGATTATTTATCGATATTGAGGAGCTAATTATACGGCGTCTTCTTTCGAGGCTAGTCACATGATGTACCGACAAGAAAATAGCTAGGAACTCGAGGATATCTATATCTATATATCTTTATAATTATAATAATAACAATCATTAATAACTTAACTAGCAAGATGAAATTAGATAGAGTCGCTTGATGTTAATAGTTGATGTGCATATCATATTATATATATTATATCTAGTATATAGGATGCGAAGTGAGTATACATGTATGAAATTATCTCCTAGAATGCCTTTCTCTATTTATATTTCTATTCAATATCAACTTGTTGCCAGGCCAGATGTTGAATAGACTAGACGATATCTTTTAGTTCAAAATGACTATCAAATGTAGTCAATTTCAATCATGCTCCACATTTCATCTTTATCTTCACATCTCCATCGATATTCACCTCTTCTATCCCACATTGCTCACACCCATGATTAAACGCCGGTCGCTGATGCATAAACAAAAGCCCCTAGAAACTCAAACCCTAATATGCAACCCCTTCTGTGCAATTGGGTGACTGAGAAGTCATAGTCATTCATATATGTCCATGCCAATACCGATGCCCAATATTCCTCCCCTGCCACTTCCCTTCCCTGCCGTTTCCATCCCTCAAGTCGTTTCGTTTCGTTCATCCTTTCTACTATACTTTTCCCGTTGTAGATCGTCGAGGTGGAAGTTTCCATACCCCGACTATTACTTCTCCTTCGCTGTACGCCCAAAAATATACCACCAGCCCAATTGTATAGTAAATGGCAGGATTGGTCGCTTGGTATAGTAACGCGGCAGCCAAGGCCGTTAAGGGAAGAACAACAAGTCGAGCCTCTATGCTGCGGTGAAAGGCAGTGCCGACTAGAAATCCGAGTGGCCACTCCCAAGCTAGCATAAACAGACCAAAGAGCAAGTTTATTATTTGTAGTATTGGAATGGGTTTAACTGCTCCGTCGAGATTTTTGGTGAGGAAATCCCAGAAGACCTTGGGCCAGAAGAATCCTTCGATTGCGGCTGCGACTTGATCTAGAGTGTCTCTCATTAGCTTTATGTACAGATGAAATCAAGATTAGTGAATACTAACAGATGGCGGCAGTGAGGACTATTAGACGTGCCCAATGATTCTTAATAAGTCTTCCCATTATATCTTTGAATGAAGAAAGAACTGGTATTATGTGAAAGAAGTCTTGGGTATCGAGTCGTAAGGTATAAGAAATAATAAAAGGGTATCGTTGGTACTGTTCGTTATATCGTTTAACAAATCTTAATAAATAAAAAGCTTCCGAGCCAGCGGAATTGTGAATAGCGAAAGTGAATTGCGTCAACCGTAAAAGAATGCTATCGGCGATAAAGAGTGCACGGCGCTGTTGTAAAAAGCCGTTGACAGCGAGGCGTATCTCTACCTATATCCCCACGCACCAGGAACGCGATCACTGGGCTGGAGGAAATGTTCTTCCCCGTAGCTTGTATCAGGCTGGATACTCCTGGTCAAGATGATGACAGGATGTCCAAGATTCTGTTTGAAGGGAAAGGCCCTTGAGATGATTATCTGATCTTTTCTGACAGCGGGCATCCGAGCGGCGGGGGAATATTATGCGGTAGAAAGATGAGATGACAGCTGTTATTGTGAGGAGGGACCTGGTAATCGTTGTATCAAGACATTTGAAAGATTCGGACGTTGTCTGATCCGTAATATCTGATGAGGTTGAGGTTTGAGGTAATACAAAAAGTTGGTATCGAATCTGTGAGATCTTCGGAGCTATGAGACGTGTTAATGTTTTAAGGCAGGTCGTTGAAAGTCTCTGAAAAGGGTTCCCAGATCTGCGGGTTAAGAGGTTTAAGAATCAACAGGGCAGAAGAGTGAATGGGTGTCATGAGCGGGGGCGAGGTAATGATAAAAAAGTATACCTAGGCACTGCGCTTTTCTGTCTTTGGTTGCCATGATGTCTACATCATGGATCTGCAGCCACTGGCATGCAGAACGGGACTGAAATGCACAAAACGGGGCCTTTCATGTGCACACGGATGGATGTGACGGATCCTTCTGGGCAATTTTCCATCTCTTCTTTGAAGATACTCCCCAATTTGGGATAGCTGGAATCGAGTAGAGATCCAATAGATCTTGTTCTGGCTACAGACCAATATTGCACGGCAAGAGAAATATAGTATTATTATTATTATATGGCAATTATTGGATATAAAAAATGATGGAAAAATTGGGTATCGTTTATGAAAGGGCTGATGATTGGACTGATGATTGGATTCTTTGCAGAAGGTGTCGGCGCTTAAAGGTGCAGTTAATAGGTTGTGGACAAGGGTACAAGGCTACAAGCAGGGATAGGTCACATTCACAATTGACTCTCGTCTCTTTTTATACAGCGGAGTTGTCGGCAAAATCGTGTATGGGTCGTGTGTGACCAGGATGATTGGAAATCGGGCAAGGAATATAAATCATTTATCATGCACAGAGCATATCTTGAACCCTTGGTTCCTGCAAGGTACTACACCACAGGGAGGCTAAATCTCTCATGAGCTTTACTGGATGTCATTCATTTGTAGACGTCTCCTCTGAACCAATAAATCATTTCTTCAACATTTTAGCGACATCCATCATACATGGGAAGAGAGAAGAGCGAAGAGCGAAGAGTTATCCTCAGCGGAGATTGGACCGTTTTTGATATTCCCTGAAAAAGGAATGTCATAAGCAAAATGGGTATACATGACTGACTTCAGGTAGATGTAGGCAATTTCAAATACTTTGCATGTTCATCATCAAGACTCAAGAGGATGAATGTATCCTCCTAGATATCCACATGATGTATCCTCCTAGGTATCCACATGTATGTAACATTACCTGTGGCTTATGATATTTCATTGCATGTGTATGTATATGTATGTCCCATTGATGATCGATAACAAGTTAACCACTCCTACTCGCACCTGGTTATTAATAGATGTGGCTAATATCAGTGTCTAGCCATCGGTTCTGTGTTACCAATTGGTAGGTACAACTGTCTAAACTTCCAAGTAGACGGATAATGAGAAACAGTTTGAAAAAAGCCACCCGTCTCATGATTGATTGATGGCCACATTAATAGCATTCAGATTTATCTCATCGTTCCTCTCACCATCTCATGTTGTACCACGAATGTATTTTGCATGAATGTAAGCCCTGCAAAATGACAAAAATATACCTGAAAAACCTGCCATCTGATATATATGGGCGAGAAATAGCCGCTATCTTGAGACAGTTGGGGGCTTTCTGACAAGTTATGGGCCGGGGGCTTTAGTTTTATCTCGGGTCCTTCTAAACGGCTGATGTCGCAAAGATTAGATATATTTTGGAAAAATAAAAAAAAGTAAAATTGTTACCATGTTACTATATTGATTAATTGATTGATTGAATTTTCATCTCTCTCATCTGCTCTCTCTTACCAATTTCCAAATTCTTATGCCAATGCGGTTCGGGAAAGGAAAGCGCAGGTTAATGTTCACGGTTGTAATTCGAGGCGGTGTGCAAAGTGAAAAGGAAGTGATCGGGTATTCGGGTATTCCGTTGTCCCCCACAATCAATCACAAATGGATGGATTGAATGGCACTTGCGTGGGAGGTGGATCCCACCTTAAATCCACTCCGCTCTGATTTCCATTAATCTATGTGCCCTGGACCTTCGGGGAAAGCATCCAAAACCGTTCGTTATCATGAACCCCATATACCTTCTCATGTATACTTAGGTACCTATATATAAATAATGCAGCAGAGATGCAATCAAGATAGCATCAAAGTCAGAAATAGGAAAAGAGAAGGATAACCGTTATCATTGAGGATACGGACGGAATAGCTGTGATCCAATTGTGCTACCAAGAGGAAGAATTTCGATAGCTTGCTTACTTACTATTTTGTGATTGATAGTCAGGTTATCTCAAGACCTTAATGGTCCTCCGAGTCGGCTCCAAGAAAGCCACCGAGGATACTAGCCATTTACAGATGTGACATGCTCGTGCGGTCGCAAGGTACCTGCCTAGTATGCAACTCCGTGCTGCGTGTGAGATGTGAGATTCAATCCCGAAGGGAACATGCATGGCACGTGAACCGATATCAGGTGGGTAAACTTTCTGCACGTCTTCTCATCTGCACGTCGCTCTTACTTGTGCAT
The DNA here is from genome assembly GCA_025389085.1 of Sclerotinia subarctica. Classification (NCBI taxonomy): domain Eukaryota; kingdom Fungi; phylum Ascomycota; class Leotiomycetes; order Helotiales; family Sclerotiniaceae; genus Sclerotinia; species Sclerotinia subarctica. The sequence goes on along the minus strand of QRFI01000004.1, from coordinate 1,258,800 downwards.
TTGGCCTTTTGGGTATAGTGAAAAGAGATATCACTCTCCACTTCTCGTCGATCCAAGTCCTCGAAGAAAAACCGCGAAGATCCTCTATGACTTCCGTAAGCGCTGGCAGAGCTTGATCTACTTTTGTCCCCTATAATAACATTGAGAGATACGAATACAGTCTTATTTTACTCGTTTGCGGTGGACCATCAAGATTTTCATCAACCACGCCCGGAATGAAGGCCATAAACAGGTCGGGGCGGAGCAATTACACGTGTCTCGATACCTATACAATTATAGGGCTAGCAGAACCATTTTAAGGCCACGGGTTTTACTCAGATATACAAAAATATACCCAACGATTCAGATCGGTACGGTTCTCGTTCGTTGAATCATCAATGTATCATCTTGTTTTGCTTTACACATCCACGCCTGCACTTCCTCTGGCAATTCGAGTAACGATCCTTAATAGCCTAAGTTCAAACTCGGTACTTGAAAAGTTCCATACGACGTTGCAATCCGACTTTTTCCAACACAGGGGTGTGAAAATCATGGTTGAATACGGGATTCAGAGTAGCTAAAATGGTATGATGAGCTTGCCGAAATACCCGAAATTCTTATGTGAAATCATTTTCTCCGTGTCATATGAGCTTATCGCCGGGGAACCATACATTTACGGCGAGCGTCGTGGTCTTATACATCAGGTACCGTACCAGTGCATAGTTTAGCCAACCTATTTTTGTTCTTATCATCAAAGGTATTTACTACGACTTAGTGGATATCTAGTCAGGAAAGCTAATAAGCTATGATTTTAAATGTACATGCAGTCATGTCTTTTTATATTCTTCATCCACTTTCAACACCGGTAGACATGTGTGGAGCCCAAGTCTGAAGTGCAGTAGTCTTGCATGAATACCTGGAGAACCACCATCAAAATTGTTTCTTGTTTGCCAACAGGTACGTGAGGTATTGGGGCGGATTAATCAATGTGTCTTAGTTTAATTATTACTAAAGTGAAGATTCTTGTTCTGGTGATGATTATAGTTTATCATCTTTATTGGGCTTCTTTCAATCATCCTTTGAGATTGTGGGAACGGTGGAGTATTGTTTTGCTATTGTAGTCTGTTTTTATCGTTCGATCATGCGTACGGAGTATAGTACCTATGATTGATCATTTCAAACTTCGACTTTTCGAATAAAAATTGTAGAATATGAGGATACAATTGAGCCCTTGGTTGTTCAGCCCTTTTATGACTTTTGTGTTAATGGCATTGAATATAGAAAGAGATGATAAGTATCTACTTTTTTATGTATCAATATATGGATTCTTATAATGATCTAAATGTATCCTTATGGCAATACTATATATCCATTGATCAATTCGACCAGCAAATTCCCTCTCGAATGTCCTTCCAGAGACATCCAATTTGTCTCCATTTTTCGATATTAGATACAATCTTTTCGATTATGTTCCTTTGCATGAACAATTTGTGATTGGAGAAAGTACTTCCGGATTTTTTCAATACTTCACACAGTCGTTCCTCTCCATTGATTATCTCTGCTTGTTTTATATAATTCTTAACCCTACTCTTTATGTCTTATGTCAACTTATACAATATAATTAAACACCTGTGGTCACACATACAATCAAATCCCATCCATCATCCATCTACCTGTTTCACTCTGCAGGAATCAAGATCGCCAAAGATGTATCCATGCTAATATATATATACATACGATGATTCACAGTATCTCCACCAAAACACAGAACATCCTCCACTGAATCACTAAAATCATCGATTCCTCGCTTTTGTCTATAGCGGTGCGCCGGCGTATATCACTCATTAGCTTCGCTTTGGGATTATCGAACGTGGAGTTAGTGTGAGTGATTGCAATTGATGTAGGACTTATATTAATATGTATTGCGTGAGGGATATGAGATAAGAGATCGCGTTGGATTTGCTAATTGTGCGGTTCCTGGTTGCTTTATATAGCGATGTGTATGTGTTTTGTTTATATATTATGTTTGTGTAATAAGTGTTGTGTTTATGGTGGATTGGTCGTATATCATGAAAATTGACTCTGTTTTACTCTTATAGCTATGAGATTCTATGATTAAATAATTATATGATAGATCTGTTTTTAAAGGATTATAGTGGCTAGCGAATGGTAAAATCTATGTTGGGGGTTATAGGGGTGGGTGTTGGAGGGAGGAAGTGTAGAAATTTGTAATAGGAGGATAGATTCTATTTCCCATTGATTTATCTTGCTTTTGATCATTTGAAGATAAGATTAAAATCTATAATGACAGGTAATTATAAGAGTAAAATAAAGTTAATTTGCGGGGCATGATCATGAGAACAATTTATCGATTCAATTAAAGGTATTCTTTTCGGATGTGACAAGTTTATTTATAATATTTTATATCTCAAATATAAAATAATCAAGTATTGTATATAGATCTTAATATGAAAAGTATCTTGTTTATTTTAATGGAGGCTATTGGTTTTGAAAAACAGTAATGAGAGCTTTTAAGTTATTATTGGTATCACTCTGATGATACTCTGCTACTAGTAGAAGGTAATGTGTATATGTTATTCTTGCTTGTCCTTATTATCTATATGAAGAGGGCCCTATTTATAATAGAAGAGGTAGGCGCTAGTACTCGCTAGTGGGTACGGCTCCCCTTTCTAGTACGGTAATCACATGATGTACCGACAGTTATATATATGAATTAATATTAAATATCTGAGATTGTATTATATATATAGATAAAAATATATATTTTATATTAAATTGTATCTAAAAATATTAAATTGTTTCTGAAATTATACATATAAGGCTGAATTATATTTTTGAAATTAAATAAAATATTAAAATTAAATAAAATCTTAAAATAATTGTTTAAAAAATTTGATTATATAATACTTATTTCTTTATAGATTAATATCAAAATATAATATTCTTATAATATAATAATAATATATTCGATTTTAGTTATTTAAATGAATATAAATATTTAAAAAATATATATAATAATTAATCAAAAAAATATATAATTCTTGAATGAATTATCATTTTTTTTTTTGGTAAAAATGAATCTAAATCAAAGATATTTCAATACAATTTATTTTATATATATAATTTAATAATATGAATAGTTTTATTAATGAGTTAATTAATCTTTATACAACTTAATAGATAATATGTATTGCGTATACCTAGATAGGAAAGCCTACATCCTAGGGTTATTATGATAAAATAGCCGCGACTCCCGCTAAGGTATATAGACCTTCGTAGAAATGTACCCTTAGAGACTTTTGTGTCGACGTCCTTAATAATAATGTCACCTGCACAACCCATTGTTGGTTTCTCCTTTTTGTAGTCCTTCCTTTTAAAGACGGCTACCAACATATCTCCAGATCATAGAAATGATAATGACCTCTAAGAATTCTATTATCCTACTTTAATCAATCCGATTACTGAGTCCAAGGTCACGTAACCACGTGCCTCTCTGGTCTGTCGCACCAAGCTGCTCTCTTAATTTGCCCTCCTCCATCGAATCAAAAGCTGAGATCGCCGTCTTTGCTTTATTTGTCTAGATTTATTTAGCTAAAATGCATTATCTTGCTTGCATTCCTCATCGACCGATACTCGGTTTTCTCATCAAAGATTATCTCCCGAGATCTAGAAAGAGACTACTCTGCTTCAATTACAGCATCCGCCAAAATCTGTCACGGGCAATATCCACGAATTTAACATCACCTTATGAGCACTTCTTCCGCCACACAAGTGGTCGCTGGCTATGGGATGAAGAGAGCCAGCAATGTGAGCGATTCCTAGTTTTCAATGTGCAAGAGCTCAAGCGCATTGCCGCCGAAAGCGTTGAGGCGCAATCCTGTGTGTCCATAACCAAATTGGCGGAAGGCGGTTACAACAAGATGTTCCGCCTAGTCATGGACAATGGCTCTGTTGCCATTGCACGTATTCCAAATCCGAACGCTGGCCCTGCCTATAAAATGATTGCTTCTGAAGTCGCAACTATGGATTTTGTGAGATTTCTCTATTGATATTACAAAGGGATATTGACTAACACGGTATTTTTATCTAGGCTAGAGCGGTACTCAACATCCCCGTTCCAAAGGTTTTTGCTTGGAGCGCATCAGCAAACAATCCTGTAGAAGCCGAGTATATTATAATGGAGGAGGCGCCAGGAACAAAGCTAGAGGACGTCTGGGCCGACAAAGCAATTTCCGAGAAAACGAAGATTGTTAAGGGTTTAATAGAGATTGAGAAGAAGCTACTATCAGTGTCTTTCACAAAGTATGTATTCCGTGGGGAAAATGGTTTCAAAAAATGGCACTAATCTTTGACTAGGTATGGCAATATTTACTTCGCAAACGATTCTTTCCCAGGATGTGAAGCAGCTGAGATTGTGGGTGATATTCCTGCAGAATTAAAAAGAGTTGTGGCAGAGCGTTTTGTCATCGGACCAGTTGTTGATAAGGATTTTTGGAATGGAAGACGTGCGTCGATGGACATTGACCGAGGTCCTTGTAAATTCAATCCTTTTGCACTTAAAATATGACTACATGTTCTAATGCCAATGTGTAGGGAAAACCCCACAGGATTACCTGACAGCGATAGCTAATCGGGAGATAGCTTGGATAAGTAGCTTTGCTGTTCCAAGAGCGCCAAAAGATGTGTTAATATCATCTAAAGCTCAGAATTCGCCCACTTCTCACATCTGGCTCTACAAAATGTTCTTAAGTACTATCCCATACCTCTTTCCCGAAAAGAAAAGGCTTTACTGCTCTACTCTTTGGCATTGGGATATCCATTCCGCAAATCTCTTCGTGGAAGGCAATCGAATTACTAGTCTCATCAGCTGGCAGGGTACATGGGCTGGTCCTTTATTCCTACAATTCCGGCATCCAAAACTCGTGTATTATAATGGCGAGGTGCTACTAAAACTCCCAGAGGACTATGAAAGCCTCGAAGAGGGCGATGAAAAAGCTCGTACGAGGAAGCAAGTTGAAAAGTCTATTGTTCTGTACACTTACGAAACCGAAACCAATAAAAGTAATCCATTGCTCAGCGAGATTCTCCGCATACATCATGGCCGAACAAGGAGAGAAACAGTACAGTTTTCCTCGAACACTTGGGATGGGGATATTATACCTTTTCGGCAATGTCTTATTCGGATCGAACGGTTAGTCTCCCCTTCCTTCTATTATATCTATAATCATTAACATGCAAAATACACAGGCATTGGGACGAATTAGGCTTCGATACTCTTTGTCCAATACACTTCACAGAAGAGGAACTGGTGGCTCATTGTAGAGACTGTTGGGGTTGGAACGAGCGAGCAGATTTTTGGGATTCAATAGCTGGGTTTGTTAGCCGTGACGGATGGACTTCCAATGAGACATACGAGCAGGCGCTTGAGATGTTTGGTGAGATTAGGAAGACAGGATTGAAGAATCTTACTGGAACGGAGCGCACAGATTTTGAGGCGCAAACCAGATGGGCCGAAAGAAAGGTCAATTAGATTGTTAGGCTAGGATAAGAAGGTTCGAGAAAATGAATATCTCTTGCTTTTGCACAGAGAGTGCTGAGACCTTTGGGCTTCTCCTTCTACATGCTGAAGCTTGGCTTCATGAGCAAATACCTCCAATCAAAGGCTGTATTCATAGTGCTATCATTTAGCGGGTAATTAAGTAACTTTATCCCCACTGAGAACCGTAAAATACACGAGCGTCTCAATCGCTTAGGTACACTATTCGATGTCTCCATGCCTGAACTCTTTGGCCTCCTCGATTATGTATGTGACCCCACTCGCGCCAGTATAAGCATGGATCCAGAAGAAGTTCAAATAATTACTGGAATATATCAAAACACCCACGGACCTCGAAGTGGAAGGATTGACGGACCTTCGTGATGCTCTCTCTCATGTTCAGTCATCTACTCCAGCTCGCAGGTTCTCTTTCTGTAGTAGCATTTTCTTCTTCCTCTTCCTCTTCCTCTTCTACAAATGTCGATATTCTCTTCCACTCATCTTATGGCGATCTGCGGCCCTTTAATTCTCAAGTTATCAACTCTGCCGTTGTCATCGCGTCGGAATTATCTAAACTTTTAGGTAAAATATTATCAATACCAGCTAATACTTTCGTTTGATTATGATAGATCGATTCACACATATCGACTAGATAGTTTGGTGCACAGGGTAGCCCATCTACAGATTCAATGTACACATTCAATGTACACACATAGAGAGAGGAGTGCTGGGATTAGACGCAAAGTAAAATACATCCATAAACGCCGCTAGTTGCTCCACATTTTGTTGTAGGTACATCTCTGTTACGACGAAGTAACATGTTGTCAGGTGACAAGTATCACATGACCTGAAAACCGATCGGCTTTGAAAAGCCTACCGGTTTTGGAGGATCGATCGGTCTACAAGAACCGATCGGCTGTGAGTTACGAAGGTCTATATAATCAAGATGGATTTCCTTTGTATAGAGCTTCGTGCTCAAGATCAATCATTTAGTATACTCTACTATTAGTTACGAATAGCATATTCATTATTGTCATTACTTAAGTCCCTGCTTGACGCCTAGTTATAAACCTACCTCGAGAGCCTAGAACACTTCCACGTGATCTAGACGGCTACCCTCGTAACAATCTCTAGATTCTAGCCGAATCCCAAAATCTAGACTCCCTAGGCAACGGACATTTCTGAGGCGGACACGATCCAAATGTGATCCAATTCATGCTCGCTCCCAGAACTGAGGCAAGATACAGTTGATATGTTCGTTTATCATGCTGTGGCAAGTTTTACCGAATTCTATCTTGTACGTTCCAAGTCACCCATGGAATAGGCATCAAAGATGATAATTAGATGAGGAATGGATAGAATATAAAGAAATATAGTTGTTGATGTCATCGATCCATTCACAGAATTTTTAGTCCATATTAATTCTTAGTAAGCAACTAGGTAGGATGTGGAATGGAGGGATGTAAATATGTAACTTTTGATATTGACTTTATTTATCCATTTCATCTACTGTACACCAGTCTAGAATAAATGGTGGTCTCTATCCCCAAAAAAGCTTAGCGTGCTTTGTTAACCGCAAGCTCGTTTAGCTGACCTCCTTCGGCATTTTCGATGTTTCGCTTAGATTTGACCTCTTTCAAACCATTCATTAAGTTTTTTTGTGGTTGTCTGCCTCAAGAGCTTCCAGTTTCACTAATAGTGTAGTTATCATCTCGATTTAGTTTGCGCATTCACTATCTCTACATTAAACTGTCTCTGCCATTGGGGCTCAAGTCAAGGTTCTAAAGTTCCCTGTCCTTCAATTTGTGGTTAAAATTCTTCCTGATTAGAAACCGCCGCTGTCTAATGCACTTGGCATCCTTCCCCTTCGAAGTAAAACAATATGATTATACATTATTCGAGTCGATGTAATGAGAACTGGGCATTTATGACCTTGACCAAGTGATCTAAAATAATACACAAGAATATTTTAGATAAAACACCGAAACGAGACTTACCTATACACTCACCCTAAGAAAACAAAATTTACTTAGAGAAAGTACATAAATATTTATATATGAAGTACATCATATACATAGATTTATATAGGCAAGTATTCAAAAACCAGACTCTCAAATATTGAAGTACAGTCTGTATAAGAAATACATATAATCTTATTCTTATTAAGACAAAAGTAAAACTATATCACAATCATCTTCAATTACTAATTCACTTACAAATTAAATTTTTAATAATCTTTTTTCTTCATTTCATTCATTCACTTTATTATTATACTGTAAGAATATTCTAATTATATAATAAATCGGATTATTTCAATTATATAATTACTTTGAAAAATTTAATTCAAAACTAATAATTTTAGTTTAAAATTAATTCAGGATTGACAATTTTAGTTTAAAACCAATATTTTCAAATCGAAATTATTCTTTTAAAAAGTATATTAAATTTTTCAAATTTGAAGTACAATTTGAAGTACAACTTGAAATGTTATAGAAAATACTCTTAATTAAATTTGATCAATTTTAGACTTATGTATCCTTCTAGAAAGATTAAAATTAACGAAAAGTACTTCTGATAAGTGCATTTTGCTTTCTTAGGGTTGGTCATACACAAAAAACAGGTAAAGTTGCAGATCACTTTTCATAAAATCATAACGATATAGAAGGAAATTCTATAGGGAAATATTAACTTAGCACCAAAGAAAGAGAAACAACGCATAGCCAGTACGACAAAAAGACTTAATGTTTGTGCAACTGTAACATGGTATTTCCATGTACATTTCCTTCATCTTGTCTCACAGAATTGGATAATACTACTCCATCTCATATCTCGGGTTATTGAATATTCGAGGTTGAAGAGATACCGTTGAAACAACAGTAGAGCTTGGACTTGGAGACAATTGAAAGTTTAGATATGAGAGTGGAGAATTGAGATACTACCAATGATCTTTACTTCCATTTCCGCTTCTTAAGTATGGAGATGAATGTAAGAAGATAAATAAATAAATAATATACGTGGGTAGATGAGTGAATGAAGACAAGCCAGTGAATGAATGTGGAAAAAAGTAAAGTTGAGTAAAGTTGATGACTCCCACTATATTTTATGTACTCTCTCCAATGTTGATATCACAACACCCATTATTAAACTCAAGAACGCATGAAAAATGCAAACATATAAAACCATCCCTCTAAATGCTAACTAACTCACAGCAGCTAACCCCATCGCTTATATATAACCGGTACTCCCTTTCAATTAGGTGGACTTAACTTAGGCAATCTCAACCTCCCTCCCTTCTCCTTCCCAGGCGCTCCCCAAACCTTCTCCAAAACCACCCTACTTCTCTCCTCTCTTATTTCCCTCTTCTTCCTCATCTGAAACCACACCGTTCCAGGCATCAACAACAAACTAACCAGCACCCAACCAATCAAGACACCAAAATTTTGCCTCAAAGTATTTTTCGTGCCGTAAATAATCGCTCGCGCACCCATTATATCATGTCTCAGCGGCCAAATAACACCCCACTTGTAAAAATTGCTGAGCATTTCCGTCGGATAGAAACCCGTGGTGACATTTGAGATGACCCAGAAGACGAAGAAAACGGGCGTGAAGGGCATGCCGAGGAGGTTGTTTATGTTTTCGATGGCGAGGCCAAAGGCCATCATGGAGATCCAGGAAAGCATCCAGTAGAGGGGATAGCCGGCTGAACCGAAGTGAAGAGAGAATGGTATGTGCCACATGCATGAGAGGGTCAGATAGAAGAGGGATAAAAAGAAGTAGACAAATGGGAGGACGGCTATGCGGTAGATATAGTAGGTTTTCATGGGTATTGTTCCCATGATTGTATCGCTGAGCTTGTCGAACATGAGAACGGAAAGAAACGAAACGATTATAAGATCTAGAATCTGGAGTTAGCGGGGTGTTTCTTTCTTTTCGGTGCGGAGAAATTGTGTAAGTTGTGCGAAGATACATACAGATTGTTCCAATCTCAGTGGCAGCTTCAGCTGTCTAGAAATCAAATGCAAAGTTAGTGATGAAATTTAAGGTTAGAAGAAGAATTGAAGCGAAAGAATAACGAACTGATGGTGTGGCTGGCGCCATATTAAAGACTGTAAATCCTGCTGCAACAGGATTTTGAGCCTGTCTCTGCAATGCAATCACATCTGACCCATTAATTCCCTGCAGCAAACTGCTCTGTTTCTGTTTCGTAAATTCAAGCACAAACTTGTTCAAAAAATCTAGTAATTTAGGATACACCGCTTGTGCAATAACCAGTGCATTCCTAGATTCCTCGTAGAAAACAGATATCGCATGATTTGGATCATACGGTGCATCCCCTACTTCATAGGCATGATTCATGGCTTTTGTAGCGTTCCCCATCACTACAACTCCCACCCAAAACTTCTGGTCGTGCAAAGCTGCTCGAACGTTCTCCACATTACCATACATGGTATCTCCATCTTGGTTCACAAATCCTAGCGAATGATGGTAATCTTTGGCTCGTGCCGCTGTCGTCATGTCTTGGAGATATCTCCCAACCTCTAAATGATCAAAATCAATCACCGCGATGGTTAATACTGGTATGTTGAATTGAAGTGAATGATCACCGCCCCAGTATATAGACATTGTACCCATGATCGTGGTGACTAACAACACACAAAATACCACGAACATCTTAATCCATAGTTTCCTATTCTCAGCAAGGTGTGGTGATAAAGGTCCGGGTAATGGATATTTGATTATATTCCGATATTGGCTTCGGCGACTTCCTGTGAGGGACTCTTCGTCGGACTGAGGGCCCCTACCCTTAGTTGAAGACCTAATGGCGCTTCCCGGGTACCGTCGCCCACTGGGTAGCATACCCAAAGACCATTCTGAAGGAATGGCTGCTTCCTCTCCTCTTACTTGTCTATTATCAACAGTATCATCTGTTTCGTTTCCCAGTGCCAAAGAATCCTCCGAAATATAAAAGGTTGAGTAGGGTGGCATCCTGCTTCTGGAGAGACGAAATGGACTCTTAGAATCGAGCCGAGAGCGTGGAGGAATTTGAAAAGGCATCTTGACTTTCAATTTATTCTTTTCCTACAATTCAGCTCGTTCTTCCATCAAATCCGATTCGATTTACAAGCGAGTAGAGTCAGCCTATTAGATGTTTCCGCTTCAATGCTCAGCAATCATGCTGCAAGTAAACATCCGCTCAAAAGCATCGCTGACAGTTTGTGTACCTCGAGCTTCGACAAAACAACTTGGACCATGCGGCGATCTTCATCTTTACATATATCCAGTTCGAGATTGGAATATGCAGAAGCCAAGCAGGCAGGATCAAGTATCTCAGCCCGCATTAACAAATCAAAACACGTCCATAAATAAGTAGACACGACCAACCGAAGCCTGTTTTACATCTTATCGCATGATGAATATCGTATAATATCAGAGTATATCAAGCCTCTTGATGCATATCGTTGATACGGCTGATTGTGCCATTTTCCGCCAATTGTGTAACGATGTAAACGGAAGGATTTAACCTACCCCCCCAGCTGGGTTTCATCAGCACTTTGGTGTGCGCAGAACCTGAAAAAAGCGAATTCTAAAAAGCATCTCCAACTCAGAACTATCTTCGCGGCAGCATTTTCAAATTTTCATGAATCATTTGACATCATCGAATTCGTAATATTCATCCAAGAGTTTCGCAGTTATCACTTATATATCCCCGAGGCGCGGAGGTCCGTAGTGCATCAACGTGTCAACGTGCTGACGCCACTTCACGAAATAATGTCAGCTTCCGCCAGCAGAACATATTACTTTCAGCCCCTTCATATCTGATCCGATATAAGTGGGAAATGATGATGCTATTCATACAGTCTGACTGCATTCTTTGTTCCGTTTGTGCCGATTTTCCCGATCGGGCGGGTAGTTTTTGTCTCTATCCTGCATTTCTTAGAGGAAGCCAAAACACAATTTCTCATATTGTTCTCTAAAAGTAGCTTCCTAAAGCTTCGCTCCTGGGAGTATACACAGTAGATGTAGAATATATAGTGATATGAAAGTCTTCATATCTCGATATTGTATCGCAAAAGACTCATTTACATCGCATCATAAACTTCAACGCATGACAAGAAGGAGGTGTTTCAAGTAAACAATGTTTCAACGGCCCAAAACTGTTCATTGGATGATAGTATCAACGATGACTCGGCCTTTCGGTAATTGGCGTAAAGACGGAAGGAGACAAACGAGATGGCGGAAGAGATGTATCTGCATGGTAAGATATGTACATTCGCCGAAGTCGGTTTCATGTGTGTCGTGAATTTCAATATTGATATACACTAAGGGATGTAGAATTTTGTACCTCATTCTCTAGAAACTGGTATTAGTACTACAAAATACTTATATATACGTTTGGTTTGACCTTGATTTTGACAAAGAAGAAATACCTTGGACGTTCCGCTCATTGATCTGCCGCCCTCTCAAGGTTAAAACAACATGGATTATCATGAGATGTCCTTTTGGGTTAATAACCGAAGCCTTTTTAGGAGTGAAAACGCTTGAATTAGCAATAAGCTGTATGTTTGTCTAAACAGATTGCGTTGAAGGATCATTAATAGCATCCACATAGAAGACCGTTGAAAAAACGGCAACACAATTCCCGTAGTCAATTCTCATACCTCTGGACTTTCGGATCCTCCGGGAACCCTCAGCATCTTTTCCCACGCACGTAAAGATCGATTATGTCCAAATTTTGCTAGGTAGAGACTCATGAGCGTTGCTTTGCCCACAGAACGCACTGTATTCTCAATCTTGACGGCATGACTCTACAGCCGCAGACATGATTCACTTCCACATATGCAACCTAGGCGAAGAAGCTGCAGGCACATCCATGGATTAGATGATGAGTAGATCCTAGAGTCAACATCTATAAAATCCAAAACAGCCAACCTTCAAAACGCTGAAGAACTTGTTTCACGGTTTTGACGAAGCCCGCAGGCTATTAAGAGCAAATCGCCAAGGGGGATACTATTTCTGATAGTTCCTTCTACGCCCATGGCGATGATATTGTTTATATCCAGACGACACATTATCTCATCCATTCCATATTTCACTCAAAATAGGGTTGTGAGAAAGCCATCATTGTGTTGTCCTCACCTTGAATTACGTGTTTCTCTCGAGAGCTGCAAATTTGTTAGGGCACAGATTGAAGCCATCTTGGACTAATAGCCTTTCCCTCGGGACTAAAGACAGATTAATGTGAGATAGAGCCTGGATTTCTGGTTGCTGATCTTGACAAATAATGATTGAGAAGGGATTGGGATCATAGCCACCAGACTCTAGAGCGGTCGCCAAGTGATATAGAAATAACACCGATTTCCATTATCGTTTTTCCAAGCTCTCAGCATAAAGTTTGAGCTATCTAGAGGAACAATGATTCCATGAGCATTTAGATCCAGGAAAGACCGAATGTTCATGTATTCATTGATGAATACATGAGCTGTGCTTGTATAGAATATTTTATCTGCAAATTTTGGCTGTAGATCTTTGCAGAGGACCCTCAAATTGGTTGTAATATTTCTTCCAATCATCCTCAAAAGACTAACGAAAGTAAGTCTTGAGCTGGGATAGCTAAATGGCATTTAGCCCCTATTCTTGACCATCCTCACTACCTATAAACGTAGAATTTCAAATATTCCCAACCGGGATCCATTTTCGACTATATATATAAATATATCTCTATCAAAGCACAACTTTACAAACCCACCCACCTGGACTGTGACCCCCTGTATTCGACACGATTAAAATCGAGGAAAACGATCTTCACCCAAACCGATATCAATCGTCACAAAGTCCATTCCATCATCTGTATCGATTCCCCTGATTATTACATCATCCCTGCAAAATTCTTACTCATAAGTGTAGTTAGTATACTGTTTATATATATACTGTATACATACACCGATACCAAGACATCAGCAAATATATAAACTATCCAAATAACTCCAAACAACAGAGACATCGACACCACAACAAACACCCATCCATCCATCCATTCTACTAAAAGTGCATCTTAATACTCTTAGGCTCTGCCAAAGATGTCGAGAAAATCAAAAAGGCGTCTCTATTCACAATATTAAACAATGAATCCCCAAATACAAAAGAACAAATTGCAATTGCAAGTATGAATCCGAAATATCTCGAGGTACGTAAAAGAGATACACGAGCACTCTACCCCATACAGGTAATATCTATCAAAACAACGATACGCGCAGATACACAAAAACAAACGGATTCTCCAACTAATTATCTCCAGAAATAAATCAAGCACGATAGACTCTGCTATCTTCATCTTCATCACCACTCAAATAATCAGCACTCACATAATCGCATGATCCCCAAACTTCTCCTTCATACACACTAATTCACAAAATCAGATACACATAAATCCCCGCATCCATCCATTCATTCTTCTTCTCCAAATATGAGATAATCAAAAGCTATAGGGGAGATACTTTACGAAGATGAGGTAATTATTTGTCCAACTTCCTTGTACATATAAAAAGACTAACGGAATATTTCTCTTACATCAGAAAGCGCTAATAAAAGGTCGATACTGCATTCTCGCCTAAACCGAGGGAATGGATATTTTCGGGGTAGTGAGCGTGTTGCAAGTTCTGATAATTGCACGATGCTTTGAGTTTAATATCCCTACAATTTGACTATACTATAGCAAAGGAATTCTCGAGGTTCATTTCTCCAGATTGTAGCTACCATCTTCTTCTCACACTCCAACCTTCCCACCTTCTACTTCCCAGCACCCTTCTAATAACTCTCCACCGCGCCCCTCCCCTCATCCGGCATATCCATCACCCAACCCTTAGGCCTCTCCCTCCCCCTAACAATCATTCCATAGACCGCCGTTTCCACCTTCTCCACACACGTCCTCATAACTTCCATCTTCTTCTCCACATCCCTCCCTAACCCCACATTCCCACACCTCGTAGTATCCATCTCTTCAAATCTCATCCTAATATCCCTCAAATCCGCCAGGATGGTTCTCTCCTCTCTACCCGGCAATTCCCCATCCGTCGCCATCCTCGTGATAGCAAATCTCATCATCTCGCCTACCAAATCAAAGATCCCGAGAACATAGTCATCACCCGTAAGATTTACCGCTTCAGGTAAAGAAGCTTGAGCAGTTGAGAGAGGAATTAAAGATTGTTCGGTGAGGTAGTGAGAAAATGATACAGCTTCCATGTATTCTTGGATACCACCTGAGATCTGTCTTTCATAGCGCCAAGAATTTACACCCGTGAGATCAGGTGATATACTGGTGAAGAGATCATGGATTGTAGCGAGTCTCTCTGAAGTTTCTTTAGCTATTCTCTGCGGGAGGGGTTGCTGGAGTTTTTGCACTCTGCATATGTAATCAGCGTGATTATTCAAGGTAGGAAAGCGTTTTTGAAGTTCAAAAAATCATCCTAGGCCAATCCATCCATCCATAACCTTACCTCTGCAATGCAAAAATTCTACCAAATAATTAGCTCAATTCCCGCATAACAACCTCCCACCCCCAGAAAGAAATCTCCTACATTTTCTTACTTCCCGCCGTAATATCTCTTCCCGCTTTAATAATTCTCTCTCTACGATCATGATGTTCATCTAATTCGGCTCTGAAACCCTCAAACATCGGCATGAAAGGACTTAAAGAGGCTCCTGACTTCTCCTCTGCCGCCTCCAACTTCCTCTCGGATTTCTCCTTGGAAGTACCATCGTGTTGACGTTTGATGCCTGGCATATTTCCTGTTTTATATTGACGTGTTTCTTGCATGGTGTGAGAAGAGACCCTGCACTTGTGCAGATTTGTGAGGCGCGTTGTAGATAGTGGAGATGGGTGGTGAGGTAAGCAGAGAGAGTGTGCGTCTAGCTTAGAAGGTGGGGTACGACTATCATATAAACACGTGCGGACTTCAACATCGAAAAGACGATCGAGATTCAAATCTAGCTTCACAAGAAGTTGACAAAACTCGAGACAATTTGATTAGTTGCCATGATTTCAATCGTGGCATAAGTCTCAGAAACTCACTCATAAAAAAAACAAGACCCGACGGGTCATCCCTCTCCAAAAAACCATGGCCCTCTCAACCAGCACCCTCTTCACCCTCGCCATCATCCTCCGCATAACCCTCTTCGCCTACGGTCTCTACCAAGATCTTCACTCCCCCCTAAAATACACCGACATAGACTACCACGTCTTCACCTCAGCCTCTCATTACACCTCTCGATCGCACTCCCCGTACACACGAGAAACCTACCGGTACACGCCTCTTCTCGCCTGGCTGCTACTCCCCACCACATTCACCCCCGCGTTTATATTTTTCCACTTTGGAAAAATCGTCTTTGCATCCTGTGATGTAGTCGCGGGGTATCTACTCCATGTGATACTTGTGGGGCGAGGAATGGATGCCGGACGGGCGGGCAAATATGCCGCGATTTGGTTGTTGAATCCCATGGTTGCGACGATTAGTACGCGGGGGAGTAGTGAGGGGATTTTGGGGGTTCTGGTGGTGGGGTTGTTGTGGGCGGTGTTGGAGAGACGTGTTGGGTTGGCGGGGTGTTTGTTAGGGTTAGGGGTGCATTTTAAGATTTATCCGGTGGTTTATGGGGTTAGTATTGTTTGGTTTTTGGATCGAGAGACTATGAAGGGTTTTAAGAGCAAAAAAGTTTCTGGGAAAGGAAAGAAGGTGATAAAGGAGGGGGGTGAGAAGAAGAATGAGGATTTTTGGGGAAAGATCACGGGATTTATGAATAGAGAGAGGATTGTATTGGTGACGACTAGTTTGATGACATTTATAAGTCTCAACGCTCTTATGTATTACATGTAAGAAACCCACTTACCCATCCTCCCATTCAAATCTAACCCAAACCCCCAGCTACGGATACCCCTTCCTCCAACACACATACCTGCACCACGTAACACGAATCGATCACCGACACAATTTCTCCCCCTACAACACACTCCTCTATCTCCGCTCCGCCATTCCGTCCCCCACGCCCCTAGCCCTGGAATCCCTAACCTTCATCCCGCAACTCCTACTCTCGCTACTTCTCATCCCTCTCGCCCTCTCCAAGCACGATCTCCCCAGCACCATGCTAGCGCAAACCCTCGCCTTTGTCACCTTCAACAAGGTAGTCACATCCCAATATTTCCTCTGGTACACCTGTCTACTACCGCTCTATCTCTCCACGCCTTCATGCACACTCATACGATCTCCACGCGTTGGGGTTCTGGCTGCGGCGCTGTGGATCGCTACGCAAGCATTGTGGTTACAGCAGGCGTTTGAGCTTGAGTTTTTGGGTATCAGTACTTTTGTGCCTGGGTTGTGGGCGGCGAGTTTGTTGTTCTTTGCGACGAATGTTTGGATTTTGGGCATTATTGTGCGGGATGTTGGTCGGGGAGCTGCGGCTGCTTAGGGGCAATGGGATGCTTGAGATGTGAGGATTGGAGTTTGGGAAGGTATAGTTGGGAGCGAGAAGGAGGGGAAGGGCATCAAGCGAGGAAGGACGTGTAAATACCTGTTCGAGATGGAGATGTATACTCGTAGCATGTAAATTCCATTGTGCAGGGATAGATATATCCTACACGCCCCAATGTAAATTCACACATCCATTTTAAAATTCACAAAGCAGACGATTTGCATCGTTATATATACGCTTCGCATAAAACTCTCGACGAGTAACATACAAAAATCTTGTCTTGTTCTCTGTAATTTGCAAACCTCAAAATGAAAGCATTTATTGGGAAAGAAAAAATACCCCTCCTGTGATTCCGCAACTAAATTAGAGAACGCCCTGCTAATGCCAGATAAGAATTTCCCAGCTCCAGTTCTGTTCCCAGCCCATGCCCAAGCCATATCCTCAATCAAGTGTTCTGTTTAATCACTACTTTACAATAGCCCTGCCTTATACTCCCAAGAAAAACCCATGCTAACAGCCAGACGAAATATTCTCTTTCAGCTAAAGCCCACCCCCATATGTGCAATACGACTTTAGGCCATGATGAGATATCATTTATGTGATTGTGATACCACCTGATAGGGCAAGATAATTTGAAACTTTTATAGAGAGTGGTCGAAACTTTGAGAATGTAGCAGGCGTGGTGAATTGTCCATCCTTATTCACTTCTAATTCACCCAAGATTTCTGCATTTTCGACAAAGGATGCAGTGGGTCTACTACTTGCCAATGCATCAACGATGCTGGGACTCCAAATTCCTGTGCACCGATTATTTTCGAGTTCAAAATATGGGTTGAGTGGCGGGACTTGAGATTCTGCAACACCGTTAGTATTCCCAAAGACGACAACAAATTTGCTTCATCTCACCAAGATCTATGAATCTAATCCTCAGGAACTCAAGGGCTGCCAGCTTGTCTAATGATCGTACACCCGCCAATACTAATGCTTCGAAAGCGGATATGAATGACATATCACTTATACCAGATCCGTCATTCCATTGCTGAGTAGGGCGACAGCAATTTTTAACAATAAGCTCTACGCACTTCAATCTCGAGGTACGTGGATTAGAGAGTTTAGCCGCCGTGTCGAAAAATCCACGACAGACTCTTCCGGTGTATGCCAAGTGCTCAAGAGTCGGAATTGACTTAGCCAATTCACCGCAGAAATGAGTCTTCAGTGCCACTTTCCTGAAGAAGCCAGGCGATACAGCTTCTCTGCGATAGTCGTTCTCAAGACAGAGGTTGATATGTGTGATATTCTGTGGTATCCGAGGGGCAATCTGCGCGATACAAAGATATGACTTCGATTTTGGTTTGGCATAGGATCCATGCCATTCATTCAGATTCGGTAATGCTGCAGCAATATTCTGGAAATCCTCATTCGTACGGATAAGATTCCATTGTCCCTTGCAGACCAGAGTCCGAACGGTATCAATCGTAGGTAATTTTGTTTCGTCCGGGCGAAATTGCCGAACTTGCGGCGGTTTCTTTCTTTCTCCGCCTTCCAAAGTCAAGATACAGGCTCCCGGGAAGATATTTCGTACAAACTGGAAGATTTCTGATAGGGTGCAGTTGTTATCGGGGGTTTGATATGTGACAGGATTCGGAGGCTCTGCGCCGAGATGTGCAAGTGAGCGAATTAGGGTAGATCGATCTGGATGCGTCGGAGGTATCCGCATGATTCGATCGAAAGGCAACTTCTTCTGTTGAAATACGGGAAACCATATTTCGATATGCTTCACATACGCACACAAATGTGGATGAGCATAAAACCACTCCAACGACTGCTGAATGGAATCCGTGGTTCCCTTGATCTTGAGATGTCTGTATAATCGTTCTTGGATAAGACTTCTCCATGGAGCAGACACAAGCGCCAACTCGGAAACTTCACGCCGTCTCGAATGTCTTAACGCGGTGCCCCAACCTCGAAGCACCTTTGACCTTCCCGGTACAACTCGCAGAGAGGCCGCAGTCCTGAAACCGAACAAGTGATCAAGAATGCATTCGTGTATCTCCACTGGAAGGTCGCACAAGGGTGAGCCTGAATCTGGGGCTTGTTGTTGAATCGGCGAAGGCTCTACCGGTTCCACAATATCCGGCTCGATTTGTCGCTCTACAATCTCTCCACCTAATGACTTCTGGCGCGGGAATGGTGTCGATGCTGGCCTTTCAATATTCAGAATGTCGTCGACTTTGGTGTGCTCTGTTTCGAGTGCTCGCGTGACTGTTGGTGTGGACGGACCGGGAGTAGCTGGGGATGAAGCGGTTGTCATGATGGGAAATAAATGCTGGCTGGGCTCATTCTCTCGCGGTGGATGACTTGGATGCATATTGATATTTTTTTTTTTTTCGGAAATGGCTTCTGCTTCTGCTCTTCTACGCGCGATATCCGAGATCAATCATGAATGAGGTAAAGGTGAAGTCGAAACGGTGGGTGGATATGCGTGAGATTAGGACGTCTTAATTTGTAAGTAACAAGAGATATGATTTTGTTGGAGATAACCAAGGTCAGAGGAACTCAGGTGGTGGGAAATTAACAGCTGGAAAAGTCGTGAGAATAGTTTAATATGTGGTGGTACGGTATCTCATATGACGACTGGAACGGCAGATGTATGAATGGGCAGTGCTGTTGCTTGTACTCGTTGTTGGAGGGTTTGCGCTGGCTATGTACGACAAATCAATTCTTCGGGGATGTTGAAGAGGTTGGGTCGCCTCACAATCTATAGATATGTTTTTGGACGAGGTAACAGCGAGAAAGGAAGAAAAGTAAGAAAAGTAAGAAAAGAGAGAAAAGGGGAGAAGAAGGAGAGGGAGAGGAAGAGGGAGGAGAAGAAGAAGTAGATTTTGGAAAGTAGATTGAAATTTAATTTTTGAACTACCTAGTATGTCAGTTGTGTGAGTTGTAGGAAATGGTGAAAGAAAGAAAGAATGAATGGATGAATGGATGAATAAATGAATAAATGAATGAAAAGAAGATTAATACCAACAACCTACAACCTACATACGACATACAATCTCCAATCTCCAATCTCCCACTTATACACTATACTATAACTTTTTGGCCAGGTTATCGATTATCGACTGAACATCAAGAAAAGAAATGAAACAATCACCGTCGAAGATTTTCTAATACAGTCAGTACTTACCTAGGTAGGTAGCTAGCATTTAATGTTCTATGTTCTATACTCTTATAAATGGATAGGTATCTATCTATTTAGGTAGATGGGTAGGTATCAATAGATGGTCTTTTTAATATTATCGATTTTCTACATCTCCTTGGTTATGTAGCAGGTACAGGATCTGTCCTCCGTCCTCCGTACTTTCAATCTGAACACTCAGACACATATCCACACGCATTAACTCCACTCCGTACATATTATTACCAACATTTATAGCCCTTTCTTTTCCTTTCAAAAATAGTAACCAGCATCCACAGTTATCAATGATATTTAGATATACAACAAATCAACATGTGAAACCCAACACAAAAAACAAACACAAAAACCAAAAACATCCACATGATTTTATTTCAAAGATTTTCCTTTCCTTTCCTGATACTGATGCTGATACTGATTACTAAGCCAACCCCGTACTTGCTGAAAGAATCTACTACTGAAGATGAAACCAGCATGCTTCCGCTTTTGACATCACTTCTGGCTTTATTAGTAAGTTCACCAAATGTACGATTCATTAGTATTAATCTGTTGTGCATGCGGGGTTGTTTTATTTCAAACTTAAACTTGCTTTACATTCGAAATATACTCCCCTCTTGAGATATCGGAAATATCTAGCTGTATCTATCTATCTATCTCTCTCTCTATCGTACATTATATGTTTTATATGTCTATCTCTAGCTTTTCTTTCCTTGCTATGCAAAATTCCCCAAGATAATCGCCTCAATCAATATCATCACCATCATCATCATTCGTAGCTTTTTCTACCTTCTCTTCCTTCTCTTCCTTCCCAATTCCCTCTTCTTCCCCATTCTTCTCCCTCGTATGCTTCTCCGCAACTTCTTGAGGCACTTTATCAAAAGGTTTCCCTCCTTCAACACCCTCCTTCAGCTTTCCATTCTCATCCACATCTTCTTTCAGATAAAGCGTAAAAAGAACCACGAACAAGACTTCTCCAGTCTTGCGATTTTTTAGCACGTATCTGAGCGTATGTGAGCGCTTTTGCTCTTTCCTAAAGTTAAAACAAAACAAGGTTGGTATAAAAGATCAAGAACGGCCAAAAAATAGGATCAAGAGAAATCCTTGATGAGAGAAGGGGTGATTGAAAAATTTAACGAACCGTAGACCTTGTCCATCCCAATATTTCATTATTGGCATTGTAAAGCCGGGCAGTTTAAGAGCGAAATCTATCGATGAAGGTACAAATGTTAGTATCAGATTCTGTACATGGAGTAACGATAAATAAATTCAACCTCAAACTTACTATTAAAATCCAAATATGCATTAAAAAAGTCACACCCATAAGTCCTTCCCTCCTCCCAATCCCAATCTTTTCTATTCGCCTCTGTCAAGAAGTATTTCTTCCTCGCCGCTTCCCCATCAGGGATTCCACATTCTCTCCTATGTTCTTCACCCTCCTCATCCCCTCCCTCCTCAAACATCAATCCGGCATCCTCAGCCTCTTCTCCATCCCCCTCTCCTCCTTCACCGACATATAGCACATTAAACGAACTTGCCGCCGGCCCGTACAAATATGGTTCATCCGCATACACATCCCCATCTAGGCCAGGATCCACCATCCACTTTACAATTCTAAAGGCCGTATTGAACCCAGGGGGCAGACGATCCCTAATAGGATGATCAAAGTCATTTCCGAAAACCAAATCATCCGCATTAATATCCTTTTTCGGTTTGAATCGAAATCCAATACTATATTGATCTTTATTCTTATCATGCGGTGGCAGATCGAAATATGGAGAAGTAGTGGGAGACGATTTGGGGAGCCCGCGATAATCCTGTATGAGGCGTGGATAGTTAGTTTTGAATATGCTGTACGGAATGGTCTTGAAGCGCAAAACAGAGTAAGAAAAAGGGATCGCCTACCTGAATCCTAACATTCAGATCCACCTCACAAAGCTCATTCTCAATCCGCACGCATTTTGCTTGATTGACCGGTACAATTTGATGTTTGCTGACATCATATCCAGAGCCCGCCGTAACCAGCAGAATGTAATTTTCTGCCATCCTTCCCTCGAGCACAAGTTTATCTTACGTTGTATGTGAAAGAGAAGGAAATTTCTGTCTTGACCTCAAACTCGGATGAGATTTTGCAAAATATGAGATTATTGTCTTGATACACAAGTCCAGAATCTTGAATTGTAATTATGAATACCTACGACACTATCATTGTATTTTGAGCAAAAGATTTTGCCGGTGTTGGGTGGATGTTGAGTGAGGGTTGAAAAGCGGTGACGTAGTGGGGTGCGGGATTTCCCTGCTGCATCACAGTGCATGTAACATGTGAATTTTGAACATTTCATGCCAAAAACTAAATATGTATACATATATCATGCAAGAAATTGAAGTGAGTATCCATTCTAAGCAAAATACTTGGCTCCCCCATGTACCAATATACTTGATATGGCGAATGATCTAAAGAATCTTCGAAATATAATATATAACGCCAAATATTCGAGCAATCATTAAATATTGTCATAAATCTTCATAAAGCGTTGTTGCTATTTTGCATATTAACCGTTTGCGATCCCCAATCCTACTTTTTGCGACGATGCTGCGCTTACACTTGCACTCGCCCCTCTCTCTCGAAGTCTTCTGCCTTCCATCAAACCTCGCAGACCTCTCTTCTGTAGTCCAATAACGGCACTAATATCGCCTCTCCAGATTTCCCCCACACTATTAACTTTACCAGATTCCGACGCGCTCACGCTTCCGTCCAAATCACTGCCACTAACATCACTCGCGGCACTGCTTGTCGCACTCATGCTTTCCTCGTCGTCTTGTCTTCTTCCTCCTTGGCCAGTTCCAAGATCGCCCACACTGGTATTGATTCGTAAAGATTGTTGGCTGTGAGAGCTTATTTCGTTATCAAGCCCAAGCTGCATCAGAGTCTCTGCTCCATTTGACAGTCTGTTAAGGCTCCAGGGATCTGCAATGTCGGAAGGTGTTGAAGTGGAACGACCGCCACCAGCAGCCATGGCGCTAGCATTAAAGACGGCTGCAGCATTCCTACTATCTAACACACCATGCAACCTCTCCACGACAGCTTCCAGTAAACCATCAATTTTGTAGGGTCGTGCCAGTTGTAGTAGACTACAGAGTATCTGCGGAGTGCAGAGTGCAGAATTATTTGGAGGAAGAGATGATGTGTATAGAAAAAGAAGTAGAGCTTGAAGTGTGAGCTGTGTATGTGGAAGGTAAAGTGTCCGCGGTCTAGAATTAGGTGATAATGCCCCCGAATCAGGAGGGAGAGCCAAAGAGGCGGGGTCCGATGTGGAAGAGCTATTTAATGTAGATGAAGAAGAAAGACTTGAGGACTGAGCACCGAGACTAGGTGTAATAGTAATACTGCTATTCCTGCTTTGATTATGTCGAAAGACGTTCTCTTGACGCAGCGTTGCGGCATCATTACCGTCTTGTGTTGCCGTGCCCTCACGTAGTAATTGAACGAAATATGGTCCCCATCTTCTTGCGATAATGCGAGAGTTTACTGGTATACGCTCACCGCCGACGCAAAGGATATCCATATCAGCTAGCTCTCTGAGAGCTAACGCACTTTGGCCTAATTCCTCTGCCGCTTTGGAAAGCGTGCGCCCACCTGCACTCCATCCTGCTTTGCTACCGATATTTAGTGGCGGGGTTGTAAAAGGCGAACTAGCCGAGACAAACCCTGACAGCGGTGCTGCCTTTCGAGGGTTGTCGTACAGACCAAATGCCTCAAGCTCGACCATACAAACGTTAGCAAAATTTATGCGCCTATGATTGTAATCTTCCACAAGACTGCGCTTTCGGTTACCAAGAATCACAAATGTATTTCTTCGATTCCACAAAATTCCACGATTCCAGCTTCCTTGACTGAAAACACTGCCACCAGCATCGATGCGGCTCCATGTGAGAGTTCGCAAGTCAAGAGCCCATAATGCATACTCCTGTTTCGAAGAAGTGAGATAAGTCCCACTGACCACGAAATTGGTATCGATAACGCCGCCGTTTGGGAACCGAAGGCCAGGAGGTGAGAATGACCCGTGCATGGGTTTTTCTGCTAGAGTTCCATCGGAAGCTCTAACCTGTAGCTCTAGCTTGACATCCAAAAAGTTGTAATTAGAATATATCAGCATTGACGACCCAGGTTCTCTTGAATCCTGAGTCGAACCACCATGATCTGCTTTATTGGATGTTGCCTTGCCTAATTTTGCAGAGACGTGACCCGGAAGAGGCGCCACAACACTACGATACGCCCCACAGCTCTTACCAAGCGCCTGAGTGCTGGTCCACTTAAGACTCCGCAGGTTAAAGACGCTAATTTGCTCAATATAGTTGTTTCGACTGTCTTGACCACCCACAACAACCATTTCAGCACCGCCAGTACCATCTATATTAACTCCAATGATGCCTTGATTGGGGTTGGGCCCTTGAGGGTTATGATGTAAGGCGGAAGAAGGCGCATTTGCGGACGCAAATGCTGCCGATGAAGGAAGAATAGTAGCGCAGTGGGCATACCTTCCCTGCGGTGTGTCGTTTGCGGGTATAAAAGTCCATGTTCTTGATGGCGCATCATATATATAAATGTCGGACATTACGACGATCTCTGGCTGGGAATCTTGGCCACTTTGCGCCGAGGCAGCCATTTGGGCTTGGTTCTGTGGAGGAGCCGGGGACATTCCTCCATAGCACACCAGCTTGGTATCCCCTAGGGCGCATACACTGTGAAAGTATCTTGGTGGTGGGACATCCCCACTAGTTTCGACTCTCGTCCAATGTCGCTGTATCAGATCCAGTTCGTACAGATCGGCTGTCAAGGAAGTGCGCGTCCGCGATAAAGTCCGACCGCCAAATACGTAAAGTTTATCGCCCAATATTGTAGTTGTGGCACCAACTAGGGGGTGCGGTTCCTTTCCAGTAGTTCGATGTACGTTGCACATAAGCCCTGACAGATGCGTCGATGGCGTTGCTCCAGAAGTGGCAGCTCCACTAGCTGCCAAAGGGCGAGGTTTTTGTGCTGGTGATGGCGCCGCCGATGGAGCTCCATTGCTCTTCGGTGTCACCACATTTTCCCGATTCTCCTCTCCCCCTTCACCTCCATCCTGCCTGCTAGACGTAGCGAGACTAGTTTGACTACTGCTCATTTCCACTTTGTATGTACCAGAGATCGACTTGTATCCGCTGGATTGATTTTGAGATGCGCTCGTAGAATCCACCATGCTCGTCCGATTACCTAACGCGGCCCGTTGCGGCATGCCCTCTAGGGCTTTTGGCGTATCAGGAGGGTCGCCCGAAGTGTCTTCAACGATCGGAGATGTGGGTGTCGAGGGCAGGGTTGGAAGAGGTTTTTCGAGATCTGCACCGCTCAAATTCTTTTCATTCTGCGATAGCAGAAAATGGTCGGTACTTCCTGAACGTGGATGGAGGTCCGGAGTAGAGCTTTTGCTCGTTTGAATATTAAAAGGTCGACCACGGCTACCAGAAACAGATCCTAGCTTCCTAAGTCCCCTTCGCACACCGGTAAGAAAAGCACCGTCAGTCTTCTCTGGCTCTCCCTTGAAGTCTAAGCCCTCGTCGTCGGTAGAAGATTCCGAGATGTATATGGACTCTGTTGAGTCTTTCGGCCGAAGAGTTAGCGGATCCGACATGTTGAATCATGCTGCGAAAGACAGAAAGTAATTCATCAACAATCACAAGGAGATAACACCAACAAGAGATATCATTTTGGCGTTCAGTGAGGAAGTGTATGTATGCTTACCTTAAAAGTGCCCCCCCAAAAAAGCAAGGACTTCCCGAAATAAATACTCGGCCTTGTCAAGGTCTTCCGAAATGTAATCCAAGGGTCAGAGCCTATTTCTTGTTTGGGGCGTAGGGAGAAGACAGGCGATCCACTCGACGCACAGATTACACAAGAAGAATAACGGGGAACGTCGATGGTCCCTCCGCAGAACTGATGGCAAAGTTGTAAGCTAGAGCGACGGTCTGTTGGAAAGTGCTCGGTAGTGAAATAAATGATTGACCTTATTTCCTCTCGATATAGTGCGTCCGCCGATACATGCAGAGATTCTAGGGTACTACTTTACCGGAGCGGATAAGCAACCCGACCTCACTCACAAGTCTGCAAACCTCGAACTTATCGATACCAAAAGTCTATACGGAGTACCCAAATGCGCATGTCCACCAGTCCCAGCTCACGAGCCAATTTTCCTAATCTCCGCCTTATTTAACACCTTCTCGTAGCTAGACCCAGGAAAGAATTTCTGCGGCTCCAGCCCACTTCCTGTTCTTGGGATGCCGATCTCGAGGTCCTGATAATATAATCTCACGTTTATCCCCTTTCTCTGGGTTGCTTTGCTCTCTTTTGTGATTATGGTACCGTAGATTGAAAAGTATGTGCTCTGGCTGTCGTTCCTCTGTTGGTTCACCGATCTTCGAAATTGCAGAGTGGCCTTGTCGTTGCTCGGGCCTGTCACAGCGTGAATATGAGTAGTCTTTGAAGCAAAGAATAGATATGGGGTTCATCCGATGATGGTGCAATTTTCCACGTGGTTGACCTGTTTCATGCAGCGGAAATTAATTACAAATAGAATGGTCTAATAGTCTCTAGAAGGAATAGAAGCTGAGTGCTGTAGCACGGTAGCATGTTAAAGAATGTTAAATAGGAGAGATGTCAGCTCCATCTGCTTCAGATTGATTACCTTCTAGGTGTTAGCGGCCTTGTGCCATGCGATAAGGTAGGGAATATGCTACCTACCCGGGTAGTCTAAACATAAAACCTAGCAGTTATGATAATGTGCTGGTACAGTGTATAGGTACTGTGTATTAAGTATTAAGCAGGTGCATTATTCGAAACAAAACCAGGTCTTCAATCAATACAGCCAACAGAATACGGAGAAAGATTTTATAGAGAAGCGTAGTCGATCGTCACATAGGCGAACACACACATTTTCCAAGAGCGCTTGAAGTTTTAAATTTTTTTTCTCTTATTTGTTTTTGCTAATCTAAATACAGCTTGGCAAAGTTGTCAAAAGGAGACTTAGTTGAGCCGCTCGCTGATCAAATCATTATTTGTCTTATCCGCTACTCATGTGGAAACCCCTTCATTAATTCATAATTTTCCTTCTCACGAATCTCAGACAGCCGCGGATGTTACCTCTTTTGGCAAAGGTGTGTATCGGAGATATGGCTTGACAATGCGGAATTCCGGGAAAAGAGTTTTCGCCTCCTCGTTCTTGACACTGGGGTGAACAATCACATCATCGCCAGGAATCCAGTCGATAGGAGTGGTGATGCGGTGCTTGTCTCCAGTTTGAAGTGAGTCAACGACACGGAGAACCTCAGCGGTATTACGGCCAGTGGAAGCTGGGTAAGAGAGGATGAGGCGGATCGTCTTCTTTGGGTCGATGACGAAGACAGATCGGATGGTGAACGCAATGCCTTTGGAGTCAACGTTTGTGGTATCTTGGTGATCGAGCCTAGTTATCTTATTAGCATACGATATATAGCCAGTAGGGGATTTGGTGCCTCGCGCTTACATGTCATATGCATACGCAACTTTTCGCTCCTTGTCGCCGATAATTGGGAAGGTAAGCTTGCTTCCAGAGATCTCATCAATATCCTTGATCCATCCACCGTGTGATTCAATTGTGTTTGCGGAGAGGCCGATGAGCTTCACGCCACGCTTCGTGAACTCTGGCTCGAGTTTTGCGAAAGCACCGAGTTCGGTGGTGCAAACGGGTGTGTAGTCCTCTGGGTGGGAAAACAAGACAACCCACTTGTCACCGATGAACTCGTGGAAATCAATGGGACCATTGGTGGTCTCTGCCTGGAAGTTTGGAGCGATGGATCCTAGACGGAGGCTTGCACATTGTTAGCAGAGGTCATAGAGGGAGGTATGATGATAAATCCCAATCATGGCAGACGGCTTGCTCCCAAAGGTGGTTGTGATAATATTATCAAAAGATGTAAAGGCGAGCTGCAAGCCTTATACTTCCAGGGTCTAATCAAGAAGTAGACTTACGGGGTTGCTCTCTCTTCAGCCATGATGAATGTGTATTGAGGAGTTGTGTGAGTTGTGTTGGTGAGATTTGTATATTGCGGTTGTGTATCAGATCTGATTGAGAGTTGAGGGAAGGAGGGGTGAAAGGGAGAAAGGGAGACGAGAGAAAGGCGCAAGAGACTAGAGGGGTTTATTAAGAAGTATTCACTTAGCCGTTCAATGCCTTATTATTACTTAATCATTCATCAAAGTGTCACCATCGGAAAGAAAAGAGGTAGAGCAGGAGGGGTAAAAAAAGAAAATTGTCAAGCACGTAGCTATCACGCCATCGACCTTGTCGAATTTGTCTGAGCTTGTTTCAAGCCTTCGTGCCGGATAAGGTTTAGGGAGGGGTATTTCCGGATATTCTGATAGGCTTATCACTGCCGCATCAGAACTTTGATGGTTTTTGGCTTTGTAACAATCAACTTTGCCCTATCTGAGAATCAAGAAAATTACATGATTGTCCAAGGCGGAGAAGGTGCAAAAGGGGATGAGGCTGGCGCGGAACGGGACATAAATAGAGAGGAGTGGTATAATAAGTAAAGAAAAGAGAAAAGAAAAACATTTACTCGTACATGCATGGCACAAATACTCGGTACATCGATCATGTTACCTCCTAGGTAGTTTTATGATGGGTGTGGCAATATTTACAAGGCTGAGAGAAATGGAGAATATTGCCCCTTCATGCATGATAGGTATTAACAGATCAGACCTCAAAATTGTTGGACGGTTTTCAATGTAACGTTAGGTATTGATTGTTAGAAACCATAAAGACCTCGGGAGCCAAGAGCTTTTGCTGAAGTAATCCTTCTAGTGAAGTTCTTCTAGTGAAGTATGAATGAAGGATGAATTCACGTGGAAGGTATTGTATATATGTATGTATATATGTATGTATATATGTATGTATATATGTATGTATATATGTATATACACATGCTCTCTGATGATTTCCTTTTCAATTATATATTCTGGGGATGTGGCAAAATCTTACTCTCGCGCACATTCTCTTGTCCTGGAATTATTGTTCAGGTGATAGACAACCGGTCATCAATAAGGAAATGACCCATCTGCTTCAATCAGTCAGAGAGACTTTCAATACCCTCCTGTGTGTATCAAAGTTTGATATATCGATATTGATCATATATTTACCAATGGCTTGGGTAGGGCGTAACCATGGCGTCCATCATCTTTTCCCTTGTTCCCTTTTCAGCTACTAGCATACCCGCCAATACACATCACGTGAGCTTGGATTATACGTGCAGCATACTTTGAGCCAAGATCCCCTCTAACTCCCCTACTTTATACCCCACTTCTCCGAGGGACCGACCCACCATGAGCCCATGAGTCCATGACCACTGGTGGACCAACCTAGGAACCGGGAATAAAGACGATAATTTTGAAAGTTCGGGGTTAAATCCGCGGTTCTGCAGCCAATTCCCTGAGCCGCAGTTCGTCCTCTAGCTAGAGACGGGTCATCTAACTTATCATGGCCTAATTTAGTGGGATCTGCGGAAAAGCCTTCATGAAAGGGTTCTGGCTTT
Source organism: Sclerotinia subarctica (assembly GCA_025389085.1). Taxonomy (NCBI): domain Eukaryota; kingdom Fungi; phylum Ascomycota; class Leotiomycetes; order Helotiales; family Sclerotiniaceae; genus Sclerotinia; species Sclerotinia subarctica. The sequence goes on along the minus strand of QRFI01000004.1, from coordinate 1,229,011 downwards.
CACGGACATAGGTAGGTAATAGGTAATAGGCATTGTTTTCATATCTCTCTTAGTCAATGTTAGTCACTACACGATTAAGGTATACTACCGGTGTCTTTCCATTACTACCTAGATCGTTGCTTTTTCTTTTTTCAAGCTACATCATATTTATATTTGCCTGTTAGATAGTGCTTAATGCTTAATATTTGCTGCTGTCGAATTCCAATTTAAGAATACATCTAGAATACATCGTTGGAACATTCAATCCTGCTAGCTGTATAATCTTGAGCAACGCAGAATGGGCAATGGCGTGAAATCGGATATGCCGTCCCGTGGTGACCTCAAGCAAACTTCCATATCTGACTCAACGACGGATTTTGAAGACGACGGGCAAAGAAGATTGGAGTTTTATGGCCAATCAACGAAGATTCCATCGGCGAGAAATGCACTCGACTTGTCAAGTCCAGTCATTTATCATTATCTAACATTCGAGACATCAATCCCTTCACCAACGAGCAACATTTCATCCACCAATTCTTCAGCAACGGAACCGCCGCGGCCAAACTTAAAGAAGTTTACTTCACCATTCGACTGGGCAGAAAGCCGCAAACAATTCACCGTCTTCCTTTCTTGTATAGCTACTATGGTCACAGCCTACACCGCCGGTGCATATTCTCCAGCTGTCAAGCAGATGTCAGCACTTTGGCATGTTTCTGACGTTGCGATTCTGGTTGGCATCACAACGTTCTGTTTTGGTTTTGCCATTGCTCCTATGGTTCTAGCTCCCTTTTCTGAGTTGAATGGACGAAAGCCAATCTTCATAGCCTCAGGCTTGCTATTCTTCATCACCCAGATTTGTTGTGCTGTGACTCGATCTTATCCGGGCATGCTCGTTGCCAGATTCTTTGTTGGCTGTGGAAGTTCGGTGTTTTCAACCATGGTTGGAGGGGTCATCAGCGACATTCATCATAAGGAGAGTCGAAACACATCTATGGTAGTTATGGGGATTTAAAGACTCGACAAGATGCCTGTGACTAACCTGACTTTAGGCCTTATTCTCCGGTTCAGCACTTTTCGGCACTGGCATAGGGCCACTGGTGAGCGGATTCATTGCGCAAAACACATCCTGGCGATGGGTATTTTGGATTCAGGTTATCACAAATGGACTCCTGCTTGTTGTGCGTATTCTTGGGGGGAAAAAACAGTTCCAAGCTCAACTGAAGAAGATACTAATGTATATTGCATGTAGGCCATAACACTCTTTTTCCCAGAAACGAGAGGTAGCATACTGTTGAGTAGGAAAGCACAGTGTTTGAACAAGTGGTACGAAGACCGGGAGCAGGCAGGCTTTTTTGGCATTGACGTGCGGATGTCGACTTTAGACGAAAAATTTGAGTCGCAGCGAATCAGATGGAAGGTTAAGGCTGATGAAGAACGAGAATCGCTCTCCCAGATGGTTAAAATTTCTGTATACCGCCCATTCCATCTTCTATTCACAGAGTCGGTGGTATTTTTCTTTAGTCTATGGGTTTCCTTTGCTTGGGCGGTGCTCTACTTGACTTTGTAAGTGATTTTATATTCTATGATTTGAAAGCTTTGTTTTGTATATGTGCTAATATACAACCTTCCTAGTGGTTCCATCCCTTTGGTATTTGAGACTTCACATGGCTTTAGTCTTCAGCAATCAGGCGCAGTATTTGCCGCTCTGTCAATTGCAGCTATGATATCCACATTTGTTTCTATCTATCAAGACCGATGGCTCGCTAAATATCTTGAGTGGTCGTCCAGGAACGAAAAAAATCCTGGCATAATTCGAAGAAATGTTGATCTCTCGTCCCCCGAAGCAAGATTGTACTTCGCTTGTTTCCAATCGGCTTTGCTGCCTATCGGTCTTTTCTGGTTCGGCGTAAGTAATATACCATTCCCTCCGGTTGTTGTTTGGGGAACGATTTGATTGACTGTCGTTTTAGTGGACGCAATTCTCTTCGATCCCTTGGATAGTTCCAACTCTTGCTATTGGTTGCGCGACAATGGGCATTTATTCTATTTATCTCGCAACGTTCAATTACCTCGCAGACACTTATCATAGATATGCGTCATCTGCTCTTGCTGCTCAGAGTTTCTGCCGTAATGTTTTGGCCGGGATATTCCCTCTCGTCACTACTAGCATGTTCAAAAACCTCACGTTCCAGGGAGCAGCATCTTTGCTTGGTGGTATCGGAGCGTTGTTGACCATAGTGCCTTGGGTGCTGACTCTGTACGGACCGGCCATTCGCTTGAGAAGTAAGTTCGCAAGCGAAATCATGTAACATTGCTCAATAGGAGAGAAGCAATGCTGTTGGACATTGAAAGCAGCCATCCCTCAAAAGCTTTGAGATGAAGTTTGTTATTCGAAAGATGCTATCTAGCATGCTTGATTTATGATTCATGACCTTGGCCAAAGAGCCACAAATCCTTGGGTTAATTGGATATGCACCCAACCGCAACATAGAGGCCTTAAAAGTTACAGGATATTGTGAAGAGATAGAAATGTAAGTCGTTGGTTGAACGAAAAAGGAATCAACCTAGCGAGAAAGAGATGGATGGAATGAGGAGCAGGACAAATGGCATGTATATATAGAAGGGCAGTGATATAGACTGTAGATAGCAAAGGGTCAATAGATAATACTTGTAAATACCTTATGAAAATGATTCCAAGTATCAATGCTGTAGTAGACAAATAGGAAAACATAATCCCAGAGGAATTTTGTGCTTAAACACATCATGCCCTATTCTTTCCCCTCGTACCAAAGTATGGGGTCTTTCAAAGTTTGTTTCTTCATTCAGCAGTACAATGTCATTCTCTAAACGGTAAGTGCAATTTTCAGATTCACTCGTCGACCAGTCTGTCCGTGTCAGTAGGTAGAGAAAGACATTTCATCTGCATGACCGCCACCCGATGTCGCCGTATGAACCTTGCTAGCGCCATGAACCCCTATCGTAGATCTTCTGCCAAGGATAAAACAATTTATTTATTAAATGTGCTCCTCGAATATTGGTCTTGAAGACATTACAATTCATACCTACCCACTATTTACCTACACTACCTACTCAATCAAAATCCATATTTTGTCCTATATTTCTGTCACTTCCAGATTCAAATAACGGGAATATAATTTTGAAATTCTGTCAAGCTTTTTAAGTAACCAAGTACAGGATGTTGCGTTGGTGAGTATTCTCTTATCTCTTGTGCAGCCACTGATATCATAATTCTTTTTGTCTCAGTTCCACGATTGATAGCTAACATCAATGTGAAAGGTATCAAATGAAGTTGGCAGCTCGCCCTGTCCTTACTCAAAGTGTCACATCGGCAGTTCTTTTTGCAACTGGGGATGTATTGGCACAACAATTGGTCGAAAAGAAGGGCATCAACGATCATGAAATTGCTCGCACAGGTCGCATGGCACTCTACGGTGGTGGTATGTACAAAAGAGCTAGATATAAGATGGGAAACAGGTATTAATGAATGACGTGTAGCTATATTCGGTCCAATCGCTACCAACTGGTTCAAATTCCTGCAAAATAAGGTCGTCTTGAAGAACAAGAATCTCGAAATGGCAGCTCGAGTTGCAGCCGATCAATGTATTGTCGCCCCTCTCAACTTGGGCTTGTTCCTTACCACCATGTCTGTCCTCGAAGGAAGCGATCCTAAGAAAAAGCTCGAAGCAAACTACTCTACTGCCCTTCAAAAGAATTACATGATCTGGCCTGCTGTTCAGGCTGTCAACTTCAAGCTCGTTCCTCTCGAGCACAGAGTTTTGGTTGTCAACATCGTCTCCTTGGGTTGGAACTGCTACCTCAGTTACTTGAATGGTCGCAAGTCGGATGTCACAGTTGAGAAAGTGGTAGAGAAGGTCAAGGAGCTTTAAAACATGTATATACATGGTTAGAGATTGGGTTTGGTTGTATACTTTGGACAAGGACGATTTCGTAGATTTCACAAGATCTCGACTCGACAGACTTTTAAAGGTACAGCATCATATCATAGCGAGGCGTTTAGGATTTGCTTCAGTTATATTAAAGATATAGAAGTCTAGATCATATATCAAGCAATGCATTTGGGAAAGGAGAGATAATTTTATATGGTATTCTGAGTGTATGAATCGGTGATGTGAAATGGAATCTGCTATTTGATATCTGGGTTTGGAATATTGTCCGCAATCTTGTCACATAGACAAACATTTGGTTTTTACAGAGTCTGCCATTACTTTTTACCCTAAGGTTCTTTTATCAACGTTTTATAAATCTCTGCACACCAAGTTCCAACTTTTCGACAGCGGCCCAACTAATACAGCATCGATCAACAAGTACCTATATCACGTGAATGGCATCTCACTAACCGCAAGGGCCACCACCACCATCAGCACGCGGGTAATTGCAAGTCTAGTCGCATCGCATTTCCAGAAAAATCGAAGAAAGTGCTAACAACCCAAAAAAAAAATTCAAAATCTCAAAACGACAAGAGAACGATATTCTCCAAAAAATACAACTTAGACAATTTGCCTGGAGCAACAAGTCGATCGAATCAAAAGAAAGCGAACCGAGCACACTCGTCTTAAAGACTATTTACTATTTATTCACCCATCACCCCGCCACGGAAATAGAATTTCGACTAGCCTCACATTCAATTCTGCCAAAGCACAAGAACTCTACGAGACTTCTCAGCTTTGACCCGATTCCACTCATCTCACTCATCTCTTGCTCGCCCTTCTGCTTAACATCTTTCAACACTTGATCCTACTTCAACTCCGAAAATCATACAAACATGGCAGCCGTCGCAGCACCAGTTGGTGAACAAGTTGACTTGTCAACCATCCCAATCTCACCTGAAGGCGCCAGCAATTCGAACGAGAACACCAAACCAGCTACCGATGGCGAACAAATTACCGTCTTTCATGACAAAGATAACTTTAATGTTAAGCATCCTTTGATGAACAAATGGACTTTGTGGTTCACAAAGCCACCTAGTGGAAAGGTAGTTTTATCTACCATCAAAATTTGCTACGTAATAAATATACTGACTTGGTTATATGTAGGGTGATAACTGGAATGATCTTTTGAAGGAAGTTATCACATTCAACTCCGTCGAGGAATTCTGGGGAGTCTATGTAAGTATATTAATTTGAGCAGAGTGTTATTCCTTATCGTCTTTATTTAGCTTGGCTAACAATTTTTTTTTTTGCAGAACAACATTGCACCAACTTCTGAACTCGCTCTCAAGTCCGATTACCATCTTTTCAAGGAAGGAGTTCGACCAGAATGGGAGGATCAACAAAACAAACATGGAGGAAAGTGGTCATATCAATTCAAGGAGAAGCGCAACGTCCCCATTGATGAACTATGGCTTCATGTCATGTTAGCAGCTATTGGAGAGACTCTCGAGGAAGAGGATGATGGAGAGGTGATGGGTGTCGTTGTCAACGTCAGAAAAGGATTCTACCGTGTTGGTGTATGGACTCGCACAATCGGCAAGAGTATTCCGGGAGGTGGGGATGGTGATGTCGCTGGAGGCAAGGGAAGATCCACCGAAAAGGGCAAAGAGATCTTGATGAACATCGGCAAAAAGTTTAAGGAGGTCTTGAAGCTCCCAGCATCAGAGCCGGTCGAATTTTCTGGTCACACCGATAGTGCACACAGCGGCAGCACTCGTGCCAAGGCCAAGTATTCAGTCTAGACGCTTTCGACATGTACATGAGACACGATTCTTCTTTTACCTGTGTTACGATTCCGTGGTTCTCTCCTTTACGAAGATACCACGAAACTAGGCTAGGGCTAAATGGAAGACGGTTCAACAAAGGTTTCTGGTTTTTAGGGCTATATTTGCATACATTATTGAAGGCAATACCTTAGCTTGGCCTCCTAATATCGTGGGGGGAGGAGTATTTATGCCATATTGTTTTTATTGCTCTGCTACTACACTACTGCTTTTGGTGGTGGATATTTTATGCATGGCGTTATTCCACTCTGGGTAATATAGGCTCAGATATCTGAAGTATGTTCATAGAGATGCGAAAGGCGTGAATTAAAAAATCAAAAGATACATATCCATTTAGATGACGAGGGTAATATTTTGACACCTGGTCATATATGATAGGACTAGTGGATGCGGTCTTGTGGCTGTGTCTATTGATAGTCATCATCTGAAGTCTATATCAAGGATGAACGTAAAACTTCATGTATATTAAGCGAACTCATTCATCTTCTTAGAGGCCGTTGGTTTGTTTTTCTCCTTGTACAATTTGTCTTGTCAGTTCTGTCTAGATACCAACAAGGCTATACCTATAATTTGCTGTGTTCGCATGCTGGGTGATATACATAATGTATCTTCTACGCATGGCCATACACAAAAACGGGAGTGGGGGATTTTGCAGCGATGATTGTTTGGGTCAGATCTTATACATTTTATTTACGCTATGTTACGTGCAACTTTTTTTTTTATGTGCCTTGGTGTTATCTATCCATCCACCATCTTCTCATCTATCCGCAGCACTCTGGATATTTCACATCGCATCACACCGCAACCATGCCCTCTAAACCCTCTCTCCAATTCACAGCACATCACATCATACAGAGAGAAAGAAAGGAAGGAAGGAAGGAAGAAAACCCTACATCTCATCCCCACTGACATCATCTACAAAAACGGTCTTGACCAGTTCCTTTTTATTAATCTTCCCCATGGCATTCCTCGGAATAGATTCCACAAGCCTCATCACCTGGGGGATTTTATAAGCCGCCAGTCGTTCCCTGAGCGCTCTTCTCATATCCAGCGGTCCCCATTTCTTACCCTGTAGATATTCGTCATTTAGTACCACGACCGCTCCGACTTTTTGGCCCCAGTTTCCCGATGGGACGGCACAGACGGCGCATTCTGATATCTGGGGGAGCGATAACATTTCCCGTTCTACTTCGAGCGCGCTTACTTTTTCTCCTCCGGATTTGATGATATCGGCTGACTTGCGACCGCGGATGAAATACATGGGGCCTTTAGCCCATTCTTGGTTACTTTTCCCGGCAGAATCAACATAGCGACGAACGGCTACATCACCCGTTTTGAACCAGCGACCGCCGCCATCGGCATCTTCGACGTGTTCTTTGAGGGTGGCTTCTGGGTTCCGCCAGTATTCTTTGAAGATGGTGGGGCCGCGGAGTTGGATTTCCCCATCGCGTTCTTTGCCGTTGGCGTCGATTTCGGAGCCTGCGTGGATCACTTCGTTGGTTTCTGTGTCCACGAGTCGGACTTGCACGCTGGGGAGAGGCCAGCCTACGCTACCGTCTATGCGGTCTGTGGGGGATAGACCGCAGGAGAGAGCCATGCCTACTTCGGTCATGCCGTAGCGTTCGAGGAGGATGTTGTTGGAGGAAAGGGTGGACCAGGCGTTTTTGGTCGGGGTGGGAAGGGCGGCGCTGCCCGAAATGTTCAGGCGAAGGTTTTGGGGGGTGATGGCTTCTTTTGCTGCGGTTTGAACATCGGGAGAGAGGTCTTTGTGCGTTGCTAGGAGACGGTTGTAGACGGTAGGAACAACTGTGAAAAATGTGATGGGCTCTTTTGTTTTGGGATTTGGCAAGAAAGGGGCAGCGAAGCGTTGCCAGACGGCTGTGACGTTAAAAGGGAAAAGAAACTCAATTGTGGAACCGGTGAATAGAGGTGCCAGAATGGCATTTACAGTGCCGTGAATGTGGTGGAGCGGAAGCACGTGAAGAAGATGATCTTGTGGACTGTAATCCCAAGCTTCGATCAGAGATTTTGACTGTGCTGTCAAGACGGATTGGGGAAGCAAGACACCTTTCTAAGCTTCTGTAAGTAAATGCTTATATGCTGGGGCCACTGGGGAAGCTCACTGGTCTATTGGTTGTCCCTGATGTGTACAACATCATTCCCCCCTTACCCTCTGATGGCCCTTCCAACGTGACTTTTCCATAATCCAACTTCTCCAGTTTCTTCTCCAGCTTAACATGTTTAGTTTTTGCCTCCAGTCCAGTATTCATCACTTCTTGAGCCTTGCTCTCGAATTTAGTTGAGGACAATAGCATTGAAGCTTCACTTTGGTCCAAGATATATTGTAATTCATGGGCAGGAAATGCTGGTGACAGTGGAACTGCTATAGAGTGTGTCCCAAATATGGAAAGTAAAGTTACTATGTATTATCTTAATCTACATTCTTTTAAAGTATGGATATTTCGAGTTGCGCACCCACATAATCATAGCTATTTTCTACAAGAAAAGCAATCCTTTCCCCCTCTAACCCTTTTTGCCTAGCCTCGTTTGTGAGCTTATCCTTCCTTTCTGCGACATCATGTAGTAATTGACCATATGTGAATCGTCTCCCGGATGCTGAATGTATGATTGAAGTAGATTTTGGATCGTGGCTAGAGATAGCTTCGAAGAGGGGTAGTTTCGGTAGTGTTGATGCCATTCTTGCACTGAGAGTGAATGGAGTGTTGAAGGATGCGCGGAGGACTGATGATGGGATTCGTGTCAAAAACAACGTTGATCTTCTTGTACATAACATTGCGGCGACAGGGCGTTGGAGGGGCATTGGTAAGGGTGGTTCATTGGATGACAGATGAAATCGAATCACGAGGTGGTCGTCCGAAGTCCGAGGTGGAGTTGATGCTGATGTGTTAAGAGAGCTGGGAATAAGATGTCCGTCGAAACCAATCTACTTTAAAATATAATTGCTGTTCCTACCTTAGATTCCGCGTTGAAATAAAACCGGTCAACATGTTTTGGTAGACATGGACATTTAAACATTCTTGCCTGAAGTAAGGTTTTTGAGGTTCTAGATTTTTGATTTGGGAAGGCTAAGGTTATAGATAACATCCGCATTTGCGGGCGGGGTCGCTTAAAAAAAGTCTAGCTTCAAAACCACAAGGCTCCTTCCTTTATCCTTGACGAGGCAAGGCTGTCATGTAACGCAATAACCTCAAAATCAACATCAGAATAGTTTACATTCCAATCAAACGTTCAGTATCTTTTACTCAATCTATTGTGAAGCAATATATTAATGATCCGCAAACTTCGCCCCGTTGTCTCCTGGCGACATCTATCTTCCATCATGACGTCCAAAACTCCCTATGAAGACATTATACGCACTCGAGTGAGTATCTTCCCTCCAAACACCACTTCACCCCGCCACTAACATATTATCCAGCTAACGGAAGAGTTAAAACCTACCCGTCTTGAAATATTCAATGATTCGTCCAAACACTCACATCACAAAGCTATGGCTGGTTCTACATCTCACGAAACACATTTCCGAGTCGAGGTCACCTCGGAAGCTTTTGCCAAAAAGATGCAACCTGCAAGACATAGAATGGTGTATGCTTTGTTGAAGGAGGAAATGGCGATAGAAGGTGGAATTCATGCCTTACAGTTAAAGACGAGGACACCGGATGAAGAGGCGCGGGAGAAGGCGAAGGAGGAAGGAAAGGTTATTGCTGAAGCGAGTGGGCCTTAGGAATGGCATTCCGCATTCTGTCTGGTGATTGAGATGCCCTCTTCGAACTTTCTTTACAAGACGGAAGATTGGATGACCGAATGAAATGACTTGTAAAGCCTAGTCTAAGTACTTATGCTATTGGTTAGAGGCTGTTGGAGTTAAGGCAGATCTGCGAATACACAGCGGACGTGTTGAGCGAATACTTGCAGCGGTAATTTTACAGAAATTGCATATACCCGGACCATTTCCGTCTGCTCTTCAATGTGCAAGTCACACCTCTGTCCAACTTATTTACGCTCAAAGACGGGCACATATCTAATGGAAATAAATCGTCTATTGTGAACCTTTCCTATATGTGCTCCGGCGCTAGCCTTCAAACCAAGATCAAAATGTTATTAGGAAGGATGCTCGATGAAATCAGGCAGGCAGATCAACTGTCAAGACTCCCAGTTTTTTGGCCAATAAGAGCATAGGATTCACCACGGCTTCAACATCCCCAGATTTGATCGGAATCCTATGATTGCCATTCCACTCAACCAGCTGCGTACTTCCTTTCTCACACCAAATCTTGAGCAATTCCCTATGTAAATCTAATCCCGGATCTCTCATCCCATGAACATGAATAGTCGGCAAAGTCAAAACATCGTTCTCATCCACTGGTCCCCATCTATCCTGATCTCTCTCCAAACTAACCAATGGCCCTCTTCCCGCCATCAGTACCGCAAACCTCCAATCCTGTCCCTCCAAATCTCTCCCTCCTTCTTCTCGAATCTGCCTCCTCAACAACAGACTCCCCGCTATCTTCGCCCCCTGACTAAACCCCAGCAATCCTAACCACCCCCCTGTAGCTCCTTTCGCATCATCCTCTCTCATAGCTTTTACAATGCTCTCTTCAATAGCAATGACCTCATCACGCGGATCTAAAACTTCATGTTCCGGTAACCAACCCAGCCAGCGTTTAAAAGGTCCAAAATCCCCATAGACACTTGTGACGTCAGGTCCGGCCCCAGATGCAAACGGCGCTTCGACATATACGAGACGGAAATAGGGTCTTAGATGTAAAGAGAGGACTCGACATTGCATGGTAAAGATTACGGCGTTTGTTCCTCCGCCGTGGAGACAGAGTAGTCGGGGAAGATCAAGTGTGGGATCGTGGTGTGTAGCCATTATTATTTATGAGAAGCAAATTTATTTGATTCGGTGGTATGATAGATGATTGTAAAGTTTGGAATATGAAGGTTATGTGATAATAGTATGATAGACAAGTCGTTGGATTGCTGACAGGACAGAGTAAGAGATGCTAAATTTAGAACAGGTAGACTTTTGTGCTACATCCTTTGACCTAGTGCTTAGACGGATGAAAATAATCCACTAATCCACTAACCAACTAATCAACCAATGCGAAGAAATTCAGTAAATTCAAGAAGGTGTTCAATGATGTACATACGGAGTAATATCCGATTTTACCTTATCTCTCAATCGGAATCGGATGTCCGTGGGGGGTTGTCTCTCAAGCGTCCAGCACAGATCACCTTGCGGATTCTCTATCCCTAGAAAATTGCGGACTACAGAGTACATCCACATTTTCGAAGCTTACTCAGACACCAGAGTGGTAATTCGGAGCCAGAATACCCATCTCTGATGTCTTCGGGATAATTAGAAATGAGACGTGGATAAGAGAGGTTGGATGGACATTTAGATTCTCGCTAAGCTATTGCGTCTTCTTTTACCTGCAATGTCGCCAGTCCATAAGCTACAAGGACTTCAAGTTTGTACTTTTGACTATAATACATGTTTGTATCACTGTCAAGTTTGATCTCTCTAGAATTCGTTATCCCTTACTATTATTAAACTCGTTCTTGAAGACTTACATCTATCCTTGGTCATATCTTTCCACACGTCTTACTACTATTCTAGTGAAGTTACTCATCTAGACTGATGGATTATGAGTAAATTCTTGAATAGTTTCTAAGGAAGGCTTCAAAGATATCCAGAGGACAAAACTCACATCTAAGTGGTTTCGCACTAACGCACTCCAAATTGGCCTAGTACCTAACACTTCTGTTTCTTCATCTGTTGATTTCCTCGCCTATTTCAACAAACATTGTTCTAGCGACATCAGGTCATCAATGACAAAGGATAGAATTATGGTATTTGCAGCGTTGTTCACGAGCTGTTTACCTCAATGGATTTCTATTCTAGCTTTAGCTTAGCCATGGCACAGCGATACTTTCAGTGAGACTTTAGAGAATGGTACTTCTATTACACTCCACAGTTGGCATAAATCATACAGTCGTGAATTTACTTTTGACTCGTCAGCACATATTGTTCAACTATGAAATCAGAAGCGAAATAAAGGAGTTTAACAGCTCAACAGTCTCCTAACACTCACCCGTACAGATATATAATAGATTCAAAACAGGAACCGAACAATCCTACCATGTATCTATAAATGCCACGCTTGTTGGCCTCCCACAAACCCATCAATAATTCCTTCCTCACAAGTCACAGCTCGATCAACTATCATAAAACGATAATAACTCTCTGACTGAATCTGTATCTACAGCAGGAACAAACAACGCCATCAATCCACACCAAACCTCAACATGTGTCAAGAACGCTACACTTATCATGCCTGCGGTCACCTTAAAAGCGTCATAATGCACGGCTGCTCCTACCAGCTTACAACACAATGCGATCAAAGGCAGTGTCCTAACTTCGCAATGACAAGTGTGAACGATCCCAGTAATCCACAGTGCTTTGAATGTCAAGTCGTCGCTGCAGCCGCTGAAGCCGCTGCAGCCGCTTACGCCGAATACTACTCCGACTACGTCGCTAGGTATGGTGTACCTCCTCCAGGCCAAGGTTGATAAGTCGAAGAAAAATGGCATCACTTGAGTCAGATGAAGATGAAGATGAAGTTGTTGCGTGAGAGATGGTAGGTCTGGTACTTGCCCTTTCTTAATTTTGAGAGTTCATTTTGCCTTTCTTACTTTTGAGAAGTCATCATAGCATAGCAATGAAATTTTAAAGTCTTTTTCATTATATAAACATCAGTTATAAATAAATATGAATGTGAATGTGAATGTGAAATACAATGTTAACTTTACAACCGCTTTTCCATAAATTCAGCCTCCCCTCTCTTCCTTTTCCCCCCAGCCATATGCTCTACAACTCCCCACGGAGATAAAACATCCAGGCTTCGAGCTGCACTTTCTACACTTCCAAAATCCGTTCTACATCGATATCACTAGAAATTATTTTTTTGCTTTTCGGTCCCGCTTTCGAGCCATGCTACTTCCCCGCCTCATGGGAGATGATGCGAATTGCTCATCGCTCATGAAGCCCCCCCCAGCTAACGGTATCAGGATTTCTAAATTCTTTACAGATTTACTCGCCGGCCACGTTGATTGAACCGAAACGTCTGATGTACTATATCAGACAACTTCCAAATTGATTTGATGAAATTTTGAATACTCTACTTACATGCATATGCCCGGTAACACATTTCCCACCTATTATATCATCATTTCATAACATCCCAGAGACTTTTGACAAAATTAATAAAGTAGTACTCTACGTTCAATGCTTTATCACAACTACTGGCTGTTTTCTTGCCTAGTATTGCTAGGAATAAAAGAGGCATTGATCAAGAATCGGAAAGCTTTGTAATATATGACTCAATTAATATATGACTCAATTTTGACATTGAGGTTTCGATGCTGGTTGCGTATGTATGTATCAACATCTTCTTGAAAATGCAAAGGGATATATCTCCTAGAGCAGCTTGAACGCTAAGGAATGAGTTTTGGAGGTTAAGAGCCCCCATGGATAAGTTTAAAAGTGGTTAGCCCATGCTCATTTAATTCGTAGACATAAATCCTTGATGATTCTTAGGTTTCGAGCTGACACCAACTTCGAAAGTTATAGAATTCCTGTGATAGCTATGCAAAAGGAGCGTTCTGCGAAATTCACTCCTGGCATAGTATCCTCCCAACGCCAGAATTGGAGTAGTCTTTCCTCGTGGGATTAGATATGTAAGTGATTTGCAGTGCGAAGTAAGGTCATTATTACAAAAGAAGGATCGGATCTCCCAGGGTTGTGGTGTGGAGTTAGAGACAGGTAGATTGTCTATGCATGCATTGAAATGTAGTTGCAAACATTTGGATTTCGCGTGCTCTTATGTATGAACTCGCCTGTAGAGGTGTGAGAGTTTGCAAAAGCAGTTGGTGGTCTCCATCTTTTGATTTCCTTCATGAGATATCTCACTTATGGAGGAAACTAACTTAGATCCTCTCATACTAGCATTCGATTTCCAGCGGCTTCGTCGATATATCCTTGTGCTAATTTTTGTATGTCGTGGCTTTCTTCACTTCGAGCTGCAACAGTAATTCCAGACGTATTCCCAAATACCAGCCAGGCTTTAGACTTTGGTGGTGCGGGACGCTTTCCTCTGCTTGCCAAGTAGTCTGCAGACAGGGTAAAACTGACACAAATAATTACGAGAACGAGGTCGATCATCAAGGTGATTTATACACTGCTCGTTCAACATCCCTAGCTTAAGATGGCTTGTCGCTGAATGCGAGGGAACTATTATAGAGAGGACCACAATAGATCATGGAAGAGATAGTGCGGAGTGTCCGCCTTTCGATGCCGGGAAATGGAATTGTGAATTCGGAAACGTACATGTAGATAGTTACGAAGTACGAATGGAGGAAGACCTGGTGGACCAAAGGAAAGCATATACAGTAATACCAAAAACTAAAATGGTCGATGCGATATAATTACCCATGGAGGAACTGAAAGTCGAACGAGTGACTCAGCTGTAATCTATCTCAATATCTCGAGAGACCAACAGACATCCAACTATCACTAATAATGCTCAACGCGCTCTGAAATATAACACAGAAGAAAGGGATAAACAAACCCTTAATGAAACCATCGCTCTAGTCGTGAAATATAAGCTGATTCGCTGGTTTATCACGAGTTTCTCACCAAATTGAGACTCCGCATGGCATACATTTATTTTACTCTTTATTTCCACCCTTCTAAGTCCAATGTCCCTTCCCTTCCCGACAGCTCCAGAAGGAAGATTTTAAGCGAGAGTAGGGTGACCTTAACCCTGGGTACGTGCGCTAAGGATGATTGACTACTCCCTATTATAGAAGAAGGGTTTGAATATATAATTGGATGGTCACAACAGTAGATTGATGAATCGAGGATTTCCAATCCATTTCGCCAATTCTCTACCCGGACATAATAAATAATAACTACCCTTCTTTCAAAAGGGCTTAAGCGTGGTACAAAGTACTTGAGTTTAGACGATAGACTTGCCGCTTTTGATTTCCCATTAGATTGGACAGCTGAAAGTCTTGATGGTACAACCTCACAATTCAACCTCCGCCCATCTAAAACCTGCAAACTAGGTACTCAACGTATCGGGCATCAATTTGGCCTCACAGTCACCCCTCATCATCTTTACTTAAGGCGTTGTCACTTATTCTACCTCTCTTCAGATTACACAACATGGGACTCCTTCTCCGTCCGTATGTCTTCATCCCCAACCCCAATAGCAAACCCCACGTGGGGTGGACAAGAACACAAATACCACCTTATTCATGCTTTCGGCCTTGTTCCATCTCGATCTGGCCCAGAACCCAAGGGACAAGATCTTCGAATCGAGGTAACACCACAAGCCGAAAAATCTAAACAACTGGTGTTCGTGTTCCTTACGTTCGGGACCTTTAGCTGCTCTGTTTCCGGCCCGAGACCGCTCTACCAATATCCTCACGACTCGGGCGTCACAAATTCAATTCTGAGACAAAAGGTAATCAATCTAATCTATTTTCTACTGCCTTATGTGTGCACGTTCGACAGGTACATACAATCATAAGCCTCAGTACACCCTGCACCGCCCTTTTTCATATGTACTTCTACTTTCTATCCGCTCTTATCCGAGACTAAAATTAATACCGACATGGCATTTATTATCGAACTTTGGAAATACCTTGGAAGGGGTTGGTGTGGGGAGACACAAACATGGGGAAATGCTTATATCTTATGTCGTGATACTTGGGAGCATCCATTATACTTCAAAAAACAACCTTAATTGTATCCTATGGGATCAATTGCCGCAGTGTCGTCGACGATCTCGTAGGGATTTTTCGATTTCACCGCCCTTCTCGTTGAACATTTCTGGGTTTGATATTTTCAAAGGCGGATGGAGTTTGCCCTTTTCAGAGCCCCTATATTGTTATTTACTCAAGTCGGGTATAGAAGGGTCATTTTCCTCGTGTAATTCAAGGAGCTTTTTGGAAAGCACACCCGTTGAATCGATAGTCAATCATCCTTTTAGGATACCAAGGAGACCAAAACATTTGTTTGGCTGTTTTTATCATCCATATCAATCAAAGTTGTTTATGTATTGTTTGCACTCTAATGGTTCGAGGCCTTTCATTTCCATAGTTGGAATCATCTTCCATGCCCCTACTCTGTATGCAGCACTCAGTGACAAATATACATTGCCAGTCTTGTGTATCATCCGTCTGCATTCATTGACCACGTCAAATCTAATACCCGCCCCTATTTATTTGCTATTTCTCTCGGGTACTTCAATTATAGATACCTCTCGACATCTCATCTCCACCTTCAGTCAAGTCCTCTACATCTCAAGTCACCTCTCAAAAACTCATCCAAAATAAACCTACTTGACAATGTGCACCTCAAGCCAGAAATCCGCTTCTTCCTCAACGTCCTCAAACCAATTCATTCCAACTCCTTCAACCTCCTCAAAGAAAAAGTCCACCTCATCTTCCACCTCACGAAAAGTCCAGCATGGATCACGAATCTCTCACCACTCGTCATCTTCGTCCGCAACTTCATCCGCTTCTTCATCTCGTTCATCTCACAAGGATCCAGCAAACCAAAAATTTCAAGGTGAAGCAATCAGCCGATATGAGAACGAACCGAGGGATTACAAGTCTTGGGCCGTGGAGGAATATGATGCATACCAGGAGCAAGCGAAAGGCGAACATAGGGACGACGTGGAGAGGAATGTTGAAGGTGTTAAATGGGCGTGTTGAGGCGATCTTGATCCAAGAGAAAGAGACAGCGGAGTCTATGGGT
Organism: Sclerotinia subarctica; assembly: GCA_025389085.1. Taxonomy (NCBI): domain Eukaryota; kingdom Fungi; phylum Ascomycota; class Leotiomycetes; order Helotiales; family Sclerotiniaceae; genus Sclerotinia; species Sclerotinia subarctica. Next base: position 1,212,428 of record QRFI01000004.1, on the reverse strand, counting down.
TATGAAGCCCTTGCATGATCGGATATGGAAATGTGCACCAAACGGTGCCAATGGGACTAAAGATGGTCTATGTGATGACGGGTTTTACGATTTACGAATTTTCTACTATATCTAGGGATGGGGATCATGCTATCGACATGGAACTTGGAGGAGTGGGGTAAGAAAGAGAGAAAGATATGTATAGAGTGTACTATATACATACAAGATCAGCTTATAGGCTGATCAGGATAGAAGTATGAGGTATAGATGGCTCAAGGCCTTGGGCATGACACACGCTAGGAGAAGAGTCAAATTTAACTCATTGAAAATATCCAAACGTCGCACGAACAATGCATCATACTGTGAACTCTACGTCGGTAGGCAATGAAACCAAATGCGGCCCCGTCAACAAGTAACTCGCAAGTGCGGAGCCGGACAACAACCCTCCAGCGGGAAAACAAAAGATCTTGAAAAATCGGCATTCGCTGACCCGAAACACGTACAATGACATTTCCTCCGACTTGGCAAGAAACAAACAAGTTTTCTCTCCTGGACTTGCTCTGCTGTTTGATTTATCTACCTGCCTGTCTACGAGCCCTGTCCCGAAAACGTATCACGATTGATCCCGCCCCGCCCATCATGTGGAGTTCTACCGCATGCATATAGACATCATCCATGCAGCGATTGAGAACTCTCGTCAGTGTCGGCGGTATCTTGCATGCGTGCATAAAGGGTAGACGAGTCAACATGTTGAGGGAAATGAAAAGAAATGAGCTGAAATAATTGGATTTGTTACTTCCTCGTGCTTCTTTGCTGTGCGTTTTGTTCAAGCGAATCAAGAGGATCAAGCGAATGAACGGGGTTGTGGACTTAGTTTTTTCCAACAATATTTACATGCTGTATAACTGCTACACAATGAAATAGCATGCGTTTGAGTTGCACGAGGAAGTTGCATGATCCGAAGCTACTTTATGTAAGCGCGCTATGCGACAGAAAATAAATTTTGCTTTGTGATACGTCTATGTGCATGGAAGTTTTTGATTTTATGGTATAAACAGGGGGAGTGGGGTGGAGTCTAGAATGCCCAAATGTATCTTCGATGTCGTTCAATGCTGTCATAATTATGTGGATATGTAGGACTGTCGCCGTACATCCTATCAGCCATTCGATGTTAACTTTACCTATTTTCCGCGTACTTCATGTATGCTATTGCCTTATGACCTATCTTCACCTGGATCTCAAGCCATATGTTTCTTCTTGCTCCTTCGTGATCATTCCGGGGCTTCCTACCATAGCGTCCTCTCCTCTATTCCCTTTTGGAAAGAATATGACATCTCGTACACTCTCTCGTCCTGTCAACACTGCGACCCATCTATCAAATCCAATAGCAAACCCGGCATGTGTTGGACAACCGGCTCGTAACGCCTCAAACAAATGCTTGAAATCTGACATTTTTTCATCACTCATTTTCAATACGTTCTTCATGATGAATTTTTGTACCTCTGCTGAGTGAATACGTTTTGAGCCACCGCCGAGTTCGACACCGTTAACAACAAGATCATAGTGATCGGCAGTGACTGCGAGTGGGTCGGTGAGTAGGAGGTCTACATCAGCAGCGGTCTTGGGCGCGGTAAATGGGTGATGAGTAGAAGAAAACCCTGCTGCGCCGCCTTGACCAGGATCGTCTGGCTTGCTAGCATTGAGAGTAAAGAGAGGGAAGTCTGTGACCCAGAGATAATGAAGTCCCGGGATAGGAGCAAGAAGCTGTTCGGAGATTGCAGCTTTGTAAAGTGCCAGTCGAAGTTTACCTAGAGCAGTAGAACCACCAGAATGACGCACATTGGGACGTGCTTGAAGGATAAGTAAATCTCCTTCATCAAAAGTGGTAGCGGCGTCCGGTCCTCGTGGGTCAACGATTTTGTGTGGAGAGGATGGAAGAGAAGAGTATAGATGTTTCAAGGCCTCAGAACCTTCAAAGCCAAATGCTTGGAGACCCTCTAATGGTCTCTTGGGATCGAAAACAAATATTCCCGGAGGGCCATCGGGATTTTTCTGAAAGGATTCGGCATCTGGCGAGTCCATAAAGTTGCGGATGAACTGTTGTACCTTCCTAGGATTTCCACTAAGCCGGAATTTACAGGCTTCAATTATAGGGTTTTCAATTGAAGTCAGCATTCCCTTGAGGTTTTCTGGAACTATCGATTCCACGCGATGGATCTGTAATAATTAGCTTCGCTCAGGAAATAATGATAGATTTTTTACCAAGTCCACAATTCTGAGATCAGGTTTGTCAGATCCATGCTTTGACATGGCTTCCTCATATGTCACTCTTGGAATTTCGCGTGTGAAGTTATTTTGAACGTGGTCAGCTCCAATCCGTTCATCCTGTATCACCCTGTGCACTTGTTTTACAAGCCCTTGAACAACTCTCATGACACGTCGACCGTCCGCCCATGACATTTCCATATCAATCTACATGGTATTAGTATCTGTAGAGTGTGCCAGCTGGACAATACGGTACCTGGGTAAACTCTGGCTGCCTATCTGCACGAAGATCTTCATCCCGAAAGCATTTAGCGAACTGAAAATACTTGGTGACGCCACTTGCCATCAAAATCTGCTTATATTGTTGCGGACTTTGCGGTAGAGCATACGCATACCCTGGCTTTCTAGTAGGAACGAGAAATTCTCTCGCGCCTTCGGGAGTTGACTTGAATAAGATGGGGGTCTCGATCTCATCGAAGCCGTTGGAATTGAAATGTGTTCTTACTATTTTAGCTAGCTTTGAACGGAACACTAATCTCTGATAAAGATTTGGTACGAATCGAACCTCAAGATGTCTTGAATCGGGCCCAAATTTCTGGGCAGGCCCAACAATAATGTCCTTGGGAAATGAATTGATTACTCTCACGTCTTCAGCATGGATCTCAAAGTCTGATGGAGAATGATTTGATTCGACCGAACTAGAAAGCTCTTCGGAAATGGAAACCTGCGATTCGGGTGTGACCCCTGGCTTCTTGACTTTGTACTGCAAAACTCCTGTCACAGACACAGCGCTGTGTTCCTTGATACTTTTGAAGACATCTCCGATCTTCCCTTCCTCGGAGCTCTCCTTTAATATAACTTGGATACCAGCATCTGCTGAAGGCCCTGAACATATTTTAGCAAATATGAGTCCTTTACTCAGCTGCTTCTTATTGCGCAGGAAACCGACAACAGTGATGTTTTGCCCAACGTTCGCTGGTCGAATCCTGGCCTGTGGATTGAATAGATCGACATTTGACTTTGGAATAGTGACTGTACAGAAGATGTTAGCAATATATGGAATACTAGAAAGACCGATACTGACAGCTGTCCTTATATTCTTTCCAAAACGTGCCATTTGTGTCAATGTTAACTTGTTCTTCCGCACTTTCTAATCGAGATTTGGTATTGGTAAAACTTCTCTGGTGAGCTACAAGTGAGGGGAACCCAATTTTGCGAGCCCATGGTACGGCTTTGCGCACATAGAAACTTCCATTTCTTAGTAAATGCCTGCGATAGCAGGATACCAAGGTCATGGCTCAAATCAATTCCTCAAAAATTCATGAATCATCGAATTATCAGAGTGCTAGATGCCTCGAAGCTCTCCAGGTGTGGTTAGCGTCTCGGCAAAATCCGCTCCTCATAATTTTTATATATTGTCGCGAACTTTTTAAAATCTCTTTTTTTTTCTTCATCCTTCCAAGTTTTAAACATGTAAGACCCCAACATCAAACCTTAGAATTTTCTGTGCACTTTGCTAATGTATATTTTTACAGATGATGAAAAGCCAGCGTGTATTATTTGAGTACGATTCCTCCTTTTCAAGCCTGCAAACTCTCCCTTCACCGGGCTTCAGTGGTCTGCTTGCGAGAACTGGATGGAAGAGTGAAATAAGCGTTCGACACACCCTCCTTGTTTTCAACGGACGCGATAAAGGCATCTCTGAACCCTAATCCTTGGAAGGCTTCAATATTTATAGTCACCACGCAGTGGAGAAAGCAATGGAATGAATCTTTTCAATGATCATCATCCGGAGCTCAAATACATACTTCATCGACAATCGCATTCATTTAAACTTTTAGTTTCTCATCACTCCTACGGGTGTATTTGTTTTCATTCATGCATTTGGGCACTGTGCTGGGGCGTGAAAAACGTGTTGGCATTGCAAGTAAGGGAACGATATCTGAAGTATAATGCATTCGAAGTGAGGGGAATAGTTTTGACTTTTGAGGTAGGCAGTAAGGTAGGTAGCTGATCTTTACACCACATCAGTGGTACAATTGAGCAAACATACAAACGTTGCATACATATTTCAAAATGAATTAATTATGAAGTTTCAATCATGACGCGTTATTGCCCATTTGATCTGATGATGAGATTCCCATGTAATCCCAAGAGAAATGCACAGTTTGATTTGTGCCTCGTTGCTTGTCGCCAATCTCAATATTCGTATCCCCAAGATAGTAATTACATTTGTGGTAGTAGCTTGGAAGTTTGATTTGATCCAAGCAAATAACTTGGATGATGGCACATTGTGCAGCGCATGAAGAAACTCTTGGTGAACGGCGCATTGTAAGCAACTGGAAAGAAGAATCTGAATCTGCAAGACAACGAGACAATGAGGCATGAGTAGGCAGATTTTGTCCCGAATAATACTATTTTATATACTCCGTGCAGATTTATTGATTGATTCAGATTCAGATTTCAGATTTCAGAATCTACCATAGCAATACTATAAACCTGCCCGATGAAAATACGACACCCAACACCCACCCAGTCGGGCAATATACCGAAAGATCACGGACATTCCAAGACCAGGGAGAACATCAACCGCACTTAATACCAGTCACAGTAAGGCAGTAAGAGTAGGGTAAATCGGAAAATCGGATAATCAATGACTTATCATCAGTGCAAACTTATCCACTGTCTCTGCGAACGGATCCAAGGCTTTAGGTTTTAGGTTTGGTTATTGAATGCGCTCCTGGCATGGTAAATCGTTTGACCCCAAATATATTCCAATAGCGAGCTACCTTGCTTACCCAGTAGGTACTCTGGTAAGACGCTTCGATCATCATCACCCATTACCCCCATAATTATTATATCTTCAATCAGTCCTTTAGTCCCTTGGATCCTTTGGTAGTTTGCAAGGGGGTTCCTTCATCAAATTACCTGGTACTCCTGGTCATCATTTCGATTAAGCACGCTTACGGCACCGCGGATTTATACATAAAGATCTTACAATCGAGACTGCCTAAGCACTGGAACTGATATATTACGGACGACTAAGCCGGGCGAATAAAACAAGCACCGTAACCCGACGACGACTTTCCAAAAGTTCCAACTCCTTTTAGTCTCTAAGTTACTCCTCCGTCGCAAAACTCAAATAACAATCATATTTACTACCCCTTTGCTCACTTCTACATTCCCGAATACATCTGGGCCTACATAATATAATATCTATTCCGTCTCGACAAGAGGGAAACTCCCCAATTTGGGAGTGGAATACTCTCCCTTGGCTATTGATTGTCGCATTGTAGCTATGTCGACTTCTTTTGAGAAGTCTGTGAAAGGCGCGACAAAGATTAAGGTATGATATGTTCGACATTGTCTTATATCACCATGTGGTTGAAGATCAGATACTGAGCATCATTGTGAACAGGCTGCCCCTCCCAAGTCAAAGTACTTGAACCCGGACCAAGAGCTTCATCACGAATGTTGAACTAATAGTCAAACAGATACATCGAACACATTCTAATAGCCACTCATTCGGGCGAGGCGGGAGTCGCTGAAGTATTCCGAGCGTTACAAAACCGTCTTCGAGATTCGACATGGACCGTGGTATTCAAGAGTTTGATCACAGTTCATCTGATGATTAGAGAAGGGTCTCCGGATGTAACATTGGCATATCTTGCGCGGCACAGGAATATGCTAGCAATAAGCAATTTCACCGATGGTGTGTACCCAGACAATATTTCTGCAATTCTCTGTATAATGGCTTAGCCATGACAGGCAATATCATAGAAACCGTGCTAACAGAGCATGGCAAAGTGCAAACCCAGGGACGAAATATCCGACATTACACAAACTATCTGACCGAGCGCGCGAGATCATTTCGAGACACAAAATGCGACTTTGTACGTGGTGCCGAGGGAAGGCTGGAGAAGTTGTCGGTGGAAAAGGGTCTGTTGAGGGAGACGGAATCAGTACAGAATCAGATCACATCATTGCTGAAATGCGACGTACGTTTAATGCCCATTTTAAGGTAAAATTGTGCTAAGCAATAGTGTAGGTTTTGGATAACGAACTCGATAATGAGATTACGATTACAGTCTTCCGGATGCTAGTATTGGATCTGCTAGCATTGTTTCATGTTATAAACCAGGCCATGATCAACATATTAGGTACTTGATTTCAGAAGCGGGCAATGTATCATGCTAACAAGATCATAGGCCACTTTTTTGAAATGTCAAAACCCGATGCAGAACGAGCTATGGAGATATACAGAAATTTTACCCGACAAACAGATTTTGTTGTTTCGTACCTCAGTGTTGCCAGGCAATATGAGCATCAGACGCGAGTGGAGGTTCCAAAGCTCAAGCATGCACCTGTTAATCTTGGAAAACAGCTGGAGGACTATTTGATGGATCCGGATTTTGAGGTAAACAGAAGGCAATACCTTGCAGAGCAGGAGTCCACCAAGAAAGGGAAGAGTGGGGCCAGTAGCGCAAGTAAACCTTTTGCAGTACCCTCCAAGAGCGAAAGCGATGACAGGGCGGCTACTGGACGCTCTTTTCCTGATGCAGTACAAGCATCTTCTTCAAACACCACTGCACAACCCTCTAAAGCACCGGCTGCAGATTTGATTGACTTTTTCGACTCCATCGATACACCGCAGCCAATGGCTACCCAAGTAGGAATACAGCAAGCACCTCAATTCAATGGGGATCCTTTTCAAATGCAGCAACAACAGCAGCTCCAACAGAACGGATTCGCTCAACAACAAACTGGTTTTCAAGATCCAGGACAGTTTGCTCAACAGCAAGGCTTTAGTAATGTTTTTAACATGCAGCCACAGGTACCTCTACAACAACAGCAGCAGCAACAACCGCAACCCATGCAGCCACATTTCACGGGCGCTGGATTTGGTGGCTATACTCCACAGCAGTCATTCCAACCATCAGGTCTCTCGGCCATCCCACAAGAATCGGCTGTAAATTTCCAGCAGCAGGGACAACAACACATGAATTTACAAACTCCTCAGGAGACGAATCCTTTCCGGCAGTCGACCATGACAAACAATCTAGGAATGACTGTACCTTCATTCCCGGCATCCCCACCTGTTGTATCTCCAGTAATTCGGCACTCGACAAACCCCTTTGCCAAGTCAGTATCACCGCAATTACAGCCCTACACCCCGCCACCAGACCAGCAATTCCAGCAACAACCAATAGCGGCTCCTCTCAGAGCAATGCAAACAGGCACTAATCCCTTTGCCAAGAGCTTATCTGTTCAATCAGTAGAGCGTCCTCAAACGAGTGGCGCCAGTCTTGCGCCACAGCCTACTGGAAATACAAATCCATTTCGACAAAGTCAATTTGTCAACACAGCTACGGGCATGGGCTGGCAAAACGCCCAGCAAACCATAGGAGGCGGTTTAGATCATATTCCAACGGTTCCCGTCTTCCCTCGACCCGGGCAACAGCAAGCCTGGCAGCAATAGCCGAAGCGAAACCCGTGAAGTAAAAATCCACACATTTTCTGGACGATATGGTTCACGTGTACATTTGTGCTATGATAAGACATTTTAATTGGTGTTTCAAGGATCATTACAAGCATGGCGTTCTGAAGGGATTGCAATTTGCAGACGGGAGCAAGGTTTAAGGGCGTCAAGATGTATGATGTGATATTAAATTGCCTATACCTCATGAAGAGGTATTTCGCCATAGGTAACTAATTACAAAGGCATGGCCTTTAAATGTATAACTTTGTCCAAATGAGTTCGGAATCCAGTGACTACGCCATTTCTCTTTAGACCCTATGAACCCCTAAACTCCCCATCCCAGTCCCAACCTCCATATTACATATACATTTGGTGCCGCATCAAAATACATCATCTGATTCCGCTTTAACCACTATCTGTTTCTTCTCTGTAGAGGCTTGAGCGGCGGCCGTAGTGCCAATAGAGGAAGAGCCAGGCTGATGTCGATCTCTAACCTCATCTTCGATGAATATCTCGAGACCACCGAAGGCATCATGCATGGCTCTTCCGTAATAATCATGGAGGCTATAACCGCCAGCCATATGCTTAGGGTCACGCTTGATACCCTCAACCCACTGGTTTTCATAATCATCCTGCAATACGTATCTCGAAGGTGTAAGATCGATACCTCCAAATGGATCGTAAGGTTTCTCTGCTACAGGCGCCGTCTTTTTCTTGAGTCCTCTGATTGTAAGACCTTCTCCATCCGCGCTTCCGGTTCCAGCATTGATTGCTGCATCCCTCTCTCCCAAGGTTCTTCTCGCCGAACTCTTCTTCAAAATGACCTTATGCGCTTGTTGTGTGATAGCTACCGCATCCCCCTCGCCGCTAGCCAATTGATCCAAAACCTGTTTTCGACTCTTCTCGACATCAGCCTTTTCCTCAGCGTCCTCTCTCAAAGCCTCCAACCTCCTCTGTCTCGCCATTTCTCTCTCCTCCATTTCTCTCCTCTTGCCCATCTCCACCTCCCTCAACCTCGCAACCTTATTCTCCTCAATCGCCCCACGATTCGCCTCTCTAAATCTTCTTAATTTCTCTTCCGCCTCCTGTTTCACTTTGGCTTTCCCATTCACCAGATCCCAGATCAAATCTTCCGTATCCTGTAAATAATTGTTGTAATCTAGTAACGTTTCGAAATCATCCTCGCTGCGATTAAACACCTCGCTCACCCGACGTCGAATGTCGCATTCGCGCTCTATAGCTAGATCCTCGAAAAACGCAGTTTTGAATCCTTTTTTCCGTAGCGTGCGAGCGCAGTGAAGGACAGGACAGGGCGCGGGCCCAGAGCTGAATATGCGATCCACGCATGTCGAACACATTTTGTGGTAGCATTCTGGATTGATGAGGAATTGGAGGGAGGGATTGAGATAGCGATTGGATTTGCAGATGGGACAGATGTCGTCCGAGGGATCGGATGTGTCGAGCGGTTTAGGCATCTTTTTGGTGGTAGGTGTTGCCCACTCTTGAATGCGTGGTTGCTAAAAGGTAATTCAACTGAGGTCGAGATGTGAAGTAGGGTGGGGTTGTAACCCCGGATTACCTCTTAGTGCAGCGGCGGAGTGCAAAGTGTCTGGCATTTTTGATGTGGCGTCAAATGTGGCTTCGTAAGCAAGCCACTTCAAAGCCTTGTCTACCTACTTTTTGATAAATTAACAAGTTGAATTGACGTCTTGCAAAGCACAAATATTGTACATTAATTGCAAAGATGGCAGACAAAGGTGTGTGTCCAGTTTTCTATCCTTACTTTCCATATTTATATATCAGAAAAGCTATTTAACTGTTTACCCATAACTCGCACTTCCCATCTGCTTCATAGCAGCTACCCCGCCATTCCCTCCCACCAACAAGTCAACTAACCAAAACTCTCAGAGCCAACCCCCCAAGAAGAAGCTGCAGCACGCGCAAAGGAAGCAGCAGAACAAGCTGCCCTCCCGTACAAATGGACACAAACAATTTCCGACCTGGACATCACTGTCGAAATCCCCGGGAACCTTAAGGCTAAAGATTTAATCGTTGATATCAAGCGTCAATCCCTAAAAGTATCCGTCAAGGGCCAAACTCCTATAATCGATGTATGTTATTTCTCGGTCTCCTTCTCCAATACCCTTACCCTTCTGACATATCGGCATTAGGATGCACTCCCTCACCCCATTCTCTTAGATGAGAGCACCTGGACCCTGAGCAGTCTCCCCTCGGGCAGCAAAGCTCTCGAAATTCATCTGGATAAAGTAAATAAGATGGAATGGTGGGCACACGTTGTAGTCTCCGCACCAAAAATAGATGTTACCAAAATCACACCCGAGAATAGTAAATTGGGAGATTTGGATGGGGAGACGAGGGGGATGGTGGAGAAGATGATGTGGGAACAGAGAGATAAGGAGATGAACGGCGGAATTAGTAGTGAGGAGAGGAAGAAGAAAGAGATTCTAGAGAAGTTTCAGAAAGAACATCCAGAGCTGGACTTCTCGAAGGCAAAGATGAACTAAAGGTTCCGCATTTCAAGGTAGCAGGGGACAAAATGATTTATGGTGAGAGAATTAAGTTGGAGGTAATGAAATACACGCGAGTGTTGTAGCTGGTTGCAACACTCATAAGGATACTTATTTATTTAGCGAAAAACGAAACATGAAAGTATTCCTCTACTGTTCATGGAGCATACACGTTTGTAAATTGGTCGGGGTCAAAGCTTCTCGATACACATTGGCCGTCTCGCCATCCTTTTTTGGTATTTTACATCCGTCCTCATATATCACATATTTTATTTGCAGTCCCAAATATCCTCCAAACTTTTGTACTTCAACATAACCGCAGTTCTATCTCTCTCCTGCCAATCGTCGACTTTGAACTTCGGATAGTGCTTTACTCCCACTCAAAAATGCGACGAGCCCTACAACACCTGCAGCGGGCAAAGTCTGGAATAAGGTCCAGCTTGAGTAATATAAAAAGAAGACACCTTCCATAGCAATGATCGAGCCATAAAAGAGGGCGTGTGAAATTGGTGCAGCCGAGGTAGCTTTCGAGAGATGAGAAAGGTTGGCTCCAAGGTAAGCCCACTGTTAAAGTATTAGTACTCGTGTCAAAGAAACCGGCACAAGGAATACCCACCGCACCCAGCAACACTGGAATAGTAGCTAGAACTGCGAATGCAAAGGCAAGGGAGAAAACCTTGGGCCCACTTTGTGGATCGGCACGGAAGATATGGTGAATCTCAGGTAGTTTCCCATATCTCAATGGCTTCTCATATGTGGGAATTGGTTTGCTGGTATCGTGGGACAGGTCGAGGTCAAAAACATGGTTGCTGAATGCTTGTGCATTACCAAAAGATGCGAGAACAAGAGTGGCACGTAAAGGTTTGGAGCTTGTAAGAAGTTGGATTGGAAGATCTTTTTGAGCCTGCATGTTCATTAGCATACTATCCCATCGTTCACGTCAATTGTCTGTAATTTGAAAACATACAAAGTCAACCTTTCCTTTACCAGACTCCTTAACGGAAAACGGGAAGGCCGTTTCAAGTCCGGTGTCTTGATCCCTGAGAAGTAAGAATGCTTGATGTGGTCGTTTGGCAGTGCGATCCTCAGTAGCCGTGAGGACGATTTTGAGGGCATCAGCGACGCCAAGAGATACTGGTTTTGCAAGAGGAACATGGTCTGATAGTCTGCAGAGTACTCAATTAGCATATCTATTCCAAAGATTGAATATCTTTCAATAACATATCAGCGATTTCCTAAAACTACGTACTTGTCCTTAAACCCTCCAGCACCACCCTTTCCGCTCACGGAAACAATAGCTTCATCAAAGCTCCATGATGAAGTAGCGTTAACAATTCCGGCAACAGCAAGTACCAATGAAGGTACCAAAGAGCGTGAGAGACGCATTCTGAGACAAAAAAATCGTTGAAACTTGAGATTTGTGAATTCAAATTCACAGAGGGGAGCTCTGAGCCACGTAACGTAAGAGCTCCAATTGAGAACACATTTCGGGCGCCAAGCCTGGAATCCAGCGGGTTTATGTCATGCCGATCCGGTGCACGGACACTTTGTCAAGCAGCATTGTACTCTGTAGTCTCGCAACTTTATTGGCATACGGAGTAGAAGCATGCAGGTTTCGATTTGGCAGTCACACTTGGAGGTTTTTATGAATGAACACGAAATCAGAGTTCGGATAACCAGCATCCCAGTCTTATATGTTCTATTTGATGAGGGGCTGAAAGAACTCGTCCGTCGTAACGAGAATAACTTTGACTGATCCAGCTTTCCGAAAGTATGGATAGACATGGCTCAAATAGTAAATATCGGATCTATAACCAGTGTTAAGCATTGGAGGGTAAATGTTCGAAAAGCATGCTATATTCGACATAGTCATGAGTCAATTCTGGTGCCATAACCAATGAAATATGTAGAGCGGGTTTCATGTCAGCAGATATCCCGTTGATATTTTGTGAGTTCCAAGTGCAGTCTAAGTTTACTGAATGTCGATTCTGTTTTTCTGTTTGTCAACGTCTTCAAGTGGTATATTCGTATTTCGTGGTAAACATCCAAAAGTTGCGAAATATACCAATTTAGGCGAGTCAAGGCGCTCGGATTATTGGCTTTAGATGCATATGGGCAGGTTTGATGCTTCAACATGTCAATTTATGCAGCGAAATTCTGCGTGGCCATTATATCACACATCGCCTTGGGATGGGATCATTGAATGGTCAATTGCATTGGATAGGAAATCGGAGAAAAAACATGGCAACCTACCAAGGCGTTGGCACCACTTAATCATCTATCCGGATCGCAAAGCAGAGAGGACTATCAATTTTCAATATGGCTTTATCCCTATACCAAAATATGACAAGCGCTAAACATTCACAGAGTCATAAGGATTGTTCCCAACACATTTTTGATAAGTCATTATTACCCTCGACCAATTTTTTGGTATCCACGCGTAGCATCAAGACTCCGGTTCAAGATATATGTGCTTCAGTGCCCCAATCTCTAAACTGTAAAGATATCGCCCGACAAAGGCTATCAGCATCAGACCCAAATCAACCTTCAACTACTCGTGACCATACGCCCGGCCATGAATTAGATTAATGCGCCCTATTTTCCCCTTTACGTTGCGGGTCACTGGATTACTATTTTTGGTGCCAAGTTCTAGGTCGTTGAGCAACTATTTTATATGAGCGATCGTTTCATCTAGCATGCTCAACATATGTAAGTTTCGATGTTGAGTTGGATATTGTGTCTGCGCCTCATTACACCTTTAAGGGATCCAAGCGAATGCTATTCTTCAGAACCAGAATGGTTTCAAAGATCCAATGACGGCTATGTTTAGGCTGCGCAATGGGGCTTTGCAAGGCGGGTTATTGCTCTGATTGGTAAAATCATCTACAAATTATCTTTAAAATGGATATTGCTAGACAATCCACATAAGCATAAAAACTGTTGGAATTATACGGCGACCTTGAAAATCAAAGGAAGGGTTAAGAAATTCAATATGGCGATGGAGCACATCAATCCGAAGTGTCTACGCTGCCTTAACTAGGAACACAGTGCATACTATCAAGACCACTGGGTGAACAAGCCATCCACCCATCACACATATAACATATGGGATGAGAGGATTAACTTTTTTGCGGTGGGGAGGGAGTGAATTATTTATAAGTGATCGGGATTCAAATTTGACTATCTAGTTCGTCTGTGCGAGTTTTATATGCATATGAATTTTTAGAAGTATAGTACGCAACAGCTAGCTATGCTACTCCCGCCATCTAATAGACCAATTCCCTTTAGCAAAGCTTGGCTCAACTACTGAGCCTTGCATCAAAGCCTCGCACTTGCGTCTGACGGGTTCCTTCGCCACATTCTCCTCCCAGCTAACCGACTTTTTGTGCTTTGAGCCCTTAGAAGCTTGAGATGGAACGGCTTCTAAAGGCTGTTCAACAACGAAACCAAAGACAACAGCCCTTCTAGCTGCCCGTCGAACCATCTCCCTTTCCTCGGCCTGCCTTTGGCCATCATTCTTTTTCTGTAAATCAGAAGCCGATTCCTCCGTTCTCTCGGCTCTACCCCTCTCGCCTCCAATGCTAAAGTTGACGTCTGACTCTGTTTGAGGTGGACGTATCATTGGGCCGGTTTTAGTATCCATAGATTGGGGAGGGATGTCCTCGCTCGTCGAGTCCTCACTACTTTCCATATCAACAGTTTTCCATTCTGTATCAGCATTCGCACCTCCAATTGCTCGACTTTTTCGGTTTTTCCTCCTCCCGTAAACCTTTTCAGGATCAAATCGACTTCCAAATACAATCTCTTCAACTTCATCACATGTAACAATAATACGATGATCTCCCTTCACGAAACGATCTTTGGCGCCAGTCCTCTCTAGTCCGGATTCTTTCTCTTGATCTAAAAGTGCAACAATAGTTTGCTCAATCTTCTTATCTAGTTTTCCTGGTTTTCGATTCCTGCACCTGTCTGAACAGTATTTGACTTCATTATTGGACTTTTTGGTGGCTTTTTTGGTGCCTGTTGGATGCATTAGATAGATATTCAAGGGCATTTCATCATGGTGCTAACTCATGACTCGACCACATGTTAAACAGTAAGGGACACTTTCTCCCGCTGTTAAGTAGAGAGGTGGAGGAACAGCGGAATGTTTTGAGGGGCGCGACCATGAATCCATCCAACTCATATTTGCGGATGTTGATACTATTTTTAGATTCCGGTGGGATTGGAAAAGATAGGTGCAGATTTTAACCTGTGTGGGAATCTTAAGACGGAGGAAATTCATGTAAAATTGTTTGACAGCGATGAAAGGAAGTGAGGGAGTGCGTTAACGTTAATCAGATTGACTTGGATGTTTTGCAATTTGATCATCATTGATTTCCAAGATCAATGTCATCATCGACTTCGACTTGGAGCCCACCAGGCCCTGTAAGGTTACGCCACTTGAGCTTCCTGTGGCTTATGGTGTGGCTTGCACTGGATGACTCGGCTCAACAATGATGGAGTTAGGGGTTTCTTTTTCTTTTCTTTCCATGTTACGTCAAATAATGACAATGACAAAACGATTCTCGGCATTGGGGAATGGCCAAAAGTTTTGCTACTTTATGGTGAGAGGCCCAATCGAGTGGAGTTTTGTGCTTATTAGCTAGAAACGAGTGGCTGACCTGGCCAGGACAAACAGATTTTTAGGAAGTACACAGTAGTAAATAAAATATGAAGAAATTAAAAATTCGTAGTTTTTAATGGGAATTATGCTATGTTCTGGAATTGGATATAAAACTCCTACTAGGTGGGTAGGAGAAGCGGCAATGCGAACAGCATTTATTAATGCAGTGGCATTTTCTTCATTAATAATATATAGAAAGCTATTATCAGTGTTGATGACATCGACCTGCCTCAAATGAATGATAACAATTGCAAAGTCAACATGGTTGAGAGGCTGATACAGATCTTAGAACTTTCCATAACACTAATTTAGTGTCTTGCGGCGAGCTCCGACTTTCTTATCTTCTATTCTGATAAATCCCTTCACCAATGCGCTGGAATTCACCATTTACGAAATACCGAACAATGGCTTATCGAAGTTATATCCCTCTACTCTTACATCGGCCGGGGTAATGGGTGAGAACCTCTTTCGACCTTCTATATTCATAAATTCATTCTTCTCCATTCGGTCGTTTCCGCCGCTCATACTTTGATACTTAAGTCATGGACCCCTCCACGATTATTTAAAGCCAAAAGCCAAACAACAAGTTGCCACATCTTCCTTTTCGTATATTCTCACACACCGAATAGATCATTAAACTCGGACAATCAGTATGGCCGTCAAGACCTTGGAAGTAAAGCCTATCTCTTCGCCAGATAATTCCTCTCTTGACTTCGGGGCCGAGATCAATAATGTCAACCTAGAAAGCCTCAGCGAAGAGGACTTCAAAGTCATTCGCAATGCGTTATACAAATACCATGTCGTAGTTCTCAAGAACCAGGCTGGCCTCTCCCCGAAAGCTCAATATGAGCTTACTCGCAGATTCGATCCTACTGCCGGTAAGTTGTGCTTTCTATTGTATAAAGAACAGCATCTAATCATTTACCCAGAAACGTATGGGCATGGCAAAACGCTTGATGCGAAACGATCAGTCCTTCATCCAGATTTGAAAACCATCCCTCATCAAACACAAGTCCAAGTCATTGGAAACGGATTTTATGAGGAATATGAAGGGTTGAAGAACATTACACTTAAGCACCCTCATCACAAAGTCTTCCACAAAACAGCTGTTCCCGAAGAAGATGATCTGGCATTTACCCGTTTCTACAGATGGCATGTTGATGCTGCTCTTTATGCCCTCAATCCACCAAAAGTAACATCTTTGATGGCTGTCAAGGTACCTGCCGGCCGTCGCCAAACTCTTCGTTATGATGATGGGACTGGTGAAGAAATGGATGTTCCTCTTGGTACCACCGCTTTCGTCTCTGGCCAAAATATGTACAACCTGTTAAGCGAGGAGGATAAGGAGTTCGTTCGCGGGGCAAAAGTAGAATACGCGCCACATCCATATATTTGGATGTCTCCTGCCAAATCTCGCTCCACTGGTCTCGGTATGGTTTCCGATGGAACCGAGTTACCTCTGTCCGAACTTCCCCCGGTTGTCGAGAAGGATATCAAGATTTTGCCCATGTGTTGGAAGAATCCTGTCACTGGTAATTTGGCACTTCAGATCCACCCTAGCGCCATCAAAGCCATTCATCTTCCGAATGGAGAGGTCATGACTGATCTTAAGGAAGTGAGAGATTTGGTTTACCGCCTACAACGACCAGCTATCAGTCCTCAATTTGTGTATCCCCACGATTGGGTCGAAGGTGACTTGGTCTTGTTCAACAACCAAGGAGTGTTACATTCGGTAGTTGGCGCATTTAGTCCCGAGGAGAGGAGACTATTTAGACAATGTAACATGGCTTCTTCCGAGGGAGTTATGGGACCCGATGGCAAGCTCTACTAGGTTTGAAAAATGATGTGGGGGTTGGTTGTTTGATTTTTTTTATGTTTTGAAGATAGGTTACGAACTCGGCGTTTTTCTGCGTATCAAAGCCTCACCATCATCGGGAGGAACTCGGCGTTTGATAACGTAACAAGCGTATACCCCTTTTTGCTTGGTTACAATAAATATAGCAAGTAATCTTAAGATTTTAGATTTTGAATAAAAGATTCTTGAAGCTTTTCTTGAAGTTTTGAATCCACCCGCAGAAGCTACCTACGTATGTCGCATGAGTTGTCACGGTTGGCTGATGCGTCATAATTTCACATGCTTTGCTTTCACACATTCTGATCTTCAACAAACACAGCAGATGATGCATTATCATAGATGGGGGTCGATAGAGAGATAAGGATCTGATAGGTCTTGTTCGAGGCATTTTCTGCGCCGAATCTAGCCAGCAAAACTACTTACTAAAGTCGTGGAAGGTATAAATAATATTTGCCGATGTTGTGTTGGTGAAGAATGCAGCTGAAAATAATGATGATAGATTTATTAAGCTTATAAGTAAATAATCCGGCTCTAACTAACTAGGGAGGTAGGTACTTAATTCGCGTACTACCGAAGATCTAATGCACACACACGTAGGCCAATTGCATTACCATCACATTATTAGGCACTTCACTTACACAGTACTTCACTTACTTCACTTACCACATGATCCCCCCAAAGTTTCCCCGGGGTTCATTCAGTGTGGGGAAACGCTGTTAGGCCTAATATGGCAAGTACGATGACTGTGGGCCTACTCTATAATCATGGGTCGTAGCACCAATAATAAGACAGATAGCCCTCTTCATCCCTGTAAGAACAATACCTTCAACGCTGTCCTCGGCAAGCACAGGCATTTATTAGCGTTGCACGCTACTTGTCCAGCTTTCACAAGCCAAGCCTGAAATGAATAATACAGGATAGGGCGGAGTAATAACAAGAGTGAATCCCCTTTTACACTACCCGCAACCAAACAACAAAGGAATGACTGAGAGGAGAAAGAACGGACAATTCATTCTTACATTTCTTCCATAACTCCGCTTCCCTAGTAATTTTTGGAAGAATTATCACATCAGCTGAGCTTGTTCCTTGTTTCGGAAATTCGAACAAGATCCATTGAAAAGAGGATTGACTCGTGCCCTGTGACACTGCAACAACTGCGACACTGCATGGGCCGACCGCATGGAGATCTGCAGGTAATATAAGATTACGATCGATTACCACTGCATCAATATTAAAGCAATATAATATACCTACCTACGTGTAGTAAATAATCAGAAAGACAAATCCTACTCTTTTCCGTTTGTTTTCGTTCTTTTCCATCCCCTCCCTTATGACTACGGATATATCTCTGCAACCAGACCGAAGGCTTTGTTTGTGAAGGACACTTTAGAAAGTAAGCGTCGGATGGCGGGCTGGGAGAAGGATGGTGTTGTTCGAATACCTTCAGAAGACTCCACAGTTTTGTGCGGTTGAGAACAATACTATCGATGGATCTGCCAACATTAATGGATATAAATATGAGAGAGAACAAGTTTCGGAACCCTCGGTGGGCTTATTGGGATCGGCCACGAGGATTTTGAGAACCGGAGCCGATGTCCTCAACAATAAGATACGACAAGCCCGAGATGGGTTGACCGAGGAAGAAAGGTTAGCCTTGCGCAAGAAGGAAGAGAGAATGCAAATCTTGAATCTACGGTTGAAGAACGCCGAAGTAGTGGAAGATTGGAGGGCCGCAGCGAAGGAATTAGATATACTCGAGGATAACGAATCATGGAAACTCGATTCATCGTCGGCAGATTTCGACGCAGCGTTAATCGAAGCAAGGACCAAACAAATGGATACGGCGAGGATTGATTGTGATATCAAGAAGATGCTTACCTTGGTGCGCACAACCTTGTCGAGAGATCTAGGAGGCATGGGTAACATCAGATTGTACAAGCATAGCCACATTGGAACGAAGGTTATCATAGAGAGGTATATCGAGTCAACATTGGATACGATACGCGCGCTGGTTGAGACTAGCAAATACGCATTACCGGTTGGATTGGAAACGAAGGATATACTAGAGCAGGTTGTGTATGCGAGACAGGCATTTGGGAGAAGTGCGTTGCTATTGAGCGGGGGAGGAACTTTTGGAATGAATCACGTCGGCGTGTTGAAAGCTCTATTCGACGCTCGTCTGCTGCCAAGAATCATATCGGGTGCTTCTGCGGGTAGTATCGTTTGTGCCGTGTTGTGTACAAGAACTGATGAGGAGATCCCGGACGTATTGAAAAGTTTCCCGCACGGGGATCTTGCAGTGTTCGAAGAAATTGGCAATGAGGATGGGGTCCTGGATAGGCTACGGCGCTTGTTGACAGAAGGAGCGTGGATAGATATCAAGCATTTGACGAGAGTGATGCGCGAGCTTTTGGGTGATATGACATTTCAAGAGGCGTACAATCGTTCTCGTCGGATTCTTAACATCTGTGTATCGTCCGCGTCAGTATACGAGTTACCTCGACTGCTCAACTATATTACTGCGCCGAATGTCATGATTTGGTCGGCTGTATCTGCGTCATGTTCAGTACCCTTACTATTTTCTGCAGCGGAGTTACTCGTGAAGAATCCGCTCACAGGAGAGAAGTCATCTTGGGATCCTACACCTCAGCGTTGGATCGATGGAAGTGTGGATAACGATCTTCCGATGACTCGTTTGGCAGAAATGTTCAATGTCAATCATTTCATCGTTTCTCAAGTCAATCCTCATGTCATTCCATTTATCACCAAGGAAGAGGAGGCGATTAAAGAAGCTGTAATGAAAGAGGGTGATGGGGGACCAGGCTGGGTTTACAACCTAACAAAATTGGCAAAGGCTGAAGCTTTGCACCGCATGCAAGTTTTAGCCGAACTTGGAGTGTTTCCAAATCTGGTTACTAAATGCAAGTCTATTCTGAGTCAAAAATATTCTGGGGATATCACAATCCTACCAGAAATCAGTTACAAGGACTTTCCCAGGATATTGAAGAATCCAACGTCGGAGTTTATGGTTCAGGCTTGTTTGGCCGGGGAGAGAGCTACTTGGCCAAAATTGAGTCGCGTGTGGAATCATTGCGCCGTTGAGCTGGAGTTAGATGCTGCCGTGCAGCAATTGAGGGCAAGGGTAGTTTTCAGTCCTAGTGAGGTGAATCTGAGGCGGTTGAGAACTGGTGATGATTCCCGAAAGTCTACAAGAATAATGGGAAGACAGAGGACTGATAGTGGAAATTTATTGCTGCTGTTGCGGGATGGAGATGATGAATTTTTAGAGCATAATAGGGAACGTAGAAGCCCATCTCGCCCACCACTGAGAACAACAGCTTCAGTATTAGACATTACACAACGCCAACAGCCTTGCTCTTATATTGAGCCTCGATCTTCTCAGACTACTCCACAGCGTACACCACGACTCGGACGAGAAAATGAGATGTTTCGCTTCCCCGTTCTGGCGAAAGACTTATTTCAAGCCAAGAGCCAAATTCCCGAAGTCTCATCCGCCGGAGAAACAACACTTTCACCTCCAAGCTCTGGCGTTGACGTTGAATCCCAAACCGATGAAAGCAGTACAGAACTGGAGACCGAGGAAGCTTTATATGGCATAGCTAACACCCGCGAGAGGCGGCTTGATTTCTTTTCTAGGAATCAACCCGTTACTGCAGGAAGGGATCGGGTTCTTGCTACATCCCCCTCCTTTATAAGAAATGGACCTGACTTCACGTATTCAGCCATTGCCATTTCACCAGTTGAGAAGAGACCGAGAGGAGAAAGAAAGAGTGTAACTGAACCGAATAGTCCAGAGTTAAACTACAAGAGATTATTCCATCAGTGGAAGGAAGATGATATGAGAGATGCTGCATAGATGGCGAGGGCATATGATACCATTCTCCACGCAAACTAGCGTGGTATTGATTTAAGTTTGATTTTTTAGGAATGATTGGAATTTATGCATGGAATTGCGGTAAACGGAGTCTCTCTATAGGCCAGCAGAGGTCCGCCTCAATTATTGAGTAGTGATGATGCACTGGATTGGCGTTTTTACATTCTTTGCATCAAGAGCGATTGGTTAGAAAGCATGGTTGGGTTGTTTATTTAGAAAGAGCTAGCACAAGAGATTGATTGTAAACTTCTCAGAACCATGAATGGAAATGTACATATACATAATAATATCTTAAAATAAATCGACCAACTTTACCTACGTTTAGGAAATTCTACTTGTGAAGGTACGGTGCTTACAATGTATTCTCTGGCTCACGAAGGAATCTAGGGGATGCCTCGGCTAACAACACCATAAGCTTAATGGATTACGTAACCGCTGACTAAATAGATGAGGTACCTGAAAGGGCTCATGCGCATCCATCCCACTTCTCATAAATTTATGGTGGGGTGTTTCGTTTCATCATAAGAGAGTCAAGGACTGAGGTTCAGTCCCTACACACAACATCAATCCA
Source organism: Sclerotinia subarctica (assembly GCA_025389085.1). NCBI lineage: Eukaryota > Fungi > Ascomycota > Leotiomycetes > Helotiales > Sclerotiniaceae > Sclerotinia > Sclerotinia subarctica. The sequence continues at coordinate 1,191,190 of QRFI01000004.1, read as the reverse complement.
CCACATTATTAGAATTACAATTCTTTGTTCCGGTATTCGAGAGCAAACATGGATTTCTATGCAACTTCTCAATACCCTGAGGGGGTGATCAGTTTCCTCGACACTGATCTTTACAAATTAACCATGCAATGCGCCGTCTTGAAATACTTCCCCAGCGTAAAAGTAACATACGCGTTCAAGAATAGAACGCCGGAGAAGAAGTTATCAAGAGCTGGATTTCGTTGGTTACAGCTTCAAATCAGTAGTACGTGCTCATAATACCATTGCCAATTCAGAAAGAAGCTGACGAAAAGTAGAGCTGGGAAATATTGCGCTCAAGGATGAAGAATTCCGATTCCTTCAAAATACCTGCACGTACCTAAATCAACCTTACCTCGACTTCTTGAAGGAGTTCCGACTGGATCCACGAAACCAAATCGAGGCTAGCTTTGTGGCGGATGACGATAAGGGGAAAGATGAAGATTTGGGAGAAATCAATTTGGTGGTCAAGGGTCTGTGGGTTGATACTATCTTGTACGAAATTCCATTATTGGCTTTGACCAGCGAGGCGTACTTTCGATTTATGGATACGGACTGGACATATGAGGGACAAGAAGAGAAGGCATACAAGAAGGGAATATCGCTTCTGGAGGCCGGGTGCATTGTATCGGAGTTTGGAACAAGGAGAAGAAGAGATTATCACACTCAAGCTCTTGTATTTCGCGGCTTAGTTAAGGCTAAGAAGGTCGGAGAAGAACGAGCATTGCCTGGAAAGATTTCGGGTACGAGTAATGTTCATTTGGCTATGCGATTTGGAATCCCTCCCATAGGAACTGTCGCACATGAATGGTTTATGGGAGTTGCGGCTATCACGGATAACTATAGAGCTGCCACCGCTACTGCGTTGGATTATTGGGTTGGATGCTTTGGTCAGGGTGTTTTGGGTATTGCTCTTACGGATACTTTTGGTACTAAAGACTTTCTCCGGGTCTTTTCTCAAAAAATCACATCCTTCACAACCGCTACTTCAGGAGCTGCTGCTACGTTACCATCAGCTGATACGCTCACAACCGAGGGAACAAGTAGTACCGAGCCACCTCTAAATGCCGCGGAACATAAAACAAATGGGGATATCCCAACATTTGCGCAAGCCTTCACTGGTGTTCGACAAGATTCAGGTGATCCAGCAAGCTTTGTGAAAAAGATGCGTCAGTTTTATGATGAGCAGGGCATCAAGGAAAAGAAAACCATTGTCTTTTCTGACTCATTAGACGTCGAGCTTTGCAAAAAGTACAAGCAAATAGCCGAAGAATCGGGATTTCAACCTACATTTGGTGTGGGTACATTCTTCACGAATGATTTCGTTCATCAATCTACAGGCAAAAAGTCGACGCCGTTGAATATCGTCATCAAATTAAGTTCTGCTAATGGTAAACCGGCTATCAAGATTAGTGATAATATTGGGAAGAATATGGGCGATGAAAGTACAGTTTTGAGGGTTAAGAAGGACTTGGGTTATGTGGAAGAGGAGTGGCAGGGAGGTGATGAGACGACGAGATGGGGAAAGGAAGGAGAGGATGTTGTGAAGAAATAAAAGGCGCTGTGCATATTAAGCCATGAGTATTGTGATTGTGCTAATGGGTTGTGGAAAATATACCATCGGTATGGATGGCGTTTGTTGGGTGGCAACTTCTTTTTCATTTTTGGGGGGATATCAAAACACCTTTGGGATAGAGAATTGATTGGCTAATGAATACAATAGATTGGTGGATGTGCTCTAATGAGAAATGATTTAGGATAACAAATATTGTTATTGCTCGTTTCCATAAGCTCTAGCTAGTTGTAACTATTTGAGGAAAAGATTCGTCTTGGGAAATAGTCATTGATATTATTGCCTAGTGGTAGAGAGATTTTGAAATTCCGTCCCCCTGGTTTGAATCTCCTGCGGAAGCGAACCCAATCATAACTTTCCCTTCTCAATTTTTATCCCATAGGTAGGACACGTCTGACCTAATTAATTTTAATATTTTATAATTCTTAGCCCCCTCTTCCCTCTTCTCACTCACTCACTCACTCACTCTCCTCGAGCCTAATAGATCTTAAAATTATCACCTTAATTAGGTATCCTCTTGTAATTATCCGATTTATCAATGCACCGACGTCGAAGCCAAAGCCAGCAACTTCACTTCTTCCTCGGCGTACAAATATATCTCCTCTAGATCATAAATACCCCCAATAGCATCAATACCCCTCTCATCATATTTCCATTGAGCTGCAGCATCCATTACGATTCAACGCCCACCACTCAGCAGGTCCATAACCCAATAGCAAACACAAATACAAACCCTCCACATTTCACTAGCTTCCAAATAACCGAGAAACTAATCCTCGAAGCGTCACTCTCCGTAGCGTCCTTGATCTCAACCTCGCTCACAAACACTTAACACAACTTTTAGATCTTTCTCTCCCTCCTAAAATCGAGCGAGTCTCAGAAATCGTAGAAAGAAGCTATACCACTCTATACTAGAAATAGAATTGGCACAAAAGAAGGAATGAAGAATAGTCGAGTCCTTCTTGAGCTGTACTTCCACAAGATTGCTGTCTTTTTTCCCTTTCCTTTCCTTTTCATTCCATTTTATTCCCACCTCTAGCACCCTTCTTTCCCCACCCCCATATCCCTCACCGGCCTCACATCTCCCCGGTGAAAAATGAGAGAGAATCGCCGATAGTGGTGCTTATGCACAACTGCTAGCTGATCGAACTTGGTTCTTATGGTATATTATGTTATAAATACTTATGTGCATTAGAGATGGGGTGTATGTTTTGCTTGATATGAATGGATGATATGAATGATATGATATCCTGGGTTTGGGTTGTAAAAAATGAAGAAGATAAGACAGCCATTAGGATAGACAATCTTTGAAATTCGGCGGATTAATCGCAGCATATGCCAAGTTCTTTCTTCCTTAATCACCATCGATATTTTTGTATTTTACCAGAACGACTCATGATTGAAAGAATAACTATAGGCAAACTTATTACATATTATATGGGAAGAAAACTCCGGAAAATAATACAACTAACCTATGGCCATATCTTCTCAGATTAGGACCGCGGGCACTCCATATGTTTATCGTTCACTGTTTCGTTTGATGTCTATGCAACGTTTTGAGGGTTTATAAATTTGTTTTTACAGTAGGTATTCATGTTCGCTTGTATAAGGCTATGTTATTATACTCCACCTTTTAGAGCGCAGGACTATTTGCATTCATTGTCGAAGATGCACATTCATGTAAAGCTCTATTGAAGCCTGGATTTTGTCAGCCGAAGCTTTGTCAGGGTGATACTAGGTGGTCTTCCCCTCTTTTTCCTTCATCAGCTTCTATTAGAGTTGGAATATACTTTTGTTGTCTATCAGACCTTTGTACTCAATATAAGGTTAAGGTATGTAAGTAAGCGAAGTAAGATCTTACTAGGGTATACGTAGCGACCCCTCTTCGACTCCCCTCAACCATTCGATACTGCTCAAGGTAATTAGCCTATGATCAATCACAATCCATCATTATGTACAACTATATACCACACTAGGTCAATAAATGAGATAAAATCCATACGTTTTAGCGTTGTGTTATAAAAGAGATTCCGTCTAGAGCAATCTCATAGGTGTTGCTTCGCAGCATTGAGAGACGCATATCAATGAGACGTCAGTAGAAGGTATGCGTACTACCGCAGTTGAAGTACTGACAAGGTATGGAAACGGATATTTTGGTGGCTTTTTGAACCCATGGTTTATATTCGGACCGTTCGATTCTTCTAATGATTGTATCATTTTTGTTAATTTGACAGCCGTTGTTATGTTCAGCGAGAACGGTGGCAATGTATCGATCTGCAGCTGACGCGATCACAAACTATCAATATAAAGCCTTGGGGGAAATAGGTGCTTTGAGATTGGCTCTTATTATTGGGTTTTCGTCTTTCTATCAAGGAAAGTATCCATCGCCAGCGTTTGGCCCTTAATTCCAGAAAGAGTAACCATTACCATCAATGCTGATGTAATCATCAGCGCAATAAACTTGGCTTAGCATGTTTTCCTTTTCTCAATAAAGAAACATGCTTTAGACATACCAGTAGTAAGACAGGTTATGAACACTACAATGCTAGAATCATGAGAAGGAAGTCTTCTCACTGGCTTGACATCAAGCTGATCTGCAACTTCATTAATCAAGACTGGAAGCTTGATCTTGTTCAAGCTAGTTTCAACCTTCCCAGGCCTATTGAAAGTATCGCCTATTGAATTGGTTACGCTGCATTTTTTTTCTAACTTCCTAAAGCATAGTTGAATTCGGCATTTTTTGGCCGTTTTAACACGATTTAAAGATGGATTTTCTTCTCCATCACCTCCAGATCTGTTCAATGCATAACTTTTTTGCTTTTTCAAATTGGCATGTATCTAAATTATAACCACGCCCATTCTGCATTCTGTGTAAATTGGGTTTGAACCGAAAGAATCGTTTTTGGATATTTCGTTTCGGACCCTCGAGAGACGTTGAAGACAGCTAAGGGCACACGTTCGAGACTCATCTATTAAGACCAAAGTTTTTTCCATCCGTCTAGCTTCATCAGCTCTTGCATCATTTGACCGATAGAAAATGTTGAGAGTGAACAAGTCGTCGGTCTACGTTATCCGCGATGTTCGTGCCAATGTGCCACAGCCTCTATTGACGGAAGGGTGCATATAGGGAAATTGATCTGCAGCTGGTGTATATCTTCAAATTTTGTGCCTCCATCCGAGATTACACGTTATCTTAACTCATGACTTAGACAAGTTTTCGACTAGCAGTTATGTGCTGAATGATTGTCTATTCGACCTGCTTTCAGCCACGCTTTGAAGATTATGTCAATAAGTATGCTGTTGGAAGATCTTAGACGATTCATACTGGGAGATGTTTGAGTCTGGATCCTATGTTATTTATCGTATGCGAGCTTCAAGATTTTTTTCATGGTACGCACTAGTGAACCCCTGAAGACTTATGGGCATATTTTCTCTTACATCGGGCAGCAAAGCTATACACCGCTTGTGGAAATATGTTACTCTTTGATCGCATAACCAACACGCGAGGTCATAGAATCGGATCATTTGCGTGTGACGGATGTGGTCCCGATATTCCTGTACCATTGAAAACTAACATAAACTATTGATGAACTTCTGTATCGACACTGGTATCCCACGAATTTGTGTTACTCGGAGTGAGCTCCAACTCGTGGGTATGGCATGTTCCAATATTATAGCGTGCTGACGGATAGGCACACCAATTTTCACGACATTTGTATAGTTGACATCTGTCCTTACGACCGAGGTTGAACATTTCCTTCATTTCGTGTTATATTTTCCGCTTCTTCATAAAATTCATATATGAATGCTTTCCGAGACACGTTTACTCTTCTCTAAGTTCTCGTCATACTATTCCTACACAAAGAAGTTTCCTGATTACATTCAAACAGGCGAGTATGGTGATCAAATATCCGAATGTACCCTGGATACTCCTGGCAGTTTTTATCTTCATCAGTCATGGCAATGCTCAGTATTATCCTATAACCGGGGTGACAACTGGTATCAATTCGAATACAAAGGCTCGACCTTTCAGACAAAATATCAACGATTTACAAAATAATACCCCACAATGGTAAGCTTCTCCGCGGTGCATGTTTTGGGCATGCATCGTCTTCATAGCGCCTCTTGTGTTGATGTGGTTATGTTAAAGGTCGATATACATTCAAGCGCTTCAAGCCATGCAAGCTGAAAACGAATATACTAATGGGCTTTCGTACTTTCAACTGGCAGGTAAGTGGCTTCCAATGTCTTATATGACTTATTATTTGAAGAGCTCTTGAATACTTTACTTTCGGCTTTAACTTTTGAAATATCTTATAGGTATTCACGGTAGACCATATGTTGCTTGGGATGGTGTAAATCAAGCTATCGGCGCTCCAACCACGGGCTATTGTACACATGGTAATGTGTTCTTACTCAAGATGTGAAGACAAGTATTAATATATAGTCCAGACTCGGTCTTATTCACTACATGGCATCGTCCGTACCTCGCACTCTTTGAGGTATATTCTTCCCAATCCGACAAAATCGCAGCTCACTCACTTTCCATCTCTAATCACAGCAAGTCCTCGCTAGCTATGCTCAAAAGATAGCCAAGACTTACATCTCAACGCTATATCCCAGCTACCAGACTGCTGCAGATAACCTGCGCATCCCCTACTGGGACTGGGGATTCACCCCAGATATGCCCAGTATCGTCAATATTGCCACTGTCTCCATCGTAACGCCCTCTGGCGCTACTACCTATGTCAACAACCCTCTTTTCAGGTACAATTTCCAAAACAAGCCACTAAATCAGCAGCAATTTCCGCCAGGGGATAGTGACGGCATGCTGGCACAGTATAATTGGACTGTGAGAAGTCCAGACTATCCCGGTGGACAGAGTGATTTCAACACCGCGAATGAAAATTTGCGGAATGCGGGGTTGGGAGATCAAGTGGTGAGTGTGCTATTGACATATTATTTGTGCCTGTGGTTCGATATGGTTGGATGGACGATTGATATAAATTTGGAAAGTTCAGGGAAAGGAGATACAGATACATATGCTGATACAAGCGAGGTGACAGTGGACGGCAGTTATGAAATCGAAAAATTTCAACAACTTTGCCACGATGGCTAGCTCGGGGTCGAGTATAGAATCACCTCATGGTGCCGTACATGTTCTTGTAGGGGGTGCTTATGGACATATGTCTTTCTTAAGCTATTCTGGATTTGATCCAATATTGTAAATTCTTGTTTTTTCGCTCCTTCCTCAACACCTTTCATTCTCTGTATTCCCCTACTCCTCTCTCGCGCATTGCAATAGAACTGACTTAGCTAGTTGGCTCCACCATGCCAATGTTGACCGGGTCCTTTCCATGTATCAAGCCATCAATCCTTCTACATACATCATGCCACTAGTCGATTACTATGGCACCTACACTATTCCCCCAGGTTCTATTGACACAGCATCCACAGCACTCAAGCCCTTCGCCATAGATAGTTCTACCTTCTTCACATCAAATACCTGCAAATCAATGTCACAGTTTGGATACAGCTATCCAGAGATCATGGATTGGAATATGACGTCCGCACAAATGGTAAGCTACGTAACAGGGAGAGTAAACGCGTTATACAATGCCGATGGAAGTAATTCGAAGATCAAGAAGAGGGGTTTTAAGAATAAAGAACCTTCATCGATACACCAATTCGAAGGATCAAACACGAACAAAACGCTACGAGAATGGACAGCAGCACTCAGCGTCTCCAAGCTTGACCTCAAAGGTCAACGTTTCATAATTCGACTTTTTCTAGGGGAGATACCAGACAATCCAAAGACATGGGGGGGCAGTAAAAATTTGGTAGGGAGTTTAGTCATTTTACCTCCGCCGGGATCTTCTGCCAACGATGCGTCGAGGGCATTGGCATATGATGAGATTGTTGTTTTGAGGGAACCGGCTATTGGGGGAAGTTATAAAGGGTACGATGGAGATGGGGACGGGGAAGGAACGGAAGAATTCTTGAAGAGGAATTTGAGGTGGAGGGTGCAGCTTGTAAGTGTTCTTTGATGTTTTTATTTTGATGATTTGGAAATTGATCACCGTGCTGACGAGGATCAAGGTTGATAATACTCCGTTACCCTCGACTTCACTACCCACTCTGAAAATAAGCATTGGCGATGAAATTGTAGCTATTCCGTACGATATCACGAAAAAGCCGGTTTATGGGACGAAAACTCTGCATCCTGACATTGTTGTCGGTGGGGATTAAGCGGGATTGGATTGATATTTATCGTTTTGTGTCCCGTGTGTTGGTTTGCCTTGATCATGAAATGAAAGAGGAGAAACGGAGTAAATTAATATGTTATCGTAGTTATCGAAGGAAAGAAATTGTATATTAGACATACAATCCAATCGCTTAGACAAGTTCTTCTTCCGATCCTCTACCCCTACCCGTCCGCATCCCATTTGTGAGATACACTTTTCCCTCTTTTAAGATCTTACAAAACAAACTCATGAACTCCATAACTGCACGAGTCAAACTCAAATTTTCAGACGTGCAACAAAAGGACTCTCCAGGAATTAAAATTATATTAAAAACTCGGCTTCCATGGTGCGATTCGGTGCATAGATATGCAGCAATTATCTAGAGCAGCATCAAAGTGGCTCAAATCTCCCAAAAATGTATGTGCGAGTCAATCCTGATATGCAACAAATACTCCATTTAGACAATTTTACCCATAATCTGGGTCCCTTTACGGAGTACCTATCCTTCAACAAATCATGGTGAGAGTACGAGTACGAGTAAGTCTATTGTCCGGGTCCATGTCCAGGTCCGTTATCCGGGTACGCATCCGCCTTTGTTGCCTTTGTTCCACGATTCTCTCTACCGCTCGCCCTATCCGCACGAACACCATATTAATTATCCGACGAGGAATTTCCCTCCATATCAATTTAATTATTGTAAGATGTGCCGAGAAACAGTCGCGGCACAGCTGACTTTGATTGTTGAGCACTTGTGTACGGAGTAGGCACATTCCTTCCGACTGGCTCACAAGTTTCGCCCACAGATCTCAACCCGAATTGCTGGAGCATGTAGTTTCTGAAATGATATAATATCTTCCTATTACCCCTCGAATAAATCTTTTCTCTACATTCCGCCAAATCCCTTCGCCTCGCTTTCATACCACAACGTTCATCAATTGCAATAATTCACCTCACCATGTTGGGGAAAATCACCATCGAAGACCACTTCAACCTTCCTGAATTCGCCGAAAAAGCTAAATGGTGGGCCGGACTCTTCGCAGTAGACGCAGATAAACATGTCCGAGAAATCAGCGATGTGAAAAACATACGTCTCGAATATGCCGATAAACATGGCGTCGGTTTCCACATACTCAGTTACACTGCACCCGGAATCCAAGATATTGTCGATCCGGCCGAAGCCCTTCGTGTCGCTGCTCTGACCAATGATTACATTCACGACCAGATTAAAGATTATCCCGATCGTTATGGATCTTTTGCCGCACTACCCATGCACGATCCCGCTGTTGCAGCGAAAGAGCTAAGGAGATGTGTAACCGGGTTGGGATTTAAAGGGGCGCTGGTAAATGATAACCAAATCGCTAGTGATGGAGAATCGATCATTTTCTACGATCAACCGGAATGGGATGTTTTCTGGCAAGAATGTGTAGATTTAGATGTTCCTTTTTATTTGCATCCCAAACAGCCTACGGGCAAGGTGTTTGATACTCTCTGGGCCGATCGAAAGTGGTTGGTTGGACCTCCCTTGAGTTTTGCGAATAATGTTTCGTTGCATTTGATGGGGATGGTGGTGAATGGAGTTTTTGATCGCAATCCAAAATTGAAAGTTATCGTTGGACATTTGGGCGAACATATCCCGTTTGATTTGTGGCGCATCAATCACTGGTTTGAGGATATTAAGAAACCGTTGGGAATGCCGATTAAGAAGAGTATTTACGATTATTTCAGGGAGAATATTTGGATTACTACTAGTGGACACTTTTCAACGTCGACGTTGAAATATTGCATTGAGGAGCTGGGGTCGGACCACATCATGTTCTCGACGGACTATCCATTTGAGTGCTATGAGGATGCGTGTACTTGGTTTGATGGGCTGGATTTGAGCCCCAAGGTTAAGATGGATATTGGAAGGGATAACGCTAAACAGCTCTTCAAGCTTGATGGTTTCAAGGATCAAAGTGAGGAGATATAATTAACAAAGTATGTCTCGACGGGGAGGAGCAATGAAGGGGGTTTTTTGTTTTCTAATGGTAACAACGGACGCATATTATCTTATAAGAGTAACTTGCTAGTTTGCATGGAGATTGACAATACAAGTGATGGTCAGATCTCACTTGAAATAATATGTTTGAATGATGTGAGATTACATTATATCTATCTCGCCCTCCACACTTTGTTCTAGTCGTCGTATCAATGACAAAAATCACGTGCAGACATCGAATTGAAATCCTCAACCTTAGTCAGGTGATTGAGATTGTGTGGGGACCTTTATCCTAGCGAACGCTTTTCTCATGCATGCAAAGCTATGTCTCAAACATCCATGACCTTCCGCTATCCATCCATCTATCCATCCATTCACCAGGTAACTTCCACATGTATTGAAACTTCATGAAGGCCCGGAGGCTAGGTTCCATCTCGATCTATTGAACGCAATACTTAGGCATGTCTGGTAATATGCCTGGTGATTAAACGCAAAGTAGTTACAAGAAGAATCTACCCGCCAACTGAATACGCTGGCGACGGAGTGAGCGCATAAGCCTTTTTAGGTGATACATCAGCAGGATTCCATTACTTTGGCATTAATCCTTCTACGCTCACCTACCTACTCTCATGTCTTTGTATTTTCAGGTTGCTAATACATTTTCCGTATGATGGGTTCTTCCAAGCCTCAGTTTATGCAGGTAACCCTTTTACATCCTTATCGCATCTGCCAAACGATGTCTACCCTCATAATTTTACATTTTCAGGTTGCTAATGCATTACCTGCATGATATGTGCATATTGGGACATGATCTCTCTCCTTCAAACAAACGAAGCGTTTTCTTCCTGAAATTAGTGTACGGCCTCTATCATTGCTTTTTAACGAATTATGTGACTATAAGCTTGCCTGTTTAATCTGCACGATTCTCTCCTTCCAAAACACGGGAACACACAGATATCCTTCCGGCAACATACAACGTGCGCTGCACCGGAATATAATCACTCACTTGGATCTAACATGGACAAAGATAGTAGTGTATCGTGAAATATGTTAGGTCTTAGATTTCCTTGTCCCAAGATTGACACCAGGCGCACGCAGAGTCAACTCGTTTGCAATGTTCGGTTCTAGCTTCCAAAAGTTCTAACCATAGATCGTTTCAACAAACACCTCTGTGTCTTTGTACTATAATTCATGTATCGTATTAAACTGTCCCATTTCCTAGACCTCTTCCCATCTTCAGGCACAACCTCTTCATTACCGCCAGTCTCCTCCAAGGTAGGCTCGGATCCACGAATCTCTCTCATTGGCAAAACCATTTAACTTCCATACAGATAACGAATCCTCAAGTTTATTGCACTAAATACCCTTCATTACCGCCAATCTTCTTCAAGGTAGGCTTGGATCTACGAATCTCCCATTAACAAAACTGTCTAACTTTTAAAGAACATCAACACTTACACCAAGTATCCGCAAGTATGAAGTGTGTACTGTGCAATAGCAACAGCATGACAGCCGATAGGAGATACCAAACGTGTAACGCATTGTTGCCGAAACAGCATCGCTTTTTGCAACCCTTTACCATCGAATGTATCGAAGGAAATGGCAAGACAACTACGAGAGCGGAGGTTGAAGAGAGGTTAGAACTGTTTACCACTGAACCAAATCCAGAAAATGAGTGTTCCGTCATCTTTATCAAACTCAAGAGTGCTCTAATTGCCGTCACGGTGAGCGACAATCCTCTCGAAGAAATCCTAGTATCTGCAGCGCGTCAAATTGTGCATCCCCGAGCAGGAGAAAATTTAAGATCGGCACAAATTAACCCAGTCTATCTGGGCTAGGCAGAAGAGAAGGTGCGGTGGGACGAGGAGGGATACAGCATTTTTGTTTTCATTGGGGTTAGACGGATGAGGAGGGAGGCATTTTTGTTTTCATTGGGTTTAGATGGAAAAGAAAATACAACAAAATAAAAAGGGAAGGGTACAATGTTTTTGTTTTTATCAGGGTCAGACAGAAGGGAGGTGTGATGGGATGAGGGATATAGCATTTTTGTTTTCATTGGGGTTAGACGGATGAGGGATACAGCATTTTTGTTTTCATTGGGGTTAGACGGATGAGGGATACAGCATTTTTGTTTTCATTGGGTTTAGACGGATGAGGAGGGAGGTATTTTTGTTTTTATTGGGTTTAGACGGAAAAGAAAATACAACAAAATAAGAAGGGGTACAGTGTTTTTGTTTTTATCAGGGTCAGACAGAAGGGATGAGGAGGGATGGAGTATTTTTGTTCTTCTTAATCACCGTCGAGATAATAAGATGAATGAATTTAACTGCAATTGTGACTCTCTATGAATTCTTTTTCTCAAGCAAATCTTCCCTCTCCTTCAAGCTTAGCGCTTTGAAAGCTGCCAAAGTCGCGTCTTCCTTGGCCTTGTGTTCTTGACGATTTTTGCGAAGTGCTATGTTCATCTCGGGGCTGTACTCATCCTCTTCCATGTAACGTGCAAAATTAGTGCATTTCAAATACACAGAACGATCAAAATACCTCGATTCCCCGATATAGTCGAGTTTCCTGTCGTCATCGAACCCCATATCGAAATCTCTGTAGAAGCTTTTCTCTTCTTTGGCTGTCCCGAATTGTTTATCCATTTCAATTCCCAGGTGATACGCCCAATCTCCCAGTTCTATTCGACAAGTTTGGACTTGCTCCCACCATTCCGGAAGATACCCCCCATGTTCCCAATCGATAATACCGGTAACATGTCCATCTTTAACGATAATATTAGTCGCATTCAGATCGCCATGCGTGAGAACGTAGTGTCCTTTCACGGGGTATCTCGACTTGAGGCTCTCCTGCCACTGACCTGAGTATCGCTTTCCATCCCATTTATCTCTGAGATGAGGATAAACACTAGCCCACCATTGTTCAACATCATCAGTCACGAACTCTATCCGTAGTGTAGTATTTAGTAGTCTATCTCTAATCGGCGAACCATCTGGGGCTTCTATTTTTTCCGATGTAAACTTGCGTAACTGTAAAAGATATTCAACGACTTCTCTGGCAATATTTTTCTGTTGCTCGAGAGTTAGCGTTCGCCAGGCTGACGCTAATGTCTCTCCCGGGACTCTTTCCATGAAAAAGAAATGGCTCGTATTATCCTTCCAATAGTGCAAATATTTCGCAACAGGAATGGTCGAGTTCTCAGCCAGAAATTTAGTGATTGAGATTTCAGGACCCAGATAGCTTTTGCGCCCATATTCTATAATCTCTCTTTCCTTCAAAATATAATTCTCACCAATTAACCATATGCCCCTCCTGGCATTACATGTACATTTGATAGTACTAACGTAAGTATCACACCGCTCGTTCTCGGCATTCCATCCGCAGTTGTGGCATAGCAAGAAATCTTCTTTCTTAATATGGTGAGCCTTGAACTCTTCTACCGTATCTCCTTCGAATGGCTTGTAGAGTGTCATTGTGCTTGGATAGGCTTGGAGGTTCAGGTTGAGTTCGATGTGGGGATTGAATGGAAGTTCTGTATTTGATATGAAGTTGTAATGAAGTGAATCTGATATAATCTTCGGAGATGGATGGACTTAAGTACACTATTGAGAACAAAGGAAGAAAGCTCAATAATGAATTAAAATCTATCTTTTATTCAGAGAAAGTTTCCTTTGGAGGATGAAAAGAATTGTACACAAAGATATCTAGATACATATTGTACTTACTATATGCGTACACACTTTTGATAATGATTATCTTGGCCAAGGACAAGGAAAATAACACCCAAAATAGATACTTATAGTGATGATTGAGTACGGAGAAAACTATTCTCACAAAGAGAAATCCATTCGATGTCAATACTAGCTTCGCAAGATGGAAGAAGTCTTTCTTCTCATCACAGTTCGGGCTTTCCATCTTGGATAGAGGAGCTCAGCTAGTGCTATGCCTCTTTCAGGTGTAGAATTCACCTTTGTAATTTGAAGAAAGAGATTTAGAATCATGGAAGAAATATACATCGTTGTCCCAAATTCGGGTGAGAATCTCACTAGTAATGACCAGTTTGGGGTATTAATCATCGCCGACTGTAGCACAAATCCAGCCAACCAACTATGCCAGCAAAAATATGTTGGCTGTCAAAAGAAAAAATAAAAGTAGCTAAAAGAATCAAGAACACCTTCCTTTGAAATGTCTCTTGCGCCCAAATATTTGAAAAGTCCCAGTTTTCTTTGTTCAACATACACGGTGATCACTGTTCCCTAATATGTATGTTACTGTTCCCTAATTTTCCCTAATTTGTATGTAATGCTTCAAAACATCATCATACATGTCATATCTACCTCAATGTCAAAACAATTCTTGTCATATCAAAGGAACAGGGCTTCTTACGCATTCATTTCTTCAATTGTCAATTTTTCACTTTCGTCAGAAACTTTGTAGACTGATGAGTTGGTGTTGCTTGAAAACCCTAGAATCAAAATAATTTGAATTGGTCGTTGATTCAAAGATGAAAACACATTGAAGGCCGGGGCGTCTTACCAATGCGTTCATTAATGTTCTCCCGTGCTTTGGCAGCAGCGGCTTGGACGCGAGTTGCACGAGGCTTTCTAACCTGTTCATAGACTCTCAAAGCCTTTTGTACATCGCCGTTGAAGTGTTTCTGGCCGAAAATAATGCCTAAAGCTGCAGCATCCTCAATCGCCATACACGCTCCTTGACTTTGATCAGGCATCATCTGCAATATGAATTAGTTCGAATGATTCGGTTTTAGCTGGAATTTTGCTTACCGGATGAGCTGCATCCCCTATGACACAAGCAGTGCCCTTTTGCCAGTATGGATAAGGTTCATGAATCCATAATCTCCAAGGAGCGATATCCTTACCTATTGACAAATGCTTGTAGACCTGAGGATCCAGATCAGGGAAGGGGGCAAGTAGCTCTTCTACGGTTCCCTTCGCGCCCCATGTCTGATTCGAATAATCACCCTTTTCTCTTGGAAAAAAACAATAGTAAGAGAGCAATTTACCACCGTTGCAAGGTGATAGAACAATCTTATAATGAGTATGAAGACCGCCCCAGTACTCGAGCGCACCGTTTTTTGAATAATCAACCAAGCCAAGCTTAATCGCCTCTTTGGTGTCTACATTTGCATGGAGACAACTAGCATCGGCCGCTTTCCTCTCAACTTTGATGCCGATAAGAGAACGGACCGCAGATCCGATGCCGTCAGCTCCAATTACTACATCATGAACTGCAGTATTGCCATTTTCAAAAGTGATTGTTCCAGATTCGACGTCAAGCCCAGAGCACTACCATAAAAGTCAATTTCTAACCCTCACACTTAGCTTAAAATCTGCTTGGGTTTGCTTACCTTGTGATTTACAAGCAACTTAGCAGGTACACCTGGCTTTTCTGGTTCAGCTACAGCACTATCCATAAGCATGGCGTGCATATATTGCCGATGGAACATATTGTAAACCTACGCGACCATATTAAATCTATCTACCTAGAATATTTGTGGCTTTTTTGTGCCCAGAACTTACATGTCCCCATTTCTCCTCATAATCATCGAGGTCATAAACAGAATCAGGCTCTCCAGTTTTCCAATCATGTCGAATTAGCTTCTTCAAGATAACAGGATCTCCCTTTTCGACTGGGACATCCCATTCATGTAACCATTTTGTGCCGTTAGCCGCGCAAGATACCGATGCGCCAACCTCGGTAGCGTAATCTGCACGCTCGTATATTGTGACTCGATGCCCAGCACGACGTAGAGCAATAGCAGCACTCAATCCTCCAATACCTCCTCCTATTACTCCGACATCAAGAGATCTGAAGCCGGATTGGGTGGGCATTTTGATTTGAGGATGATTGAAGTTCTTGGGAGAAGAAGTTGCAGGTTTTATCTTTTGAAGCAGTAGTAGGAATGAGAAGTGCAGATTAATACATTGTATGAAACAAGAAGTGTTCGAGTCAAGCTGGTGTGATCGAGAGTTCAGAAGGCGCACATCAAGTCTTGTAAATAATCGACGGCATCACGCTTTCATGCGGCCCGTTCCCGCCGGCGTTTTAAGGGGGGGAAAGATAAGGTACAGACATTGTCACATATCCTTGCACTCTAGTAATCACAATAACTGGTGGCATCTTTCAACTCCCGTTATCAAGAATCCAAAGTCACTAGAAAGTGTTTGGCAACGAAAAAAGAACACAGCCGATAGGGTTAACCTTAGGTAACACGTGCGCGGAACGTCGCGGAACGTACCCTTGCTTTTGAGATAGCACAAGCTACTAGGTATGTTGTCTTCTCAACCTATTGACGGCATTGCGTCATGTGATTTTCATTATCTGGGCCAAGTGCGTTCAAAATACCCAATCAGAAGCATCAAAATCCGGGCAGAGGGTCGATGTAAGAACAACTAGGCAAGTACTTGCAATGAGACAAGTAGCTAGTGCCTTATCCGACCAAGGATTATGTAATCGACAACCCCCTACGACTAACTCCTACAACTACCCCGCATTTCCCGAATGTGTCTTGCACTTACTCCCACTTCCGAAGTTGAGAATATTCTTTCCGACTTCAAATCAGCAACAATCATTTCCGACACAAAACCGCCTACTCGCTCAATCATTCATAATCTCTCCATACCTTATCTCTCGCACCAACCTCGATTAAGGTGACAAGGATTCTGGGGATGGGGAAGCAGCTCAATGATCTCTGAACGAATTGAGCAGTAACTTTCCGCCGGCCATGCCTCGTCCTAGAGTACATCCCGATAAACGTGCACGAGCGGCTAGAGCTTGCATCCGGTGCAAAAGTTCGAAGAAGCGTTGCGATGCAAACCTTCCCTGTACGACCTGCGTCACGCAAGGCAGAACCAACTCATGTCAGTATCCATCATCTTCAACACTGACTTCGCCAAGCCCGCGACGGCTGAGCCAGGAGACATCGGGACATACGCTAGATCCCGTCGCCAGAAATGTTGAATCACTGGCTTTAATGCAACGTCAGTCCGAGCCGCAGCCCTCAGTTGAGAAAAACAACTTTGAATTTTCACGGCCAACTATTCATGCGGCTTCCATTCAATTCCCCGAGTCATTAGTAGATCCCCGTCTTTCGGGTGGGAACGCTAACAATCTCACCTATTCACGCTCCAGTACTCGTGAATCTTCACCTTGTCAACGCTCTACGATGTTACGGAGCTCTCAAGGCGAGCAAGGTCGGTGGTGATTCTTTTCTCTAGGACTTTTTTTGATGCAAGGATCATCCGTGGGTGTAAGGACTCATAGAATGGGATCAGACTTCATTGTATTGTTACTCTTGTAGTATCTGTTTGCTCCCTCCAGAATCTAACTATATCATTCAATGGATTTTGAAAGCTCAGAATCGTTTCATGAACCCATGCACCCGATGATGAACGGACTGCACCGTGTCCCTTTAGATTCCAAAAGTGTGTAAAATTGACAAATTTGATAGTCTATATTGGCAATATTGCCGCTATTTCGTTCCTACACTTTCTCCAAACTACGCTTAAGCGATATATTGGAACTTCCGTTTTCACTGAACGCCAGGAGAGCAATGTGATGTTGGAGGTGGAGATATCCAGGAACAATAGCCCTTTTGAAGATGATTTAGATGTTGCAGAAAAGCAAGATTTAATTGCTTGCTTTATGAGAGTGGTATGGCTCAATTTTTATACGTTCTTTCGCTTAGCTAGGAGACAGCATTAACATATTGTTCAGTCGAATGGTGTTCTTCATCTTTTCTCACGAGATGACACATCGAGATTGTTAAATATCAAACTCAATGCTACCACTTCATCTTCAAGCTCCCGTTCCGAGCGGGAAGACCTCGCGTGCCTTTTTCTGATGATAGCAATAGGAGCTCAATCTCGAGGCAAGGATTTGTTCGAGATTCAACTTGCGAAAAAGTATTTCGCGCAAGCTCAGCAAATGGCATTTCTCGATATGCTGGAGAATCCTTCTCTATCCATGGTTAAGATGTTTTTATTGATGGCCATGTATATGCTTGGAGCTTGTCGTAGGAATACGGCTTTCATGTATATTGGTATTGCCTCAAAATCCGCAACCATTCTTGGGCTACACGTTCCATATCAGCATTCTCGAGTATCCCCCGAAGAGCGTGCTGCCAGGTAGGTGTTTGTAGTCATAATCATCCGGCGCTTAACCACTTGATTTCCTTGTACTAATTGTGGTGGCAGGCGCCGTATATGGATGAGCGCACGCGTTCTTGATCTTTTATGCAGCTCCATTCTTGCGCGTCCCAGTAGTATACCTTCAATAGAAAGAGACGAGTATGAAATAGATAGCTCAAACCGTGAAGATATGGACCATCGGACACTGGCTCTTCATGCAACCTACGAATCTTCTTCTATCATCGAAGCTATCGTGCAAAAGTTCACTAAGTCTAGCAGCCTGAACACCGAATCGGCCGATGCTTTTCTGCAAATGCTACGAGACTGGAGTCAAGCTCTACCTTCCGCACTTCGCCGCGTTCCGGACGCCACGTCTGCGGAGGAATTTTGTGAGACTACAATCGGCAATATCCATGTTTCTTGCACGTATTATGTAGGCATCATGATGGTAACGCGACAATTCTTAATTTCACATGTCATGTCTCAACTACGGAAGAATAGTTCTAGCGAGTCTAAGAGAGCTGTCGAAGTACAGGATAAGACTCCTGGCGAGAGAGAGAAAATATTTCAATTTTCGGATGCTTGCGTACAATCTGCTCATCTATTGGTACAACTTTCTTACGAAGCGCATCTTATCAATGTCCTTCTTGACAATATGTGTATCCTTCAAGCATGGCTTTTCTCCGCAGGACTCGTCCTTGGCTTCTCCCTCCTCGTAGGAGGCGAAGGCCCTGCTCATATTCGTGAATCTTTTAATCATGCTTGCACTGTGCTCAAGAGGCTTGCACGATTAAGTCCCCAAGCAGATCAATATTTCGATATACTTTCTCGATTCCATACCGCGATCGAATTGTATCGGCAACAAACGCTAAAGGCACAAAAGGAGAGCAGTAACGTATACGTCGAGAAGCTTATGAGTATCGGGTCATTCAACAAGGAATCCAGTGGGGGAGGCTCTAATACTGAGTTCCAGTCGCAATCTCAGCCTATGGTCACGGACGACCAGGAAATGCTAGGGGTAATTGAAGCACAGGGAGATTTGGCGGAAATGTATGCGACTGATTTCTTTGGGATTGAAAATGAGATCCAGATATGCGATGCTCAGATTGGGTATGATGCAGGAGTTGCGGCTGATCTGAGGTGGCTGTGCTATGCTGCTGGCCCTTCCTAACCTCGGATTCTCCGGTTTCCGACTAGGATACGGCATCGGCTGTCCAAACCTTCTCAAAAATTATTTGTGAGAAAGAGCCTGATTCTGATAGGTCTTGGCAAGGCCACTTCTGGGGTTCAAAGCTGTGGCGATGAAATGAACAGCCAGGAGTTGCGGGAGGTGTCAGGTGGTGAAGTGGGAGAAGGAAACCAGCTTGGAAACCACATGAATTTTGTGCCTTTATATTGAGGCCTACCAGAAGCTATGCGTTTGAGAGTATAGGAGCAAAGGAGAGGTATGGAGGCGCACTAGAGCACACTGGAGTGCAAATCAAGATTGTACTCTTGCCATTCATCTTCTATTGGTTTTTTGGGTTATAGTAAAATGGCCATTCAAGTACATTTCAGTCTCTAGCTTCAAGAAGGTTCGTTCCTATATCTGAATTTTCAAAATCAGGCTTCATCCTGGCAAGTGTACAAATAGGATACGTAGTTTATCTCAATATCTTCAACAGTCCGGACGTAGCACGATTGAAACTCATCAAACATTGAACATTTAAAAATCTTTCAGTCATTTTGTTAAAGAAAAGATATTAAATGGTTATAAATAAATCAATTGAACGCTTGAAATGGGTTTAATGATTTCAATGGGTCAAGAGTTAATTACTTTAAGACTGCGATCCGGACTATTAGATGCGCTGTTTATACCAGTGCCTTGTCCGCTGGATGAAAGCTAATGTTTTGCTTTCTTAACTGCGGTAGACATTGCTATCACTTGGAGCTGTCTCAGAAAATTCTCAATCGGGGGCTTGAGTATACCTGTTGAAACTTCACATCCCTTCGACGCTCCATCCTGGAGGTTGGTATGTTGGGGTAATTTATGGTTTACGTTGGTACTCTAAGGTCATCAATGGCCCGCAATTGGAAGGACGACGGTGCATTTGGGTAGTGCGGCAGCTACGATTACCATTTTAAATAGATGCTAGAGGTTTCTTTACTCAAAGTCCTCAAAAAAGTAATGATGCATGCCCATATCTCCGTTTTGCATGGTTATCCTACTAGCTAATCTATACTAACAGTACCTAGGCATACTTGTTACATTACCATAAGTCGAGGGCGGGAAGTTTAATCCTCCGGTTTTTCCTAGTCCCGGCCGTTGTAACTAGTTTCTCAGCCGTCTCTGGATAGTTTCCAGTTAGGACTCTCAACTAATATATGTTGCATATTTACAGTTCCATTTTGCATGCCTAATCCTGGTAAGTGTGTGAAAATGGTGCGTGTATGTTATGTAGCCACTATCTTAATGGATGTCTCGGTTTTTTTTTTTAGCTCGACAGCTAGAATTAGTGTTCTAAATCGTCACCATTAATCCTCCATTGAGAATTCTCAAAATGCGCGTGTTGCATATCTACTTTTCCCATTTACTGGCTTCTTCCCTACAATTTAAGTCATTAGGTAATGAGCTATGAATATGCGGATGAGGGGAAATCACTGGTTCTCCTAGTTCGACAACTATAGTTTAGATCTGTATACAATTAATCTTTTTTTTGTATATCAGTGCATATTCCGATTTAGTAGAGAATTTATAAAAGATATCTCAATATATGACCTCACATTCTGGGTTAGCATGATTATCGAATTATAAGGTATAGAGTTTTTCGAGTTGTGTCATTCTTAGATGGATACTTTTTACCCCATAATAAGATCTTACAATGACAAAAATATTCTAAAATCCAAGGCATAAAAATATGAATTTAGTGCTTGGAGACGTCTCCAGAAATACTGTTTTTGTAAATATCTGCAAGGATAGATTTGATTTGAAGACGAAAGGGTAAGGCCCTCGATAAAAACCATTATTCCACTAGCGTACACCGGTGAGAACATTGGTCTACAAAACCTTTCACTTAGCGCACTTTCCATTCCATGTTGCAAATCTACATCTCATCTCACAGACCTTTTCCTTGCCGTGAAGCGATCCAAGAGCTGTGTCATAATTGTCCGTTTTCTTTAGTCCCGGTAGTTAGGAATAAGTATCTGAGTCTATCCAAAAATCTACCAATTAGAAGGCTTATAAAGCTAATGTTACATGTCTGTAACTCCATGATACAAGGCCAATCCTGACAAGCATATGTATTGGATGCTTGCATCCTGGGGTGGCGATGCGGTAATGACTTTTGAGTGGCATCTAGTTTGAGGGTTAAAGGGGTTCTAGGGCATTGTAAGATCTTACTATGTTAGTGAATCAACTAGGACCGGACTATAAATTTTCCTATACCTCTAATGTTCGAGGAGCTAAGAATTTTGCCATTAGTGTAGCTTACAGCTAAATATCTTCCATGAAGTCATGAATCGGATTAATACTAAAGCAGGTCTCTATATTCTGGGGCTTATCTTTACATGGGACTCCCTAACCGATAGTGAGGTAATCTTACCACAATAATTCACATCACTATTTTTGTTAGGAATGGATCTTAAGCATTATCATTGTTATGTTGAAAGCTAAGAGTAAACTTTGTGATATAGGTAGGTTACACTGTAGTAAGTAGCACTAAGCCATATTAGGCAAAGCTAAACCCTTTCAGTAAATATACATATGACTTTCTAACAATTTTAGATCGATACCATTCGCACAACACCAGACCTGCAAAATTAGCAGATACTGCCAATCGTCCATTGCTCCAGATATTGAGGATCATACGCTGTGATGTTTAGAATGTATTAAATCCAGCATAATATAAAAAAGGTAAAGGTGCATCCCACTGCATCTTAATATTAATTTGGAATGTAATCGTTATTGCCGGTCTGAACACGTATTTGTAGCTGGTTCCAAATCTTGATAATCTCACTGTGTGTGGGATATAAATCCAAGGTGTCCTTCGACCAACACAATTCAACGCTACGGTACTCCTAAGAAGCACTTACTGTGTAATAATCTGCATCTAGAACTTCCATTGATAAGGTCATTCCTAGCAAGTATCGGCAGATCATGCCACTACTCCGCAGCCATTTATATTACCGGTATCGATACCGCCCTCTATCAGACCGGACCTGAGAAGTCGAGCTCCAGATTCACTCATTCTAATTGCTCATATACTAAGCTCCTCCTGAAATGCGCCGGAAAAGATCCATACTCACCTGCAATACTTATTTCAACCTTAGCAGCTAGTACCGCGAACTCGTGCCGAAACCATTTCAATCATGATAGCCAGACGGCCCTGTTGCTTATCAACAATGCAGGAGATACAATGGCTCAACTCGGTAAATACCAAAGCTAGTTTTGTAGCCTCGTAAGTGTCATCGCTAGCTGAAACTATTGAGCGGTAGGCTCAATTTAAGATTTCTATGCTAACCACAACCAACCTTGACCCCCACGATCAAGTTTGGGCTTATCAAACTATTATCTCAGACTTCGATGCTATGATACTGTATTTTATCATGAATGATGCCAGTCATACGCTATCGAAGCGTTCTCAGCCAATTTTTGCATACTGTTGCTTTGCCGGTCAAGTTAGTTATGCAAATTATGGGAAAACGTGTCTGGTCATAATGATAATTGCAAAATCAGATAGTCGTGATATAGAAAAATTGAGTTGTTATTGTAGGATAATAAAAGATTCACCACTTTACGTTGCGGCAATCAGTGAAACCGCAATTACAACAACCCCATTTCCAAGGTCACCACTAATATTGCATGCAACTTTGAATAAAGCTGCCGTGCATTTCCAAGCACTCATGAGGTTTTTCTCTCGAGCATTCCATTAACCAATCCAGTCCACGCTAGGTGAACTCATATCACTGCCACGCCTAGTACACGTGTCGCAGTTATGCAACAAGTGCTGACAGTCCCTCGAGCACTCAAATTTGTCTCTCCTCTTAATTCCCGTAACCGAATCATATATACCACTATGGTCCGGTTTCGGTGGTGAAGGATACCTCTCTTGAATTTTCAATAGACTGTCCCGCGCAACAGACATTCCTGGCGATGAAATTTTTCTCGTTTTGAAAGTATGCGACTTCAAATCTGATTTGTGAAAGGAAGGATATTTATCCTGGATCATGGATAAACTTTGCCGAGCCGATGACCTTGGTGGCGAGAACATCTCCGATATGCTCGAAGATGTCGTAGGCTGGATGTTATGATGATTGGCTTCGTTCTTCAGATTACAGTGAGGACTTGCAGGGGGGGAGGGAGTTGAAAGTGCAGCATGGTCTTTACTAGCGTGACGCGTGGCAAGCGTCGACCAAAAGCCTGCTGCTTCTGTCTCGCCCTGGAGAGTCAATCTAGGACGGGCTATGTCTTGTATAGATTGGAACCATGTCTTTCTTTCTTGACAGTGATCGGATTTTACCAGCGGATTATCAAATATGGCGACTTTCCTCGATTTAGGCAAGTCTTGTGAGGTCGCTCGTCTTCGAACTCTTGTAAATGACCCAATTGAGGACCCAATTGCAGCAGCATTGCCAGAGCGAGCTGGCGCTTTAGGGTGTGCTTTGACGACACTTTTTTGGCGAGGGAGATGGGTGTCGGATTTCTGGCGTTTTAAAGCCCCGGATTCAGAGATTGGCAACCAGGGGGATATTCTCTCTGGAGGACCGATGGTCGTTTCATCTAACCAAGAACTTCGCGTCGTTGGGGTTGTTGCCATGCCGCTCATCACAGGCGGACTTGGACCTGGTGCAGTTCGCGCATCAATTCCAATACTATAGAGGGAATGAGAGTGGCAGCTTTCATGCAACTGAGGAAGCATACTACCCAAAAGCTTGGAATCACAGATAGGAATAGAGATATCCGGAAGTGGGGAGCGCCACTCATTGGTTGATTTCCTCGGCAGTGGAGGAAATGAGATTACATGATTTTTTTGTGGTTCTTGCTCCGTGGTTGCGATGAGATTACCATCGTCCTGATTTGCTTGTGATTCACATTGCCATGACCATTTACTTATTGATATTCGTGCATTTTTGGGATCAAAAGCACCTTTTTCTTCCCTAAGCCGGTGGTCTTGCTTAGAAGACTTAAGAAATTGAAAGCATGGTCTTGCATCGTCATTTCTAGCACTGGTAGTAGCACTTAGCAACGGAGTGTTGGCTTTGCTAGAGCACTCTGAGGAACCAACCTCGGAATGGACATGACCTCTTTCTGTCAAATGAGATTCCGTTGAGCCATGCTCCTCCCAGATTACTTCGTGTACACTTCGTTCAGATCCCTCTTCTGAAAGTCTATCAAGCCGCCCAAACTCCGTTTGAGAGATCTCCAAGAACTGTCCTGGATTGGCAGGATCCACAATATTTGTTTGAGAACGAGATATAACAGGGGATAAATTTGCTGTACTAGTGGTTCCATTTTGAGATGCCTCTCGCGAATTCTCCGACTGAGCTGCATATATTTGGATTTCACAAGGAGTGTGACGAGCTACAGGAACCATGCCTTTGTGCGTAAAAGACAATGATGATAGTCTGGTACCCCGTGGGGACTGTTCTTCCACGCTCGGTCCGTGTGGTGCTGAGACTGGGGTATGAGCTTCCCTGGTATTAAGCAGATTTGTCTGGAGCAATTCCATTACAGCTTCAACATCCTCACGAGTGATGATGTATGCTTCCGAATCATGTGACTGGTTCTCCGTGAATGTCGCCTGGCGACTTGAAATGGAAGGTATGAAAGAGCCAGTTCCTGGCGTTGTTAGAAATCCCGAGGTTGCCATTGTGCTACTCATATCGGATCTATTTGATGCACTTGGTCTTCTCAACGTTATAGCGGACGGCATCAGCTTTTGACTATTTGGCAATTTGCGAGTAGTCAATCTCTCCCGAAGAGAGCGCACTACGTCATTGTACTCAGCGCCGGCAGTGAACGACGAACTTCTGTTTCGTTCATTGAGGGGGGTGGCGTTGAAAATCTCATTTTGAAAAATTGGCCCTTTTGCCTGCATATGTTTTGCAGAGTCCTGTTTCAATAACGGAGGAAGCTTCACTTGGCGCGTGCCAACCTCAACCGAACTCCATCTTCTTGAAACGATTGGAGCGGCTGGCTCAGACATAAGTCTTCTTCTATCCCGTCTCATCGGCAGGTACCTACTCTTACGAGTGTTTGGGACTTTTGTGTCTTTCAGGGCTGTTGGAACAACCTGACTTGGAGGCCATGGATTTGGGCTGTGGCTGCGCTCTTCTATAACCATTTTCTCAGCCACATTTTTTCTCCCTCGACTGCAAGTACCTCTGCATCGTCGGTGCTTCGCGCCATCAGTCTTTCTTCTCTTCTGATGTTTGACCATGGTGAGACTGTCGGAGCTTGGCCTGCGTGCCTTGTATGGAGTCTTCGGCCCACCTAAGATTGAGGTCAAACTATCCGTGGTACATGTATATCCATTCGAAGTAATACATGAGTCTTTTGGTGATGGGCGCGTCGTGGGGTATTCTTCCGTGGGCAGCACAGGTGACACCCCGCCCAATGCTACATTGAGCATGTCATGACCGCTGCGTGATCGGATTGATCCGCGGGAACGGTGTTCCTGAAAATAATCGCTGTGCGACTCACTTCGAGGCAAGGGTGCTGTACTCAATGGTGACATTGTTAAATAGATAGATGAAGAACCTTGGGGTGGTGTGCGAAGTCCAGGACTGTCCAACACACACAATTGTCGTGAACTTCGATTGAAGGAACGATCTCCACATGATGCCCTTAGTGCTATGGCCGGAGGGATGCTTGGTATAGGGGATGGAAATGAAGACGGTGCATTTGGCCGTAGGGGGCGTTTTGGAGAAGCTTGCGTATCAGGAAGGGGTTGATTGCCAGTTTTCGTATTTGAAGTAATGATAGATATTGTATCGGGGATAGATTTAGAATCTTCAGAAGCTGTAGGGTGTACTGAAGGCATTTTGAGAGAAGGGATGGCAATAGGCTAGTCCGAAGGCGTAGAAGTAAGAATAATACAAGCAAGAAAGACGTTGGATCTAGGTATCAATTTCCATACTTATATTGAAGAAACAGTGAAACAGTAAAAGCTGAGGTAGCGATAGGAAATGATAACATATCTACAACCGAAGAAAGAACTACTAAACAGCCACGGCCTTATTATGAGAATACAGCTGTATTGACTCCCATCACCATTGTCCTTTCCCTACTGATGGAATTGAACCTTGAGTATGATTCGAGTAACATGTAGCTTTACCCTGACTTATCTTCGACAGTTCCTCGAGAACTTTGGCGAAATCATAAATATCACTCCGTGATCGAAATGAGAAGATGTGGAACGATAGAATATGGTGGGAGAGCAGTACGACAAACTCCATAAGATCGAACAGGGCATCGAAATACGACGCGATCAAACCTTCCCAAGCCAAAAGACGCTATATCTGACGAAGGGTATTGTGTTCTGGGATATTCATCACCATTAGGGCACCCATTAATTTTTTACACGCTTTGAATCAACTAGTTTCGACTCGGCATGTTCTTTCTACTGGTGAACCATTAATTCCCAGTTGCTCGATGGGCGTTTCGTGAGCCAAACTTGTGGTGATGATGCTGGATGGTATTTGTGTGGGATTAGGTAGTTAGATCAGTAGCATCATCACCGAGCTTCCTAAAGATTTCCCCCCTTTTCCCCCAAGAAAGAAAGCATTTAATACTTAGTCGCAACTCTCATGAAAGTCATAATAAGTTTTGAGTATAAACTGTTAACAAAAATACAGGAGGGAAATGTTGGCTTGAACAATTAAAGATCTAAGCGAAAGTTTGTGAACTGTGGGCACGTGATCTGTGACAGCGCCAAGATCGATACTGTTTTGCATTTTGCTGTTGCAAATAGTAGAAATGTTTCGCTGCACCGCAATGAGCCAACAACAAATGAATGCCAACCCAATTTATTCCTCGCAAATCAGGTCGCCACCGTATAGCCTGTAAGCGTTTTTCTCCAATCTGTGAATTCGAGGCTAAATGATGATACAAAGGCATTGCGCTGTACAGGGCCCTCCTTGAACAATGTCTACGAGTTCCTATTCCTGCTGAGCTACAACCTAAAGGACCCATTCATCCACTTAAACATCTTGTCCGCAAACAATTTCGACGAAATGTGTGGGAGCATAGCCCAAAGATTGTCGTTGCAGCACTGAAAACAGGATATGAGGTCTGTTCGCACCACTATCATTATTATCACTATAATCTACTTTTTCATTTTTATTTTGACGGTGCATTGACGAGACCCCTCTTCAGGCAGAGAAGCTTATTCGTACCGCTGGCGATGGCGACTCGGACTCGAGAAACCAGATATACGAACTGCTACGCTACCGTAAAACTATAGCTACTACCTCCGCGCTCGTTCCTCAACCTCTCAAACCCAAGATTCGCTATCCAGAAGCCATTCCTGGTGTTCCCAAACTTCTCGAGGCACGTCCTTTACCATTTGAAAAGCTCTCTGGGCTTCGTCATGTCCCTAAATTTGCGAAAGCAATGGTATCAAATTTCCTACGAATACAGAAACCGCAAAGTCCATATCTGAGTCGGGTATTAAGGGACAAAATCGAGACGAGACAAAAGCGCACGGATTCTCGGGATAAAATAGAGTATTTGGAGGAGATAGCAATTGCAGAGAATACCTGGGAAGACATAATTGAGGATCAGTTGGAAAACGAGGGCTTGAGTGTTGACGAGTGGAACGAGAAACAACCAGGGCTGGGCTGGGGTGTGGGGTTTTGGGAGAAAGACCTGCAATTAGCCGATGCTTCTGTGAAGCATCTGATGGTGCAGGAATCACTCAGGGTAGTTGAATTGTCCAAATTACAACTGGAACTAGTGGACAAGGAGAGAGAATTATGGAGGCAGGAGAGGGGCTTGAGAAGGCATAATAAGACATTGGCCAAATTGGGGAGGAAATTTCAGGACCGAGTATGAGCCAGTTTCGCTTTTAGAAATTTGATGGCTATTAAATAAACACACCAAATTGCTTTAGTTGCATTCTTTTGTGTGTCAATCTATCACGAGTATTGGCTCATAGAGATGGCCCGCAAAACTTGATAAGTCATTGTATTTCTTGCAAGAATCATCATCGCTCGCTTCAATCGTTCGTTTCTCATTCAGAAACACCATAGCCGGGATAGAAAACCAGTTTCGCCGCGCTGATGCCCCCGTGTCAACATAAAGAAAAGTCATATCCATCACCAATCTCTCCTCGACCCAGTGAGCCTTGTGATCTCGAAGTATGTTCGTGTCATGAACCGTCCAGAGCTGTAAGTGGTATTTAATCGTACGTAGAACCCTCTTGAGGTTGAGGAAGCTTTTTGTTGGCTGGAGATGCCATATATCTGAACAGGGTAAGCGTCTGTCTCCGCGATGCGAGTGTAGACTGCGTAACTTACCTTCTTAACTCAATCAAGACAGTTTCCATTGTATTGTGGCGTTGCCAATTCGCAAGGCACGCAATCTTTGAAGGGTCAACCTAGAGCATCAGTCAGCTCTATATATTCCCTATAACCATCCACATAATGTAACAACCTTGCCATCGTCCTGCACACCCGGAAGATTAATTTTATTGGTAAACCTTATAGTGGGCGGGACATCAGGGTAGTCCTCTCCGCAGTGCATGGTGAGAGAATAGATGCGATTCTCGTGGACGCTCTATCAGTATCCTTTGTTAGTTTAAAAACAAAATATACAATAGGTGCAAGAAGAAACATACGTGTGGGGGACCGAGGATTGTGCCATTCCAGTTGGACATGTATAAGTCGTCGCCGTCTGTAAGACCATAAGAGCAAGCATCTTTGAGTCACGAAGGTCATTAGAGCTTGTCAAGCTTTACTGCTTGCTGATATCCAACTCACCAGCTCCAAGGCCCTTTTCGCCCTTCTCTAGCTCCTCTAGCAATCTAAAGTTTCTTGGCACTTTTGCACCCTGAGCAGCCATTTTGTATTGTTGGGTATCTTGTGCTGGACAGAAAAAGAAGTGTAGATATTGTGGATTCCAAATATTCTAGATTTGCGTAACACGGTAAAGTTGGTAAGAAATATGAATGGATGAACAAAGTTTTGTTAAGGGAAAGGCTGATGGATCGCGGGGTCATCTCCATCCAGGATTCCGGGCGGTCAAAAGCGGCTAAACCTCGGCAATATTTGTCTATTAATTGTCCATACTCACAAAGGACAACTGAAACTCATGATAAACACCATGCCTCTTGGGAAATAATGGAAATGGGCTTGGCAATGCTCATATTGAAACCTAATTAATATGACGGCGCAGATACTCGCCTCAGAGCTTGGAAATCTTATACAAGAGAGCAAAAGAAAGCATGCAGATCTCCGAAATGTAAGTTCAGTTCCACGCGGCCGCGCCCTTTAAGTTGGCCCCTTTGCTGATTCGCAATATCAGGCCGCGGAAAAGAGTTTGGATGAGATTAGAGGTCTACGATCAACATCTGAAGCCCAAATAGCTGCAGGTCAGTTTTTAGAAACACGATGTTGTCATCATATGGTACGCTAGAAGTATTCACTGATGTACGATTAGACCTCACTCAACGACCCAACTTCGTTACACCTTTCCTCATTGCCTGCGGAACCAAGAATGTCAAGTTTACTGGAATTGCGGTCGTTTGCCTTCAAAGATTGGTCGTGTCACGTGCACTTCCCAGATCGAGGCTAAGAGAAGTTTTGGAGGCATTGCGAGAAGCTACATCAGCGGGTCTGGATGTGCAGCTGAAAATCCTCCAGACGTTACCGTCGCTTTTGCAGAATTATGCAGATGAATTGAAGGGGGACCTCTTAGCTGCAGCACTCAACATATGTTCCATTCTTCAGGCAAGCAAGAATGGCATTGTGCTTAATACAGCTGCTGCTACCCTTCAACAGTTAGTTGTTTCTGTATTCGACAAGGTTGTGGCAGAGGATAGTGAGTTTCCAGACCGGTTACCAAATAAAAGCTCGCAGCTAATGATGGGATAGAAATTGCTTTAGAAGTGCCCACCATTGGCGAAGCACCAACTGGCGATGGAGTCATCCAGCTGCGTGCTGCTGCCCTGGATGCTTATAGGGTTTTCAACGACATATGCTTGTTGACAGAAGCCCAAAAACCTCAATTTTTGAATTCCACTGGCCTTCCGCAAACGTTTGGGCTTGAGCTGATTGAATCTGTCTTGACCAATCATGCGGATATATTCCTGTCACATCCCGAGCAAGCAAATATACTAAGAGTCCGAGTTATGCCATTCATCATTAGTGCACTCTCAGAGAAGTTGAACTTTGCAGTGACTGTTAGAACCACAAGAATTCTCTATACACTTCTCAGAAGACACTTGAGTATTCTCTCTTCTGAAGGCGAGATGGCACTCGGTCTACTCACCCACATGCTTGACCATGATACTGCTCTGTGGAAGAGATCACTCTGTATGGAAGTATTGAGAGGCATATTTGCCGAAGCAGCTTTGATTAGAAGAATATTTTCCATGTACGATGCCCGGGAAGAAAAGAAAAATATCCTACGAGATCTCGTTGCAGCTTTTGTCAGAGTCAGCACGGAAAAGCCTGCCGTTATTGGTCTTGGTCATCAATCTACTATCCCGATTGCTAGCCAGGGTAGCACTTCAGATCAAGCAATGCTTGAAGCTAGCGGAGTTCCTGGTATCATCAGCAGCACGGTAAGTACGACTGAGCCAAGCGCTGGTGTCAGTGCGCAATGGAGTACAATGAGAGTACCATGCATCGATCAGCTAGACAAGACGGATGCACCATCGATACCCGAATCTTACATCTACAGCCTCACTCTTGCATGTATTAGTGGATTTTCCGAAGGACTTGCGAAGTTCATACTGCCCCTGACGGTACCTGAGCGGCCTCGAAAAAAAGGCCCCAGGCATTCTGAAATCGAGTCAAAAGCTTCGGATTCTCGTCCTAGTACCCCTGATATAAAACCAATCGAGAGGAGTTCGTCTTACAAAAAGAATCCCATTCCCATCAATCCATTGACTCTCGAACATCATCATCTATTTCAAGAGGTCAAGATTTGTGCCGGCATCGTGGAAGAATGCTGGCCTGCAATCTTGGCAACTTGTTCAACCTTTCTCTATGCAGCGTTAGATCAAGAATATTACCATGGATTGGTTAGATCATTCCAAAAATTCACTCATGTGGCCGGACTTCTACGACTTGCGACACCTCGAGATGCCTTTCTCACAACCCTAGGAAAGGCAGCAGTACCGCCTAATGTCTTGACGGCCACGACGACTCAAATTCAGAGCCCAACGACGCCGACGGTGGACTCGCCTTCTAGTTCGAGCATTTTCAACAACGCAAGAGGTCTCTTAAGTGTTGATAGTTTGGTGAGCAATTCGGAACGAAATAAGCACGCGCCCATAGATACATCCAGTCCGACCCTCAACACACGCAATTTACTTTGTCTTCGCGCACTTTTGAATTTAGGGATTGCATTAGGACCCACACTCGACTCGGCATGGGTGATTGTTCTTGGTACGTTGCAGCAAGCTGATCTGGTAATATTTTCTAGTGCCAAGTCCGTCAGAACTCCCACCACACAAAGGCCAGAGAGTCAGGATATTAATAACACCTCTGCATTATGGGCAAACTTTGGCACCGAAATCAAAGCTGTTGAAACAGCTGCTACCAGGTTACTAGAAAGTACTGTTGATTTCCCTAATGAGCCGTTTGTGGCTGTTGTCTCAGCTCTCTGTGATTTGTTCAGCAAAGAAGAAATTCTCAAGATACCAGAAAAGCCAGTACCTTCTAGCCCATCATCTCCTGAAACAAGGAGGCCATCTTACGCTCATAAAAAAGTCCATAGTATTGTGACAGCACCATCTACTCAGAATCAAGAGGACCTATTTGCGCTGGCGAAGTTGGGCGATATTGCGAGCATCAATATTGATAGATTAACGACACATGAGCCCCACGCTAGCGGGTGGCAGATGCTGACATCAGAGTTGATTTCTGCCTCCTCTTCCCTCACTGCAACACCTTCTGTTAGACTGAGAGCTGCGGATATTCTCGTTAGGATTGTGATTGAAGCCGCGACTTCTACCCTAGCAGACTCCGAAGTTCGACGCAATGTCATACAAACCATGCTACTTCAAGCACTGAGTCGTGCCCTGGGCCCACTTCAAACGGAAGAGAGACAAGTCACTGTGGCTATACATTCGACGGACGTCGAAGTCCATAAGGCTATTCTTGAAGGCCTCAAAAGCATTCTCGAGCAATGTGGAGACAAGCTGATCAGTGGTTGGGATATTGCATTCGAGATCATTAGCAGTGTCTTTTTGAAGTTTGACTCCGACGCAAAAATAACCGCTACTCGATCTGCTAAATTAGTCCGCTCTGCTTTTAATTCCCTCCAGCTCGTTTGTTCGGACTTCCTTTCATCGTTACCCAATTCTTGCTTTTTGATACTCGTCGACACTCTTTACCATTTTTGTACACAAGATGATGATCTTAACATTTCACTGACGGTAAAAATCACCCCTGACATTGTCCTTTCACTATTTCTAATAATTTTTAGACTGTCACCTTCTTTTGGGTACTGTCAGATTTCATTTCTAGCAGAACCAGCTCCTTTTCGCTTAGCCCTGATCTTATCGAAGATTCAACCGAGGAAGCTCTGATAGGAAAGGCATCCGGTGATGATCGTGCCGTTTCAGATGCAGCTTTATGGATGCTTCTCTTACTACGGCTCACGTCGGTTACGGCAGACGAAAGACTAGAGCTCAGAAATAGTGGGTCCAAACATTATTGGCCAAGTACTTTATCTAACATTGATGTAGGCGCAATTCAGACATTACTAAGAATCTTCGACGCATATGGGGATCAACTCAGCGCAGTGGCATGGTCTATGTGCCTGAAATCAGTCATCTTCAGATTGTTGTCTTTGATAGAGGCACATCTGCAATTTATCACTGACCCTGAGCTTACTGTATCTGATAAAGACAAAACAGGATGGATTGAGACTACTGTCGTGGTTTTGAGTGGCATTACCAATTTGTTGGCCGACTATCTAGATGTTCTGACTAGCCATCCCACGTTCGAAAGCTCTTGGAAAACCTTGTTAGAACATTTCAAAACAATGCTAGCTTTCGAGATTCTCGACATTAATACTGCTGTCTTCAAGGCTTTACAACAAATTCTTTCTCGGGGCAATGTCAAGGAGGCCACGAAAACCAATTTCACGCGCATTACGATTGACTTGGCATGGGGCCTTTGGTCTGATTCTTTGCCTTCAGTAAGAATCGATGCGTTTGATAATCGCGTCGACAATCAAGGTTATCTGGTTGCTTACGTGTCTGCTCTTCCCGAGATTTACCGTCTTGTGGAAGATGATCTTGATGCTGATCGAGTCAAACGAATGCTTACCTTACTTAGGGAAGCTATGCAACAAGCGAATGCTTCTACCTATTCCGCAGATATTGAGTACCTCACACCACTACAATCTCAGGTATTAGAGTCGCTTAAGATGATTCGCACTGATATTGAGGGAGTTCCTGCTACCTTGATTAGTCAGGTTGCTGAATTCGTGGCATTGGCTTTCGTGCCGAAGGATAATACTTCTAACGTCCAGAGGCCCACATACATAGCTCTGTCGAAAGCCTCCATGGTTTTATCGGAGAAGCTCATTATATCACATTCCTCGGAGCCAGACATCTACACCAGCGGTGCAGTATCTTCTTCCTTAGCCGCGCTTGCCAATCCCATTGTTTTAAAGTACTCATTTCCTATAATATCGAAGAGTATATCACCATGGCGCCAAGCAACAATATCGGCACTCGCTATTCTGGGCGCCATTTTGCCAATAATGCCAACCATCACTTTGAATGAAGAAGCCGTTCGATCTATATGGACGTCGATAGTAAGCATAGCTATTGGAATCACCTCTGCAGATTGTGATTTTGCAAACAAAACAGTCAATATCAAAGATGATCAGGAGTTCGACATTGCATCATTCCTAACTTTACGCGAGCTCATCACTCCCGCTCTTGGCGCCCAAGTCATACCGGACCGAACGCGTCGCACGTACACCGAGTCACTTTTCCACATGTCCATCATCCACCCCGTACAATCCAGCGAGCTTCCCCAGCCCAGTCAGGAACTACTAGCCACATTGTACCAAACTCGCAAAGGTTGCACTGTTGATCCAATCGCCTCCCCTCGTGCAAAAATGAGTTACGTTTGCTTCGATGAGCTCATTTCCCTCGTCACTCTCAACGATGGCTCTGTACCACGCATCA
Source organism: Sclerotinia subarctica (assembly GCA_025389085.1). Taxonomy (NCBI): domain Eukaryota; kingdom Fungi; phylum Ascomycota; class Leotiomycetes; order Helotiales; family Sclerotiniaceae; genus Sclerotinia; species Sclerotinia subarctica. The sequence goes on along the minus strand of QRFI01000004.1, from coordinate 1,156,871 downwards.
AGCTCGCTCAAGCAGCTGCGCCATACTTGATTCTCAGATGTGGCCTCGTTCTTCGTGCATACATTGCTGATCAACCACTTCGTGGCCGCATGCCGCAGCCATTATCTCAACGCAAAGAACTTTTATATATTCTCAAGAAGCTTGTAGGGCTAAAATGTGAAAGCGAGGCAATTCCCGACACACCTGGTGTCGAGAGTGAGGGGAAAAAACATTTACACAGATTGTATCCTTTGTTTGTGAAGACCATGGGCGCGGCGGCAAGAGATCAGGAGGTCTTGGAGTGGATTGGGAAGGCTTTGGAGGAAGTGGGGATGGAGTTTGGCCTTTGAGGCGGGGGATTGTGACGTCTGAAATAGGATGAGATAAAAGCGGGAATGCACATCAGAACAAGTTTAGAGAGATGGCGTTAGTGATTGTTACCTTTTTGATTGGGACAGACCAATGTAGAACCATCTTTGGCTTGAACTAGACCTTTTTTGTTTGCCTGTCCTCTTTCTGGGTCAAAAGTCGTCGGGTTTCAAAATAATCTTATTGGAGATTTTAAAGTATTTAAATTTGCTTGAGTTTCAAAAACTACCTCTTCAACGCTTAGGTAGGTAAAAGGTATTTTGTGTCAGCATCTGACTCCGCCATAAAAAATAATGTACAGTTGTTCGCTCATGAACGCATATCACCGGTAATCATACATCCAATTCCCTTCCTCCATTCCCACCCCCCATTTCGATTCGCCTTTCAGCACACAGCTTTTTCATATCTTATCACATCATATAGTAAGTTTACTTTTTGGTAGCGTTTTCGAAAGACGCCAGCATGCTTCTCTTCATCTCCTCATTGGGCGACTCATTTTCTGTACTCGTCTGCTCAGTGCTCTTCTGTCCTTTCAAGACCTTAGCGGCCATGGTTTTTGCTTGGGCATCACCAACTTTTCCATATACAGCCATGGCGCTAGCAATCATACTTCCAATATCTCCCACATTTCCAGGAACAACGACTGCGGTACCTTCTTTAGCAAGCTTGCCAAATGCCTCAACGTACTTTTCAGCTACACTGAGACTAACAGCCCCTTGCGCTGATTCCTCTCCTGAAGCGATTGCGTGTGCTACTGCCTCAATACCTGCAGCTGTAGCCTTTGCCTTTAATAGAATAGCTTCGGCCTCACCACTCGCCATATTGATTTGTTCACTTCTCAAGGCCTCAGATGCCAAGATTACACTTTGCTTTCGTCCCTCAGCGATATTGATAGCACTCTGTCTCTGACCTTCGGAATCGAGAATTTCCGCTCGTTTGCTGCGCTCAGCAGTGACCTGTCGATGCATGGCCTCCATAACTCCTTCGGGTGTATGGATATCCCTGATTTCGTAACGCAGGCAAATAACACCCCATTCTTGCGCGGCTTCATTAATGGCTGCTGTAATGTTGGTGTTTAGTGCGGCGCGCTCCTTGAGTACTTGATCGAGAGTAAGTTGTCCAATTTCCGAACGCATGGTTGTTTGTGCCAGTTGAGAAATAGCATATTCGGCATCCTCCACTCCATAACTTGAAGGGCATTAGTATATTCACCAGCAAGGGAACAAGGGGAATTACCTAGCCTTATATGCATCAAAGACTCTAGTATAAAGTACACCATCAAGCTCCAAAGTAACGTTGTCAGTTGTGATCGCACTTTGGCTAGGAATCTCAATAGCAGACTCCTTCAAGCTCTTGACATACGCTATCCTATCTATTATTGGCAATAAAATAGCGAGACCGGGTTCCAGTATTCGGTTGAACTTTCCCATGCGCTCCACAATCCAGGCTGTTTGTTGGGGAACGAATCGAATAATGGTATTTGCGGGTAATGAAGGTCGTTGGAAATATGAAGTCGGCACACTCGAGTTGTGAATCCCCATCAACCCACTATTCGGCGCTCTTAGTCTGGAAGAGACATGGAGCTGTCTTTGCTGTTGTGTGTATCTCTGTGAGAGAATGGTTTGTGCTCTAGGCAATAGAACTCGAGAGGTGATTTTTGGTAGGGATGCCGAAATACTATGAGATAGTACTGGCGCGCCCCTGGCGACGCGGTAAGTTGCCTCTAAGGACATCGTTTAGATTTGGATATCTGTATGGGGACGATAGCTGTCGTAATAGCCTTTCGCCTTTCAACATCATAAAGTACTTCGTAGGTAACTTGTAGTGGAGCTTGGTCCGGAGAAACTAGAGACTAGCGGCCGTGTCGGTCCGTGACGATTCGATGCTTCCTCTAATTAACTATCAACGAATGCTTCAGTACACTGGACGTAAGATAAGCTCATGAAATTGAAAATAGATAAATTTTTAGACTGCGATTCTAACACTCGTGTCTTCAGCGTCAATAACTAATTCAGTTTTTCTCGATAAGATGTCCGAGTACTGGAAATCAACAGTAAGTTTCAAATCTAGTCCCGGTCTGCACCACTCTAACCATCATTTAGCCCAGTTATTGGTGCAAGCACTGTAAGCAATATGTCAAAGATACCAAGCTAGAGAAATCAAACCATGAAGCGAGTCCGCGGCATCAAGGCAATCTCAAACGTTTCCTGCGCGACCTACATCGTGGCCATGAGAAGGATCAAAGGGAGAAGGATCGAGCGAAAGACGAAGTCGCCCGACTAAATGGAATAGTAAGTGGAAGTGGTGAAGCAGGAAGTTCTTCACAAGCCTCCAGGCCTAGTGCATCAACGCCGAAACCGCCAGCAACAGCCGCGCAGCGAAAGCAACAATTGGCACAATTGGCGGAACTAGGCGTCAGCGTTCCAGATGAATTTAGATCCGATTTAGCTATGCCGGGAGAATGGCAGGTTACTTCTGAGCGAATCATTAACGACGGAAATGGAGAAAAGAAACCAGATGCACTTGCGCTGGGCGTTCGGAAGAGGGAAGCCGAGGATGAAGATGAAGAGGCGAAAGAAGCGAAAAGGAAAAGATGGGGCACAGCAATTCGCACATACCCCATGGAAAATAACGACGATGATCTGGACGCTCTATTGAGCAATACTGGTAAAGGCAAGGGTCCGGGGTTGAAAGCCGAAACGGACAATGGTATCAAGATAGAGATCAAAAAGGAGAACGATGAGGATGTAGAGCCTCCATCGAGTAGTAAAGGAGAAGAACCAGCTGTGAAGGCTGAGACGGAAGAAGATGCCAAAATCGACATAAAACAGGTACCGGAAGCTACAGAGCAAAATAATGAGCCCGCAGCGTCAGGGGTGGTCTTCAAGAAAAGAAAAGCCAAGAATATTCGCCAAAGATGAAAAACCGCCACCTGAAAGAATTCATCCAAACTAAAATCAAGCACCGGATCCCGGCCATCGAAAACCCACTCTTCGGAATGCAGCATTTTGAACCTACAAGGTTCCTGCGAGATTGTAATTATAGTGGGCAGGGTGGGGAGAACGCCTATGTTGCGGGGCCCGGGTACCTCAAACCTACATCGGTATGGTGTGGTCTGCAAATCGATCTCGCGCTAGGAACTAACACTTCCACACTAGACTCCAATGTTACAATCGCCCCGGTCTGGGTCTCCGAGAGAGACTTGCAGCACTCACGTTTGCGCTAGCGGGTCGACTGTGCTGGGAAGCTACGTAATTAGCTAGCTACTTCTAGGAATTTCGAGCGAAGATGGAGGGAGGAAAGCTCCCTTTCCAGACTGAGCAGAGCGAATAGGATATGGAAAATGTAATAATGGGATAGAAGCAGCAGTAGTTGGGAGCACAAAACCGTCAATATCCAAACTTTGTAAATCTATCCCGGCCAAAAGAATAGCCAGCGCATGCGCACTTCCTATTAATCTATACCTCACATCTTGCACCCAAGCACCGTACAATAATCACTGTCGAAATGACAAGTAAATTCAAGTATTTAACTTTATGATGAGAATCTATCGCTATCCATAACGTAGAGACCCCTATTCCCTCCCCACGCCCCATGCCCCAGCCCAAAAGAGCCTCCCTACACCACGAGTCCCATACCCATACCTACAAGCCGCTAAATTTCGGACCGCCCGCACCACTGAAAAAACATACTATGTTGGTCCCTCAAGAGAAGATTCCGCCGCCAATTACGCCTATAAACAGTTGTAATATATCACCCGTCGCATTTCATCTCCATACCATTCATCCCCAATCTCGCTGGTTGAAAGAAAAGCCACCACGTACATGCATGTAAGTAAAGTGTACTGGTTGGCATGCAGAAAAGAAACCCATCGCTTCGTCAATTCGGCTTCGCTAATTATCCATGCATTGCATCGCATCATCTGTTCGTTGACTTATCTCCCCACTTTTGGAACCTCATCGTATTTACTACTACCCCCTACCAGTTTGTCCTTTTCTCTTTCTACTGAGTTATTTCGGCATTCGTTCTGCTCGTAAAACTTGATCCTAGCTGTTTCCCATTCTCCTCGGTTGGGCTCATGACAGCTGGGGTCTCTGGTGTAATCGTGAGCTGCGGTGTAATGATACTGGTGTCGATGTCTGTATCTAGCATCTGGAGCCCAGTCGTACTAGAGTGGTTGCGCTCTATGTTGTCGACACGAGCAGGAGAATCTGCGGGTCGTATAGTTTCCATGCTTACATCCATGTCTTGGGAGACGTTTTCATCTCGGCTTCCGTATCTAGAATTCGAGGCTTCATGTGCGTTTTCGACATGATCTACACTATGCGTTTTCTCGTTGTCGTCCTCCTTTTCAATCAGGGCTGTGAGGCTTTGGAAGTTAAACATAGACTCCGTTCCTGAATCACCATCTTCGTTCCCCTCGGAGCCTGCCCCATTAGCGCCAGGATTTTCGATGCTTGAAGAGGAGCCTTGAGCATTGGTACCATTTCCAGATTCAACTAATGAAGATGCGGCACTAGAAGCGGTGCTCATCTGTCTTAGATGAGAAAGCTTGTCAGGACTTGCAGGAGAAGGAATTGACTGATGGGTATCCAACAAACTTGAGCTTGTAGAAGGATCCGAATGCTTGCCACTGGGAAGCCCATTATCCATGGAACTCCCCTGATTTGCCAAAGAAGGGCGATCTACACCTTTTCCTTTTCCTTGTACAGGCACCTCAACTTCTTCGGGTGTCGCCTCTATAGCCAAGTGGCTTGCGGTGCTATCACCTCTCCTTCTCCCAGAAAATGTGGCAGCTATGCTGTTGCCTAGATTCAGCATACTCGAGCTGGCCGAATTCCCGTTAGCACCGTATATTGATTTCCTCTCTTTTTTCTCTTTCTTTTTATCTTCCTTGGCCTGCTTCTTCGCCTGCTTTGCGGCCTCCTTGGCGGCTTCTTTGTCGGCTTTCTTCTTCCGCTCCTCTTCGGCCGCAATACTAAGTCTAATGGCCTCAGCCATCATCAATTCTTCTAGATCGTCCCTTCTCATCCTTCGAGTAGCATTGGGATCTTGACCTTCCCTGCGCGCATGACCAGATGACTCTGCGACACCCCTGGAGCTGGCATCGCGATTTGGAGGTGTGGCAGTTCCGCTCGCTTCAGGGCTGTTGTCGCTCCGATTATTCCTACCAAAGCGGCTTCGGCCAAAGGTATAAGTGCGGTTCTCCGAGGTACCCGGAAGCACAAAGGCAGCTGCATGTAATGCCGAAGCGGCAGCGTTCTTTTTGGCCTTGCGCAAATTGGCAGCTTCAAGCTTTGCTGACCAATCCGGTCTGATACGGTCTGTTGTAATGACATGAGAATCATTAGCTGACAATGACGTAGCCCGGCGTCTGTCTCCTCTTGGTGCGAGTCCCGAACTTGTTATAGGCGGTGAGTTGATCGACGACGACGATGACATGGCTGAGGAGAAGTTGGCTACTTCCGGAGAGGGTTTAGCATAGACAAGCCCACGACGAAAAGGCGGAGGCTCGTAGGTGACGCCAAATTCAGGTCGCTGACAATAAGGACAAGCCGCTGGTTCTGAAACTAGCATTTCTGTATCCTCGGCATTCTCGGATGCGATTGGTGGTGGACCGTGGTGTTCTGGCGCGTGTGGTTCCGGTCTTTTAATCTGCACAAAACATTCAGAGCAAATACTTTGATCGCAACATCGAGTCCTATTGAGATATGGAGGATACCAAATCAGGCATATCGAACATTCTACGGCATCCTTATACAGGAAAGCCTCAATAGCTTGACCATTTACTTGGGTATCTCTGGGTAATTGAATCTCGCGCGACGCGGGATCCGGTGTTGGCGGTTCTTTGACTAAAGATCTCAAGCCCAACGTTTTAGATCTAGGTCGAAGTAGAGAGGTGGAAGTGGTAGGGGCATTGATTGGGGGTACTGAAGATGGCATACTGAATGCCGGGTGTGACGGAGAGAGGCTAAGCGGAGTGTCGTAGGAAGCAGATTGGGTTCGTGAAGCCAATGGCACCATCAAATTTTGTAGATTCGAACTTGATACATTCGCTGAGTCGGGAGAATGAGGCCCGGCGCCATCTTCAGCAGGTACTTCATCTGCGGCGGGAATGGGAAGGCCTCTACCAGCGGCAACCAATTGGTGTTCAGTCCAATCATCCTGGTAATCATCTAAGCCTCTCCAAAATGGTGCAACTCGTCGCTCGATCTTATGCACGTCAGTATAATGACCGGTTACCAAATGTTATCATCTCCAACATACCATCAACTGTCTCACTATTGCCTTGTTGAAATCTTCCGGTCCGGTGTAGACGCCCATTGTAACTAAATATCCGCCATCGACATGCTCCTCCTTGATGCTCCTCTCTCGCTCTTCTATCCTCGCAATCCTCTCCCTTTCCAGTCTTCTCAGTTGTCGCTCGGCCGCTGTTTCCTTCCTCTCTGGTACCTCATTATTCGATCCGCCACCCACGATAGCTGCTACTAGATTACGCCTGCCGCCTCTGCCATTACGAGAAGCATATGGATCTTGGTCGGATGCAGACGTTGGACCACTCACACCAGCGTCATGATGTCGATGTCTATCCCCATGCGAGTCTCCCCGCGATGGGTTCATAGAGCTTTGCTGATGACCCATTTTGCAGTCGCAATGTCTGCAGAATCAGGAATCAACTATTCATCGAGAGTTGGGGCGGTAAGAACTATATCCAAGATAAAGCCGAGTGAGATTGTGCCAAATTCTTGAGAGTGAGTGGATGTTGTGAATTTATGCAGGTTCTCGGCAAGCGTGGGGAACTGTGATTGTAAGGTTTATTTCGCCTGAGCCACAGTGAGGTTTCCACTCCCAGTTTGGATCACACGAGCTGGTTCAGATAAAGACGAGTTGAATACCTTTTTTGTTGTTGACAGAGGGGAAGAGGATACAATCAGCTGCGACCTTTACGATAAGGAAAAGTCATCTGCGTTGAGCAGTATTGTATGGTATTCCTATTGTCGTCCGGACGATGGATTTATTGGCAGAGAGAACAGATGAAATATAAATGAGGGAGAGGAGGGAAAAGGGAAGAGCAGGTAGTTGTTTTATTTGTATTTGTTTGGTATCCCTAGGAAAAATGCGTAGATCCCCTTAATAGTATGATGGAATAGTGGGTAAAGAGAAGCAAAGGTAAATATCCATGAGTATTCCGTATGTGTTATGACGGCAGGACAGACAAAGCCTTGGTAGTTTATTATAGGAGAAAAGCTGGAAAGCTGGACGGACTGGAGAGTGTTTCTACTCTTGGAAATTGGAATCGAGATTGAAATTGAAATTGAGATTAAAGTATTGAAGAATTTGTGTTCAAAACAATGCATCTACCAAGTACTAAGGAATAGTTACCTAGGTATGTAAGTATGTAGGTAGGTATCTAGATACCGATACTGGTGTGCTAGGTAATGACAGCCCGGATTCCACATTGTAAGGCCACAAGGCCACCAATTGATGGCCGCGTTGTACGAATGCATCTTTCTTCAACCTCCGAAGTCCCACCCACCATTTATTAAATACATTGATTCTTCTACCAGGTTGAATTTCCCCATGTTTCTAGACAGCTACTAACCCGTCCGAGGACCGACTAGGCTCATCCCATCTGGTCAAAGATCTAATCGTCCATTGTCTAATAACTATCGCGCTACCTGCCATTTGGTCGGCCAATGGTACATCATTACTCCGTGCTTCTGGATAGAAGATCTTCGACTCAATTGGATGGTTTTGTGGTGGCATCGTATACACCGTATCTCATCTCGCCGTCTTCAGATTCTCTTACAACTGCGCAAGTGCCGTCTCTGACTGACCTTATTGATTTCTCATCGCTAGTATCATTTGGAAAAATCACCCTCGCATAATCTACTCTGTACTATGCTATACTATCAAGTGAGGGGTCACAGGTACAATTTTAATTTTGCATTGACCCTTTCTGCCAAATAAGACTTTTTTGGATTCGAAAGTTTAAAAGGGTCGAATTGGTTCTGATATTTCGAATCATGAACACAAATAGGCTAAATAAATGGATACTTTTGATTGGTCAATTCGTGTCATTCATTCTTTGAATCCTTCCAGCCAAATCCGCCAAGATGTATTGATTGATAGATTGATTGATCGATTGATCGATTGAAGCCATCGAACCCCACTATAACCCCATCCCCCCTCCAAGCCTCGACCATGGCATTACACTGATAATTCTCACAAAGTCAATTAATTAATTCTTCTTTTCATTATGTTATAGTTCTTCTCCCAACATTCCCCTCTTCCTTTCACACCTTCATCCCTCAAATCCACATACATACTTTTTGTGCACACCTCAAATCATTCGAGCATCCTCATCAGTCTCATCCATACCTGTCGACAACCTCACACGGCTACTTTCGGCCTTCCCAAATCAAAAAAAATGTCAACTAGACCACCACTCTCGACAGTCCTCCCACCTCTCATCTGCGGCACTGCTACTTTCAATAACCAATACAATGCTGATCCTTTCTCCCTTCCTACAAATGCGATTGTGCAAAGGGCCTTAGAATCAGGCGTAAATGCCTTTGATACGTCTCCGTACTATGGCCCCTCGGAGGAAATCCTCGGTATGCGTTCCCCTTTCCATAACCCTTCCTATGTCAAATCCCATGATCTAACACATTTCTAGGCCGCGCCCTCCAACAACCGCAAATCCTCGCCAATCACCCCCGCTCCAGCTACTACCTCATAACGAAATGCGGACGTATCGCCGGTTCCGAGTTCGACTACTCCCCGTCTTGGATCAAATATTCCATTTCGCGCTCCCTCACCCGCCTGAACACCCCCTACCTCGACGTTGTCTACCTTCACGACGTCGAATTTGTCTCTCCCTCCGAAGTCCTTGAAGCCATAAACTGTCTGCGCGAGCTCCAAGCCCAGGGGACAATCCACTACATCGGTATCTCGGGGTATCCTGTACCAGTCCTCTGTTCCCTCGCCGAAATGATTCTGCACGAGACGGGTAGACCTTTAGATTGCGTGATGAGCTATGCAAACTTCACGATTCAAAATCACTCTCTCTATACCACCGGGCTCGCCCGTTTACGCAAAGCGGGCGTGGATTGTGTGCCCAATGCTTCGGTGTTGGGAATGGGGCTCCTGCGCAGCTCAGGCGTTCCGGATAATGGAAAGGAAGATTGGCATCCAGCGCCCAAGGAACTACGTTCTTGCGTTCAGAAGGCTGCGCGATGGGTAGAGGAACGCGGGGAAAGATTGGAGGTGGTGGCTATACGATGGGCTCTTGAACGCTGGGCTCTCGACGGCAAAGTCGGTTCCGAACCCATTGGTGTATCTGTAATGGGTGTGAGCAATATTGGAGAGTTTGAGGAAACGCTCCGGGTGTGGAATAGCGTATTAGATGGAATTGATATACCCGGACGGCAAGTGACGGAAGCCAAAAAACAGTGGAGTTTGGACAGGAGAGCAGAGAGTCAAGAGTTATCGGAGGGGATTAGGAAAATCCTGGGAGAGTATTGTGATTATGCATGGGCGAGTCCCGATGAGGGATATGTGAACAAGAGGGTTGTCAAAGGGGTTGTGGAAGAGGCTACTCCATTGCCGAAGGCGGAGTGATACTGTTGCCGAGTAGAATGCGGATGAAATCCCAGTGATCTAAGATTTTCGGGAAGCATTAGTAGACTTTGGTCGTCTATTAGATTCTCTTTCTGCCTCTGATTTGGCAAGAACTCATGCGTGCATGGAATCATCAATAAAACAGGCACTGCATGGACGGATTGGATGAGCAAGGGGGTTATAGTTATTGCTTTCAAGGACATTTTAATTCATTTGCAGCCGCCTGATGCAACTATCATACCCCTATCTAAAATCAAACCCACTCTTATTTTCCTTCTGTGGTGTATGAATACTTAAATATCCAGATGACATTCGAGAAATAAACGAAATTGATAAACCACCAGTGACCACCAGAAATCAGAAATACATGATGAAAAGGGAAACTTTTGTCAAACGCAATAGACTTTTTTCACGATATGAAAGCTCCTAAGGTCCACAACATGTCCGGAAGAGAACAATTTCACAAATAGTGACGGGGGGCAGTCAAAACTCCACTATACGCCATACTCTCATTTTCCCAAAAATGTCACCGAGCACTTTCCATTCGTCCCAACATAAACTTCATGAAACTAAGCGGAGGAATGCTTGCGACGTTCCCGGATAGCATCGGCGAGTTGCTCGAGGACTTCGACGGTGGATTCCCAGTTGATGCAGGCATCGGTAATGCTGACGCCTTTCTTGAGACCGGATGGTCCCTCGGCAGGGACCTTTTGGTTACCTTCATTGATGTTGGATTCGATCATGACACCAATGATGGATTTTTCACCGGCACGGAGTTGATCGCCGACTACTTGGGCTACCTTGGGTTGGTTTCGGTGGTCCTTGTTTGAGTTACCTGGGAGTGTTAGCGAAATTTTCAATGGAGTTTGTGTAGAGATTTACCGTGAGAGCAATCAATCATGATAGCTTGCTTTTGGCCTTTCTTACTCAAAGTCTCCTTGGTAAGTTGAACATTCTCGGCATCGAAATTTGTACCCTTGGTACCACCACGTAGAATAACAAATCCGTGCTCATTTCCACTAGTTCTGGTGATGGCAGCAAGACCTTGCTTTGTGACACCCATGAAGTGATGTTTGGCAGCCGCGGATCCAATAGCATCAATTGCGACGGTCAAGCTTCCATCGGTACCGTTCTTGAATCCAACCGGGAAAGATAGACCTGATGCAAGCTCACGATGTAATTGTGACTCAGTGGTTCTTGCACCAATGGCACCGAGCGAGATCAAATCTGCGAGGAATTGTGGGGAGATGGTGTCGAGCATTTCAGTGGCAATGGGCATGCCGATGCTGGTAAGGTCGCAGAAAAGTTGACGACTGATTCGTAGACCTTTGTTGATCTTGAATGACTCATCAATATCAGGGTCATTGATCAAACCTTTCCATCCAACAGTTGTGCGGGGCTTTTCGAGGTAGGCACGCATAATGATGCACAGATCGTCGGACAATTTCTCGGAAAGATCCTTTAACTTTCTTGCGTACTCAATGGCGGTAGTAGGATCATGAAGCGAGCAGGGTCCGACGACGACCAAAAGACGATCGGATTTACCCATGATAATCTCGACGGCATCTTTTCGTCCTTGAACGACCGTCTTGAAAGAATTGTTCGTAATTGGTATCTCGGAAACGAGTAGTTGAGGGGGGATCAATGGATCTTGACCCAGGACTGCAAGATTGATAAGAAGATTAGTATTTATATCTGAAGGAAGAGAAGATATTTGAAAGTTTGGCGGGGTCATACTTCGTGTATCGTCAGTGACGAGGGGTTCAAAGTCAAGTTGAGGCATCTTGTTTGAATGTGATATAAAAAAAAACCTTGGAAGAAGAAAAGCGAAACGTGATGGATCTTATAGATCTTGTCTGGCACTGAGTTGACTTCTTATATCGACGATAATGTAAATATTATCGTCTTTTGTTGCGAGTATATTGCTTCGTTGTCTGACTGTTGTGTAAAGTGAGTCAAAAATTGTGGTGGACCTGAGAAAAAGTTCACAAAGTGGTAAGCTCGGACCCATAAGTGTGATTGTCCGATATTTCCCAATGACATTCATCAGCCAAGACGAATGCTCGGACAAGGTATGCGTGGAACGGTAGATGCGGCTAGTAATGCCGGCCAGCGAGATATATATAGATTTTAGAATGTACAGACGGTTTGACTATATCTCTCTTAAGTGTATGGCAAGGTAAGGTATTCAATCTAATAACATAACAGCTTGAAAAGCTCACTAAGGTTCTTACTACTTTGAAGATCCTTGAATGTATATGTATGACTAGTAAATTATGTAGATATATATATATATATACAAATCTGTTATGTAGATATTCCTTACGCAGATGTCTACTCTATAGTTATATCGTTAGCTCCCGCTCTTTATGGTATTGATAAAGAAGTATATCTTCGCGCCTCATATAAGACAATGTTGTCATCATTTTCTTGAAAGGCCTAGCAGGGATCCTCGAGTTTAGAGCTATATGGGACTAGGGTTCGTGTTATATACTCTCATACGCTTGTTGAATGACATAATCTCTAAATCACCTCAAGATTCTAGTCAAAAATATCCATCTTCAGCCATGCGAGGCTCCCCTCACTGGAATGGCCCCAGTTAAAAATAATAAGCAGCCCTGCTAGGCCTCTCTATCCGAACTCTCCCAAACGAAGATGGGGTACCTCCATGGCTATTTTCAGCAGCCGATGAAGGTTACTACTGGGTAGGTATGAACTCCGGGGCTAGCTATCTAGTACTCTGTGATCAAATAGCAAAAATAGTCTAAACGGCTGTATAAGAAGTTAAAAACATACTGTTCTGTTCTCGGTATGGCGAGAAACGGAAACAGAAAGGCAATGTACTCGAGTATATTCTGATGTGAGTTAGCATAGAGGCAATTATCTTATCAATCTTATCTGATTTACCACAGATGCAATTTATTTGTATACCTCACCTATTGGCGTGGAGGCAGTCATCTGTATATCCTCCGTTGGGTTCGGATAGACTCAATTTAAACTTTGATGAATCTTTGTGGATGAGAACAAGATAAGGGAACTGATAAGAAAGATCGGAGGTTGATAACAGATAACGATAACGATAACGACAAACGTTGAAATATCTCAGCCTCGTCTGATTTGATCCACTCATTATTTGTGGTGCCAGCCCATACGAGTCTAGCTTCGTAGTTTATTATGGAAGCCCCATCATTTATCAGTGTCCAGGTCAGCCTAGCAGCAGATTCTCAAAACACCAAAGGTGCACGATGAAGCATATATGAAACTCAACATCATTTTTACGCCTCCACACCCGGATATCTACAATGGATGTTTTAGTTCATTGTACCTAGTAATCAAAATCGAGTCGTAAAGACCTTGACCGAATCTTTTCAGAATTCCAATCTCATTTTCTCCCCGGTTCTTGCAGCTTCATCCTTATGTCTCTTGTGTCGACTGGTTAGCTATTATTGATCATCAGCAAACAGCTTCTCGCTGCGGCTGAATTGTCTCCAGCCTGCCTCGCCACTCCTTCTTAAGCACCTGCCGGTCCAGCATATTAACTTACATCAATACATTTCATATCAATAACACATCTTGAGAATAAATCATCAACATGTTCGCGCAACAGTGGCCGAGTAGAAAGCGCGAAAGAGAAGATGAGGATGAACTTGGTACATCAGGCTTTAGTGCTCACAGAAATGTAAGCACGGCAGTCACTTCAACTTCAACTCATCAATAGGACTCGACGTTAATCTATGACTTGATTAGAAACGACACATAGCAAATTTGCCCCATCGAACCTCACCACATACCAAACGTCAAATTGCACCCACATTTACATTAAATAACTCCACTCCAGCACCGCCCGTTACCACTCCACTGGACTCGGACTCGGATGTAAATCCAACCATTACGGAGCCGACCAATTCTTTCTATTCATGGTCGTCATCATATTCATCGAGAAAGATCATACAAGCCCATGATGAAGAAGAGATGCACAATGGAAACCAAACGTCCTTTTCGAGTCAGGCTTCAGAAGGGCCAAGTTATTCGGATGATTTCGACATGGTTGATAGTGGCATACATTCAACTCCTGGACCATTCCAGTCAGATCATTCTATCACTCTATTCAACCGAATTCCCACCCCGATCCATAGTTCCTTCTCGGCATATCACCGATCTGATGAACCCCTTCACTCCTCTCTCTCCGAACCCAATCTTACTGACGAAGCATTCATCGACCGCTTCCGCCGCGGTCGACGCCTACCCAGTCCCATCAGCGAGGGAGAAATGAGTCCTAGTGTCATCGTCGACGGAATCAATGATATGCAAATGGAAGTCGAGCCCTCCTTTTCCTCTCCTGAATTCGAGAAAGAAATTACGACCCCGCACAAGAAAGGTCACACTCGCTCTAAACATAGCTTGCGGAACTGGAATGGATCCACCGGAGATCTCATGGGGAATTTAAGTGGAGTCGGGATGAAGAAGAGCTTTAGTATGGGGTATAGGGCAGACTGTGAGAAGTGTCGGAATAAGGTTCCGGGGCACTTTAGTCACATAATTACGTATTGAGTATTGATTGCTGGATTATGCTAATGCAGGAACGAAGTCAATCTAGGAAATGGATTAATGAATGATCAAGGAATGACTAAGAAATGGGCAATGGAATAGGATGAATGGCTGCAGGCACTTGGGTTGAATTGGCCGAAGTGGTTCTAATATAAGTAGCTATTAGCTATTCAGCGTGGCGTTTAGGGGTCTCGGTAAAAGCAAATTACAAACAGGAGTGAACATTGCTAGTAATAATGAATATATTTATGAACCTATACTTATATCTCATTGTAGTCTAGAAATTATTTGTTTTCATGAATTCAAACGAAACCGAACGTGCTTTCCCTTATAAGACAAGCTGCCGGCTTCCGTTGGGGGACAGCCGAAGCAAAAGTGGATCAGAAATTGCGGAATACGGAGTACGGAGTACATTTCGGTTGAGTTGAGATGAAATAAAATGACCTTGTTTGGAATAGGATTAAGAACTGTAGAGTTGCGATGTGCAATACTTGAGTAATATTTTAAGTTTATTTTGATTAAAAAAAATTCTTTTCTCGGATTCTTGTTTTGTTGTTAGTAAGATTTACTCGAGTGGAGAGGGGGGAGAAAAGCGGTACATTCGTTAGCTATGGGCTCTTTACCGACTTGCCTGTCTGCTAGCGTGAATCTGTGAATGCAGTAAGTAGCCCCGCTAAATATCGATGGGGGAGATATTGATATCATTAACTACGTCTAACCAGCCCTTCTTCCTATAGCTTTTTTTTTTTTGGCTGGTTTAGATGGCTGGAGTACCCCTGTGCTGGTAGATTATTGTCTACGCGGAGTACTTGTCAATTGATTAGATAGGATATGCTACTCTGTTTAGATGTTATTCGTATGACGTTCCATATCCCGTCGCTTATTTCATCCCCATGCCGCCAAATATCAACACTGAATATTGAGTTACTTAAGCACAGGTTAAGTGTCCAATTGCTGGAAAGCATTCAAACATCAAATCATAACACAAATATATATATATATATAGGTGTTGATGCTATGTCATCGCGCCATTCCAACCACCTCCAATAACTTCCACTCTCTAAACTTTCTCGACAACATCTTCCTCCTCCCTTTCAGAAACCGTCGCTTCCTCAACTAACACCTCCCCCATTTTCCTTTCCTCTTCTCTCTGACCTCCCCACCTCCAATAGAAACCAAAACCAGTACATATACATATAACTCCCACCAAAACAAGCGACTCCCTTCTTCCATAGACTTTCCGGCGTGCAGACACGGAGGCGTAGAACTGGTGTGGGCGTCGCTGGTGTTTTTGTTGGTAAGTCAGGGTTGTGGAGTGTTTAGCACGATGTTGAGGAGGAGTATTAAGTTGAGCAACTTTAGAAATTGTCCCACCATATCGGGACGTGTGAAAATTGGTGCTGAAGTGCGGACTGGCGGTTCTGTGCACGTGGAAGATGCGGGACAATGGCGCGCGCTGAAAAGAACGAGTGTTCGGGGTGAAGGGCACATGAAGCATTGTGCTTGGAATACTCGTGGGTTGCGATAGGTGGATACAGTTGGGTTTGTGTGGGGATGCTGGGATTTCTATGAGGACTTTGAGTATGTTCGTGGACAGATGGAAGTCAACCGAGAGCTAGAACTAGTTTCTCCTAGTCTCACACTACCGCAGTCTTTCTTCCAATGTCAAGTTCATCGCGGCTATTTGAAGTCATTAAATGCTGCTGGGAAAAATTGTTCTTTTAATCGAGAACTACGTGCATTGCTACTTTTTATTCATACTATTAATATATGCTGTTTCTATCTCATTCAATTGGAGCAGGCTAATACCATTGTTGCAAAGCCTCGAATGCTGTTCCAAACTCTCCTTTCTAATGAGTAATTTTGGAGGTTTAAGTTGAAGGATGGCTTGCCTAATACTAAGAGCTGATATTGTAATCAATACTCATGCAGTCGCAGATATATGCGCATAATGACATTGTCAATACTACAGTATATGCAACCACCTATTGGGCTTTGAATCCAGCTTTACGATAGAACTTTTGGTTCTTCTGGTGAAGTATATGATACTGTTGTGTATGTGTGTATAGTGAGGTATTGGTTCTCCTTGGTATTTTAAATAAGGCTGGTAAGATCTTAATCCTACATTTAAATTGATCAGGACTATTGAACCCGTTTTGTACATTCAACTCACTTAGGACATTCAATCAATTAGAGACATCAAATGAATTTGAAACAATGAAGTGATAAAAAATCATAAAGCTTGCAGCGAATTTTGTCTCATTATCCCCATCGCCACTCATTTTTCACAGCAGGACAAATGTGCTTATTCCAAGAGACATCTAGAGCTAAAGTAACATTCCAATTACTCGTAGTTTGATCAAGTATTAATAATGAGATACTCGAATAAACTCAAAGATTGTGACTGTGTGTCCTGCATTAGGTAGGTACAGTCCACCTCTCAATAGTGAGTTTTTTTATCTATTCTACGAGTTTCTTAGACGCTACACTTCTATACTCCGTAGTCGCTTTCTATTCTCGTTGTATATGCTCGAGGTGTTCATCTGAAACATCTGCAATGACCATTGATCACGGATACTTCATACTTTTTACTTAAAAAATTGTAGATATCGAAAAGAGAAGTAGGAGGAAATAGGGTAGCTATTTGATAAGAATTGCTGGGAGAGTGATACTATAATTAACCTGGCCATATGAATGCGCACTCGCAATGCATCAGCAGAGTCGCAGATAAAAGTATCACACTTCCTCAAGCAGCAGAAGTAAATCTGACATCTCCTCTACTTTCCTACCAATATCTACTGGGCAATTTGCCTTAGACTAGAGCCTGTTATTACACCATTGCAACCTATACTAGCTGTACTCTCGCCGACTTCATCAAAGCTCATCACCACCTCCCAAGTACGTGTCTAGCGTCACCAAACAACGCTCATCTTCAGATGAAACCCACACTCATACCCACACACTATTGGTATTCTTCTCTCCAATCTCCCCAAAAAATCACAAGGACTATAAATAATTGACCAGAGAAACAATTACAAAAAGTGAATAAATATACCACACTAAATATAATCTAATTTTACATCAATACATACAAATTAAAACCCCATCTCGATCCTCTCCTTCCCCACCCTTTCTTTCACTCCCAAACAAGAAATAAAACAAAAGCAGAACCAATACCAAAAAAAGCCTACCTCAAGTATAATAATACACTCACTCTTTTACCCGTATATCCTAAAAATATCAAGGATCTAAGGATCTAGGGATCTAGATATGTAATTCACCCTACTCGTATTAACCGAGAGATACTCTGTGCATGCATACTATGTATTACATAATAGCAAGCGGGATGTACCGCGTACATACGTAGCGAGGGGGATAACCTGTAGCGAGGCGCGCTTGTAGATATGGAGTCGGATGGAAGAGGAGAGTAGGTTATGGAGAACGAGATAAAACTAATGCGATTATTATCAATTGATGTTTGAAGTGAACGGAAAGTTTGAGAAGGGTTAAATGGGCTGCTATGCTAATATAGATAAGAAAAAAAGCTCAATCACTCAAGAGTATGGTAATATGTTTGTTCATGGAGTCCCTAGAAAAGAGTAAATTTGAATGATACCACTGCGTTCCATGATGACTAAAATTTTACATTGCACTGAGAAAATACTAGAATATGTAGGGTGTAGAAGGTATAAATATTCACCTGTCAAAGACACAAATGACATTAGGGTATTAAAATATAATAATCATTTCACTTCCTAATCCATCATGAAGACTCTGCCATAATAAGTCCTACAGTTATCCTTAGAGCTCCCAATGGTCCTTTTTCCTTGACCAGTTTCCCGAACATATCTTTAACCTTACTCAGACTATTGCGATCGTCTTGTTTATGCCCTGTATCTCTGTTAGTATCATGTTTATCGATGAGAAACCCAAGAGATCGGTACTTACAACTACTTGGCAAGTCCAGATCAATATCTAAATGACTCTCTACATCACCCATCCAATCAAACCCAATCCTCCATCCAACTCGAATCTCAACACCATCTCCACTGAGGTTCATACTCGTCCGTCCCATTTGTCGAAACAATTCCTTCCTAGTCCATTTTCTGGAGCTTTCTCCTCTGTCACCCTCATCCTCCTCCTCATCTTCAATAGCCTTTCTTTTCCTTTGCTTCTTGCCTTGCTTCTCCATGGCACTCTTTCTTGCTTCAGATGTACCAAATTCTCTTTCTGCATCACACCAAAATTTTGCTCGTGCCACCGATACTTCAGTCCACCTTCCCATGGCCCAGCACACTATACCGATATCTTTCCCAAGTGGCCCGCTGCCGCTTGCTCGCCGTCGGACAAATGGTCCCAGTTCGGGTTCAGCGTTCGGATCCAATGTGTCCACATTGAGCGAAGATATCGTCAGAGAGGAAGTATCCACGACCATAGAAAGGCGAGCGCTGAAAAGTCCAGAAGGATGGGATGCAGATATTTGATGGTGTTGCAGAGTCGCTTTGGGAACTTCCGTAGCAGATTCATCAGGTGAAATTGGTGTAGGCGGGAGGAGAGTAATATTAGATGTATACGTTAAATGACTGAATAGTTGCAAGTGTGGGAGTGGATTGCTAAGTGGTATAGGTAAATGGGATGGTAGAGGCTTCTCGATCTGTGGCGCGGCTGTTTGTCGGGCTTTACGTCGCCCAGAGAATGGTAAAAAGAGATTAGTAGCTTTCAATGCACTTATTGGCCCCGGCTTCGTCTCTTGTTTCTTAGATGCAGTTGATCGTATAAGCAAATCGAGTATCTCTTCCGGGTTTGATGCTCTTGCCGGCTTTGTACCTTTCGACTCGTGGTGTAAACGTATCCTTTCATTCTCTTTATTAGCTAAACTGACATCGGCTTGCAATTGCTGTAATTCCTTAAGAAGATCATCCCTGATTTTCTTCTTTGCTGCATGGGGATCATGCGGGATGGAAAATCTAGCCGACTTCCGTCTCTTAGCGGGTGGTTCTGGGAGCGTATCTACTTCTGGTCGAAGGTCTGCACGCGGTTTCAATGGAGATGACCTCAACTTTGCTCCGAGAGTCCTATTCCTCCTCGCACTTTTGCTTGGTGTGTTGTGGATTCCAACTGGGCGTGTTGTAACGACTGGATCTGCAATTCCCCGTTGTGTAGGTGTCGGCGGCAATTCAGGCTCTTCTAATGATGTAGATTGCTGGAGCCTTTTAGATGGAGATAGGAATGACTTTTTGAACTGTGGGAACAGTGACCGCTGTGCAGGTTTGGACATAGATAATTGTCGCGCTTTGCGTTGGGTAGGAGAGTCATCGCTCATCAAAGGATTCACATCATCAGACTGTGGAAGCTCGGAAGCCTGAGGCTCATCCTCTAAATCCTGTCGCCCAGGTACGTCAATTACAAAGGGTTGATCCGTTTGTAATGTACGTGGCTTAGCTGGTGTAGGATCGCTCGGGGTGGTAGAAACGATTTCATCTGCTCCTTGCAAGTCAAGGCCAAAATCTTCCTCTTCTGAAGCTTGAGGGTGCTGGGCAGGGCTCGCAGGCAAAGCTGGCTCGGCAGGTTCTACAACTTGCGGGCCTGGAACATCAATAGACCCAAAAGCCTGAGAAGGAAGTTGACTTGAGCTTCGACTCCTAATGACCACCTCTTCTGGTGCCCTGAGATATGGCTCTAGAGCTTGAACAGGCACTGGATCCTTTGGTGTAGTTGAAGCATATACGGGCGTGGGTTCCTTCGGCGTGGTTGAGGGGTATGCAGGAGCGGGGTCCTTTGGTGTAGTAGAAGCATGCAAGGGTACTGGATCTTTTGGCGTGGTGGAGACAGGTTCATCCATTTCTAGTGGCACTTGAGGCACAATTGTTACCGAGGCCGGCATTGCAGCAGGTGGTGATCTTCTTAGCCCCGCCTTCTTGAACGGATCAATATCGTCCTGGTGTTCTTGCGATACTGTCGCAGGCAAGCTACTCTGTCCTGGTACGGGTGATCGCCTCAATCCCGTTCTCTTGAAGGGATTTGCAATACCCTCAATATTCTCAAATCCAACAGCGGGCTTGAAATTGCTCCTTGGAGTTTCTGTAGTGATTGGTCGTTTGGCAGGAGATCTTGACATTCGCCTGGGGTTTGATGCCATTCCACCCCCCACAGATCGCGCTCTTGTAGGTGTGCGAGTAATCGCATCATATTTTCCCCCCAAGGTTGATCCTGCAATTGGTCTTTCTGCACCACTTGTAACACTCCGTCCCCTTTCTCCTTGAGGTGTATTCCTTAGTGCCCTATCAAAAACATCCTGTACTCTCCCTTTACTCGGAGATCTGCCAACCTCAGGTCCTGTAGAGGTAGCTCTCGGGAGTAATTGTGGATTATGGCGAGCTAAACTTGCCTTTGTGGGAGATGCAAACGAAGCATATCGCGACGAGGATTGTGTAGGAACCGGAATTCGACTCGGGGTTGGTGGAACGTTGGTGGGAATTGGGGTCTTCGAACGACGTGCGGGGGTGTTGTCTGCCATGTCCACGGTTTCCTCATACTATCCCATTGCCGGTCAATTAAAGGAAATGTGTTGTTGCGGAGTGATATTTAGATTTAGAATCGGGTGTTGAAGGACGCGACGAGAGGGGCTTCGCGAGACAAGCCAGAACAATATTTACTATTTCACTATGAACATGAATTTGAACACAAACGGCAACAACAATAGAATTTTCGTGGCTTTGTGATATATGATGCTACGTAGGATATTTAAAGATTTTATCGCAAATGCGATTACTAGTTTTGAATGAGTCCTGCGATCTGGAGTTTAATAATGCTATTCTGATTCTCGGTGCTGACTATTCACATCAATGACGTTTCTCAAAAACTTTCCGAACTTTTGAACCCAAAAATAAATAATGCACCCGCCGCTCAGTTCTTCACTTACACTCAAGCACATATTTAAAAACGAACAACTCTCCTAATGATTTCCCGATAACACAAACTTTACGAGGTATTCTACAGAGTACATTTACCTATAACAACAATATGGAGCAAAGAAGTCTCCTCCGATTATTACAACATCTCAAACTTCCCTCCTCAGTTCGCTACTTCCCCTCCTTCCCCCGCCACAAATCCACATCCAATAAGCCAAGTCACCAAGCTCACCCCATAGGTGACTACTACGCCTCAATCCTCTCCTCCTCCTCCCCAGAAATATCCTCCGCACCTCCCACCACCGCGTCTTCTTCAAATCCACCCATAACCTCGTCTTCAACCCCTTCTCCCTCCTCAGCAAGCGGCGCAGACCCGTCACCCTCGATCCTCTTCTCCTCCCGTCTATCCTCCCCTTTAGAGCGACGCTCCGAGATCCTACGCAAGAGCCAACGAATAGCCGGAGTCCTTGTTCCGCCGCGCCCAGAGGAGCCAGATAATTGCTGTATGAGCGGCTGTGTGAATTGTGTGTGGGATCGCTACCGGGATGAGATTGAGGAATGGGCTGCTGCTAAGAAGGAGGCGGATAGGGCTCTGAAGAAAGAACGGAAGAAGAAGAGTGCTGTCGCTCTTGCCGAGGCCGCTGCGAGTATGGATGATGACGGGGGTGGGAGTGAGGGGAGTTGGGATGTGGGAGGGGAGGAAAAGGGCGACGACCTGTTTGAGGGGATTCCTGTAGGCATAAAGGCTTTTATGGCGCAGGAGAAGAAGTTGAAGGAGAAGCATATGAGAGAAAAGGCAGCGGGGTAATAGAGGGTTGGAGAAGAGGGGCCAATAATGAGGATTACATACGCGCGGAGGCAATCGCTTTTCCTGACTTGGATACCATTAAGTTAGAAGATAAGAAGAGGAAGGACTGCCTGAAAGATTTATTACACAGGCAGATAAGGGCGTTATCATGGAGTTTGGTAGAGACTGGAATCGTGTTGCATAAAGCGTAGAAGTTTAGAGGGATGTGGGACATTTCACGGGTGTCCCCATATCATGTACTGTAGATAGAGAGATTATATTATAGATATGGGCTTGTAGACCAAAGCCTCCACTTGTATCTCGGAACTCATGACAGATGAAACGACATGTAAACGATATCCCTTGAATTATTCGACAAATTACTCCATCCATTCAACCCTTCGACTCCAACCAACTGCCAATTTAAGCTTCGATATCCCTTCGCAATGCCCTGCCTTCTTCCTGAAACGCGTCGTCCTTCACCACCTAGTCGACATCCACGCCTTTAGTCCTGAGGTCCTTTCTCGCCAACTCAATCTCCTCCATCAACTCCGCGTGCGCCTTGGGCACATCATTAAACGTGAAAACGCCATAGCCCAACTTCCCCAAAAGATATGCTCCAAACGAAACCAACATCCAGAACGGTAACTATTTCCGCAAGAAAAATACCAAGTCAGCGATGATATTCTTGATATGAGTGACGATCGAGATCGTGGCTATAGATTTGATCGAGCCATCACGACGCGAGAATAAAGTCGAGGAGGGAGAGGCGGGTGGAGGGAACGGAAAGGATTCGTATGTCGAATCACCTAAGGATGGGGAAAGAGGAACCTTCTCCCAATTCTCGGGAATGGGGAGATCGGCATCGTGAGCGGGAAGAGATGTAATGGTTATGGTGCAAGTAGCCATATCCTTCTTTCCCTCGGTGCGTTGCTCGTCAAGAGAAAGAAGAGAGGAGTAGAAGGGGTAGAAATAAAAACACGCATAACGTACCACAGGAACAACCTCCTCAGAAACCTTTCCAGGAAGAGGAATTAACTCCAAATAAACCGCCAAGTATAACTAAGTAAAATCACCGGATCAGCAATCATTCGTTGATTTCTCTTTTCAATTCCATGTCGACCCTAATCTGCCGTACATCGTACTATGTGTTTGCAAATTTTGCACATTTGCACACAATAATCCCAACGCATGATGACCAATTCAAACAATCAGAGGCAGACAACATACCGAAGTGACGAGTAAGCCAATAGAGATGGTTTGCTGTGCGCGGGTCATTTTTGCAATTCCGTGTGCGATTGCTCAGGTTCGGGGTTGATGTGTTTTATAAGGTTAGGGCTCGGTGGATGCGATGCGTGTGTGAGTTGGCAGATTCTCAAGGGTGGGCAAAGGAGCGTGGTTCGTAAGGAAAGTGGTGGTGTTGCTTCTTTTCGGGATTGGGTTGATTTGAGGACAGCTGGAGCTCGTCAGTCAATCACGATTGGGTTGGCGGCCCAAAAATCGACATCAATGTCACGTGTCGCTTCTTAAGAATCCTACTCCTATTTTTCCGATGGTTTCTTCTCAAGTCTATAATAAGGTGATGAATCTTTGATGAACAAGTAGTTTAAAGGCTTTCGAGTATTACATAATAGTCCACGAGGACAAACTTGAATTACAAAACTATACGATATATTGCCAACCAATCCCCTACCCCCAGGGAATATTTACTCCTCCAACCCGGTATCATTCAATTCCCATTTAACTATCTTAATAATCAATAGAACCCAAAAATTACATTAATCAACATCCGTAGGATTAGTTTCCTCCCCTGGTATTTCTGCAGAAGGTATTCTATCTCTCAACCACGCAAGCGTAGCTTCCGTACCCTTCTCCAGAATCGTATATTTTGGCACACGGAAACGATTCCCACTGACGTCCAGAGTCTGTAGTCCGTTTGGTCCACCCAAAAGCCCAATACGAGAATTAAGGCTGTTTATCTCATTGCTGCTGCAGTCTAGAAGTCTCAGGCCCTGAACGGCTTCTGGCATCAATTCACGGATTGTGTTGTGTGATGCCATAAGAAATATCAGGCTCGGGAAGTGAGGTTTCAGAACAGGTAGTGAAGTTAAACGATTGAAACTGATATCAAGCTTCTCTAGGTTCGGGGCTTGTAGATGTTGTATCAGTGGTTGTAGGGAGTTGAAAGTGTTGGAGCTAAGGTTCAGTTCCTTCAGTGCAGGTAGGTCTAAATCGTCCTTCAGAAACGTGTCGCTTGTCAGCTCATTGTGAGCGATACACAAGGAGGTGAGAGTGGATGCAAAGAAAGCAATAGAGGTAGGTATCTCCTTGAATTTATTATGTTGTAAGTGTAAGACTTTGATCGTATCGTGTGCAGCAACTTCTGCAGCTATCACTGGATTGAGGGAGTGTGAACTCGTACTAGATCGATCGAGAATTCCTCCTGCTTTGACTGGCCAATGAGAAGACGTTGGTCGACTCGAGGTGCTTGGGGTGCTCGGCTCAGATAAGAACTCATCTTTCTCTGGCTCGCCTGATGTAATTCGAGCTCGCAGGGCATTTTTCAGATCTTCGGTAGACATCGCTGAGAATTTCTTTTCTCTTAGTGGATTTCCGCTTACTCGAAATATGTCAAGACTTTCCATTCTGCCAATTCTGTCATCCAGAATCTTGATATTATTGCCGCTAAAATTTACATTTTTAACCTTGGGAAGCTCGACAAAACCAGCTGGTAGCTCAGACAGATTGTTATCCTCAGCAGTAAGTGTACGTAGAGATATCCAGGAAGTCAAATCCGGCAAACTTGTAATGCGGTTTGTGGAGCAACTCAACTGATGAAGTGAAGGAAGATCGAGCTCTGATTCAGAAAGAGAAGTGATAGCATTACTGGTGACATCCAAAATTTGAAGTTGAGATAATTTTTCCACAGCCCCAGTAACAAGAGTACCGACGAGCCCGTTCTTGACAGCTATAAGCTCGATAAGGGGCAGACGACTGAGAATGTCGAAAGGTAGCGATCGAAATCTGTTCTCGGTTATATTAAGAACCCTCAGTCGATCTAACTGTGATAAACTATCCGGAAATGTATCAAGAGCATTGCGTTGTATCTCTAGCACCTCGAGGCTTTTTAGGTTTTCTATATCTGGACTTAGAGTTCCACAGAGTCCGTTGCCTGCCATTTTAAGATCTCGCAAACATGTAATTTGTGTGATAACTTGGAGACATTCATTGCCTAATTTGTTGTTTGACTGTTCACCATTAGCAATCAGTCATTTTATTACAGTGTTTGTTGATTAGTTAGCTTACCAAGTTCAAAGATGTCAAATGCTCAAGTCTACGAAGACCCATAGGAATCTCTTTCAAGAAATTGCCGTGTAGGTCCAATGTTTCAAGGCCGCCAAATTGATTACCCGTATACTCATCATCCTCCATGGCCTCACGTGGGTCGACATCGGGGAAGATGTTTTCATCAAGTTTCTCAAACTCATTGTCAGCCGCAATAAATCTTGTCAGATCAACAGCTTCAGCCCACGATCCACCCTGATCTCCGAGTGCCTCAAGATTGTACATGTTCATAACCTCCTCGGGTATTTCTTTGAAGCCCATGGCGGCGATATTAAGGCGTCCATCGGTTCGCGCAGCAGCAATTCGCTTGCGCAAAAGGCCTTTACTGGCGTTTGGATCTACTTTCTGATTGAAGGGATCGTCTGAAAGACCGAAATCAAACGTCGCCGTGGGAATCACAGGTGTTTCTTCATGATTGCTTGCGGCACTTGTGTTTGCTGCCGCTCGCTTTGCTGCTTTGGCTTTTGCAATCTGATCTCTAAGAGATGAGGAAGATTTTGGGGCTGTAGATTCCTCCATCCTGTCTGAGCCCAGGCCAGCTTCACTAGGAGTTGATGTCACAGATCTGTGAGGAATACTCTTGAAGTTTATTGACCTGCTCCTGTTAACAGAGCTGATACTGTCTGTTGCGATTGACTTTTTGATAGCATCCTCACTAGGAGCAGATGTGACCGACTTGGAAGGAATGTCCTTAAAGTTCATCGACTTCTGCCTTGTGACAAAACCAATGCTGTCTGCCTCAAATGCCTGGTCCATTAAAGGCATTGATGGTTTGCGGAATAGACCTGTCATTGAAGCACGCTCCTTCACTGACCGGGCACTGAATGTCTTGCTGCCAGATTTGATCGTTGGGAGCTTTTCTGGTTTGACCGGGCTTGGAGATCTCTGTAAGGCATTGCCAGGTGACGGAAGCTGTGCTATACTTCCGGGACTGAAGCTGCTTCGAACCGTCGGGGTCTTGAGTGTCTTTGAAGGACTTGGTCGTTTCATCGGTGTAGAAGCTTGGTAATTTGTGGGTGGGGGTCGGAAGGTACCCGAAGACGACCTGAAGTCAAGAATTTTTGGCCCAGAGTCCTCACTCGATGTCGGTCTTGAGCTGGCAGAACGGCGGGATGGTGGTCTCATAAACCCATCATTTTGATAACTGGATTCAGGCCTGGACGATGAACTCGCGCGCGACACGGAGCGTTGAGGAAGTTGAGGATTGAAAAAGTTTGACTGTCTTTTTCGAACGGCCGGCGATGGTGGAATATGTTGTAGTGTTTCCATTGTGCGTTCGGATAAGGAGGGCCGCGAACACGAGCTCCCACTACGCCCTTCGTCATCATCAGATATAACTGGAGAGAATCTGTGCGCTTTCACATCCTCCTCCTCACTGGAAGCTGGCCGATATTGCTCTTCGTCGACTGTTTGAGGCTTTCGAAAGGAATTACCGCTTGGCTTGTGCTGTATTGCCCGTGGAGGGAGACGACTTGCTGCAGGTGCTGTAATGCGTTGTCTCGAGGGTGTCGATGCAGATAATTGATCCCTCGATGCAGTGCTTCGTAAACGTGGGTTGATGATACTATTCGTAGGTCGGGCAGGCTGTTGCTGTAAGTTTTCTCTGGAGGCCGAAGGCCGTGGAAGACGTGAAGGTCTAGGTAGACCAGATGGTCTTTGCTTGTTGACTGTGATGTTGTCCATGGTTGTGATTGTGCTCGAGGGAGCAGTATTATGTTCAATAATTAATTATACGCAGCTGGAGCTATGTGAATTCGCATAAATACAGAGATGACGCTCAAAGTAAACAAACCGGTTTTCCCTGTAAACAGATGAAGGCTCGGCAGAAAAGGAAAGGGGAAACCACAGTATTAACTACCTTCTAGTGACACAAAAGGTCGTCAGTGTTTCGAAAGGAACAGACACTTTCCTCTCGTTCTCTGGTTCTCTCGTCCTTTCTTTTCATCGATCAATAGATAATTAACGGGAGTGACCGTGTCATGAGCTGCTTTTAGAGCGGATCTTTGATTGAAATCTCATTTCCCAGTCTGCGTAGAAGCTCACGGCCATGCATGGCTCACGGTTTTCGGAGAATAGTTTATTTTATTACCTTAGTCCAGGGGTATTTATCATTGATTAGGAGGAACTCGGTTGCCCGGTGGGGTTCGCTATTTCAGGATTACTGGGTACAAGTGCACTAGATAGGTTGGGCTGGTGTGCTCACAGGGTGCTCACAGGGTGCTTCACAAGGTTCTTCACAGGGTCCTTCAAATATGTCCCATTCATAAATCATCTGGGATAGATGCATGCTTTGTACATATGTACCGGTATACCTACCCCTACCTAGGTACCTAGTAATGCGTACTAGATACTTATTACTTGTATTGCTAAAAGGTACGCAACTTCAACTCTTAAAACACCAAGGTATTCATCTCCTGGTTGATTAGTTCTTGATTAGTTCTTGATAGATACTTATTAGTACCTAGGTAGGTATAGGTATATGTGTTCAGGCTGCATACTTTCTGTCTGCATGAGTACTATTGTATCATTTAACCACCGAAGAAGGATGCTGAGAACTACATAACTATCAATAACAATAAGAATAATAACAACAATCTTTTCTCTTTCTTTCTTAATAGATTCAAGAATATAAGAACAACCCTACTTGAATCAATACTCATCCATTTAAGTTCTAGAAAAGCTAACTCGTATAGTAATGATTTATTTTTATATCTACTATGTACCTATATATCTATATGTGCTGTGTATTCATCTAAAATAGGCTTAGGGCAGCCTCAGCCTTTTCTTACCTTCTTCGACCCCACATGACCATCACCTTAGCAACAGACCAAACCCCAGCCATTTCTCTCTACCTCTGCAAATAATCGCATGCGCAAAATAACATCCCGCCATCCATCCCTCTCTTATCACAAATTTGCCTTGCAACATTAACATATGAGTAAATATACCGTATTTCATTGCCATAGATACTCACTATCAAACATACTCAAATTGCGATCGCATCTGCTTCCTCGACATATCAACAGAAATTACTTCACAATTTGTCGCACGCATGCACACTGCGCAAACGAATTAATCGCAATACCAATCCCCTTCGAATACCCACCTACATCTACCTCTCCTCAAACCAAGGCGCCTTATTCCAATATCTTTTTATCTGCGATACACGAGAGAAAGGCAATCTCGGCGATTTGTCCAGACCTGAACAAGTTCGTGGGTCAATTCTATTATTCTACATCTCAGCAAAAAATTGAAATTCTGTAATACGTCATGGGTTGTCTATGTACTCACATTTGCTAATGTTTCAATTAGATACCCTTTTTCTTTCTTTGAAACCACCCGCAATGGCTCCCCCTAGCTTATGCGATGATACGTCAACTCCGCCCGATGGGCCTGCTATCTTCACTCAGAGTACTTCCTCTTCTCAAGACGAAGATCTGGGTCGCTCACCTTCAACGTCCCTCATGTCAGACAGGAACTCACAAGGGGATGCCAGAGAATGCGGTCCAGATGTCTCTATAGGAGATAGCTTGGGGGATAACGTACTTGGAGACCACATATCGTCATCAATGACACCTCCACCATCATCCCAGATGCCAAACATTCGTCATTCGATCCCAATCCAAAGAGCCGCACCAACATCACCATCTGACATCGGATCCCCACTTGCCACGGACTTAAATGGAATCAGAGCAGCTTCTATTCCCGGTATCACTCGACCGCCGACTGCCCAGGAGATTGCCGACGCTTCTACAGAAGAAAAGACAGAAATGATACAGAAGTTGATAGCCGATAATAGCAAGCTGGACAACGCACTTCGAGAATCTCGCATGGAACAGGCACATTACAAATTGCAAAATACCCTCCTGACCTTG
The DNA here is from genome assembly GCA_025389085.1 of Sclerotinia subarctica. NCBI lineage: Eukaryota > Fungi > Ascomycota > Leotiomycetes > Helotiales > Sclerotiniaceae > Sclerotinia > Sclerotinia subarctica. Next base: position 1,127,433 of record QRFI01000004.1, on the reverse strand, counting down.
GAGTCCGAAGAAGTTATTAAGCATTTGGAAGCAGAGCATGAACTGACTCGTCGGGAAGTTCAAGTCTTGAAGTTTGCATACCAGGAAAAAGCTGATCCTCATGCACCAAGTCCAGAGTACGTTTCGAAGCTCAAAAACATGTGCAAGAGCCTGGAGACAGAGAATAAAACTATTAAACGTCGACTTGAAAGGGCCAAAAAGGTAATAGAGGCAAAGGAGGATCAATTGGAGGCTGCTAAAGATACAAACGATCGTCTCACGCAGCGGATCCGCGAAAATAGAGAGCACGTCAACAATTTGCGTAGCCCTGGTCGCATATTCCATGTTTCGACACCGAAGCTATCGACCAATAGTTACCCAGCTACTCCACAGCAATATCGCCGTACACCACATCAGACTCCCGTAAGCCGAGGTTCAATCCGTGAATCTCGCGAACATGGTCAGGAGCCTGGATTTGCCGCTCTCTTAGCTGCCGCCCACCAAGAGAATAATAGTGCTCCGTCCACGCCTCTCATCGGTCAGCGTGCTGTTCCACGCACTTCGATTATTAGACACAGTCGTGGCGTTCAATCCCTGTCTTCGTTGCCCACCACACCTCCTTCGGCTCGCCCAAGCACTGCCAATTCAACACTCCTTCCCTCTGCACAATTCATCCCACATAGTGCCTCTCGATCAGCTTACACCAGCCGCGCCTTGAATATTCCACCTCACGAACGTCGACGTGAAAGTCGCGACAGCACTATTTCAGCTGAGGATGTTGAGCAGTTTAATCATTCTGGGTTCGATGGGCATGGGCGTGGAGATGGAGAACATGAAGAAATCCAAGAAAGCCGAGCGGCTCAAAGTGCAAATGAAATGCTCCGTGCTGATCCCCGTGAATCATTCGAAGTTGCAGCTTCGAGAAACAATACTCCAAATCCTGTTACAGCAAAAAGTGAACTTTTACAATCCAAGATTTGGGCAACTGTCACTAAGCCGATAACAGAGAAGAGGAAACGCGATGATTATTATGGCATTGATCATTCGAACAAGAAACCGAGAGCCACTGAGCCTATTGGCCTCGGTATTGGTTACTCCGCACCCCGAGTCTAAGGTCTAATTCCTTGAAATTCACCGTTCGTAGGAAGGTTCGGCTATATCAAAAAATTTGTACAACATTCTCATCACCCAGTCACTTCATACTTTCTAGAGACTGCGCCAAAGGAAAGACTAATGTATCATCATGATCTATACTAATAAGGCAATATATTCCATCTACCTCATATATGTCCCTCTTTCATTATCTCTGAGGAGCGTAAGCGTGTAGAAATTTATAGATTGCTCAGGAGCATTATCCATCAGCAGAAATGTTCAGTTCTGGTTTGTTTATGGGTATGAAAGCAAACATTCACCTCGTGAGCAATGAACAAGCGTATTTGACAATGAATCAAAGTTTTGGGTAAATCAAGGAGAATTTTTGCGAAAAGCATTTACCAAGCCAATAAATAGATATTGATTGAATCAATGCCTTTAAAAAACTTGTGACTTTCCAAGTGACTCCAACTTGATGGCGTGCATCTGCTAGGTTCCTATTCCAGGCTTACCCCTTATACATGTTATACTAAATTTCAAGGGACAGCACACGTCAACATATCATTCAAACCTCTCCAAGAACATTTTCGTCCTGTATATCTAATTATCCTGCGAACAAACGATATATTTAAAGATTGTACTGATATTCAATCCTCGTGTGTGTTTGAAACAGATAGATAGATATAATGATGAGGCCGTTCAATACGAAGCTTGATCATGATTCGATGCCTTTATAGGTTTTGTTCTTATCAGGGCAGCTTTGCTAGTTTCTCGAGTTCGAAGTTTATACCGGGGTATTTGTTATAATTTGAGGTTTTATTGAGGTTATTGATTGTTTAGGTTGAGGATTAGTATGTGTAGAATTGTATGTTGTGGATTGTGATTAACAATTGATTGTTATAATAAATTTTTTTGGGTTTTTGTTAATTTATAATATTTTAACAAAAACTATATAATTAATTTGACTGCTTTTAGTATAAAATTATAGATTGTTTAGTATAATTGCCCAGGTTCACGGAATAGTGGTGCACGGTTACTTGTCGTTGGATCCATAACTAATCAGATGAAGCTAGTAAATATCAATTCTTTTTGTCAGCAAGCTATTCCATCTATCTCCTTTTTATATCTTAATCACATTTAAACATAATTCAATTCCGATTTCTAAAGTACCTTCCTTATAAAGTGATCGTTGTATTTTCATTCTAGATTGACAAATCAAGTCACAATTTTACTGGATACATGCTCTATTTCTGACACGTCGAAATAAAGTATTTGCCATCTTCCTTGTCGCCCACTTTTTCCCACTAGTATCTTTATTATCATTCAAATCCATCTAAGGAAAAATTAAAGGTACAAAACAGGCCTTTGCATTCAAACCTTTTGCATATCGTCCTACTGTACCACTTGATTGCCTCTCCAGGTATCTCACTACGAGCTAGTTTGTGGCGCATTATTTCTTGACTCTACGGACCCAAGCCATCAGGCTTGCTTTCACAAGTCTGTGAGATCATAATCATGGAGGGCAGAGTAAATACTGGCGGGCATCTTACGAATGAGATCTCAGCTATGAATCCGATGAATTCGTTGGATAAGAACTCAAATACAACGGCTCCTCTTCCGCCGTTTGGAGACGGGAAGGAGTATAAGAAGTTGAATGAGGAGGAGCAGAGAAATATGTCGGCGTCTATTGCGGATATCTTAAAGCTAGAGGAGCAAGCTGGAGCGGTGGAGGAGGTGAATATGGATGATGATGCTGAAGGGGTGGTGGATGTGGAAGATAGGGAGAGGAGGACGGAAAGATTAAAGGGGGCACTGGGGATATTGGCGCACTTATGGTGGCAAGATTCGGTCTCAATCAATGAAGCTGCGGAGAAACTGGCGGATTGTGGTAGAGATCGTGAGTTAACTTTTGACTTGCAAAAACATTCCGACACGTGAAAGTCCTCGGTCTCACGTGGTCAAGTGGCTACTGTGAAATGATCAAGTATTTGAGAATTGCATTTAGTGATCTAACATCGTTCTAATTCGGAAATAGCTAAATGGCGAGTTCCTCTTGGAGACTCCGGCATTTTAAATTTCTTCCTCGAGTTATTGAGTACACATACTTTACGCCACGCTCTTAAACTTCAAATATTACGGTTAGTGGGAAACTCATGTGCAGATACCGGTAAGTTAAATCCTGGTGTATAATTGCACAATACTAATATTGAGATAGATGAGAATAGGGCACGTGTTGTAGGGTCAAACTACATTCCCTTGATCATTACTCAGTTATCGGATACCAATTTACACGCCTTTGCAATACCAGTTCTCTTTAACGTTTGCGTCGATTATGGTTAGTACATTTGAAGCTCCAAATTAATGACCAACTACTGACTCCGCCCAGTCCCTGCTCAACAACAGGCATCTACTTCATATTTAAGCAAGGAACTCATTACACTGATTGCGAGCCCCCGATTCAAAGACAGCGTACATTTCCTCGGATATATTTGTAAATTGCTTGATTTGCTCATACAACAACGTATGTTTGACATTCAATGGATTATAATGTTGAGACTGACCAAATCAAGCTTCTGAGCCAGATACGGCGCCGGAAAATACTCCTATTGTTCTTTTGAAGTTGGCTTCAGATCGTGAAGATCCAGTAGATATGGAAGATTACATCGCTCTTGTGAACACCGCTGTGGCATATCTAGGACACGAAAAATTCCAGAAAACTTTGGTCAAAACCCCACAGGCGCTCGATACCGCTCTAGCGATCCTCGTTGATTCATACACACGGTTTGATTCTCATTCATCAACCGGTTCCTCTACAACGCACGAGGTCGATGGAAAGGCATTGTCGCAGATGCGTATAAATCTGAATTCGGCTTTGTCCGATATTTCAGCTTTACCGGAGTTCAAGGAGGCATGCCCTGTTGTGTCGCCATTCTCTTCTTCTCTCCGCCGGTGGTTATCAAGTGAACAAGTTCAATTACAAGTCTGCGCTTGTATAATGTTAGGTAACCTTGCTCGTAATGATGAAGCTTGTGAGCTTTTTGTACACACGGCTCGGGTCCATACGCCCTTGATCTCAATACTCAAGGACGTTAACGATTCACAATTACTCCATGCGGCTCTTGGATTTCTCAAAAATTTGGCTTTGCCTATGAAGAATAAAGAAGTGTTGGGAAGCTCCGGTATTTTCGAAGTACTTCCTAGATTATGGCTTCTTGATATTCTTCAACCAATTCAATTATCATCCATCTCTCTCACTCGCCAACTTGTCAATGGTTCTATGGAAAATGTCAAGCGAATTTGCGCACGTCTTTCAACAGATGAGGATTCACCAGCTCATGAACGTTCAAACCTTTCTCTCTTGATCGCCTTGTTCGATCGCACTGATGTAGAACCTATCAAAATGGAAATTTCTCGTCTTATTACCGCCGTATGCCGAGTCTTTACAGCTTATAAAGGTCGACCGGTCGAAGAACTAAACGAAATTCGAAGAAAATTTCTACTCCGTCATCCTGATATTGGACGACCCTTGAGTTTCATGGTCTCTCAGACTAAATGGCCAATTGTCAGGAGTGAAGGATGGTTTGTTTTTGCACTTATGGCTAGATATCCAGATAGTGCGCAATGCATCAGTGATATGATGCAGGACGTTACCGTTTTCCAACCTCTCGTCGAAATGCTCACCGGCAAACCACTCTTAGAATATAAACCCGCTCCCGCAACAAACACTCTTTTGCCAACCCCACAAACCGATACCGGCACTTTAGGCGTGGAACCCCAAACTCCCGAGCCGGAGTCTGTACAGCCGCATGCACAAGCGGCAGAGATGGCACGTATTGATCGGGAAAATGCCCTGGTGCTCGTTAGTGAATTATTGAAGAATCGAGGCAGCGAAATGGCAGTTATGAGGCGCACGCTCTTTGAGGATTTGTTGAAAGGTGGTGGGGAGTTAATAATGACTTATAGGGAGGCGAAGGAAGAGGGTGGAACTGCGGGGTGGAGGGAGGGGGATGATAAGGGGGCAGGGATGAATTTACAGGAGGTTTCTACGGAGAGTATTCGTGAGTTTTCTTAGAGAAGAGAAGAGGATAGGACAGTGGATGTGGATGTGGATGTGGATATGATTAGATACTTTTAGATTGATAACTACGTATAGGGATTTTGAGGTATTATTTAATGGGAATAAATATTTCTTTATATTGATATTTTCGATCGTTATTTTGATTGATATATGATTTATAAATATATAAATATTTTCCTCTCATTATCTATTACGAATAAATATTTATTTAATTTTTATTTCTTGATTAATTTATATATTATAATTCAAATCAAATAATATTAAATCAATCAAAATAATATTTTCTTTTAAATAATTTTATTTCGTTCTCGTTATTTATTTATTTAAATAAAGACTTGAATCATTTATTAAATATTATTATAAGTTATTCTTTATATATATGTATATATATATATTATTTAAAGATATTATTCAATATACTCTTTATAGTCCTTCATTATCTTTATTACCTTTTATCATCACTTATTTATTTATATAGTTAATAAATATTTTATTCTATAAATAACCCCCTCCCTCTCTTTCTTTAAATCACTATTATCTACTATCGCCAATTATAAAATAATAACTCCTTATACAAATTTAAATATAATTAATTACGATATTTTAAAGCAATCTACTCACTCACTTACTCACTCATTCATTTATTTATTTATAATGAGTAATAAATAAATAAATAAATAAATAAATAAATAAATAAATAAATAAATAAATAAATAAATAAATAAATAATTAATTAATTAGTATTAATCAAGACTCATTCACTACACATCAATCAAGCCTCACACCCCCAAGCCCGCAAGCCCCAAGCCTCACCACCCACAACCAAAAATAAAAATCTCTAAAGTACAGCCTCAAAATCATGTATTTTTCTTCCTCGGTGCCTTGGGATTCATTTTCTTGTTTTTCTGATTCGATAGGAAATAGAATATAGATGGGATAACGATTTTGTTTTATATTTTGACTGTGGGATATTTGGAGGATGTAGTATAGTGGGTGTTGGTTAGTGGGTGGCGCTGAGGATTTTTATATATTTATATATGTATATGTATATATATAATTATACATAAAGCGCTAGCTAATTGGGGAAGTTGTATTTAAATATCTTGTATTTACAGATACTTTGGTTTATTTTTTCGTTGATAGGGTTTGAGTACTTGAGTATGCTTTGCTTCTGTGTACCTGGGTGGTATTGCTAATAATTAGAGGTAGGTGAGGTGGGGAATTCTTGCTTTGATGATATGGATGTCTGTGTATCTATCTATTTATCTATCTATCTATCTATCTTTCGATCGAGATAGATCGAACAGAAGAATGGAGAAAACGAAAATGGGGAAAGCTTTCTATCTAATCTTTAAGCGTTGTTAGGTTACTTAGGCGAACTTTTACCTAAAAGCCTAAGTTTGAGTCTTTGGCTTTCGTTTCAATATCATATCTTCTTTCGAACTCAATCCAAGAGAATCATGACATATTGTTCCTATAACTGGTCAAGGCGTACCTATCCAGGACATCGTACCGTATCAGATTCATGTTAGGGGTAGACTTGCCATGGGTTGTCGATGGTGACGTATGGAACTTTTCAGCTCTGAGTCACTATTGCCACTCATTCGCACCATGGTGACGAATATATGTCGATACGATGCACCGCCACTCCATGGAAATGGTAAATAACGATTGGGTATCTCAAATCTGTTTTTTCATCGCCCTGTTGAGCCACCTAGTCCGGGGCTACGATAAAAAAATCTATGGAGAAGTGGCAAACGAGAAATCTATTGTACGTTGGGGTTTTGCCCCTCCGATGTTCCACAATGAGATGATGTCTTCACAGGTAAACTTGGTTGCGCAAACTTGGAGACCTAATATCTCGTTAAAAGTTGAAATTGTCCAGTTTCAAGGACCATATGTTGTTCGCAAGCCAAGGGTGAAGTTTTGCATCGGAATCGGAAGTGAATAAGAGTTACGATGATTGGTACTCAGCACTTAATGATCTCTGACTCCAACAACGATAAGACTCTAGCGGGTGCTCATCGAAATACCAAGTACAGTGCTTGACCGTTCAGTTCGAATGGAATCAATGAAATCTTCAGAAGCCACCTGTCTAGACAACATTATGATGATTTGGTAGTACCAGAAAATGCCATTGTATCTAGGCGCTATACGAAAGAGGCAATATACCCCTCCTTCATCAGGTCATTGTACGAAGCAAACCTTGAAAATGTCCGAAATGAATACAACCCGTTCAACAATGGAGTTAATCACAATCATGAGCACTGACTCAATGACAACGTGACATGTGCGAAGTCCCTTTAGCACGGGATATCCTCGTTTAGGATACCACCCCACAAACCGAACCTCGCTTGATTATCTCGGTTGAACCGGTGGAACCCGCCGCATTTCTTCCTATCGCAAATCAAGTTTGATCGTTTGCCTTTCGACCGATTGATATGGAGGGTGACAGATACATCCACCTGACTGATTTTGATTGTGACTGTAACTGTGATAGTGATAAAAGTTATAGTAAATCAGCTAACGAAAGACTAAACATTTGGAAAGCACGTGAAAGAGTTTCCTTCGGCCATATCCAGCTGTAACGAGAATGGCTGGTTGATATGAGGCTTATTAAGGAATTGAGAGTCATAAGCTGAAGCCATTTGCCTCGAAGTCTCGACCCCCTTTCCAAAAAGCAAACCAGTTTCCTTGTCTCGCCTGGCCATCCGTTTATTTGTATTTTCGGATTGAGGCTGAGCGAGTACCACTGTGCCACTACCACGTTCCGAAAATTTCGGATAAGATGAGTCAAAAAAGACATGAAACGCGGATATCCTATAATCCGAGGACACTCCTCCCATTGTGTGACGTATCATATTGTTTGGCCCCCACAAACAGCAAAATATTGAAATATTGAGCGAAAAGACCAGAGTACAAATTTGTGTGGTAGGAAATGTCTCATGAGGCTGACACTTTCAAAGCACCCAAAGTTGCGTAATAATCTTGATTGGTTGTGTTTTTGTGCCCCTCAATGCGCCTCTTGAATCCGATGACCCATCTCCAGCCCAGATCTTTCGCTCGTAGGAGAAACTGCCCAAACGGCTACAACAGGTTAAATAATTTCTTTTTGGGCAGAAATAGATTTCTATCGTCATACCCACCTATGTAATTTTCCCTATTCTCTTTTCCCTTTTTCTCTTTCTGCGGCAAATGTGAAAAATGATTTTCTGCATTGTAGAAATTTTTAATGTCTTGGGGAGGAAACTGGAGGGGTGAAAAAGGAAGGTTATTTTTTTGTCAGGGCTTTTTAAGACCTTCTCTGTACAGTGCGTCATTCAACATACATATTGGGCCTTCCGTTGTACGACACGTGTGCATAGACCGCCTTATACATCGTTTGGAAGAGCCTTATATGTATGGAAAATTGAAAATTGATGCCATCGATGCAAGTGAGAAAGACTTTTCTCTTTAAGTAGTAGGTCGAGAGACCCAGCCAATGTTTGTACACAGAGTACTTGATGGTACATCTTAACGGGAAGCAGCACAAGGGGTATGTTCTCGCTGCTTGATCCTGTACAACGTGGTCCTCGCAAGAACTACGACCCCTCCAACGAATGAAATCAGAGAATATGCAGAACAACAGAGAGCTCTAGCCACTCATGATTCAGAAGTACAAAAGTAGAGGCTTCTTTCATGCATATCAAGTAAGGGAGTCGATCAAGCAGTGAACGAAGATAGATAATAGAGACGGTGAAGGGAATTCAAGTCAAACTGACTCGAACTTATAAAGTAGCATTCACACACCGAAAGTTTGATGAAAATTCTGCCAAAAAAAAACAATTAAAAAAACAATAATTGAGAAGGAGGGCTTGACACAAAACGGTAGCTGGAAGGACACGAAGAAAGAGTCGAAGGTGTGATGGGTATCACCGCCATCGTGTTGATTGTATAGATGTTGGTGGATAATTTGTGGAGAGGTACTTTTATGTAGCATAATATATGGAAAGTAAACAATTGATTTTGATGAAGATTCGGATACTTGAAGTACTGTACCTACTCAACATAATCGACATAATCGACATACTCAACATATTCAACATATTCAACATGATGTTTGTTACTCAATAGACGATGTTGTGGCACTTTGCACTCTTCTCATTAGGGTTAACCTTAAGTCTAGTCTAATCATCTAATCTTGATTGATTGATGTCTATGAAAATTTGAATTAAAGTGATTTCTCCGCCCAAGTCTCATTTCTCATTTGATGTTGATAACAGAAAGGTCCCGTAAGTCTGCAGATAGAATGCATGAAAGAAGCATCTTTGATATGCATTACCACTTTATTCTTGATATGATCTTCCTTTCCTATGACAATTCCAACTTTCCACGTACCTCTGTACAAATACCCATTCGTAACCAGTCGCGATCTTCTCTTTTTTTCTCTTTTTTTCTCTTAATGTTGTGAAATGATATAAAATCCAAACCCTTTTATATTTAGGCTCTTTGTACCTCCAATAAATCGTATCGAAATTGAAGAGATTTCCCCTTTGCCGTCATACGAAAACGAAAATTAATACTTTTAAATTATGAGCAGCGTGTGATTAATTGAAAATGACATGGTAGACATGGTAGACATGGTAGTATCCTTCGATGAATCCGTGACATCCAAAGAAGTTCGTATGATATCCTCGGAAATCATGGATTGGAGTGAAGGGTGGGAGAAAGGGTGAGAGAAAGGCCGAGTTGGAAAGAATTGGACGAGGTTTGGGAAAATGCAACCTGTGACATTTGATTGGAGGGAATTGATGGGCGGAATGATAAAATCCATTGGCTTTTGGCTCGTTTGGCTGTTTTTGGCTGTCTGCTCAGTGCTCACTCGTTATCTCCAGGGTTCATGGTCTTCAATCACAGGGTATAATTTAATTTCATAGACCGGGTCCCGCCCCTGGAAACCCTGTCGAATCCTCCAAATCCATGAGAACATGGAGATGAAGGGGCAAGGAGCATCGGTGAGCGATGAGCAATGAGCAATGAGCAATGAGCAATGAGCATGTGGGAAATGGCAAAGAACGCCTGGGGATTATATTCTAGACCTAAATTGATCGCTTCACTACCAGAAGGGGAGGTGTCTTTCCATGTGATGCTCTAGGATACTCCGGATATCTATATTGGGAATTCGAGAATGATCCAGAGAAGAGGGCAGCGGAACTTTGAGTCACGAGAGAAGTTGATTTTCGACCTTTGGGAAAATGTGTGCAGTAGGTAGGCAATACTCAGAAGAGAGTAGAGTAGGCACAGTGAGATGAGGAATGGGATGGATGGGGTACATATTGTATTACACACCTTCAAGTGAGCTTTGTTGCTCCTATCAGTTCCGAACGAATCTCTCTCACTCCTGTAACTGCTGTAACTGCTGAACGCTAAACTGCCAAACGCTAAACTCAACCGTTCTGAACATCCAAAACATCGATACCCTCAGATCCCGCTCAAGCTTCCTGCCCAACATATCACGAAATGGCCCCTCTTTGTATACGGAACCTACATGCATAGAAGTGCAGTTTAGCAGTACGTTTGCAACTTTTTCACACATCCCCGTCTTGTATTCAGGAGCCCTTCCCCTCCTCCCGTAGGTGAGACTACATCCATAACCAGTCAATCCCAACGGAACCCTATCATCACACCCGGCTCTCCGGAGAATGGAAATATTCGTGTAACTTTACATGACCTTTGTTGGAATTGATTGCACGGTGTTGATTCACTTTGCGTACGTCCAAAGGGTTCCCAAGCGTAGCCAGAGACAAGGTTGTGCTCCATGCTCCATGCTCCATGCTCAATGTTCGATGCTCCATACTCCAAAGCTCTGCAACGCAACATCCACCAACGAAGCGGTTCCAGCCCCTCACCTTCTTATCAACTGACGACCTTGACTCGACCACCATTGTCTCTCTTCCTTGAGTAATCCTTCAGTCAATAACTATACCTGGAATATTGACATCGTAATCGAAAACTCGATATCACGATGACAATTTGTCTAATTAAATTAGCCACGCTGAAAAGGGGAACGGATGGATAAACGGATGGATAGGTTCACCGGTTCAACAGAGATAAGTAGGTAGTAGGTAATAGGCACAGGTAGATAGATATTAGGTAGGTAGCTTGAAGAGAACAAACAATGCATGAACATCACCATATCCATCCTTCTATCTCTTCTTATTACTTAAGAACCACGAGGAAAACACCTTTAAAGGAACCAATTTTGTACATCAAAATCAAAACCTTACACATCATGCATATCATATCGTATTACGATGAGCGAATAATGCGAGAGTTTCTTTGATTAATCATTCAGTCTTCCGATCCAACTCGTTTTCCCAACAAATCGTCATCTTCAAAGTTCAAGGTTTCCAAAGATTCAATCTCTTTCCAATTTCCCGCATCCTTGAAAGTTCGTGACTATCCATCCACCCACAGTTCCCGATCTTCAACTTTCTCCGCTATTCACTTTACGGCATCGCGAGGGGCCTCGGCAACTAGATGACTTCTTCCCCGTTGAACCGTTGAATATCTTCCCAGTTCGTTCTTGGGGAATGAAGCTGAGAGGGTAAGACTACTCCGTACCTAGTACCTTGATCTAAAAAGGAAAAACAAGCCAAAGCTACCTGCGAAGATCTGTGCGTGGGCCGTGGAGCATTTTCAAGCCGGCGTCTTTTTGCTCCGTAGAAGGTTTTAGATTTTGTCCACTTCTATGGAAATCCAAACTGTCTCTCTTCAATTTCGCTAGAGGAAACTTACTTTTCCAAGATAATAGTAAGTCTCTGGCGGGCAAAGGCTGATGAGGGCTCCCACAGTGCCACTTCCATCCCGCCCCAGCTAGGTCCCCTTGAAGCAAACTTTAACGCATCAATCCAGGGGGAAGAAAGAATCTCGGTCAACTTTCCGCCCCAGGGATTCTTCCATATTTCATTTTATCACACCAGCGATACCAGCGATACCAGTGATACCAGTGATACCACGCCCGACACAGACGATTACCGATTACGATAGAGGATTGTTCCAGATAATCCCATCAGCAGCAATTCGCACATTTCTCATCGAATGGGAAGGAAATTGTAACCAAATTATCTCATTCGTCCAAGATCTATATCTCCGAAAGGTACCAAGAAGAGTGTTTGTCATAGTGAGGAGACTGGAAAGGTTGAAGCGCAAGTACACAACACAATACCAACAAAACACAACAACGCAACGCAACACAACACAACGCAACGCAACGCAACGCAACATAATATACATAATATAACAAGAACATTCGGAAACGTTTGCAGAGAGGCATTTCGAGTTGTATCTTTGATATCCCAGGTACGTGATGTAACTGTCATTCTTCTTGACTTTCTTCTTCACTATCCACATCTTTTCTTGTCTTCTCTTCTTCGTTTTGCTCCCTCCGCCGACCGCACAGTTATCTGTAACTCCTGCTGTACTCATCACACCTTACCAATCAATCCATCTACTTATCAACATACATCCCACTCTGGTTCTACCGATATCCATATCATCATTACTACTCGTACTTCTTGTATTGTGCTGCAGTATGTATCAGTATTACTCACAATCACTATCTTTAACTTTTTCAACTCACCACTCATCAAAAAATGATACTCAATCAAAGTATTTTAGAGAATAAAATTCAAATGCGCAGCGCCGCCTTTTTATTTGATTTCATTTTATTCTTTGCTTTTCTTGTCTTTCATAGCCTCCTTATTAATACGAGGGTAACATGATCGCATTCCAAGATTGAGATGGGAAAACAGGATATCTTTAATACTAATTCAAGTCTAGGGTGAAATACCATGGACGGATTAATCGATGAATTAATTTATTAATTAATTAATCGAATTATTGATTTATTTTTATTTTACCCTCTGGGATAATTCTTGTTCACCCTTGTGGCTGATGAATGAGCACAGAGTCATCATTTGAATTAAAAAAGAACCTTGCCAACCTTGTCCTGCAATCCACTGCACACTTGCACTGCACTGCACTGCTGCAGCCAACACACAAACCCAACTGAACTGAGTTGGGTGGGAACTTCTACCCGAAAGGATAAAAAGAGGGCAAAAAGAGGGCAAAAGGAGGGCAAAAGGAGGGCCAAAAAAGGGCCAAAAAAAAAGGAAAAAGGAAAAAGGAAAAAATAATTCATTTCTCTATCCCTGGCTTCTTTTACGCACTACACACACACAGTCTTATAACCCACGCACACCACACATACACGCACACTCCCACCTTGATCAACCAAAAAAATACCCGCACACACCTAAATTTCCCAATATTAAAATACACAAACTCCCCCAACCTCTCACAATTTTCTTCTCGATCGAATTTCTATTCGAACAAATCTTGAAAAAAGATATTTTGTCCCAATCCCCATGAGACGAAGAGAAATACCACTACATATACACGATTACCAATATCTCAAATAGAAATCTCTGGGATTTCTATTTCGTCGAGTTTCTTCCAGAATATTCGAAGTCGAGATAATTATTTCGACTCCGAATCATCTTCACCCATATCCTCGTTGAAGGAATCATCAGGCAATTATTGACATGTGTGGATCAACGATAAAGGTCTCTCCTCCTTCTCGTACCGACTACATACCACGGTGACGGGCTTGTCACATTCTGTCGCGTCTTCGATCCATTGGCGCGAACATCTAGACCTTTTTTCGTTCTTCCTCCGTTCTCCCTCTCAACCCTTTTTCCTTTGAGGATCCTTTCGTATCTTCTTAGGATTCATCACAACATATCTAATAGGATAACATGTCCTACTCATACGCTACACCCGGCCATCCCGGCGCCGCTTACTACGGCTTCTCGACCAGCACTACTCCATCGCCTGCTGGTTCACCATCTGCATCCCCAGGATATTCTTCCTCCCGAAACCCATTCCGAACCCACTCTCGGCACGCAAGTTATGCAGATACCTCTACATACAGACCATCTGCTACTGAGGCGAGGCCATTCTCCCCTAGATTTACTTCAAACGGATATTACGCCACTGGTGCTGGTCCAAATGTGAGTCGAAACAAAAGTTCTTGGTCATCACCGCCGCCGTGTCATGAGACGAAGCGTCCGTATTCTTACTCCCATCGAACCCCTCATGGGGCTGCCGAGGACGACGAATATTATGAATATTTAGAGGAAGTGGACGGGACAATATATTTGTGCAGGGTGCCTCGTCGATCGGCGGCGCACACAACTTACAAATATGCTGGTCATGGTACTGATAAATTATACAACCAGAGCCCCAAGTATGCTGAAGATCCTGAGTCATCACCATATAGACATCGTCGACAAGCTTCAGCTGCATCTACACCTCAACGACCAGCGACCACTCGACCAGGTGCGACTCGACCCACAGTCACACCATCAAGGAGTAAACCTCAACCGCCCCCAGAAAAGGCGACCGAAGACGATGCGCGCCGGCATCACATTCCAGCCGGTTACTCTCTGAAGAATTGGGACCCTACCGAAGAACCCATCATGCTTCTCGGTAGTGTTTTCGATGCGAACAGTCTTGGTAAATGGATTTACGATTGGACTGTCTATCATCATGGTCCCGCCACCCCACTATCTGACATGGCCGGTGAGCTATGGCTTTTACTCATTCAACTAGCCGGCAAGGTCAAGCGCGCGGAGGAATGCATGCCACGTATCCGGCAACAAGATAACCGCGAGATGGTTGAAGATTTCATTGAATCCGGAGAGCGCTTGACGGACAAATTGAAGAAGTTGCTCAAGGCATGTGAAGCACCCATGTTGAAGGCTGGTCGAAGTGGAACCAAGTCCACAACAACACAACTCGGCAAGAATGCCGGTACAGAATTCGTCGATTCAATCTTCGGACGCGATAGACAACTCGAACAGACAGAGAAGTTCATGGCATCAGTTAGATTATGGAATATGCGATTTGATGCCAACTGTGAAGAAATTCTCCGTAAGCCGGGTCAACATGCTTAAAGACAACAACAACAAACCAAAAAATAATAATATTATGGATCCATATACAACGGATTAGAGTGAGGGAATTTCTTTACTTCTTCCATCATCTCGATTTCTTACGAACCATACGATACCCATGAGACCAATATGAATGCGTTCTCATTTGCTACAAGGGGGCAGTCACTGTAAGATTAAAAAGGATGGTTTACAAAGGGAGGCGCAAGCCAAAACTTTCCGGTTCAGTCAGGCATTGGGCGGGTTTTTTTTAAAAAAAGATTACATTTGCATGTTGGACATGGCATGTTTATTACGGCGGATTGGGAAAAAGTTTGTGCATTTTCCATCAGCATTGGAGATTGTTAATTAAAGGGTTGCTAGCCAGCTGGATGGATGGATGGTCTTGTTTGTTTTTCACTTCTCAAGAATTTTATGGTTGTTCAAGAGATGCGGCGGGATTTTTACGCATTTACGGGAATGGGATGGATGGAATGGGGAAGGGTTTCAATTCACATTTGTAATAGTAGTTTTTAGTAGTTCAATGGGGGGGAAGGCATGGTTTGCTCGCTGGCTTTGGCCTTTGCTTTGGCGTTTGCCCATGACATGGCACGGGGATGATCTCGAGAGATTGAATCATCTGGATATACCCTTCATACAACATTTGTTGGTGTTTTTTTTAGCTTTTGTCATTCATTGGCTGCTTCGAATAGTTTCACTCACAATTCCAGGAAAGAATTTTCTCTTCTTTATTTTTCGAGATGAGATGAGGATTTTGAATTTGCGATGTATGATTTTGTGATTGTAAGGTAGATAGTTTGTTTCTTGGTGTAGTAGTAGTATGGTGATATAATGTAATATTAAATATCTAGATAAAAAAAAATAAGACTTGCTACTTACATACAACCATATAGATTGATAGTTGTAATTTCCTGCAGCTGCTTCTTCTTGGTTTCAAAATTGATGTTGATGATGATGTGATTTTGGGGAGTTTGGGGAGTTTGTTGTTTGTTGTCTGTTGTTGAGGATGGAATTGAATGGAATGGAATGGATTAAGAGGGAGGGAGGGAGGGAGGGAGGGAGGGGGAGTGGGGTTTTGTTCGTATTAGGTAGGTGGATGGATTGATGTGGGGAGGGAGATGGGAGATGGGAGATGGGAGATGGGAGATGGGAGATGGGAATTAAAGATATATATATATATTTTTTAAAAAAGAAAAGAATTTAAAAAAAATTATGAATATAAATATAATTTTGTTGAATTTGAATTTGAATTTGAATTTGAATTATAAAATATTTTATATTAAATTATATTATTTTGTTTTATTTTTATTAATATATATTTTTTAAATATAAATAATTCGAAAGAAAAAATATATAAAGAGCTGGGTTGGTTGGAATATCTAGAGAAGAAATTATTATTATATTATTTTATATTATATTATATTATATTATATTATATTATATTAATACTATCCTACGATATATTTACTCTAGAGAAGGAGTTTTTTTGGTTTACTTATAATCAGTTGTGTTCTATTACTTCTATTAGTTCTACATATACCCATACACCTGCGAGACTATCCATTTGTGACCACCTTCTCGGAAGAGGATGGAGTGTGGTGTGGTGTGGTGTGGTGTGGTGAGGTGAGGTGAGGTGAGGTGCATGTTATCATATATGTATGTAGATGTATGCATGTATGTTGCTCATCATTACACATACATACATGTATGTCTTGGAAAAAGTAGAAAGAAATGGATGGGTTTGCTTGCTACCCCTCTTGCTCTTACGGTCAGTCAGCGGAGTTGGTTATATTATTATTGCAATTGTTGGAGTTGCTGATGATGATCACCACCTCCCCACCTTGTAAGCGTAACTTACCATCTATCTAACAGTATCCCCAACATCACATAAGATATTACTCTTTTCAGAAGATTTTTAATTTTTGGGAAATGAAAATGAATGATAGATTAATTGAGGCTTCTTCTTTCCCCTTTTTAGAATGTTCTTTCAAAATGCTGTGTTCTTCCCAAAGAAATGGTGGGTGCCTCCCCCTGACTCGCCGTCTGCAGCGGGTGCAATGATATATGTACGAGTAAATGTTGTGAATCATTCATTTCGGGCCTTCCTTGCTCGGGCTGACTATCAATATCACTATCGCAGAGCTTCCTGTTAAGATTATCTGTGTTTATGTTTATACTTTTGTTCTCTTTGGGATGTAGATATCAAAATGTCTAAGGATGTGATGTTGATGCGGCGCTTAGAGCTGGAGGGAGGGATATGGATTGGGATATCAATGCCCGAGGAGTAGAGTTGGCGTTGATGCGGGATGTATCTTTGTAGATAAGAGCTAGACATAGTGCTAGTACTGATGCTCTTGGAATCGTTAGTTATGTTCCAGTGTCGCGGTTAGATAATGATATGATTGGATCATCTAGGATGTTTTGTTAATTATTCAGCACTGTTTGTGATGAGCCAGGAAACAGCCCTTCGATAATCTAATCCATCACTAGAGTATTTTGAGGAGTAATAGAAACTTGGTTCTTTCTTGCGCCAATCCTATCAATATCACATGTATGTTTAGGCTTCCGTCAATTGGAACCCTATGATGATGTATGGCTTGAAATGATGAGATGGAGTGGTAAGGAAAAGACGGATGATGGTAGGTTAATTGGATAAATCCAAAAACATATCTCTGTGCTTATGGTTGCACAACATTCGATACTATTACCCACACATCTCTTGAGAAAAGCTGTGCCTCCCCTCAGCACAGCATGCTCAATAACGTAACGAACTATTTATAGTTCATCATGTGTAAAATCTATTCAACAGCCACAAGCTGTGCTTTGAACAGAGGTAAGCAACGGAAGGGCTGCAGTATCTGACCCGCAGCAAGGCGTAGTAGATGACGATTAATGTGTGCTATAATAAGGAAAGAAAATGGGTAGAGCCAGCCATGTTAAGGTAGATTATATCAGGATTAATGAAAAATGATTCAAATATTAGAAGTTTTGATGATAAATGACAAGGATGTAGAAGTTGTTGAACGTTTGGATTTAAGGATGTGTAGGCGGGACTAGCTTGGTCTGTGTTCGGCTAGAACCAGAAGCTAAATTAGTGTAGGGTAGGTGCGTCGATAAGCGGATAGGAAGAAATTGAAACGAGGGGGAAGATTTACCATGTTTCTAGTGCATGCAAAGAAATTATTCTACATTACTGGTAATACCTACCCCTCTCTAACCATCCAGCACGACACGACGTACGTAAACCAGAGCAACGGAACGGAAAGGTTGGTTGCGGAACGTGAAACGTTGGACGGAAGAGGCAAGGAAGGGAGGGTGCGTGATTTGTGTGAAAGAGGCTAGTAAGCAGAGGACATTGGGGAATGTATGGGATTGAGGACGTGGATTGGACTATTTGTTAACGTTACTTTGACTACGAGTGCAGGAGGGAGTGCATACGTACTACAGTATATGTATATGCAAGAAGGGTTAAACGGCGACTAAGAAAACTTCTGGGAGATACCTTGGTATATGTGGTGACAAACGGGAGTTTCGGACTGAGCAATTACCGTACTGGGCTGAGACATACATCTCTACATACCGCGCCGCAGGAACAGGAGCGGATCACGATTACGAAAGCTTTGGAGCGTTGGAACGAGAATTCAGCCTGGGAGGCTGAGGGATTAAGATAGCCTTGTTTGGATTCCTACAAGGCTGCTATCTTCACGTTTTGTGGATCGAGAGTTCCTTCGAGCAGATATAGGTCGCGACATTATACCATGCATTACATACGGATATTCAAACAGCCTCGTCTGCTGCCCGTTTCATCCTCCACTTCCTCCTCTTCTCCTCGAGTATTATCTGCGAAGGTCACTATTACAACAGATTTGGGGGAATCGTTCTTAATGTCCGATGTTAAATTACGTGTGGATATAGAGGTTGACGGGATTGGTTTTGGGGCTGGAAAAGAATATATATGGAAGGGGACAAATGGGATGAGGAGTTTGGAGGTTCAGATACCTGTACGAGTACCACGTGAAGGAGGTAGGTGGACGACGATGGTTGTACGACCTGTGGGGGTCATGTATGGAGTGGATTCTTTTGAGGATGTTTTGAGGTATGATGATAGGACTGGAGGTGGGATTGCAAAAGTGAGAAGTAGGGCAATTGACTTGAAAACTGGGGAAACCATGTCAGATGGTATGGCTGAACGAGTTTTCAATACTGGGTTTGGGGTGGAGGATGAAATCCGTATTTGGGAAGAAACGGGGGAAAGTATCGCGAGGCATATATGTAGGTTTTCTCAGCTTCAGGTAGGTGGATTGTTTTCTTTTAGAAACTAATGCTTTTATAATGTAGGGGATGCGGGTTTAGTGCTCTCATCATACCTATCATCTCTCCGCAATTCTTCTAAACCTGTAGGCTCTCTTCCTACTTTAGAAAAGTTTCTGGGCACGCAACAGGAGATTAATATCCTTGAATTGGGAGCAGGATGTGGAATCGTGGGTATTGCACTCGCCAAACTCTTTTATGTTAAAATTAATAAGATCTTGCTCACTGATCTCCCTGAAGCCTCGGAGATACTGGAGAAGAACATTTCTACAATGGCTCCAAAGTCGGATACCTCGCTCCGCTGTTCTTGCTCTCATCAAGTTCTTGATTGGTCAACGCCACTCCCAGAGGGTGTACGAGGCGAGAGGTGGGAGTTGGTGGTGGTAGCAGATTGTACATATAATCCTGATGTAGTACCGGATTTAGTGCAGACATTGACGAAATTGAGGGATGGAAACAGGGGAGTGCTGATTTTATTGGCGATGAAGGTGAGACATGATAGTGAGATGGTGTTTTTTGAGCTTATGGAGAAAGAGGAGTTTCGGGTTGTGGAGAGGTGTAAGGTGCCTTTGAACATGGTGGGTGAGGAGGGGCAGGAGATTGAGATTTTTGTTTTTAGGTGAAATAAAATGGTTGTTTTATGGATTACTATGGATTAGGCTTGATGAGTGTGTAACGTTGAGTTTTTTTTACCATCTTCTTTGAAGCCGTTCGGGTGATAGCTAAGCCCAGATGCTTATTTAATGACTACATTTTTCTGCGATTCTTGTTTTAGTAGTGAAGGAGAATGAACAAGTGAATATGCGAACAAGAGAAAGAAGATAACAAAGTTAACAAAGAAAATTTGTATAGGCATAACAGCTTCTTTGACACTAGAAAGAAATGAATCGAGTGAAGCTTCAGTAAAGGAATTGTTCACCACCATATACCTAACAATGCCATTCTCATCTCCTATAAAATTATGACAACTCCCAACTCGACTTTTTTCCATCCTTTTTAACATCAAAACTCTCACAACAAACATCACCCTAAACACCCATCTGATAAAACCACACCCACAGTATTATCCACCCCATTACCCGCTCCTTCAACCCCAAAATGAACTCCCTCACCCTCACCCTCATCATAGTAGCAATCTGCATCGCACTACCCATACTGATCCTCATCGCCTGGCTCTGCGGCTGGCGCAATCCTTCGCAACAGCATAAAGATGTGTTGATGAGGCAGATGGGTGGTTCGAGGTGGCCGGGTGAGAGGAATACAAGGGTTAGAGCCCCAGAGCAGCTGGAGAGGCAGTATGGGGTTTGGGTTTAGGGTTGGTGAGGAATGATTTCGGGCTGGTCCTGGGAGGTTTTTGATAGGTAGGGAATGGATGGTTGTGCGGGAACTGAATGGAGAAAATATGAGAAAAAAAGGAAGGATATTGGGTTTTGTTGGGTTTTGTGATAAGGTGTGTTTGAGATGTGGAGATGTAAGATGTGAAGGATTGTTATTGTGATTGTCATTGCTAAGTAATACCTGTCTTTGGGAACTAGATACAAAACCTTCACCAGATAGGTTGAGAATTAATATTGTTATTAGTGGGTCGTCTACTGTATGTTCTGGCCAGTAGTGATGACTGTTGTCTTGCCATCGATTTGTGCCGTCTCAATCGTTTCAATAGTAATATCTGACTTCAAGTACACAAATTTGGGAATTTATGTCCTCAAATTGGCCAACGTAGGCTTTGTTTGCATACCATCTATCACTACAGCAGTTTTGAAGATTAATGTCACTGGATCTTTCTTGTTTGTCGCATCCTCTGGATATAGTTTCATGGGCATTCCTCTCCTGTTCTAAATGACGTTACCAAATGATAAAGGCTAGAACTTTATAGATATCGTGTGTATATTTACTTTTGTTCGCACTCCTTCACTTACACTTTTGGCCGGCATAGCTTAATATCAAAAGAGACTATTAGTTCTTCATGCTCAACTATTGCTCGTCACTTGCCTAGATACAAATTATCTGCTTCACAATACTTAGTCCTTGAAAGATCCATCACTTTACTTCCTAATTTTTAGATTATAAAATCTATATCATATTCTATTTGAATTCCATTCTGAATTTATCGAATTCTATTGATCTCGTAGATTGCTAATGATATACAATATCTGAGATCACATTCGATGTTGTTAGTGGTATGGAATTCAATATTACGCACTTCAATAGGTATCTAAAAATGCTCTTCGCCTTATTATAGTGGGGGTATAGGAATCATGCTCTCTCACCACTGGTTCATATACTAGAAAGTAATCCATCTGTAAATTTACCGCCTAGAAGATCTTAATAATGTTCAATACCTAATCTTATACAGTGTATACCCTTGCTTTTTGTTTTCTACTTTTGAATAATTAGAGAAGATCCATGATATCAGACTATCACTCAGTTTGGCTATTCGTCAGATCCCGTTCAAGCAGAGATACTGAGTCTATAGGTCAGAATATCACTGGTAGTTAAATTTGTCCTCATTATCCTCGATTTCAAACAACGCATTCGAATACTTCGCCTTACTATATATTCTTTTTTTTTAAACAAATCAATATCAGATTCAATATAGTAGACTGTGAATGAATTTAACGAGGTAATATTCATATGTAAGTACTATCATTATCAGATAATAAATCGTTATATAAATTACCTACCCACAATTGGCCATGGTTGGCAAGACCCATCGAGAAGTCTTTCAGTCTGAAATTTGAGCTTGAAATTGAGGATAATTATTCAGTAATCTCGACTTCAAGATATCAATGCTTCAATAAGTGTAAGAAACTCTCATTGATGAATATTCCAAGATTCTCCTATATTTAATGAAGATCAAAGTATCTAGTACGTAAAGGTATCATTCATCCCAATGCCATGCATCTATCCGAGAAATCTACACCAGAGCGAGCTAGCTATACGAAACTGTTATGTGGTTGGTCTGACGTCAAACCTTGATGAAAGAAAAATGGAGAGTATGCATCAGCTACAGTGGTGACTAATCAGATTGTGCATTTTGATTGGAAGTTTCGAACTCTCGGATAGATTCGTATTCCCGCAAATCTACTTGGCTGGTAACGTACTCAACTAAAGAGCAAAAGGGTTGCTGCAATAGGATCAGTATATAACTCGTTCCTTTTCCTTTTTTTGGATTTGATAATGAATAAGCATATAACTTTTACATTTATTCTTTGATTCCATATACAGACTTTTCATTCCTAGACCCGGTCGAGCACCGTATAATAACTCGGAAACATCGATGGAAGGAGCTGCATCTAGGCATCGACGACAACGATATTTATTAGGAACTCGAGAACACATCGTTTGATAGATCATCTTACTTTGACTCATTCCAAGCCATCAGTATTTTCTTCAAATACTGTGCGCATGTATTCATAATATTCATTTCGATCCTACATTCTTTCTTTGTTATTTGATTCTTGGCTACAGTCATACCTTGAAAAGACCTTGCGGCGCCTCATCTCTTTCTTCATGTCAGCTTAAATATGAGATAGTGGCAACATGGATGAACAGAAATTTAGTACAGATAGGTCACCGGCGACGCAGAGTGATGGAGATGCGGCGACGAAAAGTAATGGTAATGAGGTTAAGATTGATGATCAATATTCAAGCAAAGCACAAAACAAGACGTCGTTTAAAGATTTTATGGTAAGAAGTCATCATTTTGCTTACCTTGGTTACACGAGACTAATACTTTGGTAGAGAATTTTTTCATACTCGACTTCGGGTGATAAGTTTGTTCTGGTAATTGCGTGTATCGCACAGATTGGAACTGGAGTCGTATGTTTTTTTACTACCCATATTGAAGGTTGCCGGGCTGATGTTTTGATAGACTTTACCGCTTATGAACATTGTCTTTGGTAAGTATTGCCCTTTCTTCTTAATCTGAGAGCTATACATTAATGACCATGATAGGGAAACTCGTGGGCAACTTTTCAGACTATTTTTTACCTGGCACAACTACCACCAAGGCCGAATTCACCAGTACTATCAACAGACTTACGTTCGTAAATCATTTTCATCCTGTCTATTACAATCACGCCTCAAACAATCTATGATTCATTTGCTACCATCCCAGTAGCATAAAGGTCTTGGAAGGTGCAAGTGCCTAGAGTTCCAATAGTCCACACTGGAGTCTATATTCAACATGAAAAGTTTCAATATTCCCTGAATGTTTGATGTGTCAAACGGATTCAATACGCTAGATGCTTCCAATGGATCAAATAGATTCAATTTGTAGTAAGGGCTCAAGAACCAAGGGCCTCTCATTCTCAGATTGCTGTCTTAATTATTAAAAGTACAGG
Source organism: Sclerotinia subarctica (assembly GCA_025389085.1). Lineage (NCBI taxonomy): Eukaryota > Fungi > Ascomycota > Leotiomycetes > Helotiales > Sclerotiniaceae > Sclerotinia > Sclerotinia subarctica. The sequence goes on along the minus strand of QRFI01000004.1, from coordinate 1,103,632 downwards.
ATATGCTCAAGTTAGCTAGAATCTATGAAGATTGGAACTCTGAACAGCGAGGAGCATTAAGTAAATGTACAATCTAACTGACTGTTTGAAGACTATTTGTTACTTACCTGTTCATCGCAAGATGGGCTTTAAGTTACATCTCGATGTTCACATTTCGGCTGGTTGGCCTTCGAATCTCGGCAAAATTACGACTCAGTTACTTGAAGGCTTTGTTCAGCTTACCAGTTGGCGTCCTTGACACTCTACCTAGTGGACAAGCCTCAAATACAATCACGACCACTGCAAATATATTGCAAGTTGGCATTTCGGAGAAACTAGGATCTATTTTACAGTATTTTGCACTGCTGATCACGGCAGTCATTATCGCATTCACCTACAGCTGGGCATTAACTTTGGTAACCAGCTCCGTTCTTGTATTTATTTCGTTGGTCTATGGTTAGTTTCTTCTCTTCGCTAAATATATTCTGTGTACTTTCCGTTTTTCTTTCCTTCACACCACTGATACGCCGATAATAGGAAGCGTTATTCCAGTTGTCATGAAAATGACAAAAGATATCGAGCATGCCGATGAGAAAGCCTCTGGAATAGCAGGTGAGGTTCTTGGGTCAATACGGATGATTGTAGCGTGTGGTGCCGAGAGTCGGATTGCGCAGAAGTATGCTGGATGGGTTGAAGAATCTCGTAGACGAACACTGAAAAAGAGTCCTTGGATCGGTGTTCAATTCGCACCACGTATGTGTTTCCAGTGAAAATTTTCCTCATTCATCTGCTAATAATACTCCAGTCATGTTTGCTATCTATGCGTAAGTTGATATTTCTCCAGCCTGTTTTGACGATAATAAGTGTAGATTTTGACACTAATCTCTTCCATCATATGCCCCAATGTTAAACTAACTTCCCGCCCTAGTACTATGGCATTGTGCTTTTGGTTTGGATTTAGGCTCTTCTCAGAGGGCCATATAGACAACGTCGGAACTATTTTAATTGTACTGATGTCTGTGGTGATGATCGCGATGGCAGTGAGTCAAACAGCTGCGCCCATCATTGCTGCTGGTAGCGCAGCAAGCGCAGCTACCGACTTTTTTGCAGTAATAGACACACCTAGACCTGATACAAGTGGTCTGAAAGAGCCCGAGGTATCAGCCCGTGAAGATATTACCCTGGAATCCGTCACTTTTGCCTATCCGAGCAGACCTCATGTTAGGGTTCTCGATGACTTGTCGATGAGGTTTGAATCCGGTAAGATCACAGCTATTGTGGGAGCATCTGGATCAGGCAAGAGTACGATCGTAGGTTAGTTTATCTCTCTGATTTTTAGGATTTTTAGATCCAGTTTTTTATTTTTCATCTGTTATAAGACAGTTCTCATATGAGCATGTTCCGTATGGATGTATTTTCTCAAATATGTTTTATAATATACCTTATATAGGCAAATCTCACACGAGCAATCACTGACTACCAACACTAGGCCTCTTGGAAAGATGGTATAATCTAGAGGAGCAAGGAGTAGTAATTCCTCCAAGCGTCATGAAAGACCAAAAAAGAGATAAAAAAGAAGATCAGTCAAAAATGCCCGAAGAGTACGACGAGAAGCAGGATCCATTGGCCCTTTCCGGTATTATATCATGTGGAAACCACGAGTTGAGATCTCTCGACCTCAAATGGTGGCGAACACAGATTGGTCTTGTCCAACAAGAGCCATTCATATTCAACGATACGATAGCTAGGAACGTTGAATATGGCTTGATTGGCTCACAATGGGAACACGAAGATGCGGAAATGAAGAGGAAGCTTGTCGTAGAGGCTTGTAAAGAAGCTTTTGCCGATGAGTACATCACTAAGCTGCCAATGGGATATAATACTCAAGTTGGTGATGCCGGTATTAAGTTGAGCGGCGGGCAGAGACAAAGGCTAGCCATCGCTAGGAGTATCATAAAACGACCGAAGATTCTGATTTTAGATGAAGCCACCAGCGCAATTGATGTAAGAGGAGAGCAGATCGTCCAGGCAGCCTTAGATAAAGTTAGCGAGGGTAGAACAACGATCACGATTGCTCACAGACTTTCAACGATCAAAAAGGCCGATAAGATTGTAGTTTTGAAGAAGGGAAAACTCGTCGAGCAAGGAACTCATGAGGGATTACTTTCTAATCCAGACGGCGCATACAGTGCTCTCGTCAACGCCCAGCAATTGTCTCTGGGAGAAGTTTACCAAGATGAATCTAACCTGGTGGAAACAATGGATCCCTTGATACGCGAAATGAGTGTTGCGGAGAAGGAGAAGGAAGAAAAGAAAGCGGTGACATACAAAGCTAAGGGTCTCTCCACTAGTCTGGGACTTTTCCTCTATGAGCAACGCTCCCGGTGGCACTGGTACCTAATGCTCTTGGCAGGCGCTGTAGCTGCCGGCGCCGCCTATCCGCTTCAAGCCTATCTTTTCGCACAAATTATTTCAGTGTTTTCGTTAACTGGATCCAAACTCAAGGCTGCTACAGAGCACTACGCATTGATGTTCTTCATTCTTGGTTTAGGGGCTGGGGTGGCCTGGTTTGTCATGGGCTATTCCTCGACTATTATATCCGGTCACATCACTTCCATATACCGTCAAGAGTATTTTGAGAGCATTTTGCAGAAGCCAATTGCTTTTTTTGACGCAGAGGAAAACTCTAGTGGTGAGCTTACAGGTCGTGTCGCCAATGATCCGACACAGTTACAACAACTGCTTGGCATCAATATGGCCATGGTACTCACAGCATTTTGTAACATCGCTGGCTGCATCATCATCGCCTTCGTCTTCGGCTGGAAGCTAACTTGCGTGGTGGCATTTGTTGCCCTCCCAATAATGATTTGTAGCAGCTTTTACCGCATCCGTTACGAGATTCAGTTTGAAAAGATGAACCAAGCCGTCTTTGCAGAGAGTTCTAAATTTGCGGCTGAAGCAATTTCTGCATTTAGAACCGTTACCTCCTTGACGTTGGAGGATATGATTTGTAGCCGTTACGATGAATTGTTAAAGTGGCATGTGAAGGGCCATGCTAAGAAAAGCAGATATTCGTCAATTATCTTTGCCGCCAGCGAGAGTTTGGGATTAGGCTGTATGGCCTTAGCATTTGTGAGTTTCTCTTTTTAATCCAGAGTTCCAATGCTGGAATTCCCTGGTCCATTGAATCTTGACATAAACTAACATGAATTACCTCTCAGTGGTATGGTGGTACCCTCCTTGCTTCAAGAGAATATGGGCCTATCAATTTTTTTGTGGTCTATATTGCTCTAATAAACGGTGCTGAGAGCGCTGGAAGTCTTTTGAGTTTTGGTCCTAGTTAGTGTTCTGATATGACCACCCCTTCCTCTCCGCTACTGATATTACAATAGATATAGCACAAGCAACAGCAGCGGCAAACAGAATATTGAGCTTTAGAGTACCCGCTGGCGTAGCTGGCAAATCGGCATCGAAAATCCAGAATGTAGAGGGCGGGGTTAAGATAGAACTAAAAGATGTTTGGTTTAAGTACCCTACTCGAGACGTTCCAATATTTACAGGTTTGAATATTACGGTAAGTCAATTTTTTGTGTCTTTTGACAGAGGTGCTAACCATTGTAGATTAAGAAAGGCCAATTTGCTGCTTTGGTTGGACCTTCAGGCTGTGGAAAAACATCGATTGGTAACTTTGCATTTGTCAATTTATAGAGATAATGTACTAAAAAGAAGAATAGTTGGTCTGCTTGAAAGATTTTATGATATCCAGAAAGGCAAGATACTCTGCAACGACACGGATATTTCTGAGATCAATATCCATGAATACCGGAAGATGATCTCGCTCGTAGCGCAGGAGCCGACCTTGTTTGAAGGTACAATCAAAGAGAATATCTATTTGGGCATCGACGAGTCGACTCCCGAGGAAACCCTTCACCGAGTCTGTCGTGATGCTGAAATTCACGACTTTATCATGTCTCTCCCCGATGGCTACAGTACCAACGTCGGTACCAAGGGAATCGCTCTGTCAGGAGGACAAAAACAACGAATATCGATAGCTCGTGCGCTCATCCGCAATCCCAAGATCCTCCTTCTTGATGAAGCTACATCAAGTCTAGATTCCGAAAGCGAGAAACTAGTACAAGCAGCATTTGAAAGAGCGGCAACTGGTAGAACAATGGTTGTGGTAGCCCATCGACTGGCGACGGTGCAGAATGCAGATGTGATTTTTGTGCTGGGGGAAGGAAGTGTGTTAGAGGTAGGAGATCATGTGGCGTTATTGAGGAAGAAAGGCGTTTATTATCAAATGGTAAGTCTTGAAACATTCCCTAGACCACATCCAGCGGTAAAGGCTTTATTGTACTTACATTTCCCAGTGTCAATCTCAAGCACTCGACCGATAGGCGGCGAGTGGGACGCAGGGAGTAAAATATTTTAACTCGACTCATTTACATTAGGGGTATCACTTCCTAAATATACAATTGGGTAAAGGGCGAACCAATTCCACTTAGACCCTGTACAACGATGTGTACTTCTAGAATTCTCTCACATATTCATCAACCTATGAGCTGGCATTTTGAGCTCGGCAAGGTTACAGTGCATATCTTGTGCATTGTGTGCATTGTGTGCATTGTGTGCATAAACTGACACGTATATGTAGATCATACCTACTTTCATGCTTTCTTATAGGGCAAGCTTTTGAAGGGTATTCTCTGTACAGTATGGAGTAGCTGATATTATGATACCAGTATTGAATTGGTGATTTCTGTTTGATTTTGGGGTTGAAATTGAGTGGTAAGTAGATAAGCGAGAAGGTAATTTAGGATTTGGAAATTTGAAGACTGAAGTAAAAAAAATACAATGGCAGGCCGAGTTGGAAGCTTGACCCACGTTATCCACTATTACTAGGTGTATAGGTAGGTACCGTGCACTCCATAACTGCACGAAGGAGGAGCTCTGAGTTGCTCACAAAATGGTGGGGAGGCAAGAGAGGTGATTGCCTCATCTGGTAAGTGATGCATTGCTGGCGCCGGGAAGAAATAATGGGGTTCCAACATTCATGGGGGGGGAGATGAAGATTGATTGATTGATTGATTGATTGATTGATGGATCTGGTGGATAGAAATGTTCAGCTTGGATCGGACAAACGCGACTTAATTTGTAGGCAAGAAGCAAGTCATCATCTTCAACCTCCCATCCAATCATACAAGGCTGTTTCTCATATAAGGCGAAAAAAATATAGATGAGACTCGTGAGACTGAGCGAGGCTCTGGTGTTCACCGCTCTCACACGTGAATATCTGCAAATCATCGGGGATTTTCTAATTTTTTGGAGGGGATCCATGGGAATGGAAACCCACCGACAGCACTGTAACTCAAAGAGGACAAAGTTAATATCAAGAAACGAGAGACAAACTCCATATCAAAAAGACAACGTAGGAATACTTATCGTAGAGTTTTCTTTCCATCACAGTTTTCTCTACTTTCCTCTGACTTTTTTCACTTCTCTTTTGTGTTTACGACGACGAGAACGAGGACGACGAAGACGACGGAGACGACGACGACAACAACGATTTATGAAAACAATCAATTCAACAAAACAAACAACCAATCAATCAAACAGTCATTCAATCGATCAATCAATTGTTCAATTGTTCAATCGATCAATCGATCATTTTCTTCTCTTCCTTTCCACGTTGACTTGACAACCACGAAATTCAATTAAAAGATCTCGTATCGAATCTCCAAACTCAGCTGAACGAAAAAAAATCATTCAGTGATCAAAATTACTTGTGGCGTTCATTCAAGGATTATCCAGTGGGCACAAATAGCGTTTGGACCACTAAACATCACTAAAAAGCAAACTCGAGATTCGCTTGCTCCCCCGATTGTTTCGTTCTGGCGCTTCTCCAGCCTCTTAATTAAAATTCCACTTGGGCCCGTTTTATCACACTTTACACTATATTCTACCACACTTTACCACACTTTACCACGGCTGCACCCACCCACCTTCTAGTTTTCTACCTAGCTAAACTTGCTAAACTTGCTAAACAAACGCAATCTTTAAATTCTATCTAAAGGAGCCAGATCTTGGACTATCCACGTTCCGATCCGTTCCTTAATTCGATTATCTAAAGCATCAAAAAAACAAAACAATCAACGACTGCGGATCGCAAAACACAGCAGATTAATTGATTATAAAGCACGGATAAGATACAAAAGGCATTCAGATTGAATAGGTTATTTGCGAAATTGGGTGATATGTTATGATATGAGCACGATTAATTACGAAACGAGGAGCTGAAGTTGAGAAGAAGAAGAAGTCCCTACCCAAGGGTACGGAATAATGGCCGAGAAACGCGATCGATATGGTGTGAGGGGAGATCCATCGATTGCGCCAGGAGGAAATAGTTATGGAAATGGTATTGGAGGACGAGGATTCAATGGACGCGCGCCCCCAGGTTCAGGATTTGAAGCCGATGACAGCTCGTTTTTGGGTCGTGGAAATGAAAGATATGATTCCATGCCCCCAAATACACCCATGACACCTTACACGCCTTACACACCATATACACCACATACACCTTATACACCAATGACCATGGGATATGATGGAGGAGAGAGCTCTCTTTCAATCGGTACACCGAGGCATGATCGATATTATGGCGGGGAGAGTACGGTCGCGGGACGTCCAGCAGTAACACCGGCAAATGCAGGATACCAGGGTGGAGCAAGCTCTCATAATGTTGGCGCCCCGCGATACGATGGCAGAGAAAATTATGTCGAAAGGCGAGATCCTATATTAGGAAGATATAATCCTGCTGAGAGTACCATGTCTGCTGACACGCCACGAACTGGTCGATTCGATCCAGCTATGGAAAGCTCTATCGCGCATCCCGATACGCCACGTACCGCTCATTATGACACAACTGCAACTACTATGTCCATGGACCCATCACGAACAGGACCATATGATAAAGATAATACAACCACGGCAGCACCATATTATGATCCGGTACAAGCGCGAGAACGTGAGCGACAAATGATGGAACGGGAGAAGTTCGAGCGAGAGGGAGGAATGCGCCGATCGCCAGGAATGGAACACGGCCCACCACGTACAGATTATTTGAGTACATCTGGTTCATCTACTTCATCATACCTCGATATCTCTCGCAATTATCCTACCAACTATCCTACCAAAGGTTTTAGCTTCAGGTCCTTCTTCACGACGCCATCCGAAAAGTCCGATTCAAAAAAGAAGAAGGAGAAGAAGAAAAGTAAGAAGTTCACGAAACACAATAGCTCATCAAGCTCCTCTTTGAATGAAGATCTAGCTTTTGGAACTGGATTTTTGAGATACAGAAGGAAGAGGAGTGTGAGAGCGAGGGATGGAAGGGACAGGCAATGGGAGACCGTTGGATATAAGAGTAGCAAGGAAAATCTGAGAGATACTCGACCTGCCATAAATGAGAGACCCACGAGCGGGAAACGACTGGCTACCGATGCTGAAATTTTGGCAGTAGGTGCTGGACTGGCTAAGCTTGCAAGAGACCATATCAAAAAGGAGAGGAATGACAAGAATGGGCGTGGTGTTCGTGAAAGTACCAGTTCCTCTCGTCGAAGAGCCAGTCGTGAAACCGACCATAATAACGATGATGACGCATGGGAATCGGCCTCTGATGACGAATCAGACTCAAGTGTTGATGCTGGTTTGGCGTTTGGAGGTGGTAGTAATGTCGGCAAGAGTAAGGGTGGCTTTTTCGGACGCAGAAGAGTGCATGGACCAAAGAGCCGAAAGAGTAGCGTTGTCGACCCAAGACTTCTTGGACCAGTGAATTCTCTCAATGGATATCTATCAGATAGGCAGGCCGGCTTTGAAGACGTGCAATGGGAGTCGGGCAGTGATTTCGGGCAACAAACTTACATCCCTTATAGCCATCCAGACAGGTATGTGCATGAGGTGTACGTACATGAAGAAAGGATCCGGATAAGCAGGACTCAAAGTGGTGGAAGTGGTTCTCAGACCCCTCTGCAACAAGTCTTCCCAGTTCCTACCGATGATCCTTCCCGATTCGACGCAGCGCGAGCGTCTTCATCCGAGTATAACATTCCTAGGCCAGCACCAGTTCCTCTTCAACAACCTCAACCCATCACTCCGGTTTCCCAGAGCGTTTATCATGAGCCTAGCTATGTCCGTTCCGGATCTGGCGGTATCTTAAAGAGTTCTTCCGGTAAACCTAAATCTTTCGCTGGAGCAGCCTTTGCTGGAGTGGCTGCTGCTGCTTTCGGAGCTGTGATTGCATCTGCTCGTCGAGATGAAAAAGAGAACTCCCGGGATGATGGCAGAAGAGATAACCGAAGTTATAGTGAAAGCGCTATCAGTAGACAAGATGAATATCGCACAGAAAGACGCGAAGATCATTACTCAATTGCTGACAGTAGCATCTCCAAACCTCGGGATGACAATCGAAAAGAGCGCCATCGCGATTATGATCAATCTTCTATTGCTGATAGTAATCTCACATATGATGAAAAGCGGGAAAAACGTCGCGAGGAACGAAGAAAAGATGATTCCAGAAGCTCAACATCTAATTCCGATCGTGATAGGAATCGAGAAAGGACTCGTGATGATCCTGATGCAGCCGCAGAGGAGCGAGAGAGAAGAAGACGAGAGAGACGTGAAGAGCGACGTGCCCCTGACCGCATTGAAGATAACTATGAAGAACGACGAACCCACGTACTCTCGGAAATATCTGCAATTGCTCGGACGCCCGCGGACCCATTTCAATATCAGCTTACAGACTCACCTACTCGTGAGGAAAGCTCCAACCGCCAATCTAGAGAACAGTCTGAACCAAGTGTCGTTCCCATTGCACGTGAACCAGATTTTAACTCGAAGCGAAGCTCGTCTATCAAAGACCCATCTCCTGTCTCCCGTTCTGAACCACCTATTGATGTTTCTGACGAAGATGATCGGGAGCAACAACGCAGGGACCACGTTAAAGCTCTTCATGATGCCGAACACTCTACAGCTCCCATTGAAGCAGCAGCCATCTTAGCTGCCGCTGCTGTTGTGATCAGGGAAAGCTCCCGAGAATCAAAGTCCTCCAAACGAAGAGGCGAGAGACAAACCGACTTCGAGGATGCACCAGAAGACGAAGTATCGGCTGATGACCCTGAAAAATCACGCGATGAAGTTATGGAAGAAGCAGATAGAGCCTACCGTGAGATCGTCATGGCTAGGAAAGTTGCTGCAGAAGTTCGCCGTTCTCGAACTCCATCACCCGAGCGCTCCATCATGGAAAAATACGAGGAAGAACCAGAGGAAGAACCGCCACGCATCGTCACTCCTCCGGGCATGCATGAACGGAAGAAAGGTCCATATGATGCACCAAATGCTGACTTCAAGCTGGATTTTATCATGACTCCTAAAGATTTCAAGGTCTACAGCATCCCGAGCAGGCGATACAAGGTTGACGAAGCAGATTTGAAGGGTCCATTTATGACGAAGTATGCGGATGCTGGATTAAACCGGCCTCTCTTGAATCTGGTTGTACCTACTCCTATTTCAACACCGTCACCGGAAAAACAGTTTGTAACTGTCGTTAAGAATGGAAATGGGAACAGGAAGACTAACAGCTCTAGCCGGTCGGATGATCGCTCGAATGAGAGACGCCGTTCTGAACCTGAACCTGAACGTTATTCGAAACCTACGGTTGAAGATGAAGAGCGTGAACAGATTGCTACGCAATTGCAAAATGAGCCAACTCAACCCCGAACTGAGTACCAGGATCGTGAACAAGCCCAATCGTATCCATTGGTAGAGGAGCCTAGGGACAGAAATCAGGATCGTGAACAGCCATCATATTCATTGGTAGATGAACCTAGGGAGAGAAATCAGGATCGTGAACAAGCTCAAGCATATCCGTTGGAAGATGAGCCTAGGGATAGGAATCAAACCCGTGAACAGCCATCATATTCATTGGTAGATGAGCCTAGGGATAGATATCAGGATCGTGAACAGCCATCATATTCATTGGTAGATGAACCTAGGGAGAGAAATCAGGATCGTGAACAAGCTCAAGCATATCCGTTAGAAGATGAGCCTAGGGATAGGATTCAAACCCTTGAACAGATGCCATCATATCCATCGGAAGATGAACCGCGTGATCAAGATCGTCGAAAGCGCAACACGAGAGATATACCTCCTATCATTGTTGCTCCAAGAGTAGACCTTGTTCGCTCATCTGAAGTTTCCGTTCCATCCCCCACCCAATCAACCGTCTCAAAGGCTGTTACCTGGGGTCCGAACGAGACCAAGCACTTCGAGGTTGAAAGTCCAACTGAACCAAGGGATGAATTTATCTCTGATTCATCGCCAGAAACTCCCGAGAAGCCAAGATATTCGGAGCCAAGGTCGGAGCCAGAGCCTGAAGCAAAATCTCCAGGCGGATGGGCTGCAATGGCTGCAGGTATTATCGGTGCAGGTGCAGCAGTAGCAAGCCCGATTGGGTCTCCTAGACGACCTGAGGTAAGTGAACTTGCTAGAATTTTGAAAGCCAGGGAGAAGGAGCGTAATGAGAGGGCTTATGAGTACCGAGGCGTGGTGGTAGAGCCCGAGAGTCCATACGGAGAGCCGAGACGGGAAAGCCCACCCAGGGATATGAGAAGAGACAGCCTACCTCGTGAAGTGGCTATCGAACCTGAAAATTCTCGTGCAGAGTCGAGACGAGAGAGTCCTCCTCGAGACACAAGAAGAGAAGCTCTACCACAGGATTCAAGACGAGACAGTCCGCCACGAGATGCCAGAAGATCAGAGAGTACGAGAAGAGACAGTCCACCTCAGGATACTGGAAGACAATATCTCCCTCAAGGAACTAGAAGAGATAGCCCACCTAGCGTTGGCCCTAAACCTACCTTGCTACAATCTTCACATATGCCTGGCTCTTTTGATGACGACTTGGATTTCACTGCAACAGTGGCAGCTGGTTTGCAAGATACTGGCTTCAATCCTGATCTTGTTATTGAGGATCCTGCGTTCCGAAAACGTGACTCCCCACCTGGCTCTAATGAATATGCATACAAAGCACCATGGGCAGAGTCCATTACCGACGTTTCAAGCACCCCTGCTGAGGAATCCTCAAATCGTGGGTTTGTCATGGGTGAAGTACCAGAAACCCCCAAGGATTGGTCGAGTGTATCGCCTGCAAACGAGGAATCTTCAAGGCTCGCTAGGAAAGAACAGAAAAGGCGCGATAAAGAGCGAAGACGAAGTGGTGGTGATGTATATTCACCAATGACAGATGTCATCGTTGAAGAACCAGAAGGCTATTTTGATTCTTCTAGGCAGAGCAGAAAGGAACAAAAGAAACGTGAGAAGGAGGAAGCAAGAAGACAGTCACTTCTGAGGGAAGAATCTTCATTTGTTGATATCTCGCCCGATGGCGAATTCGTTGAAGAGCCGGAAAGCTACATCGAGCCTGTTGATACTCTTAAGAAGTCTAAAAAGTCATCACGATCATCGACAAACGATAATGATGACTTTGATCCATCTGTCTCAACACCGAAAAGGAGATCTAGCAAGCGCTCTTTAACTTACGATGGTAAAGTCGAATCTCCATTGCGTGAAAGCCACAGATCATCATTGCGTGAAAGTCACAGGAGCTATTCTTTGGATGATGTCAAGAATGGCGACGAATCAAAAATACCAAGAAAGCCGAAGGAGAGATCGCAAAGCAGGACCGATTCTCCTGACCCTTCACAAATCCCATTACCACGCTCTGAAAGTAGTCGCGAAGATCTTGACCTATCAAGAGAGCCAGAAAGATCATCACGTCGTGAAGGTGATCCATTGTGGGCTTCATCTCGTTCAATACTATCTGCTGATAGCAGCTCAAAGTTTGACGAAGAAGATTCGCCACAAAAGAGCCGAAAAGACCGTAGTAGCATTAAAGACGACAATGAGAGTACAAAATCAGCTGCTTCGGAACCCACTCGCAATGAAAACGAAGATCCAAAGAAGAAGGCAAAGGAAACAGCGCCGCGAAAAGGTAGTGGATTGTTTGGTTTCTTCAGTGGTTCTAGGGGGGATACATCAAAAGAAGAGCCAGCGAAAGGTACTCGCGACGACGCTGACGAGGCAAAAAAGAAAAAGAAAAAACGTAGTTCAACATCGGATGGAATAACTGGAAGTCAACCTTTCGGTGATTTAACCCAAGTGGCGTCGAATGAAACAAATGGCCAAAGGTCACGCGGTGAGGATGGTGAGCAAGAGTTTAAGAATGATGGAGAGAAGAAGAGGAGTAAAAGCTCAGATTCTAAGAAGAGTTCTTTTTTAGATAATGCCGGCATCCTTGGCGCGGGTGCCGGCCTTGCTGCTGGTGCAATTGCAATTTCTGCTCAGCATCAACAGCAAAATGCCGCTAATAATAATGATAGCGAGGGGACTACGGGGGTTATGGGGGCTATGGGAAAGAGAGCAGAGCAGGAAATGGAGGAAGATATACTGGATCCAGAGATTATCGAACGACAAATCAGACCCTCAATTGACCCTCAATATGGAGATCTTTTACCATTACCGCCAAGTGGTCCAGTTTCACCTAATTTTGAACCAATTGATGATCTGCCCAAACTTCCTGAAAGTCGACCTGGAACCCCGGAATCTGAGAAACGTACTGTAGGTACACCAAGGGAGAAGACCCCGCGAAACCGTAAGAGCTTGCAGGAGACACCGGTAAAATCTCCAAGCCAAAGTGCCGTGCCCTTAAAATTCGTCATGGGAAATAGATCCAATCCGGCATCACCCATCATGACGAGATCAACTGGTAATACCCCCTTTCCGGCTTTCCAATTCTCTCCAATTCCAGAATCTGCCATAATTCCAAGATCTAGATCTAGGCCTATGTCGTGGGACAACACCAAGGAATTCCAACCCCTGTATTTATTAGAGACTAACAAACGTGGGTCTTTTGTACCAGAAGAGTTAGTTGAGCCGCTCCCACATTTACCACTGTCCCGCACCAATTCCGAGCTTGACGTGGCGGATCTACCCGAATCGGGCTTCTTGGAAGAATTGGACCTTCACCGCCCTTCTCTGGACCCACTTTCAACCAACCTCCCCTCCGATGATCTCGCCTCCGGAGAATCCACACCGACTACGATAACCTTTAGGAAAAATTTAGCGCCATCAGTGGAGTTTCTTCGAGATTCTTTCCCCTCAACGGAAGAAACGCAAAATTTATCTTCCGATGTTCACTCTCGTGAACAGTCTCCATCTGAATCAGTAACCCAAGTCAGTGGAGTCGCAGCAATTGCAATTGCAGCTGGTCTTGCTACTGCATCTCATGGCACAACCAATGAACAGGAACCAAGATCTTTTCATCAGATCCAGGACAAGAGCGGAGACAATAGTTCAGAGTCATCCGAATCACATGACATAACTGTTACACGAGAGAAGTCATTACAAACGTTAAGTGAAACTTCGAACAAACAAGACATGAGTATTGAAGGGGAAGCCAAACCTACTGAAGAATTTCCTTTGTCTGAACCCAAGAAGAATGAACAGATGGGAGAAGGTTTGTCGCTAGCATCGGATGATATCAATGATCAAGCTGAGAATATTTCGGAGCCCACCGAAGAACCTGAGCCAGACTTCAGTCCAATTGAGGCCGAAAATGTCGAGCCCGTAGATCAAGTCTCTATTCCAAAGTCCAAGGAGATGAAGGGTAAGAAGTGGGAGGCTGAATCTTTGGGGACGGAACCGGACCCGAAACCGGAAATCCAAACCAGAACCCCAGGCCAAGAGGATGCACAAGAACTGAACCTCGACCATGCTTCAAGTGAACAACATAACGTGACCGAACCAGGCCAAGATATTATCGAAGAGGTAGCTACTTCCGTTGATGTTGAGCCACTTGGATTTTTGACGGAATTCGAGAATGAGAATACAGACGAGGAATGGGGCAAAATTGACCTACCTTCCGAGCCTGAATTTGAGATCGAAACTTGGGACAGCATAGAAGCTTTTGAGCCCATGGATAAATCCCCTACAGATGACATGCCAGATGACCAACAACAACAGCAAGTGCCGGAGTCTAGTCAAGGAATTGTGCAAGAACCTGTGCCATGGGTCGAGAATGCCACGGTTGAGGAACCCTCTATTTTTAATTCAAAGACGGACAAGGAGGCAGAAAATATCACTCCTGAGATGGAAGAACTCTACTCTGAGCCAGTGGTTGAACCTACGATTGAGATGCCCATGCAAGAACGATCACGCGAAGAATCCCCGGAGCTTCATCGCTACATTTCAGAGCCATCTTCTCCCCTGATTAACCCCAATTCGCCGACCATCAGTGACTCTACACTGCCTGAGACACCGGGTGATATCACGCCCATCGTCGATGTATTTGCTAGTTCTAAATCGAACAGATACGAGGAAAAGGCCATGAAAGCGGAATTTAACTCTCTTCATCCAGAGCAGGAAGAAGTTGTGATCGAACCTAGACACAATCAACCTGCCGTTTCTCAAATTCAAGAGGATACTTCTTTAGATTTGTCTCAAGATCCAGTTGAAGAAAGAATTGCAGAGCCTGCTACGCCTGCCGACGTCAATCTGGTGGAAGAGCCCTTGACTACGCAGTCCAATGAAGACAAAAAGGATAAGGATCAGGCTAAGCAGGAACAAACTACGGATGTTGAGCAGAAAGTTTCTCCAGTTGGTACTATTCAAGAGCAGGAGCAACTTCCCGAACTTCAAGAAAGTGATGTTGTGGAAAACCAAGTGCTCGAAGAGACACCGAAGCTCGATGCCATTCTTGGAGGTTCTGCTTCTCCTTCGCCCAAGCAGAATAAAGGGGAGAGCGAAGAAAGTAGCGTTGCAGATTTAGAACAACCCGTGGAATCACCAATCCCTAGTCTTATACCAGAGCGTTTGTCAGAAAAGCCAACACCAATAATTGGTCCCGGTGGTTGGCCAGAGACTCCCGAGAGTGTATTGGAAAAACCAACACCGGTGATTGATCCTAATGGTTTGCCAGAAACTCCCGCTGCACCCCGGACTTCCAGCACAAAAGAAACTTCTAAATCGAATGTCAAGGACTACTTACCATCTGCAGAACCTATAATTCCAGTTGTTGCTGTTGTAACTGCTGCACTCGGCGCTGCACAACTAAAGTCCGACGAGACTTCTCAAGCAAAAAATGGACCTGATGGACTTACTTCCGGGTATGCCAAGGATCAACTTAGTCCTGAGAAACCATTGCAAGAGGAATTCGAAGCAGATGTCACGACAGAGGATACTCCTAAAGACCTGGGTGAAGATGTTACCAAACTTGATGAACTTCCGAGCGACTATCAAGAAGATCAGCTATCCCCCGCTCCCCAATTACCTGCAGAATTAGTAGAAGAATCCGAAAAGGAAGAGGAACGGAAAAGTGCTCCCCAAACACCACAAGGCGAGCGAGCACAGTTCTTTGATGAATTAGAGCAAAATCCTGGGGCTGAGCCTCAAAACGAAGAAAAGCCGATCCTCACTGAGTCCGGAACCCCGAATGAATTTGATGCTGGATCCCAAGAGGATCAACTGACACTTGTGGAACAATTAGAAGATGATTTCGAATCGAGTACTGGTAAGGAGAAGGAGCATGTAAATCAAAATCAAGATGGTCAATTGCCTTCTGACATCAACCCATCGGATAATGCTACCGAAGAATTGAACGAGCAAACAGATATGCCCGTCTCTCAGCCGGAGATCATCGAAGATCTGACCAACAAACCTGCACTTGAAGAGCCCAAGGAGATTGATACAACTGACGAGAAACAGCAGATACTCGATGAAAGCGCTCCTATTGATAACATCATTGCCGGATCGACTGCATTGGGAGAGACACCGTCAATTACGCAGGAGCAAGAGAAGATCGAAAACGTACATATCGATCCCTTTATTGCAGAGCCAGGAATTGCCGACAAGACAGCCATTGATTTGATCATTACAGCTCCAGAAGCTGAGGCCTTGACACCAATCAAGAAATCTGAGGAACAAATGAAAGGTGACAGTTTACCATCATCCGATCTTTCTGAAGAAATCATGGAACCCGAAATTGTGGAGGAAATGAAGCCTGTCGATGTCCCTGAGCAACAAACTTCCGAGGACTCTTCTATCCTCACCGATGCTGAAGCCGAATTTGCTACCCCTGACAAGAACCAAAATAATATGATTGAGCCGACGCATATCGAGGGCGCTTCTCTATCCCTGACTGTAGATGAAGTTAAGACTGGAGGAGCTAAGATAGAAACAGCAAGGCCTGCTGATATTCAGCAAGAAATCACTGTCACACCTGAAGTACCTTCTATTGTGAACCGTGGGATTGAG
This sequence comes from Sclerotinia subarctica, assembly GCA_025389085.1. Taxonomy (NCBI): domain Eukaryota; kingdom Fungi; phylum Ascomycota; class Leotiomycetes; order Helotiales; family Sclerotiniaceae; genus Sclerotinia; species Sclerotinia subarctica. The sequence goes on along the minus strand of QRFI01000004.1, from coordinate 1,087,291 downwards.
TTCTCCGCACCTCCGAAGAGATCTAAGAAAGATAAAAATCAGCGAGGCAAGCAAGAGCAAGACTCAATTAAAGATGACATCGTGCCCAGAGACATTACACCTGCTGATGAGTCGTCCAACACTGAACCTCCAGCTGAGCAGCCAGACAGTGCACCTGTCGAGCAAATCATCACTATTCCCGCCAAAGGGTTAGCTCCTTATGACGTGCCACCTGCACCAATGACAGCAGGGCTTTCTGGTCTTATGGGTCCATTGACAGGAAGAAGGTTGAGTGTTGTGGAAATGGTTCAAGCTTTGGGATGGGGGAAAAGGAAGGATAATGCTGCTATAGCTGCAGCTGAGCAAGGACTTCCTCCAAGACCATCTACAGCACGCCCCGCATCTGGATCTTATGCAACCCACGGTTTTCCCGAGTTTTCTATGCCAAACGCCGTTGAGGACGAACCCACCACAACACTGACGCCTACTTCACAGCTTAGGGAATGGGCTTTGCCAGACAAAGACTCGGAGGAGATGTCGGAGAAGAGCGGGAACATCGTAAGCCCAGATACTGAGCCAATTCCAAGTATAGTCGTTGAGGAAGAACCTCTATCCACTGAGCCCAAGGAAGACACCGTCGAAAAAGTTCTGGAACCACAAGTCACAGAACCAAACGAGGATTTACAAGGCGACCAATTATTTGAAAGACGTCCGGGCAGGAGACGTCGTAGCATATTATCTTACCTACCGGAAGAAGCGTTCAAAGCAATGAGAGGAGAATTTGTCACGAGGGAATCGAAAACTCCATCCCTGACAGTGGACCCCGTTTTCATCGAGAAATCCCGTGAACTCACTTCTGAACCAATTTTCGACAAGCCCGTTCAAGAAAGGAAAGAATCTGAATCTGTACTCGAGGTCTCGAGCAAGCAATCGACAAAGGATAACGAGGAGCATCAAAGTCTGCAATCTTCGGTGTCGGAGGACATGCTAAAGGAAGAGGCTGTTGATGCGTCGAAAGATGCTGCTACTGAGGAACCTAAGATTCAAACACCAGAAAATAATAAGCCCTTTGTTGAACACAGTCATGAGCCCTTGGAGATCCCGCATGAACCTGTTGTGGAAGATGTTGGAGGCGCTGAGGTGCCATTTGAGGATGCTTCGGAGGCGATCGTCGACAAATTTAGCGAGCCCGAGGAATTCCATCGTGAGGTTGCTCAAGAGGACGTTTCCGCGCCACAGTCACAGACTGAGCAAATTTTTGAGCCAATGGTTGAGGAGCCTAGCGATCTTTCGAGATCTATCCGTGCGATTGACCAGGAGAATATTTCTATGTCGGAACCACTGCCTGAAAATGCTCCGGAACCAATTCTTGAAAGATCAAGTGAGCTCACTGAAACGTCTCGCGATTTCAGTCAAGAGGATGTTTTTGCGCCACAAGAATCAATTGAGCATGTTCTCGAGCCAAGTGCAACTGGCAGTGAGCCTTCTTTGTCAACAGAATCCATTTCCGAGGAAGCTACGAAGTATATCGAGGTTTCTGAACCAAGTCATATTGATGAATCCTCCTTGCCGAAAGAAGCAATCCCAGACGATATCATGGCATCTGTTGAGTATTTGGAGCCTAATCCAGACCTTCGAGACACTTACTTGACGAGAGAAGCACTTTCTGAGGATCCTGACAAGAATATTGAATCTGTCATGCCAAATACTGTTGATGACTCTCCTTTACCAAGACAAGATGCTCCAGAGGAAGCCTCAAGAGAGACTGAAACCGCCGAGCTAAGTCATAGTGTTGAAGACAAGTTCTTACAACGAGAAACACTTCTTGAGGAAACTAGCAAGGATGCGGACGAGTCTTTGTCAGGACAAATTACCCCACAGGACTCAATAGATGTGGAAATACCTGAGCCGATCCATACTAATGAAGAGAGTTCCTCACCTACAGAATCTGCACCAAAAACTGAGACGGCCAAGCCAGCATCAAGCGAAATCCTCACTGCCGAAGAAACGGAGTCTCAAAATGAACCGGTTTTACGTGGTTCGAACACGTCCAGGAAGAACAAGGAAGACAAACTCGAGCCAGAGGTGCCAACAGAAGTCACTCAGGAGCCTGAACAACCCCTTCTTGCCGAGGAACCAATCTCAGAGAAGCCTCTTAAAGCCAGGGAATTGATTAGTCGTGAAATCTTCGAGCAGCCTGTTGAGAAATCGGTAGAATCGATTGAACCAGAAATCCGCGATTACTTAGATCCTGCTTCAGTGCCACTTCCGGAGGATCCTGTCACTGAGTCCATGGAATTTAACGATCCTGCTTTGATACCACTTCCCGAAGACCCTGTGAATGAGTTTGATGAACTTGGCGAGCCTGCTTCGGTGCCACTGCCAGAAGACTCATTCGACGAATATACTAAAGTTAATGATCCTACTTCCATACCATTGCCAGAAGACTCTTTCAATGAGTTCATTGAAGCTAACGAGCCTGCTTCAAAGCCACTTTTAGAAGACGAATTCATTGAAATTAACGAGCCTGCTTTAGTGCCACTCCTGGAAGACTCTTTCGACGAGTTTACTGAACTTAACGAGCCTGCTTTGGTGGCACCACAGAAAAGCACCATCAATGAGTCCATTGAACTTAATGGACCGGCTTCGGTACCACTTCCGGAAGACGCTCCCGATGAGTTTATTGAACTTAATGAACCTACAAACTCTGACGTTCCAGGGCCATATGCCGAGCATAGTGCATTCCCCAAGAAATATGTCGTCAACCCAGAGGTCAGGGAGCCTAAAATTCGTGAGAACTTGGACTACTTAGAGCATGCTGCATCCATCCCGCTCCCGGAGGATACTGTAGAGCAGACGATTGAAAGGCCTTCTGATGTTAAAGTGCCTGCAAACAGAGATATATTGGAATTCTCAGGACCGGTTTCACCTGTCTTTACACCGGTGCTCTTGCCCAGAGAGTCTCTTCCATCAAAACCATATGCCGAGACGGAAATCAGAGCTGTCGAACCCGAATTGGAAGAAATGCTATTATTTCCAGATGTCCCGATTGCTGAACCTTCCAACGAAACGACCTTCAACAAAACACAAGAAAGTGAGGTTATTCCTGCGGAGCCAAGTCAAGAGGCGGAACAGAAACCTATTGAATCGACCACTGAACTCATCGTAACTCCAAGCAATATAGAGACAAATGAGTCTATTTCTAAAGACAACTTTGTTGAGCCAGCCGGTGACTTTTCGATGGAAGCGTCTGACATAGATGAGCAGAAACCAAAGTCGGAAGTCGCGATGCCATCAGCTGAAGACATTAGTACCCAAGCTCCAATGAAGTTTTCAGCAAGTGACGATGCTGATGACATAGCCCCTCAAGCTAATGCCCAGGATTCCATGCAATCAGTTCCGGAGAACAAGCAAACAAGCGATGAAAATACCATTCTTCCCACACTGAAAGAAGTCGATGCTAAGCAAGATAATAATTCCGAGACAGCTTTAAAGCCCTCTCTCGAAAGTCAAGAGGACATCGAATCCGTGAGTAAAGATATTCCCGACTTGCCTGAATCAAACTCTACAGACGCCTCGAGTGATAAATTCGAGAACGACATAAAGAACGGCAGACCTCTCATCACAAATCCCCCAGATGAGCTTTCTACACAGAGCACCTCAGAAATGACCCCCTCTTCCCAGCCGATTGTGCAACCTCCAGCAGAGGAACTTCATCGTGATATAACAAGTGAAGAGACTGCAGATACCACGGCCGAGCCGACTATATATCAAGAACAGACATTCGAACCTGGAATAGCAAATGAGGGCTCCAAACTCTTTGAGGAGCCAGTTATTGAGTCAATGATATCACAACCACAGACGGATATCCTTCAGGAACCAGTTGTTGAGTCCGAAAATGTAAGGGAAGAAGCTCCTGCGCCGCAGGAATCAATTGCACCACAAAATCCAACAATTGAGTTAAGAATTACAAACGAGGAGCCAGATATTGAGACAGAACAAGCTGCCGTACCTCCTCCGAAATCAACAATTGAGTCAAATACCAATGATGTGGAGCCATTTCCTTCATGGGACCCGATTACTGAGCCAGAGATCATGAAAGAGGAACTTTTTATTCCTGAGGAATCAACATTCGAGTCAACAACATCGCAACCACAGACGAATATCTCTCAAAGCCCATTAGTTGATCCAGAAATGACAAAAGAAGAAAGCTTTGTACCCCAAGAATCACGAATCAATGAGGAAAGGCCAACTTTTCAACAAGAGCTAGAAATTGAATCAAAAGTCTCCGATCCTCCAGTCAGTCTTGTACAAGACTCGGTGATTGGGCTACTACCCTGGGCAGAACAACCTGTTATCCGAAACCCAGTCATTGAGGTTAATCACCCCAAGCCAGAAGAAATCGCCTTGCCAGAATCGCCGACTGAGTCGAAATCATTTGAGCCAGAGACTATTGGAAAGTCAATCATTCAAGAGCATGCAATTGATCCCCCAAGGCCATATCTTAGATTGGATGTTCCACAAGTAATACCCCTTGAACAGAATGGTGTTGGGCCGGAACATATTCCTCTGCCAGGATCACCTATCGAACAGGAGGTTTTTGAACCGGAACATATTCCTTTGCCAGAGTCACCAATCGAACAGAATGTTGTTGGGCCGGAACATATTCCTTTGCCAAAATCACCAATTGACCGGGAATTGTCTGAACTAGAAATCCCGCTTCAACAAGAGCCTGTTTACGATTCACACATTTTTGAAGAACCAATGCTGGCTCAGGAGCGCCCAATCGATTCGGAAATCTCAAGTTTTGAACCAGGGATTCATCTAGATTTACTCCTTGAACACAAGGTCGCCGAGCCAGAACAGATCCCATTGCCAGAATCACCACTTCACCAGGAAAATTTTGAACTAGAAGCCCTTTTTCGACAGGAGCCTGCAGCAGGACCCTTCATTTCAGACCTTATGAAGCCCATGCAGGACGAACCTTCGAATGAAAGTCACCCTACTATGACTGGAACAAGAGAAAATGAATGGGCCGGGCCTGCCGAGGAGTTGAAAGAAGAAGAAAAGAATGGTGAGAGTGTCGCTTCATCAACAAAAGAGCCATCTGATATTGCGCATCAATCAGAAAACCTTGGAAACGCGCCACTCGAAATAACAGAGCCTCTGTCTGCGGGAGACGATGCAAAAGAACCTGCGCAAGAGGTTTCAGCAGAGCTTGATGAAGAGTCGTTTTTTGACGTTGTAGAATATTTCACAGAAGAAGAGATTGAAATGGATCTAGCCCCTCGGATTCCACAAGAGCAAGATGTAGTCCCTAGTTTAAAAGAGTTCATGCTGCATGAGTACAAGGCGGTACCCGCCGAAGAGTTACAGAACGTAGATTTACCGCCAGAGATGCTAATTGAGGAGCACGCACAAGGGGAGCACAGACCATCAGAAGATGATGTCACTGGGGTCTTGACCAAGAATTCCAAGGACATAAATGATCGTGAGTTTGGATTTTCTTCACCGGTACAGTTTATCCCCAAAGACACCCAATTAGGAGTACCGGATGTTGAGGACCTAGTACCTGCAGAGATAATATTCGATGAATTCAAGGCCAAGCCAACTGAAGATATGCCAAAGGAAGTTCAACAACAAACCAAGGGCGAATGGGTTCCGGTTTCTACTAAGAAATCGGAGTGGGACAAGAAGGAACATGAATCTTCTTTGTCCACCCCGTTGGAGCCCGAGGTTCCCATTGTTGCTACTGAGCTTCCTAAGGATATTTCTTCAAACTCTGGAAAGCCTGGAGGGCGGCTACCAACTATTGACGATGTATCTGATACTCATACGTCTTTCCAGATTCCACAGGTTGAAACACTCGTTCGCGCGGATGATAATTCCGATACCTCGCCCGACAAGAAATGGAAGGAAATTCCAAGCAGAGAACTTGACGCAGAGTCACGACCCCTGGCCGTAACCAGTACTGACGCTGTATCCGAAACCGAAGACGTTAAACCCGCCGATCGTTTCCCCGCCTCTCCTATTCCAATGAAAGATATCGTGCAAGCGTCCAAACCTATTTCGGAGCTGGAGATAATTTTACCCATCACCTTGCCCTCGTCATCCAAGCCAATTAGCGATGAGCCATACAACATCTCCACTGATTTATCGCAAATTGGTTCAAAGAAAGACAAAAGAAAACGTCAAGCAACGCTAAACCTGGAAACGCCTAAAGATGATCGAAGTACCTTCTGGGCAGATGAAATTCCGGAAGCGGAAGTTGTCAGGGCTGTTCCTGTCATTGAAGATATTGGACGAGATGAGTTCTATTCCCATATTGCCAGCACGGTCAAAAAACCACAGACGAATGAATTCTCTAGACCACCAGCCAAGAAAGGAAAGAAAAATACAAATAGAGAATCGTTTAATATCGAGGATTTTCGACCACTAATAGAAGCAGATCTACAGAAAACCGAGCCCATGAATGAACGCAAAGAAATGCTTTCTGTGGTACCTGCAACCGCTGCAGTTGCTAGTGAAGCTGTCTTGGCTCACGAGAGCAAGGAGCCAGAAGTTGAGCCTGTCAAGGAAGAGGAAAACCAGCCAATGCAAACGTTACTAGACAATGGAGAGAAGGGACAAGACATGGATAAGGGAAGGCCAAGTGACTACATATTTGATCATTCAGGATTGGACGACAAAGACAAGAGTACTTCCGAAGAGAGAAAGGACGAGTTCGGACATCCCAGTAATGATGAGTTTCGGGAGGAACATACGATTTTGCAAGGACCAGAGCAGATTGGAAAGATCCAAAAACCGATGATTGAACAGCATGGAGAATCAGAATCCCAAGAAGTTAGAAGGCCTACACCTCGCATGCCTATTCTGACTGATGCAGAATTTGTTCAGGAGCCAGAACAGATGGAAAGGACACAAGAACTTATGATTGAGGATCCTGGCAAATCTGCAATAGCGGAGGCTCGAGAGACCCGAACCCCTCCGCCTCTCAGTCACGTTCTTGACAACGCGGATTTCGTTCAGGAACCGGAGCAATTGGAAACCACGCAGGAGAAAACTGTCGCCGAAAGTCTTGCCGAGCCTGCGATGATTATTGTGCAAGAACCAGAGCAGATGGAAATTCCCCAAGACACGGAAGCACGAATTCCTGCTCAGCCTAAAGCAGTGGAACCTACCATTTTGCAAGAACCAAAACAAATGGAGACAGTCCAAGAACCAATGGTACAGATATCTGCCGAACCTATGTCAGAGGAACGAAAACATGTGCAAGCGCCAAAGCAGCTGGAAGCCGCTCAAGAACCAATGGCACAAATCCATGTCAGACCTTTGATAATGGAGGGTCGCGAAACCGGAATACCGACACCTCTTCGCGATTCCATTTCCGATGACGATAGGCAGCTAGAGATTGAAACAACACCAGCTAGCAAATCCTATGCTTCGAGCATGTCTCCAAGCCCGAGAAGGTCACCAATTGCACAGGAGCCTCGAGGAGATTTACCAGAAGAGTATTTCTCTAGGCGTTCAAGAAGAGACATAGAGAAGAGAAAAAGGAAGACGTCAATTGAAGTTGAAAATGAGCAAGATCTTCTACCTGCACCAATTCAAGAGGCCTTACGAAATATTATCGTCGAGCCCCGAGCTCGGCGCATCAGTCCTTCGCCAAGTCCATCTCCGACAGCCGAACGAGCTAAAAGAGCTAGATCCAGGTCCCGTCCTCCATCTCGTCCTGGTACCCCTGGGTTGACAATGCTACAGGAAGAGCCAGAGGAAGAGCATGCTCAAAATATTGGCAATAGAGACAGTGCTTTTGTTAACGACTCGCCAACTCTGCAAGACAACTTCACCAACAAACACGAACTTGTTCGTGACAGTGCTATCCACTTAAGAGACATTTCGCCTTCGGTGCGTGTCAGGTCCCCAGTGTCATCAGCCGATGCAGCTATTGGCAGCATGGAGTGGCCTCCGGTGGATGAGGATGCCGGTACGGTTGATCTCGAGCAACCGCAACGACCTAAGGTTGTGGAGAACTTAAAACGTCATGACCATGGAATTTATGATCTGCCATCTCAAAGACACAGAGAAGAAGAGCACACAGATCTACGAAGAACACAGGCAATCCATGGAATGCACCCCCCTCTTGAAGGAAAGCACAAACTCACTCGCAAAAGCTCTTTGACTCGTGGAGAAGTGGCAGAAGCGAATCATGTAGACTTTGTCCGATCCCAACGACTCAAGGCATTTCAAACGAAATCCAAAGAAAAGCTATCTGAGCCTCATCAGGCAGAACCAATCAACAAACCTGTGACCCCGGAAAAAGAACATACAAGGCATCGTGTTCACCGTTCCGAATTGCCAGACACCCATTATCGCAAGCCAAAGGAAAACAAGTATGGGGACCTTGAATCTGTTAAAACTCCAAGGGCAGAACAGCGAAGTATCTCTGAGAGCTCCCCGGCATTGTTTGGAAGTGCAGCTCTTGCAGCGGCAGGATTGGGATTTGCAGCAGCAAGGAGATCAAGTCAAGAAAGTCGACCTTTAAGTGCTCAAAGTCATAAAAGTCAAAAATCCGCTTCAAATATCAGTGTTGCTCGATTACGGACACCAGCTCCATTAGATGCGCCTCACCAGCCACAGTTTCCAGATAACGCTAGTACCAATCGTTCGTTTACACCGCCACTCCGTCGTACCGCCCGAAAAATTAGCGGGGATCTAAAATCGCTCCGTCAACAAAGTAACATTGATCTCGCTAAGGAAATTGGTCCAGCCTCTGTCGATACCGCTACATCGACATCCTCTACAAATTCTGCAAATCCAATTGCAAATGAGGGCCGAGCCAGGGCGCAAGAGATGGCTGACGTCTATGTAAGTTGGCACAAATCTGAAGATGAAAAATTTTCACCACTAATTAAAATAATGTAGGATGGCTACGGTGAAGGCCATATGGGCTCACCAAGATCCCCTACTCGACCTCACAGTATGCGACGACGACAGAGTATGCAAGTCTTGGAACTCGAATCCAAACTCGATCAATTAACTGCGGAAAATCGTGCACTCGCAGAATCAAAAGCTCATGCAGAACATATGCTGCGATCAAGCCAAGGCGCACCTGCGGCTTTGGTAGAAAGGGATGCAGAAATAGATCTACTCAAACGAACGCTATCATCGATGCAGGATGAAGTAAAAAGATTGACGGAGGTAAATGCGGGACTTACGAGCGCAGCTATTACACTGAGTCAACAACATAATGCACGATATGGCATACTCGAATCACAACATGCGCAAACTTCACGGGAACTGCAGCAAGCCCGCGAAGCTCATCACAACCTCCAAAACGAGGTGGATGGCATCATACACAACGCTATACAAGAAAGAGACCAAGAAATTGCATCATTGCGATCCCAATTGGATGTTGCTAAGGAACAAATCCGAGCAATGCAAAGGGAGATTTTAGCTGCCAAAGCTGGCGACGCTCAATTCTTGACCATCCGAGATGAAGACTATTTTGATGGTGCCTGTCAACAACTCTGTCAACATGTGCAGCAATGGGTACTTAGATTCTCGAAATTCTCCGACATGAGAGCCTGTAGGCTTACGAGAGAAATTAATAACGACAAGACCATTGATCGGTTAGATAATGCCATTTTAGATGGTTCAGATGTGGATAACTACCTCGCAGATAGAGTAAGGAGAAGAGATGTCTTCATGTCAATGACGATGACAATGGTTTGGGAATTTATATTCACTCGCTACTTATTTGGCATGGATCGAGAGCAAAGACAAAAGCTCAAGTCTTTAGAGAAAGTGTTGTCTGAAGTTGGACCATCATCAGCAGTTCATCAGTGGCGCGCAACCACTTTGACCTTGTTATCCAAACGAGAATCGTTTGCTAGGCAGAGAGAACAAGATACTTTAGCTGTGGTACATGCTATCTTAGAGACACTAACAGAAATCTTGCCGCCACCGAGCCACCTCGAAGATCAAATCGAGGAACAACTCAAGCGTGTTGTTAAAGCCGCTGTCGATCTCTCAATAGAAATGCGCACCCAACGCGCAGAATACATGATGCTGCCGCCACTACAACCAGAATACGATGCCAACGGCGATCTCGCTAGCAAGGTGTCTTTCAATGCAGCACTCATGAATGAACGCAGCGGAGACACCGTCTCCAATGAAGAACTCGAGGCACAAAAGGCTGTAGTTAGAGTTGTACTCTTCCCACTTGTCGTGAAGAAGGGCGATGATTTAGGACAAGGCGATGAGGAAATCGTGGTTTGTCCTGCTCAGGTTTTGGTTGCCAAACCGAGGATAGGGAAAGGTCCTGTAGGGAGGGTTTATAGTCCTGCTAGTGGGGATGTGGATAGGAGGAGTAGTAGTAGAACCCCGGCTAGTATGCAGAGTAGTATGCCTGATACTAATGTTATCTGAAGGAAATGAAAATAACGAAATTATGGATGAAGAAATGAATGGAGGGAGGGACATTAGAAGGACAAAATAGGTGGGATAGGGAGGGTGATGAAATAATTGATATCCTTTGGGTTCAGGTGGTGATGGACGAGTTGGATCATGTGTTTTAATATTTTTTCTTTGGTTTTTTTTTATCTTCGACGATTTCCCGATTCATTTTGATGATGATTGATGATGCTATGCATTTAGCGAATCTTTAGCTACGGCTACGATTTTTTCTTTTCATGTCGCAGGGAAAAAAAGATATCCATATTTTAACGACGATCATGACCAGATTGTAGAATTAGATGACCTTTGTTTACTTGGCTTAGTTTATGAAATCAAATGCAAACTAATTTAATTTGATCTTGATCTTTAATACGATTAATTTGAGTGATGTTCTCGTCTAGGTGATGTTGCAACTGGAAGTTGAGTTCTCGAAATCGATCTCCCAGGAATCAAATCAAAGAGTAAAACTGATCAATACTCATGTACCAACACAAGGCTGATTCCAGCATAGTCTATCCTCCAACTTACTCACTGAGGGTGAATGACTCGGTGAGGATTTCCCACTTACTTCCTTTCGCAGAAATGGAATCAAAATCAAAAAAGACAAGACATACGAAAAAGAGGTACTGGTGGCAGACACTTTGCCTGTCACCCACTACTCCATCTTTGAGTCTGAAGCGTTGTTTCTGGCAACGTTGAATAGATGTGCCATTTTTCTTCAGTCTATGATGATATGTCGGGGAGAAAGAGGTTTCTAAGATTGTGTGTGATTGGAAGATGGAGCATTGTGGGTGGAAGAAGGCTGGGGAAGAGGGGAAAGGGGAAAGGGGGAGGAGTTGACTTAGGACCTTTTAATAAATGAATTAGTTGTTCTAGGGGTTGGTGAGGGGAATTGGGTGTGACGAAGGGGGTAGAAGGAGAAGATTTTAAGCTTGGTGGTGGAAGATGGGAAGTGAAGTTGGAAAATGAAGATGGCGAAGAAAGAAAGGGAAAATGATGTTCGAGAAAGATTTGGAATTCCATATACCCGATATTCTAGCACGTATTACAGCACCACAGTAGAATATTCATAGCTGGGGTAGGTAAGATTTATAAATTAATGCTGTATAATATCATGCTACATCGAAACCATACCTCTGATTAAACATTTCTTGATTTCTCCGTGTTGAACCTAAATCACTCGTTCTGTGAGAACTCTCTTTGAGGTATCGATAGTATGATCTTGATCACAATTGATTATATTGACTTGGTTCGAGATGCATATCACAGTATAAGGTTCAGATATCAATAAAGAGTAGTACTTGGTTTGATAAGGGGAGTAAGAATATGATGTGGTATATTAATAGGAGACAAGGTCAAAAATGAGGATGAGAATAGGAATGAGAATCAGAGCTCCTATAAATAGAGCAAGGAGAAGTAACCATAATAAAAGAATTCTATGATAGCTTACAGAGATAGAATAGTAACTCTATCTATTTCACCCCAAGATATCCATCAAGGAAATATATGTTAATTTAAAATTGAATACTTAATAACTGAAGTTTTAATAATAAAGATATCAAGAGTTGAGATCTACTTGATCATATCTATGATATAATATATACTCACAACATGCGAAGTGAAAAGAATGATGTTTATAGATGTATAAGTATTTCAACTCAATATCAATCCAAATCATCATCAGTAAAAAAAAACAGCCAAAGAAGCCCATTTCCTATAAAGGAAGATGGACCTCACAAAAACAGCTTTAAATCCTCAAATCTCATCTCATGATTCTTCCTTCTAGACCATACGCAGCATCACACTTATGTCCTCTGATACAGAAATAGGATACAAGCCTCGCAAGGTTAAGGTTAGAATAGAGATAGTAAGAGAGACAGAGAGAGAGAAAACTTGTAAGGTATGATCCTAAGTAGAAATATCACACGCGGATGTAGACGTATGTACAACGCACATTATACAGTAGCATAATAGAACATGAATAAAATAATTAGTTTATCGATTATATATAAATATAAAGTTAATATTTTATAAGATTACATTTATTAAATTTATATACATATTATAAAATTAAATCTTTAATTTATTATTTAATTATATAAATTTAATTTAATAAAGTTTTAAATATTAAATTTTTTTTATATAACTTTTTGACAAAAAGAATTTCTATAGATTATTTTTTAAAGTAAATATTTAAAAGAAATTATAATTTATTTTCAATTATTTTTATTAAAAAGTTATTAAAGATTTTAATAATCTTTTGAATTTATATATAAATTTAATATAAATTGAAAATTTAAAAATTCAATCTTTTAAATATTAAAAAAATCTATTTTAAAAAATTTAAAATTTATTAACAATTATATAATGAATTTATAACTCAATTTTTTTTAAATTAAATTGATTAATTATAATTTTTTAACAAATGAACATTATAATTTTTGAAATTAAAAAAATGATTAAAAATAATACTAAAAAATATTGAATTTATTTATTAATACTTTTAAATCTTTCTAGTATACATTAAATAGATTTAAAAAATTTTCAGATTAATTTTTTAAAATATTAAAAATATTAAATTTAATATACATTTGAATATATTTAAATAAAATTAATATATTAAAAACTAAAATTGATGTTTAAAATAATAATAAATATATATATAAAAATAAAGATTTTTCAAATATTTTCAAAAACTATTATTGATTATTATATTGAAAAAAGTTTAATTATTTAATTAATTATATATTAAACTCAATATTTTTTTTATTAAACTTAATATTGTATTTAATAAAATCGATTATTTGATCTAATATATATTCACTAGAATATTATATTAGGCTTAATATATTGATGCAAATGTGATCAAATGTGAAAAAAAATCGATCTGAACATGCACTTACCCCGCTTGCTTGCAGATGGATCTAGCATCCAGTATCCATGATACTCGGAATGTCCAAACAAATCCTCTCATTCCATCAACCTTTATCAAGCACAGATGAATCCAATAAAAACTCTGATCCAGTCAATCATTATATCATCCAATTATTCAAAAACCGTGCTATGTACTCTGTACTACTCGAGTATCAGGATCGCACTATATACTTTACTACCTACCCAGCCACCCATCCACAATACTCAACATACCGAAATGCCTGACCTCTTTTCTCCTCTCTTCCCTCCTCCCCTCCTAATTTCTCATTTCTTCTCTTTCCCTCTCTTCCTTTATGCTGTGTAAGGTTACATACCAGTCCTGTATTACACTGTACTACACTATCCTATCTATTTACTTACTTGCTCAGCAGAGATAAGGAGAGTATATACTGTAGGATCATCCAATGTAACCGAAGCTTCGATCCTGCAAGCCTTATTTCACTTCACTCCACTCTTCTTCTATATAAATCCCAAAAAGCAGATAGAAATGGATAAAAAAAATACACTCTCTATATATTTCTTTATTTCTCTATTTCCTGTTCTGCTATATATTCATTTATATTTATCCATCTACTTATATATACCAATTAAACATCCCCTCATCCCCTCATCCCCTCGAACGAAAACACAACCTCTCAATCCCCTCTACCAAGTTCTCGCCTCCTTCCCCTCTCCTTGCCACTCTCGCCACTACACCACACACCACCCAATACCTAGTCCCACGCCCGAGAACCCTTCCCTTCCCGTTCCCATTTCCGATTCGTTAATTCTAATCCCATCACCTACTTCCTACTTCCGTAGTTCCGTATTTCCGGTTCTATTACTTGGTGACTTCTAGTTCCGTTACCTGCGTAGGTACCTAGGTACTGATTAGGTAGTTCAACTCCACTCCCCTCACCTAACCTATCCTATCTATCCAATCCCGCAAACCATTCACGCGCATTCACTCAAAATCACATTCACAGCCACCCATCCCAAATAGCGGAGTCACCCTACAGAGTATAGTTGGTGGGAACTGGGCGGTGTCTTGATCACATTACGTACCTAGGTAGGTACTCCCTCCTCGCTGTAAATTCAATCCTTCCTCAAGAAGAGGAGCTCCAACCAATGCTTCCCTATCCCCCAAGCCCCCAAGCATTGAGTGAGAGGTTTGTGCGGTGGGTAGGTAGGTAAGGGAACCACACGGCACGGTCACTGCGCTTGGTATTATTCACCACCATCAACCTTAGCATAGATAGTGGGGTAAGGAGGCACAAACAACGCAAAAGCTCATGCACGACACATCATAGGGAGGATGCTAGTTAGATAGGAAGCAATATAATGCACGCACAAAGAACGCAGCACGAACAAAGACCATTAATTGGTCAACGATGGTCGAAACCCCTACAAAACTCGGGAAGTGAATGACAAGCGATTCCCGATTCCCGATTCTGATGCTTAGGCTGGAGAGGGGGATATTTAAGAGTGCAACTTTCTTTTTTCTACTGATGAGTCTTACAATCACAAACAATCAAGTCTCTTGCACACATTTAACGAATCAACACTTCTTCAATATATCCTAAACATCAAACCTTTTAACCACAAACCACCTCAAATCTATCAACATGCCTGAAGATCACGGATGCAGCTGCGGTGCCTCTTGTATGTATAGCCTTTTCCACTCTTCGGTTCCGGCATACCGTTACTCGGATTGCTTTAGATGAAGATAAAAGGAGAGTCCTACTAATACTACTCATAGGCCAATGCCCAAAGGACAACTGCAATTGCGGCAAATAAATCTCTCGACATGATCCTCAAATCCGTTTATTAAACACCTCATCTTCTCTCGAAATCATCTCGAATTTTCTCTTGAAGTCCTCTTCTTCGATACGAACAAAACAATTTGATCTTTTGGGCGGACGCTTTTTTAGTCAACGGGCACGCATTGGATACAGAATGATCGTCGTTGGTTTGGGCTTGATGGGGTGAATTTGGAGGGGTGGAAAGCTTTTGATACCGGGGTTTCATGCGGAAAAGGCAACGGGAAGGAAAGGGGTTCTCGAACTTGCTTTGATAACATCAAATCAAATGACATCTTGACTCCAAATTCGTTATCGTAAATCCCTTTCGAGGTGATGATCTTTGTGATTGTGACATGAGAACTCATCTATCTTTTCTCGACAGCGAAGTTACCCCACCATGTCCCATCGGCGAATGCGGGGAAAGAACAAATAATTCTTCACGTCAGGACGGTCTTGCCAATTGTTTCTCTTTTCATTTGTTATAGCTTGACCCGATCCATATCCTCTACTTGCTTTATCAAAGTCATCAAAAGCCTTCCACAGCCGGAAAGTTCCTCGATGGATGGGTCACAAGCTTTCAACCATGGGAAAGTTCCTCGGTGAATGGGTTGCAATCACCAGCTTGATCCCAGCCCATTACCGAGTTCAAAGTCGCCAGCTCAAACTCCAAGACTTTTCCTACCACACTTACATTGTCACACAGCGTAAACACTGATTGCTCTTCCCTACTTTTCTGGAGGATTTGATTGGAACGTCCGCAAAAGTGTTGCCACGTCGTTAAAGCCTTCTCATCTGCCCATCCTATCATAACTCAGTCAACCTTGCCATCCCGTTCAAGAATAGATATGTCACATTAATCTCAAAGCACCATTTTGAAATTATTGTTGAGCTATCGCCGACTATCATCAGTGTGTCCGAAAAATTCACCGTGACTCCATCCGGTGGCTGTTTTACCGCGATATCATATCCCCCTTTAAAGCAAGCTGCATCATCGACTTATATCCAGAAATTTGCCGACACCGTGCTACCCCAAGTGAGGCCATGCTGCTCAAAATCGGTGCGATGATCATTTAACACCATCTCACCACGTTTTCACATATCTACCCAATTGTCATCTAGTTCGTATTTCTCAGGTTAAGCAAAACACTGACCTGGCACCAAAATCACGGGCAAGGACACCAACGCCGTCGAGTAAGTGTCACCAGATAATGTTTGATTCCTTGCCTGTTCTTCCATCCGTTGTGATTTATCGTATCTGACCGTAGTTGGGGAATATCTCTCTATTCGTCAAGGTAAATCCTAGAACCATAGATCAGTTGCAGGAAGAATCCTGTGTCTCACTCAACCCTTGGCTTATTTCACAAGCTCCTGGTCTCCAGCAGTTAAAGGCTGAACCTCATCATCCGAGTATAAGTATCTGCTCCCCTCTTCATTTTCTGGGAATTCGTCCATCTGTAAACATCAACACAATCACTCAAAAAACATCAATATAAATCTAAACAACAAGACCAACACCACAAACCTCACAAAAACCCATACCAACGGTCATCATGTCTCCTTGCTCTTGCTGCACTCATGCTGCATCTGAATGCTCGACTTGCACCTGCTGCAAGGACAAGGTAAGCTCATCTTTTCCGCCATCGAGGAAGAATAAATATTAACAGCTCCTCCCACAGCACTAAGAATCTCACCTATCCCCTCTCCTCACATCAATCCATATACATCCAGCCTTTCTGTCATCCTGTCGTATCACCAGCCATCTCGACTAAGACAGCGATACGATAACGCGAAGATCACGAAGAGTTGAATGGTACATCATTTGATGGGTTGGAATGTTGATTAAATTTTTTGATTAGAGGTGGTTTTCGCATATATATTTCTTTGGGGTGAGATAGTGGGTGTATGGCCATCTTTTTGACTGCTTGTGCTGTTTTCAAGGGACGGGGATCTGAAGGGGAATACACTTGACTTGATATTTGTTGGTGGTTTATGATGAATTCATTACCTTCGCTTCTGTAATCTTCCATTTGACTCGGCCGTGACAGGATGAACTGAATTGTAAATGGGTGTTTGTGCTGCGATGCTTAATATGAAGCTGTCCTTGGAATAGTGGTAGGTGGAAGGACCAAGATATGAGGGAGTGTGTAGATGTCTCATGGTTGACAACTTCAAGATGGTCTGTAGAAGCAAAGCTCAGACACGAGACAGGACCTAAGCTAATGTTACCACCATCATAGTAATCCATCAAAGGTCGCTCATGATACCAAAAACTTCTTGGCCAAAGTAGGCTGAGGATGGATGAAGATAGAGGGCGAAAGTCTGCTAATCGAGCCAAATATAGCATATGAAATAAAACACAACCAGCAAACCCAAAAAGCAAAGACACCACAAAAGAATAATACAACAAGAAAAAGACCAAACAGATAGCTATCTAGCCAGAGCGAAATGCTCGACTTTATAGCCCTTTGGTAGGAGCACCTGTCCACCTTGATGGATACCTACCAAGTCCGTGTCACTCTTCATTATCAATACCTTGATGGGTAGCTGACGGGTAGCTGCCTATTACCTATTACCTACTACCTAATAATTGATAGCTCTCCCTGCTTATCTATCTATCAGTCTATCAGTCTATTACTCGTGGATCCTATGGTTATAGTAGTGTTAGGATGTCCATCTGATACCATCCATTTAATACTCCCAAACACCAAACACGGCATCTAGTCTTTGAATCCAAGGCATTCGAGTCATTCAAGTCGTTTACATTCATGTGCAGTAGAAGGATTTCGAATATGTGGGTTATATTTTACCATAGGACTGAGTAATATGTGAAAAAGTTTCAATTTGTCTCGGGGCACATATCAAATCAAATGTTAGCATCAAATAACATTGCAGTGCAGGCCCGAGATTCGACTTTGTGGTGATTTTGAAATTTGACAAAAGAATAAATAATTTGGTTTTTCGTAACACAAACCAAAATCTATCACCTATCGTACATTGTCATAATAGCCATCCATCAATAGTGACCATATCATCTTCTATGATATCTTGGCCATGGCTTGATGTGCCTTTTCCTGAACATCCCCAAGCTTCTATCAATCTATCTTGAATGTGTTTGGTTGGCCATGCATGTTGTTTCTCGGTATATTTTAATACTTCAAGAATACTCTCTTGTTCTTCGATTTTTGTGAACTGTTCGCCGCCTGTAAAGGAAAATCATTAATTAAATTTCTCATTCGCTGATGAAATGTCGAAAGACCTACACATGGAAATAGCCATACATGCCGTGTTCATGGCAGGCGGAGACCGATGATTTGATATTGCAACGCCACAAAGACGTTTAACCATCGTGTTTATTTGTACCTATAGATTATGAATTAGTATGGCAATCAAAGTCATACATGAGAGAAAATACCTCTATTCTTTGGCTGGCTGCTCGATGACCGGGTCCCAGTCTTGGTATCCGCGGATTGTAGGTCGTGAGTAGGATCTGAGAGATGTCCATATGTTGATGGGCGGTGACTGTTCTCTGTAGTAAGCATCGCATTCTCTCAATAAATCTGGAAAAGCTTACCATGACAATCAGATAAATACCATATCTCTGGTAAGGCCTGCTTTGTATTCCAAGTAGCACTTCTTTGGTACAATGCGTCGAAGGATTGTGGTCGCAAGTTTTCCCAGCCTTCATGATACTGAACTAGCATATCATAATCACTATTAGTTTTACTCCCGTGGCCATAACAGTATTGCAATATATCGGCACAATGAACAATTGTCCGATAAGCCCAGGTAAAATCGTCTGCATATTCCAAAGACCGATACTCGTGGCACTGCAAAGGCATATGAAAAGGCCTTTGCTTGATGAATGCCATATGAACTTCTTGCCTATACGCCACCCGAAAAGCGGCTCTACGAAGACTGCTATCAAGACCTCCTGATGCTTGAGCTGTGATAAATACTTGAGTCCCCTTTTGCGCCCAATCTCCGCCACTCAAAGGAGCTACAATATGTGATTAGTCAGTTGATACCAAATTTCATGTATTGGAAGAGCGAACCATCGATTTCCTCATAGAACCTCAATATCACAGAAGCCACCAACAAATTTTCATCATATAGGGCATCGAGATCATCTGACACAGATACAAGATGCTCGATACATTTGCTGTGATATTCAACAGCAGTCTCCATATGTAAGTTGGGCAGCTGTTTTCCGTGGTATTCGACTACGCCATTTTTCTTGTATTGCTCAAGTTGGCAAAGATGTCTCGCGGACGCTGTATAAATAGCATTGAGAAGTGCGGGACAATGTTTTGCTCGCTGTGGGACTACTAAAGCAAAATGCCGTTCTGGGTCACAGAGGTCAAACTGGAAGGAGTCGTTAGTAAAAATAGCTTTTCGAAAGGGACACACGTACCAAGCAAGCCAACTCATCTGCGAAATATCTCAAAAGACAGGCTTCTTGTATTTCCGACTGTTGTAGCCCATCAACGGCTTCAATACCAACATTCAATGCTTGAGGGAAGAATGTAGATACGGATGATCCTACAGGTCGCTGGAGCATAGTTCCATCAAATATGCTCGATTCGGTGAGACGACCATTGGTTTTTGCAGGCCGTCTTGGGTAGGACTTGACGTTCGAATTCTTATTTGAAAAAGTTGAATCACAATCATCTGGCCTCCGTCTCTTCACGGGGGATTTTGCCTGATGCTTGGAGAAGGAACCTCTAGATGCTTTGGTTCGAGAGATAGGAGCTGATTCTACCAACTCTGTCGGGACAACCGATTGAGGCGTTTTCTTCCGTCGATCAATTGACTCTGATGTGGACTCGCTTTCACGTTTTAGTACTGTTGTATATATCTCATCTAATTCGGGAGCCTCATCGACAAACTCGGAGCATACTAGAATACCAGTGAGTGAGAATAATTGGCGGACAGGTAGATTTTACTTACTTTTTCCCGATGTTTTCACCCATACTTGATCCTTGAAGTCGGAATCGTAACGGGCACTGGAACCATGACGAAAACGTAAGTTTCCAAATGAGTTAGAAGAGCTCGTATGGAGACTTCCGTCTTCTAGTTAATCATGTCAGAAATTGAATGTAAAAATAGGGAAGAAGTGATTTGACAATAAATCAAGTATCGAAACTCGGAGGTTTCAGCTAAAGTCCCCTAAGCTGCAGGATGGCGAGAATTGAGAGCTGAAGACTCTCTAATGCACCTACCAATGTGGTTCTGCTCAATTGCAGAAACCCTAATAGTCGCATATTAGCCAATTCCGACAAAACATGTTGAGCTGCCTTTATTGTATTCGGCGGTGAGATAGATTACCTAGGACTTGACATTGAAATCTTTCAGAAACCTCGATATTCTCGTGTGACGGGTATCATCACTATATGAATTCCTCGTGGTAAACAGCATTTGCAATTGCTCGAAGCTCAATGGATGAAAATTGATGTCTTCCAATATTTACAGTATCGTGTAATATACTGAACTTGTGATGGAAGAAGACGTGGGGAACTGGGGTAAGAGGGTGGGGGTCTGGTAATGAGCGGGCAAAGCTGGGGAGTTGGCGGCGTCGGAGATATCCTTTAGTACCTACTCCGACAGGACAGAGTATATCGTAGCCAGGGCTGCTGACCCTACAAATTCTAGTTTTGCATATAGTAATAGTATATGGATATTTCCACTACCTCCTCTATTTGAGAAGTTCAATGAAGAAATTATCTTTCGATTTGCTTGATAGTCTCTGCACGACTTAAGATCTATTATCTTGCAGCATCAACTTTCAATACATTGAATACCATGATTGCACGCTTCTGATCTTGACCACTCCCTCAATACTAGAGTGGAAGAGATTTCTGCCGTAGCTAATGACCAACAAGTCATGATACTCGTAAGTGCAAACAGGCCCAGAACCGAAGATATTCCGACTGTTAGGATAAACCGTGCTGTTGTGCATGTACGTCTGCAGATTATTTCATCTCTCATGCATGCTGATGCAAAGACTCCCGAATGAGAAAAAAGATAATCAGGGACAATGATTCAACTCTTGCAACTTTTGCAACTTCACCGACTTTGTGGAATGCGATAGGAGGTCGATGGGGCGTCGAGGGGGTTTTCGTTCCACTATCATGTGACAGGGAAGTACATGGAGGTTGGAAGATTTTCATTTTCAAACTTTATACTCTGTACACTACCTAGGTACTACGATAATCGATTAGATTCTGGCACCCTCGAAACATGATGATAAGATTCAAAGACACTCGTCGTTGCGAAAATCGAAGCTAGCAAGATAGCATTTTAGTCATCATGTGATGTTTCATGTTAAAAGACAGCAATGCTCTCCTGGTTCGATGAAGAAGACATTCATGGAAGTAGTCATGATTAGGTAGGTAATAATTTTAACCATCAGCAAGAACTTTATTGGTTTGACGAATGAATTGAAAAAGTACCTAGGTGTGTTAGTTGCTTGGATATGAACTCATTCATAGGTAAGGAAAATAAGAGGCTCCCCAACTCATTTATAATTTTCATTCTCGATGGACCAATTACTCTTGTGCAACGACCTCATTCCCATATTGATTAAAATATCTACCTACCTACTATTTACTTACCTGCCCAGTACCTACTATCTACCTACCAAGCATCCAGTTGAAAAGAGAGGAATGTTTTCGAACCATTACCATTCTCACCAACTAAACCTCAAACACCTAAACATCTAAACACTCGCTCCAAACTCCAAACTCCAAACTCCAAACTTCAAACTCCAATTGAAATTTGTTTTCTTCCCTCTCTGTCCTTCCGATCTCATTGAAAAGTAATCTTTCATCAAATTCCAGTCATTTGTTGATTGTGAAATACATTCATTACTGGATTACCCATTACCCATTCTCCATTCAACGTTCTCCATTCTCCATTCTCCTTTCTCCTCTTTTAGACCTCGCTCCCCAATAGAATATCGTATGCTCCTGTACAACTCCGGGGCCTTTTTACCAAATCAAAACTGATAAGACCTCATTTCGCATACAATAATTGCAAAGGTAAAAGCTTCGAGACTAGACCGTCGATCCCCTTAACTTAACGGTTTTGCTTTGATAGCACCGAAAACCCAAAGCCCTTCAGAATAAGCTCACAATTCCCGATTGAATCTCTTTTTCTCAAACGGCCACCTTTGACGTTCCCTCAATCTCGTTCGATGTAATGAGATGAGATATTCCACAGTCGCTTTTGCGCCATTGAACTTCGATGAATTCTCAAAGCTAGATAACAAAATCAACTCCAATGACAGTGCTTAAAGACGCGTTTGCGCGATCCGATACATTTTTGCGACCCCGGTCTGAATATATTTCGAGTCCCGGAAAGCAATCCGACGATTCTACACCTTCGACGCCTGATAAAGATTCAGAACGAAAACCACGGGCTGTGCGAAAACCCTCGCCTGGTCTTGCCGCTCGACTTGCAGCGTTAGGTTTTGGAAAGGACCCCGAATCAAATTCAACAACGACAACGGCACAAGCTGAACGAATTGGGCGCATCCCTGAAGATCAAATTCGCCAACTTGACCACCTCCACCGCGCTAATTCGACGAGTTCGCACATTCACCGTCGAGGTCGAGCTTGGAGTGGCAGTATCGGTCTCTTGACTCCTCAAATAACTGGCGGTAGCTTTAAAGAGACAAACCTTCGAGAGATCACAATCAGTGACACGCGAGTACCTGACGGTGCCACACACTCAACACCTTCGCCTGATAGCTTTCGTAATCAGGAGATGACAACAAATGTTGACCTTACAGGAATGGATTCTCAGAAGTATCGATTACCAGAACATACACATGGAAATGGCATAAAGACGATGGCAGATGTAAAGCAGGCGCATATTGTGCGAAGGATACCTCCTGTAGAAGAAATCAAAATACCTCCACCTCCTGTTCATGACGACGAAATACCTCCACCTCCCATAGCTAAAGATACACCGCCAAGCGCGACAACACCCAGCGAATCCTCGAATGATGTCTCATCCTACTTCAACCCTTTCGGCCATCAACGGGCAGGGTCAATATACACACTGTCGCGGGCGTCTTTCGCAAGTCAACTTGCCCAATTGACGTCCTTGCAACTGCCAGATGCCGCCTCGTTGTCAACAAAAATATCCGCAATTCCTAGCTCGAAATCCGCCTCAAAGGCATTAATGGGAGCTGCAGAACAAATCAGGAGTTGGATATCAAAGGCATCAGACGTTGTCTCTGGCCTTGATGGAGAGGACGATGTGGAATGGGCTGCAGCTGGTGGTAGGGAAGGACTAGAAGAAGTTGATAATGCGATTACACGTTTCGAAAAATTAATTAATGTTTATGTCTCAGCCATCGAATCATTACAAGAACGGACTGATATTGCTACGGTACCTGCAGACGAACTTCAAAGGGTCGTACTACAGGTAGAAAGTATACTTGAGGAATGGGAAAAGATCAAGAGAAATCTGAAGGCGGTAAAGAACTCTGTTGAGATTGCTATGGAATGGGAGGAGCTGTGGAACACAGTATTGGGCGATATAGGCAACGAGGTGGATATTCTGGCACGTCTCGTTTTTGAAATGGAGGAAAAGAGACACAAGTCCTTGGCAGAAGCCGATAGCGACGGAGTTGATATCAAGGAGCTTGAGACCATCGTGGAAGAAACGCCCCGGTCCAAGGGGAGATTACAGATCGGCAGTCGATTCGGCATGTCTTCCTCCTCCCCAGCTTTTCCTTTGAGCCCGAATTCGCCAGTGACGCCGATAATGGCCCAAGACGACTCGAGTCTACTAGCATTATTTGCACGAATGCAGCCTTTGAGAGCTTCCTTGGACTTCTTACCTATGAGACTGTCAACATTTCATTCTAGAGCCGAAGCTATATTTCCTACGGCTTGTGATGAACTGGAAAGTCGCCGAGGTGGATTGGAAAAGAGTTGGAAGTCTCTTGAGAAGGATGCCGAATCATTACGAAGGGAACTTGGTGAGGATCGGTGGGTTCTCGTCTTCCGCGGTGCGGGTCGACAAGCACAGAAGATGTATGAATCAGTCGAAAGAAGTTGTGCCAAGTTGAAGGAATCTCTTGACAATGGGGTTCATCTGAATAATCCAGCTACAATGGGCAAGAAGATAGAGAGTTACGAAGCGAAGAAGGTGCATTACGGTCCAGCCATTGAACGAGTTCTATCCATCATAGAGAAAGGGGTTAAGGACCGCCTCACTGTCAATGGCGAGATTTTGAGATTACACTCAGACATGCAACAGAAGTGGGATTCGTTAAAAGGCCAAATGAATGAGCTGGACACAACACTTGAAGAACTCCAGGCAGATCACAGAAATCAGCAGCTCAGGGATTCAATCTCAAGCACTGTCTCAAATGATCGATCAACCCTGGGAAGCTTCAGTAATGACACACCAGGAAGTTCACCAGCATCTTCAGTAATAATGTCAGGTTTAGGCAGTAAGCTTGACGCCACGACGTCTGGTAGAAATGGCAAGATGCGTTCCACTTGCAGAACTAGTTCACCCAAAGTTGGATCAAATAGAAACCTAAGTGCTGGACAACCTCCACGTTCTTTCAGTCGAGCATCTCCATCTCCTATCCCTTCCCGACAAGGCTCAGCAACTCCAACAGCTCGACTTCCCCGACCTTCCAACACTCCCGTTGACAATCGTCCTCGATGGAACAGCAGCACCAATACCAATGACACACTTATCGGTCATGGTTACAAACCTCTTAGTATCACAACTCCAAGTCCCAATCAACGTCGTCCACCTTCTACCAATTCGAATCGTTCCACTAGGTCCAGCACGTCCGAGTCCAAATTACCTCTACGAAGCCCACTCGGTCGTGGAAGTACCGCCTCTCCAGTCATCCAAGAGCCTACAACCCCTTTGGGAAATAGGCCGGCCTCGCGAACGGTACGACGTGACGCTTCTACTCCCGGACCATACTCTCAACAAACACTATCAGTTAACTCACCTTCCCACCCCCGTCTTCTTGGTAGCAAATCGTCCATGTCCAATCTCATAGGTGGCAATCGTCGGTCCTCGATGCATCCTTCGTATACATATGACGCCAGATCTAGCAGCCCCGTAGTCAGGAGACCTGCTAGTTCATTGGCTACCGGCAGAAGGATTAGTCTTCTGCCAACCCCGAGAGGTAGAGACTCGGCAATGGCTGGTAGGGACAGCCCCGCACCAAACAGAGGTAGCAGCACGTCTACCACTGATAGCAAAGGTAACCCTAAGAAGCCATGGAGACCATGAAGCCTTAAGAAACGATATTTATGAGTAGCTGAGACACTTTGACTGGGTTGGTTTTCCACCGTTTGATTTAAGATTTACACAGCATGGTTTGTAGGCGTTTTCCACTTCTTCATCACACCATTTTGAAACACGATGCTTTTAGCGAATTTTAATTTTTTTATGCCGTGGAATACACAATGTGGATGGAGCATTGAAGGAGTTTAAATGGATGGAATGATTGAAACGTGTGCCGGTACAAGATTCTTGTTTCTCTTTTTTTTAATTTCATATTTGAAGAGTATAGAAGAGCGATGCGATGGAATGTGATGGAATGGGGATTTGGAGGGTGTTGAAGGACCGCGTGAAGTAAACGAAGAAGAATGATACCATTACCTGTATGATAGTGAAATTAGGATTATTTAGCGACGCAAAGACTGTGATACCCTCTAATTTATAATCATAGATGTATATGTTCTCTCGAGCTGATAGGATGATAGGATGTGAGATGAGATGAGGTGATTGTGAATAGGTAGGTGATGGCTAAGGCATTTCCTTTATGCTCCTTTTATCACCCAAAACATTTTGTCGGTGTACAATGAATGTAGTTAGTTGTCCATTTATCTAATACCTAGGTAGATATTGAAAAAGTAGGTTTGGTTTGTTGCTTACTTGCTTATTTACCTATTTACCTGTTTATCTTCTTACCAACTCTTGTAACCTGTGTTAAAAATTCATAATATAGGTATTGTATCATATCTACAGAGTAGTTATCGATATATCTATCTACCTACTTACTTATTCCGTACGGAGTATAGCTAGTACCTAGTAATAGCACCCACCAAACATTACCAATCCCATCCGATGATTCGTTTGATGATTTATTCGATGATTTACGGATGTATTATTCCCCATACGACCTATCTAGGTAGGTATAGAGTAGATGTAACTTATATAAGTCGAGTAAACCATGATTAAAAGTGGATCACCTCGTCACTTTTTCTCTCCGTTTAACTTTTAACCCCAGCTTTGTGGGGGTACTTTCACTAGGTAGGTACTTTGCATTACTAGGTAGAATCTTTTGTGGTTTCCGGTTTAATGGGTGCCGAAGTCGCTGGTTGGTGTGTTTGTGTTCGTGTTCGTGGTTGGGGTGAAGTGTGAAGTGTGAAGTGGAAAGTACCTAGTGCAAGTGAAGTATCTTGTACAGAGTATATTCTCTCTCCTTTACACTTACTACCTAGGTCGGTACTTACTCTTTATTAAAGTTTTACGGGATCTTTGAAGATATACGGATTTGATATCTGTATTCTATTGTTTTAGTGATTCGATTGGTTAATTGGAGTAGCACATTCTCAAAGGTTGAGTGAAAATGACAAAGACGTTTAAGGGTTCCGAAGGTATAGTATCTTTGCTGCATCTTATCCCATCTCATCTCTACTTCCTCTATACCTTCTACCTATGCTTGATTTGCACATGCCCACGCTCCAATTGATCCATCCCATTTCACTCATTCTCATCATCTATTCCAATAAACTAATATACAACAACAGTCGCATCCCACAATACTCCCGAGTCATGCTGGGTATGCATCAATTCAACCATCTACGATGTAACGGAATTCCTTCCCAACCATCCCGGCGGATCCAAGATTGTTCTAAGTCTTGCTGGTAACATAGATGCTACCGAAGAATTCGAAATGATTCATCCGCCTGGAACTTTAGAAGAGAATCTCGATGCCTCCAAAATCATCGGCAAGATTGACGCTTCAGAACTAAGAGAACCGGTTGAAGAGAAAAAGAGTTCCCCTGTTGAAGATGCGGGTCAAAAAAACGAAGACGAAGATGCGATTGATACAAATACCGATGTAAAGACCCTATTGAATCTAGACGAGATTGAACAGTTGGCCACCAAGAAAATGTCAAATAAATGCTGGGCGTATTATTACTCAGCGGCTGATGATCTCTGGTCGAAAGGTTTCAATAATGCGGTGTATCGGCAGATTCTCCTTCGACCACGAGTCTTTGTCGATTGCACGAAATGTGATTCTTCAACCACGATCTTGGGACAAGAAGTCGGGTTACCAATTTTTGTATCCCCTGCGGCAATGGCTAGATTGGCGCATCCAGCTGGTGAACAGGGGATTGCAAAGGGAATCTCGAGCTTTGGCGCTGTGCAGATTGTCTCCAATAATGCGAGTATGACTCCGGAACAAATTGTAGAGGGTTCACTTCCGGGACAGATTTTTGGATGGCAGTTGTATGTGCAGAATGAGAGAAAGAAGAGTGAGGCTATGTTGCAGAGAATTAATGCGATGAGTGATAAGTATAAGTTTATCGTTTTGACGTTGGATGCCCCAGTGCCAGGCAAGAGAGAACATGATGAGAGACAGAAGGATGTAGGAGCCAATTTACCTGTTTCATCATCAGTAAAGGCAAAGGAGAAATTGGAAGATAACAGTCCGCCAGCTGGTAAAGGTGGAGTAGGAAAACAATTGTTCATGGGAACAGCTGCGGATTTGACCTGGAAAAATACATTGCCGTGGTTGGCTCAACATACTAAATTACCAATTGTGTTGAAGGGCATTCAAACTCATGAGGATGCATATCTGGCGTCTCAATATTCACCACAAGTCAAAGGCATTATCCTTTCGAATCATGGTGGAAGAGCTTTAGATACAGCGCCACCGGCTATCCACACACTCATGGAGATTCAAAAATACTGTCCGGAAGTTCTTAGCAGGATAGAAGTTTGGGTCGATGGGGGTATCAAGCGAGGTACAGATGTGGTGAAAGCTCTATGTCTTGGAGCTAAAGCTGTTGGAGTCGGCAGAGCTGCATTATTTGGTCTCGGAGCTGGTGGTCCAGAGGGTGTGGAGAGAACTTTTGAAAGTAAGTCATATCTGATTTTCTAAATTTCATGCAGTACTCCCACTCCCTTTATCTTAAAGAATGAGTAGAAGAACAATCGAGGAATTCACTAACACATCCATCCACTAGTCCTCAAATCCGAAATGGAAACTTGTATGAGGCTTCTAGGTGTAGAGAAGATCAGTGAATTAGGCCCCAAACATATCAATGCCAGAGCGGTAGAAAGAGATTTATATGATGGACATCCCGGATTGGAGAAATTAGGATTGTGGATGAAGGCGAATTTGTAAATTAGGAGGAGGGAATGTGAGTATTGGGTAGATGGGATGTATGTATGTATGGTAATGTGTATTTGGATAGATGAGTTAATAGATCGATTATATATATCATTTAATATACAGATTCGTTAATGTATCATTAAGTTTAGTACTTAGATTGTGAGTGTGTTTATTGGTTTTCTTTCTCTTTTGGATTTTTTAGAGTATTCTCGTAATTATATATAGTAATTAGAGGATTAAATAGGAATAAGCAAGCTAATAATTAGTAAAAGAGTAACCTATAAGTACCTACCTACCTACCTACTAGATCCTTTGAATACCCAAGTACTATGAAGCTAGAAAAATACAATATAACCATGATCCAGAGACAGATAGATAGATGTTAATATATCTATCTACCAGGTACCTAGGTACCTAGGTATATGTATGCAGAGAGGAAAATAAGATATTAGGTAATTAATAAGTCATGAAATCTTACAATAGGGAAATAAGGTATTAATATATTAATATTAATATTAATGCAAGAAAGAGTCTTAACAATGCGTACGGATTGGATTGCGGAAAGGGAAGGTAGTAGGGTAGTAAGTTAATAAATTGTGAGTAGGACTTATTATTTATTCATGGGGATCTTTCTAATTATTTATATATGTATATTCTTTCAGCTCATCACAAGCTGGGATGGAGGAAAAAATTCAAGATAGGACAGGATGAGGAGCTATCTGTTGATGTATCTGTTGTTAATGTAAGATTAACTCTCGTTTCATTGTTGACAGCTATCGTACCATCTCCAGTACGTTCAGTAAGTGGCAAAATTCGATAGACTATTGACTTTCTACTCCTATCCTCATGCACCACAACCAAGCACAACAAGAAGGCGGCAGGAATGAAGCATTGGTGACGGGAAAAATGGCTCACTCGTTGACGTTCCTGTCTGTATCTTTTTGTTCCAGTTATGTTATTGAGTAATGACCGGATGGCCGGGTCATGTATAAAGACTCTGGAATATTCCTGATGAAAGTTTCACTGCAGCATCTTCTACAGTACTGCATCTGTATTTGCCATTCATCTGCAGATTGCCGTTGAAATCTCCGAGAGGATCCAATCATTAGGATCGCTTGCTCTACTTCTAAAAATCACCATGCTCCCAAAACTCGCACTTGTCTGTCTGGGCAACCTCGTTACCTCAATCTGTTGCATCGATGTAACAGTAAATTCCATTCTCGATGCCGAGATCAAAGTTGCTTCTAGCCAGCTTGACAAAATGAATCTTCTGTTGATTGACAACCTGACTTGGTTCTTCGATTTTACAACGCAGCCTCACTGCACCTACACGCCAGGCGCTGTTGTCAACGCTGATGCTGCTACATTTCCTGCTTCAACTAATTACGGCATGACGATGGCCTTGGTAAATTTGGGCCCATGTGGAATGTTACCTCCTCATTACCATCCGCGTGGGACGAATTTCGTGGTGGCAGTTGAGGGTGTGACACAGACGTGGATGATTGAGGAGAATGGGGCAAAGATCGTTAATCAAACGTTGAGGCCATGGCAGATGACAATCTTCCCGAGGGGCAGTATTCACAGTATGCAAAACATAGGTACTGTACGTCCTCATAGGTTAAGATTATCAATGCTAAATGGAATCAAGGTTGTACCAAAGCTACTCTTGTGTCGGCGCTGAATTCAGAGGATGCAGGCACACAGAATATTCTTAATGGGTTTGCGCAACTGCCAAAGGATATAATGACAGCTGCTTTTGGTAATCCGATAGGAGGGTTCAACCTGCCTCCTATACTAGAAGTAGGCACTGGCAGTATAATTGGATCTGCAACGTGCCTGGCAGCTTGCAGAGGGAAAATGTGATACCGAATCTAGAGCTCTTTCAACTGTAAGTGATTGACCCTCTAGCGGCTCAGTGAAGTTGCTAGGATTCGCACCAGATGTCTTCTTTAGTGTTATGTTGTAGTGGCGTTTGATGATTGGATGTACAACACAATATGGCGTCGTCGTTTGGTGATTGGAAAAGACAACATCATCTGGGGTTGTGGATTATTTCTTGGAGGAAAATATGTAGCGACTTGATATAACAACCGTGCAAAGTATTTTTGACGTCGTCCCTACTTGTCTTGGTTTGCAATATATCCGTAGTAACCACGCAGATTAGTCTGACACTGGCTGTCAAGGTTGATCAGACGAGGAAATCATGAATTCACACTGCTCTTTATTTGCCTCCAAACTTCTTTGCGACCCAAGCACTTCCATATTCGTCATACTCTTGCTTCGTTACTGATAACTTCTTCAAGACATCGGGATGTTTCGCCAATTCTGCCCCACCATTCCAAGTGCTGATAATCGGATGTTCTGGTCTCGCACAACGAACGTAACATTCTGCTGGTGCAAGTGCCTTGATCTCAAGCTGAAGCCTCAAAATGAATCCTTCTATCTTTGAACTACCTCCTACGACAATGATATTCGCGAGGAGAGCTGGCCATAGACCCATGGGTAAGGAAGAAAGACTTTCCATGACTAATTGAGCTATGCCTGATTGTCGCATACCAATATCCGAAGGATTAAAAAGTAATTCCGGAACCGTGAATCGTTCGTTTCTCAAAGTCAAAATATCTTCCGCAGCTTCCGCCATCTTCCCTTTCGTCAACTGCTTTAATTTTCCTGCTTGTAATGGATCATGGTCGCGCACGAAACCTTGAGATCGATTATGATAATCAGGGAGAACGTAATCTTTAGCTATTCCACCACCTGTCTCAAAAATTTCTCTGCGGTCTCCTCTGGTTCCTTTCCATGTCTTCTCCATATCGCCATTGAAGTCCCTTGAGACATAACAGCATGCTTCTTTGATCTCGTTGACCAAATAGGTATCATTACGCATGTCATACTGCCGGAGAGAGATTAACCGTGTCAAATAATTTGTCATGAGCTTGCCTCCCACGTCTAATCTCCGGATGGCTGATTGTAGAGGGCGTCCTTGTAGAACAGGCGTGATGGTCGTATGAGAATATCCGGCATCGATGAGAAGAATTATCTCGGCAGGTAGAAGAGGCTGTGATGGATCTCGAGCTGGCCCTTTGAATATTCCTTGAATATCATTATACGCATTAAGAATGGGACCTGGTTATTCATTAATGCCAATCCGCAGACGAAGCATATTATTACATACCGGGGCATCGATAGTAGTTAGCAAAACCAAATTCCTCAAACACCATCTGATCACAGTTTGTCTGCAGAGCCGGTAGCGCATTAGGAGCCTCTGTCAATATTAGTCCTGTCTCTCGTGGATCGCAATGCAGCGGTGCTTTTTTGTCAAAGAATTCGTGCTCCCATATTTCTTTTTCTGCTTCCCAGTTCACCAAATACCCTTTTTCAACAGGTCTACGAAAAACGATGTCTCCAAAATCCTTACAATTATCCAACTGCGATCCAATGTAAACCTTCTTTTCGCGGTCGCGGGCGATACAGTTAGGTAGAATTCGCGGCGAATCTGTGGATTCTGGAGAGGAGAAACCGGCCTTGATGGTGTAAGCTCCATTGTCAACAACCAAAGTTCTAGTTGAAGGTGCTTGAGCAGCAGCTTCTGCTTTTCGATTTGTAGACATTTTATTTTACCTCGTCCAAATTTGGACCAGGAAAGGTCAGCACATTATTATGGCGATGGTAAGTGGAGTGAGTGTTGGTGGTTTTTTGAAGCTTTATTAATGATGCATTTGTGAGGTGGATGTCGCGTCGCACTACAGATGTCGCGCAGAAACCCCCACTAAGAAAATAGTTTTCAGGCTTCAGATTTCTCAGCATCATAATCGTTAGTTTCACACCATAACATCAACATTATGGCAGACACCGAAAAGAAGGCCGGTGATGACTTGGCTATTCTAAAGTCGACTGTCGAAACTATCAAAAATTTAATACAACAGCTACAAGCCCCCGCGAAAGCTCCGGAAGATGTCAAGGAGGGGTCATCTTCCGAAGAGACAGGGCAATCTAAGCATGCAGACGTCAACGCTATCGACCTTGCCCATGATTCAGCGAGTCTCATAAAGGCGCATTCGACAAAGCTGTCTCTCTTGATCATCAATAAACCCTTTACGGCGTCGGCAATCAATAAAGTGTTGCGGGAACTTGTGGCTGGACCTTTACCAGGCCTGGCATCTGCCGTCGAAATTTGCAACGCAGCAAAATATACGAAGGCTATGAGTGAGGAACTACAGTGGAGAGTGAAGAAGGTCTTGACGGAGTTGTCAACTCTCATCAACGCTATCCCTCTGGATGGGAAAGTTCTGAGCGATGATAAGAAAAATGGGACAGGTAAATCGAGTGGGAAGGGTAGTTTGGCTTCCACAGGTGTTGTATGGGATGCCTGTGATTCTGTCATAGGGCTGAAGACTTTAGGTGTAGCAGGATTGGCTATGAAGAAAGCAGAAGAATATCGAGATTTAGTCAAGGATGCGCTCGAAGAGTTGCAAGCATGGGCGGAGGAGGAATCAGATGACGATGAAGATGATGAGGATGAGAATAGTGGTGATGAAGATGACGAGAAGAAAGACCCTCAAGATATTGTGGATGATCTTTTTGGATCCCAATCACATATACCCAAGGACGACCCGGAAAAGATTCGTGAAAAGCTCGAGTCGTCAACGAAAAGATTAAGACTCATAATTTTAATGTACCAAGCAGTTGAGAAGAGAAGATTAAAGACACTTCCTCATCTACCGCATCCCGATTTGCCCGCACAACTGAAGGAGAAATCCTCCGAAGATCCAGGTATAGTGGAGTGCTTAGATGAGGTACTTGTAAGGATGAAGAAGATTACAAACCTCACGGATGATTTAGCAAGTGCCTTCTATGATTTGGATAGTGCTGCAATTGATAAGCTCATGGATGAGACTTGGTTTACTGGCTTTGCTACAGTTGAATTACTGATCAAGAATTGGGAGGGACAAAAAGACGATTTCACTACTTGGGTGCGTATGATCTTCTCAGGATTTAGATTGTTTGCTAATACTCCCTAGGCATACAAATTTCAACTTGCTATGAAAAAGGGCTGGTAATATCATTAGATCAAAAAATTAAGAGAATTATCATTCTGCCATTACATCGGCATCTTATGTCCTACCTATACTATGATGTTTGGTCAATTATTAGATGCATCCTAGTAAGTGCATCTGATGAGGAGCTCAGATCTAACTTGGTCTTGGATTATGGATGTTGTTAAGGAGAAAATGCTTTGAACTTCTGGTTGGTATATTTAGAATACAAAAAGATATGATACCCCAAAGCAATACGAAGTCATCTTTTCAATTTTTCGAATCACAATCAGGATTGAGACACTTACTCAGTGACAAGGTTCAAGAGACAGCAAGGATTACAGCAGGTTTCTTCTAGGAAAGTGATCTTCAGTATTTATTCACCGAGCTGCAGGTTCATTTTCGTGAGGTACTCGCATCTCTACAATATTCAGCTATGCATTATCATTCATTACCTTCGCTGTGCCATTCGCTCAATTCCGAATCTTCTTTCATTTGTCCTTTCCTCTCGCAACAACATCTCCTACATGCAGCATATATCTTGAGGCTCGCCTGCACCACGTCAACGCAGCACCCCATATCTCGGCTTCTGCAACGCGAGATACCCCGAGGTCTGATGCCAAGATGAATACTAGGTACCCCACTTCCCCACAAACAGCTATCTGCTTCCCCATGGGATGGATAATTTCACTCCGGCTGATTCGATGGATGAACTTGCATGCATGCATGCATGTATACTACCAGATAGACAAGATGGCGTGGGATGTACAGTATATATACCGCCTTCCTAACCTCTGCAAAAGGTGGGATGTGTTTTTGTTCCTCTCTTGATTCACCTCCACACTCATCCCCTCTGTGATCACCGAAAAATCACAATTCAGAATCCAAGATCAATATGTCCGCCGCAATCGAAGGCACACCTCCGCCGCCAAAGACACAGAAAATGGAAGACAAGTTCTCGCAGCCTGTTTCCGAAATATTACACGTTGAGCATATGCTTGACTCGGGAAATGACAAACCAGATCATATGGATTATGGACGTGTTGATTCTGAAGTTGCTAAATATACCAGCGACGTGGCTATCCACATAAGCGATGAAGAAAACCGCCGGCTGAAAAAACTCATCGATAGACGAGTATTGATCATAATGATCGTAACATATTTTATACAAGCGCTGGATAAAGGAACATTGGCTTTTACATCGATTATGGGCATCAGAGCAGATGCTCATGTATCTGATTCACAAGTATTTACCATCTGAATACCTCTCGAATTTGAACAATTCGCTGATAAAGGACTATTAGTATCCATGGCTCACAACGTGTATATATATTGGGATTCTGGTCGTCGAATACCCCACCAACTGGGTCCTTCAACGAGTCCCAATTGCCAAGTATCTCGGGATAAACGTCTGTGTCTGGAGTATAATACTTTCCATGCATGCTCTCTGTCATAATTTCGAAGGTCTACTCGTCACCCGCACTCTTCTTGGAATCTTCGAAGCAGCCTGTCAGCCCATATTCGTAGTCTTATCTAGCATGTGGTACAAAAGAGAAGAACAAGCAGGTGTAGTGATATATTGGTACATGATGAATGTATGCACGTCTTTGAAGCCCCCCAAAATCCGCTCTAAGAATCCCAATCTAATATAAAAAAAAACGCAGGGCGCTCAACAAATCGTCGGCGGACTCCTCGCCTACTGTTTCACGCTCCTGAAATCCGGCCCCCTCAAATCCTGGCAAGCCATCTTCGTCGCCTACGCGTGTCTCTCTTTCCTCTGGGGAATATTCATCCTAATCTGGATGCCGGACTCGCCCATGCGCGCGAAATGCTTCAGCGAACCCGACAAAAGACTCATGGTCGAACGAGTCCGCTCCAACCAAACCGGCATGCAGAACCGCAAATTCCGCATCGAGCACGTCAAAGACGCGCTGACCGATCCGCAAATGTACTGTTACTGCCTAATAGCCATATGTACCACGTTGCCCACGAGCGGTCTGGGTGCATTCGCCAATATCATAATTACGGGATTTAACTTTACGGTGCTGCAAACGCAGCTTCTGTCTATGGTTTTAGGTTTTTACATCATCATCGTATTATTATCGAGCCATTATTTAGTCAAGAAGTATAATCAAAACATTCTAGTAATGACATTCTATCTAATGCCGTATGTACAAACATTCCATCTCACCACACACAATGATACTTACCAGAACGTTCATTTAGATCATTCATCGGCACCATCATCCTCATGACAATCCGCAACACGAACTTCAGCACGAAAGTCGGGCTCCTGATTTCCTACTACATAACCCTCTCATTCTGGTCCACTGCCACTCTATCCCTGACTCTCATGTCCCGGAACGTCGCCGGCCAAACCAAGAAGACCATAGTCGTAGCTGCAAACTTCATAAGTTGGGCTGCGGGAAATGCGGTTGGTCCTCAAGTGTTTCTGAAAAATGATGCGCCACGATACTTTATCGCCTTTGCTACTCATCTTGGTTGCTACGCGCTGCTTCTTTTAGTGTTGGTTTTTCTGAGATGGCATCTAATGAGGGAAAACAAAAAGAGAGATGAGCTGGCTGAGGCGGGGGTGAGACAGGCCAATGATCGGGACATGGTACATGCGTTTGATGATCTGACGGATAGAGAGAACCCTAACTTTAGATATGTGTATTGAGATAAAGGGATTGGTGTTAAAGTAGACTATGCAGCTTGCCGGGACAGGGCTGTTTGATCAAATGATAATCACGATGATGCATGCATACATAATTCCAAAATACGTATATGAAAACCGCTTTTTGTATCTATCATGGTAGTGGATGAAGTTCTTCTGGTCAATTCCGGCCTATTTTTTCTCCTACAAATAGTATATATCTTTGATGCGCAGCACTTTGACGCAAAACGTAAGAGGAAATGAGAACATAGAGACAAGCCTTCGCATATTACCAAATGGCCACCTCTCCAATCATTAAGCTGGCTAAGGTATAATTTATCCAGCATTCGAGGAGTCAAAAGAAAAGAAACATCGAAGAATTCATCCTGGACCAATAAGGATGCTGATAAGAATACTACTGTACACGCTGTCTGGTCGAACACATTAAGACCCGACAACAACGCTGATGCTTCCTACAAGCCGCAACGTTACAATTTAATGGAACGATGCGAGGCCTTGAGGGTCAATGGCCATTGGTTGCTTGCGCTGTTGGAAGTATGTGGTGTATCTGACTTCGCCTTTCCATAAAGAAGCAGTGTCGACAACACCCGGAATCGTTCCGTTCTCTGTCGCTTTTCCCAATTCAGTAGCTTTGACGTAGTCGGGTTGAACTGATACAGGACTTATAGTCCATTAGCATGGTACGCCATATGTTCGGAAAGATATGCTTACCCATTCAATTCACGATCGATCTGCAAGAATTCCTTCATCGTTTCCTTAGAACCTCTTTCTCTCAAGTATACCAAGTATAGATTGCTGATTTCCTTCTTGATATCTAACCTCATAGATGTCTTAATCATATCACTGTGGATTTGCTTAAGTCTTTCGTGATGCTCGGCTTCAGAGGCTGAATTGGTGGGCTGCGCCAACTCAAACTCCACGTACTTAGTCCAGAAATGACGGCTATCGGGGTACCATTGCTTGTTCTTCCGGAAAACTTGACGAGCCTCATCAACTGATCCTTGGATCTTCCACAACAAGAAAGCCCATTCAACAACGAAAGCAGCTTTTGAGTAAATATCCAGTTCTGCCGAAGCGATCTGTGCTTTATATACTTCAATTGCGGCAATAAGGCCTTTGTGGCGGCGTTCAAGATTGGCGCAGGAAGTTATTGTCTCTACATGACCAGGCATGCGGTCCAGAATGGCTTGATGTATATCCCTCGCAACATCGACACGGCCGGTCATCTCCTCGAAATAAGCGTATTGCAGCCTAATACCGGGTTTGCTGATTGGCACATAGAGTGTGCTTGCTCGCTGGTATATGTTTCGGACCTCTTCTTCCTTGCGCTCCTTTGATGACATCCAACGAGCATAGCGAAACCAGAACTCATCGTAGAATGCGCAGGTTACTAAACATCTCTCATATAAGAAGATAGCACGGGTATAATCACCTTCCGCCTCTTCAAAGTCCAAGTACTTGCGCCAGTTTGCAAGCTGTTGGTTATCGAGCTCGGTGACATGGAAATAAGGACGCTTGATTTCAGACTCGTACGTCCAACGTTTTGTGGTCTCTGCCTGTGTACGAGCAAAAATTTCGAGATGGAAATTATCGATTTTGGTTCTGATGTCGCGTTCAATCTCTAATTCGCCCTTCGGCCCAGTCTGGAAACTGGCATTTTCGGAGACAACATCCGCGCGGAATTGTTTGAGTTGTTCGGCAGGGAGAAGCTCTTGTAATGGACGGGTGTGAGCTAATTGGCGAAAGCGTTCGAAATATCTGGCATATTGATGCATAGGGATCTTTACGACGCGGTTTAGGATAGCGAATATTTTGTCATGGGCTTCAACTCTGTCCTCAAATTCGAGATATTTGTCCCAGAAAGGATGCGCAAGAAAGTCTAATCCGACTGCGACAGCTCCACGCTCGAAAAGCCTAATTTTGGATGTTAGATGCATGCCATGGACTAAAAAGGGGAGGAATGGAAAGGTGGCAAGGAGTGCAAATACGGGAAGGGCAATGTGCTTAAATTCAAATATTCATATCCTCCTCATGCCGACAATGTGTGCAGAGTGATACGGGGTAAAAGCGAACGTGTGATAGCAGAAAGAGATGTCCTGGTCATGTTGGTGAGAAGAGTCAAACATGAACAGCTTTTGTTGGCATTTCTCACCGTTTGTGAGCCATGAAAACTCCTAACGTAGCCCATAGTGGCTGCCTGATCATGCTGCAGATGCTGTGTTAAGGGAAGGAAAGCATCTAATATACTTACTCTCTGATCACATCAGGATCATGACTTGTCTCCACCTTGAAAGAACAATAATCCGTCCATAGGTCCACAGATGTTGCGATACTGGCAATGCCTCTCTCGAAAACCTAGAGTGTGTCAGCATATAGTTCAATGCGACACAATTTATCTTCAATTTACCATCTCAGCAGCTTCTGTGCCAGCTATGGAGAATTCCAGATCTGCATACTTCTTCCAATATCCAAACAACAGGGGAAATTTGGCAAGGAAGCGATCGTAAGAATCCCGAGTTGTCGCAATCGCTTGTGGACTTGAATTGCGATTCAATCCTCCTTCCAGCGTCTCTGCTGCCCGCACAAGTTTTTCCCAACTCTCGAAATTATCCGTATCTTCAAGCTATAAAAGAAGGTAATTAGCAGAGGTACAATGAATTGAAGCAATAAATCCACCTACAACTTCGGTATTGAGCTTCTTGATCTCAGCAGACTCCTCGTCCGTCCCTCCATAGTGAAAATCAGCCATTGGAGTCGACGCGTTACTGGGTAATAAAATCTTCAATTAAAAATGTCTTTGGAAATGAAGAATGACACAAGAATTTCGAAATTCTTATGCTTCGAATCTGAGACTTTAAGTGTAGTTTATCAATGGAGAACAAGGGATTGTTTGTAAACTATGTAAAGAGAAAGTTACCGAACAAGTGAGGCTGAAATTTGAGCTCGATCAATCAAGCAATGAGCTTAGTAATTGGAACTGTCAGCAGCTTTTTCTGGCCTGGAATTTCGGGCTGCAGTTGAAGTTCAGTTCATCAAATGGGATGGGAACGTACGGTGGTACATACGCTTTTTATATCTAGATGTTTGATAAAAGCCGGTATAATTCTAAGCACT
Source organism: Sclerotinia subarctica (assembly GCA_025389085.1). Lineage (NCBI taxonomy): Eukaryota > Fungi > Ascomycota > Leotiomycetes > Helotiales > Sclerotiniaceae > Sclerotinia > Sclerotinia subarctica. Next base: position 1,047,916 of record QRFI01000004.1, on the reverse strand, counting down.
AAATAAAGTAGTTATCGCCAAGTAAGTTAGAGGGGTTTCAAACTGAAAATTGTCGCCAGCTTTCATCTCAGGGCGATTCAAATTATGTCGGTCTTACGTTCAAGCTGACTTATCACTCTTCAAAATCTGTGATATGGAACAAATACTGGTGTGCCATCCAACAAACCAATCACTACGAGATTCTATCCTCATCGACGCTATCATTATGAATATCTACGTGAACTTAGACTTTCAACCCTCGATCCTGATCCCTAATTTCCAAACTTCACTTTTATGTCTCGTCCCATCCCGTCACTTCAAATCCTCTTGTTACTAGCTACCAATGTCCAAGCCAAAGATGTTCTTGCATTACAGCCCTTGCATGAAGAACGATCTAGAATGAAACAGGTCTAGCTCCACGCTAATTATTATTAGCGCACACCTCCATCTTTTAAAAATTTCTTTCATCGAAATTTCATTAATAAATTTTCAAGGCTGGTGATGAACGATACAAAGTATCAAACATATAGGAAGAGAATGAACGCTTCAATGAAGCATGATCTCACTTGACAACTTCTGAAGCCCTCACAATTTTATATATTTTTTACAGTTTTACATATATGTTTGCTTGGCTGTGGAGGGAATCTTTGATGCAAAGTGGGTTCACAAATAAGGCTCACGCCGGCTTCGTTTTGATGATAGAGCTTTCAAGCATTGCCAGTGCTTTTCATGTGGCCACTCTGGGTAATCATCACTGTCAGACAGTCGTTCGAGCTTTTCTTTCATTACTTGTTGAAATTAGGCAAATCTGCCTACTATAAGTAAATCATTTGCTAGCCTACAAGTTGTGGTCCCTGATGATTTGGGGCTTTACCAACCATTGCATTCTTGATAAACTCCTCGTTGCGCTTCAGCATATTGCGCGCCGGACATCTCAAGCGGCGCACTGTACTTGTGATTAGGCTCAAGTGCCACCTACGTGAATTGAAGTCTTGAGGAGCTTGTTTATGCAATCCATTCTCGTTTCTGAGACAAATCGCTCATCATTGGTCTGCGAATTACATGCCATCGATTAATCTCACTGTTCTGAAGTATCCTAATCCGTTACGAACTTGGAATTAATAATCAAGTAAGAAATGAATACAATATGTGGGGGCGATTTTTTACAACCATTTCATTTTGATTCATTCGACCCCCCTTTCTCCCGTCTTTTACCAACGCCATGAGCAAGATTACATGGTGAAGGGTGTGGGAGAGTTATCCTGCTCAGCGCTGTTATTCACCATTCATGGCTGTGTGATAGGCACGCCGAAAGGTCTACCGATCTGCGGATCTGGTTTGCAGCGACGAGTCAATATTACTTCGAGATAAGCTACCTCAAAATGTATGTGGACCTATATTAAAGACGAAGCAGCCTACAATGCCACTGCAGAGTTGGTTCATATATCCCAACTTTTACAAGAATGTACATACTGCAGAGAGAATTTGCCCGGGTAATATAATAGCAATGTGGAGAGATCATATGCGAGAGTAGATAATAAGGAAAAACAGAAACAATAACAAAACAAGCTCCACCAAGGCAAAAAACGAGAATCGTCCCCAACGACAAATATAGCCTGATATCCATACTTCCTTCTCCCTGCTCTTAAACCCAATTCTGCCTCAATTCTCACGATATCGAATGCGCATAATCTGCAGTATAACCATAAGGATAATAATGCTGAGTTCTTCCCGGATACGGTTCATTAGGATAAGGTAAATCCTGGGGCGGTATACTCCCATAGCCATGTTTAAAATCAGGCGGATATCTAGGTGGTTCTCGAAGCTGTTCATTGGTCTCGTAAGCGCTATTGCTACCTCTATACCGCGCTCCGTATTCCGAGTTTGATCGACCAGGTCTAGAAGAAGTGACGGAGCTTCTAGAAGAACCAGAACCAGAACCAGAGCTTGAGGATCGGCTTGGTTTCGAAAATACGGTAGATGCATGGGATTTGGTGTCGTCGTCGTCTGATGATGATGATGAATCGTCTTCATCGTATTTAATAGAGTGTCCGTCATAGGAACGGGAAGAGCCACGGTGTCGTCTTCTACGAGAAGAGCCAGGAGAAAAATTGGCATTTGAGGCAGTTTCCCATGAGCCAGTGGATCCAGCATCGCTGTGTGAGGGACGTCTCATTCGCTCGTGTCTTTTGTGACTTCTTTTCTCGTTGTTGCTTAATTGTATGCCAAAGCCTCTCGCGACTCTAGACTCGTTAATTCGACCGAACGTTTTGTCTCTTCTGACCTCCCGCCTCTCATGTCTCGTTTCCTTTTTCGTTCTTTGTCGTTCAGTCAATCTCACGCCGGGTTTTATGAATCGAGCCTGGTGAGCATTACGGGAATGTTCGAGAAGTTCTAGCTTGTGCTGATGAACCAGCAGGCTGCCTTTTCTCAATGCTGCTTGGAGAATCGCACTTATGTAGTCAAGCCTTTTGAAGCGGTAGTAATTGTTTTCTATAGTCTGCTGAGCCTCTCTATGTAGCCTCTCAAGTGTTTTCAAGAAGGATCTCATTTTGCCCGGTTTTGTCTTGCCAAGTCGATGTGCCTGTGAGTTGCCTCCGTAGACAAGCTCATGTTCGCTATCTTTATGACCGGATCTACCGTGTGTATCCGGTTCTACTTCGTATGTGATTGAATATCTCAAGAATCTCTTTCGCCCTTCATGAATACCAATATCGAGTGTGATCGATTGCTCTATAAAGCCTGGTAGGAGGATGCACTCGCTGGCATAAATACTGTAGCTGATGTTTTCCCTTTTCTCTTCCCTGGATCTCCTTAAAACAACGGGGGTGATTAGCGAATATGTCTCTTCGGTGTACACAGGAAGGAATCAACGTACGGGCAATATTTTACAAACTTATGTTTGCTTCTCATGATTGAGCTAAAGGTAAATTATAGGTATAATCAAGTCCAAAAGAGCTCGTGACTCAGTCTTTAAAGTTGCTGTGCTGTGATTACCGTTTCACGAGCGATTGATGATTTCAAATTCATTAGAATGATCCTTTTCCCATGTCAAAAGATTTTCTAGAAATCTTTAAAGAATAACAATAGCCCTCACACCACTTGGATGTCCTAACACCCACCGGCTTCTGGTCTTTGTCGCTCAGTCTTGAAGGCCTGCTCTGCACCGCTAATGGTCGGCGCGTAATTTCGTCATCGCAACAGAATCCTACGATGGCCAGGCCCAGCCTACCTGATAGCGAGAGATCCTACGACTGTTCCTCCATTTTTATGCGACCAAATTGACAAAAAAGTCCGAAAGTCGGAAATAATACCTGCTCCATACAAGGTGCTTTTAATATTTAGCCACACTTCGCGCAGAGCGATATAAGACTTAAGAGTATGTATCTCTTCACTGGAAATGTGACATTGCAGCGAGAAACAGATAAGGTGTTTCATTCAGCGTAGCAGAAAAACTGCTGGTATAAATACCCTTAATATTAAGGGCATCCAATCCTGTCCCATTAATGGAACTTGAATATGGATTAGTATTTGTGGAAGATTATTCATGTAACCTCAATAGCCTGGATGTCGACAATTTGCTAGAAATTCACATACCCGTGTTAGATTTAAAGAAAACATTCAAATCTGGAGTATTACAGCCCCGTGTATCCAGGTTTGATGTGCTGAAGTTGGACAGGCTGGACAGGCTGGATGTTGGAGATAAATCGTAAGAGGAAAAGGGTATCATTTTTGGTGGTGGGCAATCAATATACATTCGTAGGTCCACGCCAGTCGAGGGCTATAAGCACGCCAACACGAAGTAACATTAGCAGAGGAGAATGTATTAATTCCTGGCTAAGATATTCAAACTACCAGATCCGAGAACCTTCAAAGGATCTAGGTCAATCGCATTCATCTGACCATAGTTTCAGACTTCTGTATTCCAGGCTTCTGCCACATGAACACGCAGTACACCAACGAATTTCGGTACCCGCAAGACACACCGTGAAAGAAGAGAGTTAACGGTCAGGTCTATCAGCCATTAACAGGTAGGGTCGGGACCATAAAGCGGTTGAATATGTTTCATTCGCTTTTGTTTGCTTGGGACGTTGGCCGCGTACGCCAACAGCAACAGGAGAATCAAAAGATGTGGCCTGTCAAAATATAGAAATCAAAACCACAATGATTTGATTGTGCAAACAGATTTGAGAATATTCGTGTGTCCGAACCCCTGATCTGTAGCGAATAGAGAATTTGACAAAGATCTGAGAAATAGTTTGAAAACGAAAGCAGCTAATCTGCAACTAAGAAGCATACTCAGGATCATGCCGTCATTTTATCCAGAAACTTTCAGTTCCAATAGGAAGTTTGAAGTCTACACTAATACATACCCTCTTATCCCAGGCCTTGTTCTCGTCGGCTGGTACATCAAAATCACCAATTTGAAGAGCGGTATGCCCGACGTACAAAACTTAGGAGACGCAGCAGCGATTGAGGCTACTCAAGAACTTGTTCTAAGACGTAGTGGGCAGCACATCCGTGTAGGCAAACACGGCATACTGTTGTTATCTGGTATGCTCTATGACTATCAGAGGATTAAACTATCTACTGACGAAGACGACGGACGTGAAATGCGTACTAAGGATCGGCGTGTATCCTCAACAAAGGTTGGTATTGTGAGAGGATGTCAAATCGCTGAATTCAGGAGGATCTTTGAACACCTCCAGATATCGGAGGACACGAAGAAAGATCATACAAGATACATCAATCTTCAAGCTCGAAATCTTATTCAGACAGGCTGTTTGGAATGTCCTCGATATTGGGCTGCCTGCAAACGACCTTCTATTTTCGACAAGAAGACGATAGAAACCGAGCGTGTGGCTTTTCTCAAACATTCACAAGGCCATATAGCTATGGCTGCTGCAATGAATACAATGAAGCACTTCCTACACAACAGGAAAAGGTTCCACCTGCAGCGCCGAAGACGCAAATCACTATATACCAGCATATACCTCAAGTCCCAGCCCAACAAGAGCATCACGTAGCTCCATTAACTGTAGAAAATCTAAGTGTTGTTTCCGGAGGGCAAAAAACAAAAGTCGGTCCACATAGTTATAGGAATAGACGTTCAGGCCCAGACATAGAGCGCATCCACCACAAGGGCGTACAAATCGCGGACTCCGTAGACAAAAAAAGTGATATCCAAGCCCCATCTACCAAAAAGCCTCATTCAAGAGGAGCGAAAGTGATATCCCTGTACGGCGAAGACTCAGATCCGGGTAGTAGCAAACAAAGATTTGACACCGCAACAAGCCTGAATATTTAATATCAGAGCCTGTATCAGATGTATCACTGTCAGAAAATTAAACTAAAAATCCACGATTCTCTAGTATTAAAAAGCTATAAAAAGTAAGAACAGAACCTATTAAAACCATACTGCTACTAACATATCCAAATCGGCGTCGCTTTCTTCCTCATGCTCCTCGATGGTCCAACTCCCTCCATTAGCTTCATCAATTCCTACCTTAGAGTTGTTAAAGCCTACACAACTATCAACAGCCACGCTATCCCAACCCTCCATGTCACTCTCACTCTCCTCGGCAAGCACCAAACCATCATGCCCTCTCACATCCCCAGCGCACCATTCCCCATCCCCTTCCCCAGCCCCATCATACCTTTTCCCTCAAACCAAGCAACACTCAACTTTCCACCCCCCTCATATCCACCCAACCTTCCTACCTCCCTCATTCTCTTCCCCTCCAAAGCCTTCGCCTCCCTTCTCGCCATCCCTACCCCATCCATCCCCATCTTCGACCAATTCCAACTACCCTGTCTTCTCTTCCCCTCCTTCTCCATCTGCATCATCCCACTCCATCTTCTCTCTCCACTTCCCATTCCCACCGCACCTCTTGCTCCTGCCGTAAACTCTCTCTTTTCAGCCGTGTCACTATCAACTCTGACCATTTCATCCCAGATACCTCGTCGTTCAGAGCCATCAACTGCGGTTGCAGATTTCCGCCAACTGAACATAATATCCAAATACTGCTCAAACAAGACCGGTTGAAATCCATTCAATATAAACATTCTACCACAAAACCGAGAGTCCAGAGTGTGTAACACCGGATGCAAAATAGACATGGTAGATAGAGGAGAAGAAGTAAGAGGGAGATAATGTTCAATATGCTATTCTCATAATTAATAATGCATTTGAAGGGGGGTGGAGGCAAAAGGCTTACTGGTATCACACGTTCACAAGATGCTTTCATGTTCGCATTATCGTTTTCTCCAAGAGCATCAAGTTCCATACATAGCGAATTGAGCAATGGATTTGAGAATGATCCACCTGCGGCTCCAAAAGTGTAAATCTCCAATTTCGCCATCAAAGTTGGTGGTAAATCGGCGTGCAGTTGGTCGAGAATATCAGAGACGACCTTGGACCCGGTTGAATGCGACAGGATGACAACTTTCCGAATACTAGGCGTCAAAAGACTTTCGCGAAGTTGCGAGTAGAGACTGCGGTGGACGGGCATGGTCATTGAGAGGAAGTGTAGCAGAAGGTCGAGAGGAAGTCCTAAGGTGCGATTGTGAATTCCGGTTATGCGGCGGTGGAAAATGACGCTCAAGCGAGTGAGGTGATGCATCATCTGAGTGTAGCTGTTCCATGATTAGTACTATTTATAATCCCTCCGTATGGCTTCCCTAGAGAATATTTTTTACTAACCTCGTGCAAGCACCATTAACGAAAATCCATTTCTCGTCTCCAAAATCTCCAACTGGCATCATGCTTTCACAGATTCTATCGTTTCCTCTCAAAGCCCATGACATTCCCATAACAGCTCCCCACATAGCTGCACAACACATCATGAACATCGCTCCAGGCATTGTCAAAAATGCCGGTATGACCATAAACATTGCCCAACACTCTATGATACATAACATACACTGAATGCCCATTTCATAAATATCCCTTCCTGAACTCTTAGGGATCGTCTGGGCAACATTGAAAGTGAAAGACCCCATCATCTGGGGAATACAGTACAAATTGCGAGAAAGTATTTGCATGGAACTCCGCAGAGCTTCCATTGTCGAATGACGGTATTGTGCGGGTGATGTCCCGCATGTAGGATCGATGATTGAAGGAATGACTGTGACTGCCGCTGGCGATGATGATGGTATCTCTGCCGGTAAAACAGGTGGTGGTTGAACGGTCATCATGTCTCCAACGGAGTTCATGGAACTGCTGTTGCGTGATAACCAGGGCATAATTACTTACAGATTCAAAAGGAAGGTAAAGGGCGAACAGACTCAAAAGCAATGGAAACAAAAAATTCGTTATGCCTTGAGAAACTAGTTGTTTGTTTTGAAGCTAAACACTATACTTATAGAACAAGCGGGTGCACTACATTCCTTAATGGGAATGTAAATATGCAAACGCGGAGGAGTTTCCGAGTCAATATCTCATTGGCTCAAGGTAGAGGGCAAAATGAAATCCCATTCTTCAACAGAGATTTAAATTTTGGAGTTCATCATAACCTACTTTCTGTGCTTGTGACAACTTGTGAACTCCCACTCCACACCACCTCCGACCTTGAAGCTATCACCCACAGATATGTCCTCCTTGAAGATCTTGCCATCTAGCTTTAGATCCTCTCCAATCGCCAATACTCTTTCCCATCTATCTTTGATATTCCATTGCCATCTAGAAACCGAAAATGTATCACCGTCCCTCATAGCCCCCTGTATCCACTCACCGATTCTGATCACCATCCCATTTACTTCGCCATCAGTGCCCTTAGTTTTCAGCACCCAGCTCATGAAGTAATCACTTTTCTCCCCTTCCATCATCTCCACCTCTAGATCCTCCCACAACTCTTGATAGTCCTCCACTTTCCCAGTCTCCGGATTTACCATGGCTCCCTTTTCCAAGACCTCATTTGTGCCTTCCACAGGATACATGAATCCCTCATCACGATCATCAGGTCCAGGATTTCGTATCTTATTATCTATTTCATGAATCCATTGTGTATGCGCTGGCTTGATCAATATGGTTTTATCACCATCTTTAAACTCTGCAGGGGTACTGATTGCACGACCCGCGAAGCCCCATTCTAACCTTGATATTGCTTGAGCGTCAGAGGTTTGGTTTGGGAGCGGTTTAGACGGGTCGAGTATTCGTATATCTACATAGTGTTTATCGGCAGATGTCAAGACAAGAGTGCTAATAAATGCATGTTAGCAAGATCCGAGCTGTTGATAACAAACAGCCTAGGGTATGTACTTTGTGTTTTCCTTTGCCGCACTCTCCTGCAATTATTGTTAGCAGGTTCGAATAGGGCTGAAGAAACATCAATAAATACTTGCTCCCCATTTGATATATTTCCTGATTGACACAAAGGGTTCCGCCATATTGTTTTCTGCAACCCCAAAATAACCAAGAAGAGAGACGATAATGGAGCAATGGATGGATGGTGGGGGTTTGAAGAAGCTCTTATCGTATTACAGGGAAGCTCCCAATTCAGTGCGACAAGCCCATAAGCTACACCCGAAAGTTTAAATCTGGTGTCTGGACCTTTTACAGTTTGCTGGCATCGTGAATAGAGAATGTCATTATTTAGGTATCAATAACTACAAGAGAAGAGAGCTGTAAACCGTGGTTCCCAAAAAGAACCATTCCATAATGCATAACCAAAAGTCACCCAGATCGTAACCATCAATACCAAATCCTAACCCAGGCTGAATCGTATTCCTTAAAAACCACTGCAAGAAACGCCGATTCCAAATCTCAAAAGGCACGTTCTCAATTCTTCTTGATGTTCTCTCTAACTGACGCACCTGACGCACGATACCAGACATCACCACCCCATCGCATCATGCGTTCTACTGCTTGCGTAGGAGTGAGAGCGGGTCTGACGTCAAGATAGAATATTGGTTCCCCAGTGGGTTCTTCTCCTCCCGAGTAATAATCGATTATATATCGAACTTCCTTCTTCTGACCATTGTATTCTCTTTGGACAAACCAATCGTGACGATCAAATGGGGGCTCGGTACTATCACCATGTTAGACATATTCTCCGCCATCAACAGGAATTACGAAACACATACCCGTATTTTTCTGGGAAAGCCCAACCCATTAGTTGAATCATGGCAGCTTTTGGTGTCATCTCTTTCGGTCTCCCCATAAATCGAACTAGTTTTGGCTGGGGCACTTCATCTTCATTTGCACCAATGTCTGCGCCTGCCTTCGAACCCTGTTCTCCCCTCTTACAATTATCCCAACCCTTCGACAGCCCTTTACCGAATCTTCGCTCCCATTCCACGATTTCAGCCCAAGCTCCCTCGTTCAAAAAATTGTGAACTGATACCATACTCTCAACGGCAGTCGCGTCTGTGTCAGTATAACCTTTGCGCAAAAGAGCATTGTACATCTGCTGCGGCGAAGGATACTCCCAGTTACCATCGCCAGTACCTTTAGGGATGGTAGATGGTTCTCTTTCAGTTGGCAATGCGACAGTCTGATCTTTCGCTCGCTCTTGAGATAAATCTGGAAACATGTAGTTTAGAGGATTGTATTTGGAGTATTTAGATGTCGATTTGGGGTCTTGAGAGACATTATCTGGAGTATATGGACAGGCGGACTCGGGTGATGCTGCAGGTTTTGCCCCAGGCTTAAGAGCATCTGCGCTGGACTTGTGCATAGGACATGATGGCTGCGAGAAGAAAATCAGAATCTCAAAATGACTGAATGTTGGGGAGAATAGGCACTCACAGGAGGAGTTGCATCGCTATTCTTGGGCATGGGGTGAGGGGCATTTCTCATACTCGCAGCCGCAACGGTTGCGGGAGCATCTGCCCAAAACCATCCCATATCGTTTGTGAGAAATAAGAACAGTGTATTTGTGTGCTTTTGGGTTAGGACGTTAAGGGTAAAAATGAGATTCCTCAGTACAATATTGAAGAAAGATTCTATTGGAATTAACTTCACTGTGATTCGAAGGAAAAGAAAAGAGGTGGAAAGAGGAGATTCGGAACAAATTCTGCCGCGACCGTTCAATGAAATTTTCTGCCAAAACCGGCGACTGATGAATGGAGGCTTCAAGGTTCCGCTTGTTCACCGAAATTGTATGGGTCCTTCCTTTAATGCAGCCGCAGAATTTATGACATCGAACAAACGGCCGCAAGATGAAAGAAATCATTTTTAAAATTTCAATAAAAATATATCTTCAAATTCGATATTTCTAAACTGGTTCTTATTTTACAATTAGTATGAAAGTTACCGAGTGAACAAAAAGAAATGCATCTTTTAAGCAACTAAATGAAAAAATGTTTTGAATGAATCCTGACGTCACTTAATCAGCACTTCACTGGCGCATTTGCTACTTCCCGCCGCCTCTAATGTTTCCACGAAGGGGTGCCTTGGATTGTACTCTAACCAAACCCGTTAACAGCAAAACATAAATGGAGCCACGATAGTACTCGAGTAGGAGAACAAGTCGATCTTCGCATGAAGGAAGATAAGGATGTTTTTGGTCACAGGTCGAACATGTCTCCGTCAGACCCTTCCAAGAATACGACCCTCGATTCAATATCGAAATCTTCAACTAGCAACAAGACAGTCGTGTAGGAATGGTCGCAGTAGAGGAAGGGCAAAATGGGGCAAATGGCAATTTAAATTGCCTCCGCAGAAAAAGGGACTAATACTGGCATCTATAGCAAGCTTGAGTCCCGCTGCATTTGTCCAATTATCAGAAAAGGACAATGGCGGAACTGAGATGACTGCGGAATCGCGAATGTTAAAGGCATCAAGAGAGGAAATTAGTAAGAAAGTCGGAAATGATGTTCATGGGCTCGAACGAGTGAAAGATAGCATAATCTACCTCCTAGATACCTATCTATGGGAGCCACTCTGCACAAGCATACGATTCCTACACCTCGTGGCTATATTCGTTCCAGTTATCATTACTATACCTGCTGCATATTTTGGACCTAGGGATAAATCGCGAGATAATGAGCGGGCGGGTACTCTATGGTGGTACAGATTCTTAGTCAAGGCTATGGAACGAGCTGGACCTGCGTTTATAAAGGTACGGCATCTAATTCCTTCTGCCTTGGTTTTACTGACTTTCTAGCTTGGGCAATGGGCCGCCTCTAGATCAGACATCTTCCCTACGCAAATGTGCGAGATCATGTCACAGCTTCATTCTAATGCACCTGCACACTCGTTACATGCCACCAAAAGAATTATAAGCAGAGCATTTGATGGACGTCCCTTTGATGAGATATTTGAAGAATTCCAGGAAAAGCCTCTGGGTGTCGGAGCTATAGCACAAGTTTACAAGGCGAAGCTGAAATCGGATTTGGCAACACCAATTGATCCAGACATTCAAGAGCCTGAGAATATACGAACGAATGTGCGTAGGAATGTTGACACATTCATCAAGAGTACACCGCAGAGAGTTCCATCAAGTTACGTCGCTATCAAGGTCCTCCATCCAGGGGTAGAAAGAGTTGTTAGACGAGATTTACGGATCATGTGGGTCTTTGCCTCAGCAATAAATTTGATTCCTACGTTTGAGTGGCTGTCATTCCCAGACGAAGTCGAACAATTTGGTCAGATGATGAGACTGCAGCTTGATCTTCGAATTGAAGCTGCAAACTTGACAATTTTCCGGAAGAATTTCAAACCAAGAACAACAGCATGGTTCCCATTCCCATATACCCAGTTCACCACGAGACAAGTACTTGTAGAAGAATTTGCTCAGGGTATACCATTATCCGACTTTATGGAAAATGGCGGTGGGGTATTCCAGCAAGATATTGCAGATGAAGGGCTGGATGCCTTTTTACGCATGTTGCTAATTGACAATTTTATCCATGCGGACCTCCATCCAGGTAATATCATGGTCCGCTTTTATCAATCCGAGAAGCCCAACCTACCTTTCAGCAAACATAAAGACGAAGATCCACAATCTCAACCAGATGTTACCGAACAAGTGCTGGCAAGGCTTCATCCATACCGCCACAAAAAGGATCCTCAAGCTTGGCACACAGAGCTTTCAAAGATTGATAAAGAAGGATTCCGACCTCAATTAATTTTCATTGACACAGGCCTGGTCACAGAACTAAATGCAACCAATCGAAGGAACTTCCTTGATCTTTTTAAAGCTGTTGCTGAGTTCGATGGCTATAAAGCAGGACACTTGATGTGTCAAAGATGCCGCCAACCCGATGCAGTCATTGATGAAGAGATTTACGCTCTGAAAATGCAGCATCTCGTCCTAGGAGTCAAGAGTCGCACATTAGCTCTGGGTAACATGAAGATAGGGGATATATTAAACGAGGTTCTCTCCATGGTCCGTACCCATCATGTTCGGATGGAGGGAGATTTTGTCAATGTAGTAATTAGCATTCTGTTGCTAGAAGGCATTGGTAGAAGTCTCAACCCTAACATTGACTTGCTCTCTTCTGCACTGCCAATTCTGCGCGAATTGGGAGCACAGAGCGGAAGTGGGATGCTACGACAAGGTGACTTTTCAATGCTGAAGGTCTGGGCGGGTTTGGAGGCTAGAAAGTTCTTGCAAGCTTCCATTGAAGATGTACGTCCATACTTTCTTACTCCTCTATTCTCTTATATTGTGTTCTTAATTGCCACATCTACACTACCCTTTTTTCCTATCATCGCCACCATTCTATTTTGGTCAATTTTCTACCCACCACATTCATGTTCCGTTGGATTGTGTGTGGTGGTCCTGGTGTTGATTGTGACTGGTGGTTGGTTGGTGATCGGTTGGCGGTTAGTCCATGGTTAATGGATCAATGTCGTCTGCAGCTCAAATCAACTTGCTGTGCAACATTATTTAGGGAGCGCCGAGACATCACTCCGCTTACCTCTTGGCACTGACTATCCCGTTTTTTATTGTCTATCTTACCCTTAAGCTCACTGTCCCAAGTCTTCATTATGTGTATGTCTTGATGGTGACAGGGAGCCCGAACTCTTTCCCCTTCTAATTGGCACATACGTTTTCTTTCATTCCAATTTTGTCATCCCTTCGTTTTGATTTCTTCAAGGTTAGCAATGAATGCGCAAATGCTAACAGTTTGATGTAGGTTGAAACATGTGTCAAGTATGACTTATTATCACCAAATGTATAAAAGAAAACGGTAGAGTGGTTTGGATAGGGGTTTTCTGCTTTGATATAGATCCTGCCCATAATACTCTCTGTCCATGTTGTATTATACTGTACGTACGGAGTAAAGGGGTGGACCGGTGTTTGATTGTTCTAAACACTCCCTTGTAGTCTTCAAATTAGATTTTATATCCTGCTGTTCAAGTTGAAATGAACAAACCTCGTCAAGTAAACTCGTCAAGTAAACTCGTCAAGTGGCTTCACCATTGGGGATGGAGGCAGATGAGCATACGGTTCTTGGAAAGTAACAAAAGTTAGACCGACGACAGTAACAAGATCTGAGGCTTTCCCCTGGAATTCATTGAAAAGTAGTAGCTCTTTACAGAGAAAATTTTGATGGTGGAATCCTGCTTAAGATGAAAAATGAAAGTAATAGTAGGTAACTAGGAATGACAACACCTGGTCCGAATATTGCCGGTTCAGGAACGCTTTTTCTGATTGACTATGCAGTTTCAGTCAGTGTAAACAACAACAAGCCTTTCAATCTTTCACATACTATCTATACTTTTCTGTTTCTTTACTTTCTTGCTTCTTTGCTGCTAGTACCATAGAGTAGGGCTAGCTTTCTCTGTATTCCCACAAATACAATTCCTCAAATTCATCCCTTCCCTTACCCCTCTCAACTGTTGTAGTAACTTGAAAATATTCACCGCCCATACACTCGTCTAAAAGAGATAACTTGACATTCTTTTTGTATCATGAATGGTCCCACCATTTCTGCTTGTCTTTGACAACTATCCGGCCTTCAGATAATATAGAACTCCCCAGACTTATATCTCCTACTACCATAAGGACACTGCCACCCCCTCTCCACAACACCAATCAAGATGCTTTTATACCAGACTTGATCCAATTCTCACCTCAAACTTTTTTAATTCTCTTATCGAATAGTCTGAGTGGCATTTCTTGGCCTTTTTCTTGGCTTCTTCCTTAAAACTACGGCAAAGTCGCAAACACTCCCCCTCCTCCTCCTCCTCCTCCTCTGCCAGCATCATATTCGGATGCATCTATATCATCTTCACATAACTACTATCTGCCAATTGCTGCTTGCGACAACCACTTCCTAAGAATTGCGCGTTGGTCATTAAAAGAAGTACATTTACAAACTATAGCGCGCGCGGTCTGCAAGCATGGATGGAAACTACAAAGGACGTCGAGGACCACAACCTCCGTATAGATCAATAAATATCAAATCACAGCGAACAGAAGATCCTTTCGATGATTCGCACCATTTGAAGTCGCCTCAGTTACAATCGTCAAGTGCGCATTCTCGGGACGTTGATCTAGAGAGACCATCTACTGCGCGCAACGGTCGAGTAAGTCATAACTTAACAATACCTACTACAAAACTTGAGAGTCGAGTCCACTAACACTTCTTAAGTCTAACAGTCGATCGATAATGATGGCTCGGGGAGCTTTTTCCAAAAGTCTCAGTGTTTTTAAGGAGAAAGAATTGACACAAGTGAATCAGAGTTCGTCAAATGGAGATTTATTTGAATATCTGATTGCACCTAAGGATAAAGGTGGACAATTGAACACCTCCGCTAGTTCTACAATAGAGAAAGATTTACCTATATTCACAGACAATCAAGGGACCTCTGCATTTTCTCAGCATGCATGTGACAGTACTCGGAATAAGCTTCATGACAGTCATTCTCGCGGACTTAGCGGATCTACAAACGATATGGATTCTTTTGAAATGGAAAGCACATGTGATGATGGGTTTTATACGGCAAATGAGATTGAATCAATGCAGCATCGTCGCGAAGGCACTCCTCTGAGCGGTTCGGTTCCGTATAATGAGTACCACCAGTCACCGTCCTATTCGATGCGCCACGATACTCGCATAGTCGGTCCGGCTTCAGTACAACAGCCTTCTGCAGATCAACAATTCAAATCATACAAAACTCATCAGGCTCCTGTGCTCGTTGCAAAAGGT
Organism: Sclerotinia subarctica; assembly: GCA_025389085.1. Classification (NCBI taxonomy): domain Eukaryota; kingdom Fungi; phylum Ascomycota; class Leotiomycetes; order Helotiales; family Sclerotiniaceae; genus Sclerotinia; species Sclerotinia subarctica. Next base: position 1,032,832 of record QRFI01000004.1, on the reverse strand, counting down.
CCTGGAGATAACGCAACTTCGAGGTTTAGAGGATCGAGCACATTATCATTCACCAACACCGTGCCATACAATGCGATGAATGCTCCGGAGAGCAACGTGGACCAAGTAGGTGTCCTCACCGGCGACAAAGATTTGACACCAAAGAAGAGCAAAGAGAAGAAGACTAAGAAAAGCAAGTTCTCCCCCAATTCTACAGCGGTTTCTGCCATCTCTGAGAATCAACTCTACTCGGGACTAAGCGACATGCACACCGGTCTGTTTTTGTCGACGTATAACGGAAATCGTGCTTCACCACCTCGTTCTAAGGATGCCAAATCGACAGGTTTTCCAGCAGAGTTGCCTCCGCGCCCTGCTCCACGGCCCCCGCTACCTATCAGAGTAACCGCGGAGGCTAGAGCGCAATTTGCCGCTAGGAAACAGGACGAGAGATTGGCTCTAGAGCGACGCTTGGCAGAGCCTCATCTTGTCCGACGCACTGTTTCTGCTAATAATAATTGGGGTATCAGTTTCTTCCAAGGTCTTACCTCTAATTGTTGGGCTGCGTTTGCCGTCACACAATTTGGATTTTTATCAACGGGAGTTAGCGTGGGTGTTGTCGTTACAATTAGGAGCACAGCCAGCCAGTCATCCACCAGTAATATCAGTGTGGTGGTTATCTGGTGGCTGGTGCTTAGTGTGATACTTCTGTGTGTTGGAGGTACAACCTTTGGCTTCATGATCTGCCGTGAAAGTGCACATCATCCTCGCGGCAGATTTAGACAACATGCTGGCAGCCGGGAGATTGTGAATGGAATTATTGGACGTGGGGATCTGGAAAGCGGCCATCACGGACAAAGATCTTTCGAAATGGTTCCTGGAGCTAGTAATATCCGTCGGGAGGCCTTGTCGACTTTCGATGCTCCTGAACGAGTCCAAAATTTCCATACTAAGGTTCTTCGGCCTGATATGGAGATATATCAAAGAGTACCAAATAACCACCATGGATTCGAACAGGCTCCTACGTATAGCACTGGAGAAGGGCCGCATTACGGGCCTTCCCGTTTAAACAGTCCGGAGGTTGAAAATTATGGCTGCGTGTTAGCGAACCCAGCGACGCCCCTGACGCCGTTACCACAAGCTGTCTTAAAGCCAGTAACTTCTCGAAACATCAATAATTTCTCAGTTCACCATTATACTCCCAGTAAACTAAGCGGATCTCATTCAGCAAACCATTCTTTGCCTGATGAGGCTTACGGTACAATGGGAGTTCCTAGTTGGACATCGATCAGAAGTAGGGATAGTCTAGTAGCAGCTGCACCTCATCGAGACTTGGCGATGAAGAGCCTCCTCGGAGAGACTGCATCTCCCAAGGTAAGTTCAAGTTGTTTCAATTAAGCATGATTTCATAGCATTCTGTGTGACTAGCACTAAGGTCCATTTCTTGCAGACCTCACTTAACATCACGGATACTTGGAACAAAGATCGAGGCACCATAGAGTCCGCAGCACCATCACAGACATCTGTGTATTCATACATGCCATCTGCCCACCCCTTACATCGTACTCCCGCAGAACTGCAGCAGCGACAGGCTGTGGATACTTTTGTACCCAGTAGTCCCAACGCATCTTGTATGAGTTCAAGAATTGACTTGGACAAGGCAATGCCACCTATCCTCAAACGGGTCGAGACTGAGGGTCCGCTAGAGAAATTGGAGAAGAGTCTCACTCACCAGAGTGAGAAGATCGTTTTCGAACAACAGTTTTCCCCTCCGCTTGACCTTGGTGACAGACCTTTGGTGGTTTGTCACAAGCGTGTCGTAAATGGAAGACTTAGACAATACGGATCGCGTGAAGATAACTTGGAAGCTGGACCTGCCGTTGCAAGCGTCAGTAGTAGCAATAATCCTCGTCGCAAACCGGAAGCCGTTGGCCATTGTACAACACCGCATGCTAGTGGTGGTGGTATGCTTTCCAGGTTGAATACCGGGGACAGCTCTGCATTAGATAATACCGACCTGACTGATTCTACCTTCGCCTCACGAAACCCCTATCGTGACAGTATGAACAACAATGACGATAACAGCCCTTGCAACAAGGAAACTTTACCAGCTACGTACTACACAGGTAGTGGCAACGGAAAGAATCTTGCATACGAATGATTCCACCCTCACCCTTTACTCCGAACTTAGAAGCTATTGGATCTCATATCGACGGCGAACAGTAATCTAACATTCCATTACTCTTACAACCCGTTACGACTTCTACTCTTACAACCTATTCCAGTTTTTCACTTCGTTTTATAACCCATTCAACCTACTTCCATTCCGTTAGGAAAAAGAAGTAATGGCCAAAAGTTACATTTGCATTTATTTTCATTTTCCCTCACCATCATCTCGCTCGAGCTTCAAGGTTTCCATCTCCATCTTTCATCAATCTTTCATCAGAACCCATGGTAAGGTCTCGACAGAAAGACAAAGAAGGAATTTTCTTGGACAATCCACGACACTGTTTGAATACACAATACCCTGTACAAGTACAATCTAGCATCTGCGACATTTTCTACATTCGGAGTTTATACACGAGAGTATTTCCCTCCAAACTTAATATTACGCGGACATAGGATTCGGAGTCGCTATTAGGTGACTACCCTGTCCGTTGGGCACTTTCTTTCCTCGTCACAACACAAAATATACCCAGTGCGATAGGATACCTACGATACGACTGATCTTCCATGATTTGATATCGTGGCCGGATAACTGGACTCGGATAGCGAATACCAGATCGGTTATAGGCTGGACACACTCATTTGGATTATTCCTGGTCTGGATACTCTCGATCGCGATACTATGCGAATTGAATTCGATATACTGCGCTGTGCATGATTCGACACAAATACCTCGAGAGGACTCAAGATACAGCGGTTCTTTAACACACTCATTTGGGAAAAAGAAGGCGGGGATAGCTTTGTCGTAGCACTCTTGAGGAGGGATTCGATATGTTGCTATCAGCACACTTTGCAACGATATAGTACATACGTACATACATACCCCTCAAGAAACATCAAGACACAGCAGCCCATCCACACCCCAAAAACTAGACTCAGCAGCTTGCGACTTGTACAACCGTCCCTACCGATTTGAAAATGGCCGGAACATACATACATACATACAATAATTGCACCGCACACAAACACACACACATAAAAGGAGAGAGAAAACCAAAATGTCAAAATGAACGAACCAAGGAAGCGAGGAGCCAAAAAAACAAAAAGCGTACTCACATAATAAATACGGTGAAGGAAGGATAGGATAGCTACTTAGCACAAGACGAGTAAATTCTAATTTTCTAATTTGAGGTCCACCAGTCTTTGCGACCAAAAAAATGGATTAATGCGGTAGGTAGGTAGGTCGGTAGGTAGCCATCCTAGTATATGCAAAATGGCAGAAAAGGCAGAAAGATAATAAATATAAATGAGGAAATATGAGGGATCGAGAGGATGGACTGACTTTCCTTTCTATTTCTATTTCTATTTCTATGGCAAGGAAAGGAGGTTCAACTATTTTGAGAGGTTTCTTTTCGTGATTTGGTTTTCGATTTGACTTTTCGTTGGTTAGACTGGGGAGAATCGAAAATGCCTTTTGGGTCGGTTTCTGCAATTTTACTATGCGATGCTGTGTTGTGATGTGAGTGGATGGTAATGTGTCGTGATTGATGCCTTTCTACTGCAACATTAATGATGATGGTATGAGGATGATTAAAATATGGTATTTTACTAGAAACTTATATGGAAGCTGACAAGATAAGAAATTGAAAAGCCAACAAGTTCATTATGCGAGATATCCGAACAAAGAGATTCATCCATGACTAAATAAATACAGGACAATGGAAAATTAAGCACGACTCCTCTTTTTGTTCTCTCTGTGCCTTTGCTCTTTAGCAACAGTCTTTCTTCGCTTCTTCCACCCTCTCGTGTTCTCTCCTCTGTGCTCATAAAACCATTTCTGAAAATCGTTTTCAGGCGCTTCTTCTGATTCCTTTTCCTTAAATATGATTTTTCCACCTACCGACTCTTTGGGGGTCGGAGAATTGCCGTCATCACCGACATCATCCCCGTTCCCACCTGGCCATACAAATCTCTTATTGACGTAAGCGGTGTCAGGAGTCGGTGCTGCGCTTCGTATGCCTCGATATTCGATATCATGTTGGCTAAAAGGTGTCAAAGGGATTTGGTTGGGTTCCTCGCCAATATCAGAATCTTCGTCGTCAGCACCAAAGAAGCTAAAGGAGTTTGATTTGGTTTCGGGTTTGGGCTCATTGGAGATGGAGTCAGAATTAGATTTGGGGCGTTTGTAAAGAGCTTCGAGAGGATGGACCTCTGTGGGAATAGGGGCTGAATGAGGTATAGGTGAGGGTATCTTGATACTCAAGCCAGAGGATGACTGAGGTCTGACTGATTTGGTTTCCGGGGTCATGGTTGAGATGGGTGGTGGCTTGGTTGATGGTTTGGACGCGGGGGGGCTCCGAGGAGAGGCTGCAATAGGCGATAGATCTTCGTCTCCCGAGTCGTCGTCGGAGGAATCAGATGACTCAGAATCTGAGGATGTGTCAGAGCCCGAAGATGATGCATCATCCTTCGATTCAGCTTCATCTTCAACTCTAGCTTTAGAGACTTTTGGCTGGTCCGAATTGACATGTGCCTCATTTTCCTCCAATGAGTTTTCACTGTCGGAAGAACTCTCCGCCTCAATTGGAGGCTCTATAACATCGCTTGCTTTCGCTTTCTCGGAGTCTTTAGATATTGATTGTGGATTGATATACTCATCTTCATCGGCGGAACTCTCTGAGTCTGATGAGCTGCTACTCTCGACTTCTGCTGCCCGTTTCACTTTCTTCATTACTCGCTCCTCGAAATTAGATTCATCTAAAGAAGATTCATCTTCTGAAGATTTGTCTTGTTCGGAAGCACTATCACTACCACTACCTTGGTCTTCCATTGCTTCTTCCTGAACGGGCTTCTCCTTTTGTGGTTCCTGATTCCTCCGCCCCTTTTTCACTACTCCCTCCACTACATTACCATCATCGTCTACCCACCCCTTACCGTCCACAAACTCCACTGCAGTTTTCACCTTTGTACCTCCGGTGGTACTTCTTAAGAAGGTAGCATATTTCGTACTTTTAGCAAACTCGTGTACAATAATACCTCTACCTTTCTTACTCCTCCTACTCGATTTCTCACCACTCGTAGCCTTTGTATGTGCCGCAACATTTGGTGGCAATACTGTCTTGAACAAGCACTCCTCATTTGTAGTATATTTCGACTTGACAACATTCTTAAGCTCCTTTGATTGCTTTTTGGTTTTGCTGATATCCGCAGCTGTTGTAGTCCAACCCCTCTTAACTTTCCTATCTCCAATTACTGCAGCGGGTATAGTTTCCTCTCCACGTTTGCGCTTTTTGCTTGGATCTTTCCTTTCTCTTTGTCGTTTGGGCGCTTCTTCTGGCTCGTTTACTGGGCTTAGATCTTTCGCTGGCCTGGCGGTTTCGATACGGATTTTTGAACCTTTTAATATGGAGCCATGGAGCTTCTTTTTTAACTTTTCGGCGTCCATGGTAGGAAGGTCAACGAAGCCGTAAGCTTTATCTTGGAAAGTTTCGAGAGTATGGTAGGAGATGTTCTTTGCATTGGGGAGGATTGACGGAGGTATTATAGTAGTGAGGAGGTTGGGGTTGAGTGGGGTTATGTGTAACCTTGTGTATTCGGGAGTTGAGGACATATCTATGGGAGTACCTGAATTCGACTCAATACCATAAGATTTACTAGCAATGAATCTCTATACGTGAAGGCATGTATCGGTGATCTTTTAAAAAAATTAGGGAATCGGAGAAATTCATTGATAGCTAGAAGGCGCTAAGATAAGAAAGAAATCTGAGTTGCTAGACAAAACATGTGACCAAAGGCGGTGAGCGCAGTTCTATTTACAGCTTCGAGTATAACCTGCACTTTATCAGATCTTTTAAATTAGGATCGAACGGATCCCCAGCGATTAGTAGCTCCAAACTTATCAATACACCTCTTGTGAAATTCTAAGTACTAACTAGTCTAATCATCGGTCAAAACACATCGATCGTAGCGTTTCTTCTCTGTATCTGATATACTAATCCACATGTATGGTCCGTGCACTAGTCCTGCCCTCCCATTTTAAAACAGTAGATATTTTTAATTATTGCACCTCTCACATCAAATAAAATGGGGATCTGGTTTAGGGGTATAACATTCCTTTCGCACTATGTGTTCATCACAACAGTAGACTAGGAAAGGTCTTGGGTTCGATTCCCAAGTTCTCCATCATTTTGCAATTTTGTTTCATTTTTTATTTTTTTTTGCAATGTTTTTGGCATTTGTTTTGTCCTTACAACTACAAAATTGTGCACCATGGTGCAATTTTTGCTCCGATTTCTGCGATGGTTGTTAAGCGAGGCAACAATGTCGAAGCTACGACTTAGGAATCCACTTTTACTTGCCTTGAACTCCCATCCAATCCATTGTCAGGAAGATCTTAATGGCCTTGCGGTGCATATATTTTGCATTCCGAGCGAAAGGGGTAGGTCAGCAACCCCGGACAATTAGGGACACTTCATATCAGAACAACACAAGACTTCTTTCCCCGGTCCACTTTATAATTATGAGTGTGAAAGAAAAGTCATAACAATGTTATTCAGTTATGTGGCGGGTATTTCCCATTAATCCATTAGAGTTAAGGCTCCAACCGTCCAAGCACCCACATCATACATATACTGTTCCGAAAACGACATGAAATGAGATTTGACCTGTTGATATTTTCTTACCTCTGAGCAATTCTATAGATATATCTGCTATTTTAGACTACGGAGTATGATGAGGTGGAACTTATTTCGTTGGATTTCATACTTAAGATTAACATGTTGGATAGCAGTTCAAGGTTATCTAGAAAGGTGCAAATACATTTTGGGTCTGGCATTCGAAAGTCGTGTCTAGGGAGTCAACTGGACAAACAGACCTTGGGAATTTAAGAGAACGGAGCTTGAAATAATCGAGCGTTTCGTTTTCTCAGTTGCAAAAAAACGAGATCTTGAAACTTCGAAGAATCTAGGAACAAATTAAAAATCATTATAACGCCATGTAACTGTATACGCAGCTTAAAAGTAGTAGAGTAGAGTAGATGTGATTTATCTGCAAACCCATTCCGTCTCTACATGTTCTACCGTAAAATATGATTCCCAAATCCCAATCTCTACCAACCTTCTCTAACCTTCACCTTAACATACAAACCCTTCGCCGGTTTAGCCGTTACCCCCCCTTTAATATACAAATTCTTCTCGTCCATCATCTCCTTATCCCTCAACTCAAACTCAAACCTCCCAATCCAGGTCGCCAACAAAATAGCAAACTCGGCTTTCGCAAATGCTTGCCCAATGCAACTTCTTGGCCCATGCAAAAAAGTAAGAAATGCATAATTACTTGAGCTTCCTCCGCTCGTATTATGAGAGTCGCCATTCTCGGGCAACCATCGATCAGGGTTGAATTTTCGCGCAGAAGGACCCCACATCTTTTCGTCTTTGTTGATGGCCCATGGAATAAGCATTACGCGTGTGCCCTTGGGGATCCGATGGCCGGAAATAATCGTATCAACAGCGGCTTCACGAAGAGTGAGAGGGACTGGTGGAAAATAGCGGAGGATTTCGTTACATACAGCGTTTAAATAGGGCATGTAATCGATATCCTGGTTTGTGACAGTAGCAGTTGAGTCTGGACTAGGAAGTTTTGCGCGGACTTCCTCCCGAAGACGAGATTGGACTTCGGGGTGTGCGCAAAGTAGATAAATTGCCCAAGCCATTGCACTCGCAGTGGTCTCGTGGCCAGCTGCTAGGAAAGTCATAAGTTGATCAATGAGGTTTTCATCGGGAAAACCTCCACTCTCCAGTGCGACACTCAAAATATCCACATCGGTCAGCTCCTTTTTCTCTAGCTTGGCTTTTTTCTCGCGAATGAGATCTCTACAAACGGATCTGATGGTTTCTGCAGCTTCCTCAATCTCTCCATTTCTCTTGATGGGTATCCTTTTCACGAACCATCCAGGTAGGAAAAGCTGGAGGAATCCAAGAATCTGCGCGGAGCGTGTTGGCTTGAAAACAGTCCTATAAGTCCTATTGAGTAATGTATCAGGGTCGTGGATGGCACCAAAATCTTTGCCCAGACCAGCTGTACCGATTATGTCCAGTGTTATTCTACTTGCCCACTGCATGGCTTCTATGATTGCCACACTATTTTCTGGTTGGTCAATATTTCCATCGTTCCCATTCTTTTCTGCGATCATGTCGTTAGGAATATCGCCGCATTCTTTCGCCTTGACTTCGGTGGTCATGGCTTTTAAACCTTCACAAGATTTATCCCAGAAAACGGAATACAAATCCTTAACATGCCGAAATGCGAATGCGGGCATGAGGTTTTTTCTCTGTACTCTATGTTCATCTCCCTCTGCCAAAAGAACTCCAATTCCAAGGAGACGCCCTATTCCGAGGCGAACAGTAGACGGTTTGACGAAGTCATAATTTTTAGTGGTAAGAACTTCGCTGAGCGCTTTGGCATTTGTGACCATAACTCTCTCCGAATTTAAAATTCCCAGATATCGTATGATGCCATCATTTGGAACTTCCTCTATCCTATTACATCATTAGATATATCTGTGAGTAGATAACGGATGAAGCTTACCAGTCAAGCATAGGCTGTCCGGTCGGCTCTCCAGAAATTCTCTTCCAATGACCATTCCACCAACTACCACCTTTCGGCGAAGGCAAATGTCTAAGTGGTGAAAAGTAGAAAGGATACAGGATCACTCTCCATATCACAAAGCCTATGAACTGCAACAGATATAGTTGCACAAATGTTCCTAGGTAACTTGAGTGCGAGGATGACAATGCGTCTGGTTTATATTGAACCAGGGCGTACGAAAAGGTGGTCGGTAAGACCAGCAGTCTTTTAAAGGGAATAGACGACATGAAGACGGACAAATTAGGACTATTCTAAGAATTGGCATATGTTGGCAGAATGTCAAGTACTTAAATGGTGGGCGGGGTCGGGTCGAGAAATGCGCCGCCTCCGCAATCTACTCTCTAGGCTGAAGGTTCAATGAAAATAGTAAGGTAGCATAGAATGGGTGTGGAAATGTAAATGTAACAATGCAACAATTTGCCACCGAAGGACCCTTTATAAAAGACAATAGATGGGAATCAGACTCAAAGGTACACCTGCTTCATCGCGAGTTTCGAATGTCGTGCTAATTGTATGTAACTGGAGACCCGGGCGCAAACGAATCCACTTGTTACTCGCGAAAAGAGGCTTCATTGACTGACTCGATGTACTATATATCGTAATCCTGTATTGAAAAGGAAATGGAAGATGCCCTAATTAACATAAGGATACGATGTTACTAATGTCTTGCCTCGAACTCGAAAGACTAAAAACAATAAGATTATAATCATGGCCCAAAATAACTCGAGACGAAAGGTGTGGCATACCCTTTTCAGATGAAATTCTAACAAGGATTTGGTAGATCTTGCCCCAGAAATGCACCAAGAACCCACTCTTTTCACTCTTTTCTCACCTGGACCGTATCTATCACCAATAGATTGTCAAGCTTTACGATAAAACCAGTGCGGTTAAAGCTTGAATCTGACCTTACGTGAGTAGTGTTGGCTTTTCTAGCGGAACGGGGTGTATTACATAATCCTACGGGAAAATGTTCGAGGTCCGGCCCCGCTTCTTTGTTAATTGGTTGATCATGCATCCACGAGACCAGTGGAAGGATTGTAGGATCAAAGTTCGAAAAAATTCATTATGAATGCCTTCCTGCTCAAAACTCGAGACAAGCTCTTATCATTATCAATAAGATCTATCTGTCAAATCTTCCAATGTTTCCCAACGTGATATCCTGAATCCACCGGGAACACTCTTGCAGAGCCGTTCATCTGCGGCAACCGTCCATCCTTCGCTTCCCACGACAGTTGGACTCCAGAAAATGCTATTTGGATCGTACTCGTTCTTGATTGACAAAAGTTGTGTATACTACCATAGAAAACGTGCAGCCAATTTGGTTGATTGAGATGGGCTTCATTGAGGGACGCAGCAGGATTAGAGGTTAACTTTTGCAGAGCCGGGACTAGCACGTTGATCCCGGCTTTTTGACCGAGAAGATTAGTGGTCGTGTTGGATTGATTGTAAAGTCTGGTTCATGCTGTCAGTCAAGGTTCTACAGGATTACATTAGGCTTTGTGTAAAGCTGAGAATGACTTACGTGCCGAGGAACGCAAGAAATAAAGGGTTGCGCCATTCTGGATGAACAACATTAGAATGGGTAGGTGTTTGGCTAACATCCATGGAGACACCCGCCATGATACCACCATTATTCAAGATAGACTTGATGCCGTTAACTAAGGAGGTTACGGAGCTATTAGATGCCGCGAAAAAACGCGGAATGATACTTCCTCCAAGACTGAACTCCGTGATATTCAAATCAGGGTTCAAAGTATAGAAGGCATCCTGAAACGCAGGGAAGTCGACAGAAGAGAAAGCTATAGTCAGCTGTTAGCTGAAGGCTAGAAACATGGGGAAACCATTAGATCTGCCATGCTTACCATATGAGATGGTTCTATGAAGGTAAGAGTAGCCCCGGCGGTCGGCATATTCTTATGCAATTCCAGTCATGGATAGCACAGCACCGTATGTGCCGCCTCCACCACCAGTAAGCGCCCAGTAGAAATCCGAAATTTGACTTGGCGTCGCAGTGAGAAGTTCTCTCATTCCAGTGACCACCTCCCACTCTAACACTTGATCCGCTGCAAATCCAAACTTGGATCTGACCGGGCTGGTCCCGCCTCCCTGAGTGTAACCTCCTGAAATACCAACAGTTGGGCAGTCTCCTTCCACTACACCATAGCCCTGAGCATTGGTTGTCGCTTGGACCTCCGAAGCTTGTACACCAGCACCTATCCTGATCGCCTTGCCTGAGTAAGCGACAGAATTATAGTCCAGAATAGATCTGTCTTTAACATGATGAGTTCATACTAATCATTAGAGAATTAGTTATTGCCTATCTAGCCTCAACTGGAACAGATGTATATTGCTACAGTTATACATATTCACCAGTACGATCGGGGTTAATATTGGGCAGTTTGCCCACCTTGGCCTTGTCATATGGGACGAATATCTTGACTCTACAGTTCTTTTACAGTGCACATCATTGAAAAACAAGCCATCCTCGCACTTATCGAAGCAACAAACTTAGATGCAAATGGACTTCCGGTTGACTTTGACTTGCAAAGCTGGAAGTGTATTCTTAACATGCAGGTGTATTATTCATCCTTGATCTCAACGACGTTATGGAATGGCCATGGGCGAGCCCAAAGATGTTCTATAGATACTTATCTAAGAAAGATATCCCAGGATCCCTTGACATTTAGGACAAGATCAAACTCAAAGCGGAACGTTCCTAGACCAACTCATTCTCATTGTACTTGTGGTTTTGGCTTACATCACTTGATGATTAGATTGCGATATTTCCGCTTCATTCGCCTTCAACCGTATCTGACAAACTATAAGGGGATACCTACCCCTTCTCCCCCCACCCAAAAAATCAAGTACTAATATCCATATCTTGATGATACAAGAACTATGATTAATCCAGCAATAGCGAATGAATAGGAACAGACAGAATCCCTCGATGAGGTCAAGATTGTAGCTCAGATGAGGTTGAGCTCCGTTAATACCCGTCATATAACTTCGATTCTAATTAACCATATTCAGCTCTAGCTTTTCCCGCTTCCATTCGAATTTCGGAAATATCATTGGATATAAATCAATAGTGGATAGTAAAACTATTAAAAAGTATCCACTTTACTAATTCTTCCAATCATACTTCGTCAGCTTCCCCAACTTTTACCTAGATTAATCAGGTTAGATTGGATCTGAGCTATCTGGGATACAACGGTAGACTGCCTATGAAGTAATATGCTTTGCATTCTGTACATACTCTTCCGAGTATGTAATCAGTAATCCTAACCTTGTGATCTTCGAAATTCTTAACAAAGAAACTGTGTATGTAATATTAATAATATTGATAATAACTAGATAGGTAATATACAATTGTAGGAAATTCCTCTTATCTCTCATATTTTAATCTCTTACTATCATATCAACCTTTCCCTTCATTGTCTTAGAGTTACGTACAAAGTATTTTGAAGAGAATCCAGAGATACACCTGCATTGCCAGGATAGGAAAGTACAAACCGTTTCTCCGCGTCCGGCTAACTTAAGCCGTTGCTAGCAGCTCCAAACCCCCTCCACTTATTTCAATTACACAAGTAGGTGTTGTTGTTGTTGTTGTTGATGTGACAATTCTACGATACTTGGAGAGATACAATCAAAGTTCTCTTCAAATCTCTGTCAACTATAACATTGTGAGCAAAAATGCGTCGAACCTTGACAAGAGGCATTTCTACTGCCACGGCTCGCCACACCCCGTCCTCGGTCCGACCTAGAGTAGCATTCGGTATGCCCTCCTCCGAGACCTCCAAGATCGCTACTCGCAGACTACATGCTACAGCTCAACATCTCAAACCTGCTGCAGCTCTAGCTTTCAATGCCGAAAATTACCCTACGACTCACGAAAAGATCAAAGATGTCCAGGACACGCCATACTTTGTCGACAACAAATTTCTCAAATCTGAATCTACACAGTTCATTGATTTACACGACCCAGCAACAAACAATCTCGTAACAAGAGTACCACAAAGCACAGATGCCGAGCTCAAAGCTGCGGTTGACAGTGCAGTTAAGGCATTTCCAGGATGGAAGAACACCAGCATAATGGCAAGACAACAAATTATGTTTAAATTCACACAATTAGTGCGGGACAATTGGGATAGATTGGCTGCTAGTATCACATTGGAGCAGGGTAAAACCTTTGCCGGTATGTTACCAGTGGTGTATTTTAACGCCTCAAAGCTGACATGGCCTCAGATGCGAAAGGAGATGTTCTTCGTGGATTGCAAGTTGCCGAAACAGCATGCGCTATCCCCCAACAAATGATGGGAGAAGTCATAGAGGTAGCAAAGGATATGGAGACCAGAAGTTACAGGGAGCCATTGGGAGTTGTAGCCGCCATCTGCCCATTCAGTGAGTGTTTGTCATTTTTCGTACTTGGAGCAAGCTAACATCCAATAGACTTTCCTGCAATGATACCATTATGGTCTATACCAATTGCCTGTGCAACTGGAAACTGCCTAATTGTAAAGCCCTCCGAACGAGATCCTGGTGCCGCAATGATTCTTGCGGAACTCGCCCAAAAGGCCGGCTTCCCTGATGGAGTACTCAACATTGTCCACGGTGCTTCGAAGACGGTCGATTTCATCATCGATGAACCAGCTATTAAAGCTATCAGTTTTGTCGGAAGCAATCGCGCAGGAGAATACATTTTCACCCGGGGTTCTGCTAATGGCAAGCGTGTGCAGGCAAATTTGGGCGCCAAAAACCATTGTGCGGTCTTGCCAGATGCGAACAAACAACATGCACTTAATTCAATTGTTGGCGCAGCTTTCGGTGCGGCTGGTCAAAGATGCATGGCTCTTAGTACCTTGGTCATGGTCGGAGAGACTAAGGAGTGGCTATCTGAGCTAGCTGAAAGTGCCAAAGCACTAAATGTGAATGGTGGATTTGAAAAGGGAGCGGATCTCGGTCCAGTCATCTCTCCACAGAGTAAGAAAAGAATCGAAGATTTGATTGCTAGTGCGGAAGAGGAAGGCGCCACCATCTTACTGGACGGTAGAGGTTACAAGCCGGAAAAATATCCCAATGGAAATTGGGTCGGCCCAACGATCATCACCAACGTCAAACCTCATATGAAGTGTTACACGGAAGAGATCTTTGGTCCAGTACTAGTCTGCTTGAATGTGGACACTCTTAACGAAGCCATTGACCTCATCAACGCGAATGAATACGGAAATGGTGCCGCTATCTTCACACGATCTGGAGCAACAGCAACACACTTCCAGAAAAACATTGAGGCAGGACAGCAGGGAATAAATGTACCAATTCCTGTTCCTCTCCCTTTCTTCTCCTTCACTGGAAACAAGAAGAGTGTTGCTGGAGGTGGTGCAAATACATTCTATGGCAAACCAGGGCTACAATTTTACACACAGCAAAAGACAGTCACCAGTTTATGGAGAAGCGAGGATGCAATTTCTAAGTCTGCTGATGTATCAATGCCTACTCATAGCTAGATATCTTGATTTTATGAAAATTTAATGATTTTAACAATCTGATTTACAAGCGACGTACAGCGCAATTCTGTACATGCACTTTTTCGTCAATGACTAATCTCTCCCTGTCCCATTCTCCCGTCTTCATGGAATTTACCAAAGCGATATTCCCAGAATAAGCTCCTCTGGACATATCGGTCACTATCGCCTGAGGCTCACTGTTCTAACGGATTCAATGTTTACAGCAAGAATATACATGTAAGGGCTGATGATATAAAGTTCACTGAAATCAATTAACCTCGAATGTTCGACTGTGTGATGTAGGTTGCAGTAGAGATAGATACGGGAAATGTAGGCAATAAATATTGAGGTAATAATGGTGTAATAATGTGTAACCCCAAAATGTGAAGTGGTAGAATACTTCTCGACTCAGGGCCAGAAAGCGTCAGGTCCTTTAGTGAAGGTGTTAGCTTCACCCGAATGTTCGGAACTACAAACGAGGAAGGGGAGAGCTTGATTAGTGTACAGAGTAGCTAGCCAGCTTGGTCAGTGGGTACTTGGTACTTATTAGTATTGCTGTTTCGAAGCTTCCATAGACGTGTTAATATATTTGAGTTGATACTAGAGGAGAAATGTAACAACACATTCGCTGCTATTGAGAACGACAACACCAACGATTCCAAGGGCCCATAAGAAAGCGGCAGGGACCGAGCTTCGCTAAACATGGATGGCATGGTTCCATTGGTAGCGGTCAATTTTGCAAAGAAAAAAGATACCGCGGTCGACGGTAATCATTTGTTGAACAGTGCAATTTACTAGAGTCAAAAATACCTAGAGATACTCCGTATATTATTGACCATCTGCCCTTGATGTCCAGACGAAATTCGAATGTTCAGATCAAAAGTTAGTGGTATTCCAAATGCAATTTGGACGTCCCACCCTAGCATTATAGATATTCCCATTTCCTTTCCCATTCCCATTCAAAGTCGAGCCAGACAATTCAGGAGATCATTCACCCGTCTGACCAACAGCTGGCCTCACCAATCAAAGCATCAACTGCCCCTGCACCTACCTGATAATAAAGGCGTGACTGCCGCGCACGACAAACTGGCGAACAAAAACAACCCCACCATACCGCTTAGAGTGGTGCAAATATCTCGTCACCTCTCAACCAATTCATCTTCAGACAACAAAACACCATTAAATACAACAATGGCTTCCAAATATACTGTCAGAAAGATCGGAGCTCCAAACACCTTGGAGCATCGTATCTATATCGAAAAGGATGGAATCCCAATTTCCCCATTCCACGACATTCCTCTTTATGCCAATGAGCAACAAACCATCTTGAACATGGTGGTTGAGATCCCAAGATGGACAAACGGCAAAATGGAGATCAGCAAAGAAGAGGTTTTTCTCACTCACCATCCCATCTTACACTGTCAACTAACATGCTATTAGATGCTCAACCCAATCGAATGTCCCTCCCGTCGCTAAACTCAAATCTTATGCTAATAATTTCAACAGAAGCAAGATGTCAAGAAGGGCAAGCTTCGTTTCGTCCGCAATTGCTTCCCACACAAGGGTTACCTCTGGAACTACGGTGCCTTCCCTCAAGTAAGATTCGGAACATATATACATTATTTACGACTCGAGCTAACGGGTCGTTAGACTTGGGAGGACCCCAACGTTGTCCACCCAGAAACCAAGGCCAAAGGTGACAATGACCCATTGGACGTTTGCGAGATCGGTGAATTAGTTGGATACCCTGGCCAAGTCAAACAAGTCAAGGTTCTTGGTGTTATGGCCTTGCTCGATGAAGAAGAGACCGACTGGAAGGTCATTGTCATCGATGTCAACGACCCATTGGCTCCTAAGCTCAACGACGTCGAAGATGTTGAAAGACACCTTCCAGGTCTCTTGAGAGCTACAAATGAATGGTTCAGAATCTACAAAATTCCAGACGGAAAGCCAGAGAACCAATTTGCTTTCACTGGAGAGTGCAAGAACAAGAAGTAAGGCTTGCTAGATGAGTATATTTGGCATTTTTAGCTAACGATGTTCTAGGTACGCTACTGATATTGTTCGCGAATGTGCTGAGGCCTGGGAGAAACTCATCACTGGCAAGACCACACCAGGAGATGTTTCAACGTAAGTTTTTTGTTATCTCCCTATGCTGGCTTTTTAACTAACAATTGTCAAGTACCAACGTCACCGTCAAGCACTCTGTCAGCCGTGTTGAATCCAGCCAACTTCCTCCCATCCCAGCTAACGAGAACCTTGCTCCGGCTCCTATCGACCCAAGCATTGACAAGTGGTTCTTCATCTCTGGTGCCGCCGCTTAAATTCAGAATTCAATAATAACGGCTATGAATTTGCGGCTGTCACCACCGGATTACCAGAAAAGTTACGTTGCAGCATTCTATGAAGCGAAGCACTACACAAGCCGTTACTATTGGCTGTAGATACAATACGAAGTTTTCCAAGTGCTAGTCCTTGCACATCCAATCTCACTTCTGGTATTCGATACGTGCAACTGTGATGTGTTATCAAGTCTTTTCCCTCCATATACCCTGGTTTCAAAAACAACCTGATGAGCTTTCTCGAAAATGCATGAGGCTGTTGGACTTGCATATGAGCCAATCCAGCCAGAGAACGTGGCATTATGTCGAGAAGTGAAATTTTATCTGTCTTGGCATTGGTATATGATGTAACCTTAAATGCTCGGCGCTGGGGACCTGTAGGCGCGATGAGCGCGTGTAGCGTCCCAACATTGCGCCCGTACCAAGCCTTGAAAGCTTGAACACTCCCTGACTTGTGATTCCGCCCAGCCCGCAGGCCCGAGTAGCCACCACGGAGAAAGCCGGCACGAATTGTAGGACAGCGAAGATCCTACAACACGTATATCTTGTTCACTCCATAGACATGCCGTACTGATTGAAAGTATGGTATTGTCATCAATCATACGGCCTCGAAACGCCTTCCCACATGCAATAAATATACATTCCAGCATTGTACCATCAGTTCCCTGTCAATTCCTCCTGCCTCGCCAATATCCGTGAATGCCTATCCACCTCATCGGATACTCCCCTAATACCGAGCTTTTCTGCGTCCAAATTCATCTCTTTCCCGTCCTCTGTAAACCATAGTTAGAATTTGTGAATAAAAGTTTGACTTCGTCGAGGACGTACTGAACTTCAAGCGCACAAGGCTCGGCTCTTTAGATGCTCTCGGTAGTATCTTTGTATCAATCTTCATGGACTGACGTGCATTTGGTGGGAGAACCGAGAGAAACAATCGTGCAGTTTTAGCTTTGGGAGAGAAGGGATTGAAGACTGTTGAGACTTCCGTGATGAATCGGGTGATCATATTTGCTAGCAAACTCTCCTAGTATATAGTTAGCATCTGATGATCAGATATAATGAATTGAACTTACATGAGATTTCCAATGTACTATAAAGGTTCTGGAGGCGTAGTTGTGGTCTGGATGCTCACTATGTGCTCACTATGCTAGGCGCAAAATTAAATTCTCGGTAAATTCCGAGCCTCACAAGTACAGAGTTAGTTGCCAATTTCTCATGACGTGACATAAAGAATTTACAACCAGAACAACTACGAAATTCGAGCAACCCAATATGTCTTTCGAATCTCTCTCCGAACGTCTTACGGCGCTACAAGAATCAAATAGACAAGCCAGGGAATTAATTCGCCATTTAGAAACTATTGAGTTTCAACCAGGTTCTATAACACTAGATGGCGATGATGATGATGTATTATTAGAGCTCTCTGCGGAGATCGCTCAGGTTCTGAAGGATCAATCTGAGGACTTTGCGCGATTGCGGGAAGAAATTTCAGCAATGCCTGTGGGGCGGCCGAATAGTGAGTTACAAAAACAGAGAGAGGTGCTTGATGAAGCAGTGGAAATGGATATCGAAGACCTTAAATCGTAAGACACACATTTGTTCACTCCCCTATATCATCTTTTACAAACTAACCTCCGGACTTTACAGACATCATAGAGCATTTTGCAAAGCCGAAATGAAAGCCAAAAAGACGCTCGAGGCTGCGAAAGTTTTGGAGCGACAACATATGCTCCAGGCAAGCTTAAATCCCTCTTCCGGTAGGTCAACTCCCAATTCGATCGAAAGACCTGGCGCTCGGCCAAGGTCGGAACTATCAAAGGAAGACAAGACAGTAAATGCTGCGAGTGACGTTACTCTGGCGCTTCGACGAACTCACGAAATGATGGCGGGCGAGTTGGAAAAATCTCAGTTCGCAAACGATACATTAAGGCAATCAACGGAGGCTTTAGCTCAGCTAAATGAAACATATTCTACATTGGATTCTCTACTATCGAGCTCACGGAATTTACTTGGGACTTTACTAAGGAGCCAAAAGAGTGATACGTGGTATCTGGAAACGGCATTTTATGTTCTCGTTTGTACAATTGCATGGCTCGTTTTCAGGAGGTTACTTTACGGACCGCTTTGGTGGCTCGTGTATGCGCCACTGAAGTTGACGTTCTACACCTTGTTTGGCATATTTGGAATAATGGGCTCAAAGAGCGGTTCAGCTGTCGAGAGCAGGATATCGATATTGAGTGAGCCGGCTACTTACCCGACTGTGTCAGCCAGGAGTGAAAGCGTTGCTTTGGATAATAAAGACACCCCGGTCATTGACGTTGGAGACGGTAATAGGCAGTCGATAGAACCAGAGGCATCAACCATGGTCGAGGAAGTGGAACATATCATCGATGAAAGTCAGCACTATCATGCGCCTGATAAGGAGGAAATCATTGGAGAATCAGCATTGGATGAGTCTGCTGAATACACCCAGCACGCACCGGAAGAAGACGTAGCTCGAAGTGAGCAATCAGATCCAGGGAATCCAAAGAAGAGGATGTGGGAAGAACCAGCAGAAGCGGCTAAGGAAGCAGAGCGAATGAGAGACGAACTTTAGATTATCGAACGACATTTGAAGAAATCTGTTACCCCTATATAACATACAATTATACCCATTTATTGCATCAATTATACGCATGTACATTCTTATATTGACATAAAGGTTTGAATAATTTTATGCTGATCAAGGTTGCAGAGTACTACAGTGTTTAGTAGTCTGTAGCACAGCTGTAGCACAGAATTGAGATGTTTCGAGATTCAAAAATTCTGAATCTTTGGTAGTGGTTCAATAAGTTCAGCGAGTACATCCCAGAAAGACATCAGAAAATTCCGCCCAGCATAGAATATTTCAACAGCAACAAAAGTCTCGTCCACGAGCAAACTACTCAATCAATATCGATTAATAGGCCAGAAAATATTCTACTAATTGTGAGTCAACTCCAAGTTTCCCGCTCACAAAAAAACCGTGTTTTCAAAGACTTTTGTTTCAAGTATGTTGATTGGATAGGAGTAGTTTATGGGGAATTGTTTAACGACCAGTTATATGCTTCTATTTATGTTTTTGGGGGTAAAGATTAAAGAAAAATCTTTTTCTTTTTTGATAATTATGGGACGAATGGAGTAAATGAAATAGTCTTGTTTCGGATTCAAGTGGATTCGAGACTTTATTGAGGATTTGAGGATTTGTTTGTTATCCCAGAATACTGTATGGTAACCATCTCATAGGTTCGTTGAAAAATCACCTATGTAGTAGGTACCTAGACAGGGTTCTTACCGAGAAGGGGGGAATGACTGAGTATCGATATCGCACATTCTCGTTCAATCATGCGTAGGAAGATCGACCAGCTTGCTTATTGGATCGAACGACCTGAACTTCTACCTGAAGACTCTCCAATCAACTTTATCGGATTTGTAGCCAGGGGCAGAAATGCGCTTCTTTGAAACTCTCATGTTGTTCTCCTATGTGCCTCTCTATCCCTGGCGCGAGTATTCATAGGGCTTCTTTGAGCACCTGGATGATGCTTAGTTCTTTAGGCTCCTTGTATCACAAACAAATAAATCATCTATTTTCGACAATCCCTTCTCTCGGCTCTTTCTTTGTAAGGATACGGTGAATGAAAGATCGTCTATTTATTAAATAGAGGACAATGGAATGTCTTTCAATCATCATTTATTGTTCTGGTACGCTCGAGGGGTCATTTCTTTGTTATTGACAAAGAGAGGTTAAAATCACATTGTTTTTCTATTCTTGTACAGTTTGTTTTTGTGCAGTATTTATTGCTTCGAGGTTCCTTCGGTTTCAAGTCCTTCCTTCATTCACAGATCGACTCATCTTTTCAAGTTTTTTACATACATACATACAGCCGACCGTTTTTAACAAGCAAAGCATATAAGCATACAATATTTTCAGCAGGTCTGATCATCAACGTTACAACACACGAAACACATACACAAATAACAGGAACTTAATCTCAAAAACTTCAAGATGCAGTTTACCAGCAACCTCGCTCTCGCAGCGTTCCTTTGCGCTTCCACTATCAACGCACACTTGTCGCTAACTTACCCGCCCCCTTTCCGTTCTGCTCTCAACCCGAATGCCGTCCAGTCCCAGATCGACTACAGCATTACGGCTCCGCTCGCATCCTCAGGTTCAAACTTCCCTTGCAAGTACAACGACATGGGTACGCCTGGAGGGAAATCTGTCGCCACTTGGGCTGCAGGCGCAACTGCAAACTGGACAGTCGGAACTGGTGCCCTGCACGGTGGAGGCTCTTGTCAAGTCGCACTGTCCTACGACTCTGGCAAGACATTCCGAGTCATTCATTCCTACATTGGAAGTTGCCCTGTTGCGGTAGGTGCAAGTGCGGACTTCACTGTTCCTGCCGATGCTCCAGCCGGAGAAGCCATGTTCGCGTGGACTTGGCAAAATCAAATCGGCAACCGTGAATTTTACATGTCTTGTGCTTCGGTCACCATCGAAAGCTCTGCATCAAAGGTTCGCGCTGCTCCAGCTGTCGCATTTTCTTCCCGTCCTGATCTCTTCCTCGTCAATCTTGGGAATGGATGTACATCTGTGGAAAGCAAGGCTGTCAACTACCCAAATCCAGGTCCAGATGCAGATGTCACACGTAAATCCTCAGAATCAGGTACCTTCACCGGAACTTGTGGTCCTGTCAATGGTGTGGCCTCATCTGGTTCTGAAGCAGGCTCATCATCGGCCCCTGCAGGAAGTTCGAACGGCGAAAGCTCCAGTTCTCCAGCAGCTATCGCACCATCTGCCCCAGCGGTTAGTGCATCATCTGCTCCAGCACCTGTGGCTTCCTCGAGCACAACCCCAATCTCCATTGAAATCATTCCCACCACTGCAGCTTCTTCCACATTTAGTTCAACCACCATTGCCGCAACATCTGCAGCAGCTTCCCCAACAGTTGGCGCCACCACTCCCTCATCCCCAGGAACATCTGGAGCAGTAAAGGCCTCAACCGACGGTCTCTGCTCTGGAGGCAAAACATGTACCGGCTCAGGCTTTGGTCCATGTTGCTCCCGAGATGGATTCTGTGGAATTGGCGATGCTTGGTGTGGTGCTGGATGTCAACCCAGCTTCGGAACTTGTGGCAATACCCTCAACTCAACTGCCGCCTCCAATGCCATCAGAAGAATCAGAGGAAGAAGCGTCAGAGTTTAAACGGTAAACTGATTGAGTGGGTGAGTGGTTTGAGTTAGGAATCGAATTAGAATCAGAAGACACAATCTTTGTAAGATAGAAGTCTATTTCATCATGTCTGTAATTCAGAATATTTATTATTTGAAAGAAAAAAAAAAGTTTTAAAATGAAGTAATGTGATATATACTGGTGATATTAGTGATGTGATAGCTAGAAGGGAGCATAGCATGTGAACCAGCTTGAATTGCATATGATGGAAACTGGCGCAATAAATAAAATTAGAGAATGTGCCATTACTGATGGGCAATATATATATAACTTTTCTCGAATACATGAGATACATGTATGATACACCAAATTGCTATAAATGCCGCGAATGAATCACCAAAATCCATTAACGTGTTGTGCCTTCCTTGAAAGTCATTAATTGAAGAAAAGGCACATCACAAGCAAACCCGTTAGCTCCAAACATACTGCCACTGTTCACCGTCTAACTAGCGCCAAAACAGGGATCATGGCTCAAGCTCCTACCTAAGCTACTCTGGCCTTATTACGACGATTACGAGTAGGTATCAAAACGATAAAGCATAAAGCATGCATGTATTCCGCACTTTAACAAATTCAACTTCTACACTCATTTGAAGAAACCCCCCAAAAAATAAGGGAAAAACTCATTCATCATGGAACAGAATGATCCTGCTGGGGCGCTAAGCTGGCGTCTTAGCTCCCATCCTATTACTCTGTTGTGTTTCCTCGGTTTTCGCATTTGTAGGTTTCACTTTGTTTTGGTTGGTTTGGTTTTGGTTTGCGCATGGTCTGCTTTGGATTTCCGGGATTCGTTTTTGGGGGGGATAGAGAGATGGAATTGTTGAATAGACGATATGAGTATATTACTAACCTAACGTTCATATAGCAAGTCTCCTCGTCTATCTCTTCGGCATCCTCTTCACGCAAAACTTGTAAGTCTTCTGTTCCTTCTTCCCTGTTCTCCGATCTCCCAAGCTGACATTCAATCAAATAGCGTCTTGATCTTCATAATCACTATCCTCCTCCTCGCTGCCGATTTCTACTACCTCAAAAATATCGCCGGTCGTCGCCTCGTCGGATTGCGTTGGTGGAATGAAGTAGATCCTACATCTGGCGATTCGCACTGGGTCTTTGAGTCCTCGGATCCAAATACCAAAATCATAAACCCTACCGATAGCAGGTTTTTCTGGCTTGCGCTTTACTCGCAACCATTGCTTTGGGTGGGATTGGCTTTTGTGGCTATTTTTAGGTTTGAGTTTATTTGGCTGACGTTGATCGGTAAGTTTTACTTTCTCTTGTGGGATTCGGGCGCGGCAATGAGAATAAGTTGGAGTATAGAGTGGATTGCTGATAAGTTTGCATGTATAGTGATTGCGTTGAGTTTGACGGTTACGAATACATTGGCGTTCTCAAGGTGCGATAAATTTGGACAAGCATCGAATTTGGCGGGTAGTGCTATGTATGGCTCAGGAATTGCAGGGAGTATTGCGAGCGCTACGCTTGGAAGATTCTTTTCACGCTGAACAGGAGTTGAGAGAAGAAGGTCCACGAGGAAGTTGTGGAAAGGCATGTACGAGCACAACGGTTATGATACCAGAATGAATGAAGCTTGACAACTTTGGTCCCACTTTTTCAACGCAACTGGGTTCGCCACGCCGTGGCTGGAGTCAATATTGTTATGCGGGTGTTGCTTGGTAAGGATGTTGCAATGGCGGCGTTCAAGTATAAAGGCGTTGGTGTCTCGAAGGCTCTTCTGTTCAAGATGAACAAGAGCTAAATTATCACTAGTATGCAATTGCTCGTACTGGGAAGAACTTTCTTCAATGTAACAGTTGCCTCTTCCGCAACAAATTTTGATGCCATGCTGCTATTGTGGGAGATTGAAGGATTGAACTTGAAAATCTAAAAAAAAAATGGAGCATGTACTCCAATATCTGTATGATTAATGAATGTTTGAAATATTGCCATCCACAGGTCCTGAATTTTCTATACAATAATTCTTATCCCTCATTGTTCAATTCACGTGTACACGTTGAGTTTCACCATTCTACTGTACCCATCCAAAGTACTTTCATATTAACATTCCCTTGAAGGCTCGCTGCGTAAGTGATTTCCAGAAATGCATACATCTGCCCAGTTTACATCCTATCTACTCACAAATCAACCCTCAACAACAAACCCCCATCAAAGTCTAGCCATTTTCATCTCCCTCTCCGCCTGCTCCGTCAAAATCCTCTTCAAGATCTTCCCACTAGCATTCTTCGGAATAGCCTGCACAAACCTCACTCCGCACGTCAACTCCTTACACCTCGCCAACCTCTCCCCACACCACTCCTTCGCATCCTTTTCCGCTGACCTCCTACCCTCCTCCCCCTGTCTCCTCACCACATACGCTCGAGGTATTTCTCCATCCGCATCCGACCCCTCGATACCGATGACAGCAACATCGACTATCAACGGGTGAGACAGCAGCACGGACTCGATTTCCGGTGGCGCCACTGGGAAGCCTCGGACTTTGATGAGCTCTTTTTTGTGGTCGACTATGTACCAGTTTTTGCTGGCGTGGGAGCAATATGCTATATCTCCTGCTTTGAAAAAGTGGGATGGGTCGAAGGAGAATTGGTTTGCGGGTTGGTTTTTATCTTGTGAGGGGGGAGGGGGGGGTAGTTTTAGTTTGTTTATTGGGTGGGTGGGAAGTGTTTGATGGTTCGGTTTGGATGATAGTTTGATGGTGGAAGGATTTGTTTGGTGGGTTTGTTTGAAGAGTGGAAATTGTCTGGGATACTGGTTCTACTTAGAATAATAGGGTATGCAAAGGATCAAGACACCTCTAAGAATTTATGAATTTTCGAACACCCGAGCTACCCCCTGGCTGCCAATCCGGATATTGGAGACAGATAGAAGAAGGGGCTGAATTGACTTACAGTAACCAGAGATGACAGTTGGTCCTCGTACACAAAGCTCACCACGAACATCATAGGCTGTTATATCATTGCCCTCCTCATCAATAAGTCTAATTCGTAATTCCAGATTAGCCATTTGTGATCGAGGCAGGGAAGGGACAGAAAGATACTTCGCATGGATATTCGGCAGCATTCTTCCCACACTACCCATATTATCATCCTCCCAGTAATGAAACATGGTACAAATGTAACTGGTCTCCGTTATGCCAAAAACCTGAGTTGCGGTTGCTCCCGGAGCACACAATTGCTTTAGTTTCTCTTGGGCTTCTTTTCCTATTGGAGCTGCGCCTATTGCGGCGTGTTTGATGGCTTTGAAATTATCTCCTGCGAGACCAGACATAATGAGTGCTATTGCGATGGGTGGGTGGTATGAGCATTAATTCGTTTGTCTGGTATGCTTTTACGTGCTGGAGAAAAGGGCTAAGTTCAAGGCGACGCATTACGATTGAGACGTGTCCAGATTTCAAGGCGCTTGTATGGACGCCTGTTTTATGTTTCAGCGGTTTTGTCTCTCAGGTAGTTGAGAATTGGATACAAACTAGGGACACAAGCTGCGTGGAACATGGGTAGCAGTATTATCCGCCGTATCTAGAATGGTTGCATTAAAAATCTGAAGCTCACGGTGAGCGGAGGGAGACATACAGCATACGGTCTCTGTGCCTGCTCATACACAAGCGTGTGCTGCGCAATCAAATTATAATGAGATAACACAGCTGCTTTTGGGGGGGCCAGTAGTTCCACTACTGAATAACCTCGCAGCAGTTGTTTCTCTCGAGATTTTTTCATCATCAAACTTTAGCCAATCTTCCTCTCTATGTGTCATCAAATCATTGAAAGATTTGAAACCATCAGGAATGACCTGTCCGAGAACATCGAAGATCCAAATATTTGAATGCTGGATGTCGCATTCTCTAGCGGAGATAAGGATATTAAGTAGCATTTCCGGCTCTGTGATGAGAAATTTTGTTTTAGAGGTTTTGATGTGATGGATTAGTTCATGAGAAGTGTAGGAAGGATTTGTGCCGGCGAATATTCCACCTGCTGCTATGATACCTATAGTATATGAGCAAGAGTAATAATTATAATAATAGCTATCCAACAAGAGATTTGAGCACCTAGAAAGATCATAGAATAACAATCTGCAATTTCATTTGTATTATTAGAAACTTCCAATTGAGCAAGCAGGACATCAATGATAAAAGTTCTCACATCATTCAACGAATGTATGTAAGCAAACACAATCACCCTTCTCTAAACCGGCCGCGTGAAATCCAGACACTAATTAATTTGCGGATGATGTCTCGAGCTTGCTTTGTGAATATGGAATGAGAGGGATTGTTCGCGTTGATGTATATCTATTAATTCATTGGATTCAATGTTTTTAACTACACTACAGACAGGGGGGCCTACTTACTTTGGTATCTTGATCATAGGGGATATCATCGAATATCCAGGACGAGAGATCTTTCGTGGGTATATATATGTACGGAGTTTTCGGCGAGGAATACCATTGTGGGGATTTTTGATGTTTAGGGTTGATTTTGAGTGATGTTGGGAAGAGTAGAGTGAGGAAGCAAGAAACCTTGGATGAAGAAAGTTCTCGAGTAAGGTTATGGAAGCGAGGGAAATTAAGATCTTACCAAGAAAATATGGTTAATAGGTTTGTACTACTTACTGCCGTAAATAACTCTGGCGGGGGTGACTATTTATTTTAGTTCCCGTGGCGCATCGAAATTTGGGGGGTGTTTTCTATACATGATGAGATGGTTACCCACTCACTATTGGGGCTACACAAGTCACTCATGCAGTCCTCTCCTTTCCGTACCGAGATCCGAATGAGATCGGGTTAGAAATCTCTATCAACAACATTGTCCAGAGAAACCAGCCAGAATCAGGTTGACTTCAAATACCTACTTGGGATAGTCTTCGGAGCTGGTGAGCTATTCAACAAAGGTATAAATAACCAAATATACCTCATATATTCACAATTATACTTAGGACTTATCCAATATTCAACCTAGGTTTTGGTAATTGCAGTAGCAACTCACTGCATCATAAAATTCATACCAACGCACGTCAAATACATCTGAACATGTCGTTTTAAACTCCAATATCCCGATTCAAAATCTACGATCAAATGAGCTCTCAAGCTCCAGGGCCTAGTGTGCCAGCTTTGTAACACTTTTCGATATCCTATTCAGATTTGATGATTGAATAGCCCTCTCAGTCTTATGATTTGCTTTTTAGTTTCTTTCGCGTGATGCATATTTAGTAAGAAAGAAATGCAACAAACTCTACATACACAATATACACATGTGTCATTATCAAAATTCCAAACACGACATCCCCCACAAATTTTCTAGTTAAATTAGCCAGGTCCTCTAGACAAGCCACCGCTACTTTATACGACACTAATCATATTATATATGTATATTCTCAATAGTTATATCCAATTTCCTTGTAGAAGATGCAGTAGACTAGATACTCAACAGCCTGGAAAAGTGCAGATTGGTGTAGGTTGTTTGTGGGGATTCTTAAAAAAAATGTTAAAATGGAGGTTGCTGATGACATTTGTAGATATCTTTGTTTTGTATCTTGTCTGTGGATGCAAGCTATGTCGTTGTATCATCTTCTGTCTTGACCAGGTTGATGTTGGGAAATATAATATCGCACACTTCATTGCCATAAAATGTGAAAATGATATCCATGACGATGCTGTTATTTCATAAACTTTTGCGAATATCGAGTAAGTATATTACTGCGGAAAAAGTAATGACCTATATGCTCCTATTTGAAGGAGAAATTTAAGTTTATTCTTCACCTAGGTAATATAAGTGTGTAAACTCCCGTAAATGCTTATCTCTTCTCGGTTAAACCCAAACGCCCCTGATGCTTCCATATCTGACATCACAAGGTATACCCAAAGCATCAAAATGCCACCAAATCCTTTCATACCCATATATATGCATACACAATCGCCA
Source organism: Sclerotinia subarctica (assembly GCA_025389085.1). Lineage (NCBI taxonomy): Eukaryota > Fungi > Ascomycota > Leotiomycetes > Helotiales > Sclerotiniaceae > Sclerotinia > Sclerotinia subarctica. The sequence goes on along the minus strand of QRFI01000004.1, from coordinate 1,005,025 downwards.
ATCGAATACTAAGCACTAATTGTCATCTCTGATTTGAGTTCAGTCAAAGGTGCGCTTTCTGTCTCCGTCGAAGCCGAGGACTGGGCAGAATTCTCAAGACTTCGAATTTTCTTTTGTTCCCCTCCGTCCTCCTCCTCATTCTTTCTCTTCTTCTTTGCTGCCTTTGCTTCTGCCTTGGCTTGTGCTTGTTTGAGTTTATGCTCCTCAACCTGTTTATCAGAGATTCCAATTTTCTCGTCCACGTCTATTGCCTGTTCGAGTAAAGTTTTATGACCTAAATGGTCGCATAACTGCTGGTAGTTTTTGGACTGCTGAACGGCCCGATAAACCGGAGACTTTCCTGGTATCAGATGGTTTAATAGATATTTCGTATTTCCGAACCTGTTCTCCATGTCCAGACTGAACTTCATATACTGGAGAACCACCTCCTCCCATGGTGCCAAGCCACCATCAGCTTCACTTCTAAAGCAACTCGAATTTGCTTCGGCTGCCACAGCAATCATAGCACCATTTGTGCCATATTCTTCAGCCAATTTTAGGGCCTGATCTCTATTTTCTACGTCTCCATTCATCAAACAAGCGACACCACTCTCGCGACAGATATCCGCGATCATCTTAAGTTGCTCTCGAATGGCTCTTTCCCTTGGACGCATTGGCGTAGTTCGACAATGGATAGTGAGACCTGTAATACCAGTAGCACAAAGCTTTCGTACCAGAGCCTCAGTCCTCTCAGGAGTTTCCAATAATCGTATCTTCACACTTATTCCAATTTCGAATTCCGGTACAATTTCCTTGACTAAAGCTTCGAGAATGGCGCATAATTTATCCGGGGTTTGTAGGAGTGCTGCCCCCATACCGCCACTTGTACTGAATGGTTTCGGACACCCTGCATTTACATCAATGCCTGCAACGTCTGCGGCCACCATGCGCGCACATTGGACTGCCTTTTCAGGATCGGATGTACCGATTTGAAATATGAGTTTTTTGCCTTCGAGTTCTGGATGGAGGCGGAATATGAGACTTTCATTCAGATTTGCATTTTTCTCTTTATGTCCTTGAGAAGGGAGCCGTGTAAAATCGATTGTATTAAGGGCGGTGTTCACTTTTCGTGTTGTTCCAATCATGGATCGATCGACCGTCTCGGGGCCTTGAACTCGTCAGTTTATTAACTACCTAGTACAGCTGTAGATTCCATACCCCATACCAAATCTGCTCCATAGTGAAGAGCAAGTAATCGTGAAGGAAGTTCGCCGGATCTCACCATAGGAGCACTGGATGAGGATGTTAGTAATTTCTCAATTGCAATTCGCGATGCCTCAAACTCACAGTACTACCTTGCCCCTATAGTCTACACCTTTCCTAGGAATAGGAACTTTCTTGGGGATTGAGGTCATGATAAAAGATGCGAGGCGTTGCATAACATTGTATTCACAGATTTATTGTGTTGAATCGTGGGAAAGAAAAGTAACGCTTGTCATAAAATCGGAAAAATAATTCCTCTATCAGCTGCCACGTGATAGATAAGAATTGTGTGGAGCAGCCAATCACAGAGGCTACATAGCTACCTTCTATTGCCACCCACCTTTTCCCCTTACTACGCTACGTATATTGTGACTACGATCAATATCATGCGCAAATGTCCAAGTGGGCATGGAATAATGAATGACATACTGCATAGGTAGGTCAAATAAACGTCTCAACATAGATGAACCTGAGTTAGACGTCACCAGGTGATCATAGTTGATGGAATTCTCCCTGGATCCTGATTCATCAAATATGCAATATTCGAGTGGATATAAATCCCCATGATATTTGAAGTAGACATTTCTTTCCTTCTGTCCCATCATAAAAACAAGTCGACATACTCTCCATCCCTTAAAGCAGCTGCTTGAGTAAAGCAAAACCCATATGGTATCCAGAATCCGTCCGCTAAACGCCTCCCATCACATAGAACAATGTGCATATTGTCTCTATTCCATTCCCTTATCGCCAAAAGAAATCCATGGTATTATTCAGCAATGCTAATCTCCCAAGATTTGTCGTAAATGTATTTTGACCTAAGAGTTATTAGATTGATTATACTTGATAATGATGGCAGAGCAGAACGTACTGTTGCTCAACGAAAGCAGTTGAGACCGCAGAGACGCATACGAAAAACAGGTCTTCTAACACCGTGTCTATCCGCTGTCACATTTGCGCCGAATCTCCTACCTCCAACTCCCTTTGACCAGAAAAAAGGCATGGTGGCGAGTGATGTGGTTGAATATTTTATTGATTGCTGTGGTAGTGGGTGGAGGTTGATTTACGATATGTGAGCGAAGATCTTGCTTGTATTCTGATTGTGGGAATACTTCGATTGGAATTTGATAACGAGGTATCATGCATAATATATCCAGATCATATTCTAGAGTTAAGGCGCAGTGAATGATGTCGATGAGATTTTCGGTTCCCAAAACCTGTTTGCTGGCTTGGCACAAAATCTGAATGGGGCTTTGCTTTCCCAGCCGCTTTGAAGTCCAGAAATCAACAAAAACAGCCTTTTGCCCAAAAGTCTACGTGATGGGTTCTTTCAACATTTTGACATCAAGTCGTTGGAGTGGGAATCTTCTTCATTTCCTTGTTTTTCCTCGTAACCTAAGATGTGCAACAAACAGGAAAACCCTGTCATCTATTACTGGCATACTCCTCTAATGACCCATGACACTTGGACATTGAATAGCCTGTTGACTTGAACAATTGTGCAATGAGACGCGGAATCTTGAATATTAGCGGCTATGAACTGCTGTTCAACCAAGCTGGTGGATTTGAATGGAGGGAGGGGACATCAGCTTGCAATCTAACAAAAATTACAAGGATACGGCAGCCACATATCATTCAGCGACCTTCATCAAAATAGGCTTGGATGTCTGATGTCTGCAAAGGTGTGTGTGTTTGGGGCTCCTTGTCAAATAATTGAGCCAGGTTTCTTTGGGAAGTATAATCGTTCTGTAGTGCCCATACCATAAACAGACCATGATGGAGAGCTCAAAACTCCAATTTGCGCAGCTCCGCAGTCTTCGATTTTTCTGTGCTTTGAGGATAAAGATTCAGATTCAGGAACGGGTTATAGCGGTTGGCTAGGCACCAACATTTAACGATAAAATAAAGATATTTACAGAAGAGTCAACTCCCTCTGGAGCAACACCATGGCTCTTTTGATACCAACAAGCCAGTGATAGATTAGTAACCGACTCGAGAACCCACTAATAAGCATTAGGCGCACCATTCTTGATACTTCCATATGGCTCGGCAGGATAATCTCCAAAGCAAGCATATTCATACTGAGCTTCTTCTGTCGATCTACTCTGCACTTTCAAAAAAGTTTCCAGCTCACACCACCCATCCAACCTATCAACTCCACACTCTAAGAAACTGAATCCTAAAGGTATCGTTCTCTGGTTGAGAATGAAGTGTATATACGTAGTTTCCTTTCCATCGATATACGTCCTATTCGCTGCTAATGGCTTTGGTGTCTTGATAAGTTCGATGTCTAATCTTGCGCCAAAAGGCTCCAGGTGCGAGACGGTTAGATTATGTGGACCAGGATAATGGGTAGCTGGCAAGGGGGTGGCGAATTGAGTAAAACCGAAAGCGGTGAGGATAGACATGATGTTTGTGTCGTGGGAGAAATCGAGGTAGATGGACTGGTTCAAGGGAAACGTAGCGGTGTTATTGTCCAGGGTGGTGTTGATTTGGGAACCGGAATAACCCAAGGTGTGATTTTGAAGGCGGGCGACTACCTCTTGGACGTAGCCAATTCCCACAGCGCGTCCAGTTGGAGAAGCAAAGGAACTTGCGCCGGCAAAGTAAAGGTCGTTTGCATATTCGAAGTCAGCCCATTCTTGATAGGTAAATAGATCACAGAACGCGCTGTACCCAAAGGCCACCTACACGATGTCAGACTGCGGTGTTTATGTAAACGTAGAAAGCTTGTACTTACAGTCTCGTATGGACACAACGTTTGAGCTGCGTAGGTGTCTGTGACAGTCCAATTGAACTCTGGTGAGACCATGGATTGGAATCGAGTGGTGGCATCCTGGAGATATACAGCAACCCACTGGTCTGAAGCATTCGATCCTCCAGCGCTTCTATAATTATTCGAGTTGGGACAATTATCATAGCCTGCTAGACTGTTATTGAAACCCTGCGACTCAATAATGACCTCAATAGTGGCGTTATTTGTCCATTCAAGACCAAAGAAGCCCGCCATGAAATATTCTGCGCTCTACCATTATTTAGCTTTAAATCAGAGAGCAATCGAGCGACCACAAACCTTGAGCATCCGATCTTGGGTAGTAGTTCTTGCGATGATTTTACTGTGAGGATTGTACAGTTGTGCATATTGATAGTAGTGCAAAATCCCACTGTCATACAATTCTTGTCTTCCACGAGGAACAAGAATTTCATGACCTAATCCGTATTCCCAGTCGTTCAAGAATGAGAGAGCTCCAGTGGCATTGAGCTTCTCCGTATTGTTGGCAACTTTCTCGCCAAAAACTTCAACATTACTTCCTACTGTAGGATAACGTGATCCATGACGTGAGAGCATCTGGAATATGTCAGCATATGGTATATGTGTGTCTTTCGGAGGTGTATCTGCGACGCCGTTTGGTAATACAGAAAGAGCTTAAACAATGGTCCACACCCCTCTAGAATAATCAACCACACCGACTATCTTTTTGATATGATACAATTGGCTTAGTACCACTGGGAATTGATTGAAGGCTCAAGGAAATGTGATATCATATTGAGAACTGAATGTATTTTCCGAGATCTGACTCTTACCTGAAGTTGGGCGATCTTAGCTCCCGGTGGTAATGGATACTCTGCAACACCAAATCCGGATGGGTTGGGCAAATAAGGAGAAAGATTTCCCATAAGTTGGAATATAGTCTGATTCTGGCCTTGGCCTACAATAGGCTGGGCAGTTTCAAGAGGGGTATTGGGGATGAAAGTCACAGTTGGTGCAAACGAGACGGGATTTGTCTGGGCCTAAATCGAACAGCAAATTAATCTTTAATCCATTGTCTCTAAAATGAGTTTTAGTTGACCCATTTTCACTACTTACCAAGAAAGGAGCTCGACCAGTAGCTGTTGGCCCAGCCCAGAGTTCTGGCGTGGTCTGAAAGTACTGTGGAACATCTGAAGTAGAAGTTGAAGATTGCTGTTTCTCAGGAAGCAAAGCGGAGGCGGTAACGCCTGTAAGAGACAGTAAAAGTATCTGATCCAACAACATAATGTACGAAGCATATAAGAAAGCGCAAATAACAAAAACGAGTGCAACTTTTCGCCAAGTCTCGATATGCTGAGATTTGGAGCTCTGGAAGCTTGAGCTCCCTTTATATTGCTGCATTGCGTGTGGGTTATCGAAGCTCCCACGTTCAGCGTTGTGGAGTTCTATTGGCTCATCAAATAAACCTTGTGATGGATTTATCGATGGGGATCTTTCGAAGCAGTTGCGGGGATCTTTGATGCATCAGTGATGTGTAGATTATATATTCCGATGCTTGTTGGTAGAATTGGGAGAATTGGAAAGGGATAATGGGGACGAAATGCACGGTGACGCTGTCCGTCCAAGCTTTTCAGGGTGTGATGCCCATGGACGTTACAGTACAGAGTAGAGTACAAAGTCAAAAAATCGAAGTGGCTGGGAAGTCAACGAGCCAACAAGACTTAAGTATGTAAACACGCAATCTATATAAAATGTTAAATGCTGCAGCTACATGGAGTAGATACTAGGGATGGTCGTTTTAATGTGGTAATTCGACATTTACTTATCGTAACGTCTTGTTCCGTTTGACTTCCCCTCACCCGTTCCATGCTCTACGGAGATATTATCGTTGAGCAGGGCACGAAGACAAAAACCACAATCCAATCCATCAAAACACTCTCTTTTCAAACAAGACCCTTGCCTCGACCTTCACACAAAGGGCTTTGAAATTACATAATACGATGCATTGGAATTCAGAATAGGTACTGCGCGAGTCTTATCGAAGAAAATATTATACGGTTGAATTGATATCTTATTGTCGAGTACGAAGTAAACAAACAATTTTATGTGATTTGAATTTATGCAGCGCTAGTGTAAATAGGAAGATGATGTCTTTTACTAAGTTTGCCTTTGGCTTCTCGGTTTATGATTTCAATGATCGAATTAATGTCAATATTCGAATTTGTTCTCATTAGTGTAAGACTTCCTTCCACAACATCATCCAGACACTCAAACATCTTCACATTGCAATTCGCATCAATATATATACATATACATCCATTTCAATATTCATCCGATACCCCTCCAACATCCCACATCAATCCTCAAAACAAACCGCAAAATCATTCTAAATCACAAGACCAATTACCATTCTCCTCTCCAGTGATACAAACGCGGAACCGAGTAGCTAGCAATAATTAAATACAATCCCTCATTTACCACGCCTTACTTATATTTTTATATCAAAAAGATATTATGATTTTAGAATTGATTTATTCTCAACTCAATATCACAATCCCAATATACACCTTTAAATCATACCAACATATAGCATTCGCAATAGTAGTCCCGAGAAGATGCACGTTGCACATACACATAAACACATACGCAGTTGATTTAACTCTCCATCTCCGCAATACTTTAATCCAACATAATCCCCATCAAAAGACCTCACTCCACTAAACAAAAACAATACCAAAGAAGCAACACACCCAACACATGAATAGAAACATGAATAGAAACATGAACCCAACCCAACCTACCACCGCCACTAATCCCCCTATGTTATACAGCCTGCCCCAAAGGAACCAACACCATCCTTTCCACAGATACCAGCATATCACGCTTGAAGCCCGGTATCACACCCCAATCCTCTACGATTTACCATCCCATCCCATCCCATCTCATCAAAATAGCATATATAGCGATTGTATCAGGCTGAACAAGCCAGCCTTACTATACTATACTCTACTATACTATACTCACACCAAAGGATATCTTAACGTAAACAAGTAGAGAAGACTCGTTTGCAGAGTACGAGATGACGAATAAAAGGAAGCGTAAATAAGTTTCCAGAGGCTCGTGGTTTGAATCTGCGAACTCTATTGATTGTGTGCTAGAACTATATGTGGTGGTGACAGTTCGCATATCCGCAATTAATTTCCTTGTTCGAATAATAAAAAGTAAATGTACAATACAAAAATAGATAAAATCTTACGAAACCAGAGGCGCATCTCGTAAGCCTTCCTGAAAAGCAGGAGAATGGATGCGAGAATGGAGCGGATGGAGGTAAAGGTCGCTTGGAAGCGCAGCCCACACAGACGCTCGGCCTGAACATCATTTCTATTGATGCTAGAGACGCAGCCTTATAACTCGCTGAGGATTATGGCGCTGATGTGCTGTAGACGCACATAAAAGTAAAGGAAACCCGGTAGAGGATGTCCAAAAGGTCACTGATAGCCAAGGTGCAATTTCAACTCTCAACGCTAGTGATGATGAAGTTGCCGCAGCGACAGCCGTGGCCATCACAACGGAGGCGTAAGTCTGTCTTCTGCTCTAAAATATGCCTAATAATATTATGGCATTGATGAGGATGAACCTCTTGTTACTCCTCCAGATTCTAAGTAGAAAAGTTGCTGACCCCATGTTGCCAAAATAGACGGAACAATGGTCAAAATTGCTCAGCCCGAAAAAGTCAGCGTCCCATTCGAAAATTTGATTTTCAGCATATAAGAATTAGTGGGAGTCTTGTTGGGTGAGTTGATGTGATCTTTGGCCCCCGAAATCGTCATCTAGCAAGGAGAACAGGATGTCGAGGCGAAGCACAAAAATTGCTAGAGGTAGTATCAAAGCACAAACCCAAAATTTAAACAAACCCATTTAAAGGCCTAGCGGGGTTCCAGAGGCCTTGGAGCTTGCTAAATTGGGCAAAATGAAAAGCATATCTACCCATCATGATAATTGATAAAGCCATCGAGAGCGAGAAGAAGTAAGAATTGAAGATGATATGAGCATGATTGTAATAGCCACTCTGCATCATATTTCACCCAAGTGAGGATGTATGATAAATCAGGATAATTCAATGCTCGACTTCTTTTGAGACATTCTTGATGGGACGATAAAGTATATTCCTTGTAGCGCTACCATAGTGTGGGCTAAAACAATCTAAAGTATATAGATAGCACATCTCAGGACATCTACCATATCCCGTTCTAGTCCAGTAAGAATATCTTCCAAACATGATACGCCAAATGGTACCTGGTATAAAACAATATTTAAACATTTCCCAAAATACAGTGACAAATTTCAGCAAGTAGAAAATAATCTGATGGTACCTGACCAAGAGATGATGTACCAAAAAAAATAAGAATAGAACAAACAAGAAGAATACGCTCTCCAACACCTTCAGCAAACCAGTCTTGTCTGGCAAGCTTTACTTCATGGCGCGTTTTCCACGTCGATCACTAGAACTACCAGACCTGTCGGACCGCTTTCCTAATGCTGAACGTGACGAAGAGCTTGGCCCTCTGAGAGACGGACCGGCAACGGCATAAGAACTTGGCCTAACACCGTAGGAAGGCTCGAGGTCGGTAGAAAGGGTATCTGTAGCTGGCATGGATGACGAAACCGACACTAAAGGAAGTCCATAATTTGCTCTAAGCTTTGACACCAACTGGTCTAGCCTGTTCACATATAGTCGCCTTGGAGAAACAAAACCGACACTGCTGAAATCGGCGCAGAGACGATCTAAGCGATCGATAAAATCACCGGCGGCAACGACATTCTCAGGCAAGGTTTCTAGGGCGTCAAGAATGAAATTGCTTCTACCTGGAATATTCTCGGATTGTGGACCAAGTAAATTCAGATAAAGGTTTCGATTGGTCAACTGCTCTCCATGGGGTCTGTTGCGTCGAAAAGAATGATTCGCGTATACATCGACATTGCGCGAACGAACAGCCTCCAGCATTCGAATCAGGGTTGCAGCTGCTTGCAATTGATTATTTATACTCATACCGACTCGCCATCTCAAATTATCACTCATTGAATCACTAATTCGAATGAGACTTTGGGCACACCATGGGACGTTGTGTTCAAAAGCAACGTGGTCGGATGGGGTCATCGCGTTCCAATTTGAAAGACTGCCAGAAGCTGAATATTCATCCAATTGCCGAAGTGATTCGTTGAACTTGTCTTCCATCTTGTGTAGATACATGATATCACGGCGTTCCCTGGGGATGTGATGTTCAAATCGATGAAAAATAACATCATCTTGGGTCAGCAATCTGGACAAAGTCGCTTCAAGGTTGTAAGGCACAAGGACCTCGATGCTATGTACAGCAAAGTCAAAAATATCTCGGTACTCGTCCGCCACGGCCTGTGGGTGAAAGAATGATAACATGTCTCTGACGTCATATTCTCTTCCGCGGGTTGCCGTGCTTGTCCTTCTTCTCTCATTTTTGAGCGTCCATTGTGGTGCGGGAAAAAGGTATGGTTCGTCTGAGTAATTCCACCCAAGTTCGTCGCATACATTGGACATACCACGTTCGTCGAGGCGCTCAAAACAATCATCATCGGCTGCTATGCCCATTGCAGACTTAAGTCTGGCTATGTGGAAGCAAGGCTCCATTCCGCACGAACATTTCTCTTCCCCTCCTTGCCTTAATGAGCCAATTCGAATACTGCGGGTTTCGACCTCTGCGACACCAACCTGGAAAGCGAAGTATGGACTCAATTGCTCACCCGACTGCCTCCTTGATCGTACTAATCTGCAATGATCGACAGCAAGCACAGTGTGTAGTGGCTCATCGTCTGATTCCTCATCTTCCGAGAACACGTCAAATTCTTGGGATCCTATTCCCCCGCCCTCTCTATATTGTTCCTCGTCTCCATGATCGTCATCGGAGTAAGTCGAAAGCTTGCTATCGTTATCTGAATCGCCATCACCAGTAGAGGCGTGTCCACTCAAGGACTGATGGGAGTAGAGCTGACCACTACGTGTTGCATACATGGTCTTGCCGATGTAAAGATGGCGAAAGTTCGGAATTGGGGACGACATAAAGGTAAGAATGCGTTGGACGTGAATGTATGAATCTCATGATGATGCTGATGATGGTGCGACTTATATATCTTGCGAACTTGTGAAACTCCCTCCCTTCTGCCTGTAAAGTTCTTCGTCATTTTGTTAGCATGCAGAGGATTAGAATCAATGGATACTCAGCCCTTGGAATAGCAAAAGTATCTGGTATCATTAGCAGGTCACCAAAGTGGTCGCATGGGCCGTTTTGTAGGTCGGCTGGGTGGGAGAACAAGGCATTCATATGAACAAGATGGACGATGTGGGCTCTTTGGTACTTTACGACTTTGCCGGTATGGTAGTAGTGTGCGATGCACCTAGTATAATTAAGCAGGTGTGGAAAGTCAAGCCACAATAGTCGCTTGCGGCGTTAAACTATGGTTGGATAACGTTGGACAAGGGAACATGGGATGAAGGAGAACTTCAAAAAAAGCACGGAGCAATTGGTGGAGAGAACAACAGCCGGACAGATACCATAGCAGACCAATGATAAGTGTAAAAGGTCGTAAGTGGACCAGGCTGACCTTGAGCTGATGGAAAACATTAAACCAATAAAATTGAATGCTTCGTACGAGATCAATACCGGTACTCGGTGGTAGGGCTCACTCCTTCAATCAATCCTCATTCCCTCAGTTCCCTCAAGTCATCCAATTCACCCAACTCCCCCTTCATTGTGAATTCACCAACACGTTTTTTTGCCATCGTTATGCCAACGACAAGACTCACTATCGCCAAAGGGATGGAAATGTGAGCATCTGAAAATAACTCAACGCTCATTACGGATCGCCCCGGGGTCTACCTGGTACCTACTTTAGAACTGTTGTAGGGTAGGGGGATTGAGGATGCGGGATTGTGGCCTTGGGTGGATGGACAGTGGACACTGGGCCCTCATCTCAACTCACTCGTCAATGGTCAACGTTACGACGAGGGAAATGAATAGCATGACACTTAAGAAACCTTCGGAGTTGGTGCATTGCAGTAGTGTGTTAGGCCATTCTCTTCATCACACCGTATCCTTTCCCAATCGAAGTTAGAAGTTTCAAGCTAAAAAAGAAACAACCCTATTCATGCATATTCTGGCCCTCTTCCCGCATCATTTCAATGTCAAGTGATACTCAGTAGAATGAAGGTGGGAAGGATGTTATCACAATTCGTGGCGCAGCACGGCAAGTGGGTCACCAAAATCATCACCCATTTCTTCGAGAAGTCATATCTAAAACAGGCATGTCAAGCCTCGATGCATCGACTGTCCATGAACTTCTAGAGCTTTTTCGGTTATGATACGGCACTGATGCAACCTGTAAGATTTTGGTCAGTACCAAACTGCCGGTACCAAATCATTCAGCTTATGATCCCTTTACCAATCATACCATCATCTCCAGGTGGGTCATCTCGAGGCATCGACGGTTATATCAACTTTGCAGATTTGGATTGGATGTGGACGTGTAAGCTCAGTGCCATTGTAAGAACTCTATCCAATAACGTTGGAGTAGAATTACTCCTCGGTGTGACAAATTCAAAGAAATCGTTTCATGTTTTCATCATCATATCCTCATTCATGTTTCAGCTCTAGTCAATAGTGCTTGAAGAAATCATCAAAAGTTGTTTCCTACATGATATCTTATGTGTGGCAAATACAGGCCGTCTTTTTTTTTCCACTACGACAAATCAAGTACGACTCTTCCTTGCATCCTGCCCTCCGACAACTCCTTGAAAACTTCCGTCAAGTTCTCCATCTTCTCCATTCGGATACGAGTCTTGATGATCCCCCTGGCGGCCATATCAAGTACTTCTAGTGCTTCACGTTGGCTACCTACTGCCGAACCCTTGATCTTCCATTCTTGGGCAACCTGCTGACGTTAGTTAATATTACTGATGTGATGAGGAATAACTTCACCATAGCTGCAGGGAATGAGTTGGCAATAGGTTGGGAATCGCCTTCCGGCATTCCAACGCAAACCAACGTTCCTCCAAACCTCAAGAAACTAAGCGCCTGAGCATAGGCGCGATTAGAAGCAGTGCATACAATGACCGCAGACGCTCCAAGTCCACCTGTGACTCTTTTGACCTCCTCAGAAATCGCCTTGTCGTCAAATTTGGTGACATCAATGAAGACTTCTGCTCCGCACTCTTTCACTAATTCTTCCTTGCTTCCATGATCAACTCCAATGATTCTCATTGCCATACCACGACTTCCGATTTGACAAGCCAAGTGACCCTAGATACGGTTAGCATGACCTCCAATCTAAGGTTCCGTGGGGGAAATAACAAGACCGCCACCCGCACCGGCTGTTGTATGTTAGTTTATAGACTTCATAAAACTCGGAGATGACCGTACCGATAACAACCCATTGTCCGCTCTTTGCATCACTCTTTCTCAAGGCTGAATATCTAAACTCAAAAAAGTTCTGTGAGCTTCGCCTACTTGATTGGGTGGCAACCCTGAGGAGGCCCGGCCGCCTAAGCGACCAAATTGAGGCTGTGAAAACTCACGTCGTGACACCAGCACATAGTATAGGAGCAGCGTCCTTGGAATCTAGAGCATCTGGAATTGGCGTTACATAGTTCGCTGGCGCGAGCGCGTATTGTTGAAAAGTTCCCGGGTCTATTTCCTTGAATTAGAGATACCCGCCCACATAGAGAGCCTCGATTCACGAACAATAATAGCCAGAGATTTTTTGATTCTACGAGACGACAATTTTAGTTTTGAATCATAAGGCGAAATCAGAATTGGGTTGACTTACGAAGCAAACACCATCTTTACCCTCAAGGCAAGGAAGACAAGCACCACAAGCATAGGCAATCCACTTTGGAGATTCTCAACTCAACATGTCCCTTAGGCTTTGCAGATAAACTCACCTTAATTCCAACACGATCACCAAGCTTTACGCGGCCATTCTCTGTACCTGGGCCTAATTTTTGGACGATTCCAACGCCTTCGTGACCGCCCACTTGTCCAGCTTGCGTCGGATAAGGAACTTTCATGACATTAGAAGTTCATCTTGAATGTGGATGAGGTCGCAAACTTACGGCCACGCCAGCTATTCTCGCAGACTCCCAAATCACTGTGGCAAACACCACTATGGGTGCTACATACAACAACATAGTCAGCGAAATTACATCAACAAAGGGGGTTGCATCATGCGAGCTCACAGTCGAACAAGCACATCACCAGGTCCAGGTTCAGGGGTATCTAGTTGCTCGATCTTTGTGGAAATAGTTCCCGGCTTATCGTACACGATAGCTTTATATTGTTTTGGGATATCAAAGGATTGAGCCGTTGCAGCAGCCATACTTGCGACTTGTTCTTGGCGAGGTTAAACACGATTTTATCTTTCTCGAATGTTTATTCGGCGGAGGAATTTCGGAAAGGAAAAAGGATATGTGTGTGGTACAGTAGAGGTATAGAGGTATTGATATGGGAGAATGGTAATCGTTAGAGATTCTAATCACTTTAAGTAAGGGTTGGAAGAGCGGGGTTACAGTTACACCAACTGTCACCACACCCTTTACACCGTCAACTACGAGGGTTCGACAGCCGACAGACAAGGCCGAGGTCTAGTATTGGATACTTCATTGAACATGGTAGAGATTATTTGTACGACGGTCAATGCTACCAAGAATAAATGCTGGGTTATTACCCTTTCTGAGCGGGGTTAGTTGTTGAGATGCGGGGCTAACAGTAAACTCGGGGTAGAGCCACATGAGCCACTCAAAGCTCTGGAACTTTGATTGAGATTTAAAAATTCGGTATAAAAATAAAAATCGAGATATAATTTGTAATTTGTAATAAGTTTTACAGTTGGGTTATGTTGCTTTTGTGTGCGGATGTGATGCCACGACACAATAATTCATGATATATTAATAACCATCATGCATGATATTTCCATTGTGGTAGTTCACCTCCGAGCTCCATAAGTATTATCGGATCTTGTCTGAGCCCCAAATGCTAAGTTTATCGTGCCCGTGCGATGAGCAAGACCCCGCATGATGAAGTTATCTTGATCCGACAATGTACATCTTACATCTTACATCCCACATCTTACACCTCACATCTCGCATCTTACATCTCACATCTCATCTTCGTGCCTTTCACCAATCTCATGTACAACATATATTCCACATGCATGTGATATCGATGAATGAAAATCTTCGTTTCTTTTGGGGGGGATTATTGAGTGGATTTTGTTCTGATCTCGTGGTGTTGATACCCCGATGACCCATAGCTCCATCATAACTAAAGTCCCCAATATGGAGCATACGAGTAACAGCAATGCAGAATGATCATATGACGTAGCTACTGCATGTATAGCTAAATCATCAACTTACCACGCCCGTTACTTCTACCAGTGTGATATGGAAATACGTCAGGTAAATATCGTGTTGCTTTTCAGGACTTTCGGCAGATTTTGCTTTTGCCAAAGAAAATTGGTATAGAGCACCTGGAGTATAAATGTAATTGCAGGAAGTATATGGATGTTCATTTGCTCATTCTTCCATTCTCAATTTGTACATTATCGTCGTTGTGTAGAAGTATCCTTTTTCATTTGTCTCTAATATATCACTACATAAAATGTCTTCAAATATGCAAAAACAGCATCCTCAATCCGTTCATGGAAAAAGTCACGAACGAAAATATGGTGCTTTCCAAAATGAAATCTACAAAGGTTCAATACCCTATATAATTTCTCGTCATTGTCGAGAGAAGGCGAAGCAACTAATCCAATAACTCTAGATGGCATGTTCGCCAATACCACCCCAACCGTGACCACTGACCCCAACAAACTCGAAGAACAAGCACGTTCCAAGCTCTCATCTACATCATATAACTATGTAGCAGGAGGAGCAGGTGAAAGAGCTACTATGGATGCCAACAGACTCGCATTCAGACAATGGAAGATGGTTCCACGAATGTTACGTCCCACCACAAAGAGGGATCTCCGCGTCAACATCTTTGGTCAGGAGTATGACAGTCCTATCCTGATGGCTCCAGTTGGCGTCCAGAAGATCTTCCATGAAGATAAAGAAACAGGACTCTCTGAAGTTTGTGCTGAGATTGGTGTACCTTATATCCTCAGTACCGCTTCTTCATCATCAAGTAAGAAGCTAAATCTTCGTTCCCAATAATGAACAAAACTACTGACCCATCTTTTCCAGTCGAAGAAGTCGCTGAATCCAACGGGCCCAATGGCCACCGCTGGTACCAGCTATACTGGCCACAAGACGACGAAATTACCATCTCCCTCCTCAAACGTGCCAAAGACTGCGGCTACAAAGTCCTAGTCGTAACCCTTGATACGTGGGCACTAGCCTGGAGACCCGCCGATCTTGACGGAGGATACGTCCCATTCATCAAAGGCATCGGCGACAAAACCGGATTCACAGACCCCGTTTTCCGCCGTAAATTCAACGAGAAATACAACGCTACACCAGAGGAAAAGGTATTCGAGGCATCCCAAGAATGGATTGGAGATATCTTTTCAGGTGCTTCGCATACTTGGGATCAAATCCAATTCTTGAAGGATAATTGGGATGGACCCATTGTACTCAAAGGAATCCAACATCCAGACGATGCACTAGAAGCTGTGAAAGCCGGCGTTGACGGTATCATCGTCAGTAACCACGGCGGACGTCAACTAGACGGCGCCATCGGCTCACTAGAAATGTTACCCGAAATCGTGGAAGCCGTAGGTGACAAACTGACGGTGCTATTCGACAGCGGGATCCGCACTGGCGTCGATGTTATAAAAGCACTCAGTCTCGGTGCCAAAGCGGTATTGATAGGAAGACCGGCTATCTATGGATTGTCAGTAGGCGGGAAACAGGGTGCTAAACAGGTCTTGCAGGGCATATTGGCGGATGTGGATCAGAGTATGGGATTGGCGGGTATTCAGGATATTAAAGGGTGTAATCGTTCGATGATTAGGAGGGTACAGTATGGTGGGGATGTTATTGCTAATAATTAACTATTGGGTGTGGAGGGGTTGAGGAAGTAGGGGGTAGGAAGGTAGATGAGGAAGGGATACAGATAGATAGATGATAGATGATATATGATACATAATAGATATTAGCGTTATAAGTAATAAAATCCACTCGATTTCAAAAAATCTCATAGCAGGCTGGTAGTCTTATCCCCTAATATTTAGTTACTAGGTACTAGGTAGTTTAGCTAACTCGAAAGATCCAAATTTAAATAACTCTAATTAGGTTTAGGGTTTTCAAGTTATCAAGGATCTGGTTCTTCCTCTCTAAACCAAATTTACAAGATCTAGATGATTGAAGAGAGTAAAATAATTTGGAGTAATTGAAACTTAAGAAATTCAAAAGATGGGAAAGATTACATGGTATTCAAAAGATCTATAGGCCTAAGTATATTTTGGACTTTTGAGGTTTTTGGGGATTAGGGTTTAAGATGGGATGAATATCTTTGAGTATAGATAGATATAGAGGGAGTTTGGGGTTTGGAGTTCGGGTTTGGAGGGAGAGAGGGGGGGAGAAAGATGGATAGAGAGATGGAGAGACATACAAACTAGTAAAACTTCTAAAACCTATCCATCCCCCCTTACCGCCAAAAAGTTACCCTTCGAATTCATTCATCCCATCACTCATGTACGCAACATATCACGACCTAAACTACTAAACAACCTTCTCGCACTTTCCCCAAAGGCCATACAAATACCTAACTAATCATCTCTTTTATATACCTACTCCCTCTCAACAGCACAGGTAAACTCCTCTTTTATATTTATATCCATATCCATATCCGCATGCGTTCATTCCCCCAAAATACCATCTATCTACACATCAATAATAGATTATAGAAACCCCCTCTGCCCAAAAACTATCAAGGCGCTACTTGTCATGACACTACTAGCACTATAACACTAAAATCTAGCGCCCACCAGGCCTTTATATCCGAATACATCATCATACATCATCGTTAACCGATTTTGAAAATTGGCGGTGCTAAAATACTAGTATACTGCAAATATTGTAGTAGAAAGACCTTCCTTACGCATATGCATATGCACATACAAGTCCAAATCCAAGTCCAAATCCAAGTCCAAGTCCAAGTCCAAATCCAAATTCATGAGCATGACATCAAAAGACCCTCTTCAACACCAACACGGGTACTACCGTATCTATATTCCTACTCCTACCCCTAGGCTCATACCATAGCTGCGGATTCACTTCACTTCACTTCACTTGACTTGACTTGACCTCACCTCACTCTACTCCACTCCAAACCAAGATCCCGATCCAAAGCCAAATCCACATAAATTCCCACATCGATATCTCCTTCATTTTCTTCCCCTCCTTCATTCCCCTCTTTTCACCTCACACCACCACCAAAACCAATATCCACACCCAAAATCTACATACATCACCTAAAAGTATATCATCTAACATACTCATAGCCCTCATCCACAAACCCTCCACCCCAATCTCAATCTCAATCCCAACCTCAATCTCCCACATCCGCCACAAGCAAGCGGACCCGAGTTCTCGTTCGCGTTCGCGTTCAACTTCGCGCACTCATAAACATGGATATAAGTATGATCAAATTAATCATCTGAGATGAACTTATTAAAGCGACGGTCGATTCGATATTTATCGTGTGGTTTTGGTGTTGTGGTTGCATGTGATTATGATTATGATTTGAGAATTGACGCATATACGGATATTTGGCGATAGAGTTTTTGGATCGGGTTTGGATATGGATGTAGATATGATACTCCGTATGTATAATATAATATAATATAACATAATCCTTTAACAATATAATTGTTCACGCCATAAACTTGTAAAGTCTATTAGTATCACCTATCACATGTTTCCTCTTCAATCCCTGCTCTGTCCAGCTGCTCCATAGCATTTCATCACCGAATTATAAAATAAAATAAAAGAACACTATTGAAAAAGAAACATACTCCCCTGCAAACTGCCTCGATACTACATACAAACAAATCCAACCCCAACATTTCCAAAAAGCAACTCGGGGTTATAAACGAAAAGAAAGCACAAGGAGAAAAAAAGGCAACATCACTGGCATATTCCATTCCATATCTGGTATCATCATATAATTATAACCCATATACATGTACGAATACGAATACAAGGAAGAAAGAAAACTCCGCTCCTCAATCGTGGGATTATAGCCATATATATATTTAAGGTTACTATCGTTTCCATTCTAGAGAATAGAGACCTTCTTATATGTTTGTTCCCAAGTAAGGAAATCTCTTTTGATAGAATGGGAACTTTGTTATGATAAAGAGCGTGTGTTTAGGCAGAGTGTGATGTGGAGTTTTGTTTTCGCGTTGATGCAATTAATGGGTGATGTAGGACAGGAGAGTTGGAGAGTTGGAAAGTTGAGAAGATATAACGCTTGTGACTTCATTTGAATAGTATTATCGAATCTCGATATCCTTCCTGGCAGTTGGATATAAAAATGAAGAGTGGAAACAGACATTTTACATCGAGATATAGAATGAAAGTGTTTATATGATGAGAGTTGGGCAACCGACATGTCTGTACGCATGATTTCAGAAGATTAAAATAGGAAAAGCAATGAATTCTTCCGAACTATTGAAAACACCTCCTTTTATAACGTTAATGCTGATTGTGATCATACACACATTGATCGAGAGAACGAGTAAAGAGATACCATAGAATCCATTGTAATCTTATTCCTCGCCCGAATGACAAAACTGATACTCATACACAAAGATATCAGTCATCATCACAAGTATTTGCTGTCTTGATATAGACTGGGAAAAGGAGGATTTAGGTGTGAAACTCACGTGTTACTATTTTATCAATCTTGATCTATACCTTTCACCCATACGATGAAAACTCGCATAGGCATGCCAATCCCTCCGCATCCAGCCGCTGATTAGCCAGCGATGCAGCATCGCCCCCCTACATCGCCCAATTTCTTTAGCAACCCCAATGCCATCCTTGATGGCAAGTTCAGCACCGGTACTCTCGAGTATGGCCATGTGAAATATAGCATCACCTAACTTGAATATCTTTTCGTCGCCAATCCACAGATGAATTAGCTTCGGCTGGTTTGCCCTTGAATATCTCTGCAACCAATGCACGTGGTCGTCTTCCTTCATTCTTTCTGGGTTGAAGACCTCATCATAAGGTCCAGGTAGGGTATGCTCTTGTCGAAAGATTTTGACTTCGTCGAGGAACTTTCCGATCAAGACGGGGGACCTTGCTTCATCAATAGATCGTGTCGGTACCCAGAGTTCATCGGGCGAATCTATTGGACCATCCAAACGAGGCCTAGAATACACATAAGATAACTTCACGTCGCCACTGTGCGGATGGACGTCGTCGATTAGAAGCTGCAATATAGTTTGATCGAATTGCTCTCGGATTTGTGATGTGTTATTGGGAAACCAATCCCGGAACTTCCGATCCCATGCAGATTTCGACAAGAACATTTTGCCTCGGAATACCACAAAGGGGAGGATGGTTTGGCCAACTTCTGCGTATTTTATCGGAGAATGAGCACCCATACAATCGAATGTAATATTCCCTTCTACTTCATCGACATGCGAGGGGAATATCAGACGCGGTAACCCACTTGCTTCGGATTCAACCTTAATCTCACATTCCCATTCGATGTCTTTCTCGAAGCCTTGCCTCAAAAGATATTCTAGTTTTCCCCTGTGAATTCTCATTTTGAGGTCCTTTCGAGTGTTAGACGGAAAAGGTGTGGTAAGTGGCACTAGAAGGGTGCTTTGAAAATCATCTTCGCTTATGCAGAGCAGTTTCCTAAGCGCTCTGATAATTCTCGCTGATAGCAAAAGACTATAATCATGCCGATCCCAAGCCCCTTGAGGCCGGGAATCTCGCGTGTAGATTTTGAAGGGGATATGCTTTTTGCGAAGACTGCATGCAAGCGTTAAAGCTGATAGACCACTTCCGAGTATCCTGATAGGTGCTGGTGGCGGTTTTCTCGGAATATTGTCAGGGGTAGGCAAGAACCGTTTGAATCTTAAGTCGCCTGCCATGTGTTCGATATGGTCGCGGGTAAGTAGTTCGTCTCTGATGGGCGATGGGACCACGGCACTTTTGCAATATCAATGTCCAGTTCTTCGTCAACCTTTCTCCTCACGTTCAGTCGCCCAACCGTCAAAATTTTCATTAAAATAAGAGATACCCAATGACCTGGAGGCTGGCTGTTATGAAATGTTACTTTGACGAATGATGAATTATGAATAGTGGAAGAAGATGGGATAAGGAAAGCATACCTCAAGTCGGAGAAATATCAAAATCGAGTCACCCATACTTTACTCGTTGTAACAGATATTGACGAGAAAGAACAATCTGCCGTCAGATACACCACATCAGCAAATAACAATATTAGCTTCGACAGAGATTCAGAAAGCGCATTCCATGTGCCAAACCATTTCAAGATTAAACCCAACTTACAGTCACATACAGCAAACCAGCAAACAGCAAACCCAGCTTCAATAGAAATCAAGAAAACGCACCCCTCCACTAAACCCTAGACATCAGCCAGCCTTCCCCCAAAAAATTAAAAAATTGCAGACATCAATCCCCATTATAACAAAAAATAATAACAAAAAACAAAACCACAAATCCTCAAAACATAACCCAACATCCATCCATCCCGCCATCGTCTTACCACTCAAAATCCTCAAGATTCCCATCCTTCCAGAAAAAAAAAAGAACCTCACTCCCTGGCTCACCCAACTACTTTTGAAATACTATTAAATCCTGAATATGTTATCCCACCTGCAAATATTCTCGGGGACAGTAATTAGGACTAGTACTAGGAGTAGTACTCCCAAATGCAATTTCTAGTGTGGGCCAGAGACAGTGTATAGTTTAGATACTATTCTATCTCCGAGGATTATTTATTATTACCTATGCTCAATCAGAAAGAATATTGAGATATGGTTTGTCGGTTGGGCAACTCTGCATTGTAAGTTTACCCCAATGATGAGATACGTACTCACAGGGGTGATTGATCATGAAGGAAAGAAGGAAAGAAGGAAGAATGGAAGGAGTTGAGGTAGAAAGTTATTCCCAGGCTACTTAGCTTGATGACTTCCTTCCTGATTCGTAATGCCATTTCACAATCAATCATCACTAATGTGTTTAGAATAAAAGGGGAATTGGTCAAATGGAGAAAGATCTACTACTTTTCAAGTAATATTTCTACGAAAGGCCACTTCTTAACAACAGCCTGGTATCTTAGGACGCGTGAACCTACACCGTACAATGCATATGTTCCCATATCTCGTGGATAGACCCATCAAACGCCCCAACTCCAGTGCCCAACGCCACGAAAATGCTTACGCTAAAAAGTCCCGCTATCAAAAGTCATAAATATGAACAATAGAATAATTTGTGACATGCATGAGAGAGGAGAAAATTGTGCTCTACTCTTTCACCATGCTATACCCCTCCAATCGAAGTTTCCATCAACATTGACAAAACCTCCTTGGTCAATCGCTTTCTCCCACCCCATCATGACGGCGAGGATTCTGCAGCCTGTGGAACTGACTGTGCAAACAATTTTGTCACTTGCTTTTCCCAAAACCGCCAAATCCATCAAATAGGCTCTTCCAACCAATTCCCTCAATCTTAAAGCTTCGGTAGTTGGAGTTAATGCTGTTTCCGGATTCTCAACTGCAGTTTTGGGAGTCCCAGAAGGTTTGCCCAAACTCCAGAACATGCCAGCAAAAAATCCACCTTCCCATCCTACTGTGTCATCGACAAACTTCCTTGGACCTGGAGTGTTGGGTTGAGGGGAAGCTGCTTCAAGGGCATTCTTGGACGCTAATCGAATTTGCTCTTGCGCTCTGGATACGTCCTTGAATTCATCTGAATCGTAAACGTCGGGATCGTCGGACGCAAGGACAATTGCACTAGCCATCTGAGCCAAAGCATCATGGCCTCCATTTGGAAGTGAGTGGTTGTATTTCTTGTCCAGTAGCATGCGCGCTGTGTCGCTATATACTGTTAATGGAATATAGCTATCCTTGTACTGAAATTCGAATGGCCTTCTATCTCCGTGGCGAACATGTACACCGATGACGATTCCACTTTCTTGATCCACTGGATCGAGTGTCGTTTTTGCCCTGAATTCTGCGGCCCTTCTATCGACATATTCATTATCTCCGTCGGATAGGTGAAAAAGCGCTGTGTACCCAACTCGGGCCATTTCAAAAATTGGCTTTTGCCGGTGGACTTCCATCTTTCGCGCATCCTCAAAATAATCGTTAAAAGATCCTCCAAAGGTATGAGAAACGGTCGCAGCCGAGACCACTAGATGGCGAGCATGATGTGGGCATGGAAGCATTTCGTGTCGTGGTGGGGGTCTGCACTTGGGTGCTGGTGGTGGTTGGAAGAAGGTGGTGTATTTGCCGTATGCCCTTGGTATCATCAGTAAACAGTAAATCAAGGAAGCAAGTTTCTCAGAGCCTACCATCTTGAGTCATCTACGAAGAAATGTCTTCCTTCCTTTTGAGCCAAACCAAACGCAGTCCATAACATCATCAAGGTTTTACCAAGCCCCGCGTCCGAGGTTTCCAACACAAAAGTCAGAGTCTTGTCACAGACATCTGAATCAATCAAGTCGCCCTTTTTTTCACCCACCAAGGAACCATCCTTTTCTTTTACTACACTATTTTTCGTCTTGATTCCAGGTAAAAGTCCATGTGTCTCCGCCTCAGCAACGTCCATGAAATTTTGGTCCACGTGGTAGTAGTCGTAGTGCGCAGTGTGCTCTCGATGCACGTGGCTATGTAGGTCTGCAACCGTGGCAGCAACTTCCATATTTTGAAAGCAAATATCGGCGTATTGTGTGGGCGTGAGAGGAAATTCGTGATTGGGGGGTATGGAAACCGTCCACTTTGATCGTCCGCGCTTGTCTGTTACGATAACTGGCGTTGGAAAGTCCGGTAATTCTGATTCTCCAACCATCTCATACTGATTCCCAGAATCTGTTGCCCACCCTACTGCCGTCATTGGTCTTTCTAGCCATGATGAGTTGGAACAAAAATAAAGTATCATTGCTAAGCCACAAAACCACAAAAATCCTCTGAAGCATTTTCGAGGAGTCCGGGATGGCGCTGGTTTGCCATGTCTAGGGACCAAAGCCGGAAGACTAGGTGAAGGTGGTGGTGATTTGATGAGATGGTTGAAGCTAAATCGAGAAGAAGAAGATGATAATGGTCCTCGGTCGTTTGGATCATACCCTGATTTACGCAAACTGAGCCGAGGAGAGGTTCGTGATGAGAGAAGCATATCTGAGTATGAATATGTCTTTTTTAAATCAAGTGGAGGAGGAACCATATGGTAAAGTGACTGGCGCAGCCAGAGAGAAACGAATCAAATGCAGTTGCTTGACAAAGGAATGTGATAGTGCTACGATAAGAGCTCTCAAATGCGCCTGCACTTGGAAAGGAAAGATTGAGTACCTAGGTAGGTGACATGAAGAAATTCACCCAAGATTTTTGAATTCCGAGGTAAGCAAATGAAGTGACTAATAAGGAGACAAGTAAAGGAGTGAAAGGCCTCTAAAGGTAAAACCTCCAACGGATATGGACCGAAACAAGAAGCTTTGTGGTCCCAAATCGAAAGGTTAATATATTTGGGAGATGGCAAAGATATAGTATTTCCTAAGAGTATGGATAATATTTCTTGGCAACAGTTAAAAGGTGGAGTAAGATGCGGGAAGCGCGTAAAGACGAAACGGAGAACGATGCCGGGTATATGTAGAAGCGTAGTCTGTAGATAGAGAGCTTGGGAGGACCTTGGTTGGTGACGTCTAATGTCGGATCTTTCCTGTTGTTGTTTGAGTCATATGAGGTCAAAAGATACGATCTACATGCCACATTTTACTCTTCGGACCAGGGATAGAAGGATAAGATAGATGATTTACCACATGAAAAGAAGACGAAATTGAAGAGACGAACGGAAATGATCAACACCGTCGGGAGAGAGAGAAAAGTAGGATAAAGGGTATGAATAATCCATAATCCGTAATCCGTAATCCAACATCCAACATCCGCAATCCACAACCCAACAGAGATCTGATACAGTTACCAGTGATACCTTGGCGGAAAAGAAGGAGATAAACTTGAGACAACGTTGTGATGGTTTTTTCCTTCTTCTTTTCTTTCGCTTGCATGGTAAGATCGCTTGCATGGTAAGAAGGTCCTTGTATGTGGTCATCAATTTTCTATCCTCCGTACAGAGTAAGACTTTGAAAGATTATTGGCCAGAGTTGGAATCTCGCGTGGGGCTGACCGAAGAAACCAGGGGCTAAATCTTACCAGTGCCACTGCATGTACCAGGAATGAAAAGGGAAACATGGAGCAGCTGTAAATAAGGGACTCACGTTACAGAGGACCGGTGACCGATGATCGGGAAAAGAATGAAGTTAAAAAGAAGAGATGAAGTCACGGAATAATCCAGGAAGGAATGTCTAAAGTTTCTTCCGTCTTTCTTTTCCTCTTTGGGAATTACATTGGTAATGTTAGTTACTATGTTGGGCATTAGACGATTCCCTTGCACCAAGAACATATGCAAGGCTTCTTTCCATCAACAACTCAAGGCAAGGCTTTGGATGATCATCCTTACGACAAGAGTTTCGAAAGAGTATAATAAATGTACACCAACTAGCTTGATCCTGAAAACAACCAGCTGTTTAGCTACCGTACTCCGCGGTTCAACAAATTGAAAGAGTCAAGGAGCTAGCGCCTCATATAATCCTGTGGGCGTATAACTGCAGGATCTTGTAACCATCAGCATTGATAATCCCCAACCTTAAAACCAAACTTTCGGCCCTCGCCAACAAACCATAAAAGGGAATGGATGGACTTGTGACTCCTTCGGATATACGCATAATCTGAATATCATATGTCTTAACCTTTTCGCCTTTTTCCATTCCCTCTCTCTTCCTCGGATCGAAGAAGCTCTTATTCGCCTAAATGTACAGAGGATTACTGTATTGATGATTACTTTTCTCCTTTAGGCGCGAACTTGATGAAATGCATTCATTGCGTTTACCCCTGACCCTGAATATCTGAAACGTGCTAATAAAAATAAATGTCCGACGATTAAACCAGCCAATGAAACATCAGAAGACGGAAATCTTTCAATATCCCAAACCGACGC
The DNA here is from genome assembly GCA_025389085.1 of Sclerotinia subarctica. NCBI lineage: Eukaryota > Fungi > Ascomycota > Leotiomycetes > Helotiales > Sclerotiniaceae > Sclerotinia > Sclerotinia subarctica. The sequence goes on along the minus strand of QRFI01000004.1, from coordinate 979,751 downwards.
CAAACGAAAAGTAAATTCAACGAGGGGCTATCTACAAACCCTCATTGGCAGCCTCGCAGGTGATTTGTCGAAGATTCTTTCCCACCTACCTAGGTAGGTACCTCTACAGAGGACTAATCTTATCAAGAATGGGATGGGGGATATACGTCCGTGAACCAATAAGATTCGGGATAGCTTCTGCTTTTTACCGTGGAGAAACGGCTTTGAAACATTTCCCCTCCACCAAAGGGAGGCAGATAATTCATCCCGCCGGCTATCACCATTATTGGAAGATCAGAGATATCTGATCGACTCGTCCACCAAATCATCCATGGACGATAAGATCTCCAGTGACCAAGTTTCGAGTTAAGTTCCGCATGCAGGTTTTGAACAACCATCACAAACACAGAAAAAACGCCACCATCTGCAAGTAATTATCTACTGCACATCGTGTTTAATATATATCCCCATACCCCGTACTACATCTTGGCCACAACCCAGGAAATCTAAGTCTGTATGATCAAGCACGGATATGTATGCGTAAAGCCTAGCCAAGTACCTAGGTAGGTAACCACTTCTCCGTCTGAAGAGGCGATTTGCCATACGCAGATGTACTGTAACCAGTGGCGGAGTTCCCGTCGTCTGACGAATCTTATTCAACCCAAGTACTCGCCGACCCAACCCCAATAACAATCTTCCTTTGCGGCATGTCCGCTGGTAGCCTGAATGAAAGGGACGCCACAGGGAGGATCATCAATATCCTTTGGTTATCGGACTCGGTTTACATTCCTTCATCATCTGATTTCCTTTCTTGGGGAATCTTACCAAATATGCTGGAAATGGGACATCTTAAAAATAGACCCATGGATGATCAACCTACACTTAACAAAATGAACACAACAGATATACGAATTAGATTTCCCTTTCTTGGAAAACATTCCTTCCTAAGCTCCGGCGTATTACAGGAGACGATCATCACAGTGAGTGCTGTGCCAAGATCATTCCGGAGAAAGAAGCTTGAAGAGAAAATAACCCCCTTTCTTTTTCGCCCTTCATCTGCTTGATACAGAGAGAGGCTTCTTATTCAAAGCGGACATGTGATTCAAATTGGACTATGGAAAGAAAATAGTATTTTAGATTGGCTTGAACTTCAAAACTTCAGGAGACCTAGTTAGTTCAATGTTTAAATCAGATTGAAAGATAGATCTAGCGATTATATCAATCTCAATCTCAATCTCCAATCTCTCAATAGACCAACTAGCCAATTCAACTTCGTTTTAATCTTCAAGTAACACATACACACACATGTACCCACAGCCTCACTCACTCACTCACTCACCCACTCCCTTACATATATACATATATACATACATACATACCTCACAATCCTCCACGATCCCTCCATCCTAATCATCACCACCAATACCAATACCCCCAACACAACATTAACACAAAGAAAACATTTTACATCCAGTCAAGGACCTACTCTTACTCACACAAACGCAACGCAAACAAACAAGCAAGCCCTTCCTCCTCCTGCCCAATTTTTGCTATTGTATTATGCTATATTACATTAGATTCCTTCTCATCCTCCGGGACTGATCCACCCATCCACCCATCCACCCATCAAATCCCATATCCCATATCCCATCCCTCAAAAGCCAAGGAGTGGCAACTTTCTAAAAAAAAGAAAACCCAAGAAAAAAAGCCAAAAACAACAAATTCCTTCCCGTCTCACCTGTGATATTTGAATTTCGCATCCGGGATCCATACATAGCATACCGTACCATAAACATTACATCCCGACGGTTGAGGTCTATCACTACCTAGAAGAGTACCATCCTTTGCACTTGCTTTTCCGCAACGAGAAAACAAACAGCTGCTTACCATATTTACATTAATTACATTCAACTTTTACATACTACCAATGCCACAATCATAAATTCATATCACATCACATCATCCGCAAACGCTCATTTGAATTCTGAATTCTGATAAAATTGTATCTTTTGACTCCATCAATTCATTCATTACATCACGATTCATTTACCCCGAACTTAATCTCTATCTATTCTAGTAAACCACGCCCTCAACATCAACCACTCTACTCATGCAACTCATCCCAAATGTCTCTACTAAACAATTCCCATCATTGCTGTATCGGTATATTCTATCGGATATCTGTTTTGTATCCTTCCTAATCATCCTGGGTATCAAACCACAAACCCATTATCAAGAATTGACTATTTTCCCAAATTGCGCATCCACGTCCCAGCACAAAAGTAAATGAACCAAGTAGAAAATGAACGTCTCCCGAAGCGATCCAGAAGTATGGTTTTCCTGAGTCCGCCAATCCTGTGAGGCCCTCCAAATGTACCCTTCCCCGATCATATTATTACATTTAGACAGATAAATGCCGCTGTCCGTCCCACCAACCACCCATCGAAATGTTCCCGAAAAATGACCGCCCGCTCAAGTGTCCCATCACTAATTGCCGCGTAAAAGAGAAGAAAATGTTTGCAGTGATAAGCAAAAAGCCCAGGAAATAAAATGAAAACAAAAGTAACGTGGGTATAGACAATTAAGAACCTTCCAAAAAACGCCGTGAACCATAACCATATCAATCACAGATCTCACCTCCACTCTTTTTAAAATAATCTGTTACTACAACCCCAGAATCATGTGGCTGAGCCATGGGACTCAGATGTGGACTCTTAAGAGGCTCAATTCCAGAAATCCTATCTGTTGAAACCGCTCGTTTGCGGTCGCCCGTATGACGAACACTTCCCCTAACCCCTTTGACTAATTGATCACTTTCAACTCTATCTTGAATCATTTCATCTAGCATTTTGCTCATCTCATCTACACTCTTTGAATTTTTGAGAGGTGTTGGGGGAAGGACTGTGGGTGGGAGAACCTTCACCGAGCCTCCTAAATATGTGAGGCTAGGATCAAACAATTGGGATTCTCTCGCCGAGACGGGACTCAATGGCAAGCCATGATTCATCCCATGATTCACTCCATGACGAGAATCACGGTCGGCAGTATCTCTTGACCGAGCGGAGCTACGAAGTGCCGATAACATGCGGTCTTTATCATCAAGTCTTGCCCTCAAGTCCGCAATTTCAGCATCCTTATCTTTCAGAAGATTGGAAACCCCGTGGTCCTCACCAACCATAATACTCGACTTGCCGCCAAATTGTGCAGACGCCCTTGACTGACTAGAGCGGCGAGCTTGTAGGAGTCGCTTCTCTAGAGTCTGGCAGTACCTGGTCTTATCTGCGAGATCGGCTTGTAAAGCTCGATTCTGCGCTGCCAGCGAAGCTGTACCATCACCATATTCACCCGCAGAATCTTCATCTTCCATTGATGTATGGTCACCTGAAGTAGTTCCAGATAATCGTTTCGCACTTCGTCGTCGACCGATGGTAGATACCGAGTTGGCACGCTCTAGTGTGATGGTGGATGGAGTCATGGATGAGCGCACAGACATTGAGGACATGTGGCCATTTGACATCCCCATCGAAAATCTAGATCGCATGCTTAAAGACGAATATGTACCATGTGCGTTCACACCAGTGGACTTGGAGCTGAGGATCAGTCTATTTAAATGATCGATTCTCTCTTTCAAGGCAGTTCGAGCCAATTGCATCTCTAGCAATTGCTCTTCATGACGTGCCTTTGCTTCTTCCTTTTGGATTTTGTCCTCCTCGTATGCTTTGGCTTTGACTTGGTCATCTAATTGCCTCCGTAGATCCAAGATTTCCATGCGGTATCGTTCTAGGAGGACTCTGGCACCGCCATCACCACCTGCACCCATTGCTTCCTCCGCCTTTTTAGCATGACTGACAATATTGGCTGCAGCTCTGGAGGCAAATTTCAAGGTGTTCAAGGTCTCACTGGTGTGGCTATTGGGCCCGGAGGCACTTGCTCCGGATCCAACAGATATTGTACACAGAATGCTGACAAGCGAATCACCGGATAGTGCGCCTTGAAGAAGTCTTGTAAGCTTGCTGTCGCGATATGGCAAATGTTTTCCGTCCTTGTCCATAGGTTTGCCGTCCTTATCTTTGTTGCCCGACAATCGAGCAATGACGGTCCCAAGGGTCAACAAACTTTTATTGATATGAGAGCCTTCAGTACGCCGTTCCTTCGTTTCGGCGGCTCTCTCCGACCCTGCCAAATCAATCAAACTGAGTGTAGAAACACGCACGCCACCGGGAACAAGGCCGCTCCGCTTGTTTTCGTTCATTGCTGTTCCTCCCGGAATACGCTCGCGAGATTCAACCACGATCTGCACGACTGCATGACTTCGAGAACTTCTAGCATTGAACTGTGTACTGGAAGTCCTTCGTGCTTGGTCACCCCGAAAGATGACACGAAGCAATTGTGTTGGAGATTGCACTATCTCTTCCTTCAGAGGTGTGGCATACACGCCCCTCTTGCTATCTTCTCGAAGCTTAATTTCTTCAGTCTGAGCAGCTCCTGGGCCTGTTGCGGGTCCTGTCGAAGCACTCAACAGATCATGAATCTTCTCGTTGTATATTTCTAGATAGCTAACCCTGAGAAGAAACTCTCGCGACGGGGTTTCACGAATATACGAGAAAATGTCGGTGATAGCAAGTGGGATAACACCAGGCATCTTATCCGTCCCTTGCATGGAGAATGTCTTTCCGGTACCAGTCATACCATATGCAAAAACAGTACCGTGATATCCTTCCATGACTCGCCGTACGAGCCTCTTAGCCGATGCATCGTATACTCTAGCGTTATTATCATTCTGCGAAAAAACATTATCTGTTACTGTGTTAGTGTTAACATGAAAGATTATCAGACATAGCCTTACCATAGTAATAATCGCCACCTTCCTTCCCGCGGTAGGCAACAAGCGACTTCCTTCCATCTATCAACCATTCTCCGGACGACTTGCTATTGTCTCCATCACTATTGGCATCGGGGCGTACACGAACGCTGACGATGACATTTCCTTTGCCTTCTCCAAGTTTTGGAGACTGTCTATCGGCATCATCAGGCCCCTCTCGACCTCTGAGCCCATCTCCAAATTCTTCAGTGGTTGTCACAGATGTCGAGTATGAATCCTGGGCAGATGAGCTGCGACTTTGCGGGGGTGACGGTAAACTTAATAGACCATCCGAACTTCGAGTTCCGGCACCGCTAGATACTGAAATGTTGCCTTCACTCCCGTTGAGTAGGGTTTGGCTCGATCCACTGAATGCGCTATGTGTATTGGGATTAGCCATTGCCATGGGCCTTTTCCGAAGTCTACCGCCACCAGTGTTGGGTGCGTTTATTTCCGTCGATTCCCTCCTACTTGACTCTCCTGTTGATATCGCGGTCCCTGGCGCAACTCCCCCGGACAATGGACTAGGCGGTAAACTTATGGTTCTAACTCCTCCTCGAGGAGGCTGTGGAAATGCATTGATACTGATCGTTTTCCTTATGCTTTTACCAGCTGCATTAACTCCTGGCGAAGTAGGAAATTTTGAAAGGACAGGACTCCTTAATGGTTGACTGCTAGATGATTGAAAGCTAGATGACGACGAGTTTCGCAGTCCGCTTCGAGGTGTATCTTGTGCTTCCAGTCCGTCTGTGGGCAATTGCGATGTGCTCATGCTTTTTCGAGTTTTCGGCATAGGTAGAGCTGGTAATGCTGATGTGGGCGGCCCATATGAAGGCCTCGACCCCCGTGGTAAGGTCGCTGCCATAGCTATCGACTTTGAAGCCGAATTTTCGGTTGGTATACGGCGCCTGAATTCGAAAATTGAACTTTCGGTTTTCTGTAGATTGGTATTCACGGTTCCATGAAACTCGATTGCGAAGATTATTCAGTTCGGGATGATGCTTCCAAGGCCGATTATGGAGGTACTCAATAACCTCCGGTGCGTTTGCAAGATCTAGACCAAATCTCTACTCGTCCTTTCCAAAGTAGCTGACACCCAGTAGCATGCAGTCTGATATGCGTTAGCAAAGCTTCTGGTGTGTGGACCTGTTTCAACTTGTCAGTGCACCCCTCTTGACATCAGCCCAGGAAATGATAGATCAGATACAATCATGCAAATTGATCTCGAGGACCAAGCTCCGAAGTCGAAAATATGGGGGTGGATAACCTTACGGTTTAAGCTTCCAATGTGAAAACCATGTGTTTTTTTCAGATATGAGAACTTATTCTTCGAAACTTCCTCCTCAAGATATGCAGGTTTCCTTTTTCTAGCGATGCCAGGTGTCACAGTTGACAAAGTGCAGGAGTAATTATCCGATGATCCCAGTACCGACAGACATTGACAAGTTAAATCTGGTATCGTGTTCATGCATTCATCAGACAAGATCGAATCATTGACTTCTGAGAGAGTTTTTGTGAAATTTCGGTGTCTTCGGACACAGTGCGAATAACCAGATGAGGTAGTACTATCAAGGTCCTTAATATCAATTGGGTGGATATTTGTGAAAGCAGAAACCTCAATCTTGTCTTCCAATACAAATGCAATTGACAACTGGAATGAATTTGAAACGAAGGTTTGGAGAGTATTCGAAAAGGTTTTTTTTGATGGTCTGTCTTTTTTGATACCAAGTCGTATGTTTTTTTTTGTATTGTGAACAGTGAATCTTTCGAGTCTCGAGGGTGAATTTGGAGATAAATGAAGGGAAGTCGTAGCGATAGTGGCACAAAGGTAGGAAGCCGTCACTTGGCGAGTTAGATGGGAGGACAAGTGAGATTGGTATGGAACATGAGCAAGGATCGTGATATCGTGGTTCTTTACCCAGTCGTGAGGGATAGTGTGGTGAGAAAATTCTTCGAAGCTTTCAAATGGTGACGCGAAACCGGACGTGTACTAGCAGTGTGAGGAGTGGGAAGGGAAAAAAGGTAAGGAAAGTAAAGTACGGACGAGGTAGTACTTTTCTATAGCGTTTTAGTCAACACAAGGTACACCTGCAGCGCGGAAGCTCTATTGGAATAATATACAACAGAGGGGTGAGATGAGATGGAAAGAAATCTATGAAATCTATGAATGGAGGAGAGAAAGAGCTTACAGTAAAGTGCGGATATGTCCTGCACCTTTTCGAATCAACCCAGCCAGACACTACAGTCTATAGCACCCTAGCATCCTTCTCGGCTCGACTCTTTGGGGTTGTAGCTGTGCGACAGGGTTGCAAGGGGAAGACGAAATGTACCGTTGGAGTCGAGCAGGGTAAATGATTTGTGAAGAGGGTGGGTGGAATTTTCTACCCAACTCGTTTTGGGATATTGGTGGGTCATGGAAAGAGGAAAAAAGGACGCACATTCAAAAGTACGGAGTAGGTATGGGGTGGTATTATGGGTAGAGTATCATCAATATGCAAAGAACGAAAATGCAGAACATACAGAAATTGTATAGTGTGGGTTGTAGGTCCTTTACATGTTTCGTCGAATCTTTGCAAAGGAAAAGAAAAGAAAAGAAAAGAAAGAAAGAAAAGCGAGAGACTGATGAATGTATGAATGGATCCGATGATGCTGCACGGAGGAGAATTGTAATACAATACTCCGTCCGTAACCTTACCGATAGCAGCACGTACATGTATAGACAAGTACTGTAGGTGGTAGAATAAATTGTACTCGAGGAGAGAAAAGTTCCTTACTAAGCATGTCTTGTCTCTCTTTTGGGGGGCTTTTACGCCGCGAATCTTTTTCAGGGGGTGGAAGTGTGGATATTGTCAAGTTCAAGGCTTTTCCCTACAATAAATTCGCAGCTGTGTGCAAGCAAGGTTTTCCTCTAAGGTAAGAGAGGTATGAAACGATGATTGCTTTGGGGATAGTGTGGGGCAATCTCTACCTTTCGTGGACTTGAGCAATCTATTGGACCTGCCCTAATAATAAGTACGTATCCTGGGCAGGAACGACTGGAGGAGAACAAGAGAGGGAAGCAATGACCTTGATTGGTGGACCTCTCGTGAGTGCATGGTATTGCGACTCGGAACAGATACTAGATAGGTACTCGAGGACAATCGCCAAACAGAACGACCTCGGGATATAACGATATAACCGTCTTTTGTGGCAAATAGGTCTTCATAGGTGCAGGACAGGATCACAATGTGACTGGGTGACATCTGAAGCTTGATAAATGTTATAGAACAAGGTTGGCTAGCTTTTGGTGCTTATCCTCATTAACGAGATATTACAGTACTTGCACAAATATCATCCCGTTTTAAACTTTAATCGCTTTTGCCTTTCAGCTCACCCCGGGAAAACTCCTCCAATTTGTGTGAAAAGGTTCCTCATATAAAGATGCTGACTTTGTACAACGATAGATGCATCATAACATGCCGGCACTTTTCTTGAAGGATTCATCCGCTATCAATGTCTCTCGCACGGGAAAAGCTCATTGGATTCTGCATCCCATCCCAATACAAGACAATGTGGCTGACAGCTATCAAACGTGCATTATCCGAAAAGCAAGTATTTGAATCACGGCACGTTTAACTCTGTCTGGTATCTCGATATGCTTCCCGTGAAGAGCAGTAGCGGAACGACTAGACTAAAATTCACGAGAGGATTCAAAGGATTCAAGCAGATTGAGGAGCGGGACGGAAGACGATAAAGTGAGCGATATTATATGATTGCCAGACGGTCCATACCAACATTATCGATCACTCAATTCAGGTACAGAGCGTAAATATCTCCAGCTATCTGCGGAACGCGCTCGAATTGATGATAGGTTCAGTTCATACGAAATATCTATGGACCGTACGGAGTATGAGGGGCAATATTTAAAAGGTCCTCAGGGGTCACAAATGAGCAATGAGCACACACAATCCTTGTCGCAACTTACAAGCAAGGTAGGAGGAAGGACTTTTCGATCTTGTCCATTTTCTCTCAAAGCTATGAATGAATGGCTGGTTATACCTATCTACCTAGTACTTATACTGTAATTCCGTCACTCTCAGGAACCCTTACCTCTCAAAAGGGTTATACTACCGATGTAATTTGTGTTTGCGCGGTGATCTGCTGGAGTCAATTTAAACATTAGCAATTAATAAAAAATACCTCAGGGAGAGGCCACTTACTTACCTACCTACCTGGTTACTCCCTTATGTCATTAATATCCTCTGTGTCCCGAAATAGTCTCTACATTACAAGCCTACAGCAAATTGAACAGGGGCAAAACCGTCTTTTCTGAGCACTGTTCACGAAAAATTTTCCGCTGCTGGACATGCAGTAGTAGTAAACTCCACCTAGCACATGGTTGGTGATCTCCGCATATGATATCAATTTTTATATATTATTCTATGGAGCTTACCAAGCTTATGCTAGTCTAGACCAAAGTATTGTTTCTCCCTATATACTCCGTATTTGAGGAATCTGGATTTCATCTCACACATCAACCAAACAGTGGTAATCGTGAAAGGTGAGGATCAATCCACGATACTCCAGATAAACTCCAACCTTTCCCATAAACTATTTATAATGCCCGCACGCCTCTTCCAATGCTCCTGGTATTAAAGACTTCAACCAACCCCGCACCGACACACTCTGCCAATATCCATTCAAATGAGATCCCATAATACTGCTTCCATTTTCTAGTTTTGCCGGGAAGAACGCCAGAAAAATCTCCTCTATTCCTCTTTGCCGCACTCGCTCCATCATCTGTTTGAATTCCTCCATTCCACCGCTCCCGCAGGAGAGATTCCGGTGCTTCACGATACTTTGATTTCGACAGCAAGGATACGAAATGAAGGCGGGCACTACGCAACAACTTTAGAAATTGCCCCGTGGCAGGAAGGGAAAGAGAAAATTCTCCCTTCCCGGTTAATCGAGCACCGCCTCCACTACCTCCAGAAGCATGAACAGCTCCTTCGCCACCGACAGCGGCCAGAGAGCCTGACGCTGCCCTTGAGATACTATTCAGCGAAGTCAGGGTCCTTTTTAAACCATCACCGGGTCTCGAAAAGTGATCCGTGGCTGTGTAATTGGTCGTTGACGAGGTAAGAAAGCCAGCATGTATGTATGCTTGAGAACCATCCTCTGTGAATAGGGTTCTAGGGAACTTCAACGCCGTGGGATTCTCTCGCAGTAATGTCTTCAATTCTTGCTTTGAGGAAGCCTCTGAATTGCTCCTGTCTATCATATTTTCTAAATCCTTCACTAGTATTAAAACTTCCCCTAAACCTCCTCTCCCATCAACGACTACTTTTCTTATCGCCCCTCCCTGTATTAATTCTACGATCTCTCGTTCGACGGCGCTTGGAGAGTGTAATAAAGCTTGAACATGTGAGACAGTAACAATGGGTGGCAATGAATCTCGATAGTTGAGAACCTCTGCGATTCTCGTCGAATTCATCCCGCCCCTCTGCCCCGGTATATTATTCCACATCCTTCCCCTTATATACTGAAGAGCTTGCGCAACATCTCGTAAAGTGAGATCGGTTGCAAGAGCTTCGACCAAACCTATATCATCAAGCTTATCATTTAAGAAGTCCTCCTCCTCCTCCTCATTAGACTCTGCTTTCGATTTCGATCGCTGTGTATGTTTTCGTTTAGGCAGGGAAGAGAAAGGGGAGGATGAAGCTCGCTTCAATGAAGGGGTAGACTTTTTGATTCTACTAGAAAGTGCAGCGGATCGATACAAACTCATAATTACAGACAAAACCACATTGTTGTTGTAAGGTTGGCAAGAGAGTCAAATCCTATACCACATACTTCATCTCTATCTCTTGCTTATCCTTATCAGTTATCCTTACAAGCTAGTCATCGGGATAAACATTGACCGACATGGATGACTAATAATGTAGATCCCTCAAGTGGACTGGCTCCAAAGTATGGATGGGACTCTGAAAGTTCACTATCTTTTTTGTGAGTCAACAACAAAGATATCTAGGTACTTCTTCCATTGTTTATACATCTTTCACAGCTAGAGCAATCTGGAAATACCCTCGCGCCCTTTTCAACCTTGGTTATACTCTATTTATTCATTTGAAGCATAGTCCTCTAGTTCCGTGTGTACCACTTTCCTCCCAACAAAACATACCAACATCCAAACGCACCTTGATTCTCACGAGATGTCTCCAACAGTCATTCTGATTAGACATGCCCAAGCTCTTCATAGTTAGTTGACAAGATGCACTTACAATAAATACGGGTTCTGACTAACGTTGCACAAGATGTGTCTCATAAGTCACCCTGCAATATCCTTTGTGATCTGAGCTGATCTTTCAGGGCACGCAATTATGAGCTACATGATCCGGCATTGACCGATCTTGGTTTCGGAACACAATGTGATGAGTTGGCGAGGTTTCTCGAGAATGATGATCCACTTGCTCAAGAAATCGACCTCATTGTGGTGAGCCCGATGAGACGAACCTTGCAAACAGCGCAGCAAGGCCTGGGCTGGTTGATGAAGCGTGGTGTCCCCGTCATACTTCGACCAGAATGGCAAGAGAACTCAGACAAGCCATGTGATACAGGAACGCCCATTGAACTTATGGAGAAGGAGTGGCCACAATTTGACTGGTCATCCGTCGATCCACTCTTTCCAGCGAAGTCTGGTCTTTATGAGTTTTCAAAGAAGGCCTTGACTGAGCGAGGAGTTGCAGCTAGAAAGTGGTTACAGAAACGCCCAGAGAAAGTCATCGCTGTGGTCTCTCATTCAGCATTCCTCAGGACTTGCATCAGCTACAGACATTATGCGAATGCGGACTATAGAATTTTTGATTTTGCTGATGGAGATGGACAAGGAAATGCTGAGCTCGTGGAACGGGAAGTGACTCAATCAAGGGGTGGAGGCTTAGGAAAGAGTCCAAAGGGGGTTTTTGGAATGACCGTTGATGATTACCCTAACGAGATCGAAAAGAGCATTGGTGAGGCAACAAATGAGCTTCCAAACTAGCTCGTATTTTCCAACGCGTAAGCTTAGAGTCAGAGCGTGTTGTTCATTGAAGAGCAAGCACCTTAACACCCTTCCACATACCTAGATTCTTAAAAATAAATATTCTTTCCATGATATTAGGCTCAAACAAATGTCTCGTCTGAACTCGATTATTCAACCTACCATTAACTCCTCCAGTGGACCATTGGACACACTGCTAGCATCACCCAACATTCCGACCATCTTGAACGAGAAAATGTATTCATCGCATGCTCAAATCATCTCTTTGAAACTTTCCTCATATTCAAGCCAAGGTACCGACGTCTTATGTTCCTCCCTATGACATCTCTTTTTCAACCCTTGGCACCCCCTTCTTCTTTCCTACGCTGCTCACTTCCTCTTTAGATCATCTTTCAACTGTCGATTACAATTCAGATATTGAAACACTCTTTGGAAGAAGTATATACTCCTAGGTATCCAGACCGTAGAGGGATTTTGCTCTCGTCCACAACAATTCAGATGTTTTGAACCCTTGGTGGCCCGAATAAATCCACCCCCCTAGTGTGTCTTTTTATGTCCCCGTGCTAACTAGCCATCAAGGACTAAGACTACAAGAAATGAACATAAGACCCGAACGAATGCAAACGACTACGCATAGATAGAGCTTTGGAAACATCGGCGACATACGTCATGCGGTGTCACTGTATAGGCAAGGCTCTCGTCTTGGAAGATTCCCTTATGCTTAGAAAGATCAATTAGGATAGACTGAAAAGCCTATGAAAAACTATGCTCTTGTAATACTCGATGTAGTGGATGGGGTGAAAACTATGTCATTTCTATAACAGAAACAGGTTTTCTACTATGATTCGTGTGGCCGGTACCTGGTCTGAAGAAAAAGGAAGATAGTTGATCTGGAACGATCTACGATATGAATAATCTATTTGCATACCTATGTTCGATTAATGTTCACCAGAGATGGAACTAGGTAGGTAAACAGTCCGGCTTTATCCAAACGGCCGTTGGACAACTCGTCATCGTACTGGATCTCTTTTAGACGACGTTGTGTCATACCCTCCCAAGGATCACGTATAAGCCTAAGGCAATAATCCACAGAAAACTCGCTCGATTGGCTAACATTGTCAGGCGTGGCTGAAGCTCAATTGTCATGACCACACCAAGGAAAGACCAATGATTATCATCTAGTGGCTTGTTTGTGTGAAATTGCCTCCCAAAAAAAATGGAGCTGGGATGAACAAGGATATTGTGGTACGAAAAGGAAGGAAACCCGAATTCGTGAATGAGAGAAAAACACAAATGATGTAGTGCGGGAGTACTACTCAATAGTTGGAGTTCAACTTTGCCTGCACGTGCGTATCAGTGTGTGTGTGCTGTGTGCAAGTAGTGCCCGCACCTTTGATAAGAGACGATAAAAATGAAGAAACGGAACTCTTGTGGCTGAGGAAGCCAAGAAAGGAACGGATAGAGCAAAAATAACAAGAGCCCCCGAATCAGATCCCCCCGGTATCTCCTGAGATTGAAAACAATTTTAGTTGTAAGATCATCGAGCAGCTGGTGGGCGAAATGTTGATAAGTAAGACTTACCTACCTACTAGATGCGGAAACAACGGTAACCTACCCATGTACCTTAGGAAAGATTAAACGGTAGGCGTGAGCGGATCTAACAGCTAAAACTGGGTAGGTAGCAGGTACCTGAGAGCATCAGAGTGGCTGTTGGTGCTTCTTTGCTTTGCCCATATTAGCCAACGACTGACTTCGGTCTGCTTACTTCAATAAAATGATAGAACCACGAATTCGAACTAAATAGTGATTAATATACGGTATATATGATTGCGTTGTATGTCAGACCGGATACTAGATAGACGCTAGAATCTATTAGGAACCAAGATTTCATAGCCACAAGAGGGAGCAGAACCATCCGCCTTGGGAACGTTTTTTTAGAACCTTGGAATATGAACTTGGTGGTTGGAACTGAGAGAACAGTGATATGTCTAGGACATAGTACCTCTAGATCTAGATCTTGACTCTGGCTGTGTATGGATGTAGAAGTACCTGGATGTAACAACGGCACTTCTCGATATGAAATGTGAGGAAGTCAATCCCAATTCGCCAAATTCTTCCTCTTTATGACTATCGATATATTTTAAAGGCTCAATAAAACAAATAATTGAATAATTAATTAATTAAAATAATATAATACAACATAACATAAAATAAAACAAGAATAAAGATAAAAACGGAAATAAAAATAAAACTATAATTCATCAATCTGTGTGCTTTCTTGTTACCACTTATTAAAAGTCAGCATCAGCAAGAGAGGAAAGGAAGAAAAAAATAAGTTAAGGGCAAGAATAAGCTAAGCCTTGAAAGAGACCTGATCGCAAAAGAGTGGCGCTAACCTTAGAAGTCTGTCTCCATTGAGGCGCAATCAACCTTCAGCTTCATTTTCTGCTCGTACTTACAACTTTTATCTATTCCTGTTCATCCATCGGATTCATTGCATTGTATGGGAGAAGGCTCGTTACTCGTACTGACCTAAAATCTGCTTTTCGCAATTCGACAATCTCTGCGTTTCTCGGCCTTTGAAATTAAAAATCATTTATTTACCTTTGTTTGTTTGAATGTTATCCGGCCTGTCTGATTATGTTCAGCGAGGTAGTGGCCCTGGATAATCACTTTGCTTAACCTTGTTTGCGATATATTCAATATACCCAAATTCGATATATACCTGAATCGCTCAATCGTAGGTTCATCATATCAATTGAGATTATGATGCGATTGATTCTAATACACGACAGAAGACTCATGATTCAGCAGAAATACCAGCCTTGCACCACCAATTCACAATCCAGCAGTGAAGATTCGACATGAGAGCCTGATCATTATCACAAGTTTTCTCGAGATCGCAAATTTGGACATTAGTGGATTTTAGCATCAATTCTTTGATCTGTTATCATATATCGAGTCCATGGCCTCAGAGCAAGAAACAATTTCCGCGACCGTACCAGTCTTTACCGCGAAGTTATCAGACCCCGCCACCAGATCTTCCCCTACAATATCAAGCCACTCGGAGCCCGATAACATCAGGGCAAGGTCATTGAAACGAAATCGACCAGATCAAACGCAACCTCCGACAGATCTTACATCAATCGCGAACGCGGGGCTGGTTGTTTCGCCTGCGAAAGCACCACGATTCGGCGGCACGTTTTCTCCGGTATTTCCTGCTGTGTCACTCACTGGGGCAGCGGCATTCGAAGACGAACGACGAAAGATAGAAGAAGCGCAAAAAGGTCCACCCGGCGCTATGAGCAAGAACCCTGGCCATGAGGCCATCACGTCTCTTCTAAGCGGAGGAGGAGTTAGCATGAGTAAACTCCAAGATGCTCCGGGGGCTACAAATACTATGAGTGAAGGCATGTCTGCAGCTGCGAGTGCACTGACGATTCCCACGACTTTGCCGTTCGATGAAAGGCCCGAAACCAGTCCAGCGAGCATCACAAGCCTTGCAAGCTTGGGCAGTACGGCACAAACCGCAACCGCTAGTCCTACAATTGTTGCTAGTCCCCCTTCCATGACCAATACTTTAGAGGCCGAAAATCGGGATTCACAATCAGGTATCAACCAGCTTCAAGCCGCCATTGATGAACAGCACTCGAACAAATCAATGTCATTCCCAGGCAATATGGCCCAGGTAGATCCATCGCAGTATCCCACACGAGGCATGAGCTTGCCTATGCCTAATCAAAACCAGCAATTGTTGCCAAAATCGCCCTCCCAAAAGAAACACAAATGTCCTTATTGCGAGACTGAGTTTACTCGACACCACAATTTGAAAAGTCATCTTTTAACACACAGTCAAGAAAAACCTTACGTGTGTCAAACTTGTCAAATGAGGTTCCGAAGGTTACACGACTTGAAACGTCACATGAAACTGCACACAGGAGAGCGCCCTCATATTTGCCCAAAATGCGATCGAAAATTCGCGCGAGGAGATGCACTCGCCCGTCATAGCAAAGGCCTAGGCGGCTGCGCCGGAAGGAGGGCGAGCATGGGAAGCTTCGGCGGGGACGACGATTTTGACGGGTCTAATGTAGGCGAAACGGACGACAATGGAATGGATGGAATAATGTATACGAATGGTAATCCCCATGCCAACGAAGTAGAGATGTCTGAGGAAGACGGCCGACGGTTTAGTCTACCGAGCATCAAAGCACAGCATGTAGCCTCTAATGCTGGCAATGTTGGTAGCCAAGATACTTACAATTCCAACTCGCGCACGCCAAGCACCTATCCTCCCGCTGGACCAAGACCAAATCCTCTCACAGGACTTTATCCTCCTGGTACGGACCGTGTGGGTTCTTCTAGTTCGGCTACATCGCCGAGCATGCAGAACAACGTTATTAGCGTTCATACACCTAATAATAGCTTATCATCATTGCCACTCAGCACCAGTGGTGGCTCGATGTTTTCCCAAAGTGGTATGACCGAAAGTCCTAAGCCACTCAGTCCGGCAGCTATGCATTCACACCAGCTTGGCCATGATTCCGCCTCGATCACTAGGCAACGATCCCCTAGCTTGACTACTCAATTTCAGCAACAGCATTTTGGCCGACACCAATCCGGGAGAAGTCCACCTGGAATGTCTTTACCGTCACCGCACAGCGCACAGGGGCCTAAGCTTCCTGCCCTTGCTGGATTAGCCCCTCCTGACACAAGATTCACTTTAACATCTCAATTATCCAATCAACCGAGCTCTGGAAATTCCCAACAAGGTTCTCAACAGCAACAACCTATCCAGCAATCCACATCCCCTACGTCTTTGTTCCAACCTTCCAACCCTCTCCAAAACCGAGGTCCCCCAAGCCATCAAGGCAGTGGTGATAGTAGTAACAATTTGTTCACATCTGGCGCCTCGGGGGTTTTCGCATATGTTAATACATTAGAGGAAAAACTCAAGCTATTTACTGACAAAGTGCTCGCCATGGAAGTCAAGGAGAAAAGTCAGGAAGAAAAGATTAAGGCTCAAGATGAGAAGGTAAATCTATTGTCACAGGAGCTTATTGCTGTCCGTAGACAGTTAAGCTCTCAAAATCAAAGTCAGCAGTCGGGAACATCGTAACAACAATCATCATAGGACGCAAGTATACGCAGCTGTTCTATACCAAAATCACTTCTGGTGTACAAAGATATCATGGCGTTGAGTAGCGAAAAATGGGTCACGATACTTTGCTTGGTTTATGAAAGTTTTGCACGAATTTCACTTCTTTTAGTGGTGGAGGCGTTTTATCTTGGGAGGTGTCAATGATGGGACTTTCCAGTCAAAAAAAAGGCAGCACTATTTTTCCATAGAAGTTGGCTGGTTTTTTATCAGTGCCGGCATACCCCGGGGTTTCCTTTTCGTTCGTTATGGTGGAAATACTTTGGTAGGAAGAGATTCGAGGGAGGCATGATGTTTGTATCTATATTCTTGCTGTAATCAGTCACAGAATCACGGCAGTTTACGATTTCAACGTATGTTTGCGGGGGTTGGAGTTTCATAAATCAAAGTTTTAGAATGATCGTACGTGAATGTACTCGGTTGCAGCAGGAAAGGGAGATGCCGCCTCTTATATATTATTGAAGAATATGATATTTCACATCCCGAATGTACATGTTCTCCATAGATAGATTCGTGTTGGATATTGGTATTAGCATATCAAGAGATATTGGAAGTTTGGAACAAGGGGATTAATCGATTCACACGGGTTTAAGAAGGGAGCAGGGGATTTATCCTTGTTGGAAATCATATTTAATTTCTCTTCTGTTATTAATGTTGAGATGTTTGATTCATTGGATGGGATCATTTGAGTGGACTGACATGTTGAAGCTAGGTAGGTATTGTCATAAGTGTTGTGAAATTGCCATGGAATATTAAAGTAAAGTACTGAATTCACCTGCATTGGTGGTCAAGACTCTTCAGAATTCCGGCTCAACCGTTCACTGTTCAGGCACGGATGACGGATGGATGCATTGTACGGTGGGGCCTTGCAATTTTAGTGCACTTCCCTACTGGTATCCCAGCCAAATCAAAAGCTTCGCCCGGTAGCAAAATGGCACGTCATAGTTTTATTTAATTGAGGCCAATGCGAGACTATTCAATACCTAGGTATTTAAAAGCAAATTTGCTATCCCGCGGCTCAAAAACGACAGTTTCTTCCGCCATTTATATCTATCGTATTTATCTTATTACTTGCTTGACTCTGTCCTTTGTCACTTTTAACATATCTTTAATGGTTCGCGACGCGGTCCCTTCATTCCAATGTCGATATCAACAATAATTTCAACGCCGGCTTTGCCAGAAGAACGCGAAAAGTTGAATCTTCCACCCAAAAGCTACGCTGATGCTGCCGAGGAAACACCGGAGCTTCCAAATGATAAAAGCGATGAAAATAAAGAAAATGAGGTGAAGGGGCAAGCGGTGACGACTTCGAATGGTCCGGACGAAACCGGCCGTAGGCATAAAGTGTCGGTTTTGAGAATCGTGGATGTGAATGCTACGACGGATTCTGCAAAATTGACAGACAACAAGGAAACTAGACCAAAGGTCGATAGGCAGGAGTCAAAACGAGAGTACTCGGCTACGGTTTGTGCTGGAAGGAGCATTCAATGGTTGATCTAAAGGCTAACATTTCAGGGCCTCGACGATACTCCGAAAAGCCCTCCCCGACACAGACATCGAAAATCTTCTTCGCAGAAATCTAATGGGACGAATGAGAATGGTCGCAGCTCGCATAGGAATACAATGCCTGACACTCAGGATGGTAACGAGAACACTACCGTCTTTGAGAAGATCCGTGGTGAACGAAATGGTAGTAAGCTCATCAGTGTGAAGCCATCCGAGGATTACGAGAAACAACTTGGGAAGAACCACGATGATATTCCGAAGCGTAAAGACGAAAAATTAGTCAGTGGGAGGCAAGCTGGACAACGATGGCACACAAGTGGGATTCGATGGGCGCCCATGAATGTTCCACTTCAACGCAGGCTTCAAACCTTGGTGGTGCTGTTTCATACACTTTGCATCGCCATTTGTGTATCAACGTTCTTCTTTCTATGCGCCATCCCTCTTTTCTGGCCAATATTGATTCCATATATGATTTACCTCATGACATCTAAGGCTTCGATATCCGGGACTTTGAGTCATCGTTCGAACTTCTTTCGATCGCTACCCGTCTGGTCATTATTTGCATCTTACTTTCCAGCTAGATTGCACAGAACTCAAGAGCTACCGCCTACAAGGAAGTACATATTCGGATATCATCCCCACGGTATCATTTCTCATGGGGCATTTGCGGCCTTCGCGACTGAAGCCCTTGGATTTTCTCAGCTATTCCCAGGTATCAAAAATACGCTTCTCACATTAGATACAAACTTCAGAATACCACTGTACCGTGAATATGCTTTAGCAATGGGTCTAGCATCTGTATCGAAACAATCTTGCGAGAATCTACTTTCCAAGGGCGGGCCAAACAAGGTATGTTCAAGCAATCAAATTTGTAACCGGATTCTAACCATTGTGACCAGGAGGGTATGGGCCGCGCAATTACTATCGTCGTAGGAGGCGCAGCTGAATCACTGGATGCACAGCCATACAGCCTCAGATTAGTCCTTAAGCGTCGTAAGGGCTTCGTCAAGATGGCTATCCGAACTGGTGCAGACCTAGTTCCTGTTCTAGCATTTGGCGAGAATGATCTTTATGATCAATTCTCGGCTGATTCGCACCCAAGAATTCACAAATTCCAATTGCTTCTCAAGAGGTTAATGGGCTTCACCATACCGCTCTTTCATGCTAGAGGTGTTTTCAATTACGATGTTGGCCTTATGCCATACCGAAGGCCATTGAATATTGTCGTCGGGCGACCAATCAAGGTAGTTCAATCCAAAACCCCGGAGCAAAAGGACATTGATCGTGTTCATGAGGAGTATGTGACGGAGCTTGAGAGGTTGTGGGACTTGTGGAAGGATGATTTTGCGCCGAACAGAAAGACGGAGCTCCAACTAATCGAATGAAGCTTTGATATTTGGTAGGGCTTTTTTAAGACATGGGGATTTACATGCGGATTGGCGTAAGAGGGTGGTTTTCGTGTAAATATATGTAATTCGACTTGCAGTGTTGTTAATCAATTGGGACATTCAAAGTGCTGTTTTGAGAGTGTATTCAGAATGTGAACAAATCGTTTGGGACATTCAAAAGGTCGGCTCTGGTGATATACTCTGACCGCTACCAATGACTAGCTATCAATCCATGAAGGAAAACTCGCAATAGGAATGGTCAATTAGAGATAGCGGCAGACGTATTGTATTAGTACAAGTTTTTCTTAGACCCCTTATTCCATAGTTGTCCTTACGCTAGTTTCCGGAAGTTATTAACTAACACGGAGCTTAAGGTCTGGGTATAGTAGCAAGTTCATCATGTCATCCTACCGAGTATACCAATAATGTTTCGATGATTAGTGGTCTGTTGTATCCATGAGCTTGTATGATTTTGTCACTCGTACGATAGCACAATATCTACACTTATCTGGAACTGACTTCAAGCCATTCTCTGGCGGATTTCCTCAAGCGAGAATTTAAGGTACGAACACGAAATCGCGCTAACCAATCAATGTGGTTGAAATTACACTAAAGTAAAGGTACCCCTGCGTCTCCTATTGAAGAAATATCCCATTTAAATTTGTCGACTTTCGCAATTGTAACGATAAGTCTTCACAACTTTCTTTCTATCACTTGTATACACGCTCTCCGTGTGCCGGAAATATACACGCGTGTCAATATGGGTATTCTCGAAACAATTGCCGGGCCATTGGCTCAAGAGATTTCGCAACGGTCAACCTTTGCTGTTGTTGCAGCTGGCGTGGCAGCATTCGTCGTTCTATCTGTCATTCTCAATGTCCTGAATCAAGTGTTATTTGCGAACCCCAATGAACCACCAGTGGTTTTCCACTGGTTGCCAATCATTGGTAGCACCGTAACTTATGGTATGGACCCTTACAAATTCTTCTTCGAGTGTCGCGCAAAGGTACGTTCCCCATCCCCGTGTTCATTGCTTGGAGACTAATATTTGTGCATTAGTACGGTGATATTTTCACATTTGTCCTGCTCGGAAAGAAGAATACAGTATACCTCGGACGAAATGGCAACGACTTTATCCTCAATGGCAAGCTTAAGGATCTTAATGCGGAGGAAATATATACTGTTTTGACAACTCCCGTGTTTGGAAAGGATGTAGTTTACGATTGCCCCAATGCGAAATTGATGGAGCAAAAAAAGGTGAGTTTGTTGATAGGCGGTAAGAAAGGCGACTTGATGGCTAATTGTGCTGCAATAGTTCATGAAGATTGGCTTGTCTACTGAAGCTTTCCGATCCTACGTACCAATTATACAAATGGAAGTGGAAAACTTCATGAAACGTTCTTCGGCATTCAAAGGACAAAAGGGAACTGCCGATATTGGTCCTGCTATGGCTGAAATCACCATCTATACCGCTTCGCATACTCTGCAAGGGAAGGAAGTCCGTGATCGATTTGATACCTCCTTCGCCTCTCTCTACCACGACCTCGATATGGGCTTTAGTCCCATCAACTTTATGCTTCACTGGGCTCCTCTCCCTCACAACCGTGCCCGCGATCATGCGCAGAGAACTGTTGCAGCAACATATATGGATATTATTAAGAAACGACGTGCTCAAGCTACGGAAACCGAATTCAAATCCGACATTATGTGGCAATTGATGCGCTCGTCCTACAAAGATGGAACCCCAGTTCCAGACCAAGAGATTGCTCACATGATGATCGCTCTTCTCATGGCCGGCCAGCACTCTTCCTCATCTTCTATCTCTTGGATTCTGCTTCGTCTGGCCTCACGCCCAGATATCATGGAAGAACTCTATCAAGAACAAATCCAAGTTTTGGGCGCTGATCTCCCTGCTCTCAAGTACGAGGACCTGGCTAAACTTCCTCTTCATCAAAACATCTTAAAGGAAACTCTCCGCATCCACACTCCAATCCATTCTATTATGCGCAAAGTCACAACACCAATGCCAATTAGCGGAACAAAATATGTCATTCCAACCTCGCATACTCTTATGGCATCTCCTGGTTGTTCAAGTCGAGACGCAGATTACTTCCCAGAGCCACTTGAGTGGGACCCTCATAGATGGGATATTGGCTCGGGCCGTGTTATTGGCAATGATCAGGACGAAGAATTCCAAGATTATGGCTACGGAATGATCAGCAAAGGTGCTTCGAGTCCTTACCTTCCATTCGGTGCTGGCAGACATAGGTGTATCGGTGAACAATTCGCCAATGTACAGCTCATCACCATCATGGCCACTGTGGTTAGAATGTTCAAATTCAAGAACATTGATGGCAGCAAGGATGTCATTGGTACTGATTACACCAGTTTATTCACCAGGCCATTGGCGCCAGCAGTTATAGCATGGGAGCGACGATAAATGAATGGATTTAATGGGGGACGAGTCACAATGATGGCATGGCATTGGGTGGAGTTTTTAAGGTTTGATCCTAATAGAAATATTTAATACATCTGACTTCATTGAGGAAGGTTTTTTTTTTTCATTTGATTTCAAAGATATCCCCTGTCTATTAAAGTCTTGTCATGTAACGAGTGGAGAAATAGCATCATGATTTACGGTATCAGGACAATTCGAAGCTTCAGATGGATAGTAACATTCAGTTGTAATTATTGACGGTTACAATACTGCTTCAGGCAATAGATACTTTTAAATACAATAATAATGGAGTGAAAATGAAGGTAGTGGCGGGAGTGGCGGGAGTGATGGAAATGACGGACGTAATGCAAAATGATGCAAACGAACAATGTGGGACTCTTTTCTGCGGAAAGCAAGTTGGGGGTGGCTGGCTGTTAATATGTACGGAGGTAGAACCTTGGAAGCGCATGTACAGAGTAAAAAATCGCGTGTAACGTTTCCCTGCATTTGCCTCTGGTGATTGATTGGGGAATGTTTCAGTGGAAATGGCGATTGCGATAAGGCTGAATGCATTACACAAAGTAGCTTTTTCTTTTTCACATACAGATCGATAAAGTATGGGTGCGGAACAGTAAAAGTAGTATGCAGAATAGGAGAAACCCATCAGAAAAAGACTTTCAGTCGCATTCCAACTTTATTATTACTTGATTATATAATCATGACTTTTGGCTTTCCTTTTATTGTTTCTTCCCCTTGTTAATTCTGTTCTCCACACGGATTATCGGCAATATAAAGATCTTAGCACCCGCTACAAAATAACAACCCTTTGCCCAGGTTACATGCAGGACTAAAAGTAATATTAATAAAACATTATTATCAACAAATAAGGAATCATCCAATCCAAGTCCTCTAATCGATCAAAAAAGACTAAAAAACTTTCCCCAAAGAAGTTTTGCCCGGTGCTCAACAATTTCGGTGGACCTGCATCCGAATCCAAGGGTTTCCGCTTTGGGATTATTCTTACTAAGGTCCTTGGGAGACTTGTGCCCCTCGGTTTAGAGTCCCTTTTGCTTCAATGATCTACGAGTCCATGTCCGATCCAATTGATTTACTTATTGTACTCTCGTGCTACCGGACATACTCTAATCTTTCTACTTCTTCTCCTTCACTATCTACATACTTCCTATTTTACTCTTCAATCCGTCCATCTCGTTCCTATAATTTCTCCTATATTTCTTTGGTTGCCGCCATCGTCTCTCCTGCTCTATCACTTCTTGAAAATTCTATGGAATACTATACCACAGCTTTCTATGGTACACCTTGACGGCTAAAAAGACAATTCGTTTCACATACATTCACTCTTGTGTGTGAATCCTAATTATATACGAACCATGGTTTGCGCTGCCTCTTCTTTGACGGTGGAGTCCTATGAGGATGTTACCACCAGTACGATGGCGTCTGGGAGAGAGGATACCAAGCCCCTAAGTAGGAGACGCCACTCCTCCTTTCACCCGAAACGAACGGCCAGCGAACAACTGATGGATGGCGAGGAAGGTTTGATGCTCAAGGTATTTTTCCGACTGACATTTGGGTTGTGGCGCATAGAGTCTAATGGAGAGAAAGGTCGATATATTCCTGTCGGAACTTGAGCGCAGATTAGATTTCATTGAGAAATATGGAAACCTTACCTTCGATTCGAGTATTTCATGGTCATATGCGACGTTACAGGCTGTGAGGATGAGATGCTCGCAGGTCTCAGGGGAGGTAATAGGGGCTACGAAAAGGAGGGCGAGGATTATGGTTGAAACTGTCGAATCGAGATACCAAGATGCTCTAGCAGCGAATGAAACTTTACACGAGAAGGTTCATACAGGCATCGGGTTGTTAGAAGGGATTCTATCGGAATTCGAAGCAAGGGCATATAAAGTAAAGGAGAAGGGTTTAAGGGGTACAGCGGAAAGTTTAATGGATGAGGGGCGCAAAATTGTAGATGAGGGATTGGGAAAAGCTAGAGAAGTGGTTGATGAAGGGTTCGAAAGAGCGAAGAAGGCCGCCGGGACGGTGGAAGAACATATCGAAAATGCGATTGCTCGAGCGAAGAAACACGGACTCATCAGATACGAAGACTTACCCGTTCCATGGCGTGTCAACCCACATATCGTTGAAGGTTACCGCTTCACTGAATCAAAGGTGGAATGCATCCAGTCGATGTTCGGATTATCAAACGAAACAGTGAATATTTGGTCACATGCAATCGGCTTGCTCATCGTTCTATCGATCGCATTCTACTTCTACCCTTCCAGTCACGCATTTTCCCTGAGTACGAAAGCTGATGTCGTCATTGCGGCATGCTTCTTCTTTGCTGCCTGCAAATGCCTCGTCTGCAGTACAATGTGGCACACAATGAACAGCGTAGCTGATCAAACACTTCTGGAAAGGTTCGCTTGTGTTGATTATACTGGCATCTCATTACTCATTGCTGCTTCTATCATGACCGCCGATTATACAGCTTTTTACTGTGAGCCTGTAAGTCGTTGGTTATACATGGGTGTGACTGCTGCCCTTGGTGTAGGAGGTGTTATTCTTCCTTGGCATCCAACTTTCAACCGACAAGATATGGCTTGGGCACGCGTGGCTTTCTACGTCTGTCTCGGCGCAACTGGTTTTGTCCCTGCCCTTCAACTCAATCTCACTCGTGGTGGAGCATGGGCGGCGGAATTTTATGCCCCTCTTGCTAAGAGTATCACTGTCTATTTATTAGGCGCATTCGTTTATGCTAGTCAAGTACCTGAACGATGGTGTCCAGGAGCTTTTGATTACATTGGGGGTAGTCATAACCTCTGGCATTTTGCGGTCTTGGGTGGAATCCTTTTCCATTATGTCGCGATGCAGGAATTTTTTGCAAATGCATTTGCCAGGGCCGAAAATGGTTGCACGATGTATTGATTCATTACTTGGTCATTGTGAAAAGGTCAAAAGTTCTGTGATGCTATAACTATGTCTTTTTAATTAGGTTGGGTTGGGAATGGCATGGCATGGCAAGGCGCTGGATCTTTTGGATGATATTGCAGTTGCATTTGCATTTGCATTTGCATTGTATTTGCATTGCATTAGAATAGGGTAGTGTAGAGTAGAGTAGAACAGAGTAAAGTAGAATAGAATAGAAGAAGAGATGGAAAAAATAACTTTTCCTAGGAAATAAACTGATGATTATAATATATACAGATGGGAAATTTACAAAAGAGACTAATGTTTCAGCCTTTTTATATAGGTATCTATTACTACCTACCTTTTTCTCTCTTTTCTTTCTCCTCCATCTCTCTTCCCTTCTGTCCGTGATCTCATTCCTACTTCATATTGTTCTATACAATACAATACAACTCTATACAATATATCACATCACTTCACTCATCTCATCCCACAACAAACAAATAAGTAAGTAAAATTCTACCAATCTTTATCCTCTATCCCCCAACTCTCTCCCTTTATTTCCAACCTCATCCAATTATATCATTATAATTCTATTTCAACCCCAACTCCAAATTTAGAGGCCAACCGCACGCCAAGTATACACACATTGATTTGAGAGTGAGCCAATAGAATGACAACCAACGAAAATCCGATATATGAGATTATTTCTACGAAATCCGTGATAAGATTACAAGACAATATTCATCGCTGGCAAATACTTCCCGATCCTATCTTAGAAACCGGCACACCGTAGATTCTTTACTTTACTCCTCAACCTAAACATCATACAACCGATTAAACGTTTCATCTTCCCCAACACAAATCCGATAGGCCAATTTCGCAGCATCCCTCGCCTTCTGCAGATGCTGCGGCGCAAGAACAGAATAAGCATTGCAGAGAAAAACCCACGCCTCGACTACTCCCAGCATAGCCAAGCCCCATTTCTCCACCTCAAACGCTTGGCCTGGTAGTGCAGGTAAATTTGCATTCTTAATCACGAAGCCAATGGATGTCAAAGCTTTTAATGTCATCGACAAGGCTTTGTCCATCTTTCCCAGCTGGGAGTAAAGACCACCGAGTGTGAAATACGGTTCTCGTAATGCTAATCGTGGGATATCGGTCGCGGGATGTGTGTATGTTTTCTCCAGGGCATTCAACAAACGCTCCGCTTTAGCTGTATCAACCTGACTCGCACTTGCACTCAGAAGCACCTTCAAATCTCGCAGCAACTTTTTTCTCATCCTGGCTTGATTTTTGGGTGTTGCTTCCAAATCCTCGCAGATAGTACATTTGCATTGAAATCCCCAGGTTTTCAATTCCTTCTTCATTTCTTCGCTCTCCCCTGTAGGTGTCCTATACCAGAAGGTTATTTCCGTGTTCGCGGGTATATCACGTGTGGCGCGTACGAGTTGTAGATCGCCCATGAAGCTACGGCGAGCGTTGCTAAGACATGAGTGGTTGATCTTTGAAGCCATGAGCCAAATGCCGCATGAATGGTGTTTGTCATTCTCTTTGGTGGTTGCTGAATGGTCCTCGTAGGAAGAGAGAGGACATCCGAAGACATTGAGAGCAATGATTCGTTCAACCAGAAAGCTATTAGTGAATATGATGTTAGTGCTTGTTAAGTTATTTCAAGATCAAAACTCACGTGTCAATGACTGGTTTCCCATCAACTTCAGTTTTTTCTGCAAGCTTATAAGATCCACGATGAAGGGCGTTAAACTCTGGCATAAGGGATGGATTTTTCGAGAGTTTCTGTACAATAGCCGTGATGAGATCCGCCTGAGTACCAACTGTCATCTTCTGCGTATGCACATTCATCAGGAGAGTAAGTTTCGAAAAGGTCTCCGAGTCCTCTGAAGTTCCAGCATAGCAATGGGCGAATGCCTTCTCACACAGAAGAAGTTCTCCCGCCTTAACAGCTTTGGTGGTAAACAATCCTAGCCCGCGACCATGAGAAGGTTTCACGACTACCGATCCTACAAATGTTGCATGATCTAGGTGCGGTGGTTTAGTCTTTGAAATCTCCTTGTAGATTGACCCAAAGTCGTATATGCCACTTTGCTGCTCTGCTAAGCGACGGCGAACCCGCTTAAGTTCCACGGCAGTGACAGGGCTATTGGGAAACTTCTTGTGGAAATGTTCGAAAATATCGTGGGATTCGGAAAATCTTCCGAGCCCATATAGAGCTTGACCTCCTCGATATAGTGCTTTTTCTGGTGCATCGGAGGGAGAGATCATGCATTCAGTGTCAGCCAGTGCGGCATCAAGGCTTCCATCTTTGAGATATGCCAGTGCACGATTCAGACGGATTATCTTTGCAGCTTCAGCAGGGGGGTGACATTCAAGACCGGCCGTATAGCTATAGTAGTAGGAGTTAGCGAAAGTGTTCCCCAACTGCCATAGAAGAGCTTGTACAGTACCTCTGAATAGCTGCCCAATAGTCCTTTCTTTCCATAGCCACATTCCCCTCTAGTTTCCAGTCATCCGCAGTCTTACCAATGTCCAAAACTTTTGGCTTCCACTTTTCCGGCAACAAATCGTGGTGCTCATCAAGGCGGATGATATCGCTCACATGGTCGACCCGAAGACCATAACCACCATCACCTGTAGTCTTGAAATAAGGCTCCTTGATCAAAAAAGCATCATTACTCATAATGACACTTGCCGCAGGGCGAAGCTTCTCATCCGGCTGTTGATAGAGCTGTAGCTGTATGGCATCTCCGGTTTCGTCCTCAAAAATAGCCATAATCGCAGTCATTCTAGTTGGAGGAGTTAACGCACGGACAAGAAGGTAGCTCCCGCGGTGATGAGTTTCCAATTCCAGGTTCCTGATGCGTGTTGGCTTCAACTCGTCAAGAGGTGTAATACATGGCTGATATGGAATGGGAACGAAGGAGGAATGAAGCTGACTATTCATCTGCGGTCTAAGTTGCATCATTTTCTGCTCTAGAATCGACACCGTAAACTGAGCGATGAGTTCTTGCCGGGGTTTCAAGTCTCTGGGTCGCTGTCCTTGACGTGCCATTGCGGCTTTGAGAGCCTTCTGCTGTCTTTCCAGCATTTGTATGTACTGGGGAACTCCCGACACATTGTCAATATCCATTTTGGCAGATGTACATCAAACCGTCCGATTTCGATTGTGGGTTGAGAAATGAGGAAATATTGAAGCAAGTACAGATGAGAGGGAATAAGTTCATACGGAGGGAGCAAGCAATTAATATGAGAAATCTAAATCCTGCTTCGTTCGTTTCGCCTTAATTTTCCGACGAATTTCTTTGCTGACGGGAGCCCGAGGCTGCATATCGCCAACCCACACGAATATCTCATATTGGTGATTCATTCACTTTCCTTTTGGGAGTGCCCGCATTGAGGGCGTGTTACCATGCGATCTGCATCAACCCATTGTCTCCTGTCAGTTCCCGGCGTTTGCAAATACTACCTAATTTATGCACCCGATATCTTCATCTTTGCTTTTGGTTGCTCTTGGTGTTTGATTTTTCCGAAAACGCATGCCTTCCCTGACGTATTTGCTTCTATAGGTAGGCCAATAAAGAAGGCCTTTTGATTTTTGTATTAGAATAATATTTATTTACAGAGACAATGACATTTCGAACCAATAGAGATATTGAACCAAGTCTGGCGGTTTAATTCACTTGGAATATGGCATTGTGTACAATGATTTGCAGATTCTCGAACATCGGAAAATTTTGGGATTTGGAACTGCCGTCCGAACTTTTGGGGACTGCATTTATTAATATCCAATTCCACCTATATACCATCTGAAGAATTCATCCCTTTTACCCATATAAGTATCCTTTTAACTCTAAATTAATATAATGCTCGTATGCATTCAAATTATTCATAACATCATATCCATATCCCGACTTCAATTGTGTTCAACTCTTATGTCCACCGGTCGATCCTTCATCCTTTACCCTCTCAATGGTAGAATATGTTGAATCAAAACCTCTCTCCTACACAACGGGCATTCTGGTTTCTCTCTAACCCAATCCCCAATACAGCTCCAACAAAAAACATGTCCACATCCCAACACACTGGGATCCTTCAGCTCGTCCAAACACAAAGTGCATTTTCTATTTTGCTCACCCTTGATCCACCCCATAACGTCATTATCACTCAGATCATATCTTGCACCTGGTAGTACAGGTGTGTTTGTGGTTTTACCGATAGAGCTTGCGGAATGGGGGATAGCCTGGGATGAAGCAAGGAGATCGCTTGGGGAGGATGGGGAGTCGAGGGGAATCTCTACGCCATTAGATAGAACGGCGGAACTTCCAGAGGCGGTGGAGGGAGTGTCGGTAGAAAAGGTGTTGTTTAGGTGGAGATAGGTTTGCACACTCATTTGAAGCAGTAGGAGTACACCTAAAACTTCATACCCTACACGTTGTTCTGATGGCGCAATGCGCTTTGTAAAGATATAACGTAGACCCAACAAGCGTTTAGACAGTTCATAATAAGAACCTGAGAAATAAAAGACTGTAAGGGTAAGCGCGTGAATGGGTGATGGTGACGTGATGGTTGAGAGATGAGTGAGAATATATTGTTGAAATTTGTAAGAGTATGACTTTTCTTGTGATTTTCGAGTAAGCTTGCGGAGGTTCGATTCGAGTTTATTGCGAATGCGGGTGCGAAATGAGGCAAGGATCTTGGTGAGAGAATATGGAAGAAGTATTGAAGTCAAGATATAGCCTGCGCGGCGAGAAATGGCAGGAAGTTTAAGCGTGTCATCTTCAACCTGAACAATATCGCAGTACTCTTCTCCTAACGTGCGGTTGCCAATGAAGGTCGTGAGACCGAGATAGAGTAACTCGGAAAATGTTCGCGCTTCATTGGTATACGTGTGTAGGAATCTTGCTCCATATAATCGACGTAAGAGATTTGAAAGATGGTTCAGGAGAACTCCTTCAAAGTATGCATCCTTTTGATGTGAACGAATTATGTCTGGTGCTGTCGCGAAAGGGTATTGATAGGAAGGACGCTTCTCCTCCGACGGAGACATTTCAGATACATGATCCGACATTATATGTATTATTTATTGTAAATAGATATAATTATATGGTTAAAGTTGATGCTGATGCGTTTTACGAAGCTGGTATGAGGAATAAATGAACTTGGAGCCGAGGTCAATATTCCCGCCATTTCCCAGCCTTGTATCAAATGTGGCTGAGTTAGCTCGAGGCTACTTAGTTCTATCTAATTTCCATGTGGCTTTCTTACGTATCATATTATTTTTGGACATAGGTATTCATATGAGAACATCTCTCTTTCCAACCTGCGGAGACATCTTTTGCGCATTTACTCCAATCTAATTCTTTACAACTCACTTCAGTCACTCATTAGAAGCTTAAGATATCAGATGCGGTGTTCTATTAGGCGATAACAATGGATGGAGACCCGGCTGTTGAAAATGAGCTCGACTCTTTTAGTCGCACTCTTCCTCTGCCCTACAGGGTTGCATTGATCATTGTGTTAGGTATATGACATTACTCTTCTGACTTAGGTTTGAAGGCGATTCACTAATATGTTAACAGGAGTATGGGCTTGGGGCGCAAATCTTCATTATCTTTCAATTGTAAAAATTGTAAGTCGTTATTGTTCTCGAGCCCTGCGCATCACTCTAACACATGCGCCTACCAGAATGTCCCTTCGCTCATCCAATATCCACAACGAGCATCTGCGCGAACTGATCCTCCGCATCATTTGTCTGCCTATCGGCTTGCTACATATCTCACAATCCCTCTTGTCCTTTCGATTCTCCTCTTCTGGACTCTCTCCCATCGCGATCCAGCTCTGGTAATCTACTATGACTTTCTCCCAATATCTTACATATGCCTCCTATTTTTCGCTTTCTTCCTTCCCTTGCGCCGCGCATCCTACTCCGGCCGTCTCCATTTTCTTTCCGCCCTCAAGCGTGTCTCAATTGGAGGAATCGCTCTTCCCAATGAAGGGAAATTTGGCGATATCCTCCTGGCTGATGTTCTCACCTCCTATGCGAAGATAATAGCCGATCTTTTCGTCTCCTTCTGTATGTTCTTCACCCCTTCCGGTAGCGCGACATCTCGACCTGATCGTGGCTGTGGTGGACAATATCTCGTCCCTATCATGATTGCGATACCCTCACTTATACGTTTTCGACAATGTATAATCGAATATCTACGAGTTAAGAATTCACGTTCAACATCCTCTGGATGGGGCGGTCAACACTTAGCCAATGCGCTCAAGTATTCCACAGCACTCCCTGTGATAATATTCTCCGCCATGCAGCGAAACCTATCGATCAACGAAACATCTATAAATATTACTACAGCAACACTCTATCGACTCTGGCTCGTGAGCGTTTTCATCAACTCTATGTACTCCTTCTGGTGGGACATAACCAAAGATTGGGACCTCACTCTTCTCACCCCCTCATCAAAGAATAAATCTTCTTACCCCCTTCGACCCCGTCTATATCTCCCTTCTCAAGAACTCTACTACATCGCCATCCTCATCGACTTTCTCCTCCGTTTCACATGGTCCCTCAAACTCTCTCCTCACCTCGACCATTTCGCCGATTTTGAAAGCGGCATTTTCTTACTAGAGGTATTGGAGGTAGCCCGGAGATGGATGTGGATATTTTTGAGGGTGGAGACGGAATGGGGAAGAGAAAAGGATAAGGGTAATGCAAATGGTTTGCTAGGGGGCCCGGGAGTCGACGATGTTTTGTTGGGGGATTATAGGGATGAGGAAGATTTTAGCGATTAAGCTTGGAGACTTTTGTGTAGGAGTATAATTAGGTTGGGCGTGATTCTAACATGTATAAGAGCGGACAGCAGGAGTAAAGTCCGAAATTCAGATGAAGGGTTAATACTTTGGTGCACGAATCTGATGAATGTAGGATAGCTAGCTACTTGTAGGAAACGTGCAATATTAAATTCATCACCACAATATACATCACTCATAAGACAATCATCAGACCTATAGAAGATTGAGTGACTCAATATTAAGAACAATATCCCGAAACCTAGCCAACTAAAAAGATTCACATTTCCCATCTCGCCACTATAAATCCATCGTCTCATCCATCCTTTCCATATCCATATTCATATTCTCCCATCCACTCCCAAAAACACCCCATCCCCATCCCTATCCCCATCCCCATCCCCATCCCCATCCCCATCCCCAACCCCATCCACCCCCCTTCCCACCAAATAATACCAAATGAAATACCCCCCCAATAAACCCACTCCTCCCATTTCCCCCAACTTCGTCCCTGCATGGCTTTTACAGCCCAAAAACCCAAACCACAAGATAGGAACTCGGGATTTGGAACTCGCAGCCAGCGCCCAGGTAATTAGACACTGCACCGCACCGCCAACTCACATTGTATATTCTGAATCACATCGACGAGAGCTCTGGATATGTAGGTAGGTAGGTAGGTAGGTAGGTAGGTAGGTAGGTAGGCTTTGTGTCCTGTCGTATACATGTATGTATATGTATATATATATATACCTGAGAACTTTTCAGAAATTGAATCAGAAGGAAAATATTGGAAGCAAATTATATACGAATATATATCTAGTATATATACCTATCTATACATAGATATATATACTGTAATATAAGATTAACATCCTCACAACTAATGATCAATGGTCCAAGCAATTGTTTTATACATAGGATTCTACATAACAACCTACCTACCCACCTACCTATATAGCATACCACAGATTACAGATAGGAACCAAAGTAATCTCATATCAACCTCCTCTCCTTCCCCACTGACCCTCCCACTCCCCTTCCCTCTCCCAACTCCTCCCCCTCCCATCTCCCTCCTCTCCCTCCTCTCCCCCCAAACCCCGTACTTCAATCCAAATACCCCCAGATAAACCAAGATCCAAGATTCCAAATAAAAATCCTCGCTTATACGGAGTACAACTACGCCATACACCCTCCCAGCCCTCTGTATCCAATATGTCCAAATTGACTCGTACTCTTTTCACGCAAACAGACAAACAAACAAACACAGCACACGACCGCAATTGCAATTGCAAACTGAGAGTAGAAAACGTATAAGTATGTCATACACGTCTCAGCCTCACACAAACGTAACGCCTGATAGATAGTAATATCTTTTTGTCCTTTCTTCTTTTTTTTCTCTCTTCTGGTCTCTGCTTATTTTTTTTACGAATTAGATGGAGCACAAATATTCGCTGGGGAATCTGAATTTTGAACTCGAATAAATGGAGCTGTGATAAAAGTTTAGGGGAATGAGCAGTGCATGCACAATGCGGTCAAGGGCTCCAGAAAATGGATGTATATATGCGAGCAGTGTCCAAAGGAAAGGGCCATTCGGGAAGCACCAAACAAAAATATCATCCGCTTAATAGTCGTCGTCATCATCACCTCGGCTACCGTCCTTTCCTCCTTTTCCTGGTCCGTCTTTCCCATCCTTTCGGATCGGAATCTTAATACCTATTCCACGCAATTAGATTCAATTTCTCGATCTATATGAAGTGAGACATGGGATTTTCATACCTTGTGTAGCAAAACATTTACTTAATGGTGTACTTTCTACCACTCCAGGGAATTTCTTCGCCGAGTAAACTTTGAAGACTTCTGAGAAACACGAAGCGAGAACAGGGGCCTTTCCAGTGTTCACGGAACACGATGAGTTAGGATTATTCTGCGGTGCCGAAGGTACACCGACATTAACGAATGAAAAGCGAAGGCTGTTTTTGGTATTAATATAAGACTTAGTGAGGGGGTGATTAGATTAATGATTTACCGGAAATCACCCTCGGTTCGGACGGAAAGGTCTTGAAGCACAAACCAGATCCCGATTCGGTCATCCGGGTCTGTGAGACGGAATGCGGAAGCTGATAAACTTCCAATAAGATTTCGTGTGAACATGCCTTGTGGAGGATTTGTTTGACTTATGGGCATGCGCATTGCCATATCTTGTGGGGTATAAGGACGAGAGGGGTAAGGATCTTGGTTATTATGACTGGGAACCGATTGAGAAGCTATAAACAGCTGATTAGCACCCATTTTTCCATTTGTGGTATTCAAACTTAATAAGAAGTTCAAGAATAGAGGTATACAGATGTGGGTCCATACGTTGGGGGTAATAATAGTTAGACTGTTGTGGTACTTGGTATCCATTTGAAGGTGGATAGTTGGGATTTCCACCGTAACCTGCTTGTTGTCCAGATTGCTGTTGTGAGTATGCGCTCACCTGTGGTGGCCCTGGAAATGGATTAAATCCAGCTCCCTGATAAGATGGCGCATTACCATATTGTGGGCTGGTGGGTTCTCGTTGGGTTTGTCCGGGAAGCAAGTACGCAGTTGCACCCCCTTGTAGTTGTGTATAAGAAACTGGAACTGTGGCTGAAATCGAAGGAGAAGTTTGTGAGTGTCGAACAAGGTTGACCGGTCGATCGCCATCCGCTGACCATAAGTCCACGTTCAGCACAAACATTCCATGTTCGATGTTGCTATAAAGAATTTAGAATGGATATACAGGTTTGTGATGTATAACTCACTTGACGTCCACCTCTTTTCCAGTAGCAATTTCTGTTATACTGAGTTTAACACACGGAGGAGGAGTAATAGGCCGACGATCCTACATAGGGTCAGTTATAATCAGACATGAGAAGGATATATTCCCATTAATTTTCTTCTGTTCTTACCTTGTCTCCAAACCCACACATTCGAGCCCGTTTTGGCTGTTGCTGGACTTCCAATCTAAAAAAGCAATTAGCAACGTTCTACCCCGACAGAAAAAGGAAAGTTTAGTATGCCATCCCAGTACCTGGTGAGGGGGAAACTCTATACGAAACTAAAACATACGTATACTTTCTCCCATCTACAGTAATAGACCGAGGCGATGGTTCCTGACCTGGAAGTCCAATGGAATATGCCGATGCGGCCTCTGAAGATGGTAAATGTTCTGGAGGAGGACGAGTGGCAGGTAGAGAATTATTATATTGTTCGTAGGCGGGAATTTGTGAATGTTGAGATGCCATTGTGTGAGGCATCGAGTATGGAGTTCCTTGCTGTGGACCTGGTCGATATGCTGTATCGTGAAGACTTGGCATGGTTGATCGAGGATGCATATCGCGAGGTGGTGAAGCATATGCTGTCGTATTCATGATTAATATAATTTTATTTAGACAGCTAATGACAGCCCAGCCTTTAAAGTATTCCTTCTTTTCTAGAGATTTTAGGGATCCCGAACTCTGACTGTCGTTGAATAGACGATAGTGCAAGTATGTAAAGGTATAACTGTGTATGGATATATGGATATATGAATAATGAATGAGGTAAACAGTTCAAATATGTATAAGCTGATGATGAGAGATGTAGCTCCAAAGAAATCGGTAGCGAAAAGTCCGTCTGATGGTTTTGTTTAAAAGGAATAACCTTGAAGATGATCCCAGTTGTAGAAGGATAATCTTAAAAGCGCGGAACCGCGATAGGATACCTTTAGTTCAGTGCAGCGTCGTACGCTAATTCATATATGTGGGAACTGGGAACTCGTAGGGAGTGTGGGATTGGGAGACGATGTGAGAGGTGGACAAGGTTGGACGAGGTGGGATGCAATAGAATTCTTCAAGAGGGGAAAGGAGTCCTTGGTACCGGGTGTTGTATTAAGAATAAAAATAGATACTTATTAGAATCTACTTAGTTCATCTTATGGTGTCGAAGACGAATGTTGCGTGTGAGCTCGAAGATGTTTTCCATACAATCTGCCTCTTATTATCCCTTTCTCTCGTTTGCCTCTTGACCTCCTTTATCCCCTGTAGTGAAATATATATATAAAAAGTTATCGAATGTAGTAATATATTACATGAGATATACAAAGTAATAAAATAATCTGCTGTGTCTCGAATTCTTGAGGGGTTTTCGGCAGATGAAGGGGTGATTTAGGTCCGATAGAGTGCCTTGGTAGCTAATCTTGAGCTAATGCTCAATTTGGTGGACAAACTTGACAGCGGGCGGAAAAGGCTTGGAAGTACACAACCGCATTTGGAATATCTTATCCAAGTTTTTTTATACTTAATATATTCATTCACATTTAGTTTTTTGTAAATTGGCGATCTCCCGGAACCTAGGTTGCTGGTTAGGAGACTTGTGGAGTTTATCTTCTTTGGTTTCCGTCGGGTTGTCCCATAAGGCTCAACTATACACAGTAGTCAGCTCCGTGGCTTCAAGGGGTATTGATATGTAGGTGCCCTCAGAAATACAGGTTGGTATTTATACTCTGTACTTCTGTATGTTGGTCATATGAAAAGGGAAAAAGTAATGAAGAAGGGATAATGGTAACGTATTTTGCATTTTGCGGAGTGCCTAGTAGGGAGCCTAGTAAATGTTCAAGCAATTTCTACGCAGTAGGCAGGTTTGGCGAGAACATCAGAACTAGGCTAGGAATGATGGTCGAAATACTCCGTAGTTTCAATACGAAAAACACCATGTGGACTAATTATCATTCATTATTACTGGCTATTTCTCTGCATCATCATAATATTTCATCCTGTTACCTCCCATCCCAAAATTTTGAAAATTTGAAAAGGGGAACTGCGATGGAAACCCAAAAGGGCACTAAAGCCCAAATTGCTGGGTTTGATCATGAAATTGCGTTGCAGTGCAGCCATCAGAAATTTTTTAATCAAAAAATCCCATGGAAATTCATCTGGTAAAGTATATTCTTTCTGGCCTGTCGCTTGTCTGTGCGGCGTGCATGCATACTTGACATCTCTAAGCATGAATTCCTACAAGTTGGAAGCCATTTAGAGATCTACTCAATTAGTCGTCGGTAATAGTTTAATGAGCAGGAAGAAAAGTGCGTGGGAATTGTACAACGCCGGGATATGCACGAGCGTTTGACAGTTTGGGAAATCTGGGAGGAGCTGGGCCGACTGGAAAGGGTGGTGTGCTGCTGCGGCAGTCAAGCGGTAGGAGTTTGTGGTTGTACACATGCTACATTACGCCATTTTCATGTAGGCATTAATGTCTCTATGGTATGTCTTGATGACTTCTTCATGGATGCTATTAGCTGAAAAGAGATCATTCACAGATCATTCCTGAAGAAGCCTTTGTATCACTGCTGCAGTGTCCTATGGTTACTCTTTTTAGCAATAGATGCGAGAGATAGATAAACTTGCAATAGTTGGTCCTGCTCACTTCCATGTGACTTTTGATCTCTAGAGAAACGCGAAGGTATCTCGGCGTCATAACTGTGTTAGGGCTTCAAACGGGCAAAACATACATACTTTCTAGTCCACGGTAAAGAAGCAACTGCTCCATGTCTTCTGTCTTTTTCCAAATCCAGATCGTGTTCTTTTACGAAGATCATCTGGATTCTAGGTAATCCGAAATTATTGATGGGATGAAAAATTGGTAAAGCTCGGCATACAGAGTACTCAACCGTATCACCGTCAGCTAACAAGGATGATGATATGCTAACGAGAGTAGGACAGTCCGATTGGTATGGATAACGAAATACGCCAATGCCAGGAAGATGTTTACCGTTGGTTTGGTAAAGTACCGGAAATGCAAGCATCAGGATCAGGGTTTAAGTAATAAAAATCATTGTGTAGTACGACAAGGTTAATGTGTATGTCTGACTTAGGGTCCAATAATGTGATCCTAGATAAATGGATGCCCAGTCAAGTTGCCTCTCACCCTGTTTGGCTGAAATGCTAAAAGTTGCGTCCTCCTGACTTGATGATTAGAGGAGAAATTCTACACAACTAGAACTAGATAATTGTGCAAAGTCAATCCACAACAAGACTTTAACTATACTCCGTACTATTTTAGAGCTCTACTAAGCACTTGAGCGGCCATACCGACGGAATGTTTCTTGCATCTGTTGGAAATTCATGAGGTCGAATGAATTTGTCCTTGGGGTCCCAAATCTGACCCAGCTGGGTAAGATAAGATAAATATACGGGTACAATTTGTGAGGGGTGTTATATTGCGGGCAGCCGGATAATGCTTTTTCGGCCAACCAAGGATCAGGAACGGGGAGCCTTTAGTCTTTCTTGACTAGTTCTCGTTTTTGCTTGAGTAAAGACAAGGTCAAGGATATGGGACGGAAGCTGGGAAGTCAATACCTATCGATACCTCCGTACATTTGGGCGGACAGGGTAAAGCAGAGCCTAGAGCTGGCCCAAGTGTGGTTCGTAACTGAGTAAGTAAGTGTGGGGTTTATCGCTTTGGTTGACATGAGAAATATGTGACGTGACCAATGTGATTAGGGTCTTCGTTTTCACAGTTGTAGGGATTAACGCGGCAAAAGTTAATCATTCGGAAATACATCCGTTGATTTTAGACTATTAGGTAGTTGTGCGGAGATGCTGTAGAAATCCGAAAATTACAATTCAGGGGTTGAAATGTCTAGTGAGTCGTGACATCGCTAAGAGATTTTTTATTTAGATTCTCATCCCACCGTCTACTCCATGGATCATGAATCTTCCCAATTCATACCCAGACAATTTGAAGTATAATCCAACATTAATGCAGTTAAATAAGATCACATACCATAGCTATATGTCCTAACATCACCCCATATTCACAGCATCCAATAAAACCACATACCTGCCCTCCATACCATCATCCACCATCCACCCCCGTACAACCAAACAACTATATTTCCAGATGGTATTTCCCCTCATCTCCAAACGGCTGCCGTGTTACCCCGAGACCCTCAACCTCCACCCAAAAAGTGGTCTTATTCTCCCATGTGCATCATGTACTTTCACGTATCTCCTTGCCACGATCCGGTATCACAGTTTCATGAGCTGCATGCCACCATCTTTATTTCCCCCTTCCTACCTAATCTAGGAATCTAGGTAAGAACTAATTTCAGCACATGCTTGCTCTTTCTCTACGGTGCACTTATTGATGTATGTATGTATGCATGCATCGATCATGTAATGTGTACAGTACGGAGTACATACATATCATGAGCTCGCCACCCCCGAGGCCTCGGTACGTACCCGAGGAAAGGGTGCCGGGATAAAAACCTGAGCGTTGCATCATGCTTACTAGGTATCCAATATTAAACAGCTTTCACATGTACCAATCCCCAATGTTCATACTTTTCAGGAAGGAGGTATGTATGTACATACTAGTAAGGAATATAAAATTGCGGATCGTGGATTTCTGGCTTAATGAAGATTAAAAGCTCCGGGCGATCCTGTCACCGCATTACCGTTCATAGTCTTCCTGCTGCACTTAGCACGGGACGTACGAAGTAAACTGTACATCGAAACACAACACAATCATTTGATTGTCAACTCTGCATAGAGCTATGGAAAATCGGAATAAAGCTTTTGGGCCCAAATGACTTCTTGATCGTTCAATCTCAAATTATATATATTAGAACATTATGTAAAGTTTAAGATTATGTTGAATAGATGGTATAGGGTTTGGTATACGATCTACCTAGATCGT
Organism: Sclerotinia subarctica; assembly: GCA_025389085.1. Taxonomy (NCBI): domain Eukaryota; kingdom Fungi; phylum Ascomycota; class Leotiomycetes; order Helotiales; family Sclerotiniaceae; genus Sclerotinia; species Sclerotinia subarctica. The sequence goes on along the minus strand of QRFI01000004.1, from coordinate 939,974 downwards.
ATGGCCAGGCAGCAATTCATGGTTGAAGGGTAGTATTTGTAATTCTTCGCCGCGTAGGCACGTTAATGATGCTTGGGAGATTTGTCATCGATTAAGATGTTATGACTATGGTGATACACATCAGGCGTGCTTTGTCCTACCTGTGCCGCGACTAATTGTACGTATTTTCACTATCTAAGAGTACGAGACGCCATACAGGCATGATTATCCAACATGTACTCTGTCCGAACTTACCCTGATTGCCTATTGCGTCCTAGATCCACTAAGCTCGATAGTGAACCAGGTCGTCTTTGCATGCAATATCGTGAGAATGTGCTTTTTGCATCGCCTTCAAAAGAGCCACCAACATCATAGAACATTTGCTGCCCCAATCATACCTTCAACGTGGTTAAATCTTCCAAGAACCAGGAGTATGTCAATCGATTACCAGTATCGATGACTTCATCGGTTATAAATGCCTAAATGTTTATTGCATCTATATCAAGAACTGTAACATTTTGGCACGGAAGCGAAGTGCCAACAAGGTAACGCCGAAGAGCTCTGCCGCATACAAATAATGCCATGCTCCAAAAATCCAATACTAACCATCGGTGAGAAGTACCTCCATATCCCTCAAACTGAAGCAAATCCAGCCACGCCTGGTATAATTCCTTTTAACGCCTTAGAGTTTATCAATTGTGTTTAAACCTTGCTCATCTTTTCCTTCAACCATGCCTTTCCCTTGTCCGCGAGACCTTTATCACTTGCGGGCTTGTTGTCGGGCTTGATGTAATAAGGCTCATCCTCATCTGAGATTGCACTATCCCATCCAGCATCTTTGCGTGCTGCGGCGATCTCTGCCTCGCTTGGTTTGAAGACATTAGCTGCCCCGCCCCGTCCAACATGACTTGACGATGAAGATTCTCTTCTCGGGGTGCTAGAACATTTAAGTTAGAATTCAGTACTGCCGGAAGTGGCTTGCGTCTCATGATTCGACCTACCCAACGACATCTTGCGCCTGCTTTTTGTCAGCATTAAATACAACTTGCTAGTGGGCACTGAAAACTTACCCGTCTGGCCGACTCAGGATCGGTGTTCTTTGTCATATTTCCACTTCCTCCGCGGCCGGTGGTGTAGACATCACCTTTGAGGGTAGGAGTGTTGAGAGTAACAGGTTCTGCATCGTGAGGAGAGGTTCCAATGTTACCTGAGCAATAATGTCAATTAGGTAATATATCAGAACAGATATCAAAAGCTTACCGGCGCCTCCGCGACCGTGGGAGAGGTTAGCTGATCGGATGGAGGAAGAGCAAGCGCGACGAAGCTCTTCTTCGGCAAGATATTGAGGTAAAGCCGCCATTTTTAATGGTTGACAATACTTCGGAAGATGAATGGAAAGCTTTGGCCGATGGTTTGGTTGTTTGGTCGGGATTTAGAAAGGGGAAAGTAATTTTGCGCAGTTTTCCAAGTGGAATGCTGTTCTCGCAAAGGTTCTTTGTCCAAGCCTGACAAAAGTCCAATGGCGAACTAGTGAATTACACCTTATTGCGTGATAATGCGCAACGGTTTGATAGTGAAATTGGGATAAGAACTTTCAAATCGAGCAGAGGGCTGACTCTGATATTGCGGGGAAAGTGATGTTTATATGCTTGATCCGCTATTGAGCGAACATGACGAGAAGGGCAAGAAGAAGGGAAAATGAAAGGAGTTTCTCAATACAGTCTTAGCCTCAATCCTCCAAGTAATTTACTACAATCGAATGCTCCTAAATCTTTCATATCATGTGGTACTATGTATTTAATGTCGCAGCGCCCGGACTAGGAGAGACATCCTACTAACTGGGCAATTCGTTCCAAGTGTCCTTCCTTGAACCGTTGAATTTTTGGGCGCCTATCCAATCATTGAGATTGTATTATTCAATGAGGATGAAATGAGTAGGATATCTCAATGCGACAACAGCGGTCGGGATTCCTTGATTTCCATTTAGAACCAACCGAAGGAGTTGGTAATACTCAAAGAAGGAAAAGATTGAGCCAAATTTGAAGGTTTTGGCCTGGGTACAGGAATCAAAACGTAATAGAAATAAATGCATGAGACTCACGGGGCTGTATGGCGCCATTCTTTCTTTTCAATTGGAGAGCCTTGTATGGCTTCCATAAGAAGTTTTATTGTTCCGCAGAATATTGCCTCATACCTTTCTGTACTTTTGGAATGGCAAGTCGTGAACCTGCAAGATCAAGGAGAAGGGTCCTGCCTGCCAGCCGCCGAGCTGCATAACGTTTTGATACGGTACCGCTGTACATGTTGCTGTGGAGTGGAAGCATGTAGCCGGATGTTACAGTGATGAACTTATGGAAGCCTGCAATACATACTCCGTGCTAGGTTTTCAGTCAGGTACGCCCCGCAATGCAATGAAAGAGAAATTCTCGGTATCCTTGGCAACTTCAAGTTCTGCTGAGGGGATTTAATGTCAATCCGTCAATCCGTCAATCGTCCCAATAATAATTGAACGTCTTTCGTGAATATACTCTACACGTACCGATACCGGTACTATGGAACATGATTGGGGATTATTTTTGTGTGGTCATAGCTCCTCGGTTACCGCAGACGCTAGTGCAGAGCTATGGGTTGAAAGATTTTTCTTCTGCAAAGTTTTTGTAGCATAACAACCATTCCTCTTCGACCTCGAAATAGAAAACATATTCTAAGCTTTACCTTACAGTCCAGATCTTTCTGAGGTGGTGCTATCATCTCAAACACTCTTGCGATCTGACGCGAAATCTATGTGCAAGCTTCCTACCACGATACGATCCAAGATTGCTTCTATTCAGTTCCGACAATACGAAACAATAAATATATATTACAAAGGTGCTTGGGTATTGAGGGTAGGTATGGATGTTGCCGCTATACGGTAGATGCTGTTCAAATGAACAGACATAAATTTCATTACTTCTTTCCTTTCCGCGCTTCTCTTCTCTACACAACACGCCAGCTTTCAAAACATTACTTAACGGCACTCGATTTCTTCAATAAAACGAGATGTTTTCGCGCTGTGCGAAGAATACTTATAACCCGTTGCTGGGCGCCTGACCTTGAGATGTCGTTCAGACTTTTCTGAAAGGTTGGGAATCAGCTGAGGCTACATTCTTCTAAATTACATTCACTTTCTTTGATAAGCAACATAAAGGTTTTGAAGCTTGAAATTACACATAGTAAATTCCTGCACTGACCCGTAGCGACCTTTCTAAAGGTCGGGTTGGCTGTCTTGGTATGTACGGCAATGTGTGAATACCTGCAACCGCTTGATGAATGAAAGAAGTTGGAACCCAGCCTCCGTGAAAGAGATGTTCGACTTAAGATAGAGGCTTCCATCGTTCTTCATTCAATTCAAAGCTGTAGATTGCTTTCCATTGTATTTAGAAGCTGAAAGTAAATCAAGCTGACAATACAGAAGCCCTTGACTTGAATAACAAAGGCCAGCAATTAAATATATTTTACTCATTCTTGATTTGTCCTGTCCACGATGGCATCTCCTTGCAATTTTACTGTATAGAAAGTGCCATAAGTTTTATGTAGTCCTTCCCTCCAATCCAATAGCCTTCCCCACAATGCCAAAAGTTTCGTGTCTGTTCTCTGCAAAACGCCTGTTACACCAGGACTCGTCTTTGCAAGCCATAATTCGCCATGCATCAGTAAAATTTCAGAGTCAAGGTTCTTGTCATCCGCAGATGTGGTCAAGTCTGCCGCATCCCAACTACGAAGCCTGATCTATTGACCGAATCCCGTCCGGCGATTTATGGGCGCATCTGGCAGGATACACTCACCACAGCTACGTCCAAAAAGCAGACACTGGAAGAGAAACGAACATTGCTTCTACGTGAAGCAGGTGCTGCCTTCAACTCAAAAGAAGTTTTAATGGCAAAGTTCCTGGGCGACGCAACGAACTTTGATGCGGGAAGATCAGAAAACAGATCTCGATGGGAATATATATACAGGAGAAGACGCGGGAAATCAATCAATGGAATCGAGGATATTTATCGTGGGAGACGTGACCTTACTGCTCAAGCGATGCGCCTACGTACTTGAGTTCGGTGTTCTGGGTATAGGGTTTGAGGGTTTAAGGGCTTAAGGGTTCTATTGATGGTGTTTAGTTGCGTTGGTATGGAAGTTATAAATCTTGCTGGTGAGGGGTATTTTTTTTTTTCACATGAGGCGGGGTTTGTTAGGGTTATGTGGTTGTGGGTGGAGAGGGGTCCGGCTCTTGGGTCGGAGGAGCTGTGAGGTTGGATATTCTGTGTCGGAAGTAGAGGAGAGTACAGGGGATGAAGCATGGGTTGCTGTATGGCCTTGTTAGATTTCTGGCTCAGGCACTTTTAGCACCGTCGTCGATAGCAATTTTTCATTCAGTATGGAGCAAAATCTATTTGCCCGTTCCAATCTATTGTACTCCGTCCCCTCCAGCTCTCTTAACTTCTCAAATATTCCTTGACTTTCTCTCCCCATACTACACCCCTCTTATAGTAATGTATCTCCGGTACACTCCCCTTCCTCAATCCATCAATTGCCTCTGCTAGTTCCTTTCCCAGCCCTTCTTCTTTCACTTGAGCAAGTGGCGTCAGGTAGGTTTTGAAAGAGAATACCAAGGCTTTAGTTTGTGGGAGACGGTGTACTAGTTGGCGTTCACAGCGGAGATGCGTCTGCGTTGTTAGATTGGTGGACTAAACGTACAGGTGAAAGTAACTCGGTGCTCACATCATTAATATCAAATTCTTCTGGTTTCACCTCTTCTCCTTCATACAGATGATTGCCACTCGGTACAAATAAGCGCGAATGAGTAGTTATTGACCACTACGCCGTATGATTTATTAATTTACGCCCTTCCTTCTCGAACATAGCTACGAAACTTACATTGACTCTCTTTACTATCTTTCCTACCTCCAATCGATCAAAAGTTCGATACATACTCATCTCTAACTTCTCCTTGTATCTTGGGACGGGTTTATGGATATCCCTTATTTTCTTACCGAGTAAGGCTTGGGTATCGAATCCGCTGGGGAAACATGCAATGAACCCACCTAGCATATATCCATCGCCATCTGGAGAAGGGACGAGGAGGAGAAAATCGGTGTCGATGTTTGTACCTAGTTCATGAAGAGCTTGGAGAGGAGAGGAGGGATGAAGGGGGATGTGATGGTTTGTTGCTTTATTCAAAAGAGAGGTTGGGGTAAGACAGTAGATGGTGGGGAAGCGAGTGGGAAGATAGACGGTGGTTAGGTAGGTGTAGAGTTCTTGGATTGCAGCGTGGGATGAAGGGAGGGCTTGTAGGACCGTAGGAGTGTGGTCTCTTATTGTGTTGGTGCGGACCGTGAGGCGATCAAGGTACGTTCGGTCCATTTCTATGAATTCGGATGGAGAGCATGATTGAAGACCTTTGTTTTGTAAGTAGAAGTAGCTGCAAACGATTGAACAGGAGGAGCCCTGGGTAGGAGGAGTTTCATACCCATTGTCATGTGGTATATTGGTTTGAAAGGCCGGAATTTGAGTGGCTCAGTGGTACGCCAGTCAAAATCTGTTAAGGGAACGATTGTTTGGGAATCGATGCTATCCGAGGCCTTTTCATTGTTGAAATGGGACTTCTGAAATCGATTGACCATGGGTTAACTTGGGTACGCAGTGTACAGGAGTGCTGAAGTCGCTCGACTACGTTCTGTGATGGTACATGTGGAAATATATTCTGATGAAATAGGTGGTGAATAGAAGGAACGTCAAGAAACCACAACTTTAATTGCTCAGAGGACATTGAGGCAATGCCAGGAAAGCTTTCGAAAAGAAGCAAAAAGTAAAAGGGGAAGGAATCCACAGGTATCATACCGCTTCATTTCGTCGGGATACCCAATACTTTGCGTGTATCTTCCATACCGCGTACACTCCAACGATTGCAGCACCGAAAACTTGTGACCAGAAAATCATCATGGCTATCATCATGCCCAAAAGCAAAGTGTAATCTTGAACAATAAGGAAAGCAAACGAAACGTGACTACGAGGTAGATATACATTGAATTCTTTATCACACTAGTACTCGTATCTCTATCTCGTAATGATATGCCCTCCCAAACTCAGGAAAATCGACCTTGAATTGGTAAGTACACCCAGGGCAAACCCGGGGTAAAGCAGGGTTACCCTACATATTGCTTCGGGTACTTAAGAAATACACAAATAGCATTTGAGGATATATTCTTAGTATGTTATAGTAGTATATGATTAATCCATTATGTAATCACATTTATGTCTTTTATACATACAAAAATTCATTATCATTGAAATCATTTCAACCTCAGGCGACTATCATTGGATGATTGTATAGTCTAACGTCCTGATGTATGTAATACCTACTAGGTATACGCCGTAGATTTCCGACAGTAGTTATTTTGATAAAAGTAGCTACTCGAGTTCGATACCCTGATACTGTACATCATTGGACTGTGTCTCGATGGAAATGTAGTTCATAAATGATGATCTAATCCGAGCACACATCTACTCGTTTAAACTCTCAATACTTCTCTTCTGATTCCCCAGGCATTAAGAGAAAGAGAAACATTGTTGAGCTAGCTGGAGACCGAAGAAAAACCATGGATGAGGGGCATCTAAAACAAACTAATGCTAAAAATGACGCATCGTCCGTGGTATTTCGGATGATGGCTTCATTTTGATCGTCTCGAAGGGCATTCAATCACATCATTATACGTCGAGGAAAAGTAATGCAATTCCTCATTATAAGAAAAGAACGGCAATCCATATTTATAGCAAATTGGTACCGAATTTCGTTCCCCTGCTTATCGTCTATGACGGCGAAAAGCGGCACTTAAATTATAAGATCTTATAATGACTGCACGCGCATACGTGCTTCTCCCAACGGCTATTCATAGATCTCTTCCGGATTATATTATGCTCCGTACTTTGAGAAAGAAGCTTCCTTTAATGGCTTGGCGTTCTATTCCTCTACGATCAGATCGACCTTTTCTTGTATGAGTTTGGGGCCATGAAGAAATACGTGGAGAAAACAAATCTTCACTAGATTGCACAGCGTCGCAGCTTCCTGTTTAAGTATGGTGGTATGCAAGGCACTATGTAGTTCTGCGGACCGTGGAATGTCGTATATTTTGCGTGATCGAGAAATATTTCCATGTCCATTTCATCTCAATCTTTTTTCTCTCGTTTTCTCTCTACGTCTTCGAAAATGAGGTGTAATATGCTCCTGGCCAGTGTAGTCACTGGGCTGATTGGTTCAACATGTGCTTCTATACTGACAAAAGTCGGTACGGTCAAAGAATCGGCGATATCAATCTCTAGGAGAGAGGCTCTAGCTTACAAGGCTCACACCATAGACCAGCCGGTGCGTTGAAGTTTTCGCTCCTCTCTATCCACAAATTCTGATTTTAACATGTAGATTGATCATTTCCCAAATGATCCAATGTATGCTCCACACACCAATGCTACATTCAAACAAAGATATTGGTTCGATGCGACCTACTACAAACCTGGAGGTCCCATTTATCTATACATTGGAGGAGAAACCAATGGCCAGTACAGATTCAGCAACCTTCAGACTGGGAGTATGTTGTGAGCTGTCAGCGATTAGGCCATTTTGCTAATCATCTCTCAGTCATTCAAATATTAATGGAAGCTACTAATGGTCTTGGAATTATCCTCGAAAACAGGTACTATGGCGAGAGCTTCCCATTCAAAACCAGCACAACAGATCAGTTGGCATACTTGACCAATCAACAGAGTCCGTATCACATGAATTATCTATGGCCAGATTGACAGCTAACAGTTTTGCTTTAGCCGTTGCGGATAACGCATACTTTGCTCAACATGTATCCTTGCCTGGTGTCAATGCTAATATTACTGCACCAAACACCAAATGGATACTTTATGGTGGTTCTCTGGCTGGTGGTCAGACTGCGTTATCAGTGAAGTAAGCATCTCGTCATTTTGTCATCACTTGTGAGGATTTCAAATCCCGCATGGGTCAGCCTTTCGAGAGCTTAGATTGTGAATATGGACGTTGCGTAACAGAACTAATGCCATATTTTAGGGTTTATCCGGAAATATTCTTCGGTGGTATTGCTTCCAGTGCTCCTATCAAAGCTGTGGTGGGATATCCAGAATGGTCAGCTAATATCATCTAATCTTATATCGGTGGCTTGAAGTGCTAATGCTGTGCCCAGGTACAATCCAATTCAAAGATTAGGTCCCCAAGACTGCATTTCAAGCATTAACGGCATTATTGACAAATTTGATGCCCTAATATCCGCCAATAACACACAAGCGATCAAGCAATTCAAATCTCTGTTCGGGCTTGAGGCTTTGACTGATAACAGAGACTTTGCAATGACTATTGCTTTTCCTCGTAAGATAAGCCCAGATATTGCTAGAATGTATTGTCACTAATGCAAAGCAGTTGGGGGCCCAATGGATTACCCAACGAACACATGGCAAGAGCTTAATTGGAGCCCGCTGTATACTTCAAATGATTTCTGGAACTTTTGCTCGAATGTCACCAACATTGATGCACCCAAGGCAGTTACCGATATCGATTACTCCCTCTCAAACTACACTGGAGGAGAGCCATGGACAAACCTAGGAAATTATGCTACCTACATCAAGAACGTCCTAATCCCAATCTGTGATGGCGCTCCTATCGACAGCACATCGTGCTTTGGCACCCAAAATGAGACATACTACGCCGATGTAACAAATGGAGAAGGCCGTTCATATCTCTATACCAGTACGTATCCTTTACAAATTCATTCATTCATCATATACTAACAACTTTCCTAAGCATGCCTTGAGCTTGGTGCATGGCAAGTGGCTCCTGAGACAGGGCCTTCACTGATATCTAGAGTGCTCCAAGCAGACTACACGTAAGGCATGATCCCATCCTAGCATATGCGATGTACTAAACTAGAACAAGCCAACAATGGTGTAACTGGGCATTTCCACCAGGAGAATATAACTCCATCCCACCAACCGTCAATGTCACTTTGTGGAACCAGTACGGCGAATACAATTTCTCTGCCAATCGCCTAGCTTTTATTGACGGAGGTAAGTAGTTGTTAAGCCCACGGCACCTTGAGCCACCTTTCCTACCCATCCTCATTCAACCTTTACCAAAATCTGACATAAATTGTAGATAACGACGTATGGCTCGACCTCACCTACCATTCCCAATATGCCCCCAGTCCCCGTATTTATTCAGATCTCCACCCAGAATTCCTCATATCAGGCGCAGGTCATCATTGGGACTCCTATGGTATCCTAAATATCTCAGCTGAGCCACAATTCATTCAGCAGGCACATCTGTGGGAGATTAGGACTGTTAAGAAGTGGTTGAAGGCTGGTTGGTAAACGGGGTAGATGTTATGATGAAGGTGCGACCGGTGATTAAATATCTTCGAAGATTGAAAACTTTCATCTCATGCTTAATCTACCAGTCTATACAATTTACTGGATATACTGTAACAAGATTACTGAATGGCTTTCAAATGTAATCTTATAATAGCAATATACTAAGGAAAAGAAAAGTTAAATATCTACCTAGTATACATACCCAAAACATAAAAAAAACCCATTCACCATTCATTATTCACATACATAAATAACTACATATATATCTCCATAGAAAAACACACATCCGCATCCTAGCTAGAACTTAGAACTTAGAAGCAAGTTCTTAGGCCTTACAATCAATCATTAATGAGTCCATCATCTATCTTCCCACTAGCCTTTTCTATCTCCATATCTCACTCACTCACTCACTCATTCATGTTTAGGAATCTTATATTATTTAGCAAGTAAGTATTGAGTACTGAGTACCTATTGAGTATTAGTATTAGCAAACTCAGGTATACAGGTATACATACAAAAGAGACGGAGAAGAATACCTAATTAATGTAAGAGGCAAGATTGATTGATTGATTGATTGATTGATATGAGATCTCCACATTATTCAAACTTAAGTTGGATTTGGAGATGCTGAGTCAGATGGGATTAGATGAGAGATGGGGGATGGGAGATTAGATTATGACTATCTATTTTCGAGTGAGACGGGTGTTGGATGTGGGATATAGGCAATGGATCTGTGAACAGGAGCGATTATGTATTATTTGTGCATAGTCGAGTTCACTAAGCAGCCAACGAGAAGCACAAAATCGAAATGGATGAGTACATGAACTTGAGGTGGCACGACAATATATTTTTGACAATCCATTCACTATCGAGCTTTTTACTAACATCTATGCATATGCCATTACCTCAGAATAGATAGAAAAGAATCCATCAGCCTTGAAATCAATGCCATAGCTTTTAGCAACTCCAACCCCTACAAAATCGTAAAGGACAGAAAAAAAAAGAAATATTCAGACTATTGAGGGAAGTAGAGTTTTCATGATATAATCTCCTCAGTCTCCTCGACAATCTCTTCAACAATCTCCTCAATCTCAATGGCTTGTCCCTCATCACCACTTGCCATTTTAGATTTGAGAGGCTCCAGAGGGTCCTGAGGAAGGCCTGCATCTTCTCTCTCGGCCTGAACATCCTCTTCGATATTAGCCCTCCATGCAAGCCACTCGTCCAAGAGTCTACGTCTGTGTTCGACAACGGCGAGATCGGCGGATGCGCCACGATCGGCATCTTCTTGGTCGAATACCTTGCTGTATTCACGGAGATTCTTGCGGATTTGCTTTTGTTCTTCTTTACTGAGTAGAGTAGGTGGTCGAGGGCGCCATAACCATTGCTTGAACTTCTCGACAGGTTCTTCACGAAGCTGCTCACCCTTAAAGTCGTACAAGTGGTAACCATTCTCCATCTGTTTGATAGTTAGCATGCTGAAAAATAACAATATTGACTATACTTACGGTGTGTTTCCAAATACTGGCACTTGTAGCAACGAACCGTCCTGTGGGATCCCAGTCGATATCTGTTACACCATAATGATCTGCAGTATTCATGAGTTGTAAATTGGCTGTCAGGTCCTTGTCACTTTCGGGTTTCTCGCCCTCAAAGTCCATATCATAAAACTCCATGTCGAAACTTTGTTGAGAGTGAACTGTAGCTACAATGACAAATCTACCCTTTGGAGACCAGTAGATGGCGTTGCTGTTCTTTTTGTCATATGTGCGGATGTGCTTGAAGTTACCGACGCCATTGCCCTTGACCTTTTCTGGACAAAAGAAGGAAACGGATGTCTTAGGTGGAACGGCTGTAGCTGCAACGACTTCTGCGGTTGTGATGATAACGAAACGGTCACCCTTTGGTTCCCAGGCGAAGTTGATGACGGTATCTTTGATCGAATCGACAACCTCAACGGGTACCCCCTTTTCTTTTACACGGAAGATCTCTAAACTGGTTGCCAAAGACTTCTTTGATTTTGAATGTCTATCAACCTTCACACATAAATATGAGGCATCTGATTGCCAGTGAAGCTTTGCGTCCGTCACACTGAAAAGGTTCAAAGTTCGGACGACTTCTTTAGATGGAATGCTCATTAATCCAACCTTCGCTGGGTTGCTGCCAATTTCAGGGGTCCAATAGCAGAACAGCTGCTCATAGTTCTTGACACCCTCACGATGGGGGGTTGCTGGTGCCCAGTCGAAGTCCATCACACCGTCAATTTTGATGGAGGTTTTGTCCAAAAGGTTCATTCTGGGTAATTCATAGACGGAGATCGACGAGCCTTGAGTCAAACGAGCAACATATTTGTCATCTGATGACCACTTGAAAGCTGGCCATTGAATCTTTCTCTTCACAGGGTTACCTTCTGCATCAACGCTATTGCTTGGTAAATCGAGGTTAGCGAATGAACGCAATGGCAAGCCTGTCTCGATATCCCAAATAACATAGTTCTTCCCATCATCATCAACCGATAAAGCTGGGTGTCCTTCCTCGCCAATGCTAATTGGTCGATTTGACCATGTTGTGAGGTATTTCTCTCCTGGCGAAAAGTCGACGAGGTTGACGAATGGATGCGCAAAACGCTTCTGTCTAGTCCAAGATGGCCCACCCCAAAGTTGTACACCTTGCTGATGCATCGAAGTCAAAAAAGTACCTTGTGGTGACCATTGTACGAACGACTCGGTCCAGTGTTGGCGATCGACGATGCTCTCTGGTGCATCCTTCTCGTTGTTCCAGAAAACTTGTACTCGATCATCCTTATACATGACAAATTGATCACGTCCACGTCCAGCTGGATCTGCGAGCCATGATCTCAAATGCTCCTTCTCGGTGAACTCTTCAATTTTGGGAGGGGTGTAGTTTTCGTCAATACGTCCTTCACGACCATAGCGATCAATATCTGTCAATTTGTTGACTCGGAGAGTGTGTTTCTTGTCGAGTGGTACGCCGTCGAGGGCTTTGCATGCAGCGATAGCTTCAGCAGGGGACGAGTATTCCACGAAAGCAAATCTATTCTTATCAATATACAAATCGAAGCGGGGCAAAGAACGTCTGAAGCTTACTTGAACGATTTGCCATCTGGACCGATGGGCATGTGTATTGAGTCCTTTTTTGTTTGACCGACAGAGTCCAATTTTCTCAATAAAAACTTAATCAGCTTCGGCTTGGTGTCATCGTTAACTTCTGGGAGGCCATCAATAACAACAAAAGTGTCGAGTCCTTGTTCAAGTTGAACCTCGAAACGTTCCCTTAAATCGGAAATGTCGAGCTCCTCCTCATCATACTCGTCCTCCTCGGGATCTGGGAGATGATCAAAACTCGGCGCCATGATTGCGATATTATGCGATCAACCAACAGCGTTTGCGCGTGCTTTTGTCAGTTCGATTATTGTTGGTGGTGAGTTTTTGTGTGAATTCGTTTGGAAATTTTGACCCCACTAGCCCACTTCTGAGTAGTCTATTTTGAATTTAACTATTCGATGTGATTTAGATATTTTTGGTGTTGAATTATTGTAACCAAAGTTCTGAAGTTTTGCATACAATTAAGTCACAAATAAGAGGACAAAATTCCCTGAAAAGAATGTAAGTGGTGGGTTCAGGTTCTTCAAATAATATACAAGGCTGCCAAAAAATTGATTTTCCCCAACTTTAATTTTCGTGTGCGAGCCACTAACGAATTATTTTAGAGCCACATTAGCGATTACTATTTCGACGCGCCTTTTGAGAAACTTTACGCGACGACGAGGTGTTTCACCAAAAAAATCGTAGCAAATCTTCATACAAGGCAAGATGGCTTCCTTTAATCCAACACAAATCTTTGAAGATGGTACGACCGAGGAGAAGGGAGAGAACGCTCGTCTCTCTGCTTTTGTTGGTGCTATTGCAGTTGGAGACTTAGGTAACATGAACCCCTCCATGAAGCTTCGAAATACAGCCTGCTAAACTTTTGTGTAGTCAAATCAACTTTAGGACCAAAGGGTATGGATAAGATTCTTCAGAGCGCAAGTACCGGCGAAATTTTAGTCACAAATGATGGTGCTACCATTCTCAAGGCGATAGCTTTAGACAATGCAGCCGCCAAAGTTCTTGTCAATATCTCCAAAGTTCAGGACGACGAGGTTGGAGATGGAACTACATCTGTTACCGTGCTAGCAGCAGAGCTTTTACGAGAGGCTGAGAAGCTGGTTGACAAAAAGATACATCCGCAGACCATTATCGAAGGTTATAGAATCGCAAGCCAGGCAGCCCTTTCAGCATTGGAGAAGTCGGCGGTGGACCATAGCAGCAATGCGGAAGCTTTCAGAAAAGATCTGTTAGCTATTGCACGCACAACTTTAAGCTCCAAGGTACTCTCGCAAGATCGAATTCAATTCGCTAAGTTGGCTGTCGACGCAGTTTTACGTATGAAGGGTTCTTCGGATTTAAGTCACATCCAAATCATCAAAAAGGCTGGTGGAAAGCTGAGCGATTCATATCTCGATGAAGGTTTTATTTTGGACAAGAAAATTGGAGTCAACCAACCTAAACGATTAGAAAAGGCTAAGATTCTTGTTGCAAATACTGCTATGGACACAGATAAGATTAAGATTTTTGGTGCGCGAGTAAAAGTTGGCTCTACTGGAAAGTTGGCTGAGTTGGAGAAGGCCGAGAAAGACAAGATGAAGGCAAAGGTGGACAAGATCAAGGCACATGGAATCAACTGCTTCATCAACAGACAACTCATCTACAACTGGCCTGAACAACTCTTTTCGGATGCCGGCATTATGTCCATTGAGCATGCCGATTTCGATGGTATTGAAAGACTGGCTCTAGTTACTGGTGGCGAGATCACATCGACGTTTGACCACCCAGATCAAGTGAAGCTTGGCCATTGTGACTTGATTGAGGAAGTGATCATTGGCGAAGATACTCTCATTAAATTCTCTGGTGTTGCTGCTGGTCAAGCTTGCACGATTGTACTAAGAGGAGCTACCGAGCAATTACTCGACGAAGCAGAGAGATCGCTTCATGATGCTCTTGCAGTTCTTTCGCAAACTGTAAAGGAACCTAGAACTACCCTTGGTGGTGGCTGTGCCGAGATGTTGATGGCTAAGGCTGTTGAAGGCGCCGCAGTCAAAGTAGATGGCAAGAAGCAGATCGCCGTTGGTTCTTTTGCGGTAGCACTGCGTCAATTACCCACCATCCTAGCCGACAACGCCGGTTATGATTCAAGTGATTTAGTTGCTAGACTCCGAACAGCTATTTATGATGGCATGTCCACATACGGACTCGATCTTTTGACACCAGGAGGTGGAATCGCAGACATGCGGGAATTGGGGGTTATTGAAAGTTACAAGTTGAAAAAGGCGGTAGTTTCATCTGCATCTGAGGCAGCAGAGGTCAGTATTATCAATCCAACATATGCTTACAATACTAACATCGAGTAGCTCCTCCTCAGAGTGGACAATATCATTCGCAGCGCTCCACGGAGAAGAGAAAGATGAGCATAATGAAACTAAAAAAAATGCGACTGTATTATGAAGAGGCAACAATGGTCAAGGGGATTTTGTACCAACTATACCATAGACATATTGCAGCAACAATAATGAATGGATGAACAACCTCTGAATGCTCATGGTCTTATGCGGAGTGCAATTTTGGGATCTCCAGCCAATTCAATCTACCTCCAAAAGCGAACCGCGCGGATGTCAGCTCGTGGAGGCAAGAACTAATATTTGACTTTACCGGCTGTGTGAGTAGATATACTAATTCGCTCTGCCTTGTTGGAGCCATTCGATGCACAAAATAACTGCTGAAGCGGCTCCGCCTTTGAGATGCAGATGATTGCAACAAGGTACATAGGTATTGTTCATATGGACGTACTCATGAGTAGATTTTGTTCCTATTCATCAATAATCATTGTGGGAAAGTCCAGAATTATTTCTCCAGTGAATATGTTAGTTAGTAGCTCCCGTTTGTTTTCCCGTTTATTGCGATCTCCGTTCAAGATCATATCTATGGGGCGATGAAAAGAGAGAGTTTTTATTTAAAACTCCATGCATTTGAAACCCTTGATATGTTCAATCTCCTCTCATGTTTGTACCCGTTACCACGCCACTCTTCTGTTGTCGGTAATGGTCTTTTCAGATACTTTTCATGACGAAACGTTTTTTTTGGAACAGAGGCTTATGAAGAAATTGCAGGCCGTTTCGAATGTATGAAAGCCAAGTCAATGAGTCTTGTCAGAGAATGTGTACTGCAGTAGATGTATTTGTGATAACGAAAAGGAAGTTTAAGATAATTGAGACTTTGAAATGAGAATGAAATGTATCAATTATAATGTTTCAGTATTTGCCATCTAATTTATCTAGGTAGAAATATATATATTTATACTTCATAAACACAATTGTGTATCACTTCCATCAGTTGTACTGACCATGATAAATACCTTCAATCAACCTGTCGTTTTCATGTGTGTCAAATACGTCTATCTCTGTAGAATATACATTCAATGAACTGCAACAATAAACGCCTTGTTTCAAGCCTCGTAAGTAAATATCGGTCTGGGTGCAAGGTGTGTCAATGAATAAGGTACAAGTAAGATCTTACCTGTGTAGCTATCCTCTGCAGAAGCAAGGAGAAGAAAATGTTGGCGGAACGGAAGGACGTGTGAGCTGATGGATATTTTGAATCCCTTATGGAACATGGTAATAGTGTAGTATAAGCTGAAGGTAGGAGAAGAAATAAAGGACATAGTTGACCCCTTATTTACTTTCCCTCTTTTCAAGGTCTTACTCACACCAAGTTTCCTTGGTTATCTGTCTGAGATTTGAACTTCTAACGCATTAGTTTTCCACAAGTACATGATATGATCATGCTTCTAGTTCCTTCCTTTTCATCCCGCACTTCATTCATTCCCACTCCACATTTCAATCTCGTACTCCGTATGCGGTATATCTAACCTACCTTACCTATCGATAAATTACCAGCCAACGTAATCACTCCGTGCTCTGTAAAAGCTCGGGGTTCCATATACTAGGTATGTCCTGTGGTCCACGGTGGATTGGATCGTTTGTTAGCGCCATATTTTAATTCAAACCACCGCGCACACGCTATTACCAACAACTTTTTGGAATTTATCCCCATCCATCCCTCCAAGTATTTCATCCCTCCTTTCGTTTCACCAAAGGCAGTGCGGGAATTTGAATCTGTTATCATTCAACTGTTGGACTCGAACTCATTCCGAGTCAATAAAATTAATATAATTCATTCAATTCAACAACCAAAATTTATCTTTGTTCCAGCTTTCTTTTCGACTTGGACGTCATACGATACCTCCTTTCATCACCAGCCTTTACAAATAAATTCTTCCCTCAACATACTTCGCTCTGTGCGAAGTTTTAAGAAGTACACGTTGACCTTCAATCATGGTCAGGCCCCAGGCCTGTGGCGAAGCCGTGAATAGTATATTCATCTTCGCAGCATTCTTATGTGTTTTACCATGGTTAGTCGAAGCTCAGCAGCAGCAGCGATCAGCTCTAAGGCAACATGAATCCCCACTTGAAGCAATCACTTCCGAGGGAATGCGGACTCCTCTCGAAGCAACCAAGGTAAAAACCATCGAGACTCCTTTGAACATTCCGCGAAGAAAGAATACTTTGAGCGTAAACGCCGGAATTCACGAAAAAGTCGATGCGAGCGCCGATTCAGCACCATTAGCTCCTTCACATCTTGCACAGTCCAGTAGACTCGAGTCTAGCAGCCTCCAGTCAACCGGATGGGGTTCTTCGCAGCCGAGTGCGCGGGATCTCCAAGAATGGGAAGTAGAAGATTTTGTGCTACTGGCGACCGTTGACGGAAGTGTGTGGGCACGCGATAGGAAAACGGGTAAACAGAAATGGCGGATGGGTGAGTTATCCGAACGAAGTCATCTTGTTGCATGCTTTACTCCGTGCCACGAAAAGAGTCACGAATGCTGATGGATGACCATAGAATTACCTGAAGTCTCGATGATTTCAACCAAACACCACAAAAAAAACAAATCTGCCGATTTCAACGACGTTCCCACGTCAAAATGGGGTATTGACGATTACGTCTGGATTGTGGAACCCACTGAACATGGTGGTTTATGGATATATCGACCGGATGTTCCGAACGGCGGCTTGGTCGACACAGGCCTAACAATGAAGAAATTAGTTGATGATATGTCACCTTACCAAAGTGACGACCCCGAGGTCGTATACACCGGTTCGAGGAAGACCCAGATGGTGCAGGTTGATGCCACCAATGGAAAAATATTGCAGGTCTTTGGAGGAGATTACATCGTCGATACAAAGGATCAAAGCTGTAGTCCGAAAAATGGATTTGTGGGCAGAGAAGCCGACGAATGCCAAAACCCTACGATCTGGCTGGGATTGTCAAAGTACGAAGTAAACATCGTAGGCAAGGATCACCATCCAATTGCTACATTGATGTACAACGAATGGGGTCCTAACGTTCAAGATGCAAAAAAATACGGAGACAAATATCACCAAACCCTCGACAGCAAATATATCCTAGCTGGTCAAGATGGCCGCGTAATGGGGTTCGATCGTGAACGGAACAGGGAACACGAACTATTGTTCCAACAGAAGCTTCCTTCAGCTGTCGTCAGAGTTTTTGATATTTTCCGACCCTGGGGCATTGAGGAGAAGAATTTGAAGCTGATGATGCTTCCACAACCTAAGCCCGAACTGAGAGCTGAGAATGAAGTGCCAGGATTGGATCAGAACCGGAACCGAGTTGCCATCAACCTTTCTAAAGATGGAAGCCTCTATGCTATGTCTGGAAAATCATATCCGCTAGCCGTAGCAGGTGATGAAGCCCAAATCTACCAACGCGGATTGTGGGAACGCAAGGATTATTGGCAAAGAATGGATCAGCCCGAACTGGCGGAGGCGCTGACCGGTGTTCACTTCCTTGATATGCAGACGGAACCTCTTCGCACCATATCCGCTCCCATATTCGAGGATGTTAATCAAAGCAAACTGACCGTCACAGACCTCGCCCCAGAAATCCTCGCTGGGCCAACTCTGTTACAAAGCTTCCAGCAAATTCCAAAGTTGGCGATTGACAGTGTTGTTGAATTCATCAAAAATCCTGTTCTTATCCTTTTTTTGATGATACTACTTATCTCGAACCAAAGGCAAATACGAGCCTGGATTGGCCGCCATGGATTTCACAATAAAAAGATTTTTGTTTCGCACAAAGATCGATCTACAACCAAGGACATGCCAGCAATCCATAACTCAAATGACGATTCCAGAAATATTACCAATCATGAGACGGCCCTTTTACCAGAAATTCCGGAAGATAAAGCTCTTGGTGCCCTTCCTCCTGATGTTAAGGATTCCGCATCTCTCCCTGACGCCCCTGGAGTCACTGCCGCAGCTGTACCGCTCGAAGGTGCTGCTGTGAATGACGCTGGATCCTTTTCGGACGTTGCGCAAGATGTCGGTGATGTTGCTTCGCCAGCAAAGAAAAAACCAAGAAAGCGAGGACAACGTGGTGGAGTCAAACACAGAAAAGCAGGCAAAAGTACAAGTCACACCGGAAGTGATCAAGAAGGTTCTCAGAATCCGCCCTCGCAGAAACCACCTCCAACTATTGAGGATGCTGTGCACAACGCGCAAAATATGTTTCCACCGAAAACACTAGAGCCAGATATTCAAACCGTGTCTAATGATCCTGCGGAAGTTTCTGGTTCCAAAATTCGTATCGGGGCATTGGAGGTGGACCAAAATAAACTAGTTGGGATGGGTAGCAACGGTACCATGGTCTTCGAAGGAAAGTTCGATGGCCGTGCTGTTGCTGTTAAGAGGATGCTCATTCAATTCTATGACATCGCGTCCCAAGAGACTAAACTATTACGAGAGAGTGATGATCATCCAAATGGTAAGGCACACGATGACCCAGTTTCTTATCACATTTTAACATTAAATTAGTTATTCGATACTTTGCACAACAGAGCGCTGCTGGATTTCTTTATATCGCCCTAGAGTTGTGTCCAGCATCGTTAGCTGATGTCATTGAGAAGCCACATTTACACAGAGACTTAGCCCAAGGTGGTGAAAAGGATTTGCCTAACGTACTCTACCAAATTGCCAACGGCATCCAGCATCTTCACAATCTCCGTATCGTCCATCGTGATCTAAAGCCGCAGAATATTTTAGTTGCGATGGGTAAGAACGGTAAACCCAGGCTACTCGTTTCGGACTTTGGGCTATGCAAGAAATTAGAAGTCGAGCAGTCGTCTTTCAGGGCTACTACTGCTCATGCAGCCGGTACATCTGGCTGGCGAGCACCAGAACTTCTTCTTGATGATGATATAAAACAAGGCTCTATGGTCGATACAAGTACAGATGGTGGCGGATCGGGCTCGATTCTCGTCAGCTCGGATATGCTACCCAATCGCAGAGCCACACGTGCCATCGACATATTTTCTCTTGGATTGGTCTTCTTCTACGTTTTAACTAAAGGTAGCCATCCTTTCGATTGTGGTGATCGATATATGCGAGAGGTAAATATTCGCAAAGATAATTTCAACTTGAGTCTTTTGGAAATCCTTGGAGATTATGCCTTTGAGGCTAAAGACCTAATCAGCTCCATGCTTGGTAAAGAGCCAAAATCTCGTCCAGTAGCAGCACAAGTTATGGCTCATCCCTTTTTCTGGTCAGCCAAAAAGCGACTGAACTTCCTTTGTGATGTCTCTGACCACTTTGAAAAAGAAAAGCGGGATCCTCCCAGTCCTGCCCTTCTGGAACTTGAGAGGTGGGCTGGTGATGTCTGTCACGGTGACTTTCTTAAGCCGCTTGGGAAAGAGTTCGTGGATTCAATGGGCAAACAGAGGAAGTATACCGGCACTCGACTTTTGGACCTCCTAAGAGCTTTGCGGAACAAGAAGAATCACTACGAGGACATGCCGGACAAGTTAAAGAAGGATGTTGGTCCTTTACCTGATGGTTATCTCAGTTTTTGGACTAGGAAATTCCCTAACCTGCTAATCGTTTGTTGGAATGTTGTGTATGAAGTGGAATGGGATCAGGTGGATCGTTTTAAGGAATATTATGGACCGGCTGGGCTTTAAGCTGGTCATGGTTTTGGTGTGGTTGTATCATTACACATGGCGCAAATGGCTATAAAATGGCTTAGGATACCCTCTCTTTTTGGATAACGGATCGTGATCAATACCAAAAGGAAAATTGGGGTTTATCCTGAAGCATAGAACTTGGGTGGTTTGTGAAAGGTAACAGCAAAGATCAATAAATACTTGTTAGAATTGAATCTATTTATCTCGTCCTTCGTTCCAATGATACTTCAGCATGGGTAGTGAATACAATTCTAGGTAGTCGGAATAACCTCACCGGGGATACATAACCCTGATTGATACTTTGATACTAAGTATATTGTTATATGAGTAGATAAAATGGGATTGATGACTATATGGTAAACCTGATTTCACTTCAGATTTGAGCTTTTAGACAATACAGGCAGGCAGATCAGTAGAACTGCTTAGGTATATATAGTAGACAGCATCTTAATAAAAATGTATTCACTCAATTGATAACGGAGTGAATCTAGGTACATTTATTGACTTAACAGTAGACGGATGATAATGATGAATAGATGTTATCTTAGTATACTTATGCATGTGGATGTTTACTCATTCTATAATTAAACGAATGAATGATATATAGTGGGAATGATCTCGGAGCAGATACCATTGTTTAGTTAAAGGTCTAATGCTACTATTTACATGATATTTCCTGCTCAATACATATGGTCAAATGGAAGAACAAAAAATCGTGTATATATATAGGAAGCAAGCAATCGTCTTAATCTTGATAAACTATAAGCGCAGATCAATGAGGTTATCTAGAACATCCCGGAGCTAATAACAAAGGCTGAAAAGGCTAGGCTTTGGGCGTAGGCTACTGATCCTTGCATTCTCGTCGCATCAATCATCACCTGGGCACATCTTTCCATCAATACCACATTTTGGAAACGAAACTTCATACATTCATACTTTATATCTATCTATGCCCATAAGTTCTAGTACTCATTTTGATCATAAAACAAAACACAATTCGAACCATCCTACCATCACTTTATTCTTATTTTTTTGGATGGAATCTCTTTATTCATTCTTTTAGTGTCTTGTGCTTCATTTTGTTAATGCGACAACAATAACAATAATATTCCAACATCAAACTCGTACTGGCAGATAAAAAAAGTTCTTTCTATTTTTACTGTTGGTAAAGAAGGTTTTCCAATCATTTGGTCTCTTTGGCTCAGGATTCACTTATTCACTTGATGCCATTTGTATTTTGTTGCTTTCCCTACCTACCTACCCCAAGTTCCTTACTACTATCCCATATCCCCTCCCTCGCAGGTAGCACAACTCCTAGAATCTGATATCGGTACAAGAGTCCTCTAACCAACAACGCGATGTCTTGTAAGCCCATACACTATTATGTTTTACATAATATACCACTAACTTTAATTGAAAGTATCTTTGGAAGAAAATTCACAATATTCCATAATCATTGATAGAATTCTCAAAGAGGGTGATCTCAGTACTATCTCAGCCAAACAGATTCGTAAAGATCTTCAAGCAGAATTGGGGTTCGACATCTCCCACCAAAAGGTAGTACTATTCCTCTGGTTTCGTGCTTTCGATGCTAACAGTTTTCTTTCAAGGATGCTGTGAAAGCTTTGATCCTGGAACGGTTTGATGAAGTCTCGAAACACACTCAGAATTCTCCACCTGCGACTAATGGACATGTTAATGGCGACTACATCAAAAATGAAGGATCGCAAACTCCCACGCCGAAGCGGGAAGTTGATGGCTATGATGAAGATGAAAAGCCAAAGAAGAAGAGACAGAAGCAGGATGATGACGCGAAGCTAGCAGCTCTACTACAGGCACAGGAAAACAGCAGAACAAGATCAACCAGAGGGGCTGGAACCAAACGAAGTGCAGGTGTCAAGAAAAGTAAGAGTACACCGAAGAAGAAGAAGTCCACCGCGAAGGTGAAGGCGGCGGATGATAGTGATATGGAATTAGGCTCAGATGGGGAGCCCAAAGAGGTCATCAAGAAGGGCGGGTTTCATGTATGGCGCCCGAAAATATCCCCAAATCACTGCAGAGGACTAATTTGAACAGAAACAATATAATCTTTCCGCAGCTTTGGCAGATTTAGTAGGGGAGCCAACAGTACGTATCATTGTCTATTGAGCATCTTCCCATACTAACATATCTAACCAGTTATCACGGCCGCAAGTCGTCAAGAAGATTTGGGAACATATTAAAGCTCACGACCTTCAGGACCCCAGCGATAAACGTCAAATTATATGCGATGATAAAATGCAATTGGTTTTCAATACGGGGAAAGTTCATATGTTTACCATGAATAAGCTTCTTGGTAAACAGTTGTACCCAGTCGAAGAGGAATAGGATAGGATACTCCAATCAATGGTAATGAGATGATGATGCAGCCATTTTCCCTTTTTTGTTACTGGGCGTTTCTGGCACGCATTGCATTGGATTGTTGGGTAGCTAGGTAAGGCACGGTATGGTTTGATTCCAACATCAGGGGACCGCAGGATTGAAATCATTTTGATTCATTTAGGGACAGCATCTGCATGGGTTCTTGAGGTATGAATCATCTTATCAATGGCAAATACTCTAGTATGTATCTCATCGTGGCTTCGTACCTTAATTACTTCATGCTGCATGTTGATACTTCGTTGTGACTCTTGATTTATCAGCCTTGGTCCAGTCACACCGCAGCCTTGCCTTGCGGGGCTAAGCGATTGAAAAGCCCCCACACCTTCCTAGCATAATAATTTGTCTTGGTATCTGTTGCTTCTAGAAACAAATCAATAGCTTATTTTCAGTAATTAAGACGTCGCATTTACTTATATCAGTGAACTTTTACTTATAGGGAAACGCTACTTTATATTATTATAATAAAAAGCGTTCTACAGCCACAGTTCTGACTTCAAGGCTTCACACCACAAAACACTACAAATCTCGCTCTCGATTAGCAATGGCTTCTACAGCCGAAACTACTTCCACGGCCGATGCCTCTTCGCGACCCCGCAATGATGGGCAGCGAGGCTCAAGAGGAAGAGGGAGAGGTCGCGGTCGAGGCGGAGCTTCGGGAGAGGCAGGTGGTGATTCTAGACAGTCGGAGAATCGTGGAGGAAGACGAGGGGGTCGTGGTGGAAATAGGGGAAATACCGCTAGCCATGAAACTCCTAATACGAATACCAATACCATGAACTCTGCAGACCTCACTGCGAAGTCCTCCGCGCAGAAGAAGTTGCCAAAAACAGATGGAGAAACCAAGGGTGTAGATGGTGAGCCGGTTGAAGCAGAGGTGTGCTTTATTTGCGCCTCAGACGTCGAACATAATGCTGTCGCCCCGTGTAATCATCGCACATGTCATATATGTGCTTTACGAATGAGAGCGTTGTACAAGACTAAAGATTGTGTGCATTGTAGAGTAAGTCTCGCTCTGTTAAAGTCGCCAAACTAGACTAATATCGTCAAGACGCCCTCGCCGTTTGTCATATTCACAGACAATGCGACCAAAAATTATGAAGAATTCTCGGAGGAAGATATCTCAAATACAGACCCCAACATCGGTATTCGATATGAGAGTAATGATATACAAGAGGATACCTTACTGCTTCTGCGGTATAACTGCCCCGATTCTACTTGTGATACTGCATGTAGGGGTTGGCCAGATTTGCATCGTCATGTTAGATCCATACATCAGAAGAAAATGTGTGATCTATGTACGAGGCATAAAAAAGTATTCACCCACGAACACGAATTATTTGCTGATAAAGAACTGGAAAAGCATATGAGGAAAGGAGATGATAATCCTGGAGCTCTCGATCAAACAGGATTCAAAGGTCATCCTCTATGCTCTTTTTGTGGTCAACGCTTTTATGGGGATGACGAGCTATTTCTACATTGTCGAGAGAAACATGAAAGATGTCATGTCTGTGATCAATTGAGTAATAACGGCCAACCGCATTATTATGTTGATTATAACTCCCTATCCCAACATCTACGAAAGGATCATTTCCCTTGCAACGAGCCGGAATGTTTGGAGCAAAAGTTCATATTTTTTGCAACAGAGATGGATTTAAAAGCACATCAATTAGATGTCCATGGAAGTACCTTATCCAAAGACGTTCGTAGGGATGCGAGAACGGTTGATATCTCTACTTTTGAATATCGTCAACCATATGTACAAGAACGCAGCCGCGGAGGAAGTCAACGAGAGCAACGAGATGGCCGTGGTAGAGGCAGGGGCAGAGACCCGAATGCTGAACCCTTGGCACCATCTAGTGCACAACCCTTACGTCGTGATGAGCAAGCTTTCCAACGGCAAATGGCAGTGCAAGGTGCTCAGGCTGGGTCATCAAGAGCTTTCGGTGGTCAATTGACGGCACCTACCCCTGCCCAAGCCAATGCCAGAGCCAGTCCCGCAGAACCTTCACGAGCTGGCTCCACTCGACCTGCAGCTAATGCTGAGGGTCTTTCTGAAGCAGTTGATGGGATGACCATAGCTGCACCAGAATTGACACCCCAAGAACGAGCTAGGCAACTTCGACATCGTGAAGTTGTTGAAAGAGCAAGCCGACTTTTACAGAACGATCAAACCAAGTTGAATCAGTTTCGCAACTCCATATCTTCATACAAAAATGTTGGGATAACTGCCAATGCCCTCATCGATGCATTCTTTGCTCTGTTTTCGGACACTACTCCCGCTGCCCTCGGCACACT
Organism: Sclerotinia subarctica; assembly: GCA_025389085.1. Lineage (NCBI taxonomy): Eukaryota > Fungi > Ascomycota > Leotiomycetes > Helotiales > Sclerotiniaceae > Sclerotinia > Sclerotinia subarctica. The sequence goes on along the minus strand of QRFI01000004.1, from coordinate 914,717 downwards.
TATTCGTGAAGTAGCCAACCTTTTTGAAGATGAGAATAAGAAAACTGCCTTACTAACTGCTTGGAATGATTGGCGTGCTATAAACGAAGACTATCCATCTTTACCAGCTCCTACTTCCAGTAACGGTAATGCTATACCTCTAGGTTGGGCATCTGCGAATTCTACTTCTTCATCTGGCCCACGATCTAATCGTGTGTTGAAACTTAAAAAATCCACTGCACAATCATCACGCTCAACCGTTTCACAAAATCGATCATGGGGCTCTGCTTCAATATCTAGCTCTACCTCATCGCCAGCTCCATCCTCATCAAATCAGTATAACAATCCCTTTCCCACTCTACCTTCATCCCGTCCCAACCAAACCGATTCCCGTATAACAACCACACCTTGGGTAGCACCAACTCCAGCAGCCTCCTCATCTTCAGCACCTCCGTCTGCACCTTCTAGTCGAGCTCCTTCACGTGTGCAAACTAGGAATGGTAAGGGCGCTGACTCGAGTGCATTCCCAGCTTTGCCACCAGCTGCCAAACCACAAAGTACTATATTTGGTTATGGCACCGGTATGGTAAGGAGAGATATGGGAGGTAAACCTGTTGCAACTGCATGGGGAACAGGAAGCGCTGAAAGTAGTTCGGGGGCCAACGAAGAGGCAGAAATCGCAGATGCTGCCCAGGGAGGAAGGAAAAAGGGAAATAAAGGGAAGAAGCAGGTTTTGATGAATTGGGGTTAAGGTGTTCGTGAACAGAATATTGAGTGAGCCATGGGCTGCTAGTTTGTGTGGTTCGAGTCTTTGGTGAATTAGATCAATCAATATTGTGGGATGAAATGAAATAAAATTAGAAGAAAAGTTTATGATCTGTCCTGTATGATTCCTAAAAATATTGATGTATATTCTAGAAATACAAATGATTGGAATAATTACAGAGAATAAGATTGATGTTGATACGGATGTTATATAAATGAGATATGGGCTTACTTTTGATAATATCTACAATGTGATAGAAATTAATTATAAAATTGATATCTGTACAGGAAGGAAGCTTTAAGGTTTATATTTAATTTGACTATTATCTGAGGTAGTTCGTTAGTGTTAGTAGTGTAGTGTTGATGTTGATGGTAGGATAGTGTGGTAGGTAGTATAATCGTGGGTATGATGAATACGATTTATGTTGGAGATGTACCACAGTACAGTACGTGTGATGTGCTGATATATAGTGAAAGGTGAATGAATACCTAGTGTGATACAAGACAAGACTTTATTTACTTGCGAGGTTTTGGGGATTTTATAAAGTTGAGCTGAGTGGAGGTTTTAAGGGTTGGGAGATGCGGTTTGAGGGGTTGGGAGGTTGGGGGAGGATGAAGGGTTAGCGGATTCTGGGGTATATATGTGGGAGTGGGAGTGGGAAGAAGGGTTCGGTAGGGGAAGTTTTGGGATTTTAAGGTTTGGGTTTTGGTGGGTGTTGGATTCGGGGTTGGATATAAAGAGGGATGATGATAGTAATGATAATAGAATGGATTATGAGTAAGTATTTAATAAGTGTATGTGTGCGAGAGGGGGAGGGGATGGGAAGAGATGGTAATTTTATATTGTAGAGTTCATTGGAATATCTAGAAGAAAGGGATGAGATGTGGGATGGGATGAGATGAAATGAGATGAAATGATATAAGATAGAATAAAATAAGAGTAGAATATATAATTTAATTTGAGAAAAAAAATTATATTATTAATTCTATTTTTTCTTTTTTCAAGAAAATTATAATATTTGTGTTTATATTTAAAATATTAAGAAAAGATTTATAAGGTTTATAAGGTTTATAAGATTTATAAGATTTATAAGATTTAAAAAAAATAATAAAATAATAACTTATGTCTAAGTACGGCGGTTTGAGCTACTGTATTTAGTGGGTTTTGTCGCTGTTTTACGCAGCCTCAATTATTCGGTAAACCTGCCTATAGAGCATGTGATTACACTAAACTTCCCCTCTATGCCAAAAACCCGCATCCCAGAAACTGTAACGATACGGTACTGGAGGCAGCGGCTGCCTGAGGTTTCGTTGGTTGGTAGTTGTAGGTTAAGGCTTTATCACTAAGGTTCACTTGGAAGTGAAGTCGTTATTAGATCAAGTAGAATGTAGGTAAACTAATTGATAACTTAGTTGAGCACGAAGCTCCTAAACTATAAAACTGTTCTAACTATATAATGATTCCTTCCTGGAGCCCTGAGGAGCCTGCGCTCCTAGAGGCTCCTAGGAGCCTTGAGGAGCCTACGCTCCTGGAGGCTCCATCACGTGATCTACCATTAGCCTCAGGACACTAATCCTGGGATGATTCCAATCCTGGGATTGTAGAGATCCTAGGATAATAATCCTGGGACAGATATTATCCTGGGACAATAGTCCTGGGACAAATATTATCCTGGGATAATATTCCTGGGACGAATCATATCCTAGGACACTTGTCCTAGGACTCCATGGTTGCCTAGCCCATTCTTCCTAGGATACTATTTGTCCTAGGACAATATTTGTCCTAGGATTTCTTATCGATAAGGATCCTCCTGAAGAAAGCGGCTCAAACACCGGTAACTAGTTTTATTTTATAATAATGAGTGTGGTTCGTGACAACAAATCTGCCATCTTCGTCCAGTCCCAATCTTGATCAATTATAGCACCTATCATCCAAATTCTAGTGGAGGATATGCTCAAAACACTCCAAAATATTCTAAGACGACACAACAATAGCAACAAAATACTCAAGAAAAGGAGGAAGAAGATGCTTAGTGGAGTGTTACGACGGATCTCATATATCTAACATCATATGATTAGCATCACGTGATATGAGGATCCCAGTAGGCTCAGCTGTCCCAATACAACTGGGACAACTGGGAGCACTGGGACGTATGCCACGATGGTCTATATAATCAAGATGGATTTCCTTTGTATAGAGCTTCGTGCTCAAGATCAATCATTTAGTATACTCTACTATTAGTTACGAATAGTATATTCATTATTGTCATTACTTAAGTCCCTGCTTGACGCCTAGTTATAAACCTACCTCGAGAGCCTAGAACACTTCCACGTGATCTAGACGGCTACCCTCGTAACATGGAGAGGATTATCGACTTCTATAGATTGATCTGAATAATATATAGTTTTTATAGCTACTTGATGCCAAGAATATGAAAGTCAATATCTACTATATCAGATAGAAATTTATTAGGTATATAAAATCTTTCACTTTTATAGTTTTATTAGACTGAAGAATATATAGATATTGCAATTATATTGGTATCGGTTATTGGCGAACAGCTATCCTAATATAAAATTGCGACAAAGGTATAATAATGTTATTTCTCTATTGGGTCTGCGAGACATATCTGGCGAAGAAGCGAAAGAAGGGGAAGAGAAAGTTTGTTAATTAATACTGGCAGGATTTTAAGATGCTCTATCGTTGGTTTAATGGCACCTTTGTAAATGCGAATGATTTGAACGAGGTTGTTAAGGTATATTAAAATCTTCTCTTTGTACTTTATTCTTGTGTTTTCACACTAATCTCGCAAAGTATATCAATGGTATACTAAAGGATAAGTTTGGATTGGATACCACGGCAAAAGCTAAGTCAGTGGCCGAATCAGATGACCTATTTCTGTTGCTTGTTCAGTATTGGGCTTGTGATGAATCCGTTTTTCCTACTGAGGACGATCGATATGATGTAGTCACTATAATGCTGTTTCAATCCTACATTGGCGGTCGACCTGTAGAGTTTGTTCATTTATCAAAGGGTAAAGCTGGCGAAGATCCTTTTGGCAATGTAGAGATCGATAAAGATGTGCAATCTCGAGAATCATTGTATCACGATTGCGATGATACAAGCGACCCCGAGGATGCCGATGATTCTGAGTATGATAAGCTTGACGATGACATGGACTGTAGAGGCGATCCTAATAGTGGTTACGGCACCGATGGGACAGATATTGTTATGGCAGAGAATACAAATGAAGGCTGTATTATTGAGATTAGCGGCTCTGGGGAATTAGTTCTGTAGACTTATATTGGTGTTAAATATAACGAGTTTGGTGAGGCGATTCGATAATATAAAGCACTCTGTTATGAGGATATCTGTCTCTGGATAGTATAGAATCCAAGATCTGGGTGGAGAGATCTTCTTGTTATGGAAGTTCATTTATAGCATTATAAAGGTGTCGATAATAAGTCCAAGCTGTATGTTGCTCCTTCCTACCTTTGAAGTTCTGGTTAACTCATCTCAGTACAACCTTCTTATTCCGGGAAAATCCTTTATTGATTCTTTGTCCGATCTTTTATATTCTGACATGTGCGATCTGTGATAGTGTCATTCTTGTCGATGGCTATACATCTGCCGAACCCTTCTTTACAACGGACCTTGGAGGTCAGGGTATGAAAGTTATGAAGGTATATTGGAAGCCAGAATGGCTCAAAAGACCAATCTTCTGAAGGTCTGTTTGTTCCGTTAATGGCTGGGTGAAGTCAAAGATAGAATTAATGACCTATTCGACTTATGCCTTTTATATTGACTGTTTAGGAAAGGATACTGGCTTTGAAGACAAGTTGACAAGTTATTGCTTTCGCTGGGGAATTGCAAATGCAGTTGATGGTATGTATTTTTTGATATTTTTATCTTATTCTTTAGGTTAACAGCTATTTTAGGCGTTGCCTCAGATGTTGTTTGTGATCAGGTTATGAGACATGATCTATTCACCGGAGTCTTCAATGGGGTCTACATAAACAATATTGTCAGATTTAATGTACAGGATGCTTTTCTTGAAAGTGAGATCTCCGATGATGGGCTTACTTGAGCTTTTATATATATGAGCATTTGATGCAACCCAGGTGTACCCAAGGAAGTTCCGACCGAAATGATGAAATCACTTTTGGTTGCAGATCCAGATGTCGTCGATCTTGAGCGATAGTTCAAGAAGCTATACACTCAGATCAAGTGGGATTTTAAGTTTATCAGATATATGTTGCAAACAATTCGAAAGCAGTACAAAGATATTCGAAAGAACCTCACGAATGTTAAGAAAAACCTGAAAGACGAGATTGAGAAGGAATTCCGAAAGGATTACTTCTTTCGTGTTTATAACGAGATGATGAAAAAGCAATTGCATAGATCATCCAGTAAGACCTTGGAGGATAAGGAGGATACGCCTATTATCCAATATCAACTCAATAAGTGATATCAACTACAGCAGGTTCTGTGCGATTTCTCCAAGAACTTAAATCAATAAGATATTGTCTCTCAAAAGATTTCTGCTATCAATCTCATGGTCGCCCTCGCGTCTCAACAAGAATTCCAAACTCGCAAGCCATGGTCTGCTTTAATCCTCAAGGACACAGACAAAAAGGAGCCTCCTGCTCTGGCTTCCCCTCTATCACCTAATGAATTTCCTGTGATCTGCGTGAAGACCCAATGTATCATTTGCATCGGGAACGACCGTCTTTCGTACGAACAACGGACGCGGTCCTTTCGTTGTGTTGCTCATATGTGGGACCATGTTGAGAGTGTTCATTTGCGCGATCAAGCAGTGAGTGGAATTTTTATTTGCCACCATCCTATATGCAAAGCTAAGGGGCTGGTTCTTAACAATTTGATACATTTTAAGAGCCATGTAGCCAGAGCCCATGGGATTGAGCTTCGATCCTGAGCTTTGACCCTAATGTTACGAGGGTAGCCGTCTAGATCACGTGGAAGTGTTCTAGGCTCTCGAGGTAGGTTTATAACTAGGCGTCAAGCAGGGACTTTAAGTAATGACAATAATGAATATGCTATTCGTAACTAATAGTAGAGTATACTAAATGATTGATCTTGAGCACGAAGCTCTATACAAAGGAAATCCATCTTGATTATATAGACCTTCGTAACTCACAGCCGATCGGTTCTTGTAGACCGATCGATCCTCCAAAACCGGTAGGCTTTTCAAAGCCGATCGGTTTTCAGGTCATGTGATACTTGTCACCTGACAACATGTTACTTCGTCGTAACAGATTACAATGCTTTTATTAGGGGCTATAGTATTTTTCGATTCTGATCTAGTGTATCCGATGTGTCTCGAGTCGATTCTTTATACGGCTACGAACTATACATTGGGAGGAAGGGTTGTACAAGGGCACTTTGGTTAGTGAGCTGGAAATGTTGTGTTTTATGCTGTCTGGCTAGGGGTTAAGACACAGCAAAGCTTGCAAGATATAGTCGACCTTGTTGTGTAGGAGAGATCTGGCAAGGTAATGTGAAACAGTGCACAAGCTGCAGGGCGTAGTGTATAATCTCTTCCTTCCCCTTTCTTTTTTTCAAATCGTATTCATGATAAAGCAACTCTATTCCAAATTTGAGAATATATTGCTGAGCTAAAGTAATGCCAGCTAGAGTTCTTAGACGGTACTTACTACCTCCAATCCCTGATTTTAATCAATAATTTTTTTCTTTTCCCGACTAGCATCTTCCGCCTTATCCACAGTATTGTCTTCTCCCTCTTCACGTATATTCAGAAATCCTCCATGTCGAATGTCAACTTGAGCCAAGGTCATCCGATATTGTGCTGGAGGAGCATCTGTACAGTAGAACGACTTCCTGAGGACAAAGTTCAAGTATCTGAATTCATGGGACAAAAATTGTTGTGCTGATTTCGATTTTTAGAAGTCAATGTATGTTGTCTGGAGGGCAGAGGCAGGGGTTCGGGAGGCTGCAGTAGAGGCATATGTCTTGGTGGCTGTTGAAATACTATCTGTTGCAGTATTAATAGAGGTTGCTGTTTTCGTATCTCTTGAACAGATTCGTGAGTTTTAGATATGTATTTTGAACTCCTTGGAGTAGGATTCTGATATTCTCGACGCTTTGATAGAGTTGAGTAGAGGTAGGTTGTCACAGGATCTTGTTGTAAAGCATGCTAATACTCTTCATGAGAGTTCTGTATATGTAGGTCGGCATAGAGTCTCTGTTGTACGCATCAAAGCCGTCAAAGCCCCCCATACCACCCCCGAGTTTGTTTATATGCTCTTCAATTAGGTCTGAGTATGACCCAAGTAAGTTAAGGCCACGTTGAGGGTCCCATCGCTGCTTCCAGAGTACAGGGCAATACCCCGAAGGCTGGGTATAGCTTCTACATGCTAGAAACTTTAGGTCTGATATGTTTTCAGGAGTTGGTTTCCAAAAATTTTATTGAGCTTTGAGAAATGTTTTTTTCAAAAACTTGTAAAGTTAAATTTAGAAGCGGGATTTCTAAGCTCCAATATCTTACCTAAGTACACCCCAATCAGTAAACATCCAAAATCCTACTTTTGCACATACATAAGGGTCTGTTTCTATGTCCTTTATATGTCCTCCGCCATTGCTCAAAGCCATTTTCTAATGGCCAATACCTCTAATCTAGACATTATCAGCAGTAATCCAGTCAAGGACAGGCTCTGCACTTTTCGTCGGCTCTTCGAGACTGGAGTGATGCTATCCATGCCAGGCTTTATCAAAGTCCTTGTAAGCACGACATACGAGATTATAAAGGCGCGCGAGTCAAGCGCACCACTGTGACTGCGATCGAATGCATTGGTAGTGATGGTAGGTATTTAAACACTATGATTATTTGGCCAGCGAATTCCCATCGAAGCAACTGGACCACGTTCCCTACCCCTAAATAGCAATATGCGTGCTCTGATTCTGAGTTCTGTTTCAAGAATAATATTCTTTTATGTCGTCTCCCCTCTCATACCTCCCACAAGCTCCAACCTTGTGATGTAGCAGTGTTTGCTCCACTCAAGGCGGCTTATCGAGAGACTGCCGCACGATATTTTAATAGAGTTGATAAATAGATAGATTGATTGATTGATTAAATTAACGTCTACACTAAGTCTATGACTATCTAAGACGGCTAGGAGCTTTGTAGGCTTCTAACAATAATAAATGGAGGGTAGCTGGCCTTATTCAACCGTAGCTAATACAGGTTGGGGAGATTGAGAGCCTCAATCTTCTAATGTTTGAATGGGGGAAGTAAAAACTAATCCTAGGGAACCATGCCCGCCTTACAAATACTCTTCGTATATAATAAGGAAAATGAAAAATGAAATAAGTAAAATTCAAATTGGGGTGGTAAAACCTCACGATTGAGAATGAATTGACCAGATGGATAGACCGAATTGATCAGATTGACCAAATGAGTTGACCAAATTGACCAAATTGACCAGATGAATTGACCAAATCAACCAAATCAACCAAATCAACCAAATTGACCAGATGAATTGACCAAATCGACCAAATTGACCAAATAAATTGACCATATTGACCAAGGTGATCAAGTATTAGCTGAATTGACCAGAAGAATCGGCCAGATTGAGGATATTGGATGGTTTTAATGTTTGGGTGGGTGATAATTTAACTTTGCAAATTTGCAAAGTTGGTAATATGGTTGTAAAGGGGTTATTCTAACCCTTCGGCTCTTCAGGTTACCCTTTCTCTTTCATCTTGTTCTCTCATCTCTTCCTCTATTCTATTGAGATGCCATGATCTAGTGGCTATCCGCGTGGCTTCGATAAATTCGAGAGTTTTGGTGATTCCTGTTTTCGTATGAAGCTAGTGAGGAGAAGAATGGCTATGCAGGGTCATTACAACAGCGGTCGATTCTGGACCAGAAGTTAAAAGAGATGTCTGATCTGGTATCTCTAATTACATCAATACTTGTAAGTTAATGGCAGAACCATAAGAAAGAAGCCCTTGTAGCTTATCTAATGTTCAACCACCTTCCTAGCTTGCGGATTTTCTGCTTCAAAGACCTCGGATTTGCTACTCCAGGCTCTGTAAACTCATTTCGACCTACATTCGACCCAGCAGACGCAACTTGCAACGCTTGAAGCCGATCTTCAACTTGCCTAGACAATTTAGAGGAAGGCCCTTGGACGATTGTGTATCCAAACAATGCTCGATTATACATTGTCCTTGCCATATCTTTCCGGTCAGTTTGCGAGAAGAGGTCTCCAAAGTTGAACATAGTATTCAATGCCGGTAGATAAGACGAGGCAAGTTCAAGACCAAGAGCGTTCTCATAGCCTTCCAACGCTCGAAGATACATCTTCTCTGCCTCTGCTAACTTGCCTTGATCAGAGTAAAGAAGACCTAGGTTGTTGATTATTTCGAGTGTTGATATGTGGTCTGATCCAAGTGCCTTCTCCTTACCTTCCAACGCTCGAAGATACATCTTCTCCGCCTCTGCTAGCTTGTCTTGGTCTTTGTAAAGAAAGCCTAGGTTGTTGACTGTATCGAGTGTTGATGTATGATCTGGTCCAAGTGCCTTCTCCTTACCTTCCAACGCTCGAAGATACATCATCTCTGCCTCTGCTAGCTTGCCTTGATCAGAGTAGAGAATGCCTAGGTTGTTGACTATACTAAGTGTTGATGTATGATCTGATCCAAGTGCCTTTTCACAACCTTTCAACGCTCGAAGATACATCATCTCTGCCTCTGCTAGCTTGTCTTGGTCTTTGTAAAGAATGCCTAGGTTGTTGACTATACTAAGTGTTGATGTATGATCTGATCCAAGTGCCTTTTCACAACCTTTCAACGCTCGAAGATACATCATCTCTGCCTCTGCTAGCTTGTCTTGGTCTTTGTAAAGAAGGCCTAGGTTGTTGACTATACTAAGTGTTGATGTATGATCTGATCCAAGTGCCTTCTCACAACCTTCCAACGCTCGAAGATACATCTTCTCTGCCTCTGCTAGCTTGTCTTGGTCTTTGTAAAGAATGCCTAGGTTGTTGACTATACTAAGTGTTGATGTATGATCTGATCCAAGTGCCTTTTCACAACCTTTCAACGCTCGAAGATACATCATCTCTGCCTCTGCTAGCTTGTCTTGGTCTTTGTAAAGAAGGCCTAGGTTGTTGACTATACTAAGTGTTGATGTATGATCTGATCCAAGTGCCTTCTCACAACCTTCCAACGCTCGAAGATACATCTTCTCTGCCTCTGCTAACTTGTCTTGATCAGAGTAGAGGCCGCCTAAGTTGTTGACTGTATCGAGTGTTGATGTATGATCTGGTCCAAGTGCCTTCTCCTTACCTTCCAACGCTCGAAGATACATCATCTCCGCCTTTGCTAACTTGCCTTGATCAGAGTAGAGGTTGCCTAAGTTGTTGACTGTACTAAGTGTTGATGTATGATCTGATCCAAGTGCCTTCTCCTTACCTTCCAACGCTCGAAGATACATCTTCTCTGCCTCTGCTAGCTTGTCTTGGTCTTTGTAAAGAAGGCCTAGGTTGTTGACTGTATCGAGTGTTGATGTATGATCTGGTCCAAATGCCTTCTCCTTACCTTCCAACGCTCGAAGATACATCATCTCCGCCTTTGCTAACTTGCCTTGATCAGAGTAGAGGTTGCCTAAGTTGTTGACTGTACTAAGTGTTGATGTATGATCTGATCCAAGTGCCTTCTCCTTACCTTCCAACGCTCGAAGATACATCTTCTCTGCCTCTGCTAGCTTGTCTTGGTCTTTGTAAAGAAGGCCTAGGTTGTTGACTGTATCGAGTGTTGATGTATGATCTGGTCCAAATGCCTTCTCCTTACCTTCCAACGCTCGAAGATACATCATCTCCGCCTTTGCTAACTTGCCTTGATCAGAGTAGAGGTTGCCTAAGTTGTTGACTGTACTAAGTGTTGATGTATGATCTGATCCAAGTGCCTTCTCCTTACCTTCCAACGCTCGAAGATACATCTTCTCTGCCTCTGCTAGCTTGTCTTGGTCTTTGTAAAGAAGGCCTAGGTTGTTGACTGTATCGAGTGTTGATGTATGATCTGGTCCAAATGCCTTCTCCTTACCTTCCAACGCTCGAAGATACATCATCTCCGCCTCTGCTAGCTTGCCTTGGTCAGAGTAGAGGTTGCCTAGGCTGTGAAACTCCCAATATAGTCCATCTATATCTACCTTGGCGTCTTCTATAAAGAAGGCCTGTCGTGTTGCGTGTTGAAGGAGACGCTGTTGTGAGAGCCACCAGTACTTTTCATTTGTATCAGGAACCTCCGAGGCTACACAGGTTAAAGCCAGATGTGCAAGGCTCTTGTCCCACTCCTTGTTAAGCACAAACACTATCCATGAGTGGACACAACTATGTATACTATACCCTCTAGCCCCAACCTGCTGCTGAGGAGACCTATCTGGATCAACCAGTCCAAAGGTACATAGTAAAGTGATGGCCTCATTAAAGTCCAGTTCGTCCTTCGTAAGCTTCTGGATCCATTCATCGTCTACAGAGTTTGCATGCCGAAGGAGGTCAAACCATAGGTCCTGTCGATGAAAATATGCCCATAGCCTGAGTAGTTTTGCTGATGCTTTATTCTGCTGTTGGATCCGATCGAAAGTGATCTGCCATGTCGTACATAGTTTACGATCTACATAGGAATCCAATAAGGGACTTGTCATCTGAAGCTTCAACCATGATGTCTTATAGAGCTGAAGATAATCCGAGAAGCTCGTCGTTACATGCTCGAGATATACCCCTGCTGTAGATAAAGCAAGTGGTAGGCCGTCGAGTTCCTTGACAAGTGCTATAGCATCAGAATCTGCCTTATTAGTATTATATTTTTTCCCACTATCAATTATACCAACATACCCTTTTCAATACCCTTACGTCCTGACATATTAGACACAATTTCAAGACCTTCCCTGACACCTAGCCTCTGAATATGAATTCGTTTACCCTGTATAACTTGTGATGACCGTGTCGTAATGATGATCGAGCCGTGATCAGACTGAGGGAGGAATTGATGTATATCGACTGCTGAGTTGTCGGGATTGTCAGATCTTTTAGGATTATCGAAGTTATCGTAGATCATTAGCCACTTTGTGTTCTGCGTAGAGTCAAGCCAGTCCTTGACTCCACTGATAATTTGATCGAGGTCTTTATCTTGGTTTATGCTGGATAGTATACTGGTGGAAGGATGATGTTTCAGCACCTGCTGAGCAATGTCCCGGAAGCTCAGCTTGAGTGAGTCCTCGTCATTCGCGTTTAGCCAGAAGATCGCCGTATATTTCTCTTTGTGTCGTCTGGCATATATGGTTGCTAGCTGAGTCTTTCCCATACCCCCAAGACCATGGAGGATGACACAGGATCGACTGCTATGATCTTGAAGTAGCTCGTGCATTTCCGATAGCTCCTTCTCTCTAGCGACAAACTGTGTAGCTTCGGGAAATGATGCGAGATTGAGCCCAACAGCAAATTGCTCAAAGTCGACCCCTGTACTCGTTAGTTTCGTTGCTTTAGTTAATACACCTATATAAACAACTGACCCTTATACATCCTATGAATCTCATCCTCCAACCGCCTAAATGCCTGGTCCCTTCTCTCACCGTAATTTGGCACCATAGACACATCGAAGATCCCGATTAAGCAGTAGGCTTCATCTTCTTCAATAGTAGTATTACGGTGCTCTGCCCATGATCTCCGCTCTTTGATACTAAAATTTGACAATACATCACCTCGAAGAGCTTTGTTTGCGATACCGGTAATTTCGTGTATCTCAGACTCAAGCGACAACTTGTTTCCAAGTCGCCTACCCTCCGAGCTAAAGAAGTCAACCAGACTTGGTGCAATAAGCTCCTGAAGCGTCCAGCCTCGAGTGAACCAACGACTCTTCCTGAAAGCTTCCTCCCATGCCCTCTGGTCATCTACCCCAGTATCGGGCTTGGAAACATCCGAAAGGTAGACGTAGCAGCGTGCAGCGTTCTGATACCACCGAAACATGGAGTTGATCGCCGCGTTAAGCTCGACCGAATTCTTCTTATCGATACAGCAGGTATCAACCCAGAAGTATTCCAGTCCATCTACTGCGGCTTGCTTCACGCAGAACTGTATCTTCCTCCACCCAGCCTTATTCACAGTCTTGCTCTTGTTCTTGCTTTTTTTCAAGTCTTGATAGACAACCTCCTCTTCTCCCCAGGTATGAGAGAGTATTGCGTAGGTAGGGACTTCGCTGCTGGTAAATTTGCGAAAGACGATCTCGCCATTGGGTTTGCGTTGCAAGAGGCGTATAAAAGACATACTGGATGTTTGCAAGCGATTTTATAGCAAGTGCGACTTGTATCACTAATTCGGCAAATTGACACAAGTATTGCTATTTGAAGATCTGGATTTTGAAGGTTGGAACGTTGAAGAACTAAGCATAAGAAGGATATGCAGTTGTAGTCGTAGGCGTTGCTGACGAGGCTGTATCGTGGTGTAACCTGGCCAGCCACTTACATGGCGAAGGCAGACAGAACGCGAAGGACACTTCATTTTATAGAAACCTTATCCATTACAGACTGGATTCTGAGAGAAATTTATCCCTTATTGTTGAAATACCAACTTCTATAAAGTCAAAGAGTAATAAGATACTATAGGTAAGGATTAAGAGGACAGGACAGTTATGAAGGCATCCAAGGTCGCTGAAAGAGGGACTTCTTTCGCATAGGCCACTCTTTGCTCTGCTCGGAGAATATCGGGAAGCGGGAATTTCCGGCAAGATCATATCCAGCCACAAACGCTGCTGTCATATATTTGGCAGCCACAGATTTTATTACAATTTTACTACAAGTAACTCGATGTTGATGATTTGCACCCTGTTTTCAGCAGTTTCCTCCCACTGTTTTACACGGCCATTCTACTCGCTTAATCATTTATCCTCAGACCACCAGAAATATAACGAGCTTAGGCTCTTACTGCTTTACAGACGCTGTGCGATGACATTCTTCCTAATTCCCATTCCAAATTCCCAAACTCTAAACTCCAGACTCCACACCAACCTGCTCTCACCCATTCTGCCTCTCCTTGGATACCTCCCCGGAAAATGAAGGCATCCCCAAAGATGGTTCGCAGTGAAATGTAAGTCACAGCCACATTAAATTTGTGGTCAAAAGGTATTTAATCCAGCTTTTCCTCCGTCATCTTCTCCATTTTCTTATCTCACATTTCAACTACTCAAACTTTGCTTTTTCTTTTACAAGCTTCTCATTCTACAAACTTCATTCTAGAATTGTTTAGTTCCTACTCTTATATATTATTGAATTTATATCACCACAACCCAAGAATCATTGCTCTTCAATCATCAGAAATCAAACAGATCGAAAACATCAAGTATAACCTCATTATATTCAAGTGTTGTAAATCATAACGATCTTGTGTATTCTGTTATAGGTAAAATACCCGCTTTATTCTTTAGCCTCCTTTACCGTCATAATCTGCTAACGTCTCATCGCAGAGCCATTGAGCCATTGAGCCACTGCAAATCGCGATATGCCTTGCCCTCTTCCTCGACGATATGCTCAACGCCGAGCCCTCCATGATAAATATAGACCACCCGCCCCAATTTCGTAAAGCGAGAAAGAACAACCACGAATATATGAACCGTCGGTTAAAAGAAAGAATAAAATGAATCAGCGGCGAAGATCGTCTCCTGCTATTGTGGATGGATCTGGTTCTGTCTCTGATTCTGATTCTGGTCTTAATCAAGATACAGGCTATAATTCTCAGTCCGATCTGGAATTCGGTACCGATGCTGAAGCTAGTTATTATCAGTAGATGATGAATGAGTTTGAAGCAGAAGGGGTTACATTATTGAATCCTAGTGATGAGACTAAAGCTATGATGGAAGCAGAGTTGGAAAGATAGGAGCAGTAAGAATACATTTTGCAATCAATTGAGTTCCAAATGATTGCTAACTTTCTTCCAATAGATTCTGCAAAATCTCAAAAATCGACGAACCATTAACGACTATCAAAACATGCAAAGCGGCTATTTTCAAAGCTTACCTCTTCTGGCGAGTGAAGAACTCACGAATAAAAAAGGAGTCTTCTATCATCATATATTGGAAAGTTCTTAGCATGGTATATGTATGATTAGCGGAGCGTTATATGGATGAAGGCATTCTCTATGATATCCGTAATGTATGTGTTTATCTTTGCTCTTTTTTCTATCAGTAGATTATACTGATCTGGCAATAGTGGATCCTGCAGAACTTGATAGTCAATTTTGGACTTGACGATTCAGAAAAGGAAAAGTCGGGGCTTTTTGTTGAAGATTTGTGCACTCTTCAGAATGGCCATTGGGTTAGCGATACTGAGGTGTATACTCATGAACGCCTCCGAGTTCAAATGTCTCCCTTTCTGAATCTTGCTGGCTGTACTGCCACTAGGCCAAAAGCTCTCGTTGGACTTTTGTATCAAGACATCGAGTTCCAACTGTTCCCTCCTCTGATCAAGGGTCGGCCACCAATTGTTGTGATGAAGCTTAACCTTAAGCGAATCAAACGGTCAGGTGGGAAAAAGAAGCAGTGAGTGGTATTTAGTTCTGTATCTTCAATCTATTAATTTAAAATAGGAAGATATTTGCATTTTATGAAGCTGAAGATTTGGTATGTTGTAGAGTAACTTTTATGTTAGCTTTAGCGCTTGCTGATAATGTATTTGAAAACAAGTTTAATTCTCTTAAGGATATTTATACTTTGATTGTACCATCTGATACAGATCGTATTCATTTGCAATGGGGCAGCAAATGGGCTGGGCGGCATGTCTTCCGAGATATGGATGGTACTGCTAACGGCATCCGTGTTTCCAACACTAAGTGTCTAGGATATTCGAAACATTGACATCATCTCATTCGCCTCGGCCGGACCTGTGGTTATGAGAAGAGACTAGAATTTTATGATCTACGAAGAGCTTCAGGAAAAAGATTGAATGGTAAGTGTTTATATAAGACCTTTTTGGTTTTTCTCATTTACTTCACCCCATTATCTGTATTTCTTCTTATTTCTTATTACCTGTTACTTGTATTCAGAGTTTTAGTATGCATCTTTCTTTCTTTATAGGATGTCCTATCAGACGTCAACTGATTTCCAATATAGAGTCAGTTACACCTGAAGAGCGCCGACAAATCATGGGCCACCGAGGAGATGTTTATGAAAGATATTACATGCCAGCGTTTATCGATACAGATTGCCAAGCTATTTACCTCGGGTCTACGCGACGTGAAGATTTGATTCGAGCTGTTGGACGATTATCTCGTCATGAACGGGCTCCTCAGGCCTTGACCGACTTGCAAAAGTTTGAGATCAGTCAAGATCCCGAGATTCTTGACCTTATTCGGAAGCGTGAAGAGTCTGTCCGGGACATTAAGGCCCATGGCTACCCCACTATCAAAGCAGCTGCGAAAACGAAATGGTTTGCAAAACATCAAGAAGTCCAGACTGAGATC
This sequence comes from Sclerotinia subarctica, assembly GCA_025389085.1. Lineage (NCBI taxonomy): Eukaryota > Fungi > Ascomycota > Leotiomycetes > Helotiales > Sclerotiniaceae > Sclerotinia > Sclerotinia subarctica. The sequence goes on along the minus strand of QRFI01000004.1, from coordinate 898,481 downwards.
AACAGTTTAAAAACCCAGAAAAACAAACAGTTGTTGGATAAAACTATCCAAGAGTTTCACAAAAATGTCCATACTATCGAGGTTGATCGACAATTACAAGGAATACGATTTGCCGATATTCTCACCCCTCCAACGATTAAGTATGAACTCGAGGAGCGCGGTACTATTGCCCGAATACTCTTTGAGCCACTTATAGGCTTTACTGAAGATCAGATTATTCAAAAACGGATCGAGCTTGTTCAGAACTTAGTTCAACTCTGCAAACGCCAAGAATCTCCCCACAAGTATCGGGCATCGAGATCTAAAGGGCAGCCTCGAAAAAGTATTACTGCTGTCCAGACCTTATCAAAAGAACCGGCTTCAAATCTTATAACCATATCCTCAATTCCTAATGGAACGACGACATCTGAGAAGCTTTCTGAAACCTCTGTTTTATTTTGTGCTTTTTGCAATTGGGATGATAAGGAAGCAGGACCAGGGAAAAGAGAGTACAAGTACTCCTGCATTGATAGTCTCAGTCGGCACATCAAGACTCAGCATCTTCAACCTCGTATTGCTGGTGAGGGCTTTTACTGTCCCTATCAAGGATGTTCAGCCTTTTTGGGCAGTGCTATGCATTTTTTAAATCATACAGCGCGTCAACATAGATTATCTCTTTAACATTGATACACAAAGGTTGTGTTTGATGCTTGTATTTTTCTGGGTTTTCCCGCTGCCAGCTAGGTACTTACACTATCGAGTATTTTAAAAGCTGTGAAACAATCTGGTTTCGTCTTTAGGTTGAGCAAGCAACTTCATTTCTCCGCTATGAAGCATAGTATAATATCGAAAGACAAACAACTTTAGAGAACGACAACGTTTGCTTATCGCGGGAAGACTTGGCTTGTACATCTGCCTAGGACCAATCTCAATCTTCTCACCACTTCCCTCGATTTTTACAGAACGAGGTCAACCCATGAGTAGCCCTGTTTCCGGTATTTGATGAGCAAGAGTTGTCGGCTTCGGCTTCTTTGCCCCATATCCCCATCACTTTGTTCAGCCATCGCATCCTGATTGAGAACACGACTAATGTACTTCCAACTATGACAAACTAAGGAGCTCCAGCTCCAGCGACACCAATAGCCTCAAATTCCTCTTCGAGCTGGCATAGCCAATAGACCTCCAAGTAAATCCCGCAGTCAAGTGAGGCTTCTATTCCGATCTAGCGGCTGTGCTATCGCATCAAGGTCTTTCAAGTTCAAGAGGAAAAGATGATGGTGCGAAAAGACTATTTGCCGAAATTGTAAAGCTAAGGGTTGGTGAAGCTTTGTTGTTTTCCCCTAGTGCTATGATAGATGTTGTAGTAGATAGTAACGGTACAGTAGCATTGAAGAGGCTTGGTGATGGTTTCTTAAAGATTCGAGTTAGGAAAAGATTGACCACTGATGGAGGCAAGAGTATTGTGGCAACTTAGGATATCAGGTTGAGGTTTCTACTTGAAATCGGGTTTTAATTCATCATCCATATTTATCAAATTTCTATAATAGACAAATTCCTGGTTATTGAGGACAGGATCCTTCTCTCTCAATATCGCACCCCTTCGTCCAGCTATACATGGAGTGATGACAAAGGTTTATTTTAGTAGATGGACTAGCTAGACCTTTATTGAGGCATGACTTAACATGAAGGAGGAAATGAAGCAAGACTAATCAATTTAGTATCACCTCCAGGCCAAACCGCAGTTTGCTGTGATATTTGGTCAGTTTTGGTCAATTTGGCGTATTTATACTTGTCAATGGATACGATTAAGCACGATCGAACCGTATTATATTCAAGACTATGAAGTAAGAAGGGAAGAAAATCAAGGGGATCTCTCATGTACATAAAAAGGGAAGAGTGAGGGGTTGGCTGGAACCTTGACTGTATACATACAGATCATCTTTCTACAGTTCCTTGTAATTCATTAAATTCCCAAGACCAAGGCCAATCCTCAGTATCTTGAGCTATTGTTGAACAAGCTGAAGTGCAGTTAGCATCACAGTTCCAAATATCGAGGCTGGTTCTATTTTACCTATCAAATACTCTTTTAAGATCCGCATCGAATTGTTGAGGGGAGGTTGCGGGATTGGGTAGATCTTCGGAAAGAGGTTGTGAGATTTGGTAACTTGACCATATCATAATGGAAGATCCGATGTGAATCGACGGCTGAGTGGGTATGAACGGTGTAGGTCGTTGCCGCAATAGTTATGCGAGTCGAGCTTCTTGTTCAGCGTGCTGTCTTCGGTTTCTCTCCAGATCCCTAGCTGATTGCTCTTGCCGACGACGGATTTCAGCTTGATTAGGCCTCTAGCTTTTCTTCCTCATTTATATTCCCGGCAGCAGATACGAGCTAAGTAAAGAGTATGCTGGTGAAAATAGTAAATTTAAAAAAGCTGTGGGGAGGATATGATTAAAATGCAGTTATCATAAAACTTATGCTTAATTGTTACGAATCATCGCAACATAAGGTCACGTGTGGTAAGGATGGTAAGGATGACCAATCACCATATTAGGGTCACGTGATGGATCTAGAGGATCTAGGGGATCTAGATAATTAAACTCTAGATCCAATAGATCCAATAGATCCAAAGGATTACAGCTAAGCATGAAGATCTATATAACCAAGAGGGGTTTCCTTTGTATAGAGCTTCGTGCTCAAGATCAATCATTTAGTATACCATACTATTAGTTACGAATTGCATCATCTTATTATCATTACTTTAAAGTCCCTGCTTGATGCCTAGTTATAAACCTACTTCGAGAGCCTAGAGCACTTCCACGTGATCTAGACGGCAAACCTCGTAACATTAATCAGTATTGAGGTTAAAAGTAATGACGTTTTTGTTTCTTCTCTTCTTTTATAGCCTTCAAATATATATATGTCCAGATAATAATACATACAACCAAGGCTAAATAAAAGTTTCATGATGCAGTTGAGCAAATGATAATTAGATGTTTGAATCTCGTAATCATTTATTGACCAATCTAATAAATAATTCATTGACAAAATCTTAGGATAGCAAGTGATGAAGAATACATACAATTGTTTTATGAGATGTTTGATTGTTATTAGGCTCAATGAAGATGATTGTGAATATATCCCTATTCTAAATAGTCGAGGATTGTATCATATTTATTACACTGTAATAAATATAATATATGTAATATATATAATATCATTGTAACAAATATGATAATATATAAACAATATAGACTTTGTTCTTTTGAATTGATATAGCTTGTTTTCTATAGGTCTGTCAAGGTTATCAAAGGTATGTACTTTTGATTTTGATGATCTTCGGTCACAGATTATTAGGCTGGGAATAAGCTGGGAATACTTTAAGTAGATGGAGTGTATAGAGGTGTATAGTGGGACAAGGATTCTTATTCAGGAATTCTGGCCTAAGCTTCATCTCAGAATCTGCTGTATCACACAAGTTACACTACTATTCTCTGCATCAAAGGATGTAATACAATTTATAGTAACTCTAAACTGATCAAAAGCTTAATTTAAGTTTGTAATCAGTATACACTACTTCTACCAATCAATTTGAGAGTAAGAAAGATTTGGTTCTATTTTGGACAATATCTGATTTGGATAATACCTAATTTGTTAATCTAGAATACAAGGTACTCTAGGAATATTGTTTTGTGATACAAGTTAAGATAGGATACTGGCCCTATAACTAAAATAGTCCTAATTCTAAAAAATTATAATATTGTTGTTTATTATCAAAGTTGTAGATCTGATACCAAGCAACTTTCAGTATACCTAATATTTTATATATATATAGCCTTATTATCTTTTTCAATCTTCTATACAATCAAACAAATGCTAATACTGCTTGGGTTGCTGCACCGAAAAAATCCTTGACAGCTTTGATCGTTATCTTAAAGATCTCAGCATTTCTCTTCTTTTCTTGTTCTTGTTTTTTCTATTCTATATCAAATTTTCCGAATTGATTATTGATCTTTTCTTTAACATTTCTCAATAATCCCTAATATATCTTCAGAAACTCCTTATTATATTGAAGGTATTGACAAAAGGATTGTACACACAGATTGCAGATGAGAAGGATGGTATACTTGGATATACAAGTAATCGTAAAAGGGGATGAGTGCTTTTCGATCATCATCTTGGAAATTTCATCGTTAATGTCCTTTGGGAAGCTGAATAGGATAACAACATTGTTATTGGATTGACCATTATTGTTTTCAAAGAAGCCAGCAAGAAAAACATCAAATTCTTCTACCTTTGTTCCTTGTTTCTCATGGATTTCGAAAGTGAACATCTCGAAACAAGGGATATATCTACATTGTATAAGGATATATTCGATGATAATACGAGATAAGGTACTCTCCAAAACTTGTAACCCAAACTTAGAATACAATATAGATGAACTAGAGCTAGCAGAAGAAGAAACCGATCCATTCTGAAATATAGAGGGTGATAAAGATGGAATGAATAAAAACAATCTGATTTTGGTAATCATTATATGAATAGATGAGAAACATTGAATTTGAAGGTTTTTTTAAAAGGCAGAATTTGAATTGTACAGAGATATTAAGCTTAAGGATATTATATAGAATTGAAGCAAGTTGTTCTTTATAAATACTTTTCAAAAAGATTGATTTCTATCATAACTATCTCTAAGAAAGACCCCCTTATAAAAGATCTAAGATAGTAATAAACCCTTCCCCCGCCCTTGTTCTATAAATTTCTACTATACCCCTCACCACCTGTTACGAGGTTTGCCGTCTAGATCACGTGGAAGTGCTCTAGGCTCTCGAAGTAGGTTTATAACTAGGCATCAAGCAGGGACTTTAAAGTAATGATAATAAGATGATGCAATTCGTAACTAATAGTATGGTATACTAAATGATTGATCTTGAGCACGAAGCTCTACATTTAATGAAATCCCATTCCTTATATAGATCTTCGTTTCTTGGTCGAATATCGACTTCGATATTCGATCTCGTCGAATATCGATTTCGACGATCGATCCCGTCGATTATCGACTTCGATCTTCGATATATCATGTGATTTGATACTATATATGCCTGAAGCTTTCTTGTTTGTGTATTCTGATGGTATGTGCACCTACGATCCTCAGGTGACCATAATCACATACTAATATGGTCAAATCGTATCTTATTTGCACATGGCCTTAGCTTATACAAACAAGTCAGCTGTTACCTTCGTAACACCACCCTTCTCCCCAAACCTATCTTATAAACATTGTTGTAAGTACCATCTAACTAGTTTTCACATATCTTGCAATTCTTTAACAAATCTCTCTTCTATTCTTTCTTATTTTCTTCATACTTTTCACTTGTGCCCTCCAAACCAATTATAACAAAACAAAATTCGCAACGATATTTTCTGATTCAGTTTCTATATTGTATCTGCCTCTTTACTTTCTTTTCCCTCGCCAACTTCAACATCTCCATCATCTCCATTATTTCTTTATTATACTCATCACACTTATCATTCTCTACCTCGATTATGTTAGATAGTGTTACAACGGATAACATAAACCCCGGGTCACATGACCACTCAGGTGACCGGCTCTAATAAATCTAGCTAGAGCCTCTAGAGCCACGGCTCTAGAGAATCTAATTAGAGCCAGCAGAGCCAGAACACGAAGGGTCTATATAATCAAGATGGATTTTCTTTGTATAGAGCTTCGTGCTCAAGATCAATCATTTAGTATACTCTACTATTAGTTACGAATAGCATATTCATTATTGTCATTACTTAAGTCCCTGCTTGACGCCTAGTTATAAACCCACCTCGAGAGCCTAGAACACTTCCACGTGATCTAGACGGCTACCCTCGTAACACTTTGAGCACCATTACTGCTTCAAGTACCGACTCGATTAGTAACGACAATATGTCTTCCAAGACACCACAGCCTAGCAACCCTGCTACAGCCGATCAAGGCACTCTCGGAAATACCGATAAGGACGGAGACATCGCTATGGGAGGTATCGAAGACCCCAAGGAAATCACTGTCACTGAAACTCTTAAAGTCGCCTTACCAGACCGATTCACAGGCAACCGACAAGAGCTAGAAACCTTCTTGCTCCAGCTTGAGATCTATTTTCAATTTAATCAGGACAAGTTCAACCACGACGCTGATAAAAGCGTCTGGGCCGCCTCCTATCTCAGAGGAGAAGCCGCTAAATGGATCCAACCATATCTCAAAGACTACTTCACCAACTTGAGTGAGCCAAAAAAGCGATTGTACCCAACTCAAACCATCTTTGGGAAATTCGAAGGATTTAAGAAAGAAATACGACGAGTATTCGGGAACGTCAATGAATTACGTGATGCTGAGTCCAAGATCTATGGCCTCAAGCAAACGGGGTCAGCAGTCAAGTACGCTGTGGAATTCAGAAGGTATATAGGTACCACTGGATGGGAAGAGAACGCAACGATGAGCCACTACCGGAAAGGGCTCAAGCCTGAAGTTAGGCTAGAACTAGATCGCAATTGCACTTGGGAGGATCTAAACGAGTTGATCGAGGAGTCTATTAAAGCGGATGAGATGCTTTACGAGTATCAGAAGGAACGCCGTTCTTCCAACTTCCACGGAAACCGAGATCGTGGTAAGTACCACAAGAATGAAGGAAGACCTCGAGAGAACAGACAACCCTATAGAGACCCAATGCAATTGGATGCAACCTTTAGAAACAAACTACCTAAGGAAGAGGTAGAACGAAGACGCAAGGACAAGCTTTGTTTCGAATGCGGCAAGCCAGGTCATAGAGCCAGAGATTGTCGAAGCAAAAAGCCACCAGGAGGAGGTTATCACAAGAAGTTCGGCAAAGGCCAACTTAATGCGACCTTCACACCTCAACTGTGTGCAACAACCTCTACAGAACCTGAAGAGATCCAGTGTGTAGGCTATGAGGAGTTCAAGAAATTGCTAGACGAACTACCAAAGAATAAAGAAGGCCTCAACACAATAGATCTATGGGAACAAGAGTATCTACGAACTCCCTCCCCACCCTTGTCCAGAACGGAAACGAAGGAGGAACAGACAGCTGAGCATGCTGCTATGAGCTGGACCGCTTGTTATGATGAAACCTGTAGGATTCATCTATCGGATAAAGAAGCTACAGGATGGTTTCCACAAAGGAAGGCAAGGAGATCCCGCAAGAAGGGAAGGTCAGCTAAGACCTATGGAAAAGGCCAAGGCCAATTGAATATTGCAGGTCAGGCAGGGCAAATCTACTGCAATGCGAAAATAAATGGACGAGCAATCCGGGCTATGATTGATTCAGGAGCCACGGGAAATTTTATTGCACCAGGAACTGTGAAGTATTTGGGAGTACAACTCCAAGCGAAACAAGCACCATATCAATTGCAGCTAGTTGATGGACAATTAGCCGGATTGGACGGAAAGATTTCGCAGGAGACTCGCCCTTTACAGATGAGTATAACCCAGCATAAAGAGGTTATCCAGTTCGATGTTGCTCCATTAGGGAATCAACAGATCATTCTGGGAATGCCATGGTTGAAGGCACATAACCCCCAGATTGATTGGTCATCGGAAACCATATCATTTCCGAAGAAGAGCGATCAACGAGATACGCTAGAGCCAGCAAGGCTGAACACACGCGGTGGAGAACTGAAGGCGAACAGCACCACTGACGTAGGACACCAAGTCCAGGGTCCTCCATTAACAGCGAAGGAAGGTGAACCTCCTGTACAAATGAAGAATAAGCAAAAGAAGTTGCTTGAAAACACCCCTGTAGCGAAACAGGACGAAGCGCCAATACCGGTACAGTACCAGAAGTACAAGAAATTATTCGAAGAAAGAAAAGGCCATGACGCTTTACCAGAACATAAGCCATGGGATCACGAGATAGTATTGGAGGAGGGCAAGATACCCCCATTCGGCCCAATCTATCCAATGTCAGCCTCTGACCTAGGGACGCTTAGGGATTACATTGGCGACGCGTTAAAAAAGGGATGGATTAGAGAATCCACCTCACAGGCAGCTAGCCCTGTGTTATTTGTACCAAAGAAAGACGGTACAAGGAGACTTTGCGTAGACTATCGCAAACTCAACGATATGACGATCAAAGATCGGTACCCACTTCCATTAGCTACGGAATTGAGGGATCGATTGGGAAAAGCCAAGATTTTCTCCAAGTTTGATCTTCGAAATGGATTCCACCTAATCAGGATGAAGGAAGGTGAGGAATGGAAGACAGCATTTAGAACTCGCTACGGATTATACGAGTATCAAGTAATGCCATTCGGTTTGACAAACGCACCAGCAACATGTATGCGCTTGGTCAACAACATATTAAGGAAATACCTAGATATATGCTGTATATGCTATCTAGATGATATATTGGTATTTTCAGAAACAGAAGAACAACACATCCAGGATGTTCACAATGTTCTACAACTTTTGGAGGAAGCAGATCTCCAATGCAAACCCAGCAAATGCGAATTTCATGTCACAGAGACAGAATTCCTAGGCTACACCATATTCTCAGGAGGTCTCAAGATGAGCTCCGACAAGGTAAAAGCAGTCAAAGAATGGGAGCCACCAACTAGTGTAAAGGAAGTACAGTCCTTTTTAGGGTTCGCCAATTTTTACCGACGATTCATCAAGAACTACTCGAAGATAGCCTCACCAATGACTGAAATCACTAAGAAGAATCAGGGAGAATTCCAATGGACGGAAACAGCACAAACAGCATTCGAATGCCTTAAAAAAGCATTCGCAGGAGAGCCAGTTCTCAAGGCTTTTGATCCAGAACTACCAATAACTGTGGAGACAGACTCCTCAGACTACGCAATAGGCGCAGTACTCAGCCAGCCAGGCTTGAACAAGAAATAGCAACCAGTCGCTTATCATTCACGCAAACTATCGCCAGCCGAATTAAACTACGAAATATACGACAAGGAATTACTAGCGATAGTAGATGCTTTTAGGGAATGGAGAGTGTATTTGGAAGGATCGAAATACACGGTGCAGGTGTATACAGATCATAAGAACTTGGTTTACTTCACCACAACGAAGGAATTGAACAGACGACAGGTCCGATGGTCGGAAACCATGGCCGCATACAACTTCAGAATTTCATATGTCAAAGGAAACGAAAATGCTAGAGCGGATGCTCTAAGCCGAAAACCAGAATACTTACAAAATAAGACACACGAATCGCACGCGATATTAAAACAAGACGGCGATGCTTTAGTTCACAATAAACCACAACTCGCTGCCACTTCAGGAATAAATTACGATACTATCAAGGATATCATAAAAACGGAATACGCAACAGACGCTACAGCCAAAAGAATCCTAGCTAAACCAGACAATCTAGAAAGAGGATTCACTATGGAAGATGGGTTCATCCACTTTCACAATAAGCTTTACATACCCTCCAATCTAGCTAAGGATTACGTCACGGAACAACATGAGCTACCAGCTCACGGGCATCAAGGTATTGCAAGAACCTTTGCCAGAATAAGGAAAGAAGTGTACTTTCCAAAGATGAGGACTATAGTTGAGAACGTAGTTGGGAACTGCGACACCTGCATAAGGAATAAAGCCGCTCGGCATGCCCCTTATGGTCAGCTCAAGACCCCCGAACTACCTACTCAACCTTGGAAGTCCATTGCTTGGGATTTTGTAGTAAAACTACCATTATCCAAGGACCCGGTTACCCAGAAGGAGTACGACTCCATACTAGTGGTAACAGACAGATTAACCAAGTTCGCTCACATGATACCATTCTGTGAAACTTGGACAGCAGATGACCTTGCTTATATATTCATGCGGAATATAGTTAGCATTCATGGTGTACCAGATGAGATTATCTCAGATAGGGACAAATTATTCACATCGAAGTTTTGGTCTACCCTTATGGCATTGCTTGGAATCAAAAGAAAGCTCTCGACAGCTTTCCACCCACAAACAGATGGCCAAACAGAACGACTAAACCAAACGATGGAGGCCTATCTCCGCTGCTACATCAATTACAGACAAGACAATTGGGTTAAATTATTACCTTTGGCGCAATTCGCATATAATACATCAGAGACAGAAACCACAAAAGTAACGCCAGCATATGCTAACTTTGGGTTCAACCCATTGGCTTACAAATCACCATTGCCGCAAGATGCGAATGCAGACGAAGCCATAAAAGATATCACAGAAATCAAGGAGCTTCAAGAACAACTCTCCTTGGATTTACAGTTCATCGCTTTAAGAACAGCATCGTACTACAACGAATCAAGAAGTATGGGACCTACTCTTAAAGAGGGGGATAAAGTTTATCTTATTCGAAGAAACATACAAACAAAACGACCAAGCGATAAACTAGACCACAAGAAACTGGGACCATTCAAAATCGACAAGGTGGTAGGACCAGTCAACTATAGACTGAAATTACCACACACAATGAATATCCACCCAGTATTTCATATCTCACTCCTCGAGAAAGCACCACCTGGAGCGCCGAAAGCACCAGACCCAGAAATCGACCCAGTCAACCCAGAGGGAGAATATTATATTGAAGAAATACTAGATTGCAAATATGTTAATGGGAAGGTCAAATATTTAATCAAATGGCAAGACTACCCACATTCGGAAAACACTTGGGAACCTAAGAAGAACCTTGGTACCCCTGATCTGTTGAAGGAATTTCACCAACGCTATCCAGACCTTCCCAAAAAGGATCCGAAGGACTCAAAAAGGAGGAAGGGTCAAAGTCGTTCAATACGTTCGAACTAGCCTCAGCAGGCGCCAACGAACCAACACCTGCTTGCTCCTTCTCCTTCTCTACACGCTCATTTTCTAACCTTTCCTTCTCCTCTGCCTCGTCCAACTCGTCTAAAGTCTTCAAACCACGTCGCAACATCTCACCAGCCCTAGAACGAAGGGTTCGCTGCTGAGTCAATAAACGAAGCTGTTTCGATAACGCTTCACGAAGCTCTTGTTCTATCCTCCGCTCTTCCTTTTCCAAAGCTTCCCAATCAGAAGCGGAAGGACCAAAAACATCACATTTGCCACTACCATTTGCACGAATGCATTCACCACAACGCCGAGAATCCTCGGAAACCCGACACTCGAGACCGCGAGCAGCACAACGTGAACAGGGCGACATGATTAAACCACTCTCCTTAATCCGTTGATAAAGTAACTTACGATTATTCGTTGATTTGGAAGAACGAACTGGAGGCATTATGAAAATAAGGAAATTATGAAGTTCCATTAGTAACCTATGAGAAAGAACTATATAAACGCTCGGGACAAGCGCTAATCTAAGAAGGGGATAGTGTTACAACGGATAACATAAACCCCGGGTCACATGACCACTCAGGTGACCGGCTCTAATAAATCTAGCTAGAGCCTCTAGAGCCACGGCTCTAGAGAATCTAATTAGAGCCAGCAGAGCCAGAACACGAAGGGTCTATATAATCAAGATGGATTTTCTTTGTATAGAGCTTCGTGCTCAAGATCAATCATTTAGTATACTCTACTATTAGTTACGAATAGCATATTCATTATTGTCATTACTTAAGTCCCTGCTTGACGCCTAGTTATAAACCCACCTCGAGAGCCTAGAACACTTCCACGTGATCTAGACGGCTACCCTCGTAACAGATAGTGTCTTGTCTACATCTACCTCGATTTGGCTACACAAAATCTTGTTCTGATTTTGCAATCCATCACATATTCCGATAACTGCAGAATTCTGCTTCTGGTATTGGATACTTAAAGGTTGATTGGTATTCTATAAAATATTAGCAATATTTTACCTAAATTATAATAGTTTGTATATTACCATTACCTGATATAAAGAATAAAATTGAGGTGAACAGATTATACAGGGAAAGTTTGCCTTATTCAAAGTTCATAATAGAAAGACCTGACAAAGAAGATATAATATATATTGATGAAAGAAAATAGATCTTTTTAACAAATATAGGGCTTTATACTCTGATTTGTAAATAAATAATAGATCTTTGAAATCTATATTTTTCTTATTTATTTAGAGGTTTAGTAATTGTGATAATAGCAGGAAAAAAATGGATCCTATAGATATATCAGAAATGCCTCCTTAACCATCTCAATATGATCAAAATGAAGAAGGATAGGCAACATAGGATATAGTCCAGGAAACATCAAGGTGATTCCTACTGTTTGCCTCGTCTACAAGGGGTAAAGAAGTTATAGAATATTACAATGCCATTTAGCCTTCTATTCATCTGTATAACTTCTTCTCAATGATTGTTAAGGTCATCAAAAACTTCCCTGATCTACCAGTTGTTATCTTCCTCTATAAGTTTATATAGACATTATACAAATATTATATCTATATATCAGAACCCTGTTTCTTTGCTTCGAAGTTAAACACAATCCTACAACTACAAATTGTCCATAGGGAGACGAAGCGAATTTCGTGAAATAATACAAGGCTAGGGTATAAATACAAATGATTTTATAAAGAATACTTGCATAATAGAAGTTCTTTTCTTTTTTTAGCTACTATACTACAAGATGAATTTGTACTATCAACAACAAATCAGGGCAGAACCTTAGATGAAACAAACGAGACCCTGGCAGCCTGACAATAGTACATCACATCTTCATATTCTACATCTCCCTGCAAGGTTAAAAAGTATTTTATTATGTATACGATACATAATTAGAAGATTTCGGCAGTGTAACAAAATTAAAAGAAGTAATTTAGGCTGTAATCTAAGAAGATAAAGAAACGGAAACAGCATCAAAAGAAAGAATGTATTAGAACATGATCCTTATCTCCCGCCAATACAACCGAAACAGAAGCATCGGAGCTATTGAACACTAGTACTTCAACAGGCTCTCCATTCTACTTATGCTTCTTCTTCATCGTCTGGATACCAATCGCTCGTTTTGTTTGATATGCTCGAATCTTCCCTGTTGGCCGACTTCTCCTTTGCTCTGTATTCTTTCCTTAGTTTTGTATTCGGAATGCAATTGCTCTATACTGCAATTTCTCCAACTTCATCTAACTTTCTATTATTCAATCCCTGTAAAGCGATATGACTCTCCTTATAGATCGAAATCTCCTCTGTTGCATTTCTTTTATTTTGTATAGTATCAAGGGATCAATTGCCCTACAATGCATTTTTTTTTTATAGCAGCAAGCTTTTGCGATTTCTCTTCTATATCGTCCCTGCTGCCTATCCAGAATTGCACTTGTGGTTCCATTACAAGCCCATCTCTTCGGGTTTGCCAATCCATACGCTTTTCATTAATCAGAGAGCCGTTGATTTACGGGCCCTCGAAATGTTCCTTGGAAACTTTAAAAGTTGTTATACCAGAACGAGAAGAACTTTGGTTATCGAGGAAAGGCTGATTAATTATAAACTGGTTATTTTTTGAGATATCAGAAAAAAAGGAGCTGATAATATTTCAAAGATCCAAGTCTGAATTTACCAATGAAGTTAGCAAAAATCGAGGTTCCGATTCGTCGACCAATTATCCAAAGAAAGTTGTACCGGATCGGATGCTCCTGGAGCATCCGATAGAAGACTTTATAATGTTCAAAACTTGTATATAAGCCACAATGGAATATAAAAACAATATTTCATAGAAAATAACTATTTTTAGTTATGATTATGCTTAGTTCCTTTGAGGTCGAGCATTCTTAAAGTATAAGCTCGAGTTTTAGCAGACTACCCATCTCTAGTATAACAGGATATTCATAGAATTAGAGTGGTTATCTTCTGAAAGATAAAGCTGGATCAAATCATATAATCAGACTCAGCATATCAAGAATTGGGGGAGAAACCGAGTATATACAAATTTATAATAGGAAGATCATCGATTATTTGGCTAATTATTAAAGACTTTCTAATATATTAATCTTCAAGAATAAGGAAGTAAATGGTTTCTCTACTATCATTGGATATATTGAATAAAGTACAGAAGGTGAAATAAGATCTGGGAAGTATATTTATGTTATTCTTCCCTATAATTGTACAAAATGTTTATACTAATTACCTTGTTCTATAACTTGCTCTTATATAATGAAATAGATGTTCCCCCCTTCTAATAGAACGGGGATCAGGTCTCGTAGCCCTCATAGCTTGTTCTACTTAGTAAAAAGATCAAACAATAATAAAAAGAATTAACCAAATAAAATCTCTGCAAGTGCTTGAATATTTATACGAATTCTTTAATTGATCCCATAGGGATCGCTAAGCACTTTTTTATATAAAATGATAATGAGATTTATATTTCATTTAATATATAATTTGATGCACATTTTTAGCGCCCGCAACAGTATTCATTTCTCTGAAAGAATTCTAGCTCCAATACTCTGGTCAAACTCTTTCTCGACATCGACTATACCTTATTGTAATATTAGAATATTTATTTTTGAGATACAAAAATTAACAAGTTACTTTTTCGTAATCCTTGGAATTAGGAGGATAGCAAGGATACTGTAATTTGAATACAGTGATTGGAAGGGTAAATATTGTAAGATATTTAAGTTTATTTATTGGTCAAAACCCTTGTATAGAGAGCTACTCTTTGGTTTGTTTTACAATACTTGCCTTTTCAATTTATATAGAAGATTTACAATCTGAAAAGCATTAATGAAGATATGGAAATCAAGGGTCTAGAGTAATATTTGGATAATGATAGAGAGGGGCTTTTAACACAAACTATGTTTGGGATACACAATATATCCTTAACTTTTACAATTGAAGATGATTGCAATAATATAAATCATATCACTTTGAGAATATGGTATGTATAAACTTTCATCATATCCATTTTACATTTATTGATCTCCTCAAAAATCTTCTGCTCATATATCGAAAATGTTTCTCAACGTTCTTCTCGATGGTTTATTGACTTTCATCAATAATTCCATTAACCAAAGCGATTCCATAAATCTACCTAATCAGTTATTCGAGTTTACCATCCTAGGCTACCACCTGCTTCATAATTTTGTTCTTCAAACATTCATATACAAAGGTTGAAGGATAGATAAAAGGCTTATTAGATCTAAAGGTAAAGAATAACAATTTGTAAGGATACTTTAAATAAGCGATAAGGATAGATAATCGATGATTGGGAACAATGATTTGTATGTAATTCGGGATCCTTACTTAACAACAAGATTGGGTGATATAATACAAAAATTGCAATCCATTATTTTATTGGGCAAACCCCAGTCAGTATTTAATTGCGAATCTACTGACCTGATCGGATAACCGAACAAGTGCTTGAGCATTTCCCCGGCCATTTCGCATGTACGCGTACCTGACCATTGACTTTACTTGAGGTTTCGAAATGGTATGAATAGACCTTGGATATCATACTCTATTTCTACAGATCCTTAACTCAAGCTTGTACTTATTGATATAGATGTTACAATATGTTGCATATAATTAATTAGTAGTTGATCATAGTAAAACCTTTGTTAGCCTGGGATAGAGGATTTATCAGCTGAATGAAGATGAAAACTACCCGACAATCAACAAAAAATGATGGAGTTTGATAGTGGAACCATCTTTACGAATCTATTGTGGAAAGTAGAGTTTGCGAGTTGAAACATTGACTCAAAGCGAACTACCTTTACAAATCTATATGGGAGTAGAGTCAGAGAACAAGAACCGATGGGAAGGGATTGACAGGGCACCTCTGGGGTGCTAGTGTATAGAGTTTTCACGATCCAATAACGTATACAATCTATGGGTATACTGGATTAGAGGCTCACAAGTGGTTAAGAGGAGTGATCGGAAATGAATAAGGTTGTGATAATGTCTTATTGAGGTCAGCAGAGATATATGTAAGCTAAGGATGGGGGAACGCTTTTGGCACTTTGCTTTAAGAATGTGTAAGAGCAATATCACGGCGGCGGAGGAAGTCGCGAATAGGAAGGATGTTTTTAGCAAGTTTCACTCTTGTGCAAAGCATTTGGCAGTGGATGAGCTCTGGCAGAGGCCACCTTACAAAATGTATATACGACACATTCTCAACTCTCCGCATTATCGATTATAAATTATACACTGGGGAATAGAGTTTGTAGACTATACTTTGGTTGATAAGCTGGAAATGCTGTGTTCTAAGCTGCCTAGCTATGAGTTAAGATACAGCAAAGCTTGTAAGATATAGTTGGCATTGTTATATAGAAGAGATCTAGTAAGGTAATATGAAACAGTACATAAACAACAGGGCATAGTATGTAATAGCAGTGATAATGACATTGTCTACACAGCTCGAAAGGATGGAAGCATGTATCGGTCTACTAAGGGAGCAAACAAGTAAAGGGGTATAAGGGAAAGCTTCTGTTCCTAGGCGGAACCTTCAAAGAAAGTTATCTTCTAGGAAAGTGTGGATAAACATTGCAAACCTATCTTGATTCTGACAAACTAATATAACCCAAATGAATCTATATATAGAATCAATTCTTTACCTACATCTATAAACTGAATCATCATCTACCTTGATAATCTAGTAGTAGCCCGAAGTCAGCCAGATAAGGGTGTTCTATATCCATATTGGCGTTGAAATGTCCGCGATTATTGTTATACATCCAAACCCTGATTGATTTTTCCGATCTAGACCTAAAATATAATCATGTTCTAGTCAACGATCTGGCCTTTAGTACCAAGATGGACTAACAGGAATAAAGTCCTTAGGATCAATAACGAATAATAGAATTTGAAGTATTTATTCAAATAAACAAGCGATCCTATAGGATCGTTAAATGTTATCTTTTATATGGTAGCAATTGTATATCTAATCTGGATAAAACCAGATGCGATAAAGGGAAATGGTCACAATATGGGCTTGTTTGATCTGACTGTTACATAGTTCATACTACTTTGCAGATGCTTCCAACCAAGATAAAATTGATATGAAAGATTGAAGACTTGAGGGAGGGATAAATATTCGATATAAAATGAAAAAAAAAGGTAATATTATTGAAATAGTTAAGATTTGATGGGATTTGGTGGAGTATATTATTATAACTTACATATGCTTATTGTTTTCAATTCTATTATCAATTCTAAATAGTGATCATCTATGCTACCACATCTCTTTAGATGATAATGTGGAATTACTGTAAACGACAAAATGTAGATGATGTCAATTTTACTTGAAGTCCGTTCTTGCTTGGTCTTGGCGAAGGTGTGGGTAAATTATAACTTGCTTGCAAGACCCATATCTTGAGATGAGGGGTAGTGAGAAGGAGTGGCAGGGGATAACGAAGATGCAGCAAATGGCATAATACAGTACGATATTAGAATATAGTTCATCGAGACATACGAAGTGTTGATGGTTGCGGTATCGTACCGTTCTTTTCCCAATATTGGTAGAACCACAAGCTACATAGTTGAGATATGCATACAATATGTCTTTCTGCAAGCTTTCGTTTTATAGGATATCTTGATGCTTGTGGATTTGTGTATATCAATCCTTTTGGTCCTTTTCCTCTTCTCGAGCCTTTCTCCTTAAGCTTCCTTCATCATTCACAAGCTTTGGGATTATATTCCAAGCCCGATTATTATATTCAGGATGCCAACCATTCTCGAATATCTAACTCACTGTCCGAATCCATACTACACTCAGATAATCAGTATTACAGTCTCCGCAAAGCAAAATGTAATCAATCTTCTTAGATTAATTCGCAATTTTCATAACAATAGAACAATTATATTTTCGGTAGATCCGGCAACAGACAATCCTCGATATAATAGAATTTTACCAGCACTTCCTTCAACAATCACAACCGAAGTACACAATAAAGGAGATATACGCCATATATAGGCTTATATCACTAATTGAGCTCAACATGCTTTTGACGTTGTGCCGAAAGTTTGGCATTATTGGGAGGCAGGACCTCCAGAGCTTGGTGTTACTACCTCAGAAACCATTGATACCTAATAGGGAGTTTATCTTGGTCGACATCAACACTATACTGCGATCAAGGAGTTGAAACGACCAGGTGTTATTCAAAAGGAAGAATAATATAGGGCAATCCCCTTACATGATACTTCGATGTTGGGCAAAGAGATGAGAATATGAGTTCATACTAATATAAGAAAATTGTGATTAATCTATAATAGGTACACATATCAATATAAATGCCCACAAGCATTTATTTTTGACGGAAATTATTTGCTTATCACCCGCTTTCGAGCTACAAATGGCGTTGATGATATTCGCAATGGAAATTGTTATGTTGACTGTTTCTTTGTACCGAAAGAGTCTAATGATATACCTTATTGGATCGATCGTTTGATCGCGGAAGGATTGAATCGCCTTCGAGCAGAACGTGCACAACCTCTGAATCTTGATGGATATGATCAATACTTTCAATATTACGATGGAAAACCATATTGGGACCAGGGAGGAAACGTATATTGGGAACATCCAGCTGGATATAAAAGACACTTTGTTAATGGAGAATACCGATGGTATCTTAACAATACGAACAAGGCGTTAGATACTCCAAAATTGGAGTAGAGAACGAGGGTATGGCTTGAGTTTTGGAATTCAACATCTTTGCTTAATTTGATCTACTTGGAGTTTAATATATCCAATAACTTTGCTATTGGTGGTTTGTGAATATTAGGTATTAAATTACAATCAGATTTCCTAACAGCTTTTAAAATATACTAATCTCCAAATATAATGCTGTTTCCCTTCAATCATTTATTTCCGGTCCCAGAATCGTTCCCGAATCTTCTTTGGCAAAATAGGTGGATCTAATATCCACCTTAGTTTGACATATATCATTAGCAAATATTCACAGATGATATCACTATCCTCCACCTTGAAAAGACCTCCCAATTCGATGAAGTTCTGTTCTTTAACTGATTTTCCATCTCTTCTCCATTCCTCAGTTGTTGCCTTTGCTTGGTCGAAATCAATAACCCTTACTTCTTCGCACTGAGGATGCCACATAAGATTTCTAAATATAACATCCCCATAAAATATCCCTTTATTTCCAATAGCTTCCAGAGTCTTTTTATATTTCCAATATATAAGATCGTTTTTGGCATCGGTATCATCCAAACATCGAAAGCCCTCGAGAAATTCAAATGCAATTCCTTTATACACTAACCCGTCTTCATCCTTCCAATAGATTTCCCCGAAGCATTTAGGAATATAAGCGCCTTGTAAAGATGCAAGATGCTCATAAGTATCAAGCTCGTCTTTACTATCTCCAAACTCCTTTGCCACGAATATCTTGGGAAGTTTCAAGTCGAAGTCGTTATTGTTGTTGTTGTCGGAATCTGGGTCTTGATCATTGGCTGAAGGATAGCGACAAATAAATATACAATTGTTTCCACCTGGATTGATTTGCTGAGCAGTGACTTTCACAATAACAGTCTCTGAATTCGACATATCGAGATCCATTTGCCGATCGTTGCTCTATTCGAAGTATATTATATATAGATTTCTCTCTCCTCTTTTGTGACCAAAAGGGTGTTTATAGACCAGCAATTGTATTTAACTTAGAATCTACAGGTGAAGAGCACCTGTAGATGGGGATAGCTACTCTATATACACACAAATGAATGGCCTAGCCGCAATGGCTAGGCAAAAAGAAGTCATATTTGTCCCTCCAATGATCTTACTTTATCGATAACCATTGGTACATAGTACTTGTTCGGATCTGATCCTCAGACCACCTAAATCGTATACTAATCCCGAGTAATCGTATCATATGTGAACATGATTAATGTACCTGAGGTTTCTTATATAATAAGGGTAGAAGGAAAGCAGGGGTTTCCGTCACATCTTTCATCAGTTTTAAATTTTAAGTAATAGAATCGATATATTTTTCACTACTATTATTAAACAAAGGTTAAGCAAATATTTGAACAAGGCTAGTAATTTATTCAATTGTTACAAGGTTTGCCGTCTAGATCACATAGAAGTGCTTTAGGCTCTCGAAGTAGGTTTATAACTAGGCGTCAAGCAGGGACTTAAAGTAATGATAACAATATGATATAATTCGTAATTAATAGTATAATATACTAAATGATTGATCTTGAGCACGAAGCTCTATACAAAGGGAATCCTTCCTAGCTATATAGATCTTCGTATTCCTTATCCCATCGCTTTATATCGTTCTATCGAGATGGGAATAAATCCCACCATAATGGAATTCATAAGCTTGGTGGGAATCATATACTAACAGGGCCTGTGCTCTTCTGATCCCCACATGGCCTAAATCCCATACTAATTGGATTGAATCGTATCTTGTAAGCACACGATCGGTTATTGTAAGATCCATGATCGTAACATCAATATGATTAATCATTATGAAACTAATATTGACTTTTAATAAAATGATTAAAATAATAATATTCTAAAATTATAGCATTCTACTATAATCAGAGATAAACTCCAACATATATATATATACAGCATATAATACAAAGCTGGGAACAGAATCGAATTTACATCTTTCTCTTTATACTTTCAGATCTTCAATTCTAATAATGATTAGCTCGAAGCTATATCAAATAAAATAATTCTTTATATTTCTTTGTACCAATAAAACTACCATATCACTACACTAGAACATACTGGAATGAAGGTGGCAAATAGAAAGTCTATATAATCATGGACTTCCCCCAACCTCTCTGTTAAAGAGAGAGAAAAAAAAAGGGATATTATATTCAAGATATAAATAAGTTAGTTAGTAATGGATATATTGAAACTGATTTTTACTTAGATAATATGAAATTTTCACTCAAATTTCAGAAAGAAAATGCCACCGGTGGGAAATGCCATGACTATAACTCCGTTACAAAAATATATACTAGTTGGCCGATAGTCTGGAGGTAGCCAAAAAATATTTCGCACTTCATCTGATCTTTCAGCTATCCAATGGTTTGACACAAAGTACCGTTCAAAGGCTGAGGATGCCTCTAAAAACAAATGATTCTCGAGACCCTCAAGCGTTTGAAGCGATTCGCCTGTGGCCGTGTCCCAGAGCCGGATCGTACGATCGCCTGAGCCTGAAGCTACCTTTGTGCCATCTGGTGAGAAGGCAACTGAATTAACCATATCCGAATGACCCTCGAGCGTTTGAAGCGATTCGCCTGTGGCTGTGTCCCAAAGCCGGATCGTACGATCGTATGAGCCTGAAGCTACCTTTGTGCCATCTGGTGAGAAGGCAACTGACCAAACCATATCCGAATGACCCTTAAGCGTTTGAAGCGATTCGCCTGTGGCTGTGTCCCAAAGCCGGATCGTCCGATCGTCTGAGCCTGAAGCTACCTTTGTGCCATCTGGTGAGAAGGCAACTGAATTAACCCTATCCGAATGACCCTCGAGCGTTTGGAGGGCGGCACTCCAATTTGATCGTACTCTTGATATTTTATAAATCCAACTCGGGATACATTTTTGAAATGTTTTTCGAATAATACTATTCTCTGGAGCAAAGGTAAGGGCTGAGCAATAGATTTGAAGAGGAGCTTGTTCAATTCCTACTCGGTTATAAAGGACGAAGCGCTTGGCATCATGAATATAAGCGGAAAGTTCAGGAGCTTTCTCAACCTTCACATTTATCAGTTGAAGTTATTTGAAGCTATTTGAAGCTATTTGAAGCTATTTGAAGCTGTTTTGACTTACAGAGATATAATTTTCTAAAGAACTTATTGCAACAATATACCCAGAAATGTTTTCCATCAAGCTCATGACCTCCAACCAATGCAGCAAATGCTCTATTAGAAAATTATAGACTTTGCTATTATTTCGAATATGGTTTTCTGTTTTTGGGGGATTTCCATCTATAAAATGATTGATCCAGTAGGTACATGAATATCGTATATACGCTAGTGGGTTAGGATCGGGTTGCTTGACTTTGTTAATAGGGAAGCCTGGATGACGCAAGTCGTATATGTTCTCTTTCAATATATTGCTCATTTCTGTTATCGAATTTAGAAATATCTTCTCATTTACCTTGCCGATCCCATTTGGAAATATTGTCTCAGCAGCATTTTCTGATAGGAAATCCTTTGCCGACTTATGAACGAAGAAGATACTCTGATTACGAACGACTAGAAAGGAGCCACAAAGTTGAATGATTTCTTCCAAATCAATCTCCGATCCGATCAGACGTGGCAACTCGCAGAGCGTAATAGGTCGAAAGGCTACTACTACAATAGCCATAAGCTGAAGGCAGAGCTCAGTTACTCCATGCTCTTTTATATTTAGAATTTGCTGTAGCATGCGTTTGTATAAGGGATCCAACTCTCGAGGGTAATAATCTTGTAACATTGAAGTCGTGAAGAATCGGAGTTCTTCAAGATTTTGGCAGACCAAAGCCACCCAAAGGAAGGTCCCGTTCGCATTCTCTAGGAGATACGATTCAACCGTCTTTCTACTTCTTTTAATATTTTTCTTTGTCCTCGCGAGCTTTTCCACTCTATCTCTTACATACCAGTCGACAGCAATAGATATTGTGTGGCTATTTAACTCGAGACTAAGCGATGTTCTCTCCTCAATCGGCCTTAGTACCTCTTCAATTCCAAGCCAGTTACGACTAGAGACAAGCCACTTGATGCGAGGAAACTCAGCTAGGCTCGAAACAATCAGACGAAGTAATTTGACCATATCCTTTTCGCATTCGTCAAGTGCATCAATAATCAAAATTATTGGCTTCAAACTCTTGTCATGCAAGATGTTCTTTAGAATATTAGAGAGCGCCACCCATGCATTGATACCTTCAAATAACTGCTTCCCTGGCACCTCATATTCCTTTTGTAAATGCCGAATAAGGGAAGGCTGTTCATCTAAGAGCATATAAATAAGGCCACGTAAGACGGAGATAGCACTATTAATGGTATCGACATTGCTTTGGCAGAAGAAATAGGCTAAGGCGTAATTATTTGATGTCTGTATTTCGTCTATGATACCACATAACAACATAGTCTTGCCCTTCCCAGGATCTCCTCTCACCCATAGCAAGCGGTTGCTTTGGTCGTTGTACCATTGTTGGTATTCCGTGTTTTGGAAGATCCATTCGTATACCTTAAAGAGCAGTCCTCCTTTAAGTTCCTCGATACGTTGTTTGTCCTTTCGTGGATCGGTGATGAACAGATCAATTAGACAGCGCTTATCTAGAGAGGGCTCGATCACACCGTTGAGCCTCCTGAATGCATTATCCCTTCCCTCGCCATAGATAACTGACATAGATACTTCAAAGATACCAAGCAAGCTATATGCTGCGTCTTCTTCTCTTGTCGAAATTCGGTTTTCCGCCCATTTCATTCTATCATCAACACTAAACTTCGATAAAGGAACTCCTTGGAGCGCTTCAATAGCAATTCCCGTGATCTCATGTATAATCAACTTCAGAGATTCCCTATCACCAAGCTTACAACAATCCTGTGAAAAGAACTCGATTGATATTGGAGCTAGGAGTTCTTGGAGCGTCCATCCTCTTGTAAACCATCGGCTGGCCCGAAAACGCCCTTCCCACACACTTTGTGGTTGCTCTACATTATTTTGAACGACCTCTACATCTGATAAATAGACATAGCATTTTCTAGCCTTCCTATACCAACGGAACATAGAGTTCAGAGATTCGGTCAACTCAGAGTCGCTCGTCTTTTTAATACAACAAGTATCCACCCAGAAATAATCGATGTTGTCACAGGCAGCCTGTTTTCCGCAAAACTGGAGCTTCTCATAACCGGTTTTTTCTTTGCCATTACCTGAGTTTATATCTTCGAAATTGACTTCTTGTTCGTCACTCCCCCATGTATGTGAGAGAATGGCGTAAGGAGGAATGTTGTTATCTAATAGTGCTTTGGTGAGCCGATATCCATCAGCATTATCGCACTCTAGCAAGCGCATTTTAGGATTTGGAGTATGCAAAGTTGAGAGACCAGTAGATAATGATAAAGTACACAGCAGGAATCAATATAGCACTGATATCTTGAAGTTGCCCTTGATCATAGATTATCTCGAGAAATTTGTGTGACAACACAACTATTGTGAGGTGTGGAATGTGGGGTTATGCGGGTCAAGCTGACTCACGGCGAGAATGCTCCGACGTTACATCGTCTTTCTGGCTGTAACGTAAGTCATGGCGTAATGCGTCTAATGGCGTAATGCGTCTAATTGCGGGGAACCACTCTATTAAAATCTCAATTACTCAACAATCAACTATAATACAATCTCCAATATCACTTTCAGATTCATCTTCAACTTCTTCTCCAATATCCTCTTCAGTTTCAGTCTCATATTCAATTACTTTCCCTTTCCCTTTTCCTTTTTTCATTGTCTGTACTTTAGTAGCTTTTTCGGCTTCCACTACTGCATCACATAATTCTTGCGTAGAAATATGAAAATGACCCTTCAAAACTAGTCTCTTTCCTTTCTTACGTATCGTACGTTTCTTCATAATAGCTCGTAAATTATTCGCATCGTGTTGGTGAACAATACTTTGAGCTCGAAGTTGCTCACTCCCAATCGTCAATTTTCGAATGTATTGACGAACCGGGGTTGAAAGAGTTGTATCATTTTCAATTGTTGAATTTAAAAGGTTATTTGCTGTTTGTAAGATTGCTACATCCGGGGGTGAGCTATTGACGAAGACTTGATTAAAAATATCAAATTGGGTTGGTTCTTTGGATATTTCGACTTCGGGGGTAAACTCTCGACCTAGTGTACGGAACACTCTCTGTGGATTAAATGGATGTAACCCAGCTCCCCGCCATGCCGATTCGATATTTTGATGATGGCATACATCGGCTCGAGCTTTAATATATGCCTCCATCCATTCAATCTTTTGTATTCGTACAAGTTGAGCTTGATTCAAATCAGAAAGTGCTGTGGTGAGCCGTTTTTTCAATGGACCGAAAACCGCAACATCAAGTGGCTGAAGCAAATGCGAGGTATGAGGAGGAAGTATAAGAAGTACAATTCGATTTTGAAGGCAGTGAGCTATAAAGCTTCCACTAATATGAGAATCGTGGCCATCGCAGATGAGAAGCCGATATTTGCCATCTGCTTTTGCACGAGTTGCAGGTTCGAAAACGCGTTTTAGCCATTCTAATCCATGAAGATTGCTTGTCCAGCCCTTTATATTTGCTGAAAAGAACCAGCTACCAAGAACTTCCTTCGGAATCCAATTTTGAAGGACGTTTTTACCTTTAAAAATCCCGAGTGGTGGAAGAATGGATCCATCCGCACAAATACACTCTACCATTGAAATCCACTCTTGACGGCCTGGATATGCTTGATGTTTTGTACGAAGTGTAGAATCGATAATAATTCGGGTTGATTCCATTGTCCCAATTGAATGTCCAGATTCATCCATATTGTATTCGTCTTTCTTCTCAATTCCATAATCCTGAATCGCTTTTTGATACGCGTCAAACCAAGTACTACATGTTTCCCTGGTTGCACCATCCATTCTTACAGATTCAATTCGACGGCCAATAACAACTGTAAGATGAGGATGTCGTTTGATAAATCGTGGAACCCATTCATGACCAAGAAGGTGTTGTGGTGGGAGTTCAAGGGAGTCAAATGAGGGGCAATCCAAATTATAAGTCCGTTTTGAACGTAACTCCTCAGCCAATTCTTTTAACAACTGATGGCCTGGTGAATAACCGCTAATTGTCAATTGCTTTATCCACTTAAGAAGTACATTCTCTTGTACAGCAGAAAGTTTCTGTTGCGATTGACGTGCTTCAGAACGCGATGAACCCCCTTTGACACGTCGCGTCACAGTATCTTTAGAAAGCCCCAGTTCTTTTGCAGCTTCATATGAAGACTTATACTTTCCATTTTGAACTCCTAATACTGCTTCAGCAAGTCGAGATTCCATTTCCTGCACTTTTAAACTTTTTCGACGGACCATTGTTGAATTGTTGCTTTTTTGATGGGGTGGTCCCCCACAATTAGACGCATTACGCCATTAGACGCATTACGCCATGACTTACGTTATTGCCGACTTTCTCGCCATCATATATATTATTATGATGATCTACAACATGACTAGGGAAAAGATACTCTCCATATTTTTTTTGGTACGGCTGTAAGCCGCAATGGTATTAGCTGGCTGAGAGGCTAATTTGTGTACAAGTGACCGTTCGGTAGCACTATTCAACTCTCTATTATTCGAAAGATTGAGGGCTAAAAGCTCTGCTTCATTCATATTTTGACTGAGAGCAGGAGTACTAGCAGATGGTACTGATTTAGGTACTCTTCAGCCTCTGCTATTAGTTCTATGATGTACAGAAATGATGCTATTGGAGGAGAGGGGGTGGTACAAGTAGTAATTTGGTTGGAAGTCATGATGATTGATGATAATTTGGGATGTTTATAGCTCTACACTAATCTATAGGGATAATCTATAGATTTAATAACTGTAATGACACAAAGGGAACAATTCTACGATCATTTTGAAGCAAGGAATGAAAGAATCAGGTGGAAAAGTGATAGGAATGATGCTGTCACTTCAAAGAAGAAGCCCATTTTGAAGCATTCCAGAGGTGGAAATTAGAATAAAAAATAAGTTCCTTAAGTTCTTTCAATAAGTAGAATACTATACAATGCAATCAATCGTTCCCTCTTCTTTTCCACCAATTCCATTTCTTGTCTATTCTCTTTAAACAACTCTTCAATATCTTCTATCGAAGAACTCAAGAATACATTCTCATCGCTGAGGTTTTTGCAGAATGACGTTCTTTGCCTTGTATGTCGACTAGTCAGTGATATATTATCTTGGCTTTCAGATACTGTTATAGATAAGTAAGAAATTATAATAAGCAACTAAAAAGGACTTACTGGAAATTGAATTAGATATTTCAGAATGCTTATGCTTCTTATTTGATAATATAATTGAACTTTCTATTATATGTTAGATTAGCAAGATTAAGAAAAGATTCGAAGATTTACTAAAGGATAACAGACTTTGATCCTTTTGTACCTTTCTAATAGTCACCAATAAAGCTAATTCCTCATCACTCAACTCGGTTAAATCAATGATAATAGGGTCTAATAGATGCTGCACATATATAATCGACTGCTCTGTCTCTACCTTGGAAGGTTTGGATACGATAGCCTCATCATCAACCATTTCTGATGTTTCCGGGTCCTTCAAAATAAGCACTGACTCGTGAGCAGTTCTATCCAACAATCCCGAGATCAGCGCCTCCAAAAGATTAGGGAGAGACTTAGATTCACAAATACTTTCACTGTCGACAATTCCAGTAGCTGCCGGGCACATCAAAACAGAGAGTTTTGAAGAGGTCTCCGCCGATAAGTCCGAAGGTACTTTCATGATTGAATCAAGTACGCTAGGTGTAGAAGGCTCAGCAAGATCTGGCGATTCTTCTTTCCCTGATTGAACATTCTCTTTGTCAAAGAACTCGATATGAGGATAAAATCCCTCAAATGATATATCCATATTTGCATCTGCAAAGTACTCATCAAAATCAAAGTTCTCTAAGAGCTCGTTGTTAGATTGCCAGGAGTCGGCTACGTTGTTGTTATCGTTCTTGAGCTTTAAGCGTTGATCTATTAAAGTCATAACGATAGGAGGGGTTGAAGTCATAATGATAACTTGATGAGTTGAGATAGAAAATACTTTGATTGAAAAGAAAGATGAATGAACAATCTCAGAACTGGATACAAGTCACCTTTTATACCCGTTCTCTCTCAAGGATTGCCGAATATCGGGGGCTCATACCATGATCTCCTTAATCTTTGTTGAGGCAATGTGTAGTATACTCTTCCCAATAAACTACTATCTAGAATGATGATAGGATGGCGGAAAATGATCCAGGATCTCTAATTAGAATATAAACAGGGAAAATATATATATTGATACGCCTCTTGTATAGAACATGAAGAGAATATCAGCTAGGCAGATTTATCTTGTTATAAATACCTGTCCGGTTCTATTTTGTGCTTCTTAATTTTGTTCCAAGAATCGTTGTGTCAATCTGTCGTTGGGTATATTATCGGGAAACATGGATAAAATGGCCTTTGTTGTATATATATAAGCATGTTCTTTCAGTACAATGTTCTATACTTCATATTCGTCATCGATAACACACAGGACCCTTTCTTATCGTCGAATCATTTTAAAGGTATAAACATTGTTGTTATCGTTGATCCAGAGTTCTTCCCTAATATCATTATATCAAACCACATCTTCAAACTGAAAACCACCTATTGATCATTCCATCATACAGTTATCATTCTCCAGGCCACGAATATCACCCATATCAGCCGTTTCTGCACATAATGTACAGAGCTAATCAATGTTAACTATACAGGACCGTTTTTGATTTGTTACTACTTCCCTGATCACTATGATAACTATTGTAGCAATTAAAAGTATATCCAGCAACGGGGCAGGGTCAGCCAGCAAGATGGCCCACAACTTATATCTATGCCCTACATCGCCTATAGTATATTCGCTTTTGAGAACTTGAACAAGGATTGAAAGAGGTGTGGATGATAATTCTACAGATTAAGGAAGGGCGAATAAGACAGAGAAATCTGAAGTAAACAAAAACAAAGCAATATTAGATTTTATTAGACCTATGTTTTATATAGATCAATCCATTCTCCATACTTACATCGAAATCTCTGAGAGAGCTTCAGAATCCCTTGTACAAGGCTTTCGCTCTCATACTTGTTTTGGCGTAAGGGGAGGTTCTGGGTCTACGAAACCATATCTCCCTTTTATATCTGTTTTGGCATTAAAAAGAGAGAAAAGAGAGGAGGGGAAATGTGGATTTAAAGTCTTCTGTAGCCGACCTTTCTTTTGTGCTTGTGTTACTAAGACTTCAGGTAACCTTCCCCTACCCTTAGTTTTACCTTCGGCCATATTTTTCTTTATGTGGTACTCATCGTATTCATTCCCGACTACCATTAATGGTTATAGGTTCTTCCTGACTTTTGAGGGCCAGGAGCGAAAGTGGAGGCGCCGGCATTAGGTATATGGTGATGATCGTCATCGAATACATTAGTGCAAATAATAGGTCTTTGAGTGCTATATTAAAGGCAGATAAACCAAAATCAAAAATGGAGTATTCTGCGAAAGAGGTTATCAAGGGTAAAGGAACATGTGTTCGGGAATGTAAGAGTGCTGTGCCAGAGGCAAATGAGCTCGAGTTTAAGTCAGAAATATCACAGATGATCGAAGCGCCAGAGCCATAAGGGGTACCAATGATATTGATGATCTAAAGTACAGATTGTAGAAAATAGATTGCTACAGATGGAATAAAAGGTTGTTGCTCTATTCCTGCATTTGAATAGGCTCCTAAAGGCAGGCATTGCGATTAGCCACTATATATTAGCTAGTTTTCGTTGTATTCTTGGCGTAATAGAAAAGATAACCTACCATCTGCTAGTAGATATCGAGTAACCTTTGCATCCTTTCACAATATATAGCAAAAGTAGTCGAAGTAATTTGATTGATAAGAACACGTTACACATTGGCCAAATATCTTTCTCAAAAAAGCAAGAAAGTTAGAGCCATTCATATTTCCCATAACTATTCTTGCTCTGCCGCTTATACTAT
The DNA here is from genome assembly GCA_025389085.1 of Sclerotinia subarctica. Classification (NCBI taxonomy): domain Eukaryota; kingdom Fungi; phylum Ascomycota; class Leotiomycetes; order Helotiales; family Sclerotiniaceae; genus Sclerotinia; species Sclerotinia subarctica. Next base: position 868,907 of record QRFI01000004.1, on the reverse strand, counting down.
TGCCATCGAGGAATGACTAGCACTATCAGTATTAGCCGGTATCTGTCCAATATTACTATAGATTGCTTTTGCTTCGCCGAATAACCTATTGTCTGTATTGCTCCATCCGTTGCTGTCTGGGAGAATGAGAGAAATTGAAAAAAAAATTGCCATTTGCTACTCTTCTTTTTGGGTTATGATTTGTGTGTCCTTCTCATTCACTGGCTCAGACGTTAATAACTCCTTCAGACGTGTATTCACAACCTGAAGGTTGATAGATATCTTGCCCTCGACCGCCGCCATCTTGGTTTCAAGCGCTTTGAATGGTTTTTTGTTAGTGGATATAGACATACTGTGTAATTGATTAGCTGATAATCTTTTTGGAAATTGTTCATACCTTACAGTAATGCCATATCTAATGCAAGAGGAAGACTCTCTTTCCAACCAATTAGCCTCGTCCGAGAATCATGATACCTTTGTTTTGAAATGTAGTTTGATGCTATCCCTAAAGCTTCTTCTGCTATCTTGAGAGTGTTTAGAAAGTCTCTCTATCTCATTCTTAAAGTCTTTATCGCAAGGTTACGCTTCTCGAGAGTTGGTTTCGCTTGCTAAAAGTATACAAGCTGGTTTTCGGATAGTCTCGTACCACGACCATCAAGATTCGTTTTCATTTATTTCAAAATTTGACCGAGGATTGGGATATACTGATTCATATCTTGGAACACTTAGGGATCATCCTGGTTTGTTGAGATCCGCAAAATGTGTTGCTGTTAGAATAAACAAGGCCAGCGACTGTTATAATGCCTGCAATGATATTGAGAGGATTATTCATTGTGTGTTCTGATAGAAAATCGTATGGGATGATGGTTCAAAGAGTATGTCCAGATAACAAGAGATGGATGAGGTGCCAAATGCGCACGGTCCAGAAGCACTAACGTGGTTCGCACAACAGGACACAATCGATATCGAACCTAGGATAATTAAAGATCACGTGAAAAATCGGTTAATTAATAATGTGTTGTTAAAACAACTTCATATACAGAGATCCTAAATCACAAACCAATAAGCTTCAGGATGGCAGCTATATAGGAGACCAGATTAATCATATCACCCCCGACCCAGGAGATACTGAATCTAATTCATATAGCTGCAATGGATATTTGGAACGATGTAAACGCTGCTACTGAAATACCACTAACAGCACTTCCACCCCGGGAAAGCTGTAAAGAAATCCAAAGAGAATTCAGAAATAACCATCAACGCCTTGTATGTTATCTTTCATACTGTATATCTTTCATAATGTATATTATTCATAATGTATATTATATATCTATTAACCTCTTCGCTACTGTACAGGTTCGTCATGGGAACAGTTCAGCCGCCGCTCAAATTTTGGATCCTGCTCGAGTTGATGTAAATGATTGGGTTCCTCAGACCTTCGTTATGTTTGAAGGCTCATTTGGTATACCCCCAGGAACTGTAGCTGTAGCGATACCAATTATCAAAGAGATGGACCCGCTCATCGAGTATTATTGTGAAGGGCAGGTCGTTACGGTCAATTGGACAATTGGTGCTATGATATACATACAGAGAGGTTCTTCTTTGGCCTCAGATAGATGTGGAAAGACCACCTTCATATTCTTTCTCTTTAAAATGAAATGATTTAAAGAAGTCATCCATCTGAGCCGTTTCCATCATCAAGGAAGCTACGTTTTCGCATCGTGCAATGGTCGGGGCGGGGAGAAAGAACAGCTGAGGGCCGAAAATCATTTTCTCCGCGATGTCGATTGATTGTTGAAGTACTATTCACTAGTCAATGCTATGGCCAAAGGGTATATACCTATGAATCAACAATTTACCTAATGATTTTTTCCTTTCATATATAGTATTACAAGTTGCGAGTTGTGAACTATATTTCGATTGATATATTCCAAATCTCTGAACCTCATTTGAACAATATCCCAGATGTTTCAAAATCTCCGAGCAGATTGAAAATGCTATTTCGTCCGAGGATTGTCGCTGCTCGTATGTTGTACCCTTTTCTACCCCATGAAATATTATTGATATATCGGGATTCTGTAGGCTGTTATGGGATGTCCATCTGTGATTAGGTCAGCACTCAAATCATCAAAAGATACATATAATTCGCCTTACTTACTTTCGCAAATCTCTTGGATTAAAGAAGATGAACATTCCAAGCCAGAAACTATAAAATCTGAAACTTCTACGCAATGTTTTGATCTGAGATGATGTTAAACCACTAGAATTGGCGATCCGTTTGTAGGCAGCCGTCGCTCGGCCATGTCCATGGGAAGTTCTAGTCTCGTTTGCAATGATCTGTTGCATCATCATACTTATCAACCACCCAATGACAATAATTTCGGCAAAGGTCATCCATTCTTGATGTTGTTGTTTGCATAATTCATAATAAGTCCGAAATAAACGACAGAAAAGATCAAATGAGGACAAATCTCGAGGTATACCCCTTAGAGTATGTTGGACTGTCTGTACAATAACATCTTGATTTTCAACCCATTAGTTGTACTGATAGTTGTGATCAACTGATAGCATTGTTTCAATAAGTTTAGCGCGATCAGAAGGTATCGTTGTGTTATCATAATGCAGAAAGTCATCCATCTTTCAAGAATTGTATTTTAAGTACCTAGGAGACCTTACTGAAACTGATTGAAGTTGTATTGTGATTGATATTACCCCTATTATATATCTAGCGTAAATTCCCGATTTATCATTATTTGTCATAGAAGCATGAATAGTTGACTGGGGTTTAAGAGGTGCATGAAATCAATTGCGGATCTGCTCGGGCGGTAAGGGATAAGATGGTTTTTTTCATAGCCGAGATTCCCGTATCTTGTACAACTTGATATCTTATAAATTTTTTTATTTATTAAAATAAAAGTTATTAAAATTAAATAATAATTAAAGTAAAAACTTAAATTATTATCTCAGTCGTAGTGCTTGTCCCCCCGAGTTTAGTGGCCTCCGCTTTCAACATCTATAAGAATCGCACTCCCCTCTCTTCGATCTTCTGTCTCTTTAGTTCTCTTCCAACACCTCCTTGTTCGGTCATTCAGACTTGACTTGCGTTGTAAGTCCGTTCACGGATGGTGGGTAACAACAATTGGGGTTGATGCCTTCAAAGCATATATTAAATGAGATGAATTCCAAGACGATCAATATTCTCCGGTAGATTCATTATGAAAATGTGTTCCTATATTGACTGGGAAATTCGACAAGTATCAAGAATAAATCTTTTATCGGACGATCAAGTCTTCGAAGAATTGAGAGATGTAATGAATGGGCATGGGTATTCTTGGTACACCATCGCTTATGGGCTTCAAGTACGATATCGTCGCAGATGTTTAAGATTGGAACATTTCGAGCCAGGAAATATCGTATACGAGTGGAACGCACTTTGCGACGAAAGACTTGCTTGGAAATATCATGGACGTTTATCATTCATGAGTCTCAGGTTCAATCGTGTATACTTAGTTAACTTAAAAACCATTCCAAATCGAGCGGGGTTAGGATTCGAAGGTAAATACTAATTCGAGCTTTTCTGATTAGCTTACTAATCTTCTTTTAGCAAAACAGATAACGGAAAATAATATTGAAGCTTTGCTTTTCCAACTTACTGTCGGGAAGCCTGATTATACGATATATGATGGACAATTTGGAGGTGAAGAAGGAGAGAATATAAGGTTGGAGTTGGGTTATTTTTATCACAAGGGACCAGAATTCAGGGTTGATTATATTATATGAATAAGTGGAGTATTGAGTTGAATTTATAAATGAAGGAGTAAAATAAGGAAGGTATTAATTATCGAAGGAAATTCTACACCTGATACTTTCTTTTTTTAAGAAAATATATGTAATTATAGGTCCGGACCGGATTTCCTAGTCATCCTCTGGATGTTGCAAGTCTTGAATTATGATGAGAATTAATTGAGCTTTGTCAACTTTGTTCACACCGAATCCCAAGAATCACAAAGTTTGATCAGGCTACTTTGATTCATTTGAAAGAGGATTTGATGATTGAGTGGGAAAAGAGGAAGTCTCTTGTTTTTAATTCTTTAGTAAAAATACAGAGTCATAGATTTCAGACCTTTCTACTTCAAATGTTATGCAAGGTAAAATGTTTGTTTGTTTTGACTCGATACACTATATACATCCACCTATCTAAATAATCTCAACTAGTAGCAAAGTGGGCAAAGAGTATAAGGCTGACTTTTTGCTGAAGATACAACAATCACAACCCCCTTTCCATCTTTGAAGATCGAAGAGATCATCTTTGGATAAAGAAACACAGTCCTCGAGGCCGGCAGTACGATCTCCAATTCTTCTTACACAAGGCTGAATTATAAACCGGAGTTCCACCAACGCAGTACATTCCTTCAATTGCTTCTGTAAAGTATAAGCTTCAATTGCTGTTGTCGTCTTCGGTAAATCGCAGGCGCATTCTGTGCCAATTGCATGCGTATACCATTCAGGTGACGACATATGGATAGTGATTTTCTTCATGATTTTGACAGTAGTACAGTTCATAAACGAGTGTGGAGTGAACGAGAAGATGGCCTCTCTGTAGTAAATTGAGACTACCGTTCGAAACAGGACTTTCGATATCTTCCATCTCTCAAGCATAGGGTCCAACTTCCCATTATTAGAGTTGATGGTCTGTATGTTCGGCATGACTTTCTCGAGAATATTGGACCAAATCTCTGCAGGGAGGGAAAATTCTCCCTTTGGCTTTTGGAGAATAAAACGTTCTTCTGCACTACAATAAATGATTAGCTTGTTACATTTGTTCACTTCTAGGTGCTACGTACAATCTCAATCGTCTGACAAGCGACATCAAGTTCGATAGTTCATCTGATTTAGCATCGTTGATGGTTGATACTACATCCTCCAGGAATTTCAATCGATTACCAATGCTCAGTACTTCTTCAGTTACCTTTTTCATTTGATTCTCCAAGCTGTCTAATGTAGGAGTGCACGAAAGGTAACCCGGGGGATTCAATCTTGTATCACTTCTCAAAGCTAGTCGATGCTCAGTATCTTTTCTCACGTTGAGTCTGAATTCCATATCAACGTAACGGTCTGCTGATAACTCAAACATTTCCTGATATTCCCGTACCAGCTCTTGCACGACATTGTACGCAACCATGTATTTGGCCATGATTTCCTTCGAGTTCTCAACACGACATTGCAATGAAGAAACCGAACTTTGTGAAAAATCCTATTCGGTGTCCTCACTCGTGTAAGATACATGACTCAGAATACCCATCTTAATCTCTTTGCGATGGCAATAATTTCTGTGATCTGCGTTTAAACACAAATCATAGGAGTTGTATGGCGCCTGGTTAAAGGGAAGTGCTGTAGGTCTTGGTCCTGGCTCATAATCTGCGAACCGTTCGCCGAATCCCTCATGATAGCTGCCATCGAATGTATTGTACTTTGCGTCGTTCTCGAGCCAGCGAGAAAGCTCTTTCTCGGCTACTAATTTATATCTTTTGTTCTCCAAAAGAGAAAGGGAGAGAATTAGACTTTTAGTCGAAGGAAGACTTTCCGTCGCTACACTTTACAAAAAAGCTTCCAAGCCAGTTCGTAGTCTTTCTCGAGAAAAATCCATGTTTGAAAGTAATTTTTGGTTGTTGTTGATTTCGATGAATATAATGATAAGTAACAGAACCAGAAGTGAATGAGGAAGGTCTACTTGTGCAGCCAGAAAGTATAGAACCATCCACTTTAAGTACATACTACAAGGCGAGCAGTGGCCTATATTTAAGTGTATGGTTCTGCACTTTCTGATGGCACGAGTGATAATAACCAGGGTTACTGACCTGGCCACCATGACACGAGCTGCAGCAGGGGTATGATTTAATGTAGGGATCTTGAGCATGAGGGGATACTCTTTTCTTGTAGTCTTATACGAATACAAATCGGATCCATAGCTCCACTTTGATCATCATGTTTTTCGTACTTCGGTAAACCACTCAAAATCTTCTCTTATATTCACAAAAGTTTCAAATTTATAGGCTCAACGCTTCAACTATTTTTATCAACTTCACATTCTGAAAGAATAAAGATATCATCATCAACAGGTTCATTTGATACTTTTCTAAGGAAATCCTTCAGCTAGCGATTTGAGGAAGATAAATTTAGTTGGATATTATCAACCATTCTATAAAGCTCAAAGATACTATTTCTAATGAGTTAACTTGATATATTGATGAAAGGATTGTTTATCTAATAATATCCCAAACTCATGACTCATGGCGGGTTATCAACCTGCGAGATATACAGCTCTCCTGAACCGCATTGGCAGACCCTAGAACAAAGCGAATTAGACTAGCTATATGGAGCTTGTTGGTTACATCCGCAAAGATTACCTTGATTGGAATAAATAAGGGTATCTCCGAGGCAGACTATATACTGGTGTGTCAGGGCTGCAGATACTTCCTTCCTAATTGAGCAACGTTATATATCCGTAGATTAGACAAACAAAATTGAAGGTAGACTTTTGGATAGAAAGATAAACTTTCCAAAATGGTATCCTGACAACAAGGAATTTTCATAAGTTTTTCAAAAGATTCCTGAACTTAATCCACTATCTCCTCTTTATCAAAAACCTATATTATTGTTATAGACATAATCCTCATTACCCAATTCTTTACTTTACATTAAAAGTCAAATCTCTTAGCATAATACAATGAAAATCTTATTTAGTATATTGAGAGGCGTGTATATTAAGAACTTCCTTTGCATTTGTATCATATATATTAGAAATCATATAAGCGAATATGGTAAAATCTTATATCAAGGAGCGATAATTAAAAGCAAGGATATCTTTCCTCATTCTCCTTCCTACATATAATCTTTTAGTATTATATTTCTTGAGTACATATAAAACAGGGCTTGCTATTTGTGAAGAGGATTCTCTGATCCATCTTTTCTTTAATGCTTCATCAATGTATTCCTTAAGCGTCCTTAGTTCAGGCTCCGACATCTGATAGATTGGCCCGAATGGAGGCGTCTTGCCTTCCTGCAATACCACCCCGTGGTCCAATGGCTTATGTTCTGGTAAAGCCTCATAGCCCTTTATTTCCTCGAATAGTTTCTTGTACTTCTGGTATTGTCCCGGTATTGATGCTTCTTCCTGTTTATTTACAAGGGTGTTTTCAAGCACTTCTTCTGCTTATTCTTCATTTGTACAGGAGATCACCTTCCTTCACCGTTAATGAAGGACCCTGGACTGGGCGCCCTAAGTTGATAGAATTGTTCGCCTTCAATTCTCCATCGCGTGTGTACAGCCTCGCAGGCTCTAACGTATCTCGTAGATTGCTTTTGTTTGGAAAGCATACAGCTTCTGTAGACCAATCGAGTTTGGAGTTGTGCGCCTTCAACTAGGTTATTCCCAAAATGATCTGTTGATTCCCTAATAGAATAATATCAAACTAGATAACCTTCTTATGCGAAACTATACTTATCCATACTAAAAGAGTCTCACTAGAAATTTTGCCGTTTAATCCGATTAGTTGTCCGCCTATTAGCTGGAATTTATAGGGTCTCTGTTTTGTCTAGAGATATACCTTAAGTACTTCACAGTTCCTGGTGCAATAAAATTTACCATAGCTCCTGAACCGATTATAGCTCAGATTTGTCGTCCATTTATCTTGGCATCGCAGTAAATCTGTCCTGTGTTACGAGGGTAGCCGTCTAGATCACGTGGAAGTGCTCTAGGCTCTCGAGGTAGGTTTATAACTAGGCGTCAAGCAGGGACTTAAGTAATGATAATAACGATATGCTATTCGTAACTAATAGTAGAGTATACTATATGATTGATCTTGAGCACGAAGCTCTACATTTAATGAAATCCCATTCCTTATATAGATCTTCGTTTCTTGGTCGAATATCGACTTCGATATTCGATCTCGTCGAATATCGATTTCGACGATCGATCCCGTCGATTATCGACTTCGATCTTCGATATATCATGTGATTTGATACTATATATGCCTGAAGCTTTCTTGTTTGTGTATTCTGATGGTATGTGCACCTACGATCCTCAGGTGACCATAATCACATACTAATATGGTCAAATCGTATCTTATTTGCACATGGCCTTAGCTTATACAAACAAGTCAGCTGTTACCTTCGTAACATCCTGCTTGCCCCATAATGTTTAATTGTTGGTTTGGACCAATTTGGTTAATTTGGTCAATTTGGTCAATTTGGTCAATTTGGTCAATTTGGTCAATTTGGTCAATTGGAGCCTTGCTTGGCTCGCTTTCTCTTAGGTAAGCGGCGTTGCGACCCTTCCTGATTCTGTCATCAAGTATGTCCTTCCATTTTGTATTACAACAATTGCTAGCTATTACCTTGAGTAGGCGGTCTATCTTGGGGGGTGGTAGTATGGTCTAGGTGTTGATTCGGTATTCATCTCCTATCTTTCAATATAGAAAAAGGTTGCGATTTTGTAACGATCTGGTACTCTCTAGGCAATTGATGCCTTAGATTTGTTGGTTGGTATATTGTAGGTTAAGGATGTATCACTAAGTATTCATTCAGAGGTGAAGTCGTTACTAGATCAAGTAGAATGTAGGTAAACTAATTGATAACAAAGTTGAGCATGAAGCTCCTAAGTTATGAAACTAATTAGAATATATATTATTCTGTTTACTATGCTAATTGCTCTGGTTCACCTGGCTCATTGACTGATCACATGACCGCTGTGAAAGGGAAAGATTATAAACTGGCTGTTATCCAATGAAATCCTCCCAAGGGTTCTCCTATGATTATTTAATCATTGAGCCTAAGGTCCCTTGATCATATAACCATATGATTCATGACAGATTTCTATCGTCCGTAATGGGGTGGTGATAGCAAACCTCCCAGATTTCTCCTTTCACCGGTCCTTCCAAGTGCTTGTGACTGGTTCTCTCAGCAAACGAGTTGTTAGTGGTAACCCTGTACCACAGAATCCGATATTCATCGATGAACTTCACCTCGTAGGATTCGCCTTCTTCCGCATCGGTCACGCTGGCGTCCTCGTCCATCGTTCCCTCGTTGGTATCTGCGAACTTCCAGATACGACGGTTCCATGCGTCTATCCCATGGATAGTCCATAGTTCTCCGAGATTAGGGCTTCGGTCAAGCCATTCGAGGTTCTCTTCTACCTCTGGTTCTTCTTCGATATAAGCCGGCGATTGCTTTGTAGGGAGCTCGGTTGTGCTGACTGCCCATAATTGAGGGATAAAGGTGGCATTAAGTTGGCCCTTGTCGAACTTCTTGTTGAAGCCTCCTCTTCCTGGTGTCTTATCGCTCTGACAATCCCTTGCCTGATGGCCTGCCTTGCTACACTTGAAGCAAAGCTTTTCCTTGCGCCTTCACTCTACCTCTTCCTTATATAGTTTATTCCTGAATGTCGCGTTCAATTGCATTGGATCCTCGTAGGACTGTTTGTTGTCTCGAGATCTTCCCCCATTCTTGCGGTATTTCCCACGATCTCGGTTGCCGTGGAAGTTGGAAGATCGGTGTTCTTTTTGGTATTCGTAAAGCATTTCGTCCATCTTAACAGATTCCTCGATTAACTTATTCAGGTCTTCTCAACTGCAATTTCGATCCAATTCTAACCTAACTTCTGCCTTGAGCCCTTTCCGATAGTGGTTCATTGTTGCGTTTTCTTCCCAACCAGTGGTACCTATGTACCTCCTGAATTCCACAGTGTACTTGATTGCTGACATTTTTGCTTGAGGCCATAGATCTTGGACTCGGCGCCACGCAATTCATTGATATTCCCGAATACTCGCCGTATTTCTTTCTTAAACCCTTCGAATTTCCTAAAAATGGTCTGAATGGGATACAATCGTTTCTTAGGCTCGCTCAAGTTGGTGAAGTAATTCTTGAGGTATGGTTGGATCCACTTAGCAGCTTCTCCTCTAAGGTAGGAGGCAGCCCAGATGCTTTTGTTGGCGTCATGGTTGAACTTATCCTGATTGAATTGGAAGTAGATCTCAAGTTGAAGCAAGAAGGTTTCTAGCTCTTATCGGTTGCCTGTAAATCGGTCTGGCATAGCGACTTTGAGAGCCTCGATGACAGTAATCTCCTTGGGGTCTTCGATACCTCCCATGGCGATGTCTCCGTCCTTGTCGGTGCTTTCGGGAGTGACCTGGTTGGTCGTGGCGGGGTTGCTAGACTGTGGTGTCTTGGAAGACATGATGTCGTTACTATCGAGTCGGTACTTGAAGCAGTAATGGTGTTCAAAGTGTTACGAGGGTAGCCGTCTAGATCACGTGGAAGTGCTCTAGGCTCTCGAAGTAGGTTTATAACTAGGCGTCAAGCAGGGACTTAAGTAATAACAGTAATGATATGCTATTCGTAACTAATGGTAGAGTATACTAAGTGATTGATCTTGAGTACGAAGCTCTACAGTAAAGAAATCCATTCCGATTATATAGATCTTTGTGTTCTGGCTCTAGTGGCTCTAATTAGATTACCTAGAGCCAGTCACATGACTATGCTGATCCCGTGATTTAGTTGTGTGATGCGGAATATGTTACCCGATGTAACACAACGTGCATTCCCTGTTGAGCTGAATGCTGGAGATGAGTAAGAAGTATGGGTACAAGGGCATAACTCCTTCATATCGTCGTGCTAGATCGGGTCGTCCCGTACCTTAGCAGCCAAAGCTTTAAGATCATACCACCCATCAGGTATTTCAGCTTTAGATCTATCTTTTATACTTAGTAGTCAATACACTGATAATGATATAAGTGATATTGCTGTCATCCATTTAAATCAAATAATAGAGGTCAGTCCGTTCACCAGTTTTCAAATCAGTGATGCGGACTTGTCCAAGAATAGCGCAAAGTGAAACTGCTCCAGACCTCAAATTGCAAGGAATCTCATAGCGGCTACAACATATCAGATCTCGTCTTATCAAGAACCTTCTTCTTCCAAGCTTGATCCACTTTGGAAAGCGTTCATTTGCCAAATGAAAGACTGACGTAATATAAAGTGGAGAACATTGGCGAAACTCACCTAACCTAGCCTGTATTGAACCATAACCCCACTATTGATAGCATCCCATTAGTGCTATACATAAATGATGGTTGTGCATATTTCAGCTTATGGATGATTATTCTACTAGGTGGCTATCTAGGCTTGGATTTGTTCTGGTATACTTATTTATCCTAGACTATAGGAAGGTTTTGTCCAGACAGAGTTCTGTACTGGGATAGTGCTTTTGGGTATTATAATCATATTTAAGGAAAAGGGAAATGTAACTATACAAGCCGTTCATACACCTTCATCTTTTTTTCCAAGGCTGAAGGTCCTCAATAGACCCTTGCTAGAATTATATAAGCTGATCTTTGCTATTGGAACAGCATCCAAATTTAGAATAGAGTGAGGAAGGTCCTAATTGGCCTTGACAAAACAGGAAATGTCCAAAATAGTATATTCCCGAATACTTGTAAATTACTCCTTTCAATTTTTCCTATAATAAGTCTTTTACTAAAGATCAGTCTTTTGAATAGGATCAGTCTTTTCATATTCTTCAATCTCCTAATATAAATTTAAATTTCCCTTATTATAGAAAAAACAGTTAGTTTATTACTCAGTGGCTGCATCACAGAGAAAGTAATTATGCTATTGGTAAAGAACCTAGAGCAGAAACATACCAAACAAGCGCTGATTTCATTTGGCTTTCAGAGACCATTGTTAAAGCAAAACATTGATGAGCATCCGAAGTGGCAAGAGGTTCATATGGAGTTGGGAGAGATATGGTTTCGATTGGGCGATACTGTTAAGAAATGGAATGAACGGGTTGAAGTTGAGTTGGGTGTAGGTAGATAGGTTGAATAAGGAGTGTTTTGGAAACGAGATTGCTTGATGGAATTAAAAGAGCAAGTTGAGTGTTACGTAGTAACAGTCAACCTGTCCATATGAGCTCAGACCCCGTGGAAAAGCAAACCGATTCACATACAAAATTGTATGGTAATCGGTTCGTAGGATCTCCCCACCCTCAGCAAGCTTGGACATATAGTCTGATCAAAGTCACGTGATGGACCCTGCATATTCAGGGATACAAATCGTAGGTCCATACGAATCGAAGGTCCACAAACTCTCAGGATCCAAGAGATCCAATGGAGGACGAAGGTCTATATAATCAGGATGGTTTCCTTTGTGTAGAGCTTTGTGTTTAAGATCAATCATTTAGTATACTCTACTATTAACGTCCGTTCCTGTGTAGCGAGACGCACCTTATCACGAGACAAATCACAGGTACTTCGAATTCAAGCAGCTCTAAATCCATGAAAGTATCAAATAATTTATATATTATCATTCTATATGTCTTGAATGCTTCTCTGGAATACTTCTAGCTTCTTGCTTCCGAAAATTTTCATCGTATTGTCGCCGTTCGTCTGAATCATGGATAGGCTCTGTTACGAGGGTAGCCGTCTAGATCACGTGGAAGTGTTCTAGGCTCTCGAGGTGGGTTTATAACTAGGCGTCAAGCAGGGACTTAAGTAATGACAATAATGAATATGCTATTCGTAACTAATAGTAGAGTATACTAAATGATTGATCTTGAGCACGAAGCTCTATACAAAGGAAATCCATCTTGATTATATAGACCTTCATGCTTATGGCTGATCAGCAGGATCAGTATGGATCAGTGCTGAGTTCACTGATCCTTACTGAGCCAGTCACATGATATAGATAGCACGTGAGAGTTCTCTTGTTACCCAGCGTAACAGGCTCTTACTTTAACACAATAGGACCTCTCCACCCGCATTACTATTATTAAGATCTTTCTTCATTTTGAACTTGTATAACGACTGGATATGAACTTTCACGTCTTATCACAATGCTGAGAAGTAAGTGCAAGTTTTGTGATGAGCTAGAGCATGCTATTTCATATGGCGTTGTCGCAGAGATGATACTTTTCCGACGAAGTAATTGAGGATATTAGTCAGCGATGGTGTAGTTCTAGCAATTTCTGTAAAAAATTTAATGAAGTCTGTGGCTGCTAAACATATGGTAATAGCGCTTGTGGCTTGATACAATCTCACCGAAGAATCCCGCTTCCCCGGTAATCTATAAATAGAGCAAAAAGTGGCTTGTGCAGAAATAGTCTACAACCTTGGATGTGTTCATAATTGTTCCGATCTTTTGATCCCACCTATAGCACCCCATTGCTTTTTGACTTTAAAGAAACCAGTGTTTTAACAACAAAAAGCAAAGTTCTCTCAGAATCCAGTTTGTATTGAACAAGGTCTCTATAAAATGAAGTATTCTTCCCAATTTTTATTTTTTTGCCTCAGACATATAAGTGGTTAATCAGATTACGCTACGACACAGCCTCATTAGCAGCGTTTGCGACGACGATTGTATGTCTTTCTTATACCCAATTCTTTAACATCTCAATCTTTAAACTTTTTAATCTTCAAAATCTAGACCTTCAAATCGAAGTGTTTACGAAAATTTGTCGAATCAGTGATACAAGTTGTATTTGTTACAATAACGTTTACGAACCTCCAGTATATCTTTTATACATCTCTTGCAACGCAAACCTGACAGCGAGATCGTTTTTTGCGAACCGACTAACGGCGAAGTCCCTCCTTACACTATACTATTGTATACATAGGGACCAAATGATGAGAAAGTTACCTTTGAGGATATCCTAAATAGTATTAGCGAGGTCAAGCCTGATTATGAGAAAATCCGATTCTGTGGAGAACAGGCTAGACAAGATGGACTAGAATACTTCTGGATCGATACTTATTATATCAACAAGAGCGATGATGCTGAACTCTCACAATCTATCAACTCTATATTTCGTTGGTATTGCAATGCAGTCCAATATTATATTTATTTGTTGAATATCTCTAAATATTCTATTAGTAATAATTATAAATGTATTCCGCAACTATAGGAATCGGATTTATAAAAGAATAAATGGTTCACTTGAGGCTAAACACTTCAAAAGCTTCTTGCCCTAATATCGATCGAGTTTTTTTTTCGGGAATGTGGATGGTTTGGTAATAAAGGTTCTCTAATAATCCAAATTGATAAGATAACTAATATTCCTTATATAACGTTTGAGAGACAATCGTTGTTTCGATTTAGCGTCGAAGAGTAATTGCAGTGGATACAACACCGTCAGACTACACTGGCAGAAAATAAAGTGTATTCCTTATTAAGCATTTTCGATATCTATATACTTCCTATCTATAGCGAGGGATTTATATGTGTATATAATCAGCTTCTAGACAAATTCTACAAGATGCAGAAATGTATCCAAGACTTACGTCTTTCCGATCCGCATAACAACAAAAAGCGTATTGAAGAAATGAAAGGCGATATACTATAGGGCTCATACAATTGGATCTTGGAAAACTCCGATTTCCGACAATGGCGCAACGATCAGCAGAGCCGGCTACTTTGGATCAAGGGCAATCCTGGCAAGGGCAAGACGATGCTCCTTTGCGGAGTTATCAATGAACTAGAGAAGTCTGGGGCTAAGCCGGTTCTTTTATCTTACTTCTTTTGCCAGGCTACCGACTCCCGAATCAACTATGCTACAGCCGTCTTATAGAGTCTGATCTATTTGCTTGTTGATCAACAGCCGTCTTTCATTTCGTATTGTAAGGGTTAAAACCCATATGGATGTTTGGGCCACAAATCTGATTATCGCACAACAGTCACTGCCATTCATCGTGATTCTGTTGTTTTATCACAACCCTCTGGGAGAACTTTTTTTGAATTTCCATATAGATCAGAATTCATGTAATACAGGTTGCTCTGACAGTCGGTCATGCGATATTGTAGGATCTACAGTAGATTCTACTATAGCTGGCACAATATCGAAGGGCGCTACAACATCTATTCTATACCCTTTAGCTAGTTTGTTCAGTCTATGTATAATTCAATAGAAACCAGATAATGTCTATCCCTGTGTAGCGAGACACCCTGTGTGCCGAGACAGACTAACGAAATTGAATGACTTTTGAGATAAATATATTGCTACATTAAGAGAAATAATGTGAAGAACATATTACGAAGTCTGAATATGAACATTTTTTAGTGTTGTTGGTTTCAAAGAGATAACTACTCTATTTATCTGATAATTAGGTAAAGTTATATTATTCTCTTTCTACTAAGGATCAATCTCTAGTTCATTTGTCTGCCATTCAAGTAATATTGCATGGGAAGACAATGTATTAGGGTGATTAGTACCTATAATCCTAGTCAGTAATAATACACATTCTTCCATAAGCTTAAGGGCCTCTTTATCTCGGCCAAGTCCCTTCCATGTGAGGGCAAGATTCTTCATGCTGGCCAGCGTGTCTGGATGCTCCTGCCCTAACACCCTCTTTCTCGTCTCCATCATTTGCACCCCCAAGTCTTCGGCCTCCTTCCAACGTCCCTGATTCTGGTATGTCGAAGCCAAGTTGGCTATACTGATCAGTGTGTCTGGATGCTCCTGCCCTAACACCCTCAAACTTGTCTCTATCACTTGCACCCCTAAGTCTTCAGCCTCCTTCCAACGTCCCTGATTCCAAAATGTCGAAGCCAAGTTGGATATGCTGGTCAGCGTGGATGGATGCTCCTGCCCTAACACCCTCAAACTCATCTCCATCACTTGTACATCCAAGTCTTCGGCCTCCTTCCAGCGTCCCTGATTCCAAAATGTCGAAGCCAAGTTGGCCATACTGATCAGCGTGTCTGGATGCTCCTGCCCTAACACCCTCTTTCTCATCTCCATCACTTGCACATCCAAGTCTTCGGTCTCCTTCCAACGTCCCTGATTCCGGTATGTCGAAGCCAAGTTGGCCATACTGGTCAGCGTGGAAGGATGCTCCTGCCCTAACACCCTCAAACTCGTCTTCATCACTTGCACATCCAAGTCTTCAGCCTCCTTCCAGCGTCCCTGATTCCGGTATGTCGAAGCCAAGTTGGCCATACTGGTCAGCGTGTCTGGATGCTCCTGTCTTAACACCCTCAAACTCATCTCCATCACTTGCACCTCCAAGTCTTCGGCCTCCTTCCAACATCCCTGATTCCAAAATGTCGAAGCCAAGTTGGCCATGCTGGTCAGCGTGGAAGGATGCTCCTGCCCTAACACCCTCAAACTCGTCTCCATCACTTGCACATCCAAGTCTTCGGCCTCCTTCCAACATCCCTGATTCCAAAATGTCGAAGCCAAGTTGGCCATGCTGGTCAGCGTGGAAGGATGCTCCTGCCCTAACACCCTCAAACTCGTCTCCATCACTTGCACATCCAAGTCTTCGGCCTCCTTCCAACGTCCCTGATTCCGGTATGTCGAAGCCAAGTTGGCCATGCTGATCAGCGTGGAAGGATGCTCCTGTCCGAAAACACTCTTGTGCCTCTCCATTACTTCCACAAACGGTACCTCAGCCTCATTATATCGTCCATCACTAAGGAGACACGCCCCAAATCTCCGCGACAGAGCAATCCGGGTTTCCCCATCTTTGCCAGCTTCATCAGACATTAGCGCATAACATACGTGTGGCAAATACGTCCTCCATGTAGTTCTATTTTGGTGGTCATCGTCTGGGAATACTTCCTCTAATCGTATAATCGCCCTTTCGGTCCATTGGGTGATCAGATCATTTTGCTGAAGCCAATTTCTCGTTGCGAGATGCACTAGTCGGTGAAGATCAAGAGCTTGGTCTGTCACTCGCTTAATAATAAACGAGTAAGCGTCAAGTGTCCCAATTGCATCTATCTCCTTTTTTCGAGACCTTCCTGCCGGAAGAAGAGACTGGGGAATATCCTTGGGGTCTATACACGCCATAAACGATAGGTAGTCGGCTGCAAGAGGGTCCCGATACCGTATCTGTTCAAACGAGATGAGCCACGTTGTAGCCACGGGGTTTTTTATATTATCGTATCTCCCGTCGTCTTCAAACTCCTCGCTAAGGAGATCAATAACATCCTCTTCTTGCTCTGCAAGGAGGGATAGATAATCCGCGAACGCAATCCCATTCTCGTTAATATATGCTGCTGCCTGAACAATAGCAAGTGGAAGGTATGTGAGCTCTTTTAGTAGGGCCGTTGTATCTGGTCTATTGTTAACCAGATCTGGATCAACTAAACACTTCTGGAGCAGCTGTATCGCTACGTCTTCGCCCATCTCTGGTACCTCTACGATATTTTGGTGTGCAAGCTTAACGGCAGTCTTTCTGTCGCGCGTTGTGAAGACGATACATCCTTGCTCACTTCGTGGGAGGCAGTCGATTAGACGGCCAGATCCTGACCTAGATACAGTGATCCACATATTGACATCGTCAGCATTATCGAAAACTAAGAGCCACCGACCTGCGCTTTCTTTGCTCAGATAATTTTGCACGAGTTTCTTTGCATCAGCCTTATCCTCGTCCGAGCCAGGGATCTTGAGTTGGCGGGCAACTTCTCGATATGCTTGATGAAGACTTTCCGTATTGGTTGCGGGTATCCAGATCACTAAGCAATCCTTATATCTATCCCTTATTCGATAGACAAGTTCAAGCAACAGCTGGGTCTTGCCTATTCCCCCGAGCCCTGTGATGGCAACTTTTGTCATTCGACCTCCTGTAAATAGTTTTGCTTCCACCTTGGTAAGCTGTGTTCCACGACCGATAAAGTTGAGATTTCTGCCGAATGGGACAATAAATAAAGCGGTATTATCTATAAAATAGTGTTTAGTATAGTCAAATCAGGTTAGATCTGCCATACCTTTAAGATCTTTCGGCTCGCTCTCGTTAGTGGAGAACAACTTGACGGTCATTTCGAGCCTTTTCAGTGCGACCTCCTTTCCCTCGCCATAGATTAGTGGCATAGACACCTTGCAGAGGCCTAACAGGCAGTAAGCCAGGTCTTCTTCTTCGGTTGTCTGGCGTTGTGCTACCCATCTTTTCCGCTCAGCGATACTAAAGTCAGAGAAAGGATCCCCTCGCAGAGCCTGAAATGGAATTTGGGTAATCTCATAAATTGGTTTTTCGAGTGACCTTTTGTCACCAAGTAGCTTGCGCTCTTGAGAGAAGAATTCGACTTCCGCTGGAGCAATAAGTTCTTGAAGTGTCCAGCCTCTAGTAAACCATCTACTACTCCGAAAGGCTACTTCCCATGTACTCTGGTTTGCTTGGACATATACGTCATCGCCAGGGGTCGATACATCCGTGAGATATACATAGCATTTCTTCGCATTTCGATACCAGCGGAACATAGAATTAATAGCCTTCGAAAGTTCAGTAAGATTCGATTTGTCAATACAACAAGTGTCCACCCAGAAATATCGAAGGCCATCTTTAGCCGCTTGTTCTCCACAAAACTTGATCTTTTCGTAGCCAGACTTGCTTTTCCCAGTACCACTCATTAGATCTTTATATGTGACCTCTTGATCTGTCCAAGTATGTGAAAGGATTGCGTAGGGAAGGGTATTATGGGTGGCAACATGGATCAGGCTGAATTCGCCCGGGCTTTTCATCTCTAAAAGATGCATAATTGCGAATGGCTAGGGATTTCGTGTATCTAAGGAAGTTGACGTAAGATCAAAATCACAATTTAAGACCAGAATGGAGTGTAGGATAAGATTATCCAACGTCAAGAAATCACAATTCTATATCAGGATGAAGTGTAGGATGAAATTATTGAATGTAGAGTAGCCCTTCGCGCGGTGGGGATGCCTGTAGCATGTGATGCATTTCGTGGCACAGCGTAATTGGAGCCTGTCTTCGAATTGTGGCTTAAGCAATCCATAGTCACAATGCCACAATTTAGACGTTGAGATTCAGTACAGCAAATGATTATTAGAGTGTATAATTTAGAGCATATAAAAATTTGATTATAGTAACAAATAAATCATAACAATATTAACTGGAAGGATGTTTTGAGCTATATTGGTTGAGGAAGAATGCACTTTAGTAATCTGGTGATGTTTATTTTTAGAACTGCTTACTAAGCAATATTTAACTTGTGACGATGCCGTGTAAGCGACCCGCAAGCTATAAGTACACGTGACTAGAATATGATCTATTTTATGTATTTAAGCACTTAAGGCCTTTCGATCCTCTTTCTTCTATAGTATTAAATTCTAAGGATTTTGCTAAGTCATATAAAGCTCTATTTATCACATAACTCAATTAAACATTATATGCTATAGTAAACCTATGACTGATTATCAAGGCTTATTTCGCCTAGTAGATTGTTACGACCAGTGCAGAACATATGACCATAGGGACCTTAGGCTTAGAGATTGGACGACCAATTACAATAGAGCCATATGCTTAGGGTCACAGGACCCGGAGGAGCGGTTGGATTCTGAGCGCTCCTAGGGCTCCTGAAGCGGACAGATCCTAAGGGCTCCTCGGGTTCCCGAGAACGAAGATCTATATAGTCAGATGGATTTCCTTAGTATATAGGAGCTTCATATTCAACTCAAATCTTCATTATATTTAGTAACTCAACTTACTCCGATAGTTACCAATTGTATTGTAGAAGCTTACTAAGCTATCAGCCGATTTTGGCCGAGCTGCTGCTCAGTGTTGGTAAAGATGAAAAGCGACACTGATTTCACTTCTGATGAACAGTATAATATTATTTACACCATGCTTTCACTTATGCTTCAACAGTATCCTCACAGCTTATCACTTTGCTATAGAACGATAAGCCTCTTCGATATTCAGCCCTGGAACCAAGGGGAATCCTGCCTTTGCAGAGGTGGACAGATCGCCAACGAATTCTATAATGACTTGATGACGGAATCATAAGGGTTGCAAGAGTACCAAGAGGAGTATGGTATCAGCGCGCCTGACCGCGATGACCTAGCAAAGACGTTGAGAGCAGTTCAAACAATGACAACATGGCAAGATAATAGTGTGCTCAGTGTGCTCGGCGACAAGAGGCAATATTACCCAAGATAATATAATAAGGGCACAACGATACCGGGCATAATAGTGGGTATAATGATGGCAAGCAATGGTCATTGCAGGGCATAACGGCAGAATCATGATACCAAAGGCTGGTACAACCTATTATATTAGAAACAAATGCAGATTAATATCAACTCTACTTTATAGCAACAAGTCTCGAAGCCAGTATGAGCTTGCCTCAACCAAGGATCAAGTCTATCAACTCTATTATTATATCGTACAGCAATCTCTTCCTTCACTAATACATCTGCGCCACTGGGGCTCTCCATGTTTCTGGCATAATCTCATCTTCTGTGATTGGTATCCCGCTTATCTGTACTATTGAGACTGTCACTGATGCTCGCGTCACCTTATTGGCTGGCTCAGACGGATCTTGTGCAGCGTTCTTGTGTTTCCGATTATGCTTCGCCGTATCTATGTCCTCTTCACCTACCTCTGGCTTACCCTTGCATTTCCGACCGCGTTTTTCCTTGCCTTTGGCTGCTTGGGTAGACTCTTTTACAGCATGCTTTGCTTGTGCTTCCTTAAGGTCCTCATAGCTCATAACCTTCGCCTTTCCTAGCACCAACGACCTCGTCGATCGTCGAACCTTAGCTTCGTTGTTAATTGTGGTCAGAAATTGAATTTGGTCAATTTGCAGGATGTTCTTAGCAGAGGATTTTTGGAAAGCTTTAGTATATTTCTGCAAGTGCCTTGCCAGGTTCTGTTTGCTCGTTTCATTCATCGTATGGGCATCGTGTTGGATAATCAGGTTCTGCAGTGAAATAAAGGCTTGTGCTGAAACTGGCGTCACAGGTGTTTGTGGTTCTATATCTTGCCAACAAGACGCTACCTTCACCTCATCGGCTTTTGGCATAGCTGGTTCAGCTAAAGGGGCAGGTATACTTCTGAGCACCCTATCTGGATTGAACGGGAACAAATCACTTGTAGCGAAACCAATCTTGATATTCTTTAGTATAAACACCCCCCTCTTTACAGGGCTATATAAAAAAATGAAGTGCTCCTTGCTGATCATATTTACATCTTTTTGTTCAAGTTGATCAATCTGGTTGTAATAAACTGCCTTGAATGGAGTAAACACTACTACATCACAAGATTAGAGTTTGTGGAAGGTATAAAAGAAGAGACAACATAAAAGAATATTGTTCTTGAAACAGAACTCTAAGATTTCGAGGGTCTCGTATATTCCAAAGCTATCGCAGATCAAAATATGTGGTTTCTTATTAGCTTGTTTTTTAATTTCGAAATCAAATATACACTTGAACCATTCTAAGTTAATCTTAGAATCAATATATTCAGAATCGGAGCACATATATTGCCATTTAGAAATAAAAAATATAATTCAATTGCTTCAATAAATACTCACTAACCAGATAATCATAGGGTTTAGATACCTACCATCACTACTAATACATTCAATCATAATCACAATGATATATTTGATTCATATGCCTCTATAATCTCGTATATTGTACTTATTTACAAGGACTTTGATAAAGCTTGGTATAGATAGCATCACTCCAGTCTTATCTATATTATACACATTTTCAGCTAAAACAGCCGGATCTTGTAACATATCTTTTATTACCTCAAACCAATATATAATCTTATAAGTATTTTTCTTGTAACAATTCCAGTCCAATACTTTAACTCTTCATATTGTGAATTCTGAATAATGTTTTTCTAAAGCTTTTATTCAATTCCAATCAAAAGACTTGAAGAATCTATTAGTGGTAAATTGATAATAGATAACTCTAAAGATTATAAAAGAAATAAACTTTATTCATATTAATTACCCAAAATTGTATATTTGTAGCAAATACTTAACAATAATATTTTCTTCATAAAATTTGAAATACTATTAGCCTCACATCTTTTCTCTTATCGAGAGTCTTCCACAAATATAATAATAAAATATAAAATATAGGATATTACCATGATCTGCAAGAGTATAGTATAATCTAGGCATGCCAGGAAGTATGCCTTGTATCAGGACTTGACTAGCTCTGTCCATATTATTTATAGAAGGAGATAAGAGACAGCGCTCCAACGCCCAGACACCAGCGTGCTACCACCTGCTGATAGAATATTCTAGAAACCTACATTTACACTACATATATAGCTATTATACACTATATATGCCAAGACCTGAGAATCATAGCTAAATAAAATATAGTGAGATCAGGAATGAACTTAGTAAATTTATAACTCGACTAATATATATTATTAAACACCAAAATATAAGACCATCTCCTCATATCGGAGTAACTCCCGGACTACATTATTTTCCTCTTTAAGTATCTTCAAAACTTGGAGCTATATTCTTTGGATATAGAACCTTTCCCCAAATGCTCCGAATTTAAAAAAACTCTAATAGTTGCGATCAAGCAAAGAGGAACAGCCAAAACGGAGATTGGTGGCGTCATTGAAACGATCGATAGTATAATCAATTGAACTGTTTTTCTTGTCTGTTTAGTGGTATCCCTAAAGAGAAATAGCTAAAGAAAATATTATATTGAAAGAAACTCTATAGACTTGCTAAGAAAAAAGTTATGATTCCAAAATTACAGATTTGTCTCGTTACAGGGTGCGTCTCGCTACACAGGGACGGACATTAGTTACGAATTCTATATCATCATTGTCATTACTTTAAATCCCTGCTTGACACCTAGTTATAAACCACCTCGAGAGCCTAGAGCACTTCCACATGATCTAAACGGCAAACCTCATAACATTGAGCCTAAAAAGGATTTTTATTTGTTTTGAGTTGATATAATGGCCTTTGACTTATTTCTTGAGCCTTAAACATGTTTTCTTATGAGTCCGGGACAAACACTATATTAAGGAGCGCAACCGGGTGGGCCTCACATATCACCTGAATACCCAATACCCTGATGGGTTTTGCCTCTACGGGACTGGCTCCGAAATTCACCCTCGACTTCGAATGATATTGGCTTTGTCTGCTGTACCTGCATCTACTGCTTTATTAATTATTACGAATTTATGAAACATATTTCGAAGGAATATTTAGACGGCCGTCAGGCTAACAAAATAAAAAATTGATAACACGGATCTCATCCCATCTTTACTTGCAAGATAGTATATGATTACTTTTGGGATTTCTGAGAAGATTATATCTACAAGGTAAAATAAGGCTGATATGCCGTCGCTAAGAAAAGTATGACTCAAATACAAAAGATGGAGAAGAGGCGGGGTAATATAATAATAATGGATTCGGGTGATGAGGGTATGGTGGGACAAGGATTCTTATTCAGGAATTATGGCCTAGGAAAAGCGATGCGACTCTTATTGGCTCTGAATTGATCAAAAGATAGCTTTTGTAGCCGGCATAATGTATAGATAGGCATTTGACTTCTGCCGGTCAATTTGAAAGTGAAGGTTAAATAAGCATCGGTTCTGTTTTTGACAATACCTATTTTAACGATGCCTATTTTGAATAATGCCTAATTTGTTTATATGATACGAGGTCTAAAAGAGGTTAGATACATTTGAAAAGATCTTATCCTTGTGGTGAATTCTCTTATCATTGCTTATTTCCGGCTTTCTTCGATATTAAAAGCGAAGAGGTCAGACAAATCTACTAAAGAAATCATTCTTATTTCGAAAGGTCTAAGTTGATAGAGACAAAATAGAAAGTGTCCAATGTAGCATAACTTTTAATCATCGTACTTCATACTTCTCCACATATTTTCATAATTCATAATTGAAATGAGATATCTCATTTTGTGGATTTGGGAGTTAAGTAAGTTTTACGTGACTAACAGTCTCCCACGCCCCACTGAAAATTCCAATCAGAGAGATGCCTCAGTCAATCAAACATTTCCTTAACCATTAGTATTCTATCATATGATATTCATACAGATCATTACACAATAGTAGTTAGGCTAACCAATTATATTATAGAGAATTTGGGGAACCTAGAGTGCCTTGTATTCTAGGAATTTTGTCCTGCGATACAAGATTAGATAGGACACTGGCCTTATGATTGAAGTAGTCCTAGTGTGATAACCGTGCTAGTACAATAATCCTAGGATATTTGTCCTAGGATTGGATTTGTCCTAGGATATTTGTCCTAGGATTGGATTTGTCCTAGGATATTTGTCCTAGGATTGGATTTGTCCTAGGATATTTGTCCTGGGATTGGATTTGTCCTAGGATTGGATTTGTCCTAGGATTGGATTTGTCCTAGGATTGGATTTGTCCTAGGATATTTGTCCTAGGATTGAATTTGTCCTAGGATTCCAGCAGATCCGCAATTGATTTCATGCACCTCTTAAACCCCAGAAATAGTAATCTACGTTAGGCGCTTAGCAAAAGCAATAACACAACTTCAATCAGCTTCGATAAGGTGTGCTAGGTGAAAGATGGATGACTCTCTACATTATGACGACGCACAATACCTTCTGATCGCGCTAAACTCATTGAAACAATGCTATCAGTTGATCATAACTATCAGTACAATCAATGGATTGAAAATCAAGATGTCATTGTACAAACAGTCCAATATACTCTAAGGGATATACCTCGAGATTTGTCCTCATTTGATCTTTTCTGTCGTTTATTTCGGACTTATTATGAATTATGCAAACAACAACATCAGGAATGGATGACCTCTGCTGCAATTATTGTCATCGAGTAGTTGATAAGTATGATGATGCAATAGATCATTATAAGCGAGATTAGAACTTCCTATAGATATAGCCGAGCGACAGCTGCCTACGAACGGATCGCCGAGTCTACTGGTTTTACACTATCTCAGATCAAAGCATTGTGTAGAAGTTTCAGATTTTATAATTTCTGGTTTGGAATGTTCATCTTCTTTAATCCAAGAGATTTGCGAAAGTAAA
The DNA here is from genome assembly GCA_025389085.1 of Sclerotinia subarctica. Taxonomy (NCBI): domain Eukaryota; kingdom Fungi; phylum Ascomycota; class Leotiomycetes; order Helotiales; family Sclerotiniaceae; genus Sclerotinia; species Sclerotinia subarctica. The sequence continues at coordinate 844,102 of QRFI01000004.1, read as the reverse complement.
TAAGGCGAATTATATGTATTCTTTGATGATTTGAATGCTAATCTAATCACAGATAGATGTTCCATAATAATCTATAGAATCCCGATATATCAATAATATTTTATAGGGTGGAAAAGGGTATAACATATGAGCAACGACAATCCTCAGACGAAATAGTATTTTCAATCTATTCGGAGATTTTGAAATACTTGGGATATTGTTCAAACAAGGTTCAGAGATTTGGAGTATATCAATCGAAATATAGTTCACATCTTGCAACTTGTAATACCATACATAAAAAGGAAAAACCATTAGATAAATTATTGATTTATAGGTATATACCCTTTTACTATAATATTGACTAATAAATAGTACTTCAACAATCAATCGATATCGCAGAGAAAATGATTTTCGGTCTTCAACTGTTTTTCCCCCCCAAAATGCCCATCGCACGATGCGAAAACATGGCTTCCTTAATGATGGACGCGGCTCAGATGGATTAATTCTCTAAATCATTTCATTTTGAAGAGAAAGAATATGAAGGCGTTCTTTCTACATCCATCTGAGGTCAACGAAGAACCTCCCTGTATATATATCATAGCACCGATTGTCCAATCGATCCTAACAACCTGTCATCTATCTATCTATCTAAAAAATCTCAACTGGTATCAAAGTGGCCGAGAAGCGTAAGTTTGACCTTTCTCTGGAGCTGTAACAATCGCATGACCCTTTCCATCTTTGAAGATCGCGGAGATCAGCTTTGGATAAAGAAACACAGTCCCCAGCAGCACGATCTTTAATTTTTGTACAGCATGGAATTATAAACCGGAGTTCCATCAATGCAGTACATTCCTTCAATCGCTTTTGTAAAGTATAAGCTTCAATTGGTTTTGTTGTCTTCGGTAGATCGCAGGTGGATTCTGTGCCGATCGTACGTCTTTGCCATTGATGTAACAATATATCTATAGTGATTTTCTTCATGATTTTGACGGTAGTACAGTTCATAAATGAGTGTGGGGTGAACGAGAAGATGGCCTCTCTGTAGTAAAGTGAGACTGCCGTTTGAAACAGGACTTTCGATATCATCCATCTCTTAAGCATAAGGTTCAATTTCCCATTATTAAAGTTGATGGTCTGTAGATTCGGCGCAAAGTTCTCGAGAATATTGGACCAAACATCTGTGGGAAGGTGAATTTCTCGCTGTGGCCTTGTGAGGATCAAACGTTCTCGTGCGCTACAACAAATGATTAGCTCGTTAAATTTGTTTCAATCCTGAATGCTATATACAATCCCAATCGTCTAACGAGTGACCTCAAGGACAATAGTAGGCATAATTGAGCATCATCGGAATCCTCTAGCAATACTCTTAGGTATTCATGTCGTTTTTTATATGCCTGCTTGCTTCTTAAAGTTGATTAACGTCGATGGACTTCTTTCAGCATTTTCTCATGTTTTTGTTCCAGCGATTGTACAACACCGCGCACAATTATGATTTGACCACCTTTTCCTTGAAGAACGAAACAAGGTATTCCAAGAAAGAAACCGAAGAACTTGAAAATTCCCATTCGAGGTTTAGAGGTAGTGTAAAAGCATCGTATTCAGATCGACTTAGGATGCCCATCTTAATCTCTTTGCTGTCGCATAGGTAATAATCTGCTAACCGTTCGCCGAATCCATTACGATAGCTGTCATCGACTACATTATACTTCGCGTCATTCTCGAGCCAGCGATTCAAATCGTATTCTACTGATGTTTCGTGTTTCTCGCTCTCCAAAAGAAAAAGTAAGGGAATGAGATCTTGAGCCCTAAGAAGATTTTCCACCGATACATTTAACAAAAAGTTTTCCACACCTTTCAGTAGTTCTTGAGGAAAAGTCATATTAGAAAGTAATTCATGACTGGTGTTTATTTCGATGAATATAATAAGAAAGTACCAGAACAAGAAGTGAATGAGGAGGCTTTACTGGTGCGACCACAAACTGTAGGATTATCTCCTTTCAGTATCCTGCAAGCTCCAAGCTAGAGAATAATAGTTCATAATTAAAAAGTGGGTGGTCTGTACTTTCTGTCAATACGAGTAATTAATTATACCAGGGTCACTGACTTTCGCCGCTATGATACAGATTGCATTAAGGGTATGATTACTTGGTAATTGTATGGATCTTGAGCATGGGGTGATAATTTTCCCTGCGAACACAAATCGGACTCAAAGTCTGAGTTTGACTGCGGTGATTTTCGAACTTCGGTCAACCGTTCAAAATCTTCACCTATATGCACCAAAGCTCCGAATTAATCTTGTATTCATAGTTAGTATCCAATTGTTTGAGTCTGTAGGTATTGTGTCAATAGTTCTAGTATGATAATTATACAGAATTTAATTCCATTTGAGTAAAATTCGGATATTGATATTTGTTGTTGCCTCTCTACCCCCCTCTTTTCCCTCTCTTGAAATATTACTAATATAGCCAAAAAGAACAGGGTAATTCATTTTTACACGGATTTTCTTATTTGGGTACTTTGGGTGACCATGGCCATCCGAGAGACCCAAATACAATAGTTATAGCTTTCTTTTCATATTACTTATTGCCCTGGTTTATATGTTATGTCAGAAGTCTAACACTTCTTCTCTGATCCCCTTCTTTCTCTTTTATACTCATTTCATTTTCTTATTTCTATATTCTTATGAGGTGTTACGATTTAGACATTATTCTTATTGATTTGGTAAATTTGAGGGTTTCAATGATTTCTGCTTTGGTGTGAAGAAGGCATTTCATTATGAGCTTAGAAGAGGGGCTACTTTTTCAAACTTTTTTCCTTCTCTTCTATTTAATTCTTGGAGATTAAATCTAATGTTATATCCTAAATTTGTATATTATTATAGTTTAATAAACTAGATTTCTTATTAGATTATTTATTAAAACTTTACGAAGGCTTTCTTGAGTAATCTTAGACTTGATCTAGACATTAACTTTGTTAATTAATCAATTAATAAAGCCTTGTCTAAAGCTTTCATAGACAATATAGCATATTCGAAGATAGTGTCGCTTTGCCAGAATCTCTTTTCCTATGGATATTAACCTTCTTTTTGCGAAAGACTACAATTATACAACAAACCATTAATGGCATCTATAATACCTATGTGAAGGGACGCTTAATAAGAATATGGATAGGACAGGATAGGAAGATATTTTTGGATATCTGTAGAGATTGTGGGCCCTACTTATAATGGCTGAGTATATTTGAACACAATATGAATTGGAATCTTATGCGTGCAAGTTAGTGTTCGGTTTTAAAAGTAGTTATAACTGAGTAGGAATCAACTTGAAGATTTAAGATATTATAAGAACTTGGAGGACCTTGGAGGATCTTGTTCATCTAAAATCATTCAACATTATTCATGGATTGCATAATTGAGGCTCAACCTTCAAATATTTGGAATTCTTTCATTTGGTATATAATATGGGTTTGTTTCTTGGTAGTAATGAAGTCAATAATTATTCATTATTATGATTGTTGTTGCTGTGATAATTCAATTTCTAATAAGTACATAAAAGAAAGTTTGTGAAAATCTTTCCCAGGTTATATTACTAGTCTCCAAAGGTCTTGATATGATAACGTATCATATCCATACACCATCCATACCCTCAAGACCAAGGGACTCCCGAAACAACTAATTAACTTCGTCGAAAGCTTTTGGAGGAAAGATTAAGTAGTATCCAAATCAATAATTATATGAATCCATAATGATCTATATACAATAAGATATTACAGGGATCGTTGTTTAATCCATTTTTGTTCTATAATATTGAATTGATCGATCAACCCCTTGTCAAAAGTTTGGAGCAAGATTATCCACTCAATAATTCGTTCAATTAAATACTACTTATTAAGTACGCTACCCCTAATAAAATAATTTAGAAAAAGTTAGGGTGCAATTAGATACCCTGCCTCTAATCTATCCTTTCTTTAGTAGAGTACTCATTCATTATTTGTCGGGATAATGAACTATTAGTGTTGATGTTAGTATCTCAGCAAAAGGGATTACATAGTTCCCAATCTTTGTAGTTCTAGCTTTTCAGACAATCAATACAAATATACATTGAGGCTTCAATTCCCTATAGCCTACCACTATTGATATTACTGGACCATGATTGATCAATGGGTATGGGTTCGTATAAGAAGGGAAGCAAGTGTAGGAAGAGATTTAAGAGGTGTATAATACAAGAGGTAAGTATTGAGGTTGAATTAAATGATGAGGAGTTTAAGAGGTGTATAACACAGGAGGCATACATCTTCAAAATAATTCGATGATAGGAAAGGGTCCTATGTATCGTTGATAACAAATATGAAGCATGGAAAATTGTGCTGAAAGAATATGTTTGAATATATACAACAAAGGCAATTTTATCTGCATTTCCCGAAAATATAGTCAACGACAAACTGATATAGCGACTCTCCGAATAAGGTTAAAGAATACAAAATAGAATTGGACAGGCATTTATGATAAGATAAATCTGCCTAGCTGGCATTCTCTTCATACTCTATACAAGAGATGCATCAATATACATATTTCCCCTGTTTATATTCAAACTAAAGACCCTGAATCACTTTTCGCCATCCTATCATTATTCTAGATAGTAATTTATTGAGAAGATTATACTATACACTACCTCAACAAAGATTAAGGAGATCATAATATGAAACCCTGATAATCGGTGATACTTGAGAGAGAACAGGTATAAAAAGTGATTTGTATCCAGTTCTAAGATTGTTCATTTATCTTTTTCTTCAATCAAAACATTTTCCATTTCAAATCACCAAGTTATCATCATGACTTCAACCTCTCCCATCATTATGACTTCAATAAATCAACACTTGGAGCCCAAGGATAATAACAACAACAACAATATAGCCAACTCTCAGCAATCTGATAAAGAGGCCTTCGAGAACTTTGACTTTGACAAGTACTTTTCGAAGGATCCAGAAACATCAGAATTAGTCGACGATGAAGCTATCGTATCCAAACCTTCCAAGGTAGAGACATTGGACGGAACTGCTTGCGAGTCAGAGCCTGTTTCGAAGGATTCGGAAACATCAGAAGTGGTTGACGATGAGGCTATCGCATCCAAACCTTCCGAGGTAGAGACAAAGGAGTCGATTATATATGTATAGTATCCATTAGACCCTGTTATTATTGATTTAACAGAGTCAAGTGATAAGGAATTAGCCCCATCAGTGATTATTTGAAAGGTACAGAATGATCAAAGCCCATTATCCTCCAGTAAATCTTCGAATTTTAACTTAATCTTGCTAATCTAATATATAATAGAAAGTTCGACTATATTAAATAAGAAGCGTAAACTTTCTGAAGTATTTAATTCAAGTTCCAATAAGTCTTTTTTAATTGCTTTATATAATTTCTTACTTATCTATAACAGTGTCTGAAAGCCAAGATAATGTATCATTGATTGGGCGACATATAAGGCAAAAAACGTCATTCCATGAATACCTTAACAATGAGAATATATTCATGAATTCTTCGATAGAAGATATTGAAGAGTTACTTAAGGGGAATAATCAAGAAATGGAATTGATGGAAAATAAAAGGAAACAATTGATTATATTAAAAGATAAATTTCTAGCTTGAAATGCTTATAACCAGAAGATGATAGGAGAATAGGAGAAAAAGTGTAATTGATATTAGGATAAGAATTTTTTGTATTTAGTCCCAAATTTAAATTAATATAAATAAAGACAATTAAATTTATTTATAAATATATAATAAAATAAAAGAAAATAATGAACATATATATATATATTTAGATAATTAATTAAAACAGACTTGAAGAAACTTATAATTAGTATTATTTAATTTTGGCTTATTATATCATCTTTTCGAACCATAATAAATCAGCCTTATATTACCTATGATAAGGTGGCTCGAGCAACTGAATATTATGATATACTTTAGCTTCAACATTATCAATAAAAAATGATGTATGCCTTTATATACTCTTCTGAACAGCAAATTATTTTACATTAATACACCTCCTAATCTTAAAATGATAAAGGAACCTTTTATATAGCCGACATTCTATTCTCTCTCTCTCCTTCCCTTCATTATAACCAATATTCATTGGTTTCAGCTTTTCACTATGACCCGGCAATAAATCCAGCATGGGATCCTTGTTATATATCTATGAAAATCGCTATAACTATTATAATATATTATTTCGATCTTTACAAATAATTGAGAGAGTCTATATTATTAAAGGAGAAATATAACTAATTGATGAAAGATATATATAGATTTTATATAAACGTTAACGATTATACTTGGAAAAGATCTATTGATAAGGGGTATAATGATCAAAAAGACCTTTTGGGACTAAATGGATACTTCGCGATTTGCATCAACTTCTACTGGGATTTTGGTCAGACAATTTGGTATTGATATTATTAAGGCTATATTAACAAGAACAAATGAATATATATATCAGATTTATTATACAAATAATTCTTAATTTATATTTCTATCTTGGTATAGGTTTTTTATAGATATGGTTTTCTTTGTATTTTTATACAAATATAAAGATACTTCTCTATACCTTTATATACAATCTCAGATTCCTATTGCTAAAATTTTATATATAGTTAAATATAAGGTATAAAATAATTTGAAATCGAATACACAGGACTTTTGGAAGTAATGATTTAGTGTCTGAGGCGAGAAAAATATTGAATATATATTATATACAGGAATATATATAAGTAACGTTGGTTATGACTCATACTATTATCTTTTGAAAGTTGGTAGTAACCTTTGCTTGAAAGTTGATAATGACCTGCTCCTCCAGAACAGATAATCAGATTCATTATTAACTTTGAAATCTGATATCTTATCTTGCCTTTCTTTACTACTTTTCTCCTTATCACAATTCTACGATATTGAATCATCATAAATAAATTGGATTTCCAGAAACTTTGCATATCCATTGTTCATTATTGTTCATTAAGAGAATAAGAGATAGTAATGGCATATCTGGTGATTCTCCCATATTGTCAAAGATATATACAATTTATATATATCTTGTTGTATAGCTTAAGGGCCATTGAATTGTTGTTCAAATAAGTTTATATCCTTTTATCATCCAGTATATTTTGGGATAAATATTTTATCAATATTATTATCATTATATATTATATTATTAAAGTATATAAACTTTGAAATCAAAGTTATTAATAATAATATAAACGATAGTATAATGGTAGCAAAAGTTACTACTCTAAGTAGCTCAAAACAATCTTAGAAGCAATCTGACTATACTAATATCATAGAAAAAAATGTTTATAAAAGAGGAAAACACCAAAAACCCAATACTATTAATAGATCTAGGCAAGAAACCATTGATATTGAAAATAGCGACGATATTGAGCTCTGAAATAGAGTGTAACGATACTGTACTGGAGGCAGCGGCTGCCTGAGGTTTCGTTGATTGGTAGTTGTAGGTTAAGGCTTTATTAATTGGATTCATTTAGAAGTGAAGTTGTTATTAGATCAAGTAGAATATAGGTAAACTAATTGATAACTAAGTTGAGTACGAAGCTCCTAAACTATGAAACTATTCTGACTATATACTTAATGAATGTAATTTGGATAGCTTGGATAGCTTGGTTATCCAGATTATCCTTTGGATTGGATAGCTTGGATAGATTGACTATCTAGTCTATCCATTATATGATCCATTATTAGCCTTAAGATACTAATCCTAGAATAATTCCAATCCTGAGATAATAATCCTAGAACAATAGTCCTAGGACAATTTATCCTGAGACAAATATTATTCTGGGATAATCTTCCTAGAACGAATCATATCCTAGGACGCTTATCCTAGGACCCAATAATTGCCTAACCCATTCTTTTTAGGATACTATTTGTCCTAGGACAATATTTGTCCTAGGATTCCTTATCGATAAGGATCCTCCTGAAGAAAGCAGCTCAAACACTGATAACTAGTTTTATTTTATAATAATGAACGTGATTCGTGACATATAGTTCCAATTAAAATAGTTTCTAGACTTTCCAAAGCAATTATAGTAACTTGATAATCCCCTGATATTCTGAAGTAATCAGGTGATGTTTCCAATAAAATGCCAAATCTATATTGAGGATTGGATTAGTTATTTTTGTATAGATAAAAAGGATTTTCAATTATATACAATCATTCTCTTATTGATATTATTAATCGTAATAGTACTATCACAGCTTCTACTAATATTGGAACATATATAGCCATCCTTTCCCATAAATGATATAGGAGGCATTGGGATTGGGAAGATAGGGAGTTCATATAAGGTGGATAAATATGAGGCTTTAGGTAATATTATAATAAAGGTAGAATGATATATCCTGTATATATTGGGATAATGGGAAAGCAGCTGAAAACAAAAATAGCTCAGGGTGTAAGCAATTTGATGCCAGAAAATGATAACAAGAAAAAAAAGAGAATACAATGAAGAATAAAGAAAAACAAATAAAGTTGTGGTACTATAAAATGAAAAAAATATATATCTCTTATAGATCTATTTTATTATTGGAATCTTTCAAATTAATCATCTTTTTTATTTCCTTTGCTCAAGGATAAACAACGATATTGATCAAGATCATATATATCAAATCGAACTTCGCATCATTCCCCTGATCTGAAAGAGCCCCCTATTTCATTATCATTTCCATCTTGAAGAGCTATCTATCTACTTTGTGAAGAAGGATTGTATCCAAAGAAATTTAATATCAAAATTCTAATTTTTACCCTAAAAATTAAAATTTTGAGAATTTTGATTTTTAATATATTTGTAGAAAATATATAAATATAATTATGAATCTTTATAATTATATATATATTAGATGATATTAAATAAATAAGTATATAACTATAATGAACCAATCTATTCACTCTCACATCTTCATCTTGCTTGCATTACCTAATCCTTTTTTCTTCAATATAAGACAATATAAATGAGAACTATTTTTTATCTCTTTGTAAGGGAAATGTCCAATATTGCTTTGTAAAACAGTAAGAAGAGAGTTTGGAATGATCTTTAAAACATTATATTTCTTTAACAACAATAATTTATATCTATTTGTTTATATAATTTAGACCTTATAACACTATAATTCAAATAACGATCAATTAATTTTCATTAAGGAATTATCTTTAACAAACCTTTTTTCATTCAAATTATCGTTATAGTCTTTGTTATAAAAAAGCCCCACAAGATATTATAACAACGATAATGAAGGAAAAGATACAAAAAATATATAATACCTTTTATCTATTAGGTCATTAGGACTTTTCATATAATTAATAGTATATATAAAAGTTTATATTAAAAGAAGTTTATTAAATATAATAAAGTGTTACAACAGATCATTTCGATATAGTGCACAATATCTCGAAAGAATCATGTTTGCTTACAACAAATTCGATGCTTCACGAGTATATTCAATCGATTAATATAGTTGTATCGATATCTAAAGGACTTACATCAAGTTTAGCAGTATATAGAGTCGAAGAGCATAATCTTATCTTTAATTATAATCAAAAAAACAACCAAGCTAGTCTTACCTCATCTTATCGTACCTGGTTGTATTATATCTATCTCAAAAAAGATCTATTATTAACGAATAATAATTACAATGTAAATAATACCTAGCCAATATAATCAACAACTCAATATTATTCTGATAATAACAAGATTCAGAATATAATCAAGGCAGCTATAGTAAAGATCCGAAAAGGATTAAATAATCTGGAAAATATATATATCTTACTATAATTATCAAACAATTTTGAGAATTTATATAACAAAACTAAGTATTTCGAAGAAGATCTCTAGACCCAAGCTTCAAGAATAGAAACAGTTTTCAATGAAATGAAATAATCCAGTCGTTTCCTATTATATTGTTTTAGAATAACTTATTTAAACTTGGGAATTAAAAATAGAGCCAATAATTAGTTTATGGTAAGTCTTAGAAGCTACATTTTTGAATATTATGATACTTACAAAATCATAGACTGAAAGCAAAAATAAGACTGACAATCGAATGCGAAAAGACTGGCAAACAACTACTGAAATAATCAATTCCATTATGAATTGCCTTTTGGAAACCTGGGAATGGAAAGCCTTTCTTATATATTCAGCTTTGGAGTGTATTGTTACGAGGTTTGCCGTCTAGATCACGTGGAAGTGCTCTAGGCTCTCGAGGTAGGTTTATAACTAGGCGTCAAGCAGGGACTTAAGTAATGATAATAACGATATGCTATTCGTAACTAATAGTAGAGTATACTATATGATTGATCTTGAGCACGAAGCTCTACATTTAATGAAATCCCATTCCTTATATAGATCTTCGTTTCTTGGTCGAATATCGACTTCGATATTCGATCTCGTCGAATATCGATTTCGACGATCGATCCCGTCGATTATCGACTTCGATCTTCGATATATCATGTGATTTGATACTATATATGCCTGAAGCTTTCTTGTTTGTGTATTCTGATGGTATGTGCACCTACGATCCTCAGGTGACCATAATCACATACTAATATGGTCAAATCGTATCTTATTTGCACATGGCCTTAGCTTATACAAACAAGTCAGCTGTTACCTTCGTAACATGTATATTGAAAAGATATCGCAAGCTGAGGTATATTCTAATCTTATAACAGCTACCAATTATTATTTCAATAGTAGCATACAATTTACAAAAAAGAAACAACAAAACATTATCTCTAGTTTGATGAAAATTTTATGCAACGAAGTGCCTACCATCTCCGGCCTTACGGTGATTCTTGATCCCACATTTTTTGTAAATTATGCTTTAAATATAAAGTAAGTATTACCTACCTATCGCTTTTAGAAAATGACTTTGATTTGATGTTTGTATAGTTACAATACTATTTGTACTAACTTAAAGCTTGACGCGGCTCCAATAGTGAAAATCATTGCAGAAAGGTTACATTAGGAAAGTCATAGTTCATTTGACCGTCTTACAACAGGATACAAGCTTCTTTTAGAAGGTAGTTTAGAAACTACAAGACTTATCAATATATCTAACAATTTATTCAGGAGAATATTATAAGCTCCAAAACAAGTGAATGTATAGTGCATTTCCTTTTAGAAAACGGAAGACAAATGCCAAATCCAAATCAGCTCCAAGCCAAACTAAAAAATCGTCTATTGGCACATTTCCATCAGGCTCTAATCATGAATACGAAAAGATACTGGTATCAAACTCCGAGGATCATTAGTTTCTACAAGATTTTGTATCGGCATTACCTGGTCCGCAGTTACCTATTCCTTGTTGGGAACCTATTATCGATATCAATTCGACTATACCTTATATCAATATTTCTATAGATATACTGTTAAATACAGCAGATTACATTATGGGGTTCTCGCAGAGCCAGCAGTTGTCAACGACTGGAAATTCATCTATTCAAATCGTTAGTGGAGCGGTACTCAGTGGTCATAAACAGGATTCTACCGCCGATGAACAAGCTGAAATTGGAAGTAGTGGATAGGATGTAATAGGTTTAGAGTCATAGGCCGAAACAGACGGTCCATCTAGCAAACAAAGGTATATTGATACAATTCCAAGTCTCGATTCATCTTTTCCCCAACCCTCGAATGGAATCATATATAACTAACATAAAGAAGCGACTGAATCTTCTACTCATAATATGAAGTCTAACGTAGCGATAATGGGCGAGGTATGCAAATAGGAAAGTTATCTCGGAGCTCATCTTTTCAAATATCTAGACCAGAAACAGCGATGTGGAAGATATACTAATGCGGTATGCTTGCATCTTCGTCTTAGTAAAGATGATGATTACAGATTAGAGGTCTGGCTATGTTCATCCATCAAGCAAGCTCTTTCGCAAGCCATCTTGCAAGCAAAGACAGGATTATTCGAAGATTTGAGATACATATTGGGTGATTATCTCTTTGAGGCTACGAAAGCGAGTAATTGGAACAAAGACCAGGAGATGATAGGAATATCACTAGGTACTAGTTTCGTTGATGATGGCAGTAATTGCAAGATGGAGGTAATGTTGAGTTCTAAAATAGGTGTAGAGATTCATACAAATGTATTTCCTTTGATACTATGAATATATCCGAGCTAGTTTTTTTCCACCAATTTGAACTTCTTCACATTGTTCACAATTACACGACACCCCTGAGGAAGCTCTATATCCTGTTTAGCTGAACCCGCTCCATAATTGGAAGTAACTATTCCATTTGTAACAATAGATATACGGCCTGAGCTATCTCCACTCTCCTATGACATAATTCTCTCATATTCAATCGCAAGGAAAATATGGTATGCAATTTCTTTGTAATCCCTATTATTAGTTTTTTCGGCCTATATTCTTCGTATCAAAATTTGTGTGGATATAGGACAAAATTCCCCTTATCTTAAGCATTGTTATAGGCTCAATTCTCAGATTCGTTCTCGTTCTGTGTGTGTGCTATTGTATGTACTTCTTTCGAAATATGGATAGATGAGGAAGGTCAAGGTCGAATTTTGCGCGTTTCTTGAAGTTTGATAGCTCGTAGTAGATTGTTTGATTTAATTGCTACGCAATTAGCGTTATAGAAAAATATATGAGGTGATATGTACCACTCCACAGATTCTTCTGATCGAGATGAAGTTGATACAAAGGGTTGGCGACTCGAAGGAGGAATGATTGTTCGATAGAAAGTTGAAGAAAATGCGAGTTGTTAAGTATAAAGGTGGGGTATATCTTTATGCTTATACAATTTACTTAGCCCGATTGTGATCAAAACACCGCCGGTATACTTAAACTATAATATCTTAGAACACGATCATTTTTTCTTATCTACGCTTATACCAATCTTATGTTGGATACGTACTCTGCATATTTAATCTTCTCGATATGATGGAATTCTGATTCATCTGTTATTGCCTGTAGGGCGAAAACCATCCAAGCCTGAAAACCCCATATTTGTTTTGTCCTGTATGTGCTGTGCTTCGAAATTTCAGCCACCTCTGCCGTCAAGCCATATAAAGCACAATCTAAAATGCTACGATTAATGTCTTCATGAGGGCACTATATAAAGCTATCTTATCAATCCTAAGGGATTCCATTTGTACTACCATATACTATCCGGTAATAATGTGGTGTTACAGTGAGTAGCAGAATGAAGACAACATCAATCCTGCTTGATGTCTCTATTTGGCCTTATTGGGGGTGGGTAAATCATGACTTGCTTGCAGACTGGACCATATCTTGATGTGAGAGGTGGTGAGAAAGAGTAGAAGGGCATGATGCAATGTGATGTTAGGATGCAGTTTATTCGAGGTATACAAAGTAGGCAATAGTTTCGGTATCGCTTATTCTGTTCATAATGCAAAGGTATAGAAGCAACATCAAACAAAAGTATAAAACTAGTTGATCTATCCAACTATCTATAGATCTATTCAGAAAATCAACATTCAGTTCATCTCATCATCATTCACCAGATTTGACTCCCTCTTATCAACTTTATTCACATAGCCTTATTCTCGCCTACGATGTCTGGCGTAGTAAGATTATCAGATCTTCTTTTAGAAAATCCTCCTCGTGCTTTATATTCTAGGCTTGCATCTGCTCCTTCTTTGAGTAAGAAAGCATGGACTGACGCTTATCATCCAATCTCTAATCCAACGGTTCATTTGGCAACTTTGAATGGAGTTAATGGCTTTTTGGCCTTGGACCAATATCAGGCAAACAGTATATATAATACCGATGGCAGTGATATTGATCGCCTTAACAAATCAGCTTATCGTTTAAATTATCTTGATCGTGTAGATATTCAAACAGAAGGCGATGTGGAGCGTGATTTTTACCAAAACTTTGCTCTTCCGGTTTCTCTTGCTTGGCAGAAAAAAAGCCACTTTCTACAGAGATCATTATCAGGCCCTCCAGGACCTACAAATTCAAACAAAACTATGGATTATCTTTATTCATGGCAAGTAGGAGGAAGGGGCGGAAATGAAAGATGTCAGGTGATAGGAGAGATGAAGCAATGGGGTGTTGTTATTGTCGATGAATGGTATGGAGTGAAAGAGAAGAAAGATATAACAACCCGACTGGGAAAAGAAATCAGAGCGTAAGACTTACCTTTTTTGATAAAGAAAATGAATTGCTAATATGCAAAGGTATACATCGGAATACAAGTGCCCACAGGTGTTTGTGTATGATGGAATATATCTCTTGATTGTTCAATTCAAGGCCAAAGATGCCAACCAGATCAAATCAGCGGATTATCCTGTTGATTGTTGTATCTTGGCACGAGCACCGGAGGATGCGCAGCAATGTACAGCCCGATATGCATTGTACCGATTAGTATAGCGGGGGTGGATACGCATGACAGGGGAGTGGTCGGTAGAAATCCCTGTTTCACTTGACGGGTGGGATCGAAAATTTCGCTTTTGGTCTGGCCGACCATATTGGGAGCAAGGCCGTATTAAGGAAATGATTCATCCGAATGGTTATCAACGAAGATTTGATGGAGTGGCATGGCATTGGGTCGATGCAAATGGACAGGATGTAAAAGATGCTAATGGAGTTATTATATGGGACTCTCTTCAGTCATGGCCATGATGCAACTTAGCTATATATCCGTCAAAGTATTGTTTGAGGTTTAATGCAAAGTCTTTCACATGATTTCAGAAGTAATTTGGCAGTATGTGGTTATGTAATACAAACAAACAGTGGCCGGGAACACGCATACGAGCGAGAAAAAAAAGCCAAGGAGAAAGAGGGATCTGTTCTTAAATAACATCCATTCCTATTCTATACAGTGTAGAGATTATGCAATCGTTCTACTCAATTCTTCGCAATGGATAGACTTTCTTCCTGCCCTCATACTCGTGATCCACCACCATCACCACCATTAGCATGTTATTCAGATCAGTTTATTCACGAACGAGATCCTAGCGAAACTCATGGTCCTTTGGTATGATGATTTACTTTTGTAATATGATCAAAATAAATCTAATCTTTTTAGGAATTTCATATGGGTAACAGATTGATTGTTGCAACTATCGCCGAACGGATTGATCCACTGCGAACAGTTTACCGGTTGAAGATCGAAAAGCCATCCATTCTCGATTATATTCCAATTCTATTCATTCGATTTTTATTCCGGAAGTTTTTTGACTTTTTTCCATGTCTCAAGAATTTTTATCCCGAATGGTTCTTGCCATCCACAGTTATCCTCAAAAAACGCAAGCCTGATTGGGACGAAGAGTTTGAGAATGAAAAGCTTATGTATCGCCGTCTCCAACCCCTTCAAGGAAGATTCATACCTTATTTCTATGGAGAGGCAATATATGATGGATCGCCTGCTTTGGTCCTATCGGAAATTATTGGACGAAGATTGTATGATATTACAATGAAATATGGAGAGGATGGAGAATTTAAGAGAAAGCTAGAAGAAGTCTATAAGGCATTAACTTGGTATGGAGTGATTCATGGAGATACTAAACTTGATAATGCTATTGATGTTGGAGATCGAGTGATGCTTATCGATTTAGAACAAGCTGAGATTGATGAGACTATATGGGATCAGAGTACTAATAAAGGGAATGCGGGAGGCTTACTGTATGATCTCCAACGAAATCGTCAATGTGAAGATGAGGCAAGGGAATGGGAAGAGAAGAGATTGAAAGAAAGGGCGGAGGCGAAGGCAGAAAGAAGAAGGTATAGTGGGAAATCCTGATTTATCACTTATTTAACATAATGTTTAGGCTTTGGGACTTGGCCTATTCAAATCAACGAAGAAAATAATGAAATTGTTTCCAATTAGTATGGAAGAGGTTTTGAATGCTTTATTTATTGCCTGGTTGGAAAACAAGGCAAGCCTGGGTGGCTGAGCAACCAAGATTGCAACAGAAGAGATGAAAGAATGGGAAGAACAGATTTTAGTAGGAGTTGACATCGGACTAATTCACATTATGTAATTCAAAGATCTCCCTACAGCCGAAACATAAACCGATTAAAGAAATATAATATGAGATGTTACGTTTATTTTTTGAGTTTCGTAGAATACTGCACCTGTATTGCGGCTAGAATTCTATGCGGAAGGGCATAATGGATCTCCTCCCAGGAGCATCTGCTCTCCTTCATCCTGAGTATCGTCTCGTGTTCTTTTAGTTCCCAACGAACGCGCTTCCCCTTAGCCCGCAATCTTGCTGGCTGTACTCTGGAATGTAGAATGCTATGAGGGGGCGGGGTCTGCGCAACCTCGACAATGCCAAATGCTTCGGAAAGAATAGGGAGATGAAGATGCTCTGGAACATCTTGTAACCGAAACTCGAGATTGTAGATTGTATCATTTCTGATCTTAGTACGCTTAAGAAATCCTTGGAAGGGCCATTCCTGATATTCGGCGGTTGGTGCTGGCTCTGCAAGAGAGGGACTTTGTGCGGATGGTGGTGAATAGTAGTGATTGCCATCGCTGGTCGCTGGTGAATGCCCACCAAAGTTCAATATGGAGGAGTCGATCATAGTAGATGGAGTAATAGAGGATGGACCGATGATAGGATGTGGCCAAGGATGACCTTCTACACCATTATGTCGGGATGAGGTTTGCTCGTTGTCGATAGGAAGTGACCGAGTTCTTCGCTGTTTTGTAGGTTGTGTATTGTCGTCACTCTCAGTTTCGGATAGATGTCGCCGCTTTCTGCATCCCTGTTGCTCATTATTTTCCCCCTCCTTTATCGACCTTATAGCTATATTCCCGTGCTGTTGAAGGAAGTATGGTGAAGATCTATGCTCAAGCTCTTCAGGGTCACTGTAGCTGGAATCGCTCTGATCTTGATCGCGAATAGTCAAAGGATCCAATGGCTCGATTGAGTAGTCCATAGAAGGAGAATGGGAGCCACCCGTTGAGAAATTCTCTTGCTTATCTGAATTTGATTTATTGTCTTCTAGCATTAGAGTATCTATATATAGTCAGAAGATTGCTATATTATTGTAATCAAGAGTATCCATACCTTGAGTGTCATAACCCTTTTGTAATCCTTCTATCAAGGTTTCCTGGTATAAACGAGGATCAAGGACTGTCTCAATTGATGAAGAATCATCATCATATGTTCTTGGCGAAGCTATCCTATCCTCCCAAATTTTGTTTTCCAAGCTTGAATCCTCTCCTGTATTCACTTGTGATATGCTATATGATATAGGGAGATCGATATTGTAATCATTATCAACAACGTTTTCTGTATCATTATTCTCTGTATAGAAAAACATTAACCATTATTAGTAGGGAAAAAGAATATCTTAGGATCTTATTTTGGGCATGTATACCTTGAAGTTCTGAGCCTGAAACATTACCATCATTTGATCTCTAAGTATCGTCAAGTAATCTTCGATCTGGCACAATATGCTGCTCCTCGACAGGAAAGCTATGCTTCTGAATGGTTGCCCTCCTGAAACGCGGAGCAGTGGGCACATAAGTATAATAAATGGGTTCAAAAGAAGTCATTTTGAGAATATAAAAGTGATTGATAATATTTTGGAAGCTCTCTGCTCTCTCTAGATAATACAAGTAAATCGAACTGCTCTGATGAGAAATAAAGAAAAAGAAAGCAGGAATAAGGGAAACAGAGTTTAAATGCATTTCTCCTGCAAACAGGGTACCCATTAGAACATACTCTCTACAACTTCCCGCGAGCACTCCTTATCTCATACACTCGCTCATCCAGCCAGCGACTCTTAGTTCTCTAACGTACAGATCATAACCAACGGATAGCCCCATTGCAGAAATGACTATAGCTCTAAACAAATCATATTCCAGCAGAAGGATCAAGTATATCGCGCCCCTAATCTACTTCCATTTCCTACCACACCTTATATAATCACCAATATACAGTTCAAGTGCTTGCAGCATCTGGCTGTCCATTTGAAGTCCACAATAGATTGCAGGGTCTATAATAGCGATCAGTCTATTTCATCATAAATCAGCCTAAATCAAGGCATACACTATATATCACTCATCTTGTAATACAGAAAGCTTACCCGAATTCTTTTGCTTTACACTGAAGCAATTCGCAACACAGCTGAGCAACCAAGCAGGTACATCACTATTGTGAGGCATTTTTGCGATTGGGCAATATATGATGAAAGGCCAGGAAAGACCGAGACAAGCCCCCTTGTCACCAATGCTATCGGGACTATGGTCGAGGGAGGATGCAATGGGTAAGAAGGTAAATTGGACTTCGTTGTAGGCCTCGGCGTATACTTTGGCTTGTGCCATTAAAATTTTTTGGTTGATTGCCATTCCGAGAAATCAATATTTTTCGAATTCGCAATGGTAGCTTGATTCTGATAGCTAGGAAAGCTGCCCTCTACAAGCTTCCACGCACTCTCAACATACAAACACCTCGGTCCCGACACAGACCCCTTCGCACAAGACACATCCCTAAAGTCGCCGGGCTAACGTCATTAACCTTGCATCCTCAATGTAGAATATGCCCATCTTGTAGATTCCTATTCCGCATGTTCACAATTGAGCAATCTCGGCGTTATTTCGCGATCGTCGGTAACAGAGTGCATATTTCCAATATCCCCTTCTGATCTGTCCAATATGTAAATAAAACCTTCCCTTTGTAGAAACGAGACTGTGCAGCTCCAGATGATCGTGTATCCACTCTGGCGCCAATACAATATCCTATCAGTAGCAGGATATTGAGCTGATGATCTTTCCTAGCTCAATATGAGGTCCATCCTTCTGACATGACCACAGCCCCGAATAGAGCTTGTTCCGAGGTCATACGACCTGTCCTCTTGTAGATACCCATAGAGCGATCCAGGCCTCGAACCGCCAGCGTTTCGTCGTCGATACTCAGGAGATTGCAATGTATGGTAAATATGGGCTGCTCTGATTACAAATCAGCCCCAGTCCAAGACAGACTACACACATCATCATTTCGCCGTGCAGAAACTTACCATGATCCTTCCCTCAGCACATAAGCTATCCATGGTACAATGAGACAGCAGGAGCACCCCATGCTATAATGAGGCATTTCTTTGATTGGCCAAATTGCAGTGAAAGCAACCAGGCTTTAGGGTAAGAGTACTGCAGTTGGGTTTACTGAAGTGATTGTTGTGGTGATCACAACAATGCGCTGGTGAGAATGGAAAGTCGAACTACTGTCTCTTTCGTAACTCAGCCAGTAGAATGCGAATCAATTGATTGATCGTCATCATAACAGCCAAAGGGCATCGAGTTCAAGGTAGTAAATCGAGGTTTGTAGTTTGATGGGTAATGCCATCGACGTTTTTCAGCTGCGGCAAGACCGATGTAAGTAGAGATTCGAAGTGGGGCGGTATAGGAAGGGACTTACAACACAAGTCAAGTCTGAATGACCGAACAAGGAGATGTTGGAGGAGAACTAAAGAGACAGAAGATTGAAGAGAGGGGAGTGCGATTCTTATAGATGTTGAAAGCGGCGTCTGGCTTGTGTACGCACATTGCCTAATACGGCGGCCGCTAAACTCGGGGGGGCAAGCACCACGACTGAGATTATTTTTTAAAAAATGAGTTTTTTTTAATATTTAATTATAAAGAATTATATAATTGTGGTTCTAATCTTTTTATACTTTTCCTTTTTAAGAAATAATATTTTGATGTGTAATTAAAAGAAATGATTGAAATTTAAAAAGAAATATATAAAATAATACAAATAAAATTTTTTTAAATCAGATTTAAAAAATCTATCTGGGGTAACCCGTTGTTACGAAGGTAACAGCTGACTTGTTTGTATGAGCTTGGGCCATGTGCGAGCAAGATACGATTCGACCATATTAGTATGTGATTATGGTCACCCGAGGATCATATGTGCACATACCATCAGAATATACAAACAGGAAAGCTTCAGGCGTATACAGCATCAATCACGAGATTGAGCATCACGTGATGGACAGCTCTAGAACGACAGCGCTCCAGGAGCGCTCGGCTGTCCCAGCTGTCCAAAGGAGACGAAGGTCTATATAAGGGAATGGGATATCATTAAATATAGAGCTTCGTGCTCAAGATCAATCATTTAGTATACCATACTATTAGTTACGAATTGCATCATCTTATTATCATTACTTTAAAGTCCCTGCTTGATGCCTAGTTATAAACCTACTTCGAGAGCCTAGAGCACTTCCACGTGATCTAGACGGCAAACCTCGTAACACCCGTGGTATACCCTACCCTTTGCCCAGCCCTGGACAAGAGTGGAATATTAGGGTCCTACAGGTTTGCGCGTTCTCGGCATTTGGTTTCATATTCAGCATCCTTCGAATCTTCCTAATTTTTGAAGGCTCCTGTCTACATATAGTCCCAGGAAGATTTGGGCTTTTTCGAATGTACCGCATCTTTGGAAACTTTGGAGTCTTTCAGATCTTTCTTCCGTTTGTGATTTTTCGGTTCCGAGAAATCTTGCAGGCATGTTTCTTCGTCGTCGGAATCGTGCCGGCTGGTGATACCTGGTTCCACGTTACAGAAGAACGAACTGGGCTACAATTAAGCTCAATCTCTTTGATGATTGTCCCCAAGATAAGCTTCCCACGACAATTACGAACTGGGATCGGTTGACACGAACCACAAAGAGGCTCTAGCATCTAAACTAGGCGAGCCGGCGTCACAAATATCCAACCCCGACGTAACCTCATGCATTCTCTTCCGATACAGGTTGGATGGAATTCTTCAATAACTACTGAGTTTATGAGACAGTTTTGTATTCATATCATTAAGCGAGACTCAAAGTTGATCTGTCATAGATATCGCGTACTTCTGAAAAAGGCCAAGAAATCTCTTTACAATTATGGTGATGCTATTTTCGTTCCATTTCCCAGTACGGACAGTTTCGTGTTGATGGGTTGCAAATGGTTGGATTGATGAATCCGGACGTTTTATAACACAGCCCAACCTCTTCGCGGGCAAACAGCCGTTTCCTCGTCCAACATCTGGTGAAAGGTGGAGCGAATGCATCTACTATCAGAAATATTGAATCACCAGAAATAAAACGGGCCATGGGTAGATAGTGGTCAGGCTGAATTTTGTATGTTGAGTCTAGTTCTTCACATACGGGTATTATGTTTTGAGACGGCCGATACACCATACACAACGAGAAAGAGATCTACCAAAGTCCCTACAACACATGCCTTCATTTCCTATATCTATCACATTTATGCACTGCCATCTCCGATCTCCTATATCCGAAATTCCCACAATCCCCGGATCCGAATAACGACACGAATTTTCCCAGCACCATGCAAAGATCCAATTCCACTCATTTCTTCCATATTCAGTAATTTCTCGCATGATTCCATCCTTTCCTTTTCGCCAAGTGGGAAAGCTACCCATGGAAATACGAGCTTATCCATTTATTACCCAATCACGTGATATCAGACGCCGAGGTCTAGAAATTGGACCCGAGTTTCGAACAGCGAGATGATGGGATAACTATTAATATTCTATGGGATTAAGTGGATATTTGGAACTTTTACAAAAAGGCAAATGTAGGATGAAATATAAAAGAGGGGGGGAAAATCGGAATTCCGTGAAAAAAAAATGTCGTCGGAGCCGACGTAGATCTGCAACAAAACCTTCATGTAAAGGCTTGCGAGGAATTTATTGGTTGGGTTTTTGTGAGAGGTCTTGGTGAAGGGAAATATTCCCGGGATGATCGGTTTATTAGTGCTAGCAGGATGGGTGTGCGTGGTACAAGTTGCTGGTTAGTTTACTTTGATATGTGGTATGGCCGAGATTTTCGGCCGAGAGGTTTCGGAGATATGATGGGATATGATGGGATGGGACGGAGGGAAGTTTTTGGAGGTTGAAAAAAGATTGCTGGAGTTATTATTGGGTTTTGTACTTTGTGGTTTAAAGAATGTTATTGCAAGTGTATATTCATTTGGTGGTGTTGATCGTTGGGTTGTTATTGTTATTCTTATTGGGGGGGGAATCTCTGGTTTAATTTATTCAGCTTGATACTTTCCATAATGGAAGCATATTATGATTTTTATATATATATAATACTAGTATATACATATAAACCCTCGAAACCCCGCTCCCTCCCTCCCAAAACACATCAGAATCCACACCAACTCATCACCTCCTCTTCATTCCACATCTCATTCATTCATATCCAAGACTATTTAAACCCGATCGGCCATCGGTATCAGATTCTCGGCCGATATGATATGGCTTTTTCTGTTGTTACTAGTATGTATATATGTATGTGTATGTATGTATGTATGTTTAAATGACCTTTAGCCTAATATTTACTCTTGGCTTGTGTCTTGTTCATCGGAGTTACAGCTAGTGGTTTGTATTTCTTACCTGGATCTAGATCTAGATTCTTGTTGTTTCTTTGAGTTGTAGGAGTGGGATGTTGAGTTTTGTTCTAATAGGTTTTTTTTGTTTTTTTTTGTTTTGTGTATGTATGTATGTATTTATGTATGTGTATATAACTGAGGAAATATTCAAGTTCACATTAATAATAGCACCGGTAATGATGATGTCAAAGTTTCTTATGGTCGTCTTTATAGAACTTGAGGTATAGGTTTATATTGTTCGAGTATGAGTATAAGTATGAATGTATTAAAGTTTGTAGTTTTTAATTTATATCGGGGTTTCTGACGCATTAAATGAATGATATTGAGCTCTATGACATGTACAAGGAGGCTATATATAGTAATTATTCTTCATTTTTAATAATACAAAAATAGAATCCAAAAGCTTTATATGTACATTGTTTTTTAAAAGATAATACTAAGTATCTGAATACATGAATAAAAGAAAGATAAAGTCTCTGATCAATAAACAACCGCCGTAATGCAGGTAAAGTAATACGATCTTATAAATACAGATAACAAACATTCAATCAATGTGAGACCTTGCAAAAACAATCGTTATGCAAATTCAATGTCTTGGGCAATACCAACACTGAATTCATAATCCCCACGTGAAAATCAAATCACAATGAGGAAAGTTGCGAAGAGTAGGTCCAGCCCATCCCATCCATTCCATTCATTACATACCAGTCGCCGTCTTAACAAAAGCCGCAGCTGTACCAGCATCCCTGCCATACGTCAAATGAGGCGCTAAAATCAAATCTCCATGCGCGCAGATATTATCACCGGTATGGCAGATAACTTTAGTTTTTGCGGCTGATGCGCCTGCGACTGGTGTTCCATTGTCTGATATGCGTGTTAGTGTATGGAATGAATAGTTTGTCAAGGAGTTTATTTACTTGGGTCACCGAAAATGACGACGGCGCTGACTTTGGCCATGGTGGCTGCGGGAAGCATTTTGGCGGCATTGTGTACGAGCTGGCCTCCTTGAGAGTAGCCTGACATGACAATTTTTGACTGGGGACAGTTTGTGACGGCTGTTGAAATCATTTGAGCCCTATGATATTTTATAATTAGTGCTTGGTTATTTAATGGATGTGGGGATGCATACATCATTTTGCTTCCATTTGCATCGCCTCCTGCTAAAAATCCGGGGATATCGGCAGGATAAGGAACACCTTGTGCAGCCACATTGCTGGCTCCTCCAGCAACTTGACCAAGGGCGGCAACTAATGGAGGTCCCGCGACGGTACCGAGAGTTCCCATTTCTGTGGTTCCCCGAGCGAATATAAGCATCATTGGTGCGCACGCACTTGCACCGGCTGCAGCTTTGACATTTCCACTGCCATTGCCGCCTCTGATAATTGGCGTAGCTAGGACAGAAATGGGGAGGAGCAAGAGCGTTAAGTATTGTGGAGTCTTCATTTTGATATTTGCTTTGATGTATTATATTTGCAAAATAGTAAATGAGCGATGATTTGTATCACGTTTTTTGATTGAAAAATGAGCGATAGAAAGCAAGCTTAACTTGAATAATGAATCGAAGTGGAAACGGCCATGCATCGAGGCAGACATAAACTTATATCTTCAATCATCCAAGGACCTCAGTTACAAAAATACCATATATCACCGCAAACTTTCCTACAGGAACGATAAAATTGTTGCGATTGGCTGGTATTTTTCATGCAACTTTCAGAAAATGGATGCGATGAACTTGTGGCACAGATACAAATTCATCAACATGAAACTCGTCTCAACCTCACCTCACCATCATCCTACCGAGGTAAAAAAGAAAATCAGATGGTAACTTTTTCTTCTTCTATTCCATACATGGAACGTGTTCGATGTTTAGACTATTACAACTGAAAACCTGGGCGTTAAGGCTGTGTTTCCCAAACTTCATCAACTTGAGAATGATGGGTAGCATCGCCGATTGTTCAACATATTTCAGTACTTTGGTGTGCAGTAAGGCCACTGAATTGAAGATGGATTCTCTTTGCAGAGCTGCCAGAATGTCCATATCAACTTGAATATGTAAACTTCCTCAAGATATGAAGCTTTGTAAAAGTCCGGAGTCTGATAGTGTAGATATCTCCGTGATTCCGACGATTATTAGCCAATGTTGTCATTTGTCTGTGCGACGAGCTCGGTCGAGATGGTGGCATGTAAATCTTCACGCATCGGTACTCATCTTGCCAAAACAACGTGGTTGTGTAAAAATGAAGATGCTCGCATCAATATCGTTTGAGAACATGTGGCAGGAAATACCTTTCGGATGGTTAGAGCATTGCTTTTCTCGAACGAACAAAACCTGTTCCACCAGGGCCACATTCAATCTAACCTTAACCTTACTTTGAGTTTATCCTTAGGGTATTTCAGGATTGTTTTGATTTTTGCTGGGCAGTTTTAGCCAATAATCAGGGTCTAGGTTGATGTCATAATCATATATCATACATCATATATTATGCGCTGATGTTCATTGTATCCTCATGGTATTCCGTCCTGTGGGGAGAATATGGGTGGATGAGATTCAATGTGTTGCATGACATATGTTTCGGGGCATTATTGCACGTGCCCTGGGAATCTCTTTTAAACCATTGCAAACTTTCATTTATTTTACAAATAATAATCAAACCCATATTTTCGAATCAGTTAATGACTCGATTGTCGGCAACAACCCAATTTTTGCTGGGCATCGAAGTCCAAAAGGGGGAATTGCTCCGACGGAACCTCACACGTAGAAATGGCCCCGGGCGAATAACATCAAGCTCAATGCAGATATATCTATACGGACTATTCAACAATCTGCGGGCGGAAAAAGAAGGAAAGGAATCACTATAATATATCTGGTTCGAGGACGAAGTGCAGGACAATAATTGGAGCCAAGAGGCTCGAGGAGAACTGATGCCATATCTAGAAATTCGACTAAAAATAAAGGCAAGTCAGCTTCGACTAGAGGGCAAGGTAGTAGCTAAATTTGTTGCATTGATATGGCAATCAAAATAAGGAACATCGTCGATGATTTTTTATCGGCATTTCTTATTTGATCGCATGGTAATGTCTTCAATTCGACAACTTTTGTGGCTCGAGAAATCGGCCTCCGTCTAGGTTATCTCCCTGGACAGATCAACCATACAAAACCCTCCATCACTCTATAGAAAAGGATGCGTTCCCTAACATTGCGCCTTCAGGAGTCGGCCCTCAAGTCGAAGGTCATCTCCTGAAAAGAGAACATACCCCGGCGTACAACACAACACAATACACCAGCAACATTTCACACTCCACCTTCCTTTCACGAATGCCCAGACCCTCCGCTATAAGCTTGGGGATACTGTATCATTGAGTTTTCGTATAATTTTCTTAACGATACGTTGAGTCTTCATGGTGAACTTCACATGTATCTTGTTCCTTTAATCCGTTAATCTACTGTTCATGGAAGACTTTCAGCGGCTTTAAACGCTGGAGCAGGAGCGTATTCTTTCTCCATGTTTTGTCAAAGCAGCGGTTGGTGCATTATAAACAGATGTCATTCAAATTCGTCCAATAGGTAGCTATAGTGGCATGAAAATTACATCCCACGTTGTATCTAAGATACCTATCCATAAAGCGGTAGTCGATCGTTAACAAGCCAAACTAGGGTATGTTATTCACAACTGTGGAAGACTTGATTCTTTAGCCTCCAAAAAGAAATTTAGAACTTCGAATTTAATTATTTTTTTTATTTGTGTAGATTTCATCCTAGATTCTGATCTATATAAAACCCAGAGCTAAAAAGGAATGAAAAAATGATGAGCAGGAGTATACAGCTCTCATACCTTTTTATCTACACCCTCAAAAAAACTTTCACAAGACAGTAAAGTATCTAATTTATGCTCCAAATTATGCCTATATAACCATACCACTTCAAGAAAAGAGCTAAATATGAACCAGCAAGAACAATATAACGAAAACAAATACAATTAATGCGTTGTCTCCCTAGCATATATACTCAAGGTCATCTTAACGAAATCTCCCTCTTCTCATACCCAACCGCTTTCCCATTAAACATTCCATCCTCCCCACTAACCATCTCCATATCCGCATTACCCTTCAACAACTCAGCTCTGATCGGTGCATCCGCCCCTTCACCCCTCCGCTCCACAACATCAAAAGCAAACCACTCCGGCCTAACAATCACATACGCCGTATAATCATACCACGGCACCTCGATATCCTCACCCTTCTCATTCTTCTTCTTCCTAATATCTACACTCCACAATATCGTCGCTATAACTGTAAACAGCACCATCTCTACATAATCCTGTCCGATGCAAGCGCGTCTTCCCCAGCCAAATCCATGCTGGGATTTGATGGAGGGCCAATGGGTAAGTGGTTCTCGGTAGGTGGGAAATTCGGGAGAGAGCCAGCGTTCGGGGCGGAAGTTCTCGGGATCGGGATAGAGGACTGGGTCTCGACAGAGACCCCATTCGAGGGCAAAACAAGTAGTGCCTTTGGGAATGTAGTAGCCTTCGTATACGTCATCCTGTGTGAGGACATGAGGAACGCCTGGTTGGTTTTGTTAGTTCTTCGGTTCTTATCGAATGCTATACCCATTTACTCGGAAATAAAGCTTCAGGAAGGGGGAGATGGAATAGAAAAAGGAATTAAACGTACCAGCAGGAGCTGGACTTCTCCATCTAAATATCTCCCTGATGATTGCCCTCACTACAGGCATGTTTTGGATATCTTCATAATTCGGTGGTCGTTCCCCACACACTCTATCTACCTCCTCTTGTCCCTTACGCTGCCACTCCGGACTAACAATCATAGCGTGAAAGAAACTTTGAATAGGTGATGAAGTGAGTATACTTCCAATCAACGCCAACATACCCACCGAGTATGTATTATCCTCATCCAAATTAGGAGTAGTAGGCATTGTAAGATGTCTCGACATCCAGGAAGCATTCGGCTTCTCACTTTGGAGCGACTTCCTCACCGCCTCTTTCTGCCCAAACCAGAAATTTCTCTCTCGTAGAAAACGTACGCGTTCTTCGACTTTCCATGGTTGCAGAAAATCCGGGACCCATTCTGGAAATTTGCGGAGGAAGGGGAGTTTGTTTTGGATGTCTCCATCGGCGGAGATGCGGCGGAGAAGCTGATTGGCTCGCATGATGGTTTCTTTGGCGGTGGAGAGACGGGAATCGTTCCAGGCCATTTGACCGGAGATTTGGGCAGTGCATTCTTCGCAGAATTGTTTAAAGAGGTGGGGTTCGGCGACTAGGCGGGTGACGAATGTCGCGGCGCCTTTTTGAGAAAGTGTCTTGAGACGATCGGGTGGCATACTGGACATGGTGTTTTTCATCCAGTTTTTTATACGCTTCATGTCATCTAGGAGAGAGTTAGTACGATATGAGTGGATGCAGAAAGATTGAGGCTTGCCGCTGTAGGTAACAAGAGGAATATATCTATTGCTGAATCTGCAATCATCTCCAATAGCCGCAAGGAATGGTCTATCTGAATAGATGGCTCCTCTCTTGACAAACAGTTCTTCACAAATCTTGTGAGAGGTAATCCAGACAGTGTTGTCTCCATTTAGGTTGACTTGAAACATGGTACCATAATCCTTACTCCAATCCACCATCTTCATCCATGGATTCTTTGGGTCAAGATCAGGAACTGAACCGATGACCGGATATCCTGTAGCAAAACGTTAGGAACTCTCGTGAGCAAGGCATCATGCATATTTTATCTCACCTTTTGGACCCGGCAATGACTTGGCGCCATCAGGTATTTTGACCTTTTTGAAAAGACGGTCGTAAGAAATATAACATGCAAAAATCACAGCAGAAACAACGAGCAATAATGAAGAGTACGCCATGGTTACCAATGATGCAACGATCGAATGTAAAATTCTAGAATGCAAAGAAATAAAAAGGGAGAAGATCTTGGGAGACTTGATACTAATAAGTGGTCTCAATATCAGATCTTTGAAAGAAAAAAGCGGAAAAGGCAAAGAAATACAAATGAATCCATTAGTATTAGTTGTATACTAATTTCTCATTCACGATGTAGGTCACTAAGACAAAACTAGCCCCTTCACCAACCATATCCTCATTCATCTGACCGGGGACCAAGCCGCGCTCCTAAAGACAAAATATACTTTCCAAGTGTATGCAGATCACAGAAACAAGTGAAGATTGTTTCCGTTGCTGAAACATTGCAGATGCGCTATCGTCCAAGGCACGGATACTATCATACTAGTGATGGCCCGCTAAGCTCTAGTGCCCCTTTATAGTGCCGAAGTTCGTTTAGTGTATTCTAACAATGGGTACCCGAGGGCTGATAGACACATGGTTTGTTTGAAGCTGGCCCTATCTTTCTCTCAGCTTGTATTTGACGAGTGTGCTTTTTGTGCTAACTTTAAAATGACTTGTGTCCTCCGTGGGCATTTTGGCCAAGCTTTTTTGGCCCAGCTTTTTGAGGATGAATGAATATGCTTAGTTGCGATTTTTGATTAGCTTCTTAGGAAGGAAAAGACTATCGATATTATGCAAAGATCTTGATTAAGCCGATAGCTCTATTGAAACAGGCCCGAGCTACTCGTACTGCGAGGTCGATTGGTAGTAGCGTATAAAGAATCCTAACCCGGCGGGCCTGCCTTCAAAAGCCTAAAGTCTCCCGCACAGGGCACCATGTTCCCGTTAACTTCCCGATTTGGATCTTTTGATTCATGTTCGTAAATGCTATTCTAGTATATATGGGCGTACATTATCAATCGATGGATATCGCAGGCCAATCGACGGTAATGCCCTATTGAGCGCGAGCGTCAAAAGAGTACGTTAAGCGTGTATTTCGTCTTTTCGTGTTCAGGTAATCTAGAGTACGAGACGCAAGTTATTTGTTCTATTAGGAAAGAGCCCCGCCATATTTTTGTCAAAACTTAGGTGCATGGACGAGAGCCCCGACCGAGCAGTATTTTATCGATGATAGAAGAGAATGCATTTTTCATTCCATTTTGATTCATAACCTGAATGTCCGATATTACCGTCTTCCCTAAAACTGTGTATCTCGGATTCCTAAAATTTTCCGATGGCCCGCGGAGATTTTATTTGCAAAATGGTGATAATCATAGCTATCTAGTGCTAATATCCCCATTTGATTTGCGTGTACAGTACTTTTCGCTTGTACTGTACAACACTCTAGCTGGTGCTTCTATCGAATTTTGAATATAGTCAGTACAATGTTTTTAATTATATCACAGTTAATATCGTGCATATTCTTTTGACTCCATTATTGAAGAATTAAAGCATGCAGAGAAAACTTTCTTGATTCTATCCACAATTCCTGAACGTGAAGGGAGAGGCATGAGGTAGCCAAACGCTTCCAACCACCGTGCGGAAAAGTACATGAAACAAGACGAATACGCCAAAACTAATAGTTATCGTGGCCAAATTATATTGAAATAGACTCTGAAGATGAGAGAGATACTTGGTACATGTCATTTCCAGCATATGTACACAGATCTAAGTCTGGTCGAGGAGATGAGATCTCGCACGTAAACCTCAACGGTATCTGATCTGGTGCTTTTGTTATCAAAGCACATAACGATGAATTTACTCGAGCATTCGTCCTGCAAAGAAGAAACGGCAGCTACGGGATGATACACATCACAGAAGCTGTCTCACAAGCATTTAGACATCTGACATTTACTTTGTCATATATTATACAGGTGACAGTATATTTTGGTGGCTTGGATGTTTCTAACATAACATTGGCATATTCGACCTCGAACTTCTGGAAAGCTGACCAAACCATTCTTCAAACCATTCTCCACAATTTCTATTCAAGTAGCAAAGACAATTGGAAGTACATATTTTTTTCGTAGCTATTGCCATATCTGCTCTCATTGGCAAATTTATGAAACGGCAGATATATGATCATATATCAGTGGTGGAAAGGGGATAGGTTGGGAAGACTCTAACATCAAATATCTTCAGCTCGCTCTATGGATGTATACGGAATAGGATACCAGATTGCTGCATTCAACAGACTTTTTTGAGTCATCTGCCTTGACCTCGTGAAGTTTCGGTTCTTCTACATCTGTGCGATCTGTTGATCTGACTGGTGAACTTCAGAGGAAGACTTTCCTCGCGAAGGCAAACAAACTCAGCGTTTAAATGATCCAGTCGCAACTTTCAATCAACCGCCATCTACCTATATTGTCGTGATCCCCTGAAATCAGAAACGCCCGAAATAAAAAAGATCAGGTTGAATGATCTTCTAATAATGAGTTACTCTCAGAGAAAATCGATCATAAAAATCCTATCCTTAAACACATCATCATCAAGTTCAACAGGCTGTTTTATCTTGTGGATGGACATGAAATCCCGCAAAAATGTACACGTACACCACAAACACAACAGCACATCATAGATCGACTAATCATACCCAAACAATCCAAAAAAAGACAAATTTCAGCTACCATCACAGGAATCGTCCATGTTGGCAGTTTGTTGGTTTTAGTCTTAAAGTCCTCATACAAACAATGCTGATTGGTAGACGATATACGATTACACAGTCCAAGGTTAATTATCTCAAGCGAGCTTACATCACATCACTCATCCAAGAGCCCCTCCTTGATCTATTTTCATCACTGTATATCGTACGGGTATGCATATCCGCGTGAACCAATTTCTCGAAACTGCGTGCTGCATGATGTGAAGTTTTATAGGGGAATCGGGCCCGTACGTTCGGTAACAGGATGCGTCGTGCGTTCCTTCGAGTCGTGTATTGTATGTAACCCTGTGAAGGAGATTTTTTATGTTGTGATATGGACTCTGCACATATGGAGGGGTTATACTGTGGGTTCATGATATGCTCGTTTCTTAGAGTGGAAGGTCTTTGAGTACTTGGTATAATAATTATATCCAAGGAGGAATTGACGGTTCCGTCAGCTACACGCGAGTTTTCTCCTTCCTGTTCAAATTCGCTTGATATTTTTACTGCGATAGAGGTTCTATCTATAACTGTCTGCTGTGGATAGAGTTTACAAGCTGTGCCTTAAAAGTAATACTCACGTCGTGTTGAAGGATTCCCAATGATTCCTACATCTCCATTCATACTGTTAGATTCTGTAGCATAATTCCGGTAATGGGAAGCTATACTAGAAATTTTAGGGGTTGCAAGAACTTCCTCTATTTCGCCATGACATATAAATATGTAGCAATGATACTCTGTCAGACTTTTCGTAGACCATCTCTGTCATTTCCTCAGCCTTTCTTTTTGAACTCTTTTCATTGAATTTCCCAGTCTTTCTTTTCTAGCGCCAGTGCCATATACTTTCTTTATCATGTCTGCTATCAATTTGGTTCTCAGAATCGCGTTCATTCTTTCTTCTATTTCAACTTATTTTGCTGCAATTTGCAATGACCAAATTAGAGCTCCTGGGGATCCTTCTGGAGAAGAATTGACAGTATTCCTCAATTGTAATGACAAAATCTCTAATTTCTGTTTGGGGGATTTATCAGGGAAAGCATCAGGGAGCCTAGACTTTTCAAACTTAAAGGCAAGACATCTAAGCACATCTAATTCAGCATACTAATAGATATAGATATATTTTGAACGTAGCGATAGCTCTACATCAACTCTCGAACATTGCACAGAAGCCTTCGAGGATATCATCTCTCAATGCATTGAACCTTTCGATTTAGGGAAGTACGGAGGAATCTCAAAATTCGACAATGGAGAAGTCTATACCATTATCAACGAGTTGTATCCTCAAGCTCCTACGAGTCTGGAGAAACGAACCGAGAAAAAACCAACTTCCAAGCCCCCCCAAAATCATCCTAGCAGCACCTGTAAAAGCGAACCCCAAGACGACTGCAAAAATGACGCCAAAAACGACTGAAGTGCCAGTAACTACTAGTGCAAAGACCACAAGCCCGAAAGTTACGGAGACCACTCCAAAACCAATTGAGACTCCAGAAACCACAAGTTCAAAAGCCATAGAAAATACCCCAAATCTGACTGAGACTCCCTCAACTACAAGTCCAAAACCCATACAAAATACCCCCGCTATATCTAAATTACTCACAGTAAAAACAAGTCCATCTTCCAAGACTCCCGAATCAACTCCATTATCCACCAGTTCCAAAGTTATTAAGACGAACCAGCTTACATCGAGATCAACCCCTGGCACGACAATCATAACCTCCGAAACTTTCCAAACAACATCCAAAGCCAGCACATCCAAAACTACAGAAAAAATATCCACAACTACAAAATCATCAAGTACCAGCAATGTTTCATCAAGGACATCTTCCCTAACTCTAACCAATCTTCCATCACCCAAAAATTCAATAATAAACAAAGAAAGTAGTACAAGTACAAGCACAATCTCAGTTTCCAAATCTCCCACTTTAGAAACTTCTCTAGCGAGTCTTCCCTCCACCAAGAGTTTCACAGGGGGAAGTAGTACGAGTACTCCCTTAATTTCTATCTCAACCATTAAACCCCCATTATCTCTATCCTCTACTAAAGTTTCTTCCCTCAACACCCCTTCCATTACCTCTGGCAGGTCCAATTCGATAACACCACCCTCACTCTCGAGAGCAATCACGATTAATACTCAAGAGGCAATTTCAAGTCTCCATTCGACTTATGAAGCATCATCCAAGATTTTGGAGACAACTAGTGGTTCGGTAGTGTTTACGTCAACTAAATCTATATCGCTGGAAACATCGTTGCAAAAGAGTATATCGCAAACCATCACTTCAACAAGCGGTATTCACACTCCTGGTATTTCAACCACTACCACATCGACAGCTTCCATCCAAATTGAAACAAAATCAAATTCGGTGTCGATTTCTCTGTTGTCGAAAGTAACTGAAAATTCCAGCTTGACATCTGTTACCCCCGACAAATCCCCAACCAACTGGCTCATAATATCCTACGCCAAAACCGGCAACTCTCTCGCCATTACGGCCACCGGAGAAGGTGGCCTTGCCCGGTCCAAACACGCCTGAACCGACACCCCTTCCGGGACCAGAATTTGTACCAGCTGCAGAATCAAGCGACTCTCCAGAACAAGTTGTGACTAGCGGTGCCAAAACTATTAGTGTGAACTCTGTTCCCATATCCACAAAAGCCATCCTCACTGAAATACCCGCCACCGTGCCAACTTCTACAGTTATTTCTGAATTTTCTAGCATTGGAGAAACCCAAGAATTTTCGGCTAAATCGACCAGTTTGGCTGTAACAACGAACACTACCGAGTCGCTGTCTAGATCTGAATCCAGTCACGCCACTTCAGGCTCAGGCGACATAATCAATAGCAAGCCTATACCAGTCTCCGGCACCTCAGAGTCCCTCCCATCTACTCAAACCGACCCCATCTTCACCAGCGAATCTGTATCATCAACAATATCAACGATTTCGAGCGGAGCTCTCACATCTTCCATACACCCCGAAATCACACCTTCCCAGTCAGATTTACCAGCTTCCAAAACCACCACTTCAACTTCCGTCTCAGAACCCCTCCCCCAGGGCATTTCAACCAAATCCATTATATCTTCAATAGAACCAGAAATTACTCCTCCCTCTAAGCCTACCTCTCAAGCTGTTTCTACAGGATCACTTACACATTTCGTAGAGCCTGAGGTTACTCCTTCTCCTTCTGATTTGCCGGCTTCTGGAACTACCACTTCAACTCCAGC
The DNA here is from genome assembly GCA_025389085.1 of Sclerotinia subarctica. NCBI lineage: Eukaryota > Fungi > Ascomycota > Leotiomycetes > Helotiales > Sclerotiniaceae > Sclerotinia > Sclerotinia subarctica. Next base: position 810,006 of record QRFI01000004.1, on the reverse strand, counting down.
GAAAACTTCCGATCCTTCCGAGACGATGGATACATCAGAAATATTCACACCTGACACAACTGAAAGCAATCCAACTGACACCGCACTTACTACCCCCACCTCATCTCCTTCAGGAACATCATCTCCATCATCTCCAGTCTGTTCAGCCACCACAGGAGAAAACTGCTCTACATGTTATCAATATACCGGTTCTGGTGACCTCTCTTCCTCGCTTCCCAACAATACCGATGTTCAATCTCGGGGCTTACCGCCATCGATTGCCGGTCGAATATCCACCACTAATCTACACGCCAAGCTACGCAAACGAACCACAGAATCGTTTACCTCGTTCGACTCAACCAATGCATGCATTTTTGGCTCAGTAGACATTCCTTGCATCCCAGGTACGCATACGCTCCGCAAATCCCGTATATAAGTCTAAAAATGGAATAAGCTAACATAAAAAATGAAGATGCATCAAATCTAGTCAGTGAAGCAGGGGCTCAAGCAGAATACTGGTACGTTTTGCAAGATACCGCCGTGAATGGAACGACTTGCCCTGTGCTTGGTTTTACAAAAGTTACGGATGGAGCGCTTGCTTCTCAATCTGTAAATTCAAATGCGCTTGGATATACAAAGTCTGGACCGGGGATTAGCTGGAAAGCAAACGCCCTTAGTAAGTGTCCCTCTTTAAATATGTTGTTTTTTACTAACCGGCTACTAGCTGTTGACGTAAATCATGTCTGTGAGTGTCGAGTTCTTACTCTTAGAGCAAATGAGAGTGTCAAAAGCTAATAATAATAGATGAATCATCAATTCTGCAAGAATTTTTCGTAAGTAGAGTTAATAGCAATAATTGTGCAGCTTTTCAAGGCTATTTTCGATCAGCCAGATACTTACAGTGGAGGAAAATCCTGATTGCAGACTATTTCGGAGTAAGTTTATATTCCTCATACATCCAAAGGGCTTCTAACAAAAATCTAGTCAACTTCCTAGCGATACCAATCCCGACTATGCTGGAATGGACCAAAAGGTATTTAGGCCAAGGAAAGAGATCAAAATGTGTAAACTAATAGACCAAAAGATAAGCACCGACAAAGCACAAGCTTTCAAAGGCCCATTGCAACAAAGTTATACGAGCGACGATGAGAAATTAGCCTACATCTCCGAATTGGCCGTCGCAATGGCCATAACCAATGACGATGCTATCGCGTCCCTGTTCCAAAGCACAAGTCTCCGTATTTATCAAACGCTACTTGGTGTTGATGCAACGATTAGGGCCAACAACAGTACTACGCCGAGCCTTATGAAGCCAGATATGAGTACTACCTCCTATTTTATTTGCGTGCCATGTCGTCCACTGGCTCTTTGGTGTCATGTAACACGATCCTACCTAAATCAGATTCCCCACTTAAGGCCCTCCCTCGATTCTACCTTCAGAATAAAAGCTAACCCTGATTCTTTCTCTCCAGTGGGCATCCACCTACCGGACCTATCTCACAAACCTCCTAACCACACGCTCCTCAGCCATCCTGTCCCAAGTCTCCAGCTACCTCGACAATGATCTTGGACCTGCCGCAAGGAGCGATAACGTTGCATTTCCAGATGGAACTGTGTCAACAACGGAAACCGCCATTAGGAATGGAGTTAATGCATTCCTGAACGCTTATCCTTTAGCTAGTGCTTTTACCTTTGATCAGGAGAAGTTGTTGGGCTTTCCTGAAGTATAAGTGAACCTCGTGAGAATAAAAGAAACCAGGAGGTTCCTAAGATCAGATACTTAAAGATATAGGTTGTAGTGTAGGTTGATTAATTGTTGGTGATGACCAATTATTTCGAGTAGATGTGTCAGTTATCTCTTGGTTTTTTGTAAAGTATTTACATTTTTATGTTTCGTGTTTGTATCTTCAGATCTAGAATCGAAAATACCTCGTACGCAGTTCAGCATCCGAGCTAAGCCTGATAATGCACGGACCATACAAGGCTGATCAAATCCCCCTCCACCAAGCTGCCACACAATATCCCACCCCTCATTGATTCGATTTCATACCTCTCTCATCACATCGCACTGCAGCAACTCCTTCTTCAAATCTCACAATGAGTACTCCTCAAACCCTAACTCCTGCCAAAACTTTCAAATTTCCCCGCGAACACTCCTTTCCCCCCTTCTTCACCCTCCAACCCACCTCTTCAACCCTACACGCGCAACTTCGAAAATGGAGCGATTTGATCCTCTCTTATTTCGCCTTCTACCGACTATTTCGTCTTACAATTTCTACGTTACTATCTTCTGAGTTGTTCAAAAATGAGAGGATCAATAGAAGGTTGGATGAGGAGGCATTGAGGGAGGTGTTGGAGTTTATGAGGAAGGAGGGGAGGGTGGAGTGGATTGGGGGGAGTGGGAGTGGGAAAGTGGGAGGAGATGTTTGTTGGGTTTGGTGGAGGAAGGTAGATGAGTGGGCAAGGATTATTGAGGAGTGGGTTGATGAGACAGGTCAGAGGGGGAGCGTCTTGACACTTTATGAGTTGGTTGAGGGGGAGGGCGGCAGGGGTGCAGGTATGTTATTTGTTTCTTTTTTTACTTTCTTGTTTTGGATTTATATAAGGAGTCTTGCTAATTATTGGATTGATAACAGAGTTCCACGGCCTGGATGCGGAAATTTTACAAAAAGCTTTGGCAATATTGGTGAAGAAGGGAAAGGCACAGGTTTTTGGACAGGAGGATCAACAGGGAGTGAAATTCTTTTGAAGTGCGTAACATCTTCTAAATAGACTTGGGACACATTGGCGCTGAGATTGAAATATATCATGCACAGCGGGGAGTTTTTTTAGGCGTCGAGGGTGTATAAGATATCCAAAGTCATAGGGGCTTGCACATAAGGAGGGACTGGTGAACTCCTTTATCAAAGCTTCGTTCCCCTTCTAGAACCTCATTAAGCTTCCTCCCACCGAATTTCAGCCGCATCGATATCATTGTCCAATACTTCAGCAAATTCAACCCGAAGATCCTTTCCATGCCTGACCTTGAAAGATCCTCGGATTCGGGAAACATCCAAAAGGACAGCAAAAACCTTATATTACAAGTTCAAACATTGTACACACACTTAACAGTGCGCAATCTCCTAGTTAAGTACACAGAGTCAAAACGACTCTTTCGGAAGCAACACCGGACCACGAGCAAGAATCGAACCAAACTTTAGTAAAAAAATGGAAAGGAAATTTGAAAGCAATCGCTAGGAATAGCTTCCAGGTCTAGGCCTGGTGAAGTAGGAAACGGTACGCGGTGTCGTTCTTTTCCCGCTGTCTCCGGGGGACGTACCGAGATTAGATGGAGAATAGAAATTGCCCCTCAGCTCACGTTACCTTGTCCTCTAGTGTCAATGCTAGATTATTTTGAGCTTAGATTCATCGCATATCATCGTTCATCCCTTTTCCTAAGCCCAAGATTGATATTTGATCTGCGTGGTGCTGGAGCTTCTAACTCGAAATGAAAATTGGAATATTGAAGTGAGTGGAACAAGTCATGATATTGATATACACTCTGTGTGCACTGTGCACAGAGGATGAAGTAGGCACGAAATTTTAGCATGAAAATTTGGACTGTTCTGAATCTTAAGCCAGCGGGCCCCTTGTGAGATTAGAATTTAGGAAGCACGTTATCTTAGCCGTAATTTGATGTTGAGTAATAAACCTCCTGTTTATATATTTGGAAGAGGGAGGTTATGGGGTTACGTAGCCATAAAGCTATGATTTATGAATCCTCGGGATCTTTTGATTTCTTTTTCCGACTTGTACGTTCATACTCTGTGGAAGATTGAAAAAAAAAACCCCTAAAAACCAAAAACATATTAATATATATACCCCGTCCGAAACAGGACTCTTTGTAAGCGAGTACCTATGTATCTTCAAGCGACAAGGTGGAGTGTAAAATACCTAGGTAGTCAATCTTAAGCGTTTTATTACTTGTTTGTTTGTTTATCGGATCATTTTGAAATATTAACAGTAGGTGGGTAGGTAGGTAGGTAATCAAAGTAATGAATGAATATATCGAAATAGATCACCGCAGACTCGGACTATATTGGGATTTAAAAGGTTGATTGAGAGAGCTCGGAGTAGTCATGATAATAAGTCGGAAATCAGGGAAAGGGAACTGACTGACTGACTGACTGACTGTTCGAAATCAAGGAAGTCTCGGAGAAAGATAAAAATGTACGGGATGATGAGTAAATAGTGTAAATATAATACTAATAAGTAATAAAAAAGTTGTAACTTGTCAGCAAGCCAAAAACGTTGGATTTTAGAGCCGTTCGTGGATTCGTCCAATCGGGTGCTTAGGGTACCTGGATTTATCTCCGCTTTTTTATTTATTTCGGTTAGGGACCTAGGTGAGGTTAGATATGTCGTGATTAGTGATTCGTGATTGGTGGTTCGTTTGTTGATTTGATAGGTAATGCAGATTGTCCCTTCCTTTTCTTCTATGTCCCCTTCCTTCTTTCTGTCTGCTTTCTAATGATCTAGATATCTAGGTCGTGTTCACGAATACCTAAAAGAAACTTCCATCGGAGCCGTGCTTTCCTGTTGTACGTTGTGCAAATTGAGCGTCATCATCAATTATGGTAATTATGCTTGGTGCTTGGAAGTTGTCATGATGCATTTCCTTGTATTCTTAATTCTTGATTCTTGATTGTTTACTTTCACCGCTTTCATATACTTTCTTCCTTACCTACTTGGATAGATACCTAACTCCATGATGGTTTTAAACTTAATCCTCTAGGATTGATCTGTAACAACCTTAACAATTGAAGTTGACTGGATAATCTAGATGTTAGAGTCAAGTCTCCTTTTATGATGGATAGTTCATATAGGATCAACCTTTGGATAGAGATATATATGTGTATATAAATAGAGGTTTTAATCAAGAGGATTGAATGAATTGAATTGAATTATAAGACTTATAATCTTATACTTCAATCATCTACTTGACCTCCCTAATCATCGACTCCACAAAGGGTGGCATTATCCTGTTATATCATTCACATATACATCACATCCATTCACATATACATCACATCCATCCACACATCCATTCACACATATAATCTTATAAGCATAATCAAATCAAAATCAAAATCAGGGGGGAAAGAAGATATCTTTTCATTCCCAAATCCCCAGTTTGTTTTAATCTTCTTCTCATTCTTCTCCGCCCCACCGATGGCTAAATGAAGCAATTGACTTGATCCACCGAATCGTTGCAACCATCTTAAAAATCCCAAGAGACAAGAGATCGACTCAATCCATTGAGGCCGCGACCATCTTCTACCTTGTCAATTGCGAAAGTGGGAAATAATACTTAGAGCCTTCTTATCATTGTGTTGTTGTAACTTGTAATTATTTTCTGCCATTGCATTGTGGGATTCTTGACTGTAATCCTTTTTTTCAACCTTTTCAACTTTTAACTTTTAACTTTTCGACTTTACTTTACTATACTTTGCTCTGCGCTTTACTTCACAAACTTCCAACTTCCAACCATCCACATCCTATTCTATCTCAAGTTGACTCCAAAGCATTTCATCAAACGCAGACTTTTCCACTCAAGTACTTTGCTTGCTTTCTCTCTCTCTTTCCTTATCTGAACGAATTCATTACGACCCAAAATATATCACATCACATCACCAAAGAGCGACAGAGTAACTCGACAGACAGCTTCTACAGCAGCAACAAGCATACACTCAATTATCCATCTTTTTATTTTCACTTACAAAAATTCCATTCATTGCAATCCCATTACAATCCTTATTCCATTCCATTCCATAAAATAAAATTCTTATCATTTTCTGGCTTTACTCCCTTTCAATCAATCAATCAATCAGTCAATCAAGCTTCAAAATATTTCTTCAAATCAATTCCCCTCATCTTCAAATCAATCCCCCTCAAATTCCAAAATTGGTTCGACTTCGATACATCATTTCCATTCCTTCTCAAGTTCCTTCGAAACCCAGCCTCAGACCCGATAATTCCTCATACATAACATAATCAAGGGGGGCAGGTATCATCCTATCTTTTTGAAACGACCCATCATCAAACCTCCGCATTATCCCAACTTTCAATTCAATACCGCCAAAATAGCTACCTTACAAGAAAACCGTTATCCTCAAATTTCATCTTTTGAAGATGCGATGATCTATTCAAATGATGCGGATTATCCAACATCAATGCCTGGTTCACCTCCCGAGCTAACGGGGTCCAAATCCTCCAAATCCTCTTCGTTTCATTCCTCATATCAATCAGACAATGATGAGATTCTTTCCGACGTCAATCATTTTGAAGAAATTGGACTCGATGATGAATCAAGGCTTGACTCGGAGATTGGGGATTTCGCTGTCAAAATGTCGTCGAATCCATATTCTTCCTCATTTACCACCGATCTACGCAGTCAAGCAAAACAACAACGACAACAACGAGTTCCCATGTCCGCCACACAAGGAAATACTAGAATTCCAAGAGATTTAACATCAAACACAAAAGGTCGTTCGGGGTTTCCAACATTGAGATCACAGATAAGAAATGCGGCATCGGATGGCTTGGCGATTGTCCCTGTGCCCACTTCATCGGCAAGGACCAGAAGGGGAATGAGTAATCCCAATGCACCTGCATTACCGACTACGACACTTACACGACAGCGAAGTTTAAGTCCAAATATTAGCGCGAGCCCGAGGAGTAGTATATCAGGAGGTTCCGCAAAAGGGAGAAGGAGCAGTTGGGTCTCGAATCGAGAACGGAAAACTACACTGGAGTTGGAAAAAGAATGTGATGAGGACGATGGAGATGATGTACCGGACGAATGTCTTTTGGAAAATGTGCCGATATCACCACGGCCTCCTCAAGAACGAAGGAGTGCTGCACCATCAGCATCGACGAGCCCCGAGAGGCCTGCGAAGGAAAAATCGAAACCACTTGGAAATGGAACCTCGGCTAAACCGGCAGAACAAGGGGAACTTAGATCACCTAGAGCGATCATGACAGGAGGGGTGGCTACGGGACAATTTCCAACTAATCTTTATAATTCTAATAAACCTCGGGCAAAGAGTTGGAATGAAGCTTTGTCAGATTTGAGCGAAGAGGCGAAGGCTTTGACAGAGGCTTTGGAGGCACATGCGGAGGATGAGGAGAGGAAGGAATCTTTTTCTCACAACTATGTACGTTCTAAGCCAATTCGAGTGAAATCATCATTCGCCGAATTACCTCCACTGCGAAGAACCGAACTTATGATCGATCCGTTGCCTATATCGAAAGAAAAGGAAGCTGTTCTCTCGAGGACTAGGCCATCATGGCTTCCTCCGAAGGATCCGGCTGAGGAAAGAAGACATCTCAAAGAATATCAAAAGATGATGGCATTGGCAGAGAAAGTGGAACGCAAGAAAGAATCCGAAAAACATAATAAATCAGCTTGTAGAGATGATACAGCAAGTTCACTGTTAAGGATTTGGGAAGAACACGTTCTGCCCAATTGGGATGATGTGATAAGACAACGAAGAACGAGGGAGCTTTGGTGGAGAGGTATAGCACCAAGAAGTCGTGGGGTTGTATGGACAAAAGCGATTGGAAATCCATTGGGTTTATCGGAACCATCATATACAGCTGCTCTTCGAAGAGCTCAAGCGTTGGAAGCGACGATCAAAAATGGTTCTCAATTGAGTGCAGAGGAAGAGAAGAAGAAAGGTTGGTTGGAACGAATTGAAAAGGATGTCAAAGAAACATATCCTGAATTACGTATATTTCAACCCGAGGGACCTTTGCATGTGGCTTTGACGGATGTTCTCAAAGCTTATGCCATGTACAGAAGTGATGTGGGTTACGTACATGGAACAAATGTAAGTAAAGGCTTTCTTCTTCGTCGTTCATCAAAAACGGAAGCTAATTTTATCATAGACAATCGCAGCTGTTCTTCTTCTCAACCTTCCTGATGCTTCTTCATCCTTTGAAGCCTTGTCAAATATTCTCAATCGACCACTTCCCCTATCCTTTCATACCAACGACTCGGGCGCCATTTCTCGTGTCTACAGCCTCTTTCTCACCACACTCTCTCTAAAATTTCCTCGTCTTCATTCTCATCTCACCGCGGAAGATTTAAATCTAAATCCAGATGTCTATCTCCGTGATATCTTCGCTTCCTTATTCTCAAGTTCAATATCTCTCGATAATGCAAGTAGATTGTGGGATGTAGTTGTCTTTGAAGGTGATTCAATATTGGTTAGGGCGGCGGTGGCGCTTTTTGGATCCTTGGAAAATAAACTTCATGGTGTTACTAGTGATGAGGAGGTTTTGGCCGTACTTAATTCGGAAGGGTTAGGATTGGGTGAGGAGGATTGGATTACGGCTGTTAGGAGTGCGGGAAAATCGCGTGATTAGGATGGATAGGTTTGATGGGTTATGAGGGTTAAAGTGTATGAGGAGAGGAAGGGGATGGGGGGGGGGAAAGGTGGATGGAATGTACCTCGACCTTACAATCGTGTAGTATAGTGTAGTTTATCAGTTGCAGTGAAGATTAAGATTTATATCTTTTTCTATTGACTGGATTCAAATCCAAAATCCAATTATGAAAGGAAAGAAAGTTCAGATGATTATATAAGTGAGAGATAATAAAAAGTATAATTATAATAAAGAAATAAAATATAATTCAAAATATTAAAATTCTATAATAAAATTTAATTTTCATTGTTAAAATGTGATTGGCACTGGCCCGACTCAAACATATTTTGGAGAAGTTTATCGGATGTGTCTTTTAGGCTTGGCTTCTGCACACGAGCCTCAATGAGCACGTCCACCACTACTTTCGATTCCTGAACTTGCGTCGCTGAAGTTGGAGGTATTCAGAGGTCACCAACCACTTCCCATTCTCTTCTAAAAAAATTGTTCCTTTTGGGAGGACTTTAACGATATTGGCATTCATCAGCGCAATCAACAGTTGGATACGTATCATGGGGGGGCCAGTGGCTAAAAACAAGTCTAATGATGCGAAGCTCCGGCTTAAGTCCTTATCATCGTTGTCCTTGACGCCTCGGTGATCAATGATGTGTCGCAGATCATTACGGATGTCATACAAAACACTTCTAGCCGCCTCATGGGGTCCGTAGACATCACCAAGCTGGGCTTGCCTGACGTCTTCTTCAAGGTAGCGTATCATATTAGACTGGAATGTTAATTCAGTCTTAAATGTCTTTTCAGGGTGCTTCGCAAGATTCTAGTCCCAGGCCTCAAGATTCTATTTTTGAATCAAATCAAGCCTCCCTTTGTCTGAGTCTGCACGCTTGAATTCCCTTTCAAACCACTCGATAGTTTCGGTAGGTTCGTCTCGGAGCCGCAGAAGCTGTCGGTAGTAGACGAATTCGACCTCTTTGACAATCAGGGACCAAATAACCCGGTCGAAGGATGATGCTTCACTCTTGGCTGTATCACGGAACTTCTTGATACGTTCCCGGGTAATGAAGAGAGGCTTATGGCGTTGTTCAGTTGTCCTCTGGTTAGGAGCGCGAGCGTGGTATGGTGCTCCACGCCTTGAGAAGCAGTATATAGCCTCAGGCTCTTTCCCCGAGCACTTGTATACCAGTTTACAGTTTTCCTCCACGAACTCTCCGCCTCGTCCCTCGGTCAAAAGGGCCAAATAGTCGATAAAGCCAAGTCCCAAGCCGACCATCAGAACAGAGTCTGTTTTCTTTATACATGGAAGGTTGAAATCGGCCGCATTGCGAGGAGGGATGTATGTCAGTTCATGTTCCTTTGCGTATTCCGAGTGTTTCTTCACTTTCCCTACGTCTCCTTTGTCATCGACGAGAATTTTCTCCACATGGCCCTGTGCGAGAATAACAGCGGAGAGATTGTCAATTTCACCAGTAGACAGGCGGAGTTTATAAAGGCCTGGTATGCTACCATCGAGGAGTTCCTGCGCCTTGGCAAGGTGGAACTTGACTCTTACATTTTTCGAAAGCGTTTCAACAATATGGTCGTACACCCATCTGAGGTAGATGCCGCATTGAACCTGTGTTGGGTAATTATTTGGGTCGATAATATGATTGTTGCGTTTAAGCCAATCATACAAAGTTAGGCCCTCAACGATCGGACGGTTACACTTGCTAGAATCGTCGGTGAAGAGAGTATTTTGAGAAGCCGGCGTATTCATCATCAAAAGTGCAGATTAATTGATGCACCACACTTTGCCAGCCCCTGGTGGATGCTGGTCGATGATATGGATGGTGAGCCATGAGTCATGGTTGATGAATTGCATGGCAGAAGCGCTAATTCGCTCCAGGACGCTCGTGCCTCGAGGGCCAGCCCCAACAATGGCGATTTGGGGACCGTAGCTAATGCTAGCCATTGGTATATTCGAGAATCCGTAGTTTCCTCTGTCTGGCATTTTGTAAAGTTGCTAAATTCCTTGTTTGATGACAGCGAGTGTTGTTGTTCCTTAAGCATCAAATGATAGTTGCTGCTTTTGCTATTTGGTACCGACATTGCAATGCTTATATACTTATTTTATAGTCCATAATGGCCTTCCCATTACACATCTTCTCATATATTCCGCGCTAGCCGGTGCGAGTTTCTCTTGGGCATTAATGCTTCACATCTACAAGACAAGGCTTTGCTCTTACCTATTCTAGAATTTCTGCATATTCAGTCTCCAACTATAATCTCTAACTGGCTTGCATCAAAGCTTCAGCTGTCAGATCTGCCACACAACTTTCTCTCCAATTTAGTCCCATGATGGAAAGGCATTCATTCTGATAGGCATTGCTGAAAGATCGGGGGACGCCAAGCAGATACATCTATTACCTTTGCATAGATAATCCTCAATCTTGGCACGCTCAAGGTGCTAGTCAGTCATTCCAAATATATATGTTAGGATCGGATCTGATGCCTATTAGGGCATGACGGTTTAGTTGTTGCATTAATCATTACTACTTGTAGTAAATTTTTTAACACTGATTTAATCATAGGTAGTCACGTATATCAGTACAAGTTTTAGTTTAACTATTAATGTTTGACATTATAGATACGGATATTGCTATTGTATATAAAGATACTTGGGATAATTTGAGTATATACAAAGCCATAGCTACAACCTTTACAAAGCACATTTACTAGATGAATTATTTCTCTAGAATCCTTATCTCATAAATAGACTGTGTAGTATAGTCCCATAGGGTAGGTTTTGGATTTCGTAGGTATAGATCGACAACTGTTGTCTGAAAAAAAGTGTCGCATCAAGACATAGACTGCAGGGATTCCGTTGAACTAGAATGTTTTCTAGAAGCTACTTAATCACCAGGAATCAAATTTTCAAGTGCCGAACATTTTGATCTTCAGTAAAATGCATTGCTATATGAGATTGCATCAATTTTGATTGCTATATATCGAATGAAAACACAATATTCAACTACCGAGTGTATTGATGATACTGTAACCAATTGCTATAGAAGGAAACAGTATACACTAATAAAAATTTTATCCTTACTCAATCTGCCTTGCCTGCTCTTTAGTAGAGCGCCTGACAGTAAAACTCGCACTAAACAATTCCACCAGGACGCCGGCGAAGGGAATCGAACCCAACTGGTAGATAGAATAACCAGCACATGTGACGTGGTGAAACATAGTACGGTACTCGGCTCAAATTGGCGTTAGTAGGAATCCTAGTAGATACATTCTGGAATACAACAAGTGACACGGGAAGAACGGATGTGGTGTCGATTATGCGGGTTTAGGATCAAAACTGTGGGGGTGGGGGAGGGGGAGGTTGGGGAAATGGAGACATCATAGCGATCTCGGTATCAGCAAATGCAAGTATCAAAATCAATTTGCTTGTAGAAACAGAAAATCATGTCAGTTAATCGTACCAAGTGAGGGTACCGAAGGGATTCGAATCCAGTGAAGGTATAGCAACTAACTATCTACTCTATAGGAATCAGTATTTGTAATATACACTTATATAGACGTTGAATTTAATGTTTTTGTTGTGCAAGTAAGTATATATTAGAAAAATAGTGATGTGTACTTTGCATAGTGAAGTAGATCGTACATATCCGGGGAACATACGGATCTGCATGGCTCGTACTTTATCCAATAGATTTCAGGAATAACTGATGAACCATGGTATTTGCTCGTATATAGATAGCCCTGTTACATGAACCTCCATGCAGGTATCCACTAAAATGTCAAAAAACGGCTCTAAAGTAATCTGTGCAATGTTCCTTGAATAATAAAGTCTTATTGATTAATCATTTTTTAAAAAAACTCTTCTTTGAATTATAATAATGAATTTGAAATTTAAAAAGAATTAAATGATTTATATTGAATATATATTAATATTATTTCAATTTGAAAATTAAAATAATATTAAATAGAATTTATATTTTAAATTAAAAATAAATATTCAACAATATTTAAAGAATTTTCACATTTTGAATAATTAATAAGAATTTTATTAAATAATAAATTTATTTTATTATTTTAAAAAATAAAAGCTTTATATATAAATCATTTTTATATTCAAAATTATATTTTAAATTATTTATATATATATGTTTTTATTTATTAATATAATTTATAACAATATTCTTTTATTCTTTTGTTCTTTTATTAATTTCTTAATATTTATTATAACGGAGATTAATCTTAATTAATCACTATATTATATAATTATTGAGAAGGTCACGTGATTCTATAAATTCCATTAGATTAAATTTAATAAAATTAATAAAATATGTAATATAAAGAATTATATAATCGAAATGAAATTTGTATTCAAGATCAATCATTTAATATATTCTATTATTAATTATAAATTATAATCTTTATTATTATTTATTTAAATCCTTACTTGACATCTAGTTATAAACCATTTCAGAACACTTCCACGTGATCTAGACGGCAAACCTCGTAACATCTACGGGTATATACAGCAAGAATTTTAAGGACGCAAACCTCCAATAATCCAAACTTCATATACCAATCTTTTCTCCAAATCTCATTCCATCCTACCCCTCCCTTCTCTTCTTTCTATCAATTTTCAATCCCCTCCCTTCTTTTTATCTCCCTATCTATATATACCTACATCCAAACTCATATCCTCAATCTCCTCACCTCACCTCCCCTTCCACACCATACCATACCACCAACATCCACAAGCAAAACCAAAACTAAACCCTTAACTAAAATCAATATAAAACAAACTCCAAACCATAAATCTAAACCACAATCCCTAATCTAAAAAAATCTAAATGTTGCACATCTACCGGTACAAATCGGAATATATGTAATTCTCCTCCTTAACCTTCCCTAACTAAATCCCCCGATTCCCATCAACACCCCCATTAAAACCACCCCATCTATCTATCATTAGAATCTCTTCCCTTCCCTACTCCATTTACCCTCCATACGTACCAAAGTATAACAAACACACCACAACAAACATCGCAAAAACCCGCGCGTGTGAGGTGATATCATATCATACGATATATGAGATGATACACTCAGGCCTGTTTTTTTAAGAGGGCCACGGCTCAGCGAAAAACACTTAATTTGAAAAATCTTAAATAATATAAATAAAAAATAAAAACTATAAAAAGAAGATTTATATAAAATTAATAAAAATATTTTTATTGATATTTTATTTTCTTATTAGGTATTTTATATATCAAAAGAAAAAGATATAATATTGAAAAAGTATTATATGAGATTTTTTTTATAATATATAATAAGTTTTCATTTAATTCTTTTTCTAAATACAGCTAACTAACTAATAATTTCAAAATTCCTCCCTCATTATATAAATGAATGAATATTCAAATTCATACTTTTCTCAATTTGTACTTAAAATCATCGTTAACATTCGTGTCTTTTTCCGTCATTCATTTGTTTGTCCATCCAACCATCCAACCATCCATACATCCATTCGACCATTCGATCATTCGACCATTCGACCATTCGACCATACATCCATCATCCATTCATCTGACTTTCTGTCTTCCTTTTGTTTTTCCCTTTTCTATCTCCTCTCGCCCATATCATATCATTGCTTAAACACAAGAAGAAGAATAAAAAGCAAAAAGCAAAAAGCAAATAAAACACCACATCAATGCCCCGCACCCAAAGGAGATTGCTCTCAGAGTATTCGTAGAAAGAGAAAATGAGGGGAAAATGAATATCTCGCCCTATATGTCTAGAAGTAAAAACAACCAAAGGAAACCCCAGAAAAAAAAAACAAAAGAACGAGAATTGGGTCCAAGTCCTTTTTTTTTCAAAAGAACCGAATGTCAGAGAATAAAACTCGCCAAAAACTCCCCTCCCCTCCCCTATTCATAAAGGTATTCGTCGTAAAGTTATAACTAAAAGAACAAAAATGTGGTATCAAACCCATATCCCCAATCATTCAATCATCATCCATCATCAAGCATCATAAACCATAAATACAAAAAAACATACAAACCTAAATCATATTCCCATTAACATTAACCTCATAGCCCTCACTCTTCTGTTTCAACGCCTTAGCCAACATCAATTCCCTCATCCAATCAATCCTCTCATCGCGACTCCTCACCGCAAAATAATGCGTTTTATTATTCGCGTTACCATTCCCCCCCATACCTCCAGGCATCAAACTATCTCTCTTCTTTATTCTCACCCCCTTTTCTATCGCCTGGGGAATCAACTGAAAAGCAAAAACATCTACCTTTTTATCCCGGTCGCCTCCGCGACCCATCGCAATATTAACTCGTTTAAAAGCTGCATTTAGTTTGGAAGATGACGCTAGGGATGAACAAGCAATGGCGTAATCGTCAACGTCAATGCATTCGAGAACGTCGGTGGCACTTGCGTCTTTGTGCATGGCGAGGGTGGTGCCTCGAAGTGTAAAGTGGTGCTCGTGCCATTCGTGACGCAACATTTTTGTGCGTCGCTTTTTCATCCAGCCAGCGTAGGAGGGAGCGTCTTTCTCTGGAGAGGAGGAGTTAGAGGAGGAAGCTGAGGAGGGGTGAGCTGGTAATGGGGTGGATGTAGAGGCTTGAGCGGGATTGGAATTTGGCGCGCCGAATTGAGCCCAGGGGTCGGTGGTGGAGTAGGCCCGGATGGAGCCTGCTAGACCTAATGTGCGTGTAGGGTCTCTACCGGTGGTTGTCGTCTCCGGGAAGGTGCGGGCCGGCTCATTGGGGAGAATTTGGACTTGGGCCGGCTGGGAGAGTTGAGTTGTTTCGGTGGCTCGATATTCATCAACACGAGGAAGCAGGGAGGGACGACGATTAGAAATACGGGAAAGACTGCGCTGGAGAGAGTTGTTCATCGAGAGATTGGTGGATGTGTTGGTAGTTGGGCGATAGGTCATGTTAGGTGGAACTGATTGAGAAGCTTCTCTAGCGACGGGACTCATGGGCACAGCAGTAACAGGGACGTCCATTTCAGAAAATGGGGTACCGAATCGATAGACGGAGGGCGAGCGAGTTTCGTTACGGAGTTCTGGAGAAAGAGCTTCCGCTCGTTCCATTTGGTAAGGTGAGAATGCAACTGCGCTGTTTGGGATGACGGTTGCACTGCAAGGGCCATATCCATTGGCACTCTGAGATCTGATGGGTTGCTCAGGACGGGGTGGAGGAATAGAAAGTTTAGGTAAGCCCCGAAGACCGGCGATAGGTCCCTTTAGTGGTGGGAACATCTCATATGGAGGAGTTGATGGCTCTTCGGATGATTGACTGGGCACAAGATGCTGGAATTTGATGAATTGCTTTACATTGTCTTGGGGATCACGTAATGCGACATTTCGAAGACTCTCCTCTTCTAAATAACGGATAGCGGGAGTTGAGCCTGGACCAAGAACATCTGAGGATGCAACCACTGAAGGTACCGCATCAGAGATTGGACGAGCTGTGAGAGCATTACCAGGGTCTCCAGCAATAAGTAGCGAGCCACCTTCTGTTTCAATCATTAGTATAGACACAAATATTCAGTCACGAATTATAGTTATAAACGTACCTTCAGGACTGACAGGGTGATCTTTGTTGAAAGCAGCAATCAATCGTTGTTGTTTCCTCCATTTCCCACAATTTTCTCCCTTTGAGCACTTGTGTGGTTTTGGCATAAGTTGCTCTATGCCCACAATAGAGATAGATTCGAAAGGCAACACCGTCTCGTGTTTACGAGCTTTTCTCGACCCCTTGCGTCTTCGAGATCGGTTTCGCTCTTGACTCGCCGAGCGATTTTCTTCTCTACCTCTATCCGACCTGTCTTTTCTCATTCGAAATTCCGTGGCCGGAGAAGTTTCTTCGATAGGGGTAACTGGCTTGGGTGTACTTGGGGCGCTTCCTCGCAGGACGTGGATTTCGTTCCAAACTTTTGTGCGTTGTCCAAATGATGAGATGCCTAATTCTCGGAGATCTTCGAATTTGAGAGTGGTCAGGATGGCACCGGAAATATCATTTTCTTCGAATTTTTCAACGATTGACCATTCGAAACCTGCATCGTGCATCCATCTTGCGACTTGACGTGGTGTCCATTGAACGATGTTGTTCAGGTCGAGATCCGCGATGTTTTCGGTCAATACAGATGATCTCTGGCGGCTCGAAGAGCTGTCTAGTGAGACTGGAGTGGGAGGATTAGCTTGATAAAGCGGTGTAAGTGTTGATGGTTGTGGAGTTATTGGCGACATTTCCAAAACATATTGACTCGGGATATCTATCGATGAAGAAACAGAGCTACGGAACAAATGAGGGCCCCGAGGCCCCTCGACCGGTTTCTTCGGGTTCAAGTCGAAATTGAAAGATTGGAATTCGTTCGTGGCCGATGTGGGCGTGAATACTTCTTCATAGGAGGATAATGTAGTTTCACTCGCTCGACCTCCCTGGATAGTGATTTGTTAGTACGGGGGATAAGAGGAATGAGATGTCGTACATACCGATCTATAGCTCAGGCTGGTGTAGTCCAAATCTTCTTCAAAATCCGATCCATATTGTGCCTCTTCCACATATTGTTGGGCATTTTGGGTCTCTTCAAACTCCTCACCGTCACTTACGTCGTCCTCGAAATCCGTATCGAATATGGTTGCGGATGATAAAGGTCGTTCAGAATGATATTGTGTTTCCTTGAACCCAAGAAAAGTATCTCTAGGTTGACTGGTGTAACCTTTTTGGAACATCTCTACCCGAGTGTCGATAGCTGTCAGGTGAGTCCTCATGGCCTACATTCAATCGTAACATTAGTAAGATACTCCAATGCACATGAGTATATCACTGTAAAAGCTTCATCTACTTACCATGATGCGTAGTATAAAGGAAGAGTATCAATCGATAACTCGGGCAAGACAAGAAAACTTGCAAGACTGCTTGCTTTCCCGTTACCGGGGATTATATTCTATAGGCCGAAACAGCTCTCGATGGAATATTATACACCAAGATAACGATAAAGGAATTCGGAGCAAAAAAGAAATTCTATTTGACAAGAATGAATTGTAAAATGTCAAAAGGATCAGAAGGAAAAATCGTGGTAAAGTTAATGGCACCTATGGCAGTATATGTATCGCCATTTTGAAACGAAACGTATATCATGGGCCTCAAATATATCAAAGCACACCAATGGGCAGCATAACGTCCCGGCTTTTTTCTATATTGTGAACTGTGCTCAGCACTCCTGCATGAAGATTGTGACTATTCTTGAATATGCCACACAATGCCACATTGCCTCGTTTGTTGGTCCTGGAGCCATTGAAACGATCGGGTTGCGAGCCTTGCACCCTGCATCGCTGGAAGCTTAGACCCAATGAGGAGATTCTATCAGGGTAAAGATGCGAAATGCTCACATTTCCCACAGAAGATAAAAATGTGAAATTTAGAAGATGTTCCAATAATATCCAAGCTTGGTCAGATGGATCCTGCAGAAACTTTTTGTGATTGGTTGTGAAGGGTCAATAGTTCTGCATGTACGCGCCGAGTCACCTCTTTTTTCTTTGTCTACCCCCAGTTACCAAATATAATTCGTCAATTGAGCCGTTTGATTTGTCCATTGAAGGATAATTTGCTCATGATTAATCATGATTCGACCGAGGATGATGCCCAGAGAAAATCTGTGAATCCAGACCCCCCTATATCTTTTCATATCATCCTGCCATTCTCATCGGGCTTTCGGGCATCGGTTTATGTTATCTACTTCCGAAACTATAAAGAAATTGCTCTTAATCGATAAGGCCAATAAGCAATTGAGAGTGCGTTTCTAACTAGATTGTGCGATTGAAAACGTATTTCAGTTCATTGAACGCCAGAGTAACTATGTCGAACTAGATTGAAGTGAAAATTTTAAATTCTCTAGGGTCTCGTTTAGCCTTTTACGGTGCGGTCCGTTGATGAAGGGGTACAGTATCGCTTGAATTGAAGTTCAGTGAGTTTCAAGGTTGAAGCTTGTTAAGATACTTCAGTGTTGTAAAAAATTGGAACCACCGGGTCTAGATATTACGGAGTAACAAGCATGAACACTCACATCGAACGGGACTGCAAGAAATCTGTACAGACGATTATCGACATAATTGATAATGTTGGTTGTACGTGATAAGGAATATGGATTATCGGCATCGCCATCCTATTAGTCGTATACCAAGAACATCAACGTTGAAAATGGGGGAGGCTGGCTGTTGGTCGCGAACTATGAAAATTGGAGGAAAATAATCCTTCTTTCCTTCCTCTGTCTTCATCTCTCTCCACAGTTCCCGAACTCCCATCTAACAATGGAAATGCACATGCGGATCTTTCTGATCCTACTAGGTATCTATCTACTTACGGCGGTGGAGAATTCTATCAGTACCTACATTCCCGAGTACCAACATGTATGATACCGGTACATACAAGCTAATTCGAACCATCCGTGCAGGGAAGAGGGAACTTTCGAATGTAAGCCTTTTATTAAAGAGGATATTCCTATGTTCCGCTGCTGCCGGCCCTGTATTCCTGCAAGTATATATGTAGTTCTATATGTTATGCAATATAGAAATTATCAGCATCGGTACATAAATATTACGTGCAGGCAAGAGAGCAGAAAAGCAAAGCTGTGCTGTGCCGTTCCCGTACATTCCCGTCGCATGCGTTTATCTAAACCGTTCCAGGTCCGTGACTTGAGAAAAACAATCAGTTCATCTTCCGAGACTTCCTTTTCCTTGGATAAATTGTTCCCGTCTCATGAGATTCATTAATTTTGTACCATGCCCTTGTCCCGGGTATTGCTTCTTGATAAGCAACCCCGGGGTTAGTCAGGGAAATCTGCCGCGAAGCATTGCAGAGTTAAGTCACGTACATAGTCAGCTCGATCCGACTATCGTCGTCGCAAATCTGAAGGATTCAATTTGCCCCTCAGTTGATTTGTGTGATTTTTCAGCGTACTTGATACAAGCCCGATGTACCACGGTCCAAGTGATTGACATACATGATTGAGTCAGTAGCAACTTGTCTCAGGCCTCACCGTCTTCTTGACCTGCGTAAATGATGTATTCTCATGCGATATGCTATCGGTAAGGTATAGGAAATGCATGGCATTGTAAGTACAAAAGGAAAGAACATATGTATGGGAGTGGGCACTGGGTAAAATGTTGGACTTTGAAAGTACACATGATGTAGGTTACATTTGTGGAGTATGATTTATTGATTCATCAGCAACAGGAAAAATCAAAATTCTCCGTCGACGAATCAATGTTGAATAGGTACGTGTAATGTCAATATCCTAGCTAGAAAATCACAAATGCAGCAATGGCTTCTCCATGTCTTGAAATTTTCGCATTTTCCCGTAACCAATGGCTAGCGAGAAGAGCATTCACACTGGCCTCACATGATTGTATCTTCATGCGGGTTTACATCAAATGAATGCTCGATGAGATAAGTCAATTCAAGAAGGACCGAACGTTGCATACGGAAGCTTTGGTGTTCAGTACAACATATAATACGCTCTACCATGGCAAAAAAAAAACAAATATGATATATGAAAAGGATGAATTAGAATAATGGAGAAAAATTAAATTCCGTCTCTGGTTGGCTGGAAACGAATGAATGTCATTCGGCAGATGCGCAATATTCGAAGTCGAATCGCACATCAGGGACCAAGTATTGTCAGGATGCAAGTTCCTGTTTTGGAAAACATCACCATCGGAATGAGAATCTATTGAAGCTATTGATTGATCTGATACACGAGTGTGCTGTACATATCTAACTATTACTCATACATCCGTCCGTGATGGAAAAACGTCGGACTGTGTAAGAAACTCCGCCTTCCGCTTCCCGTTGAAGATCGTGGCTTTAAACCCAGAAAGTCTAATTTCATCTTGATAATTTGAATTTATTTTTCTCCACAATTTTTGACGATTTTTTAATTTGGAGATGTGAAGTTGAATGAGCTCGTGCATATATAGCAGATCCACAAACAATAATCTTCACTATGTCGAATATGTCCTAAATGGTAACCTGGAATTGCGGAGCACTTTTAGTGGAGTTGTCCGCGATGGAAACGGCCGTTACAAGTTGCCAGAAGGCCTAGATGTTGCATGAGCCACCTCCTCTCCCCCATTTTAGTCAAAAATGACGACGTCGACAGCAAGTTGTGAGGAATTATTTCTGTCTCGGAAACTCAATTTAGCTTTCCTACAAGGCAGACACATGGAGACGATGAGGAGGATGATATATATCATATTAAAGATACGATATATGAAACTCTCGCACAGGAAATGGATCAATAAACTCATCCCAACCTACCTAGTAAGACACGAGGAACGGAAGGGTCAGCGTACCTACCAATATCAGACGATGTTAGCCAATACTAGGATCGTTGAGGGAATCTCCCTCCCCACTCGTCCTAGTAATCTCAAGGTCCTAGAGAAGCTTCACAACCAGCCCCAAAAGAGTGAGAACATTGAACGCTATCAGACGATACTGACGTCGGTAACGGTGTCTCTCTCCACTTTCGTTGTCGGTAATCTCAAAGCCCCCTTCATAATCGAACGTTCAGCATCAACAATCCTTTGTTTGGTATCCCGCCTCGAATTCCTACACCATAGCTGAATTGACATGTATACGAACTTGAGTTAGATAGAAGCGTGCAAATGTTCAGGGTGAGCTGCATCCTCAACACATACCACGCATCCTACATGTCTTTTCGATGAGGATTTCGGAGCCAAGGGATGTATTTCAAATATGCAACAGTTGTGATGAAGACATCTTGGTCCATTGTCCTTATACAGGCCCAAGCTCCATACGTTATCAACAGAAACGAAATTGCGATCTTGTTGATTCGCAAGACGTGGAAGACAAAGATGTTATTTTAAGAATAAATGCTCTGAGGAATAGGAGGTGAAAGCTCTTGTTGCATCGAAATCCCTTTCTAGACGAGCTTTTTCATCTATTCCATATTGTCAAGGAGTTGCAGAAATGGGGAGAATCTGCGAGTGTAAAGGAATGTGCACAAAAACGTGTGAAGATGAACGTGCGTACCTTGAAAATTTTGTAGAAATGAAGGTGTTTAAGTTGATTCCTATGAAGGCTTCAGTGCTTGGTGATGATTGTGGAGACGGTAATGCTTAGCAAAGCCACATGGCTCGCGGGTAATTGTAAGCATGTGTGGGGGTGAAGCGAGCCTCTTCGGCCTTAAAGGAGATATGTCGACCATAAGGCCATTTGAGAAGATTACAGTAGCACAAGCGAAAGCGAGAGACTATTGAAAATGTTGATTAATTAGGCCCGATTTCTGCAAGGCCAGCAGATGTGAATGTCCAAAAATAACACCGCATTAGGAGCGTAATTTGTTGCTAATTAAGGATAAATGTGATGAGATGTAGCAGGTGGACAGAAAGAAGGCCAATTGACGATTAAGTGATAGCGTTAAAAATGACACCTAATTATTGGCAATAAGCGCTTAATTTGTACCATTAATAGGATATTGATGTAAATGAGGAAGGAATGTATTGGATGTGACGAAATATTAGATTTGGCTCGGTTAAGGGGTCGGTTGACAAGGAGCTTGGGCCATTATGCGACATTTCATAGCTAGGATTTTTTACCAGGGGTTTTTTAGTAGGTGCTCTTTTCCTTGGTTACACTCCGTACTGCCGGAAAAAAACGCATTTTAGTAAGGTTATGGCACAGATGCATCATTGATCTTTTTGACATACAGGGCGAATACCCCTACCTACCGTTATTATCATTTCAAGGGTTCAAAATTTTGAGGTTCCATCCGAGCAATCCTCCCATCTCGCATTTGCATATTTGCATGCTTCCCTTGTAATCTTGGCCACATCCACTCTAATCTATACATCCCGCTATTGTATGTTGTATGTATACTCTCTCCACTAGCCAAGCTCGAGACGGAAAAAAATATCTGAAGACAAAGAAAGAGGTTCACCGCCGTCGATCATGGATGATTGTAGAGAATTAGAGATGTAATTGCGCAAAGCAGACGTGTTGAGTCAAGCAACTCGTCGTCATTCATTGATCAATTGGGCGATATGGAATCTAATCAACCAAATTTTGATAATGAAAGGTTAGTCTATGCTATGGGACTCAATCCTAGTTTATCTACATATCAATTTGTCGGAATCCTTGACCTTTTTTTTTCTTCAACGCTGTCAGCCGTACCTGATCACTTCTCTCGGTTAGTCTTTCATCTAATCGAACCATATACAATAAAAATCGACAACCCCTTCATCAATAACCTCAGCTTCGCTTCCACCCTAAAAATTCCGTGAAATATTTGATCATCTCGTACGGTTATTTCCTTTAAAAAAGCGTGAACCACTAAATTAACTTGGTAGCACTGGCAAAATATTTTAGACAATCTCCTTCATACTAGTAGATAGCAGTAATTGTCAACCGTTGGCTACGGGTAAAGCCGCTCTTTCCTCGCTAATGCAAGCCGTCACACTCATTCAACAACATCTTCGAATCACATTCATCAAACCACTTTCCCAATTCCCATCCACGAAAATCAAGCAAAAATTCAGATATTCTAAATGGTTACATTTTATCACCCTGTCGTGATCGATTTCCGCCCAATCTTACTTGACCGCTATTTGATGCAATACGATTTGTTACTTTGACATGATTTCTTTTCAGAATCGGAATCTACTGAATGGGGGTGTAATCTCCATCCGTCACTTGTCTCGTGATATCGAATATCCATTCACCGCTGAATGAAAGAAAATTTCACGAATCACAATGCCGTTGACCGTGTGTAGAAAGTCAATTTAGCAGGTTTCATTGGACAATGGCACTGAGCACGGGATTACGGCAGAAAGAGGAGAAGTACAGTAGGTAGCGTTCATATCGGGATTCGGTAGGTCTTGTAATTTTTCCACAAGGTCTCACTTGTTGTATGTGGACTGGGGGTCAATTAAAGGAATATCACTGCGGATAAGCAGGCAAAGCAGGTATCGACTCGAAAAAAAATTGCACCCGGCAATGTCTGTTCAATGTTAATCCACAAGCATGTGGGTGAATGTAACCCTCGAGAAAAAGGCACGCTGTAGGTACCGTTCAATGGTGAGATTAGGAAGGTGTTGTGTACCACTTTTTCGGAAGCGGGGGATGCATTACTCTATGTAATATGTAGGTACTATCGATATTATCTCTTTTAGGCTTTTGTCAAGCTGACAAATTAGAACAAAAGGACGAATGAACAAATAAGACGATTGAAGCAATCTACTTTTGTGTACATGGATATTTATCGCGAAATGGCGAAATGCAGGTGTTCTGCAGAAAAGAAGCATAGACCATATCCCTCTCGAGATGTGTTCATCCGTTGCACAAAGTGTAGCTATCCATAGGCAATATTCGATATTCGAGGTCATCGAGTAAGAAAGCATTGAAGAAGAAAATGTGGGTGAGTCAAGAAAGCCTGACTTGCTAGGGGAAAAGGGGAAACTAAATTTTATCTATATGTCTACCTATCACACACAGCACAGCCGGATCCTCTCTTGCCGATCATCGTCCTAGAACCTTAAAATCATCTGAGGAGTTTGTTCGGATGGTATCCATAATGATATCAGGAAAAGGATAAATTCATGGATCCTTACAATGGATGCCAGGTATGTTCTATGTGCTATTGTGCTATTGTGCGATGTGCGATGTGTTATCGTTCCCATCGATCCATCGTGCCAGGTGAATGGTATTCGTAGTACAAATACACAAGCAGGCAAGCAAGCATATTGAAAAGCAAGATAGGTGGGGGGCCGATTGGTGCAGCCTGCATGGGGAGGCGCCTCGCGAAAATAGCACAATCGCCCTCTTTTACCGCTGAGCTTCCCCACTGGGCCAGCCACACTTGTTCCTTAAGCGACCCATAAAAGTTTAGTGTAATAGTTTTCACTAACAAGGGGAGAGAGAGAATACAAGGGTGCACGGAGAAGGATGGGATCAAAAAATGCAGCTATCTGGGTTGTCTATGGGTACTACACACTGTGGAACCAACCCCAATACATGGATTAATCTCTTTTACACCAATCACAAATCCTGAAGTTATCCATAATAGTATGTTGGAAAATATTTCCTAATGTTCCTTTAGGCTCGTGAAGCTAGTCGTGCTCAACTGCATAACCCCCATGCGGACACCACTTTTTCACTAGCCTTTTTTCATTCCCTGGTCTAATCCTGAGCCTAGCGTACAGCTGCACCCACCTTTTTCTGCCCACCTTTAACCCACCAATCCTTAACGGGAAATGTCCTATATTCGGACCTAGTCGATGTTCGTCCTCTCATAGGGCCAAATGGTAACCAACTGGTAGCCGCACGTGTGCATGTACGTTCGTGGGCGGGAATATGGGCTAGGTAGATGAATGCAGGAAAATAGCATCACTCCATTCGGTATCCAGAAATAGATTTTCAATTCTTCCATGGCTGAAGATGATTATTGTACAATTTTTGACATCTTCATATATAGGGCGTCAACATGCAACCATTACCCTACTTCTTCATTGAGGCTCTCGAACATCGAAAAAGGTCAATTTTATATTCCCTCCCTCTCCGCGTCGTCGTTAGATTGTTGTCTCTTCCTAATTCAACGTCTATCACCCACACACCCACTCATTTACTCGAGGTCAAGCTGGACTTGATTTGAACCGACATTCATTAATTTTATCTGTCCCCGGTCTCGCCAATCACGCACGCTACTAACCCCAGTCTCTCATCGCAATATCACGCACTTGGACCGGATTCAACTCTCGCCCACCCCACTATTATATACTGCTGGTACAGTACAAATGTCAACACAAACCCCCAACGCTCAATCATCAACTAGAACGACGAACGTCAACATGGCTGTCGCTCAACCTAAAGCAAAGGCTCCCAAAGCTGCTCCAGCTACAAAAGGAAAGATGCAAATGCATAGACGATCAAGGACAGGTTCGTTCGACTTTAATTTATCTCAATTCGCTATTCTTTCCTTGATGTTCGTCGTCGTCGGACTTTATATACTGACCCTAGCTATCAAGGCTGTTACACATGTAGATTAAGAAGAAAGAAGTGTGATGAAGGCGCCATAGCATGTAGTGCTTGTAAGCATCTCGGTTTACGATGTGAATACAAGAGACCCGGATGGTGGGGAAACAATGAGTTGCGCCGCCAGCAAAAAGAAATTATCAAGACCATCATCAAGAGAAAGAAGCTTACAGAGAAGACCACTGCATCATCTCAAGCTCAGTCACAACAAGTTATGGCATCAAGTATCGATACCCCTCCCGGACTTTCACATTCTCTTCCTACCTCTGCAACCTATTCCGATCCCTTGGACCGCAATCGATCATCATCAATCGATTCTCAGTTATCTCTCTTTGATTTCAATGCTCCTCCAATGGTCAATTACTCTGCCTACAACACGCAAATGCACTCATCGCATGCTCAGTACGCAACGATGTATCCTGAATACTCACCATATGAAATCGATGTAAAGACGGAACGACAGATGTTTGTTAATGATGTTCCTACTCATCGTGAATCAACCATTTCGACCTTTAGCACGTTCCACCCACCACCGCCACCCAATTCATTGCTACCATCCTTCCCTATTGATCATGAGTGGGATACCGTATACAATGAGCGTCATGAACTTCTGGCAGAAGAAGCATTGAACATGAATCTTTTCGACTTCTCACACGGACCACCATCTACATTTCGACAAGTTGCTATTGAGTTGGATGAGAGTGATCAGAGACTCCTCGATCACTTTGTCTCCGATGTTTTACCAACCATATTCCCAATTCTTGAGACTAATCAACATGGTTCCGCACGAACAGATTACATCCTCCCAGCACTCCAGAGCAACAAATGCTACTTACATTGCTGTCTTAGCATTTCTGCTCAACATTTCAAATCCACCATGAATATTCAAGGTGATCAAATTGATAACGATATCATGCGCCACCGTTACGCAACTATCTCTGAACTTTGCGAGGCTCTCAACCGCGACACAGATCACGTATCGATATTGGAAGCTACTCTGGGAATGATCTTCTTTCAATGCTCAGTAGGTCGATTTGACGACTCTCTACCAGACATTCCATGGCACCAACATTTCCAAGCTGCTATTTCTCTTGTTCAAAAACTTGAATTACCTCGTCTAGTCACCGAATCGCATGATTTGATGTCCTTCAACATGACTTTGACGGCTTGGATTGATATCCTCGGTTCCACCATGCAAGGCCGTGCACCAACCTTCGCTCACACTTACAGAGAAAAGCACTTGTCGCATACCAACTCATCTCTGGGATTGAGAGAGCTCATGGGCTGTGAAGATCGCGTGTTATATCTCATCTCCGAAATCGCTTGCTTAGAAGCTCTCAAGAATGACGGCATGGATGACATTCAACTTTGTCAACATGTTCATGCTCTAGGTGATCAAATCGGTCTCACGGAGATTGGTGAAACGGGACCAAGATACCCATACAATGCCCATGGTGCTCTGAGCCCAAAACAATTGAGCAGAAATATGACGGCCGCTTTCCGTCTCGCCGCTCGTATCTATCTTTGCAGTCTCGTTCCCGGTTTCTCCCCAACTCAAGATAGCTGTGTTGGTTTGGTTGCAAAACTTACTCAAGCTCTTGAATTCATCCCAGCCGGACCCATCGGTTTTGACCGCAGTCTCGTGTGGGTTTATCTCATTGGAGGATCCGTCAGTACTGCCAACTCACCTTTCCGTCATCATTTTGCCGATCGTCTCGCTGCCCTTGGAGATCTCGCCAACCAAGGAAGTTTCGGTCGCGTAACCACTCTTCTCCAAGAAGTTTGGTCACATGTCGATGGACGATACAGTCCTGGTGGTGGTGATGCACATTATGTCTCCTGGAGAGATGTTATGCAGATGAAGGGCTGGGATTTCTTGTTGATCTAGATTCCTAGCTTGAGGATCTTTCACTGGTTTGGAAGATTTACGAAAACTTCATTTTCGCAGTGCTACGTTACAGATACAATGTACTGTATCGTAATCATCACGCCGGGCATTGAGCCCATCGTCATGAACCTAGCTATTACTAGAACCAAGAGAAGACGAGACTTTATGAGACATCGAGGATTAATGGATAGCAACATGAGCTATGAGAACGAGATACGATGTCAAGAGTTAAGAATCATTGAGATCAACGATATGATTGAATAGCACTGCACGAGGAATTATACAAAGCACAACGAGAAGACGCGAGATGCATAGCAAGGATTCAAGGTTTTCATTCTAATTTTACATACGGGATACTCACTGCATTATCATTCTCATTATCATCATTCAGCATACCCCATTCCCTTACAACGGCGTTACGGCACATTAAGATATATTTGGAATCACGAGGTTATTGAACGGAGGCGGGGGCCAAGGGGGGGAAACAATCGGAGAGGAGGAAATACCAACACTAGCACTAGGCGTTCAGCGGCATTTTGATTTTTTTTTACTACATACCATTTGGACGCTCCGCGTCCAATACTTACTTAACTTTCTATCATTGATGTATATTATTTAAACGGTGGAATTTGGGGAGCGAGAAGAAATGGAAGCTTCTTCCTCGATTACACATCGTGTTTCTATACCCTTTTTGGGGGGGAAGGGAAAGGGGCTTGAAGAAGCTTCTATCTAGGCTTGGATTTATTGGCATGTTTATACTGTTGTATAGGGCTTTTTTGCATATGGGTTGAGTGCTCACGCTGCTCCCCGATTGAGGATGGGAAATAGGATTAGGAATGAAAAATGAAAATAACAAAATTTTAAAATATTAAAATATACAAATCTGCATGTAATGTCCGGTTTTAGATATACTTATCTTTGTGAGATTTCTTTTTTTTTTTGCCTTTGTTTTTTTGTATCGTATACTCATGATCAAGATCAAGATTGTATATCCACAGCATAACTCCAGCTATCTTCCTCTTCCTCTTTCCTCACCCCTCTCCCCTCTTTCCCCTTTAACATATAACAATATCCAACAATCCAATTCCCACACATCTCCCCACTCCTCGCGTAACCTTACAATACTATCTATACACAATATTTAAACAAAAGTTACAAAACACCAAACCAACACCAAAACCACAGCTTTAATCCATCTTAATGTATAATTCCTCCTGCTAAATTAATATCCCAGCCTAATTATCCAACGATAGATGATGGATGATGGATGGCAGCCTTAGAAATTCGAATCAACTTTCAATTGATGAAAAGATATTTTTCTGTTATTTTTTGGTTCGAAAAGAAAACTGAAATTTTTTTCTATGGAAAGATTTGGGATTAGAAGGACAAGAATAGATTGTTTTTGGATATGTGGGCTAAGCTAAATTGCAATTATCTGAAGGGGGATGGCTGGTGGCTAATTGTTATTCGGAGGAGAAAGTGTCTGGCTAGCTGGCTGCAAGGCAAGCAAGATAAGATATGATTTATAGAAAAGCTAGAGGTCCGGAATGAGGAGGAACTTTCTGATATATATGTGTTTAATAGATGACAGCCAAATTAAATAATAACATGGAGGCTTTTCTTGTGACGCGTGAGGATCACAGGGGTGAAGTTTAAGGCTTCATGATTCGCACTTTAACACTTAGCTGATCGAACTACAGCTTTGGAGAAATGATACAAGCCGCACCGCTATATTAATTTTTAATTATCTCAAAAATACTGCAAGATAAAACTACATGTACACTATAATAATAGAATTTCACCCACGCCAAAACTCGGGATATTATCAAGAGACCGTCAAGTAATAATGGCGCAATAGTATCTAAAATAGAATGAATACATCACATCTAGATGCAACATACAAAGCTCAAACTTCGCCAGATGACTCTTGAAATCCCCCCCCCCCCGCCTCCAAAAAAAATACCTATCTCATCCCGACTTTTACACGATCAAATAAATACCTAGGCAGTGCATTCTTTTCTTCACATTGGGAAGTTTTTTTTTGGTCGCTCTATGCGCAAAATCATGAATATGAATATGAATATGAATATATATGATGCATACAACACATACTCATCTCATCTCATCAGTAGAGCATCAAGAACACTCTTACCGTTACCGTCGAGATGACTCAGATGCAAGAACCTCACCGTGCGCGTACATGCTCAAACTTTTTTTTACTGTTAGGTCTAGGAATCACCTCGAAGGATTATTTATTCGAGTTGACTTGTATAAATCTATATGGCCGCGTGAGGTAGATGGGCTTATTAATGATGATTGATACTTTAATGGACCAATGTCATCAGGGAGAAAAGGAGATTTATCGCTTAACTAAGCTACATACCATCCATCAACTTAGTCGCTCGTATTCACTTGAATAGAATCTCTCATACATAGAATTAAATTATTACTTCTTCCAGCATATGATGCATACTAACATCCCGATTAGATGTTCTATTAAGAAAGATAATCATAATTTGATTATGATTACATAGATAAGTATCATCAAACAGATCATTACTAAAGCATACTCGAAAAACCAATAGAACCTCTATCTTTAAGGCTTCCACTTGAAGCCCGGATGTCTCCAATCCAAATCTTGAATTTGTTTCTGAGACAAACCATTCAACTCAGCATTCACATCTCTTTCTTCCCTTTTCTTATTATCCATCTTCATCCACAAAAGTAACGCAATCGATAAAAAGAAGATAGATGTTCCAGTAGCTAAATTAAGTCCATTCCCGATATGATAGTCAGGTGCATCAGGGGGCAAAAATGACCACGTAGATATCAGACCTCCAATATTTCCCATCATGACATTGGTACCAATGGCACTCGAGCGCGCGGTGTCCGAGACGACGTTTGCGGCGACTTGAGCATTGGTCAGAGCGCCGAATGAGAAGGCTCCGCTGGCTATGAGGAAGGTGGCTCCGTAGCGGGTTTGAGCATCTGTGCTGGCGAGGAACATAATGTAGCCGCACATCATTAGGGGAGCACTCATGACGAAGAAGATATTACGTCGGTCGAAACGCCAGCTGAGGAAAGGGATAAGAACTGTAAAGAATGCACCGACGATGTAAGGAGGGACAGTGTGGAGTTGCTGGGAGACGACGGTTGCTTTCGGATAGATGGTCCTCACGATGGTGGGAGCAAAGAAAGCAAGACCTTGGACGGTAATGTTGTTTAGGAGAAAGATAAAGGATGTAGCCATAGTTACTGGACTGAAAATACCACGGAGGGTCTTCTTGGAGTCGAATGCATCTAGGACTTCAGTAGCTCCAACTCTCTCAGATTTAACACGCGCGATAGCGAGATCTTTTTCTTCTTGTGTGAGCCATTTTGCAGTTGCCGGACGATCGGTAAGGGTTAGGAAGGCAATAAGTGAGAGACAACAGGTAATGATACCTTCGATAGCGAATATCATTCGCCATGTGTGGAGCGTACCAAAGCCTGGCAGTTTTAGAATTCCCGAGGCGAGCAAACCTCCAAAGGCACCAGCCAACGGAGCCATGACAATGTATAACGATAGACGAAACGCCAATTCGGATCGTCGATACCAACGAGATAGATAGTATGCAATACCTGGCAACATACCCGCCTCAAAAGCACCTAGGAGAAAACGAACGCCCGAGATCTCGTGGATGTTGTGCACAAATGCCGTGGCAATTGAGCAAATTCCAAACGCCAACGAAGTTGCGGGAATAAACCAGCCAGGACCCATCCATTTACAGGCCATATTTGCAGGGATTTCGAAGATGATGTACGAGATGTAGAAGATTGATAGAACTTTATTGTAATCATAGCCTACCAATTTGAGATCTTTTTCGAGCCCCGCAAGTTTGGCATTGCCTAAAATATTAATATTGCTATCGTCCGGCGTGAAAGGGAGTGCTTCTCTCACCAATATTCGCCCGGTCGATGAAACAAAAGAGATACAGTAATGCCACAGTAGGAACGATCATTAGATCAATCTTCAATCTTAGCTTTCTTTCCGCGATAGGGTCAAATGTTACAAGCGACTGGCCTCGCCTAGAAATTCAATAAGCAACGGGTTAAATACCGTGTGATATCTCAAACTACTAACCTATCAGTCGCTTCATGACCTCTCTCTGCAACCGCATGGGCGCCCTTATTAAGATGATCTACATGCTCTTCGTAAGAAACACCAGGTTTCTCACCCCGAGGCTCAAAACCAATCGTTCTCTCCTCAGCATTAATGATTTGAGGTCCCATTATGCAAAATGAGACGAAGTCTTGAATTTGAATTGATGAAGGGAAATAAACTAGTGAAACGGACGATGAAGTGAACAATTCATATTCATTGACGAGGAAGTTGGATGATATATATAGCAGGCTCAGAGGCTCTCATTTTCCAAAGGAAGTCTAGATGATGTGGAATCACCAGAATAACCTGGGGAAGCGAAAATGCGGGGTTCACATCACGCTAAAGTTTGGATTTTGAGGTGCCAAGTATAACACTCCACCTTCAGTCCACTCCACATGCTGTAACCCCACAAACTAGATTTTGGGAGCTTTTCGCCTCGATAGAGCGTGTGGAATAGGTATCATCTACTATCTAGCTGTGTGGGGCGTCGCTTAGAAGTTCCTTGGCTAGTTGAAATCGGTCAGTCAACACCAAAGCGGGAAGTCTCCATGACTTGTGTAGGTGCAGTTAGTACAAACTACTGAACCGTCTACTTGTCAAAGTAGAGGTTTGAAAACGCATTACCAAGTATGCTAAAGTTTGATTAATCTGCCGTTCATTATTGCCAGAGTTAGAGGTGGGGATAAGGTAGTGAAGCTAGGTCACAAAGAGATATTAGAGGTCGCCGTCGCCAAGTATGGATAAATGTAGGCACTATATCAAATTGCGTGAAAAAAAGCCATGCCGCGCGTGACTGTTTGCTAAATTGTGGGGACGGAGGACTTGGCCTTTTCGCGGGGACTGTGTGATATTGACTGCCCTTTGATCCCGGACTTCTAGTATACGAAGGTGAAGTAGTAGTCCTAACTGGAGTAAGTGTTCATGTTCGAGCAACCTTCGGGATGAGTATTGGATGTGTATTCAAAGATTTCAGGTTGTATTTGAATATTGAAAACATTTGTGCAAATATGAGTAGATAACATCAAAGATTTTCTATATCATAATCTCCTAACACGCTTTCAAACAGAGGGATAAATTTGTTTAACTGATCCACAATCGACGCGAATACATCACATTTGAATTAGTCATCCTTGGCTAGCTAGGGGCGAAGCTGGAGTAAAATGGCAATCGTCAGTATTTGAGATTAGGCTAGGATCTTCCCAATAATCTACCAACTATTGATAGACTTGGTTCGATTGTGCGTTGCTATGCACTTTATTGGTGTTCTATAATTCCGGACTGCAGTGCAGATTCGAAGACTGCCGGCTATGAGTAATGATTTGAGTAGGATCGATATACCAACAAAATCAGTGTAGATACTTTTATTGATGTCATAATTGAATTTATCCTAATTAAATTGAAAATAAATTTTAAGTTGGAGTAAAAAAGTTTTTAATTCTTATCGGTTGTTTACAAATTGGTTGGGTAAGGTAACTTTAAAAGTTTCGGTGATAATAATCTTTTTCAGGTTTTTTATATCTCCTATAGAAATGTTTCTGTCCTTGTTAAAGCCTTCAAAAATGATTTAATTGCTTGTAGTAGGGTTGTTTGGCTATAATATTATAGAAGATATAATATCGTTATTTCTTTATTAAGCTAATATTTGAAATAATAATAATAATCAAAATATTACAAGGTTTATTATCTAGATTATATAGAAATATTCTAGGTTCTTGAAATGGTTTATATGTTACGAATCACCGCAACATGAGATCACGTGTTAGTAAGGATGGTAAGGATGACCAATTACATAATTACCCACGTGACAGGCTCTAATGAATCTAATTAGAGCCTCTAGAGCCAGGACACGAAGATCTATATAAGCAGGATGGGTTTCCTTTGTATAGAGCTTCGTGCTCAAGATCAATCATTTAGTATATCATACTATTAGTTACGAACTGCATCATACTATTATCATTACTTTAAAGTCCCTGCTTGACGCCTGGTTATAAACCTACTTCGAGAGCCTAGAGCACTTCCACGTGATCTAGACGGCAAACCTCGTAACATTATAATTAGGTGTTAAGTAGGGATTTTTAAAAGTAATGATAATGGTTTGTAATTTGTAACTATTAATAGATTATACTAAATAATTGATTTTGAGCATAAAGTTTTATAAATGGAATTCTTTTTTATATAGATCTTTGTATTCCCTTGTATCCTTTTAAATCCTTTGGATTTATGGGATTTATTGGATCTAAAGTTTGAATATTTAGATTTTTTAGATCCTTTAGATCTATTACATGATTTTAATCAGAGTATATATTTGTGTTTATTGAAGTTGAGGAGACTCTATAAACCAATTACCATATAAAATTGTATGTGAATTGGTTTGCTTTTCTGTGGGGTCCAAGGTTATATAGATAGGTTGATTGTTATTACGTAACAATATCCTTTTTTCTATTGTTCGATTATAACATTACCTTGATATTTATATTATTATCTTTACACAAAGATTAACAATTTCTCCTTCATTCTTGGATCTATCTTCAATTATTATTGTGCATCGATTCATTTTATCCAAATGATTAAATAGTTTGAAACATCACCTTGCAGGTGTTACTTCTATTTATATCAATATTTCTATTATATTTTGAAAAAAGCCGATATTGTCACGATTTTCGTTACAAAGAAATTGTTTTGATAATAACTTTTATATTAATTCAAATTTCTGATAAATAATCAGATTTTTGTAATATTTATATAGTTAAATTTTACACTTTCAAATTTTATAAAATCATATCGAAAGATAAAGAAAGTGCATGGTTACGCACAAACATTTTCTGTATGTAAAGAAAAGTGACGACCCGGTGATAAACCACGTTATAGTTCTTTGTAGCGATTAAATAACAAACTATATATTCAAACACTAAACAATGACTGAATATAATATTCAAATTGAGTATAAAGCTTTTATTTGAAGAATTTCCCTTTATTATAATTCATCGCGCTTTATAAGGAGTCCTCAGTTAAGAAACTTCAAAGGGGTTAAAGTCGGATTCCATCTGTGAGGGACTCTATCACATGATCTTCAGATTCCTTGTTCCTCGGTGCCCTTAGTGGCCTTTATCATTGTTGCCTTAGGTTGTCAATTCCTATCATATGCTTTTGGTTGTAACAATGATAATCTACCCTGAAGTTCATCTCCCCACATCTTTGAATTCTGACCTATGATTTGCTTACAAACTAGGTTAATCATCAAGTATTAGTCATTCTATATTTCCTTGTTAACCTTCTTTATCTTTTTGTTTACTTATTACAATAGTTCAAACACTCATTATATTTTCTTTCATACCACCAATTAATTATAAGGATTTCATACTCTTACCTTCTACAATTTTCTTTATAAGCAAAATGACATCAAATGATCTTCAGGAACAACTACGATTAGCTCTTCAACATATAGAAGATGCGGATCAACGTACTGCAGATAAACGAAAACGCGCAGAAGATACGGATCAACATGCTGCAGACGAACGAAAGAAAACGCACAGAAGATGCGGATCAACGTGCTGCAGATGAATGACAGCACACCCGCAAAACTACTCTCACCAAATACCTTGATCTCTGCCATACTCATCTTTTCCAAACAATATCTATCGAAACCGATAAATCCCTTACTACCCAAAGGGACATCACAAATCCAAAAGACAAACTTCGTTCAAACCGTCTTTGTCTATGGAATGATTTCCTCAAAATTCAAAAAGATACACAAGAGCGATTCCAAACGGCATACACAGATTATACTGGGGAGAGGGTTTTTGAAAATCGTGCTTTCATAGAAGGTCTTGGAAGAATGATGGCATCAAGGAAATTAGCCAGTGAAGCAGATCTTGCTCATTTTCAAAGAGATACTATAGAGACGCCCATTGCCTCTATCATCAACTAATTGCAATCTATCGATGCTGTACGAGATGAATTTAATATGGGGGACAGCATATTCTTCGACAATCACCCCAACGCATTGAGCGACGTAGAAGAAGAGGTCTCTCAACGACCTGAGAATTTGCAACCATTTACACCCCTTTGCTCAGTTCCTTCCTTCAGCAGTCTGAAGGCTGATCAGATATGTGTTTATACCGCTACACAGGATAATAACACACTTCGCAAACTCGCTTTGGTTGTAGAATACAAAGCTCCTCATAAACTCAACCTGGCCAGTCTTCGTTTTGGCCTTCGGGAGATGGACCTCAAGTCAGTTATCGACTGTTATTTGGTACCACCGGCTGAAATTAATAATATCAAAAATCCCAAACACTTTCAATATCATGCAGATCGATTGGTGGCATCTGTAATCACACAGACGTTCTCGTATATGATTCAGAGCAGAACACAATATGGTTATATCACTACGGGAGAAGCTTTTGTTTTTCTCCACGTTCGACTCGACGATCTAAAAACCATCTACTACCATCTGACTGCGCCTGAACTCGATGTGATGGCGCAAAAGGAAGCAGATCAAGACTTCACACATTGTACTGCAATGAGCCAGATCCTGGCTTTTAGCTTGCTAGCGCTAGAGTCGGATCCAGGGAATCAAAGTTGGCGGGAACATACACAGAAAACTCTCGATATCTGGGAGGTTGATTATGAAGCTGTTCTCAATTCGATACCCAAGACAATACATAAATCTCCCCCCGATTCGGATTACGTTCCCGAAGTATATACCCCGGTTCCCCAATTCAATATACGTTTTCGCTCGAAGAAAATATGCCGTCCCAATACCATCCTCCCTAATAACAATAACTCGGATCCATCTGATTTATCCGACCCAGAATCTCCGCCTGACACACCTACTCGATTTCGTCATCAAAAATACACCAGCTGTAATCAAGAGCCTTGTTCTAAGAGCACTAAGACTCCTTATTATGAAACTCAACAACGACCTTTCTGTACACAACAATGTTTACTTGGGCTTGCGAGAAAAAGAGAATTGGATATGTTCTATCCTAATGTATTGGAACATCGTGGACCAAAGCTTGAAAGCAACCATCATCGAATTGATCAACAAAGTTTCCTTGCTCTTTTACATCATCAACTCAAATTGAATCGAGATGATAATTGCTATCCATTAGGGATTCAAGGAGCTTGTGGTGCTCTGTTCAAAATCACATTAACATTATACAGCTATACTATAGCAGCGAAAGGGACCGTAGCAGCCTTTGTGAAGGATCTTCAACATGAGCGTCAGGTGTATCAACACCTGAGAGGTATTCAAGGGGTATATATACCAGTTTGTCTAGGAAGTATTGATCTTGTTTATCCATATTTTTATGATATTGGAGTGCAAATAGTTTATATGATGATTCTTTTATGGGTTGGAGAAAGATTGGATAAAAGCAAAATTGTGAAAGATATGGATAGGAAGAGGTTGGGTACTATAATGACGCAATCACTTCAGATGATCCATCATATGGGAGTATTGCATGTAGATACACGAATACCTAATATATTATAGAATGAAAAGATGGAGAGTATTGTATTAATTGATTTCAAATGATTGGAAATAATATCAGGTTTTCAGCAAAGTCTTCCTATGCCAACCTCTCCCAATCGAAAGAGGAAGTGGCAATTAGCAAAGAAGCAAGCCTTGGACAAGAAGAGTAATAGGGATATCACAACTTCGAAATCTCAAGTGAGATTACTTTTTTTGGGTGAAAGATTGGTTGCACAAAGATTGATAGCTCAGCATGTCAGAAAGTAATAATATCAAACATAACTGTTTTACCAAATGAATTTATTTCTATACTAATTAACCTGACCGTATCAAATATAATGATCTTGGAAATACTATTGACTAACTTTGATAACTGGTCTTTTGTTGTCTTTATATTAGGCCAGTATTAAGAGCCGGATCATATAGTGATAAAAGAGATATATATTACATTGGTTATTTTAAGGTTATTATGATAATGATCACTTTAGGGTTCTGACAGTAGATTTATATTGAAAGATACAATAAGGTCAAATAAGCCAAGTTGTATAGTATTGAATAACAAACTATATATTTAGATATTTAATAAAGGTTGAGCATAAAGCTCCTATCTAAAGAAAGTTCATTTATTATATAGCCTTGGACCCTTAGTTCAAACACTAAACCAATTCACTAGATCTGCGTTATTGGACTGTCATTCAGGCTCGTGGAAGCTCTTCTTCCATATCTTTTGTATCTTCCAATGTCGGCGATATTTTATGCGCCAGAACCGCCTGATACAAACTTACAGACTCCATGCTGCTATAACATGCAATGCGATGCCGTGCTATGTCATGTTCATAAATTTCCGAAGACTTCCAAACTTCTCATATAGTAACACCACTCTGCCACCAATGCTCCCCCGTATACCACCCAACCCCTATATGCTCCCAACACCACCACCCATGATCTTTACCAGCAAACCCAAGTCCTCTAAATATAGAAATAGGAATAGGTTCATATAGCCAGATTCCCCCTCGAGCGAAATCATCCGCTAACCACCACCCAGTCAAAAGACCCCACGATAATGCATATACCGCATTCGTTATTTGGCGTATCGGCTTCGGTATATTCTTGATGTATTTACCAAAAGATGTGCAAAAGCCCGTTTGTAGAAATATCCCAAGAGCTTGCAGCATAAAGAATGTCGGTGGACTCCAGGGTTTTGTAGAGGGAATCTGAGATATACTACCACTAGCATGCAGAACCCCAGATATACCAAAAGCAAAAAAAGAAGCGATGAGTTTTGTACTTGAGCTTTTGGGTTTTAGATATTTGTTCGCGATTAGATAATTTGTTGGTGCAGAAAATATAAGACGGAAAATTTGGTGCCAGGCACCTCCCCAAAGCCCAGCTAGGCCTTTATTCGCGATTACTGAGAAAGAACCCCAGGTGGTGGGGTAATACCATGGTTCACCTCTGAGACCCATGAATGAGGATGGGCCAAGTAGTAAACATCCTGTGATAGGAGCAAGAAGAAAGGCCATATCTAAGGAAACAAGGACCCCAGCTATTGATAACAGCTCGCGATATACACAACGTGCGAGTGGGGACATTGCTGCAACATGGGCAGACATAGCATAGTCGTTAGGGCCAAGCCAAAAATATGAATCATTCATCATGGTAGTTTTAACAGCGTCAAGTAAGAAATATCCAATGATGAAACGAGGAACTTGAGTTCGTAGAATTTCAAGCCTTGTGGTAAAGCGCTTGATTCCCGTCGAGGATTTATTATTCTTAGATGCTTCATCTGCAGGTTCACCCAATTTGGCATAGATGAAAGGGGGAGGCTTTGGTAGAATGGAAATTGTCCAATTCCAACCAGGTCCACGGAAATTAATGACCAAGTCAGATATCCAGTCGAGTCTCTCCCAGATATTATCTGGGTACGATTGCCAATAATATTCAAACTCCATCACCTCATCTGCGTTTGATTTGCCATGGATTGTTCCTACATCTCTTCCATTTGAGACCTTTGAGCCAACAGTACTTCTACTTCCTTCTCCATTTATTCTTACACGCGGCCCTAAATCAGACTCTGTACTCTCTGTATATGCTGTAGCTTTTCCCTCGTTATCATGTGTGGCAGGTTTGTATTTCTGAATCTTCCTCCTCTCAATCCTCTTAGCATCAAATTGCGGCCGCATAAACACAAGCCAGGTCAAACTTGTAGCGATACCATAAGAACTCATCAAGCCAGCCACAAAACTCATTGCCATATTCTTGCTGCTCGTATGCCAAAGCGTTTTGAACTGAAACCATGTTATAATAACCAACACTATCCACCGAGCCTTGTATAATATTGGTCGATTCGTGTGTCGCACAGAGAGATATATTCCTAACAACATATAGCCATAAAGATGATATGGCAGAACCATAGGCCGAAGTGTTCCTTCCGCTACACGATTTTCGAAGGTTCGCCGATGAGTGGCTATGACATCTTGTGGACTTGGGGCACCGGCCTGTTTTGCATCGAAGAGGCTTGTCATTCCCTATTGCCTGACGGCAGCACAGTGATTAAGAAGAAGAAGAAGAAGAAGAAGAAGAAGAAGAAGAAGAAGGAGAAGGAGGAGGAGAAAGGAACAGGGGCGGAAGCTGTGGCTGCACTTCACAGTACCTTGTTTGATATGAGAAATGTTTGACAAACGCAGCTGTCAAGTGGCGTAAAACAATTTGACGATATTTTGTGTGCCGTGAGACACTTCTCCCAGAACTCCAGGGCGAAAGATAGGATGGTAACTCCTGGACCCTTAACTTTTCTATGATTAAAAATTGCAAAGCGAAAAAGCGAATGACTCAATTGTTTTCGTCAAAGGTTATACCTTCATCAGACCTTACATTTTTTCCCGCGCCGATATCGATGAGGTCACTATGAAAGTATAGCCAAGGTCGAAAACAAATTGTGGGACTGCCTCACTTTGTGTTGAAATTGAATGAGAAGCTCATATTTGATGAAAGTAGAATCCAGAGCACCAAGAGCATTGAACGTTGGATTGGTATTATTTGAAAATCATTGCGGTGTCATATTAAAAAGGTACTTCATAATGAGGATGCACTCTCCGCCCTGTTATCCTGCTGATAAGAAATGGCAAGCCAGCTCAAGGACCAAGTGTGGCGCAAAACTGATGTAATCTCATCATATTTTTGAAGATTCTAATCAACTATTTTCATCTACAAAATCACCACTTGCACAGTACACAGTATACTACCAAAAGCAATATCAACCATATCCCAATAATTTGAACGCGCATCATGATTCTCATTTAATTCTCATCTCCATACATCCATCCATTCCTTTCTTTCTTTCTTTCTTTCCATCCATTTAACCTTCTTTCTCCTATCCCTTCCTCAGTTTATCTTTCATCTCTTCTTCAGTTTATCTCCCCCAACCCACACACATACGCATCCATCTTCATAATCACTAGCATTCAATAACCTCTGCGAATTCCATCAAACCACCCACCGATTTCTCATGCACACATATTCCGCGCCCAAAAAAAATTGTAGTAATAGTAGCAAACACTGCCAGTTCGCACAGGAACGAGTGTTGTGAAAAGTAAAATAGTTCGAAAACCTTTGGAGAAATCTCCAGATGTGTGAAATAAAACAAGGCGATTTCCATGCACCAAACAGATATACTTCGCCCAAATGTATTTGACGAAACGTGATTTATTCCCTTTCCCCAAAAACGCCCTTCGCCATTGGAAATATTGGTTTGATGAGATGATTGAAAGAACAAGTACTCGCAGCTGGTGGTATCTACGAAAAAAGAAAATGGAAATAATGGCAAATATTTCCTGTGCCCATTAACCCATGCATATATCATCAAACTTCGGCCAAGATAGACATCACACTAGCTGCTATGCGCACGCATTAGGAGCTACAGAACTGCTTAGTACAGGTTCTGGGGAAGTTGGAATGTAAATCAGCAAGTGCTTACCCTTGCAAGTGGATCCTCAGCATCTGCCGTTACAAGTGAAGGACTTTCTACACTTCCATGGTTTATAGGGCCAGTGGTAGTGAATGCACGAGGCTCGATAGTCGGTCTCAAATGTGCTGGCGTGGGACTCGATGCAGGGTGTTGGGTGCTACGGGTACCATTTTGCGAGTTGGGGCTCTCCTCATTGGCAGATTGCCTTATTTCCCTACCCTTTTCGAGAAGTGCTCCCCCTAGAGTTGCACATTTCAAAATCGTCTGAATCAGATGATTTTGTTTCAAAGGCTTAGAAAGGTATTCATCCATCTGGGCTTGAATACACTTCTCACGATCACCCAACATAGCATGTGCTGTGAGGGCGATGATAGGAGTCCTTTGCGTCCCAAGACTTCTTTCGTACTCTCGAATCTTAGCGGTTGCTTCGAATCCTCCCTACAATAATGTTAGTCATCTCTTATACAAGAACTTGATTTATGCTGCACATACCATGATTGGCATTTGAACATCCATGAGAATAACGTCGTATCGTTTCTCCTTGATAGCGTCGAGTGCCTCCTGGCCATTGCCGACCACGGTAACAACGTGATGATACTTCTCTAAAATCTTCACGGCCAAGCGTTGATTGACAATGTTATCTTCGGCCAAGAGGATATCGAAGGATTTGGTGTTGTCCGCCAAAGAAGGTGCAGCTCGGTTCTCCAAGGCAGGAATCATACCATTACCAAGGTCGATTGTTAAACATGGAGTGGTCATGTAAGAAGTGATACCAAGATCCAAAGCAGACTTCAAGCTGACGTGAACAACAGGAGCTAAGAGTACAATTGGGATGTACTTGAACTCATCAATTGATCGCAATTTTCGAGCAGTCTCAATCGAGTCCACCACGATCACATCATAAGTGGAAGCTATCTTCTCCTTTGTTCTTCCATTGCCGAGAAGGATGGTGTGCTGTTCAGAATCGACAACGACGGGAACCAAACCAAGTTGCGTGAGCATAGTGATTATTTCTTTACCATGGCCAGTTTGTCCTTTGTCGATGAACAGAACATTGTGACCTTGATATGGCTTGAGTTGTTTCTGAATGAAGCTAATGTCTGAGGTTGCGAGGCGGACAGTACATGTGAAGTAGAACGAACTACCTTTTCCGTACTGACTCTTGACCCAAACATCTCCACGCATGAGGTTCACGAGTCTCTTCGAAATGGATAAACCTAGACCAGTACCTCCGAATTTTCTCGTCATAGATCCATCGGCTTGTTGGAAAGTGTCGAAGATCAAATTGAGCTTATCAGCTTGGATACCAATACCAGTGTCAGACACGCAGAACTCGACCGCATATTCGTTTGGCGCGCAATGATCTTGCTCGGCTTTTTGGATTGTCAATGAAACTTCACCATGCTCTGTGAATTTGATGGCGTTTCCAACCAAGTTGAGGATAATTTGTCGAAGACGGAACGAATCACCGACGACGTGATCTGGTACTGAGCTATCCACACGGTAGGTAAGATCCAAGAATTTCTCATTTGCCTTTACAGCAAGGGTCTTTAGTGCATTGAAGACAGTTCCTCGAAGGGTATATGGAATTTCCTCCATAATCATACGGTTTGCTTCGATCTTGGATAAATCTAGAATATCATCAATAATGGTCAATAGACTGTTGGCCAAGTTGTGGACAATGTTGAGCATTTCTCTCTGATATTGTGTGAGATCCGTATCCAACGTCAACTGCGTCATTCCGATGATACCATTCATCTAATAATCCGATGTTAGCAAAAGAGCATTATAACAGGTTGGGGACAGTAAAAAAGTTTACTAAGAAAAGGTGTTGATGAACAGAAAATATCTGCCACACAGGGCATTTCAAAATATCAAGGTATCATGAACATGTGAAGAGACGCTCCAGCTGGATGTAGGAAACGTTGGTAGAGGATAAGAGGGGTACTAACAGGTGTTCGGATCTCGTGAGACATGTTGGCCAAGAATTCAGACTTTGTTCTGTTGGCAAATTCGGCAGCCTCCCTCGCCAAGGTGTTTCTCTGGATACTGTCCCTCAAGTTGTACACCATCTGGTTGATCTTACGCTTCAACTCATCCATCTCCCCAGATGCCTCGACCGTGATCAACTTTGTGAAATCACCATCGGTTGCAGCATTAGTAATATCACCAAAGGCGCGCACTTGGGTTGTCAAGTTGTTAGCCATGGTGTTGACATCAGTCGTGATCTCTTTCCAACGGCCCCCGATCCCAGCGACATCGGCCTGACCACCCATCTTCCCATCCACACCCACATCTTTGGCGACCCTTTGCACCTCGTTGGAGAAGATACTCAATCTGTCTACCATGTTGTTGATGGTTTCTTTTAGTATGAGTATTTCACCCGCAGCAGCAACCTCAATCTTCTGACTCATGTCTCCATTGGCAATAGCTTGTGTAACCGTCGAGATACCTCGTACTTGCGTGGTCAAATTTCTGGCCATCGTGTTCACATTTTCGGTGAGGTCTTTCCACTTTCCTTCCACGTTATCAACTTGGGCTTGACCGCCAAGAGTTCCGTCAGTTCCGACCTCCCTCGCTACCTTGCTAACCTCGAAGGCAAATGTGCCAAGTCTGTCCACCATGGTATTGATGGTGTCCTTCAGCGAAGCGATTTCTCCCTGCACTTCCACTTCGATCTTCTTGGTCAGGTCTCCTCTTGCGACGGCGGTGGTAACCTTGGCGATCTCTCGTACTTGTGTCGTAAGATTCATGGCCATACCATTCACATTTTCGGTTAGGTCTCTCCAAGTGCCTTCAACATCATGGACTGTTGCTTGCCCACCCAGTCTACCTTCTGTACCGACCTCCCTGGCAATCTTTGTGACTTCTCGCGCAAATTGTTGTAGTTGGTCCACCATGGAATTTATCGTCTCTTTCAACTGCCTGATTTCGCCCTTGCACTCTGCTTGAACCTTCTGAGTCAAATCACCCTTCGCCACAGCTGTCGTGACGATTGCTATATCGCGCACTTGCGTGGTGAGATTGTTGGCCATGGCGTTGACGTTCACTATCAATGTGTTCCACATGCCCTGGACGCCTTCGATTTCTGCTTGCCCCCCGAGAATAC
This sequence comes from Sclerotinia subarctica, assembly GCA_025389085.1. Lineage (NCBI taxonomy): Eukaryota > Fungi > Ascomycota > Leotiomycetes > Helotiales > Sclerotiniaceae > Sclerotinia > Sclerotinia subarctica. The sequence continues at coordinate 765,953 of QRFI01000004.1, read as the reverse complement.
CCTCCGTTCCGACATCTCTTGCTACGCGGGTGACCTCGGCAGCGAAGGTTCTTAGCTGATCCACCATGGTATTGATGGTTTGTTGTAATTGTAGTATCTCGCCCTGAGCTGGTCTCTCAATCTTTTGCGTGAGATCTCCATGGGCCACAGCGGTAGTGACGGATGCAATTTCTCTGACTTGGTCGGTGAGGTTTTGTGCCATAACGTTGACTAGAAACAATTAGTAAATTCTTCCACGTCAATCGAATAGTTGTCCAGATGGTAAAGCACATACCATTGTCAGTCAACTCCTTCCATGTACCGTCGACGCCTGAAATCTTGGCTTGTCCACCAAGGATACCTTCTGTGCCGACTTCTCTAGCTACACGAGAAACCTCACTGGAGAATATTTGAAGCTGATCCATCATCGTATTGATAACCTAGAGAAAGTTAGAAGACGAGGAGTGGAAAAACTCTGATGTGAGTATGCTTACCCGCTTGAAAGTCGTAATCTCAGGGTCCATCTCCACGGAATGGATTTGTACCTTCTTACTGAGATCACCCCTAGCTACAGCTGTAACAATTTCACCTATTTCTCGAAGAGCCTTTTGGAAAGCCTCATTGGCTTGTTGATGCTTCTTTAGTTCTCTTTCGAGTGCTGCTACGCGTTCGACCTCGAGAACGTTAAGTGCCTGTTCTTGTCTCTGCTTCTGCTCAAAAAGTTGAGCGTGTACGCCGGCCAACTCTGATTTCTGACTATCAAGTTGTTTAGATTGATCGTCGACATGTTCGCGGAGTGCTTCTAATTCCTCATCACTTAATTTTGTAAATTTGGGAGGTCGTTCACCGCCGGTGGGCGCTTCTCTTGCGGCAAGTAACGAGTTTACGAGTTGTTGTCGGGATGTAGTGCTCTTCGAGGCTCGAGATGGAGCCCCGGTGAGGACATCGGCGAAAGCAGATGGTGCTCCTATCTCATTCGGCGTATCAGGCAACACATGATTATTGGCTGTCGCTTTTGCTTCTAATCTCTGAACCCTTGATACCAACGCGGCAAGTTCTCGCTCGAGGGCAAGCTTTTCTGCTGTATCTGCACCTGGTAACCTAATCCCCTTGTTGCCGTAAACATTCGTCTGCGGAGGGTCGAGACTCAACACTGCGAGAGTTTGCAGGATCGCAGTAGTGTGAGCTATCGTCGTGTCCCCCATTTTGATCTCAAAATTTGCAGCCAGGCTGCTAAGTCGTCACAAATTATTTTCCCTCTACCATGAAGTCGAAAATGGTTGCTGCCCGCTTCGACGGTGTCGGAATTTTCGAACAGTGAATCTAATACGAGGTGGTGTATGAAAGAGTGGACGAGCTGCAAGTTTGTTAGGGATAAGTTGAAGAGTGAGTCCAAAGACTTCACGATTGCATGACGCTCTCGAGGAGGGTAAAAAGGGATGAATTATTACAATGATTGGGAGCAGGATAAGAATCACCTCAAGTCTTTGGAAGGTGGATGTGGATTGTCTTTTCTTTCGTAGAAGTGCAACGGCCTGTCTCCCTTGTCAAGTCGACAACTTTGAACTCCACCACGAAGCGATAATGCCGATTCCCGATTGGAAGGGATTTAAAAACAGCACAGTCCCTGATAATAGAGGTGGGATACTAAGATAATACAGAAAAGTGAAATCTGAAGAGTGGTGAAATCTGTAATGTGTGCCGGCGAAGGAAAAAGAGAGGGAGGGAGAGAAAGAGAGAGGGAGAGAGTGAGAGCAGTTGGTAGATCAGGTCCACTAATGAGAGGGATGATTAAGGAAAATAAATTGTTGTCGCTGTCCTCGTCGTTGGCGTTTCGACGTCTTGATGTTTGTCTCTACTAAATTTGTAGTTGGTCTTGAAAGGAAGAATAATCTTTCTGTAGGGAGTATGGATAGATGGTATGCACAAGAGAGTATAGTAGAAATTGGATTAAAGTTTAAAGGCAATGTCCACCCGCAAGAAGCATTTGCTGATAGGTTTCTCTTCTCCTCTTTCCCTTTAATAATGTTATGGATTTGGGCAGATTTGAAGGAGTGAGTTTATTTATTAGTTAGTTTAGTTTAGTTAGTTTTAGTAATTTTAGTAGTTTTAGCAGTTTTAGCAGTTTTAGTAGTTTAGTCTCCCGAATTTCACCATCCAAACTTTATCAGAGGCTTAGCGGTTTAGAGGTTTAGCGGTTTAGCGGTTGCTTCCACAGGGACCAAACCTTCCGTGAACCTTTGAAAATATAATCTAGGTACCCAACTACTGCCTCTATAATTCACTAATTTGATCCAAGATTAGATATCGTAATGAGAGTGAAGAAAGAAAAAGTTTAACAAATCTCTAGATATCTCGATAAGTAAACAAAAGAAAGAAAATTATACAACAACAAAACGACTGTCTGTCTGTCTTTCTTTGGGTATTTCTTTACCTCGCCCATCCATTCTTATTTTCCTTTCTGTACCCATCCGCTTTCTGACTTCCTTCGATTTTGTTCTCCAGATGAAATCTACCTATCATAATGAACACAGCATACCACACAAACAGTTGACAAGGGACAAAAGAAAGGTAAGAAACCTGAATGGCTTGTTTGGTATCCGGGAAGCCAGGATACAGATGCCAACTTCAACCCAAAGAGATGAACCGACGAATCGTAAGTCATGTCAAATTCTACACGACATCTTCTCCCCATGATAAATTGCTTTATATTGGAGGAAATGATCTCTCTTTGGATCCAATGAACCATCTCCCCAGCTTGCGCTCGCCTCAACAGGTATGTAGGTATGTAGGCATGCAATGCAGATGTTGTAGTACGTGTAGATTTTTTAGCTTTTCTTTTCTCAAGGAATCTGTTACCCAAGTAAGGTGGGAGATGTACGGAGTACATTTTAATTATCATGTCACGAGCCTTTGATAGTGATAATGAGGCTTTGATTGTACCACCAAAAGATCCCATCCATCAACGGGTTTTACTCGTGTTCATGCGAATTCAAGATTCATCCCTTCATCACCCCTTCATCATCCTTATCCCCATCCCTTCCTTTACCAACACACTGGATCCTCTCCCTCGCATCACTCGTACAGCAAACCAATCTCAAATCTTAAATCTTCCAATCTTCTCACTAATTTGGGGTCAATTCTGTTATATGATACACTTTACACACCCTCTCTTCATGAAACAAGAGACCCAACACCAAACTCAGCAAAAACGAAAAGAGAGAAACCTTTAACCCTTGATATATCAATCAAAATTATCATCACGAACCACAGAATTCCAAACGTTTCAGATTATCGATCAGCGAGTAGATCTCCGCGCCCGATCTCTTCTTTTTCCGTTAAACGAGACAAGATTTACTGTACATAGCATTGAACAGGCCTTTTGTAATAAAAATTCAACATTGATGTCGGGAAAAGATCTTCTGTATTAGATTAATTCCTCTTACAGAGTATTATTGCCTGAACAACTCTCACGCAGTACTCCTGTACACCTGAAAAAGTTTGATAGAGAACTTAAATACCCATCCATCCATCCATTATCATCATCACTGACCATGGCCATTCAGCTGATGGGATGATTCTCGGTTAGTACAACTTCCAACCCCTCAACAAGTTACCAAAAAGCCAGCAAAATCCCTCCCTCCCTTCCTTGCTTCAACAAGCTTTCACAAATCAAAAGGCGGCATTCATTTCTACGGTTAATGCACAATTTAATATAATGCTTGCTTGCTTAACTTCGGGGATTGTGCATATGAAAGTCGAAAGTGGCATGCATGCATGCATGAATGAATGAATGAAAGCACCTCCTACCTCCATATATTTTACACTACCAACCGTACTATCCTGGCGTCAACCAGTTGTTGTTATTGTTGTTGTTGTCACTAAGGCTAACCCCTATCAATCAATGCGGAGGCTGTGCACAACTTTCCATTCATTATTACCTAGGTAGGTAGGTATTCAAGCACTGTTCGAATAACATCACATAACGGTAATAAATACATACCTAGGAACTTCCACATGCGGAAAACCCGAAAGAGCTCAGCCAACAAAGCAAAGACAAAAGTAAAAGCAACAAAAGCAACAATATCCAAGAGTCGCTTAACTTTGATTTAAAACCCATCAAAGCAATCCCAGTTGATTAACATCTCTTTTTTCTTTTCCTTAAATAGATATAGATTATAAAGTATAATATGACGAGTTATTTGATTTATTGTTTGACTTTTTTATAAGATAATAATATTAATATGTAAAATAAAATATAATATATATAAATTTTTTGTAAAAAAAGAGTCTTTTTAAGTTTTAAATTTATTCTTTTAAATGTGAAATATTTATTAAATTCAAAATACTAATTTAATTTAAGGATGAAATATCAATTAAAGATATCTCAAAATAAAAAAATAAAAAATAAAAAAGAGATCTTAAAGTCCCAAGAGAAAAACCTTAATCAAGTGAAACCCCAAGAATTTTAATCATATCTACTTTGTAAAATAAATTACTAATAATAAATACTCTACGCTACTCCGTATATACTATACTACCCAACCCAAGCAATGAGCACTTCTCAAGTTCTCAACAACATTCGCCACATACCGTCCATCCCTACTCTACATAGGTACATCTATACATTTGCATAAAAATTCATACTCTATACATACCCCATCCCATCCCATCCCAACACAGCAAAGAAATAAAACAAGCATTTCATCCACCCATCACATTTAAACTTTCCCTCGTACTTCGTACTTGCTCCGATCCGTATCCACGGAAAACGGAGTACCACATCCAGGCAAGCGTATCTACCCAGCCCAAATTCCAACCAACGAATCGGAGGATCTGTGATTTTTTTATTCCGTTCACCTTATCTTACCTTTCCTTACCTAGATAGATATTGAGAGAGTATCAATGCTAATACCATGTATGCTGTTCGTTTGTCGGTGTAGTATTTATAAACCAATAAACCAATAAACCAATAAACCAATAAACCAATAAATCAATAAATCAATAAATCAATAAATTAAAATATTTATAATTGATTATTTATAAAATAATCAAAACTTTAAATAATATATATATAATTCTTATAATAATATACTATACTCGATGAAATTTTTAAAGACATACAAACAAAATGAAAAACACTTATAACTTTTTCAATATTGAATGAAATTCTATAAAATTCTATATTATTATTTATTTATAAATGATTTATAATTCATCTAAATTTTATATAACTTGAATCAATAATAAAGAAGTAATAATACATATCAAAATTAATAAATTGAGTTGAAATATTATAATTTTATAATTTATTTTTATTTAAACTTTAATAAATATAAAAATTTTCAACTTTGTTTATTTAAATTTGGATTATATATTAATTGAAATATTAGTTTTCGATTAATCATTTTACTTTTTATTCTATTTTAATTTTTCAAAAAGTTATTAAAGATTAAACTTAAAAAAAGATTAGAATTATTATATTTTGAAAGATAAATTAATTCATATATCTTCAAAAATTTTATTGAGTATTATTATATCTTTTTATCTTTTTATCTTTTTATCTTTTTATCTTTTTATCTTTTCATCTTCTTATCTCCAAACTCATATATATCTATCTTCCTTCCCCTTTCTTTAATTAAAAATTTATTATTCAAAAATCCAGATATCTCCAAACCCTTAATCCAAAATAAATGAATAAATGAATAAATGATTTAAATTTCATATTTCTATATACCTACAAACCTATATACCTACAGACCTACAAACCTACATATACCTATACAGCACAGCACATTTATCTACATATACTTATTAGCCAGACAAACCTACACCCGGTTCCCCCAGCCCAGTCCCTTCAATCCAGCCAAACCAAGTAAAGCAGCCAGTCAGCCATCAGCCACATATATCCCCTCTCCAACCTTACGATATAACATCTCAATAATTAACTAATAATCAACCTCTCCTTCATTTCCACCTATCCTCCCTACACATACTTCCTCTTCCTCTTCCTCTTCCTACACCTCAAACCCCAACATCATCAAAACTCTTCCAAATACCCACCGAAAACATAAGAGATCTTTAAAACCCCCAAAACAAAATATGCCAGTGGTATCTCTCAGTGAAAATAAAAACGCCATCCATATTAAACCCTTCTCCCTTCATTAAGACTCATAATTACTACCCATCATGCATTTCGACCCTCATTTTATTCTCCACCCAAAGAAAGACCGACTCTCCTCTACCTTCTCGGCAAATTATTGGCCCCAAATCTTGGACCACCCCCACTCGCCAAACTCTGTCTCACAATCATTTCCGCCGCTGCAGCGGCTGCCAATCTTTCCTTCTGTCTACTCCTATCCCTCAAATAAGCAGTTGCTTCCGGTCTCATCCTTAAAATCCTTAAGATCATGTCATCACTTGGATCTGCTTGTGCCTGTTTCCTCTTTTCTTCCTTTGCCTTTTTCATCGTTCCCAAATTTCGGCTTAACATGATACTCTTACTTCTAGCCATTGGAGTCGAGCCCATAAGGCCTCCAAAGGAAGCACCCAGGGTAGCAGGTGCCGAGAGACGATTGCGTTGTTGTTGGGCACGTTGAGCGGTCGCCGTGGCCATTCTCTCAGAGGTACGGATGAGGTTGTCGGTGGTGTCAAAGTAGAAGAAATTGAGCGAGGCGAGTTCGTGGTATTTAGGGGATTTAAGAACGTCGGCCGGTACTCCCATTGCTTCGCCAGTTTCTTCATCTCGAGCATAAAAAAATTCGAATAAAAGTTCAAGCCATTTAAAGACAATGTCCATTTCTTGCTGCGTGAGGGGCCTTTGAGTAGATGGTTTATCTGAAAGAGGTGGAACTAGAAGACACTCGAGGGCGAGGAGAACTTCCTTCCATAATCGAGTCATGACCATAATCATGGATGCATCCGTTAAAGTCTGCTTCATGATGGCGAAATTCTCATCAAAGTAATTGAATAGAGGCTTCAAAGCGTTTTCGACATCTTGAGGAGTTAAGGTAGGGGCTACCGATTGTCGGTTCTTCCAGAGACTAGTTACAGACGCAACTGAAATACCTCGAGAGAGTAAGCCTCGTAGAGCTTCTTGTGAAAGAGAGCTGTTAATGTATTGTGAAAGCTAGAATTGTTAGCTTATGTTCTTGAGTTGCGGTTTTTTATAGTCATACCTTATCAGTGATCTTGCGTGTCATGTCCCTTTCCGTTCTTTTGAGCAAGCGAAATGCTTTACCAAAATAGAATTGGATATCATCACGTTCTCCCTCCATACTGACACGCAACAGTAATCTACCTTGGGTATCGAGGTTGAGCCAATACTCACGAGGCATATAATCACTGAAGTGAGATGGATCCAACTTCAAAGAAGTCCTCCCAACATAATCATGATCACCAAATGTGTCCCAATCCCAGATGGTCGCAATGATGTTCAATGGGCCTTGCACTGTAATATCCACTGACTCATCCCAACGAGGATTGAGACTTCTCATTACAACCCGCGTCTTGGCTAAACGCTTTTGATACTCATCACCGAGAACGACATAAGGATCGCTAGTGCCATTAGGGTCACAAGCCTTAAGATCCTCGCCTTCAACTATCTTGATGGTGAACACGTATTTGGCAGTTCTTCTCTTTTTCTCTACCGGTGGTGCATTCTTAGCAAGAAGATCCGCACACGCATCGACATTTATTGTCTTCTCAAGCGCATCAAGTTGCTGCACAGCATACTCGATGTTGTTGAGCTTAACAAAAGACTGTGCTTTCATTAGAACCATCCTATTATCTTGCATGAAAGAGACTTACTTCGGGATAGAATTGGAAAGGTTCTATCTTTTCCTTATTGTTCCAAGCCTCCTTGGCAAGTTGCATCCACCTTTCCTGTTTCGACTGTGTTGCCGCCGCTTCTTGTGCGGGAGACAACCTGTCCATCTCTTTTGAGAATTTCTGCTCGATGACTTCGCAATATCGGGCAAGTCCAATGCCAAAAGATTTCGACAGAGCCGTCATAAATTTAGCGTGCTGAATCGTATCGGCCCAGTTAAGTTGAAAGATCTGATCGGCCATCTGATTGAAGAGACGGAATATATCAATGATAGACACACTGTGACGCTCATCATCTGATGGGATTTGGTCAGGATTATCTGAGCGAACTTGAAATTGGTCTTGTTTGATAGCCTGATCAACAAGATCAACCGTTTTTGCATCGGCAGTGCGAATCCATCGCCAAACAAAATCAGCAAGCAAGTCTTCTATGTTGAAGGCGAAGGATCGACTTGGTAGGACCTTGTGATGGATGCTGCGGATCTCTACCAGTTCCTTATAGAGATCAAACCCGTCCTGCAGAGGAACTTCGCTTTCATTGATATGTGCTACGTGTAGAATTCTCTTAATCAAATCATTGGCATCATCCTCGAAGCTAGGAAACATCGTCTCGACAAGGATTGTTAAAGGGTTAACGCCCATTATTTCAGGGTTCTTTCGATACCTTTTCTGGATCCGCTCACATAACTTTACTACGGATTTGCCGAGCTGAACAACGTGGAAAAATTCCCACTCCTCCTGATTTTGAGGAACTTCTGCTTCAAGGTAATCCCTATACACATCCGCAGCTTTAGATTTAAGACCTTCAGTCAACTGTTCAACATAAGCATCGTAGCCGCCAGGGCTAGTTGAGAACAAAGGATCGTTCGTGATATGGGTTTCTAAGATGAGTAAAACTGGGCCAGGGGAAGGCGGCTTAGCCTCATAACAATGTTGTAGGAGATCATATAGATCACGGAGAAGTGCATCATGCAAGTTTGTCAGAATTTGACGGTACAAAGCAAAATCATGGATCGTCCATTCGTTCTGATCGATAGAGGATAGACTTGCAGAGTGTGTGTGCGTGTGTATACGCTTAGTTTCTGAGGGCGGAGGATTTTTGACAAACTCAAAGGCACTATCAAGCCCATCAAGTCCAATTTCCTGATCCATAAATTTTTGGCTCGCGACATCCAAGAATAGAACAAGCTTTGAAAATTGTGGAATTCTCCAGCGAACACATAATTCCGTCAACAACTCTAGAGACTGTTTGCTGAGGGGCTGATTCTCAGCCCCGTCAGCTTGAGCGTGGATCTGGTCATAGGTCATGGCATAAGTGAGGATCGTTCGGTAATACGCTCGTGTATCTGGCGGTATAAATGTAAATGTGGATTCTTCGAGAAATATCTTGGAGGGCTCATCGTCCTCCTGAGACAACGAAGACATATCGGCGGGTTGATCGAAATTGTAGGCTGGGCTTCCATCTATCGGACTTGTAATGGCTATCGACTTGGCCAAGTCTGCATACGCTTGATCTTCGGCACCCGAAGAGGACACGGAAAGTGGTGGGAGAGTCCTATTCTTGCCAGTGGAAGCTTTGACGAGATCTGGCCTAATTTGCAATATTTCGGATATCATCGCCGAAAGCTCTGGTATTTCTGCCCGCTTCCATGCTTGATATCCTTCATCAACATCAAAATCCTCGCTTCGAAGAGTCCTTTTGGTGTTCGCATTCAGGCAATGTTGGTAGGATTTTAAATCAGTGAGCGCTGCAGACTCCGTCCAGATATTCTTGTTCAAGTCAATGTCTGTTTGGAGCTCCGAATTGCTCATACCAAATATCTTTCCAACAACTTGTGCCATGGGCATGTCTTTGACATCGTAGCTCACCGGTGCAGTCACTTCAATTGAATGCCCGCCACCAGGAGCAGTAGAAGAGTTAACATATAGATCTTGCGAGTTCGTCAATAACTTATTCTCCAAGGTCGTCAGACGACTCATCAGCTCTGGTCGATCTTTGTCTTTGTCCAGGTCCTTCAGAGTTGCACTGATCAATCTCACGAAGAGTGCCACATGGCGATCCACGAGGATTTTCCACGATTCATCATCCGCGGCCTTGCCTTTCTGTAGGGATTTAGTGGTATTTGAATAGAATATCAAAACCAAATCTTCGACACGTCTCTCCTTATCCATACGCTTTCGAAAGCCTGGTTCGGTGAGAGCTGTGTACGCCTCGGCGAAGGTTCTTTTGACGATGGGTTCTTTGTACTCTGGTCGTCTCTCCGTTCCCGTCAATACTCCCTGCAAGCGCTTCTCCAACTGCGACATGAAGCCATGGGGAAATTTTGTTTTTGTATCCTTCAAGAGAGAGAAATCCTGCATTAACTCCCCTATCATAACACTCTTCCTTGAAACCATCTTCCTCTCTGCGGGGACATATTGTTTCGTCTTTCTTCGAGGCTGAAGGAGGTGGTGCAGGTATGCCACTCTGAGGGCGAATGTATATGCATCGGTGTAACTCACAGCTTTCGGTCGTGATCGGGAACTATTTCGAGAGATGGACATGCGCTCGCCATTCGCGAGACTGTTCACTCGACGGTTGGGCCGAGTTCGAGAGGCGGATGACATTTTGTCTTCCCGCAAAACACCTATGGGGCAGATCCAAAGAGGAGAGGGAGAAGGAGAGGGGAGGGGAGGATGTTGCTAAGTCGTAGGTCCACGCTTCTGGGAAACCAAATTTATCTTTTTGGAAGATGCGATTCCCGATTGTGAGGCCCTCTGAGTTTGTGTGATGGCTGTAAGAGCATTAATATATCTTGACAATGAAATGCGATAGTAAATTCAAATATGCAGAGAACGAATGAGGGTGGTTAATGAGGTAACCTTTCTTTTTTGGGTAGATGTATATCAAGGAGAGGCGTAAGGAAGAGTAACGGTAGGGCAAATGCCAGCCTCATGAAAATGGGGGAGGGATTGAGATTGGGAGAGTACCTTAAGTTGGAGCCGCTAATGTATTTTTTTCAGGGGGTCAGATGGTCTGTTAAAAGTGGCTTGAATGCTTAATTTCTAAATTTGAGGGACCAAGTTCCAAAGTTGTTTCTCTATAAAATGGTGTGGGTGTGCATTGATTGTATATTTGTACTCTCCTACGACGTCTGTAGCAGCAAAGAAGCTTGATAGAAGAATTCGAAGATTCGAAGAGGAATGAATGTATTCAATAGTCATAATGCGAGGGGCACGAAAGGGAAGTGAAGTTGGGTACGAAAGGGATCATTGGTCTTGGGATTGATTAATTTAGATGGAGACGATTGGTTGATTCAATTGATTCAATTGATTCATGATCGAATGTTGTTTGTTTTTATTCAATTTCCCAAATATAGCTGCACTTCATAACGGTACCGTGTACCTTCATATGACCACCCTTCATATCACCACCTTCATATCACCACCACCTCATCATGTTGTGTCCCTTAAGCTTCTCCCCCTGTCTAGATTCTATAATGAAGTTTGAAGTTTGAACTGTGAAGCTGACGTATCCATTAACTCAATCATGGATATGTTGATACATGAAAGAGTATTCAGTTGTGAATATGGAATGATATAAATACCTACCGACTGCATGGAGACCTCTCTACGAATTGTTTAGATCCTACAGCCTAAGAACGCTCTGTCGGGAACTGAGCGAGCCTATTTATTGCCTGCTGATGCCTGAAAAAGACGAAAAGAGAAAGAAAAGTAGCATACATACATACATACCCGCCCAGGTCATAGGATAGGTACGGTGGTTTATTCGCCGTGGCTGGTGGACGCTATCAACTAGTCAACACTACTCCCACTACTTCCACTACTTCCACGCCGCAATTGGTCCATACGTCGATACGTCTTGGCAATTGGCCCCATTCATTCATCATTCACCACCATTCATTGATTCATTGTATGATCCCATCCATCAACTTCAGCCACCTCAAGATAATGCCATAGAGCATTATATTGATTTGGGGAATCAAAATTATCAAGTGAATCATACTCCAGTCATCGCAGTTAATTTGGTCGCTACATGATCACTCTATATATCATCAAGTATGCTGGTTGCTCATACAGAGGAGAGTAGTACTGCCACCACCGTGATCGATCCCATATAAGACTACAGCACAACCCGCACCCTCCCATTTCAACTCCGCATCACAATGACAGCCCACGTCCCTCCCCCCGATCCGCAGCTCGATGATATCGTATCACATTCCGAAGAACTGTCTCTTTCATGTCCAAGAACGTCGGCCGCTGCACAGCCTTCTGATAATTCCATGTTACTTGATCGTGCTTCCGGTGGTGCAATGGCTACACCAACATCAACCTCCGGAAAGGCTGACGAGGCTGGGATCGATGCGAGGTCCAAAATTTCCAGTTTATTAAAGGATAAGGAGCGAGAATGGACCGCTGTGGTGGAAAAGAGGGCTGGCCCTTTGCGATTGTTGGATTTACCTATGGATGTTCTGAAAGAGATTGTGAAGGAGGTAGACTGTCCACCTTTCAGCCTCCCCGCCCAAAGCTGATGGATATTTAGGTTACTCATACGAATGACTTAACATCACTCGCCCTCACCCATTCTGCTTTGCACAACCTAGCAATACCTTATATTTATTCGCGGTTTGATATTGTTTGGCCCGATGCACACGCTACGTCTGATCCGAGGACCGGAGTCGATGCGCTTACTTATGGACTTTCTACCCTCTGCATGGGCAACGCATTCACGAACTCGAATCTATCCCAATCTTTCGTCTGCAAGCATTGCGGAACAGATAACTCTACGGCCTGCAGCCATGAGGTCAAACCAGAGCCCTTTAGTGCCCCCAGACGTATGGGGAATGAATATCCACAGTTTACTAGAAAGTTCTCCCTTGGAAACGGACCTACCGACTGGGTACAGGAATATCTGATAACAAAAGAGAGTGGAAAGATGTTAGGTACTCTTGTTGCGCTGGCCGTGGCCAGAATGATAAATCTGGAAACTTTTGTCTGGGATATGCCCACCGGGGTGTTGAGGGATGTTTGGCTTGCCCTATCCTCCTTACAATATAAAAATCCAAAACAAGAATGCCGCTTAGAACGTGTTTGGGTTAGGTGGCATGATAATACGGAAGCTATTCACATGTCCTCAGCACAAAGCCCGAGCTCGCCCGCCATTACCACGAACCAAATGTTAGCTGGGACGACGATGAGCTCCATAGGATGGATCGTGCCATCCGGCTCGTCAACAAGTTCAACAGCTTCTACACAGACCATGGCGTATGCACAAGGTCGTGTGGAATATCCTACACTCAGCGTACTTCCACCATTACAAAGTTTGTCCGTGTTAGACATTGATGAAATAGATTATCTAGACGAAATGAGTGTCTTGGTAGAGCGATCGAAGGACAAACTTCGGGAGCTTCGTGTTGGTATTTCCGCGAAAGCCATTCAACGCGATTTTGCTCTTCCATGGGACGGGCCTGAGCTCCAACAGGTTGATCACGAAGCGAAGTGGCCTGGTGCCAGTAAGATTGGCGAGCGAAGATTGGGTGGAGTCTTAGGAATCATCCTGGGTCGTGTATTCGATGTTCGGAACAAACGGAGAGCAAAAAATGAGAGAACGAAGGGCCCTAAATTGGGTTCTTTCATAGGAAATAGTCAGCCGTTGGCCCAGCAAAATGGCAGCAATGCTGCAGAAATAGTACTTCCCGAAATCGCAGGAACTGATCTGATGGGGCCCGGCTGGAGTGATAAAGGAACTCCGGCAGCGTCAGGTGCACTTAACCCGCCCGGGGTAGCATTCAATATCGAAGCAGACTCCCTTCCAAATAATGTTGATCCTAGCCAGGAACAATCCGCATCGAGTACCCTCTTGACGCCTCACTCTGACATGGACTCACTTACCGCGCTAATATCTGAACATCAACTCAGCTCGAATGATGATACTACAGTCCACGATATCTTACAACCACCCGTGCTTTCCGATATTCCTGCAGAACCTCCTTTGCGACGTTCCCAATCATCGAATAAGAAGCAGTCACATTTTCCCGAAATTTCTCCCAGTGGCAGAGACAGACTCGAGGGAAAACTACGCCTACAAACATTGGAACTGGAACGAGTTCCTTTATCTGTGTATGTGCTGCATAGAGCCTTTGACTGGACAGTTTTAACCAACTTGACTATTCTCGACTGTCCACAACACGATAAACTTTGGTCCACACTTAGAAAACATTTTGCACCTTCACCATTAGGCAATCATACTTCAGCGAAACATAGCACTCAAATGTTATATCATCTGAATCTTAAAAAAGTTCATGCTGATGCTGCGTCCCCTTCCCTCATTTCATTTCTGAAAGAAACATTAGCACCAAATACTTTAGAAACACTCTTTCTCCAGGATCGAAGACGAGCATCAAACTCGTCGGTTACAATTGTAAGTTTTTACGTCATTGTAGATTTTTTAGTCGAGCGCTAATCAAACCACAGGAGTCTATCTATAAAGGGCCACTCAAGAGACATCGTGCTAGTCTCAAAAAGCTATTGTTGGACAGCTCCGAGAGGCCACCGAGAAATGTGAATAATTCAGTAGAGTCTTCCTCGAAATGGAAAGCCTGGATGCCCAATCGTGATGTCCTGAATTTCATCACAAGTGGGCGTATGACCAATCTCCGCGAGTTAAGTATTGCAATCGACTACAGAGACTGGGTAAGTCACCCTGAGATGATTATCAACATATATTCCAGGCATTCTTGAGATGCTGTCACTGTGTCGTTACAATGTCTAACAAGGTCTAGCATCACTTTCTTCAACGCCTTCCTCAAATACCTCAGCTCCGCTCTCTCAGCATTCCTTACATCGCCGATCATATCACGCCTTTATTCGACCCTAAAGAACTCGCTCATCAAATCCTTGATGTCATTTTCCTCCGCCCTGAAGTAGAACTCTGTTACGTAGGTATCTCGCATAAATGTTTCGAAATCCTCGAAAACCGCCATCACGAAGAACCCTTGCCTTTATCGCACGATTCTCACACATCCGCGGCGAACGGCGGTCCCGTCACTGACGATGAGGAGGACGATGAGGATGAGAGCGACGATGATGATGAGATGGATGAGGAGGAAGATGATAATGGGACGGCTATTGCTCCCATTGATCCAGACGAAACAGAGGACGAGTTGTCGGATGACGATGGAGATGATGGTGAGAGTGATGAAGATAGCTGGGACGGGGCGAGTGATTGTGATGGGAAGGGGAAAGTGAGGTTAAGGTTGAGGTTGAGGGAAATTTTATTCTACGATGATAAGGTTGCTATATTTAAAGCGAGGCACGGTAGACTTTGATGATATGGATGGGTTTTCTGGGAGTATGATTCAGTTAAAAGGGCATTTACAAGGGGAGAATGTAATGGTTGGGGATATGATAATGCTTCGCATGGGATTTCATGAGGCAAAAAACGAAACGTTGATTAATCGATTTGATCTGGCCACGATGTAAAATGGAGAAGCGGAAGCTTTATACGTATTTATCTTTTCTTCTTTTTTTCCTGTATGGGGAAAATCACTTCAAAGGACAAACTGCCATGGATTACAGAACCGGACGGATGCTTTTACTAGGAGTATGTTGTGTACAAGGGGCATAATGGTTGCATGGAAGGATGGCTAGCTACTGTAGCTAATTGCATTATGTGGTATACCGGATGGATGTATGTATGTATGTACGAAGCGAGAAATTGATGGGTGAAATGGAATTCAAAATAATTTGTGATTTTTAACTTGGATAGGTAGTTTTACTTTGAGAACTTGAAGGTAGTTAAGATGATGTGTTGAAGTTCTGTGTAATGTCCAGCGGTTTTGATATATTTTGAAAGTCGATTATGATGTCCTTTTTGATTATGATGGCAGGAGATATTTCCTGATTTAGCCTCGGTTTTATATCTTTTATATCTTTTATATCTTTGATTTGAGTAGTGTTCTACAGATGGGTCATAGTTGGCTGAAAGTGATCTTATATCAGGAAATCAAGTACTTTATACACGCTCGCTCTCTGGTATTGTTATATTTCATTCCTTCTCCTGTATGCATTTCCCTATCCCGTTCCAATATCCCATCCATAAATAAATACTTCGTGATAAACAGCATTTCATGAGCACAGACTGATATGATCTAAGCTTACATTTTTCCCTACACAATATAAGCCCAATACATCTATCTACACCATAAAACCACCACCGAAGACTGGGGGCTAAAGACCGAAAACCGAAAACCGTAACCAAAAGCAAGAAGCACAAAACAAATCATCAAATCATCATCTCATCTCATCTTCCCCCAATCTGACCCTTAGGAATAGGTTTCACCCACGAAACAGCCACATTAACCACCACAGTAAAAACGCCAATAATCCAAAAACACCTCGCGTAATCCTTCCCCTCATAGCGAAAAATAATCGCAAACACTATCCCCCCCAAGTTTCCACACCCACCCACAACACCACTAATGATACCATTAGCCGAAGGATGAACATGCGGCACGAGGGAAAAATTGGCGCCATTGCCCGCCTCGAGAAAAAGTCCCATGCCGGCTACGAGTCCAAACATCTTCGCGTGCTCATGCGGATCGGTGAGTCCGATGACGATCAAGAAGGCGCCGGTTACCAGCGCCAGAGCATGCAGCCAGAGTTTCTTCGCCCACACGCTTCCTGTTGCGCGGTAGAGGACATCCGAGAGGATGCCGCCTAGGGGGCGGAAAATCACGTTGAGGAGACCGAACATGGCGGCCCAGCGGCCGGTGCCGGCTTCGCCTAGCGTGGGGAAGTTTTTGAGGTAGTAGGAGCCGAGGATGGAGTTTATGGCTAGCTCGGCGCCGAAGGAGCAGAAGTAGCAGGAGGCGATTAGGAGGGTTTGTGGGGTGAGGATTATGTTCATGGCGTGGTGGAAGGAGGGTTTTTGGATTATTTCGCCGTGGGCGATGGTGAGCATTTCTTGGGGTGGGAGCTCGAGGGAGGTTTCGTTGTTGTAGGGGGTTGTGGTGTGGTGTTTGGCGGATGCGATTTGGGCTTCTTCTTCGAGGCGCTTTTCGTTGTTGATGGTGGAGTTGGAGGATGAGGTTGGGTCGGTGGAGGTATGGATATTGTCGGATTTGCGGTCGGTGATGGAGCCTGGTATCGAAACTATGTTTTCGGATGGGCTATGAATGCCGTGGGCTTGGAGGTTTTGTTGGACGGCGAGATGTCGTTGTGACCATTTGCCTGTGGGGGTGTCGGGACAGAGGATCAACATCGATATGGCGGTGGTGGTTATGAGGATGAAGGGCACGATGAAGGAAATTCTCCAAGCGACGTGGGCGGTAAGACCCTGGTTTTGTATAAGAGAGTCGACAATGGCTGGCATGACAAAGTAAGTTATTCCACCTCCACTGTAATACCATGTTTTAGTATATGATTATTGAAATTCAGAATGTCATAGACTAGAGGAGTACCCACGCATTACCCCAACCACCCGTCAATGCGTTGGCTGTACCAACAATATTCTTATCAAAGAAACCAGTAGACCATACTTGACATGGAACAAAAGATCCACCAAGTATACCGATGAAGAATCGAAGAACCATAAGACCGGTTGCAGTTTTGACGGTACCTGCAAGAGCAGTTGGAATAGCGCCAAGTAGAAGGCATCCTGCAAATGTGAACTTGGGGCCGAAATGATCACAACATGGACCTGCGACTACTCGAACCAGAAGGCTATAGAGAAGCTGTTAGTACAATAAAGGAAGTAACCATGCTTTCATACTTACGTAGCAACAAGAGCAATGATGTTTGAGTTAGCAATCTCATTTTGAGTGAGATGGAGATCTTTCTTGATGGTGAGAGATAACTAGAACATATTAGATGCTGAAAAGCAAGAAGTGATAGGAGTAAGTCATACCAATGGCGGAAAGGCATACCTGATATAAGGGTTAGCATAATGTAAGGTCAATATATAAAGGGGTTCTAGGATCACTAACCAGGACCAAAAAGCTATCAAGAAACCGAACCAGGAGAAGAAGAAGACTCTGCCATATTTGTTGAAGGGGTTGAGGATGGGGATGGAGCGAGCTTTTCCATTGACAGGATTGATCTCTGGCGCTTGCCAAAGTGTTTGGACTTTGAACATGGTAAAGCTAGTGTAATATCTGAGAAAAGAGCTGTCGATTTGAACTCAGCCTGCTGAATTTTTCAATGCAACTAGTTCTAACTTCTTTATTTTTTAACTTGAGAGGATATACAAAGTATGATAAAGTGCTGATCATCTAAATAATGAAATTGATTCCTGAACGTATATATAAATTATGAAATGATATAGCCTGAGATCATAGATAAGTGACGTCCACCCACTGGCAGTTGAAGCATCTCCGGGAGAGTGATATCAACAGCGAGTAATTGATTCCTTGGACCACTTCCCTGCGCGGATCCACGGTAGACCAGAGGGCTGGTGCGGGTGTTCAACGCCTGGTCTGTATTTGATTGATAGATAAGGTCCAAGCCGGGTGCAATATGGAGAAACCAACAATAGAGATCTCCAGCTGAGGGGCCTTGGGTGCCAGCGGTATCTGGTGGCTGCTAAACCAAGAAGATGTGTATCTGAGATGTCATAGATTTCCGAGGTGAGCCACAACAGTAGATAAATATTTGTGAAGGCAACTCTGAGACTAGCCCTCGAATCATACGCGGCTGATATGATATTTTTGTGGTAACGGGACCAAGCTTTCGGGGAATATCAGTGTAGTATTGATATCAAAGATTGAACACCTTGAAATTGGATTTGGAAAATGAAAGGGATTTCAACATTGGTGCACCTCGGAAGCTGAAAGAATGGCAGCAAGCAAACGGTACCGTGAAACAAGTGGCTACTCTGTATTCATGCTCCTAAGCATGATGTATTCAATCCTCCGTGTTCGTGGCCTTGTGCGGCAGTGATATTCTAATTGAGGTTAATCATAGACACTTTTCATAGATGACTAATCGCACCGACGGCTCAAGACAACCTTATCAAAAAGTCTAGAGTAGATAAACCTTAAATTCAATACCACCAATGACGCCGTCTAGAATGTACCATGACATTGTCATCACTGACCAAAGAGTGGTTGGTGGCTGTTGTGATTCGTGAAGTCCCTGAAGGGGAGATAGATGAAAAGTTTGGAATGAGGGAGTCGCGTCGTCGGTTCTTATCTTTGACGAGGCTTAGCGAAGCTTAGAATGGAAATAGACCCACCTTGAAGATAAGGATTGTGGGGGATATTTTTCAAGATCTTCTAGCAAAAAGATATGTATGAAATTCATAGATTCTCTATCAAGAATATGTATCTTCCTTCTCCGCGGCCATTCATCCGAAATTTCTCGCTGTCACAAATTCTGGTTTGATATCTGGTGGGAAATAACTAGTGTTTTTGTACCCGGTGAGATAGGAAGGAACCATGAGCAATGGGCAAGGGGGACCGCCAGATTGTTGGACAATGGGTGGCAACAATCTCCCATGCACGTGTTTTCTCCGAGAGGAAGATGTATAGCGTTGTGAGTGATCCAACCCTATGTATGGCATAAGTGTATGGCATAATTTCAATTACCATTTCTTCAACTTTTTTCTGGCCGCGGAGATCATTATTTCACTGTCATGACAACTCCGGGTTCATCGACTTTATAGTTGGCTTCAAATCTGTAGATAAGCCCTCCACAGTAGTGTTATCTCTCATATCTTTGATATCTCTGGCGTTCCTCCTATCAATGGCCCCATAATTGTCCTTTGTGTTCTCTAGCGTACTACATTGAGCCTTCCGTCGGATTCCAGGCACAAGTGTCTTCCCCAACGAGATATTCATTTTAGCTCCCGAGTACTAAGGCTTAGTTCAGGGTTCCGGAATATGTTTGATAAAAGCTTCTGATGAGTCAGGAATGTGATGAAACCTGTATCTCGGGAACAATAGTCTAGTCTGTCATGGTGACTTCCTTGTACCTATCGATTGTTTAGCGAAGTTTCTTCTATTGAATTCTCTTTTGAACAGACTTGGCAAAACACATATCAGCAAATTTTCTGAAAATTGATTGAAATTCCAGAGAACAGTGCCAACTATAATATCATTTTGGTCCAGAATCCTAAATATCAAGAATCATCGAGCTCAAAAGCTGCCTCATTTCTTTTCTTGCTTGGAGTCTTGGTCCCATGCTGGATATGACCTCAGTCGCCTTCTTGTTTCTTCTTGCAACCTGATCCGGCGTATTCATGTTAGAAACAAACGCCGTAATGAAACCCTCATGACGTCCTAAAATTCTGTCTTTTATTCGTTCAAACATGGCATGAGAACCCTTAAGCACAGTTTCAACTTTCCTCCATATTCCCGTGCTAATGATGGTATACTCTCATCAGCACCCTTGCAAGCTCGCTCTGTTCTCTACACAGCTTCTTACTTGATAATTTGAGGAGAAGGCCCTCAACATCTAGGCAGTGTTGTTGCGGACAAAGCCAAGGCTGTGCTCGTTAATGATTTCATTTGATCAGTGTTGTTCATAATGCTTCCAAAGACAAAGAGGCCTCATGTATCCATGTTGCGCTCTCGAGCAATCAATTGGTATGCCCATTTGTTCTTGAGTGTTACTCTGCATACAGAATGGCATCAAGAGTTTGTGTCAAGGATTGCCCCCAACCTCTGTCCCAAGGATTTTAAGTTTTGGATTTGCTACAAATTTACTTCTTGGACCAAAAATTGAGGTCCCATGAAGATGATGAGCCACTGTTCAAGCACTGACAAGACATATAGGACAAATATTTACCACTCAAAAGTTTCTCGGCAAAGCTCAAAAGATAAATCATTGCTTCGACAGAACGTTGGGTTTTTTCTAAAAAATGCCTCGGACATATCTTATTCAACGTTGGAAAGCACAGGAAATGGTATCCAAACTGGTATCCCACCGCCACTATTTTTCGGCGGAATGAGGTGAATGGTGGAACCTAATATATCAACCCACTCAAACCACAATATTCGAACAGAATTCGGTACATTATAACATGCGGGAGGTCTGCAGCTTTACCAAGAAGCTTACGAGCTTGTAACTTTTCACACTCTGCTTTGTGGTTGAACCAATCAGCGTCCTGGAATTCTGGTTTACAATGAAATTATATCTGGGAAGACACAGTCGTGGTAGTCTGGGGCACCAAGACATTCACAGCATCCCTCGATTGTCTTTTCTAGCACTGCGAGCGGCCGTCCTTCTCCGAGTCAGCGTTCGAAACAGTTCTTCGAAACTAAACTTTAGTTTGATTAATAGTACAAAAAGAGGTCATCATGCCTGTTCCTTCAAGTTGGCCTACTTTGAAAGACAAACGGATGTCTCTTTTAGAATCATGAAAATCAATCCTAAGAAGCAGCAAAGACATAAGAACCGTAAGAAAAGCAAAGTGAATGTTTAGTAAGTGGATAAGAAATCTTTACTTGAAGTTCTCTCTGGTAGAATTGGTTGTTCTTGTTGCTGCTGCTAGTCGCTTGATAAAATTAGGAAGGTGAAGTAATGAGAAAGAACTTATAACTTCTCAGTGAACCTTTCCAACTTCAAATCAACACACTCGTGAGTTATACCATCATTTGAGCATTTCAATACACGAATTTAATGCCTTACGGTCATCTATGAAAGAATCCCATTCCGCATCAGGTTCTTCTTGATGTGAAGTCAATTGAGTATTTCACAATCCACCGTCTAGTGACTTGCGGGATTATCAAAGGATGAATCACCAGAATTGAAAGGTTGAAAATGCCAGGTATACACCCAAGAGAAATATGAAAAGCCTGAAAGCCAGTACTAGGCTTCAATATTGATTAGCTTGCAGAAGGGAACCCGGCAGAAAATGTATCATGTTCTTGCATGGATCTACCGAAGCATTATCTTTTGGAGTCAAAACTTTGCAAGTTTGCAGGTACCAAGTTCCGCTGCTTTGCCTGCATATTTATAAACTTTTCATATTTCTGCGATACAGAATACCATTGAGAAAGGAAGTCGTACTGGAACATCCGTGCCTCTAATGGTGTCCAACTCTGCGTGAAAGAATCGTAAGACTTACAGATGTATGTTATGTTATGGAATTCATACGGAAGAATTTATTTCGAGGATGAAATAAAGTAAAATTTGATGATAGGCGAGTGAACGAATGGAGGGAATTGGAGTAAGAACAAAAGTACAAAAGTACAAGATATACTGGAGGAAGGAAGTGGCAGTCAGTCAAAACTTTGTAAGTTTCGATCGAATAACTCTGATAACTGTCCCGCCAAGCTGCATATCTTTTGTCTTGTGTCTAAAGATCATGTAGAAAGCCAATAAAGTGGGAAGTAGCTGACTGCAAATACTTATTCGGGGCTACCTGACTACAATCATGACCGCTATAGACTTCATTTTGCTTAATACTGAATATATGATTTGAGCTAGAATGTTGAACCCCTCCAGCGACTATACTTTTTTATGGAACATCGCCTAATGTCCCGGACCCGTTCCAGATTTGAAGCAATTTTATCTACTAGAAGGCACTAATGCGTTTAGTTTCACTGAGATACTGAAGAAAACTTGCAGATTGGATGTTTTTACTTCCCCAGGAGGAAGGTATGTTTGATACTCCGGGTCCGAGATGTTCGCAAAATCATCAGATGCATGCCACGCAATGGAGGTAGATATACGTGAAGCGCATCGGCGAACCCGAGTACACAGTAAAAATCCACATGCAAGATGTGGCAAATTGCTTCAGAAAGCATGACCTCGAAGGTCCGAGACGTTGCACATGCATTGCAACATCGTCCAGCATTCATCGATACACTAATTGCGGCACAATAGATTTGCACATTTATCGACAGGTACTGTGTCCGTCTCCGCTGTCAGGAGGAATCTCAGGGGTTCGTAACCTACCTAGTCGTCGTGAAATCGAAAGGTTTTGTCATGATGATCAGGTTTCTTAGACAGACTAAATCCCTTAGAGTATTAAGGTTATTTTTTGTTGCATTTTATCAAGTTAGCTCTGACAAATCAAATATGGGTCCCGTGATTTAGTCATGTTTATCTATTGGTCGAAACCCTTGCTACATACGACTGACCATCTTTATCTAAAATGCGGGATCGAATATAGATCTGTCACCTTGTCACTATGTAGTATGCCTTGTCACTGTTACCTTATCACCTTGTCAAGATACTCAACTTGTTTTAGATGCAATATCGTGACAGATTCCTCCATGGATACATAATCTCACGTATCACTGACACGTTATTTATATCAGCAGTTTCCTATTTCATCCGAGAAGGAGGGGCAAAATCATGCATCTCGAGGCTGAAGGATTACATTACACCATCTCATTTTATTATAATAAGCCGAAAGGAGAGAAGATCAAGTGTGAGGAGAGAAATGAGATCTATCAGATGTACGAAGAGAGCCATCGTGGCGTAAGACGGGAATTTTCCAACCACAAGTGGGTTTGCTCAAGTTTGCTTACATACATATCAATTCAATTCAGTTCACCGCAGAGCCGAATTTGGACATGTGAAGCTGCCAAAAATATCTTCATACAAATTGAAAGATACAAGAAAAGTGTCGTACACCACATTTGATCTTACATACTCGGCGGACACAATACAATATCAATAAATGTTCAGCTTTTACCTGATAGTTCACGTTGGTCACTCGGTGACATCAATTACTCCCAGCTTGAAAGATTGAAATTGATCGACCAACTGGCTTTTTCTTCATTATTGAAAAGCCCCTTATTGAGGAGTATCGTGATAACAGGCAGCCTGGTTAAATAAATTATCCTTTTCCGTGCATCATCTAGCATATGCTGCACCGTTACAAACTCCAACTAGCCACTTCATGTCGAGATAATCGAATATAACATGAAACAGCACCCCAATTTCTCAAGCAAGCCCGCTTACTCATTTTGTAGCGTGCAGGACAGAAACAAACCATGGCACGAAAACAAAACACTCCGCATCTGCATATCCGTTACGATTCCGAATACACTACTGTGAAAGGAAACATGAGATTTTTATTCCATCTTCTCTTCCTTCTTCGCATTTGCATAAATTTTCCACGTTGCGCTGCACCCTTCAATCTGCAATGCAACTTAGTTAGGCAAAGCAGCCAACCAAAGATGTCCGGCCCCCAACCCCAGATCAGCAACGCACCTGACCCTTCCCTTTTGATCTTCTCTGTATGGTGTGGCTGGACAAGGAAAACACCGACGCATGGCAAACCAGGATATTTTCACCTTCCCCTACCCTCAAATCTGACTGTAGCCACAGCAAGCCAGGACGAAGAGAGTAAAGACGCTGCAGAAATTCCACATGCCATGCCTGTTAAAATATGCAGACATGGTTTCACGCATTATGCATATAGCATTTGAATTAGTGTAACAAGTTATGAACAAATTAGACGTAGCTTTTTACGTCGTCCAGCCTGAAATTCTACGTTTCATGTACCTGAAGTTGCATGCACCTGATCTGAAGTGCCTAGAAATGCAGAGACGTTGTGACTAGGAGAATTAGCCTAGCGGTTTGTTACTATTTGTGAAGAGGCTGTGTTGGGATTTGGGGAAATTATGTACACGATGGAAACAAACTTCTTGAAACAACAACAATTACAACAATAACAATCGCAAAGGACAATTAATTCTCTACACTCATTGTGATGTGAACAAATTCATACTATTCAAACTGTGATACTACATAACAGCTTGCATCTAGGCGTCCTAACTATCTATTATGGTGTGTCGTACATCCAACCAAAGGGTAATCATCACACACTTTCACCTCCCTCATCTCACCCCCAACCAACACCAACACCAATAAACCCAACCGACCCAAGACCTCTAAAGTAAGAAATTAAATAACCACCCAACACACACCCGCCGCTCAACACAGCAGTCTCCAATACAGTAACAACAACACTATTAAAAAAAACGCCTCGTCGCCACAAGTTGCAAATGACAAGCTAGAATTATAACCAACTCCCCTCTTCTTCCCTCCCAAAACCTACTTACCGCTTACCGCATTTATTGGACCCCGAGTACTAGAATCAATCTAATTTCTCGATGCGATTTGAAGTTTTTCCTGTATTTTCTTACAATTTGCGGTGCGGTAGACTGTGGCTAGCCTTGAAAATCTCGACACTTATTTCTCATTCTTGGTCTCTTCGACTCGTTGTATCTGTAGGTAGCTAGTTCGTTTACTCGTTCAATCATAGACAGTCATATAGTAATCCATTAATCATTCAAGGAATACCATCGTCATTCATCATTAGAATTCTCAGCCCTGGGGCCGTCATTAGAATGAGGCTAATTAGGTATGGATAATGAGTTTTTCTTTCAAGATTTTGTAGCTAAAGTTGCCGTACATATATACATACACAACCGAATTTCATTTCTGCTTTAGTTTTAAAGTTTTAATATCTCGAATCTTTTTCAAATTTCCAGTTTTCCACAATACATTTAATCCAAATACTCAGTGTATACCCTAGTATAATGAGCCCATAATCGATTCCAAACAAGACGACACGATTGATAATGCTTCCTCAATAGCTTCTAAGGAAAAGTTGGGGGTATAGAGTACAGAGCGCAGTTGACAAAAAGACCAGACCAGGAAGTCAGTACGTAGTAAAAAAGAAAAATGTGAAATAAAACAGCATGATTTTTTAACCACCTCCCCGAATATCCAAGACTCGCTATACTATAATATGAAAAGAGTGCCAAAAAGAGTGTAAAGAAACGAGGTCGATGATCATATACAAGAAAGTGTTTTGTGGCAAACCAAAAAAAGGGGGTACAAAAAAGAAGTTCCTCCCCAGCCAAGTCAAGCACCCAAGCAAAATAAATAGCCAATAAACAGTTGTAACGAGTGATAATTCTAATTTTAACTCCATCTTTGCCCCAGTAACCTGAATTTGATGATGATGAGTGTGATGATGAAATGATGAGATGACCCGGTACCCGATATTCTTACAATTCATTTATTCCTTCTCGTAGCCATTTCATCTCATCTCGTCTAATCTTATCTGTCGTCGCATCTGATATCCATCCCATAAAGTAATAAAGAAAGCAGCCGACTCCCCCAAATAAAACACCCCCACGCCTTGCGTTGCACAGCCCCTGAAGGGGGAAATTTGCACGAAACGCGCCGTCGCATTGAAGAAAAAGAAAGCGCCATGCCAACTCAGGAATTTCTCCTCTGCTTACATTTTTCATGCGCCATGTGACCATTTCTAGCCGTAGTCCTTGTAAACTCGGCGCCACAGTTGGGACATGAGGATTTACTTGCCACGCCTGATTTTTCACGTTGGTGACGCAGGAGGTTGGAGAAGGTACTGAATTGACGGCCATTGCAGCCATGATCCCAACATTGAGGTTTGGGTCGCGATTGCACGACGCGAACGTGGTCGTGAGGCTCGAGTGGTGAGTGGGAGGGTTGAGAAATTGAGGATATGGGAGTGAGTGGGGAATGTGAGTGCGGGTGTGGTGCATAGATGCTAGTGAGGCTAGATTGGTCGGAAGCAGATGAGAGGGAGTGTGGTCGGGGGCTGGTCAGTGTTAGTTATATAATTCAAATAAAAATTGATTTCCATTGGGAATACATACGCGTAGGATGGAAGAGTAGATTCAGGACCTCCCATTGAGTATGGCGTAGAATAGGCTGAAATTGGTGCAAAATCATTTGGGCCCATTGTAAAAACTGGCCCGTACATGTCTGAAGGTGTAGTATCTGTCACGGACACTTGTGGCGAGTATGAAGCGAGGTAAGATGGACTTGGGAGGCCGTGATTTGAAGGGCATTGTGACAAGAGTGGGGTTGGAGCGAGAGAATTAGGGTTTGAATAGTGATCTGGGAGATTCCGTGGTAACATGTCTGGTGTCGTTCTGTTTGATGCATAAGGATTGCTCAATGATCTCTCCCTTCTTTGTCTCGTCTTCGTTTCCCTCCTGGCGTGGTCTCGTTGACGTTTCAACTCCCTCTGTTCAGGCGTGAGACCAGCTCGTGGTGGACTGTCTGAAAGAGCTCGTGCGTATATTGGTGATGGCTTAAACTCATCATAAGGTGATAGCTGTCCGGGGCTCATGTGAGGGCTCATATGTGGACTCAAATCATGTTGTGAGATGAATTGTTCGTTCATCTCAAATTCTGCGCGAGTTAGTTCCAATCCTTCCGGAGAGCCTCTAGAATACGTACGAGGCCAAGTGTATGATGGTCGTGCACCGGCATCGAACCGTAGGTCATAGTGTTGAATGCCAAGAGTAGACATGGTTAATGGAAGTGAATTAGAATGAATAGGAACTTTAAATTCAAGAAGTTCAATTCCAGGAAATGTTTGACCTGGGAGGATTCGGAGTTCAAGTGAGTTGCCTGATTGCGCTTCCGAAGTCGTGATACAGGACCAGTCTGTGTCAAGTTCACTCTTGTTGAGAACCGGGAATGGTGTATATTGATGAGGGGCTGGTGATGATAGACCAGTGGCTGTTGAAGATTCAGATGTTTGTTGAAGGAATGTGGGTGTCGGTGGACTAATGAGAGTGGGAGCTGTTGTAGCTGAGGCTGCTATTGTTGAGTCTGAGTTTGATGAAGATGTACCAACTTGGTGGTCTGAAGATGTGGTGGGGTCAGTCTCAATAAGAAGACCTTGAAATTGCGATGTAGTCGATGACAGGTGACTGTCTGTTCGGGATCTGAACTGACGTGAGTCTCTCTGGTCTACATACGAAGAATCCATTTGTGCAGGGGATAAGAAGGCTGTGACTGGTGATGGCGACACATACAGATAGTTTTAAAGAAATGAGACACTCAAAATAGACTGACGTTACTTTCGGATCTGGGGAGAATATAAGCTCGGCGTTGATGAGGAACAATAGACGTTGTGATGTACCTATTTTGGTTCTATTCGAGGGATTCCAGGAGGCACTTAAATCAAGGTCTCCGCCTCAACTTATCCAAGGGGAGTAAGGCTTAAAGTACCTAAAGCATGTATGTGGACGGCGCTGTAGCGCTGCTCCCGTCAGCATCTGATTGGTCAGATTGGGGACAGGTTCGAAGGATTCTAAACCCTGTCATACATGGTTGCCCCTCGACCGTAAAGTTGTTCGTCAAGAGATGGGGGGGGGGGAAACAAAACAGGCGCCAGAGCGACACACCCGCACTCTGGGTTCATCTGGGCACGTCAACGTTTGAATAGCTTAGCGCGACCCGTAGGGCTTTCTGAGGAAAAGGACGAGGCACACCACAAAAAGTTAAACCAGGAGCACAGGAGATTTTCCCCTCTCAACTGTGAGCTACGCCGCTCATCACGGACCCCATTGAGACCAATTAAGGGACCCATATTATGGCAATAACCAAGACTAATTAACGATAATTCTAATTGAACAACAATCCAGGCGTCTGAGTAATTTTTCTTGATGTATTGAAGTGGATTTTTTTTTATGAAACGACTTTCGGCAACATCGCTAGGTAGTTGTAAAATGTGAAATGTCCGCCTAGATCCAATTTGATTGTCGTTACTTTGAAGTGACCATCAGAATGGCATGCTGAAGAGACATTCCCAAACTTGCTGGTAATTTGTAACACAACGCTTTTAGACCCAGTTCGTGATGAATCTGACAGATTCTTGCGTTGTGTACAAACTAGCAGACCAGCATTACGATTAACGTCTTGTAAGCTAACCCTAAAGAAGACCAAAATTATACGAGCAATAATTATCTATTTGAGTAGAATAGCTTCGATAAAGGAAGATTTGTTCGGTGTAAAGAAGCATTGCGCGCGCTTACACAACATATTCATTAATGTTCTGATGTTATTTCATATATCGCCAGTATTACTATCATGTCGGGTTGAAGGGTGTAAAGAGGCTTGTACTGTGACAAGGCAACTCTTAGTGTAGGCAGGCAAGAAAAAACAATTAAAAGTAGAGTCAATTCAATGAGTGATGCGGGTATATGATGGGTACAAAGTTCAAACTAACATTGGTAGGTGCAGATCGACCGCATGAAAAAGTTGAACGGTATGAAGTTCCGACAGATAGAAAACAGCTTTAATTCCCTACTTTGCTTTACCCCTTGATCCCTACTCCGTACACCATCTCAATTATCCTTACCATATCTGTTATTCTCCAGCCAGACCCACGTTTTTTGGATGAAGTAGCCAGGGGCTATTACCATGCTACCATGGCACCAGTCTGATGAACGCAAGCATGTCTCACTATAGTCTCCATATAAATGTACTTTAAATTTCATCAGTGAAGAAAGGGAGCAATAATGAAGAAAATATGAAGAATAGGCTAACCGGTTATACCTCAATAATTCTACGGTGCCTACCAATCCATACACTAGTCGTGGCCAAAAACAACCATCTTCTTCAATTTCAATCTTTGGAAGGTAAGATATTAGCTATTGCATTTTCTCATTTCCGTACCCGAGTCTCTCAACCGACAAAATCATTCCAAACATAATATCTCTCTTATTCCTGTTTGCTGTACCATTATCGTCTACATGTTATAAAAATGGTATGTGCATAATCTTAATTCTGCTTCATGTAGTGTTGTATAATGTTGATTCTGATTTTCAGCAGCCCAGCCCAGCCCAGCCTCGCTGAGAATATCTTTCTACTCCGTCCACATGTATTAATTTTGGGCTTGATTAAAATCCCAGTAGAGAGGTAAGTTGATTTGACGAACACGCGAAGAACCCCCAAATCCGTCGCGTTACAGGCTCGCTTAGATAATTGTAGTATGTACGCTACCCATTTATCAGTGTGATATATCCGCCGGGCTAACATGTCAAAATCTCGTTGCCTTGATGACGAGATCTATACTTGGCTATATGTGGATTTGGAGCTGTTCCACTTTCTCAATGAATAATCATTTAATAGAATAATTCAGACTCATAGATAGCAGGGACGGAGTACTATTTCCACGTTTCGGTGGGTCGTGATAACCCCCATCTCATATCTCACAGGCTTACTACTCCGTTTTCCCCCTTTCTACCAATCAGCCTGTGGGGTCCGGAGCGATGATTAAGAAATGGCATCCAATGCGAACTCCACTTTGCCCTCGTCTATGCTAAGGTATCTACATTTTCATCAAAATCTTACATCTTCATTTGCACCTTACCCATCTCGACGACCAGCACATGCATTTGTTTACCGTTTTGCAATTTAGATACTTCGGAGCGGTACGGCAATATGGATCAACTGGAGATACCATCAAGGTCTAATAATTATCATCACACCTTCTACATATCACCATTATTACCGTCATACAGTAGGTGTGGAATTTGAAACATGGTTCTCGAGGCAGTGTCGGTGAATTACTCGAAGGTGGGAGAGTGTCTCAAAATAGAACAAACAGAACACGAAACCCAAGATCCGGAATCGAGAATGGGATCTCTCGATTGAACTACCCGTTGCCGGAGATGCGGTACTGTACTTTCTAACTTCAACTCACTACGGCTCCGTGCAATCAGCCATTGTCAAACTTCAAGGAGGAAAAGAAGCTCAAAGGATCATTTAAGATATCACTGTTGATTTCATACTTGACGATATGTCCGTTTTCGATTGTTTCGCATTCCATACTTGGAAGGTACTACTCGAGTAATTCATTGTAATCACTCTACTGCTTACTATCTTGGGGATATACGGAATGTGCATTTGGACACCGCATTTGTCCCGTCCGCCCAATAATGCTCCACGAGATACATGGTAAATGATGGAGAAAAAGAAGCATTGCGCCACCGTTGACCTAAAGATCTCACCAAATCTAGGTAGGTAGGTTATTGAGTAGACCGACCAACTTATTTCACGGCTCAGAATCACCCGCTGTCTCAAATGCATCATATGCATCATGATTTTTCATCACGAATCTCACCACCAAAAACAAGTTCTTTTCATTCAAAATTATTTCCGGAGGTCGTCTCAATTTCATCATGGCACTTAAAATAAACACAAAACAGCAACACTACATAATACCTAGTAGTATCTGCAGCCCTGGCCTGTTCAAACCTGCACCACCTGCAGCTAGCCAAGATAGAACACTTCCAGAATCATACGGCCCCCCATGATTACCTCATTTTGATTTTCATATTTACATCCAATTCGTTCGTTGGTAGCGTCTCATTCTTACTTTCTAAGTGCTTATCTGCTTACCTGCTTACCTGCTTCACTGCTTGTAACCTCGTCATGTGGACGAATACCCAAATGCATGTTCTTCTTCAAGTATGGTTGTAAGGAAAGTACCTAGTCTAGTCCTTGGGAATTTTGATATAGGACGAACGAGCATAACTGCTAGATACTTACAAGTTAATGCTAATATCCAAACGGAGTAACATTTCAAATTGAGCTTTCCCACCTCCGCTTATGTGATGGTGGTTGCATGCTCCACCAACCATACATTCTGACATTACATCGTCTTTAGAATGTCTCAAAAACCTCACAAGAAAAGCAACAATTCATTTCACCTAAATATTAGTCACGTAAGAATAGTATACGCATCCGGGAGGGCTAATTACTATCATGCTCGACACCAAAGATCAAGATATCTTTCACATACGAAATCAAAAAAACTTGGAAGTTACAAACACATCAAACATTAGCGAATTAGACAATAGTTTTCATTAGCGCGAGAATGATCAGAAAATGGCGTAAAAATCAAAAGAAAAGATCGGAAACACGCAAAAATTAACATCATTTTCCAGCTTCCAGCTCCATCAAGGCCCCCTTTAGAATCATAATGTATCCTTGGAACTAAAATCGTCATATGTTCCGCTCCAATCGCTCTTCTTCCCATGTCAAGAAGTATCGGAGTCCAAGGAGACCATACAAGCTCGATTTTTCCGGATCCGTTTAGCACATATTAAACCAAAATTCCTTCCTATATGGGAGATCCACGAGATAAGGGAAGTTAGATATCTTCAATACCATGTGGCATGACCCAACAGACCCTAATGGCTCAAGATCATCGTCCCCATTACCAACAACATGAGGTATCCACACGAAGAACATCCATGCTGGCATGTGGCGCCTACATATGGTCTAGTGTGCGGGCCTCACATGGGCAGTCTTATTGGGTACTGTATATGTAATACTTTAAGCATTCTGCATGTGTGCGGCGTGGGATTGGTTTGAAACTGTCCAGGAACCCATGAAATTCGCAAGGAAAGACTCATTACCACCAATACTACAAGCCGCGGTGTCCGGATTATTCTGATATCAAAGTTTAGAAGAACAGCAGCAGCATTTTCTCCATAAATCAATCGGTAACCTTGGATCTTAGATTCATCATGATCACCCACATCACGCATTCGCATCGTACCCGTTCCGCGAAAGACAAGATGGGATGAGGGATGCGGTACAGACCGTAAAATGGCCTTGGTGGCTCATTCGTTTTCCCCTCTTTTTTTTCCTTTTTTTTGCAATCAGTTCAGTTGAAATAGCGCTTTCGCTACAGAACCCCTGAAACAAAAATTGGTCACCAAAACACAAGCATGAAAAGCTTGAACAGCCCTTTGATTGTGAAGTTTGAATGAGGATGTTGAAAAGGTATCGAGAGACGAAGTTAGGTTTCGGGTCTGCAAAATCAATTGATTGATTGCCAAAATTGATTTTAGACATTGAAAAATGGATGATGCCTACGGCTTAGGTATCGCGATTTATCACATAATTATACCGCGTTTATCCGGACAATCAATCAATTGTCCCACATCTAAGATTACATCTTTTGTCCCACTTGCAATTTTCTACAACCATCTGAAAATTCCGAAATATAACACTCGAACAAGGCAGTGTACCGTAATGATCTACCTAGGCAGTAGTTTGCCCTTGCAGGACACGATGGTCGGTCGCCATGTGCTTAAGCTTGTCCTACTTTTCCAGGCAGGTGGTAGCTATAGGCGGGAATGGTGATGTTGCATTGGTTTGATCGACAGAGGTGAGTGGGGTGGGGATCATGAAAAAGGCTAAGCCATGTGCTCCAGGTTTCTTAAAATAGTTTTATATTCTACAAAATATGAAATTGAAAAATAGATACCCTTGGAGGGCGCTTCAGTCATGGTTGAATGCAATCTTTCGAGTCGCCAATGAGCTGGATGAGAAACAGAAATCAGGTCGATTTTTAGATCTATCGTTTAATGTAAACGTGGGGGCTTTTTCTCGGCCTGCATGATGAATGGAGGCTGGTTTACGTATAGAAGGTACTTGCTGTATGTCGACCTGTGTGTTTTCCAAAAGCTTAAGGAAATACGCATGAGCGACCAGCGACAGCATCCCTATGATGCTATCGCCAATTCTCTACCACAAGAAACACTGGGCTCAATTTCAATCTCTGAAAGTCCTCCAAGCAAGAAATTCATGCAAGTACTTTGAAATGCTCTTCTCTTTCTTGGAAAGACAGGTAGGTAATTCAGTCTTCAAGTTGCAGACACAATTATTCAACCCAAGAGTTCTATCCTCAGATCCGTGGTCGTACTTTCCTCCTCCACCATTCTTTCTAGAATGAACAAAACTGGCAAGCACGATGCGGGGTAACTCAACGATCTGGCAGTGCTGGCCGCCGATGAAACCTTCACCTTGACATACAATCCCCACCTCTCAATCCTAGTTTTCAATCTCTGAGATTCCTTCGCACGTTCAAAAGCTATAATTGATGGCAGATAAGACAGGCGGGACGATGGAGCAGTGCAGGAATTCGAATGAAGAGGCAGGTCCCCAAGATGCTTTGATCAGTGAGCCGGTAGTGGCTGTAGTAAGTGCATTGGAGGAAAATTTGGAAGATGCCATACATCCATACGTTAAGGGCGGGTTCAGAGGCATTATTGCCTCTCCTTATGTTGCTGGTGCGGCTATTTTAAGCACTATTGGTGGACTTTTATTTGGTACGTAGCACAATTTGGATAGGACCTCGCGATGCATTCGATTTTAACATTGGGTTTGGGACATTCACAGCATTCATTGTCGCCTCGGCTTTGGGATATTTCATTGTTCTAACGTTTTCTAGGCTATGACCAGGGCGTAGTCTCCGTTGTCCTTGTCATGGAAAGCTTCATCGCCGATTTCCCACGCATAGGTCCTCATTCTAGCGGCTTTTTGAAGGGTCTCTTAACGGCCATGATCGAATTTGGTGCCTTTTTCGGTGCTTTAAACCAGGGCTGGATTGCAGATAAATACTCCAGAAAGTACTCTATAATGATCGCTGTCGCTATATTCCTCGTGGGAAGCATCTTACAAACCGCGGCTGTTAGCTTCAATATGCTCATTGTGGCCAGGTTTATTGGAGGCATAGGCATTGGAATGTTGTCGATGGTTACGCCTATGTATATCTCGGAAATTGCTCCCCCTGAGATTCGTGGAACTCTGCTTGTTATGGGTAAGTAATTCTAATCCGAAGTTTCATTCTTCCAAGTGGCAAGTCTGAGGTTTCATTGTTCCAATCAAATTCCATACAAACGTTCTGTTTCATTCTTCCAATTAATTTCATACGATGAAACTGTGCTAACCAGTACTATATAGAAGAGCTTTCAATAGTTGTGGGAATAGTTATTGCATTCTGGATTACATTTGGCACAAGATACTTTGGTGGAGAATGGAGCTGGCGTCTTCCCTTCTTTATCCAAATCATTCCCGCCTTATTACTGG
Source organism: Sclerotinia subarctica (assembly GCA_025389085.1). Lineage (NCBI taxonomy): Eukaryota > Fungi > Ascomycota > Leotiomycetes > Helotiales > Sclerotiniaceae > Sclerotinia > Sclerotinia subarctica. Next base: position 731,507 of record QRFI01000004.1, on the reverse strand, counting down.
GAGTCGGCGTCTACTTCCTTCCATTTTCGCCTCGATGGCTTTCTTCAAAGGGAAGGGATGATGAGGCCTTGGAAGCTCTAACAAAGTTGAGACAGTTACCAGATACCGATGCAAGAATCCGGAACGAAGCACGCCAAATGCGTGAAGAGGTTATACATATTCGAGAGATTCACCTGCAAAGACACGAGAATATAATAAATTCGGCAATAAAACTCGAGTTGGCCTTATGGGGAGACTGTTTTGCATCTGATTCCATCAAACGTACACACATTGGTGTAGTTATCATGTTCTTCCAGCAATTTGTCGGTATCAATGCCCTGATATACTACTCTCCGACTTTGTTCGCTAGGATGGGCTTGCAGTCAGAAATGCAACTTGTCATGTCGGGAATTTTAAATATTTGCCAGTAAGTGTCACCCTCCGAACTGACTTTGGATGTCTGACAATCTTGAACATTTACAATCCTATTTCCTGACCTATACTAACCGTTAAATTACAGACTCTTTGGCGTCGCATCGAGTCTATTTACAATGGATCGATACGGAAGGAAACCACTACTCATGCTAGGGTCTTTCTTCATGACCATCAGCCATGTCACGATAGCTGCCTTGGTCTGCCTTTTTTCTTATGACTGGGAATCACATGCCACGGCTGCATGGGTCAGTGTAGCATTTCTCCTGATTTATATGGTGGTTTTCGGTGCATCGTGGGGTCCTGTACCTTGGGCAATGCCATCGGAGATCTTCCGGACAGATTTAAGGGCAAAAGGGGTTGCTATAAGCACTTGCTCCAATTGGCTGTAGGTGATGTTTCGGCTCCTTTTCATGGGCATCTTTCTAATGTTTGAAACGAATAGGAACAATTTCATCATCGGTTTGATTACTCCACCATTGGTCGTATACACCAATTGGGGTGCGTATGTTTTCTTTGCTGTTTTCTGTGCGCTTTCAGGCGTATGGACGTGGCTTTATATACCAGAAACGAAAGGCTGTAAACTAGAGGATATGGATGACCTTTTTGACAATTAAATGTCACAAAATCGAATGAACAATGGGTGATTTTGGAATGTATCGTTAGAATTTGAACAGTAGAAATACTAATTTGCTAGTGCTAGCTGTGCTCGAAATTGTAGCTTAATAAAAGGGACCTTGTAATGTCTAATTAGAATCTGAAAAATCAGAATATTGATTCTAAGGGACTATTGAATCTATATTAGTAGGTAGAAGCTGTAGTATAAAATCGGCTTTAAAATATGTAATTGGATTTTGAACAATCAAAGGATTCATTTGATGGGTGGAAATACTCTCTTCCTAGTCACTAATATGCGGTTGTAGACAGCTCCCGGTGAACCACTTCAACATTTTGAAGCTAATATCTCTGATTGGTGTATACCGAGAGTCTGTGCACCAACCAAAAAACCACTCTACGCGTTTTCTCAGTAACCGCGTCGCAACCCTTCCATCTCAAAAAGTCAAACAATCAATTTTGCAAAAACACAGATCACTCAATCCACGATACAACACACTCCGTATAACTTCTTGATATTCTTCCATCCCTTTACTTTTTACACTTACAGACTCAAATACCGCAAAGAGTATGCTAATTCCCAATGGATTCAGCCGTTTGACATTTTAATACTAACAATGTACCAGTGTTAGAAGCTCGCCTCGAACAAGCCGACCTTCTTAAGAAGGTAAAGAAAATTATTATCATCTTCAACTCCTTTCTCATGCTAACGGTATAACTTAGGTTGTCGATGCCATCAAAGATCTCGTCCAAGACTGCAACTTCGACTGCAATGATTCAGGAATCGCGCTCCAAGCTATGGATAACTCACACGTTGCGCTCGTCTCTATGATGCTCAAGGCTGAAGGATTCTCTCCTTACCGATGTGATCGCAATGTTGCGCTTGGTGTCAATCTCACATCTCTTACAAAAGTTCTGCGGGCTGCACAAAACGAGGATATTCTCACCATCAAAGCCGAGGATGCACCAGATGTTTTGAACCTGGTATTTGAGAGCAGTGAAAGTGATCGATTGAGCGAGTATGACCTGAAGTTGATGGATATTGATCAAGAACATTTGGGTATCCCTGATACAGAGTATGCGGCTGTTATTACTATGCCAAGTTCAGAGTTCAAGAGGATCTGTGTGGATCTTATGGCTTTGTCCGAGTCTGGTATGTATTACCGTTTCCCTGCATGGCTATCGATCCTAATTATTTGTTTGATAGTATCGATTGAGGCTTCGAAAGATGGAGTCAAGTTCCAGTGCAATGGTGATATTGGGAATGGTGCTGTTACCCTTCGCAGCCACAGCAATGTGGACAAGCCGGAGCTTAACGTCGATATTGAGCTTACCGAACCGGTCTCCTTGACCTTCTCCCTTAAATACTTGGTCAACTTCTGCAAGGCCGCTGGTTTGTCCAAATCTGTTAAACTTTGCTTGTCCAATGAGGTTCCTCTTTTGGTCGAGTATCAGCTTGCTGGAAGCAGTTACTTAAGATTTTACTTGGCACCAAAGGTATGTTAACATGCATTATCCAACATCTGCTGATGGAGAAGCTAACATTTATTTTTAAGATTGGTGATGATGAGTAGATAATGGTAGTCAAAAAGGTTTAATGAACAATGATATTAAAGTTTACAGCATATCAGTATGGCGTGTGGGTTAATTTATGGATATGGACAATGATTGTGGTAAATTGTGCCATGAATGAATGGTTTTGTTCTTCAGTACCTGGCATGCGATGAAACAATTCGTTGATTTCTCTCTGTAGAACCTGTTTAAAAAACAATAATGGGATATATTCAGAGAACAGGACTTCGAATACTCTATCAATTACTTTATGCCAATCGCTTCATTGCTCTTTAAGAACACACTACAGAAACAACGAGGAAGTATATTCAGAGAATTTTAAATTTTGCTGCACCAGGGCTTTCCATGCATGTCCCTTGATTGAGAATAGCGCGGGGCAGCCTGATGCCCCACTACCTACTCTCTATCTAGTGCCAGCAACATGAAATTGTCGAGGGAGATAGGGTTATTATTTTCCCCCTCGATTGATACACAAAATATTCTTGAGCAGTGAAATTCTATTTTTTGCAAATTCAGTATCAATTTTTTAACTATTTTGTACAAAATACCCGCCATTGTAATTGAGACTCTGTTCGCCATCCTTTCTAGCGATTCCGGCACAGCCTGACTTGATATCCAACTTCAACCAGTAACCCTCCTCTCCACAAAACCATCTCTCCCCAACAAGCAAGATGTCTGAAGACTTCCCAGTGCCAGATACTCGGGTTCTTGCTATAGCCAGTCATGTAGGGAGATCATTCTCAACACGACACTCGCTGAACTAACATCCTCTGCTCAAGGTCGTCTACGGGTGAGTCTCATGAGTCACAAACTCACTCCATGCATGCTTCCGCACAAGTCGACTAAGCCATAACGCTACCAAAGATATGTCGGGAATACAATGGCTACATTCGTTATGCAATCTCTAGGATGCGAAGTCGCTGCCCTGAATACAGTACAGTTCAGTATGTTCCTGGAAATACCTCACATGTGCAATTGCCGCAGAGAGGGGATGAATATCTTGCTGACTGGCGTATGAAAGGCAATCATCTAGGTTATGGACAAGCTAAAGGAACACGCGCTTCCGCGGCCGAAATATCGGATCTCTATCAAGGCCTCAAGAATTCATACCTCGACGATTTCAATATGATGCTCTCGGGCTATCTCCCTGGAGCCGCCTCGGTCGAAGCCGTCGGCTCAATAGCTCGCGATCTGAAATTAAAAAGTACAATGAAGCCCGGAAGTTTCTTCTGGGTTTTAGATCCGGTGATGGGGGATAATGGGAAATTGTATGTGGCAGAGGACGTCGTGCCGGCATATAAAACATTAATCAAAGACGCGGATTTGATTCTGCCGAACCAGTTTGAGGTTGAGTAGGGGATCCCATTCTCTCACTCCTAGGAAGATCGCATTGTGCGCAACGATGGAGTATGTGTGGGTTCGCTGACTCTCGTAGAACATTATCCGGCGTCGGGATTCAGGATATGGATACGCTTAAATTGGCCATCACGACTCTACACGAAGTATATAAAATTCCTCATATATTGGTTACCTCCATTTCGCTTCCTTCTTCCGGCGCCGAGCCCCATCTTTCCGTCGTAGGTTCAACCATGACATCAACAGCCAAGCCAAGAATTTTTAGCATCAAGATACCGGCGATTGATTGTTTCTTTAGCGGAACGGGGGATATGTTTGCAGCGCTCATGCTGGTGAGATTTAAAGAGGCAGTGTGTAATGTGGAAGGACTATTGGAAAAAGATGCGTGGATTAGTGATGATGAGGTCGAGGCTACGGACTTGCCGCTTGCGAGGGCTACGGAGAAGGTTTTGGCTAGTATGCATGAGGTGCTTGCGAAGACGAAGATCGCGAGAGATGAGGAGATTGAGAGGTGGAAGAGTGTTGTGGGTGGAAGGGGGAAGGATGAGGATGCTAGAAGGGAGGGATTGGTTAGATCGAAGGCGGCCGAGGTGAGATTGGTGAGGAATGTGCACTTTCTGAAAAATCCGGTGGTGAGCTTCAAGGCGGAAAGTGTGTGAGCACAGCATGAACAAAATCAGAGGTATGAATAAAAAACGATATAGATGTATGATGTATGATATGTAGACGGCGAGAAATTTCATTATTGTCTATTTTTTTCATGAACTATCCTCTCTATTCCTTGGAGTATACATAGCACGGTATATCTCGTCCTCAACTTGCCAACCCTAGCATATATCCCTCATTGGCTCCCCACTCCTCACAATCTAGCCAGTGCTTCCAAATCCCCCCTCACCCCTCACACTCTCTTCCAAAACCAAGACTTCCGTGACCTCAGGTGTATAAATCCTCTCCAAAATCAACTGTGCAACACGATCGCCCTCCTTCACCTCATAATCCTTTTCGCCGTGGTTAAAGAGGAGAACTTTTACTTGACCCCTATAATCAGCATCGATTACACCGGCACCAGTATCAATCATGTGTTTTGAGGCGAGACCGGAACGTGGGGCGATGCGGCCATCTAGGGGGGGATGTTAGTCTGCAGTTAGGCGGAGAGAGGGGAAAGAGAGCGAGAAGGGGAAAAGGAGGAAGAAAAAGAAAACATACAGGTTCCGTCCGGTACAGCCATACTGATATCAGTATCTACCATCGCCTTTCCCTTGGCTGGTACGACAGTGTCTTTTGCAGCGTAGATGTCGTATCCGGCGGCGAAAGCGCTACCGCGAGTTGGGAGACGGGCGCGGGGAGAGAGTTTCTTGATGAGGAGGGGTGGGGGGGTAGAAGATTTGAGAGTTGTGGCGGGCGGGGTTGTGGTAGAGGTTGCGGTTGTGGTGGATGGAGCGGTGGAGGTGGTGGTGGAGGATGTTGTGCCGTTTGATGCGGGAGCCGGAGCTGGAGCTGTGCTTGTTGCGTTGGTTGCAGTGTTGGAAGACATGATTTCTTGGAGGGAAGATGAAGATTTTGTTATTGCTGCTGTAGGTGTGGATGTAGATGTGGTTGTGGTTTTGGTCGTGGTTGTTGTTGCGGGTGTTGATATTGATTTAGAGGGGGATATCTTTTGACGTTTGGGAAGTGGTGAAGTGGGGGAATGGGGGGGAGTGTGGACATTTGGCTTGGTATTTGATTGGGCTTTGGATGGATTTGGAAAGTATGGGGGTGGGATGAGATGAAGGTAAAAGTGGAAGGAAGTGAATGAATGATTGAGTGAGTAAATGAATGGATTATTATATTGAGTGAAGACAGCAAAGATTAAAGTTTGGGGTTTGGAAGACTAAAGAAACAAAAGTTTCGGTGTGGAAAGTGGAAAAAGAAAAATATGGGGGAAAGACGCGACGCGAGACGTGTATGGCAGGGATCTTCAGTTTCAATTTCACATTGTATCACGTGTGGGATTTTATGGAGAGAAGTACCTGGTAGCGGATCGGAATATTGTAGTACCGGAGCTCCATGCCTCCAAGCTTCCTCCACCTAGCATCTTTCTGTCTCACTCAAAACTAACATCATCCATCGATTATGGGAATAGTACAATACATCAAATACCCGAGGCTCTCCTTTCTTTGCTGTACTGTCTCACTAGACCTTTACGAACCTCAAAAGTTTTCCTTCTCGATTCCCCGATTGAAATCACAAAGCACATGGTCGAAATTCCGAAAAGTAGAGTCGTTCATTTACATAATTGAAGCAAGTGTCTTCTAATCTATGATGGGAATTCCTGTCTTAGACAAATGTTAAAGGGTTTAGGAGGCTAGGTCTAGCTAGTAGTTGAGCAAGATACTTAAGTTCTTCCACTTTAATTCGCTGGTTCATTGGACTCCTCTTACCACTTCCCTAAACCCTTTTTATATATTGACTGGATATTATATAGGTAGCTATCTTCTATGCCCTCTCAGACCCTCTCAGAGTACAGAATATCATGTTTGGTTTATTTTTAGACCTCCTTTCTAATTATGTCTATTAAGCTTTCCATCTCTGATAATTCCCCTTCCAGAGTCTCATCTCATCTCCGTTATCAATCGGATATTCAGTCATTCACACTTCTCTTGAATTCATTATTCTACCAATTAGGATCGTCCTTAATAAAAAATGCCACTACCCCCATGGCTAATTTTTAATTTTTTGCCTTACAACTTCGCTTCCATGATATATACCCCAACACCCATCCAATATTCACAGTCACGTTATCTGCCACAGAGTCTCTTCCCTTCAACACCACATCTCTCTCACGCTCAACTCATCCATCTCCCAGTCGCGGTCTTCATCAACCTCGTCTTCATCCGGTCCCATCATTCATTCCCACGCACCCAATCAACCGTGCCCACCCTCTTTCTGCTCGTCTCAGCACTTGTCTTTGGACGGATAAATACCATATCTCTCGTGTACCATCCGTCGCATATACAGCCACTCCAATTGCTCTATTATTTTCTTTTGCTTGTCCAATTTTTTTCCAAGTGCTTCTAAAAGCTTCCTTTTTCTCTCATCCTCTTCATCCTTCTCCTCTTCATCTTTTTCATCTCCTTTTCCGCCTTCTCTATCCTCAATTTTTCCCTTTTTCGCCTGCAACTCTTTCCAACTTATATGTCCCCAGGTCTATTTCTCAAACAACTTCTGTTGATGCATCTCTTCTATTTTTTTGGCCCTCTGCTCCATCAATTCCCTCCCCTTCTTCTTCGCCTCTTTCCTTTCTTCCTCTGCCTTTTTCTCAATCGTCCTCTTCCTTTTGCGATCTTGGTAAATAGAAAGTGCTACAGCGGTACTTGAATCAACTCTTTCGAGGTTCGGGTCTTGGAGAGTTTCGAGCCGTATGCTGTCGATTGCTTTGTAGATGTTGAAGAAGATCTCGTGAAGGCCCATGGTTATATTACAATTCTTCGATTTCAGACAATTTGTCTCCGTTATTTGTATGGTTAGAGGTAGATTTGGAATTTCAATTAAAACCATCCATTAGAATGCTTAATAATAGTATATCTTATGATATCGTATCTCGTAAGATATCCATTCAATAATTAAGATAACATTTTTTTTCTCTGGTACATCATACAAGTATATTCAACAAAATAAAAATTAGAATACTTGTTGAAGGAAAGGCTGAGTAGTTAAATAGTGTTATTTCTAAATGGCGAAAGTAAATCATTAATCTAGGAGTACACCGATCTCAAGCTATCTCAATCTTCTCTCCTTTATTAGTTCATTTTTCTTAGGAACTATCAACTCTAAAAACAACATTATAGAACCATTGCAATTTACTCTCCTCTAGCTCATCTCCTTCATATCCTATATTAACCAAACATTTGACTCCAGGACTACTTGATTACTTATTCACTCTATATACAAAATGAGATGAAATAATATAAAACTAAAATAAAAAATAATATTAAAGAATATATAATATATAATATAATCTAATATAACTTCTTGATCTTTTAGATTTATCAAAATATAAAATTTTCTATTTTAAATATCTATGATTTTCTACATCTAAGAATATGTATTCATAATCTATTATTTAATTATTCTTTTAAAGAAACAGAAATAGAATAATATTGATTAATTATTTTATAAATAGGTATTGAAAGAGGACTTTTGGAAGCTGTGGATTTTTTGATCTCTGATTGCGATTTTTTAAGGAGGAGGGATGAGGAGAAGGTTGGGGGGGAGAGAAGGGGGATTTTTGTATTGGAATAGGAGGCGTCCGTTTTATTTTGCTCGGAATAACAAAACAATACAAAAGTAGATATTTATAGTCTAATCTAATATAAACTAAACTCCCATCCCAGCATCCTTAAAGATATTCTCTACAGTCAGTATAACCAAAAAATAAAAATCCAATTCCCAATTCCCAAAGGCTATAGAAGATAAAAATACCTATACCCACACCTACTAATAAATATAAATCCAAACCATCAACCCCCCTCAAAAAATAACAAAAAATACAAGAAATCCATCTTAATAATCCAACTCTAGACAGTACACCAAACACCAAACATCAAACATCAAACATCAAACACCCACCAATCCCAATCCCAATCTCCAAATCTCCAACTTTCCCCCAATTTTCATTAATAAATAACACTTCCGAACACTTCCAAACACACATACACACATACACACACACACATACATATATACATACATATATACATCCAATTAATTCCACATATCTACACCTCCCCCGTCTCCCCCGTCTCCCCCCTCCCTAAAAAAACCTACACTTTAAATCTCAAATCAAATCCCCCATAAAAATAAAAATAAAAATAAAAATAAAAATAAAAATAAAAATAAAAATAAAAATAAAAATAAAAATAAAAATAAAAATAAAAATAAAAATAAAAATAAAAATAAAAATAAAAATAAAAATAAAAATAAAAATAAAAATAAAAATAAAAATAAAAATAAAAATAAAAATAAAAATAAAAATAAAAATAAAAATAAAAATAAAAATAAAAATAAAAATAAAAATAAAAATAAAAATAAAAATAAAAATAAAAAGAAAAATAAAAACCCACACACCAACCAGCTACAGTACAGAGAACCCCCTTATATTTTCAGCACCAGCCAGCCAGCATTCGATAAACTAGAGGAACACCCTCCCTAGGAAGTACATTACATCACATCACATCACATCATCACAATCACAATCACCATCCATCACCAAATATCAAATATCAAATACAAAGAAGCACCAAGAACTCAACTCAACATTAAAAAAACTTTCTATTTTGGGAAGAAGATGTGTATGATATTATTTATGTGTTTCCCCCCAAAAGTATACATGTATATATATATGTATGTATGTACCTATCTATCTATCTATCTAAGTAATCTTATGTTCCTCTCGAACTTTCATTCATCGAGCTCGCCAACAAGAACTAATTACCACCTACCTCATCACTATGAGGATAACTCTATAAAAGTACACAAGGTATCTATGTATCTATAGCTAAAAGTAATCGGAGTATGGGTATGGGTATAGTACTCCTACAAAGCCAGCTAATGCGAAAGCTAAAGCGAAAGCTAGTGCAAGTTAAAAAAAAAGAACAGTAAAAAGGAAAAAAGAAATTGCGCGAAAAAGCGCATAATAAAAGAAATATAAAAATACTACAAGATATATGCCCATAAAACCGATATGTCCATTGTCCTCTCTCCGTAAAGTCCACGCCCTGATTATGTGCAATAAATATTGGTATGTATGTATGGAGAACTTTCTCCTTCCTTTCCCTTCCCTTCCCTTCCCACCCTTCCCTAGCGTAAAAACATGCGAAGATAAAATCTCATAACAGAAGTGACTATTAGTCCATTACAATTAGATCTTAATAGAATTCTTCCTTGGTCTTTTTAATTCTTCCGACAACTCCTCCCGAACCGTTCGACACCATTTCCAAATTACTTCTTCAAATCCTTCCCATGCATCACGATCCTCACTATTTACCACTCCCATGACATCAAATTTGACATCTGCTTCCCATCTTAATTCAGCGGCTTTGACCCAGAATCGAAGGTTCTCAGCTGATCGGTATGGTTTGTTGAACTCGGTGTGGAAGGTAGATATTGCTCCAAAGGGTCTTTTACTCTTCTTGACTGCTGCATTATGTAGCTGCACCAACCTTAGACCGGTTCTTAATTCCGCGAGAAGTGGTGTAGGGAGTTGACTGTCATCTTTTACATCATTTACTAATGACAATGGTGGTAGAGTATCAGGTTCCGGATCCATGGATTTTAAGAATGCATACTCTCTTTCGATTTCCCTTCCTACCCAGCCATCTGCATGAAGCCATGTCCAACTAGCTATTAAACTTCTCTCCTCGTACTCAAGGACCTTCTCCCGTCTAAGCATGTTGCGTACGCCGTCAACCCAATTATCCATTGTTTCCCTTTCCGCTGTGCGTATTCCATTGGCGAATCCTCGGCCAGCCATACGTTTCAATATCTCAAGAACAAATAACAATTCTCCCCGGATTTCTTTCTCTGACTTGATTGCTAGAAGGCGTTCAGGATGCTCGTGGGCGGTATAGTACATTTTTGCCGCACGGATAGCGAGAGTCATAATGTCGAGCATGTGCATGCCTTGTACCTCGAACCAACCTCTATTCTTGGCATCAGGGGTTGCCGGATTTGTAGGTTCGACTCTGGGCATGGGTAATGGAGAGGCGGGTGGGGTTCTTGCGTGCTTTGCATCTTCTAGAGCTATGGTAGCATTATTGAGAGCATCGACCAAAGTCTGTCTAAGCTGATTGAGAGTTGGAGGAGGTTCAATGACCTTCTCGCGGTGAATGTAGGTACTTGCTGTCGGAGGAAGGAGGTGCAGAGGATTATCGTCTTCGTCGCCGCTGACATCTTGGTCCACGTCCTCGTTGTAGTCATGCAGGGGACTTTCCACCATCAGACCACCTAATTGCGCAGAGAGCTCGGGGCTGCTAGCTGTGGAAGCATATGTTGAGTCCGCATCGGATCCCGAATTAGGTACAAGGAATGACGTGTCCAAAGCCGATAAATCCAAAGTCTCTCTTCCATCCTTCCTCTTCTTCATCAATCGCCCACCTTTCCCGTCCAGCAGACCGGTTCGAGCGAAGTAATATTGTATATGCGCTATGCTTCCCAAGCTCAGAACACTCTCTCTTGATTGTGCCGACTTTGCAAAATTGGTTCCTTGTGGTCGAACATAACCGCGTCGTTTTGGCCTTTCCAGACCTGCCATAGATGTTCTAGTCCCATAATTCGCAGATGATGATCGAGATACCGAGGTCCCCGAGCTGTTTTCAGATGTACGACTCATCGTGCTAGAAAAAACCGAACCTTCAGAGGCTGTCGAAACGCTTCGAGTGAAGTCCCTCGTTGCGCCTATGGCTGGTCTAGGCGGCGCAGTAGGAGATGGGGATCTTCTGGTGAACGAGGGTCGTTCGTTATATTCTTCTGCTGTCTCCATGGTGCCCTATGCTGTAGCTTCTAGAATGGTGTTGCTGGTGTCTTTATAAACCTTCAATCCAATGTGATATTATTAACAGGAACAGTCGAAGATTATTCGCTTGGCACAGCTTTGAAATGCTCTTGAACTTTTTCCCTAAAAGGATCGCAAGGTCAAAATCTCAATGCAACGCGGTTGCTATAGAAGATTATGAGTAACCTTATATCGGCTGGGCACAACTTCCAAGACGTTCTAAATATTAAATAATTTCTCGGTGTTAAGGAGAAGCTGCAGGGTTCCGCGTTTTAGAATGAGTGAAGTAGATTTTTGAATGGAAGACTTGTCTGTCTGCAAGGCTGCCCAAAGCGTTCTTATTAGTAAGCCTATATCACCAAGAGAGGACTCGATGTGATGTGATGTGATGTGATGTGTGATGAGTGATGTAATAATATATGTAACGAGTGAAGTGAAAAGTAAGAATAAGAATAATATTAACAATTATAACGGGGTGAAGGAGTGAATGAAGAAAGAGAAATATCGAATGGCAAGCGGAAAAGGTATGGAGTCAGAGAAGTAGCTAGTACTGTTTACTGTTCGGCGTATGATGAAAGTCTTGAAAGTCTTGAGTGTCTTGGATGTCTTGAATGTCCTAAATGTCTTAAATGTCTTACAGTAATAGTAATGTCTGTGTGCGGACGGAGGATTGTTTGTTTTATGAAGAAGAAGCAGCAGCAGCGGAAGAATCACGAGGGAAATTGAGGACGTAGCAAGTAACCGGTTAACTCTCGTCAATCATCCATGAACATACTACATACATACTACATACATATTACATACTCCGTAAACATGAATCCACCCATCTCTCATAAAATCTCTCATGAACAGGATCATAAGGTTTTCTTGCCACGCTGTCTTAATATGGGTAAATCCCAATCTCTTTTGAAATATCAATAATTTAATCTCGTCTCCGGAAAACGGCTGGCAGTTACGCATTCGCCCAAAGGAAAAGCTTCGGAAAACCTCCACTCTTGATGAAATTAAGAAGCCGATGTCGTTACGCATTAATGAATGTGCAGAGGAACCTGGTGTAAATGAGTACAGAGTGCAGAGGATAATCGAAACTCCACAGAACACATTTTCTAAGTGTCTCACCTTTCTAATTGGCCTGCATCCGGTAGTGTTTTCGTACGTCTGCTCCTCCAGCCCTACAAATTCTCCCGCAGAGGATAGTTCGGAGACGAGGGGGGCGCAATGGAAATGGAGTGAGTTGCATATCTTTCCGGTCACGTTACATTCATCCGCACATCATGCTCGAGTAGATCTATCTTTTGTTTCATTCCATGATCAATCGATCGAGAGCTCAACAACCTGTTGGAATTGAACAACAAGTGCTGTTCAAGGAACCAATCATCATGGAAGAAATCCATTTTTTGGTATCTCAGATTCCCATCTTCCACCATTCCAAACAAACAAGCAAAATCGCTCGAGGCTCCAAAAATATTTCAAACCCCATTAAGCGCCAAAAAACCCCCCCGGAACAACCACAGCCTGTAACTTGCCCGTTTCAAATATCTTCCCAGCAAATTGGTGCCACAACCGCCACGACGTCTTACTTCCAGGTTCTATATGCCAATCATATATATAAAATCGTATATGGTTGTCCCCGTTTAAACAGAGCTTTCAAAAAAAATCGGCTTTTTTTTGGAGGACTTTTAGCCGCGGGTTTCATGTGGAATATATTCGAGTTGATGGAATGGATTTGTTGATTTTGAATTGCAGAATGGAGCGAGTAATAAGGTAGGAGTAGATAGATGCGTTTGTTTTATTTTTGGGAGTTGGTAGACTCGGGAGAGGCAATGGAGGTGTTTATAAGAGAGAGGAGGTTTCGGTGGAGATGATATGTTTCTATGCTATACATTTTCAAAAGCTTCTCTGGTAGAGTGCAATAGTCGACATCTTAGGTTTCATATACATTGCCTGGTGCATCACAACTCCCTGTTTTTTTTCCCTTCCAGATTCTACGATTGCATACAAGTCATTTGCTATCTTTCCTCTTCTTGTTCCGCAACACCAACTTCCCAGCAAATCCTTCAGATTAATCCAGAATGGATATGGAAATGGATGCACCTCTCCTCCGACCCTCAACTCCAACTTCCACACACACCACCTCCTCAACCTCTTCCACCTACCACAGCTTCAAATCCAGCCAAAGCAGACCTCTCTCCACCTACAGCACACCATTTTCCCACTCCAAATCACCCAGCCTCAGTTCCCAGTCATCCGACTCTTCTCTGAAAGCCTCCAGTACCCTCTCACGCACACGATCTCTCTACACAAAACTCAACACCGAAGTGCAATTTATGAAACTGAAATTATCGACTCGAAGACGGAAGGACAAGGGGAAAGAAGGGAGATGGGTTAAGATTGAGGGGGAAGAAGAGGGTGAGAGGAGGGTCGAGATGGTTTGGAGGAGGATGGATGGTGGTCAGGGAATGATTCCTTACGGTGGAGTGGGAAGGGAAAGATTGGATTGAATCGGGATTTGAAAAGGGTCATTGAGAAGAAAATGCAGTGATACCATGGGGACGGCGGGATTGGGTGTCTAGATTTGGTTTATGGAGTTTGGTTGGGTATGGGAATGGATAGAAAACTTATTCGCCTTTGAATGATGGCGGGTAACGGCTGGAGTCGTCATTCTTATTTTTGTTGTGATGAGCTATATGACTGTCATGTTGACGATTAATGCCACGAACATATACGAGAGTGTAATGATATCGCAAATGCCTCCTTCAATTTGAAATAAAGAAAAATGTTCCGTGAAGTTAACCATTGGTATCGACAGCATATACTTGACCCATTTTAGTCCAATCGGTTTCGGCGTGTGCGAAAACAAATATTAAGACCATCATTGCCAGGCTAATATAGTCATAACCCGTCAGAGCTCGAAGAGTGAGACCAGCATGAAAATCTACCCAAGACAATGACGACAAAAGTCAAGGGTATTTCGAACATGAATTAGAAATAAATGATTTTAATAATTTCTTCATAAATTTTCATCTACCCATCCAGCCACCATCTACCGTGAGTACATGTCCCGAGATATACGCGCTTCCCTTGCTTGCCAAGAAAACAACGCTCGCCTTGAAGTCATCCGGAGCACCCCATCGACCCGCCGGTATTCTTTCACTGATACTCCTCAATCTCTCCGGATTGGCCAATAACGCAGTATTCATCTCCGTCTCGATATAACCTGGAGCAATGGCATTGACATTAATCCCTTTCGATGCCCATTCGTTCGATAAAGCTTTGGTAAGCTGTGCCACGGCACCTTTCGAGGCTGCGTATGCGGGAACGGTAAGACCACCTTGGAAGGTAAGGAGACTGGCAAAGTTGATGATGCTACCTCGTCGGCCCGTCGAAGCGGATGGTTCGAGATTTAACATGTGGGCACCAACATCGCGACAGAGGGTGAAGACAGTATTGAGGTTGACTTGAATAACCTAAAATTAACAATTTTTAGCACAACCTGCCCTCTGCATAAATACCACGAGATACACACCTCATTCCAGTCATTATCCGGAAACTCGTGGCTTGGATGACGGCGTTGAATCCCGGCACAGTTTATGAGAATATGTATCGAGTGTCCATCCTTCAGAATTGTAGGAGTGATTCCAGCGACCTCTTCCTTCGATGCAAGGTCCGCGGTGTATATAGGAGCTTTCCTGCCCAGAGCTTCGACAGCCTTTTGAGTCTCGAGATTATCGCGATTACGCTGGACACAAGGATTTGTAAGTATAATTCAATCTGAATTCAATGCAACGAAATGGAATTACCTGTATCAAGATCAAATCTGCTCCTGCCTCTGCAAGTGCTATGCAGACGGCTTGTCCAATACCTCGCGTACCACCAGTAACGAGGGCGGTTTGTCCTTCTAAAGAGAAGAGTGCTGCTGAAGCTGCGGTAGCCATTATATTATGTCGAACCTGAAGATGTCTGATGTTCTTTCACATCTTGACTGAATAAGTATTAGGTACTAGTAAGTAGGTACTAAGTACTAAGTAGATTCTCAATTGACCAATTCACAACATGGCCCTTGTGCTTCTTCTCCGACAAGCGGGCCGGAAAGTTGAACGTGGGGGGTGAAATTGGTCGAAATATGCCCCGAACTCCACATTGGTGGGGTCGTGGGGGAGTAAATGACCTAATGACCTAATAATCTAATGACCTGTCTCTGTTTGTGGCACCGTCATACCCGGCTGGTTCGTCGGCATAAAAAGTACGTCTATTTGTTAGCACCAAGTACGTACTAGGGCAAAGAGCAAAGTCACAAGTACACACTTTGACATTGAGATGATTTCAATATCCGATAAATACCAACATCTCCTACAAGAAATTATTCGACATTATGGCTTCTACCGATAATACCCAAAGTGGTGGGCAAACAGAAGTGAAAGCTTCTGTGCTTCATGGCGCCAAAGATTTGAAAGTTGTAAGTACAGGGTTTTAATTATTCCACATGACAAGAATCTGCTGGTCTAACATTCAAAGGAAACTCGTACACTTGGTGTACCTGAACCAACAGAGGTACAAGTTGCGGTACAAGCGACTGGTCTTTGCGGATCTGACTTACATTACTATAATCACTATAGAAATGGAGATATTATCGTAAGGGAGCCTATGACTCTTGGCCATGAATCTGCTGGCGTTGTTACTGCTGTCGGCTCTGAGGTCAACAATCTGAAGGTTGGAGATCACGTTGCGCTAGAAGTTGGACTTCCTTGCAAGAATTGTGCCTTATGTGCAAATGGAAGATACAATATCTGCAAAGAAATGAAGTTTAGAAGTTCGGCCAAAGCATTCCCGCATTTCCAGGGAACTTTGCAAGAACGGATCAATCATCCTGCAGCATATTGTCACTTGTATGTATTGATTCCGTACTTTTTGGCCACGTGCTCACTAGTGTAGATTACCACCAAATGTATCTCTTGAGCTCGGTGCCGTACTCGAACCTCTCAGTGTCGCGATACACGGTACGAGAAGAGCAGCTCTGCCAAAGGGCAAGACAGTGCTCATATTTGGTGCTGGAGCAGTGGGCCTCTTATGTGCAGCGATGTGTAGGGTCACTGGGGCCAAAAATATTGTTATTGCAGATATACAACCCGACCGATTAGATTTTGCGATTCAGAACAAATTTGCTGATGCCAAGCTTCTGGTTCCTATGACCAGACCTCAATCGATCGAGGATAAATTGGCATTCGCGAAAGAGGTCGCGGAATTAGTCAAGGAGGCATCTGGAGAAGGAGAGGTCGATGCAGTATTTGAATGCACAGGTGTTGAATCATGTCTTCAGGCATCTATATATGTAAGTTGAACTGTGTTTCATGAAGAGATTGAAGCTAATTCACGGTAGTCAACTAAACCGGGAGGAAAGATTATGTTGATTGGTATGGGAACGCCCATACAAACATTACCGATTTCCGCCGCGGCTTTACGAGAAGTTGATCTCGTAGGTGTCTTCCGATACGCAGATACTTACGCAGAGGCCATCAAACTCGTTGGGAGCAAGGATCCTCTGCTTCCAGATCTCTCCAAGTTAATCACGCAAAGATACAAGGGATTTGAGAATATTCCGGATGCCTTTGCGATGGCTGGTAAAGTCAAGGACGATGATGGTAGATTGGTTTTGAAAGTCCTCGTTGATACCACCGAGTCGTAAAAGGGGTTCGTCTATTCCACAAAGCTACTCACCCGTGGTTATTAGATGATTGTCCTTGGCTAATGCAGCCTTGGCAAAATTGGAAATAGTGAGGGTCAGATTGGATTAATACTTACATTTTGGTTACCGCCAATATCTTGGTATAAAGTTGTCTGGAAATAATCAAATTTTGTTGGGAGACTTAGAAAGATAAGGTTGATCATTTTCATCAACAAAAACCCTGTAGACCACATGGCAGACTTGAACTTAATAAAATATATTTATTGTACAGATTCAGTTACCATTAATTCTCACACAAAATATTCAAGAGTTTTCTATGGCTCAAAGATGAATAATTCAAGCGGGATTTAGGTAGATATAGAGAAATCACCGGGGGATGCTTCTTTGCTTTCACTAATTATCACTATCACTATCACTATTAAATTCATGTGCATTCATTCTCTGAAGGAGAGGTATGAGCGGAGGTCTCAGCACAATAGATTTTGAGTCCGTGTCAATGAGATCTTGGGCAGATGTCTTGTTTGCTATTATTTCATCCTTTGTTATGAGCCCGTGGTATGCGGGTGCTTTAGAGTTATGATGTCTACCTAGGTATATAGTACATGCTTAATTTGTTAATTAATCACGTCTTAAGAATGAAGAGCATATAGAACCTGTTGGAATGTTGAATGACTTGGAAGAGAATTGACCCCATCCGTGCGCAAGGAATCAGAGTTGCAACAAAAAGAATGTTTCTACGTTGAATCACGAGGTATGATGTCGGAGACCGAAGATGAAGTAGTGGAATCCAATGTTAACAACGCTTTTCATCATCAGTCCGGTCGCCATAGCAGTAGTAATTACTCGATAATGGTCAATCTTTGATTCCAGATAGTTCTATTTCGCATTGCAAGGAATGATTATCGTGAACCAACCTATAGTGGGCAGTACTATAATGTCTATCAAGTTCTCATACGTTCTCGATCTTTGCCAAGCTCGGCACTTTTGAGTCTGATCGGTCAAGAGCCAGTATAGGTGCGAGCACTAACAGTTGGTAGTCGATCTCCAGACTACTTGCTATCATGTTGTGAGACATCAATGTGGTGCTGAATGGATGATCAAAGAGTGAAATGATCAGAGAGAAGTGCCTGAGCACAGTCTAGTAAAATGTCCGCGGGGTTTATTGTGGGCTTTTGGTAAGAATTATCGGGAATTTCCATCTCCATGAAAAAGCATCTCGGGATATCATGAAAACCGTTTGATAATAAGATCTACTTGGGGTAAAAGTATAAATATCGCCAAGAACAATGGATTGATATGTTTGGACCGCTTAGACGAGACTTTTATGGGGAAATAGCCGTTACCGAAGCTTTTTTTACTTTAGTTCTTGTCTTGCTTGGCAAATAAAAATGGCAGTTGCCAACTTTGTGGTGGAGGGAAAAAAACAATTCCGGAAAATTACCTGTTCATAACTCAATCTGGTAATTTTTTTCTTGTCTGCTACACTTATCTCCAGATCGACATTGATCATCAAAGATCCGTCTTCCCCGAACTCGCATTTCAACTGTCACCCCACGCATTTAGTTTGTAACACAATGACCCCTAAAATGATCATCATGCAAGTATTATTTCCCCTTTTGTTTGTAAATTGGCAAGTCTTGGAATTCATGATTACTTACATGTCACATGTTGGTCAGTATGACACAATTGGGATGCTTGTGCGCAGAACCATTAGCTATATATTCCTCCAGCTCGACCTAGAGGTGACTTGTTCAGGGTTTGCATACTGTCTTCACCTCCTCCCATTTTCTCATCCTCCTTCCGAGGTTCCCGTCACAAAAAGCTTGTACAGCAACTGTCTGATACAATTACCCGGCCATTCCCCAACATTTTTATTCATATATCTTCAACTACGATAATCTTCTCTCCCAAAATTATCAAACTCCTTCCAAAGCAACCTCATAGCTTTTCATAATCCGTCCTCCACCATCTCTAAAGATGTCTTCAGACGTGGCAGTTGAAGTTCAGCTACCCATCAATGGCTTTGGTGGGCAAGAACTGGAGAGAATATCAGACAACATCGATGAAGTTAATTTAATTGCGGCACAACTACGAGATAGCAAAGATCCTGAGAAAGACGTACTATTTCGTCAGTATGAATCCGCTCAAGATAGTGTGAAGGAATTTTATCTAAAGTAAGAACCAATTTTGCTTTCTCAATTTTACATACAATCTAACAATGTGCCAGACAACACACGTATCAAACTTACGATTTTAACATTAGAGTTCGTCAAAATTTTGAAAACAGAAAGAAGGTTGAGATGCCGATCTGGCAAGCAATGTTGGTGCTTAACACGTATACTGATAATTCAGACCCCGATACCTCGCTATCTCAGATTGAGCACCTTTTACAGACGGCTGAGGCGATGAGAAAAGATGGATGTCCACGCTGGATGATATTGACTGGGCTCATTCATGATCTCGGCAAATTGCTGAGTTTCTTTGGAGCTTCGGATCAGTG
Source organism: Sclerotinia subarctica (assembly GCA_025389085.1). Taxonomy (NCBI): domain Eukaryota; kingdom Fungi; phylum Ascomycota; class Leotiomycetes; order Helotiales; family Sclerotiniaceae; genus Sclerotinia; species Sclerotinia subarctica. The sequence continues at coordinate 711,839 of QRFI01000004.1, read as the reverse complement.
GGAAGTCGTCGGAGATACCTTCCCAGTAGGCTGTGCATTTGACGAAGACATCATCCTCTCCGAGACTTTCAAGAACAACCCTGATTATCATAATCCAAAATACAACACCAAGTACGGAGTTTACTCTCCAAATTGTGGATTGGATAACGTCATGATGTCATACGGTCATGATGAATATCTATATCACGTTGTCAAGAAATGGTCCACATTGCCACAAGAAGCACTTGATATGATAAGATATCATTCATTTTACGCAATGCACAGCAAAGGCAAATACAAGCATCTGATGAATGAGGACGATGAAAAAAGACTAGCCGCTGTGAAGAGGTTCAATCCATATGACCTTTATAGCAAGGCTGATGCGCCTCCAAATGTGGAAGAACTCAAGGTATGAACATCCGCAATTGCATTACAAATAAATAAGCTAACTTTTAATAGCCGTATTATATCGAACTGATAAATGAATTCTTCCCACAGGAAATCATCGAATGGTGAAGAATTCAAAAGCAAATCTACGGCGTTGGTAATGATACCACAGGGCAATGATGGACTCGGTGGCATCAGGCGTTTTGGCACTACATAAGCTTTTGGACGAATATTTAGACAATCAGCGACAATGTTGTATACGTAACCACATATATCTGTCTGTGTATTAATATGATCTGAAATGTGATGTGTACCACCTTTGCTGTCTTTGCTACTGGATACTTCCACCGACATAACGTCACAACCACCGATGTAGTGTTACAACCATCGATATAGCATCACAACCACCGACATAGCGTCACAACACATTTTTTGATAGAATAAAAGGGCTGAGTTCTTTGAATTGGCGAAATGATGCATGAGTTGATAGTCCGTCAGCCTAATCTCCTCTCTGTCGTCGTGCGAGCTATTCATCTCATCATATGATTCAGAATCGATTGTGTGGCTCACAACATGCAAAAGGTTGTTTATGTTAACACTTTTTTTATATTTGATCATACCTATCTAGGTATTAAATATGTTCAATTATTCTTCAGGCGGCGATATAGCCTTCATTAGCTTCACTACGGAAAATATTCAATCACATGATGTTTGTGAAGCCCCTTTCTCCCTCCGCGCGCCCTCGCGATCGATCAACTTCAATTTCAACATCACTTGAAGGATGATCTATCATTTCTTACTTGTTGAATACAATCACACTACCAATGCTTCAATAAACGAGAACTACTATCGTAGAACGATGGCGGTTGGTTCTTGGACCTTTGAAACTTTAAATTTCATGAGCTAGGTGTGCAGTTAACTAACGTTCTTCATATATTTATTTATTCATATGAATATTTTCAGGCTTCCTGCTCGCAAGTAAGTTCGCATATCGCCTCAATGCAACCCATTGACTGATTGAGCCTTAGCTAAGGCTAGTGCCACTACAAGTTCATAATGGAGGCCGCCAGAGAGATATAAGTATAAGAACAGGATTATATGCCTGTTATCACCTAGTGATGCATTCGCAACACGGCTCTCACTTTTTATTACTTTTCCTGTTGTGATGCTGCCAGCTCGGCGTTTGTTTCTTTACTTTATTGATGTGTTGCTATTGCCAGCCGAGTCAATTGCATTGTATATGTATTTTTTGAGGTACGCTTTTGTGCTTTCTTGCAACTTAGTACTATCTTACGAAATATCTGGATCAGTTTTTTATCAAAAATTGCGGACACGAATTGGTGCAACGAATCGGGAGGTTTCATGACAGTCTCGCGACCTTTTCATTCCTCTATGCTTCGAGGTAGTTTAGAACACCCATCCAGTCAGCATGTCTACACTACTGCTGATTCATCCGACATCTCACGGGAAGAGTGCGAGCGTTGCTTGGTCTTTTTACAAACTATCCGCGGACAAAATGTTTTACGAGCGTGTGAAGAGTGGAAACGTAGCAGCAAAGCAGCAAAGCAAACACTATCTACGGAGAATTGTTGAAACTAATCGTAAATACACAAGTTGATTGGTCGATTGCGACGAGAAGCAGCCGCTTGAGACGGCAAAAACTCAGTTGACCTTCAAAATGATTTCCTAATTTCGTCTGGCGTACCAACCCTAGATGCTAAAATGGATCCCAATTATCTCTCCCCAGATGCACGAGGGTTCAACACGCCGTTTGAGTTTGGAGATTCGCCGATTTTTGGGGCCACCAAGGGAGAAGAATAACTGATATCATGGAACCACTTGATAACAGAGCGCTGAGATCTGCCATGTGGGCGGCTCTACAATGCTAGACGAGATGTTCCAATTGGATCATTTAGATGCTTCGCAAAGGACTATTGATGAATCTGCCAACGAGCATATTTCATTAAATACTATATTACCTTCTTCGACGAGTTCTTCCGTCTCGCACAAATAAATATTGGTGCTGGGTCCAGGAATTAGACGATGACATCTAAGAAGAACAGGAGACTATTGTTGATGGAGGTTTTGATATGGTCGACCCGAGACCCGAAAGTCCAGATCAAGCTTATTACCAGCTCTTTGGTGCCAATTCCATGATCCCATCCAATGAAATGGACTCTCTTCTACGGCAGAAGCTAGATCCTCCACGACGATCATCTATATTATACACGATATCTTGCAGGATTGACCACATGGATGTCGCCCTCGGCAAAAGAACTTTATGCGATTGTGGTGTAACTCAAATTCATGCTGTCTGTATGTGTATGATAGATTTTCCTGATCGTCATATTCTCAAAATCCTAGGACATGTATTCAAGAAAGACAAACTTGACGGAGCAGGGAATAGTCCACTTGACTACATCGCAGCAGCTGGGCGAAAGGAAGTTCTCGAATACATGATTGTATCAGATACTAACCCTAGACAATTAAATGCCATTGGTCATAGCTTTCTATATGTTTTGGACCCAGTCGTTTTAGTGATGATTTGATCAACTTTCTTGAGATGTTCAAAGATGGCGGATTTTTAGAGCAGTGTGATCATAATGGTCGAACGTGCTACATGGTCTTCTACGAAATTCAAATAACACCTCATGTGTACCACGATTCAGTGGATTTTTACGGACCAGAAAGATCAATACAACGATTCGGGACAGCCAAGGTCTCAATGCAGCACAGCATATACGGAACGTTGCTCAAACTCAAAATTCATATGTATCATATGGCCATGCTGGGTACGCCCGAGCTATAGTAGTCTATGAGAATATCGCTAATTGATTCATTACACAAATCCCTGGTAACTCCAATGAGGAAACACAAGATTGCATCGCGGCTCTTAGAAATTCCAACCCCAAGGTGGCACATTCGCTTCCGAATAGCGAAGATCGTGCCTGTTGGAACGCACTTCATTGCTTGGACCTGCCACCCCGGAACTTGTACACTGGAGGATACCGAAAGGCGACTCGATAAGCTCAGACAACACCTTTTTTTGGAGTAGATATCAATCATTATGATCAAGTCGGCAGGACACCGCTGCTAGCAGCTGTTATCAAATCCTTACCTTCTACAAACGAATCCGCCACGAAAGTGATCGTCGAATTACTTTCCCAGAGTGGAGCTAATGTCTATCAAAAAGATCGAGATGGTAACATTACATTACATCACGCCATCCGCAAAGGCTATTGTGATTGTGTTGCCATTCTTCTTCAATACGGGGCTCATGTGAATTGTAGAGCATTAAATGGACGCAGTTATCGGATGCTTGAGCAAGATTATTTACAAAAACATTTATTGGCCAATGATCAAGAAGGTTTCGACAAGTCACAGAAACGGTTGGCTGTCGTGTCGGCTTAATTGGAACCAACCAGACTTCAGGCTTGGGGTGCCGCTGCGACATGACGACAGCTCATGGAAAGAATAAACACTTGTTATGGTTTTGACTAATGTTTCGGGGAGGTAATTATGGTCACGAGACATTGATTTCGAGGTCGAAATCAAGACGAGAAATATTTCACTCCTCATATCCCGTGAGGTTATCCCGTTCTCAACTATAACAACCATATTGATTCAAAATATGGATCGACACCCGCTCGACTCATCACATCACATCAAACTCATCTTGAAAAGGCTCAACAGAGAAACAAAAGTTCAGATGGATTTAAAACAAGTCAACTTCAGTTTCCATCATACTGTTCTTCGAGCATCGCAATAGCGTTGTTCAGTTCTTTTCAACCGACGCACTTTTCGATGAATTCTTAACCCTAATAGAAATAAAGAGGCGACTTGTAAAGCTATACTACATAATCAGAGAGAGAAAAGGGTCCTTGGTACCACCGTTCATCTAAAAAGGTTACTGGGGATTAAGACATCAATATATAAGGGGTAATTAAGCGAAAATGTAGAGTACTTGTTCTAGCAAAGTCATCTAGAAATGGAATATAGATACATGGTGGCGCTCCTCCCAGCCAACGAGGCTGCATATCATTAACTAATTAATCAATCATTCTTAAAACCTGTACCACACAATAATAATATAGGATTAATAGATACACAGACTAAAATCCTTGGATAGCTTCTACAAGGTGTGGTAATATCTGTGAAATAGAATAATATTTAATAAGAGTTTGGATTTTAGGTTAATTTATCATTGTATTTTATTGTTTTACTAGTTTTATTTGAATAAAAGAGCTAATGTACGGAGTATGGCTACTTGATTATTATGTCTGATAAATCAAATATATATATATTAAGATTCAGTTTATTATAATTAAATTATAAAAATTTATAAAAAAAGATTCATTTATTATTTTCAAAATATCAGATTATACAATAAGAAAATAATATTCTATTTTAAATTATAAAAAAATATTCCTTTTATATAAAATATAAATGATATCATTTCACAAACTCAAATAATAAACCAAGATAGGCAATCCTCCACACCCAGAATTCTGATGAAGATAGTAATATTACCGCACCATCTAATTTGACATGATTTTTCATTCTCTCTTAATTCAATTCCCTAATAACAGTAGTAAAAATTACCGCCTAACATTTCGAGCCAACATACTCTTCTTCCTCAGCTCAACATCACCTTCCGCGAGTCGTTTACTAGCCTCGATTAATTGAATGATATTAACATACTGTTTGAAGAGCATGAAAATGGATGAAATATAGAGAAGAATCCAGGGGCCGGAACTATCCATTTTGTTTGCTCTGGATAGGTCGAGAAGTTAGTTGATATTCTTATAAGGATCAGGTTGTTTTAGGAGTTTACCTCGCTGTTTCCATCCATCCGGCGCTCCATGGTGACGTCCAAATCAATGATGGATCTGGAGGGTTTCCGGGTGTTACCGACCCGAGTTGACCGTCTGTCTGCAGCATGGTCGATATGGGGATAGGCGAGGAGAAAGAGAGAAGATAAAGAGCGATAAAGAAAAGCTCGTTCATAGCACAAACGGTAAAGAGAACATTCTGCGCACGTTAGCTTGATCTTAATAGAAATTAGAAATCCATCAACCTTATTCGTATAGTAGAGCTGCATAGCCCGAGGCACCTTCTTGTCCATTTGCTTATGAGAGCTACCTCCCATTGCCAACGTAGCATACATGTGCATGTAGTGACTAGCGAGATCCAGACTTATAAGAATTTGAAAAATTATGCTCCATCTAGGGAATGCGCTTGCTAGGAAAACCATCAGACTGGAGGTGGTACAACGATCAATCACCATGTCGAGGACGGCACCAAAGCGTGTGGATTGGTTGAATTTTCGGGCCGCGGCCCCATCGGCCGCATCGAGGAGACAGGATATGGTGTAGAGGAATGAACATGTTCGAGGATGAAGTGGCATGTAGTAGAGAGAAGCAATGACCAGAACAACTCGGGCATATCCTGTACATGTTAGATTGAAATAATATCAATACGCAAATAGAGGGTTTCACCTATGAGGTTCGGAATAAAAACAAAAATATTCTCCGCTGCAATCAAAGACGACGGCAACCTCTCAAGTGGTTCATTGGCAATATTGTTGTTGGACCCATGCGGCTGGCGCTGTCGTGTCGCAGGCGTATCCATTGTGGTTTGGATTTTCGTATACGACAATCGGAGCGGCGTTTCGCAAAGAATTTGATGACATATAATACCTTTAGGGCTCGATGAATGTATCTATAGAAAGAAATGCCTATTCCCATTAAATATATAAACCTTGTGCTTTTGTACCACTAAGTTCGCAATAGAAAGTGGGAGAGAAGTAGACATTATTGGAACGTGCAAAGAGCAGTGTGATTTCACCTACCAGCAATGCTTTTGTCTGAATTACTGAAATGCCCTCACTGGCCTTTTTGCCGCTTGCTGAAATGTGCCACTGTTCCCAAGTTCCTTCGGACCAAGTATGTTGATTCCGAAGAGGTCGATGTGCGGAGTGTGCGGTACTCGCGTGTTGAGGATGATAGACGCCGCTGACGTAGATGGAGGTTTCTAGAGTTGAAAAATATTAGTACGATAATAATGATCGATCCGATCAAAGATATCAGCAAAGACTTTTATTGACTTTGAGGTCTATTTTGATGTTGAAAATGAGTTTGACATACCCTTCAAGTGTGTTGAGCCGGGATCTGGAAGTAAATTGAATGTATCTTGATGGTCGTGCAGTCAATACAAAAATGATGGTAAATGTAAAGATACTGAACATGAAATGGCAGCTTTATTTTGCTTTGTTGTAACAACATCCGAGGGGAAGGATACCGAATACCACAGGTCGCCAAAATAACCGACCACTTCTTTTGACGCTTGGTACGGTGCGAACCCAACTACTAGACAATGACGATCCATCATCATATAAAATATGCCAGGTAGGACAGGTGGGGCTGCAGGAAAGCACTATATTTAAACCCCTGTCTCAAGGATCCATACTCATGTACAGCATGTGCATTTCGCATATATCCTCCTCGAGCGAAGTCTCCTCTCACCGGCACCTACCATATGTTGTTGATTTTTCGTTCTACGGAGGCGTATGTCATGTATTGAAGAGAGTTGAAATGAGGAATAAGGTATTGTCACTGGGGTATATAAGAGATGGATTCAATTTCAAGTTGTTCAAGTTGTCAAGTTGTAGTGCTTGCCTGGGCTGTCGCTTGCTCTTGGGGCAGGACCTTTGTTTGAAGATGAACATATCGTCATGGCACTTGAAGGCAAAGAATATGTTGAACTTGAATCTCAAAGAGTCAAAATGAAGTCTCATTTGACTATCTGGACTGCAAATCCATTTGCAGCTGGCCGACCTTAAACCCACGCAGGAACTCCATACAACAGCTGCGTCTTACTGCCATATATTTTGTCTTTTCCCAACCTTTGCTAACAGGAGGTCGAAAGTGTAGGACATTTGAAGTTGCTGCAATATGTACACATGAGCTGTAATGTCTTTGTCAGTTGCTTACTTCCTCTCAACAGCGTGACGAACATCCAAACCAACATACCGTTTGAGCTTGAAAGCATGGAATGCCTCCAGTAATTGCGCATCCGTCGCAGTTTGAGTAGCAGTCACAGTTGTTATTCGAAAATTCGACTAACGCTGTATCGCAGTTGTCCGGTGCATCCTGTCGAGAGAAAAGCTTTGAGCGAGAATCGTATGCTAGTACTGCGTTGACTGCAAGTGCAGATATCGAAATTATGAGAGAACCCTTCATGGTTTGCCTTGAGAAAACAACCAATGATCGTAAATGTTGATAGGAAAATAAAAGTCAAATACTTGAAGTTGGCCAAAAAGAAGTGATAGACTCTAGGTAGATCTACTATGCTATATATACGTAAATCATTCTTTCATTTTGCTCAAGTATTGTTCAATGGTAAAGCCTTCCGAGGCCTGTTGAGATACCATGATAGACGTCCTCTGTGACAGTTCAAGTTTGTTCTTTTTTTGCTTCCAACAGTTGCATACAACTCAAACATAAGACACCCTGTTACAACATAAATTTTTGCCATGAGTTAGTAGCCGCCGAAGATTATGCGGATTTGGGTGTTACTACTGCGGGGCAATATGTTAGTGTTCTCCACATTTGCACGAACAGCTTCCAACCATTATATACACGACCCATGTACATTTTCTACCGAACTTCACATTGCTGGTCTCCAACTGTTGTATTCAAATCTTCTACGAATCGGTGAAAGATGTCTCTGAGTCTCACGAAGTCTAATTGATTATTTAGACGGGTAAGCATGGTTTAAATTATCTGAAATTTACGATGCATATGTTAGCATTTGTTGGCATATTTGCAACGGGCCCCTCACAATGCGTGTGACTTTGTTTGATTACTGGTGGAATCAACGGAATGACTTCCTTGCTATCTGGACTTTGGCAAAAATCTCGGAGTCAAGTCTCTGATAACCAGAGGAGCAACCTGCAGGATAATTTTACAAGCGGGAGGACGGCTGCTGAAGGCAGAACATTATAACGTCAAAGATGGCCCGGCTTCAGGAAGGCTTGCCTGGAAATCGAAGCTATTCAGCCTGGATTTACCTCTTAGTATCTTGAATGCCGACACTCGGTAGTCCGTAGATGCCGTCCAAACTTGGGGGTCTGCTCCTTGGTGATCCAAAACCCTTGACCTCCGAAATGGACACCATCCGGACCTGCTGAATCTGACAGGATGTGGATTTAGCTACCAACAGTTATACCGAAAAACATTTCTCTTCGCATTTCGAACTTGAACTTCCAATATAGACATCATCCAGGGTCTATCAAATATGGCTGGATGTCGGATACTACGGCTTGCTATTTAGTCTCCAGCAGATCTATCCACTACTCCCAAATAGTTTTGATGATACGATACTACTAGCTCATGATTTCCGGTATAGAGGTCATTGGAGAATCGAGCCCGCCAAATTTGACAGCACATTGAAAGGCATGCCTGATAGTGTTAAACGTCTCTGTGAGACATGGGCAAAAAGGTTGGCAGGTGATCACTCCTGCTATGGTATCTGGCTGCGCCGAAATATTATCATTGGCATCGGTCTTGTTTCCTTAAATTACTCTAAATCGAACGTATCTAGCAGATCGCTGAGACTAACAGCTTGAACCGTGGGTCTTTGTGGGTGAAGAATGTTTGAGTTTTTTTCTCAACATGATGTAGGAAGCAACATTCGACTTGGTGGCTACATACAACCTGGCAAGTAGAGTGGACTAAGAACTCAGATTCATTGTTTGCAAACTACTGGGCATTTCCTGCTTCCTTCCCCTGCTTTCACTGGCTTTTCGAAGCAATGAAGAATACGAGACTTTTTGATGCTAAGTCATAACTGTGTAGACTAGTGTGTGGGCCGCAGCACGCTTTCTGAATGTGACCCCATAAACCAACGATATAAAGAGGACGATGTATCCTTTGCATCCGCTATTATCAATTCCAACTACAAACATTTACAACAAACATCATCATGAAGTTCACAATTCAATTCGTCTCTACCATCGTCGCTGGGATCTCCTGCTCCACGGTATTTGCAACCCTAATATCCAATGTAGAAATCTTTGCCCAAGCTAAAGCTCTATAGATCTTGGCCAGTCCTATCAAGCACAATGCTGATATTGCAGTACGGGCACCAGTGCGCATGACCGCTGCAGACCGGTTTCTTGTCAGTGGTCTTGATTACATGGACTGGGCAAACAAAATGGTCTCGGAGGGCAAGGCATACTGGCCTGACAAACCCGTGACCACCGAATCCCCACAGTCCTCACAAGCGGCGCCAGAAATCAAAGGCATCGTCTGCACCGCTCTCGGAGCATCAGAATCGAGTTACGCGGAAGGCGAGGCTAACTTCTGTAATTATCTTAACAAGTACGTCTCGGCTTCTTTGACCGGTTTGGAGTACATTACCCGGGATCTTGCTTGTGATGGTCAGAATTGCGATATGATCGTCGATATCGCGTTCTCAGCAACAGGTGTATTTATTAGTGGTCAAATACCTCAGTACTGTAGTCTTTTGTTTGACGAAATCTATGATACTTGCAACGGTGGAGGAAGTGGCCAGATCACTGTAGGAAGTGAAACAGGCTTTATTGAGGCTCTTTTTGAGGATGGCACAGCTACTTGTCCTGCAACTACTGATTCTTTTTATTGTGCTGCTACTAGCGCATAAGTTTATATCAGATACTCGTCTTGAGCTCGTCGCGCGACACATCCACAGATATGGATGGCAAGATAAATCGGTTCCTTGGCATGATGGTTTGATCAAGGATTCTAGCATATCCCAAGCGTGCTGGACGGGAAACAAGGCTTTTTAGAATTCTTTTTTTGAGGAAATAGAAAGCGAAAAATACCAAAGACCATTTTATAAACTGATTCAGGCCATCCCTTGTTTAATTTCTCCAACGTATCCATCAATGCACTATCATATGCTGGAACATTCGCAATCATTCACCGCCACTCACTTCCCCGACCTTGATTTGCCTCTCAAGACATCTCCTGTCCATCTCCAGCGTAACAGACACAACCTAAACAAATAAAATAAAAATTCCAAATCATGAATTCCATAATTTACGCACAATATCCTTGAGTCCCAAAATTTAAGAGATCGAACTACTACAAATGTGCATGAATCTGGCGAATATCTCCCTCCGATAACCGAGCGCAGGCTATCTACACTATCTACCAACAACTACATATAACGACAAAAACCAGATACATTATACAGCCAAGTGCCTATACTCCCCATTGGGGGTACAGCTCACAAAACGCCAAAGACGATGCTGCCACATGGAGGCACCTTTAGCCACTAGCCATTTGACGGTTTTTTTAAGGGGAGGAAAAGCCGTATGCCACAAGCCGTTCTCAAACTCCATGCTTTCCATACTCAAGAAAAGACGGGAAGTACGTATACATTGAAAAAGATGGAGATATTGACCTTTTTCTTGCCAGCTTCAGCGGCTATGCATATGGCTAAGATGTCGATAGATGCTTCCAGTGTATTGTACTATGAGAGATCAGGGATGGTCTGAGGCTCTTCCTTCAGATGATTGTGCAATGGTTCAGAGAAAGAGACCATGATTTGAATGAGCTCTACCGATGAGAAATCAGGGCCCTTTCTTGAGATAACTCCTGAATCGTGGAAAGCAACTACAAACTCATTAAGTAGTTTTCGAGCAAAGGAACCATATAACTTACCATGCTGATACATACAACGCCGTCCATCAAGCCCTTTCGACCAGCTGCTTTCTCAAGCGCTGGGAAGAACTTGTCTCCCCATAGTGATGATTCTAATCGACGCAGTCAAACCACGCCCATGCAATAACCCACGAAACCCTTTTCGTCAACTGGGGATTGGATGTGTGGGGCTTGCTAATATATACCATCAAAACTGCGCATGAGGGAATTATGACTCAATGCCAAATGAGAAGCTTCGATGGTGAATAAATCCAACTAATAAAGCCTGTTAGAAGCCGCCATCAGGAAGCATGAATTTCCATACCTTGCCAGTTTTGAATTTCGGTGTGTTAATTGGCACGAGTAGGGTTTCAATGTACATAGAAGGTGCCTGCCATCCCTAAGAATGTGATAATTGCCGATAACATCCGTGAAGAGTTTGAATTTCGGGAGAAACAAAATCGGAAGCTCAAATATGCGCGATATGTAGTAAGACTTATGTTCTGGGATTAGGAATCCTCAACTTTATCTCTGTTGTAGCACAAGTTACAAGTACTGGCCTTGAAATCATCTTCGATTTCGTAGGAGATACAGGCTTCTGCTGAAAAATTTCAACCTCAATTCTTCATCAGGACTCATGAATATAAAAGACTTCTACATACAATCAATCCAACATTCTCGCAAGGTACAACCAATCTGGTTATTCACGACGATCTAGTCAATCTACCTTGATAAAAACAATGCTCTTTCATCACATCAACACATCATCACTTGATCCACCTACACCTAAACCACGCCATAAGTCATCCATCCATCCAACCTCCAATCCAGAAGGAAACAAAAGACTAAAGCAAGAAAAATGCACATACTTCTCATCCAAAGAGCTAGACAAACGAATAAAACGAGCAATTCAACAAAAAGAAACCCCCCATAATCCGCACACCATTAAAAGCGCGCTGCCTTCCTTCACTGGCATCTTTCCGGTATTATATTGAAGATACAATACATCTCCACAATGTAATGCACGAGAGATCAATAGTTTCTAGAAATTCATACACACTCGAATCTCAAATCACGAATCACGTGGATCAGAGACTTCACAAAAATGAATGCCAAATCGGAATCTTGATACGAACAATGAGAAAGGGGGCGTATTTTGAGATAAAGTTGATTGGATAATTAGCTGACGATGATGTGATATATGCATCCATGATTATATAGTGCTATGCTTATAACTGTAGTTATAATAGTATTGACGATGTTGAGTTCGGTTGAATATCTATATATATGTATATAGGTATATATAACAAGAAACCATAATTATAATTATAACTCCATAATACACTGAGCACTCATATATTTCAAGAATAAAAAGAAAAAGAATATTGTAAAAGAAATGATTCACTCCCTCACTCACTCACTCACTAAAGCACTATAAAAAAAACCCCCTTCCCCCCCAACCAAAAAAAAAGACCAGATTAATTATGTAGATCCTTATACTTATACTTATACATTTAGATTTAAATATAAATATAATATCTAGGATAATAGGATAATATATTACTGCAATCATGATCAAAGTAGAACAACGCGAAATAAAATAAGCGAGACTATATCATGCTATAAAGCCTTAGGAAGACGGACAGGCGGATTACACACCATTACCTACAGACTAAGCCAGGACGACTTCTACAAAAGCAAAACAAAAACATTCATTATTATTGCAATCCACCCACACTCATTTATAGTTGTATTCATAATGATTGGATTCAATTCTACTCGTGAGTATTACTAACGTACGTATGTATGTTATATAGTAAGAAGCCCAGGCCACCTACGTACATTCAAACAGCATTATCCATACCATTCTTAATTCTCATGATCTCGTAATGATTTTGTAAAAAAGGGACAGACAATCAATCAAGACAACCAACACCATTTCATACACCAAACCCAGACCCAACCGTAGAGCAAGATACGTTTATAGACCACCATTCCCACAAGCTCCCGCCCTGCCCCTCTCCACACTCCACTTTCAAACATATCCATCCAACCAATAGTCACCGTCATCATTAAAGTCCAAGCAAAGGCGCGGAGAAAAGATGAACATAATCCCAAATGTAACTCCATCCAATAGACAAAGCAGTTGTAAATGCCAAAAAAGACCAAACAAGCCTGATATACTGAACATTTGCACTAGCAGACGATAAAGTTTAATTCAATAACGCCACACTCCACTTTCCACATCTGCTTCATGTATACTGTAACAACATCGACGCCAGAATTCTAAAATGCAAGGTACTATAGAGTACAAAGATTGCTTTCGTAACGTGAATCATTTACAAGCCAGAGACCTTGCGAGTGCCGACACTCCCAACTCTCCCACTGGTTTTGCGAACTGCTCCGGTTGTTTCTTTATTGCGGAGACTGTCCCCACTCCGCTTGGGACTGCCTCGAACCTTTCCAAGTGAGCCACTACCAGCTTTGATGGCAGATGGTGTCTTAGGTCGAGCTCCTGCTCCGATATTTTCAACATCGTAACTACTGTCATCTATCGATGTATAGATTGTCGTAGTGGTCTGACTTATGGATCTTCCTGACCTCTCGCTTCGAGCTGGGGACCTTGATGTTTTGCGGCTGGTACGCATACGGAGCTGCCATTCCTCTTCAGACTCGGTAGCATCAGTCGATGATCGGTGTATTGAGATCACTTCAGTTTCACAATGCGTATTATCGTCTTCTGTAGAGCTGTATGCCGAACCGTGACGTCCATATGGATGGTGGCGGTCACCCCTGCCTGTCTTTCTTGGTTGACCTGGTGTTGGTGCTGGCAAGTAATCCTCCTGAGTTCCGATGCTATGACTTCTTTCATTGTCCACCTCGCCAAGTGGGGTTCTTTGATTGCCATTTGGAGGAGTGACGATTTGACTTTTGGTTGTGAAATGTCCCTTTTTTGGTGTGATTGGAGCCATGTTGGCGAGCTTCTCCCTCATTCTCACTTCGAACTGTTCCTCAATCCACCACTCTCGGAAGGTTCCTTGGTTAAGATGGAGCCAATGTTGTTGAGGACCCACAACCATTCCCGGTCTCATGAAGCGCATATACGCGATGATCTCGTTGGCAGTGAATCCATATCGGTAGATTAAGTATGCCCCAATCAAACATCCTGTTCGTCCAAGTCCAGCCTTACAATGCACAGCAATGCCCCTCTCCTGAACAGTGATCATCTCATGTGCTAAAGTAATGAACTTTCGAACAATACTAAGTGGTGGGCACGTGCCGTCGTCGAAGATCATATCCAAGTGTTCAATACCAAGCGCCGTGAAATAAGATGGAGAGTATAACTCCGAGTTCAAACGAACTACTAAACCAATGTTCCGAGATGTGAAATGTTTCAAAACATTCTTGAAGGGTGTGGGCAAGGTTGGGTGGGTATCCACGTCTTCCAAAGTTGTTGGCAGAGTCGCATATAGTGGAGAAGAAGGAAGTATTGGTTGCACAGGGTGGTGTTGTGGGGAAGCAAATGCAAGGAAGTCGGGAGTCAACCAATTGAAATCACCCTGGTCCACGCGTTCGAATCTTTCATACTCCTCGAGATCGAATTGCGGAAGAGCGCAAAATCCTTGCTCCTTTGCGCGCCAGACACCATACACAACATCTTGAACCGTAATACCATAATCTGCTTGACTGTATCCTGCATCGCGGAAAGGCATCAAAGGTGGGTCTGCTTGAGCGATTGGCGCAAGCGCGAGATGGGGTGCCCATGATTGGATCAAGACCATATACGTGGCTAAGAGACACGCAGCGTTGGCCCGACCTAAATTCCTTGATTAGTGTTTTTTTCTTGACCAGCGAACTCTTATGAAACAAGGTAGCTTACTACGCGCATCTGCTTTACTCCAGAATACAACAGGTTTGTTCTTATTTTCCGGGGCGCCAAGGATGTCGTGGAATTGAACTGCAAATCTATAGAGATGTCCAATGTGTAATGGTCCAAAGTCATGGTGAAAGGCGTTGTAGAGGAGTGTATCATCGACGGTGAAATAGTGTGGTGGTTCTCTTTTGTCCGAAACGACTGAAGGTCCATCTGCAGCTCTTGCTGACCGCTTCGTCGGAGATCGTCGAGAGCTCTGCTGCTCAGGGTAAGGGAAGAGAGTATCGGCCGTAGGAGGTGTAGTGTAAGATGCTAAATACAATCGGTCTGTATATGTTAGCCAGTGGAACGGTCTATCCTCCTCTCGAGGTTGTTTTGGTCCTTTCTTTGCGCAGGCGCCAGTAAATTTATCATTAGGTAGCAATGTTGCCCACTCGAGCATAGAATTGTAGTCCATTGGATGCATAATATCAATAAGATAATGATACTGAGCGTAAGATGCTCAATGGTTCGCGCCGCGCGGTGAATGATGTTTTGACGATATTGTAAATAAAGTAACACACCTGGGATGTACTCGATGATTTGCCCATATTTCAATTGAGAGGAAGGAGGCATTGTTGACAAAGGCACGCAAAGGCACCTAGGATTGGCAGTCGCGAAGTCCGAGTGCGTAGATGTAGAGTAATTGAAGCTATGTTGTTGGCGTTGTTGTTGTTGTTGTTGGCAAGAGCGATGATGAATACTCGAGGTTTAGACGATGGTGCTGTACCTGGATAGGCGCAAAGTTATTTTTGTTATTGTTGATACTCGAAATAAAAACAAATAAACACTTCAGCGCAGCAAATGTACTCTGTCTGTAAAGGCGACGAAATCAAAAAGAGATATTCCTAAGAAAATAAAAACAAAATCAAATCTCAATCGAAAATCCAAAGCAACATGAGAGAAAATGTTTAAGTAGAAGAAAGATTTCCCAATGTTTTTAGGAATTCATAAGGATTTGTATGTATGTGAATGTTAATGATCAATAACAATTTACTAGTCTGATTCTAGTAATTATTCTGACCCAGCAACCAAAATATCATTGACCAGCAACAAGAGAAAATGAATGAACAAGGTTCAAGATTCCAAACAAACCATTCCATTGAGTACAGACAGAAGAGAAGTATGTATGTACTAGGTAAGTTACGGAGTGAAAAGCTAAAAGCTCAGACGAAAGAGGTGGCAAGGCAAGGAAGGAGAGGGGCTAGAACAAGGTAAACAATCAATGTTGTTATATTGTTGATGATTTTCAAGTAGCAGGTAACCTAGTCGTCTCTGCTAAGATGTATGTAATAGATGTAATAGATGTAATAGATGTAATAAATATATCAGACAAGTAGAATGAACATGTATTAGTACCTGGATAGCTAACCAGTAATGAAGAAGAATAAAAATAATAAACACTTGAACATACAATTTCCTCTTCTTTTCACCTCACTTACTGCTCACCGTTCACCGGCAATTCAAAAAACTTCACTCGCTCCAAACTTCAGCTACCCCTGCATCCTCATCCTCGTCATTCTCCATAATCATCCAAACAACCTCGTCAAAACATCAAAAAGTCCAGAAAATCTGATCCCTCATCTCAATTCTCCTCAAGATGCAATAACTGTAGAACATCACTCAATGCTCCTCTGTCCAATCCCTTGAAATCAAAACATCATTCAACCGATTTACCATCAATTTTCAACTCGAAGAAATCTTGAGAGTCGAGGACTCGGCTATTCTTCGGAAACAAACAAACAACCCCTGCATCTAAATATCTCCATCCCTCCAAACCAATATCACCACAATGCGCAACACTTTTTCGAGTCTACGCTCACACAAACTCAACAATAAAGAAACCAGCCCTCTCCCCTTAAAACATCAACAATCATGGCAACTGAACTAGAATTCCCATGCTCACTGTACGAACTCTCCTCCCTTCCCTTCCCTTCCCCCCTCCAAGCCCACTAACCCCTCCCCTCCAGCACCCTCGACATTCCACTCCCCACCGCACGTCTCGCCTCCGCCGCCCTCTCAGCCCTATCCGTCGACGCTGAACTCTCTCCCCTCGTGCGACGCACCTTCTCTCTCGTTTCCCCTTCTTCAGACACCCCTGCCTCCGCAGACTCGAAAACTATCTTCCGTACCCTCTACCGCGCAACCACAAACCGCATGTTGCGTGTAGCTGTCAATGGATTCATGGAGAGTTTATCTGTTGTGTTGGGGGTTATGGAGGAATTAGATATTGATGTTCTTGAGAGTGAGGGTGAGAAGGAGTCAGAGGCGCGAGTTGTTTAGTGATGCGTCAAGAAATGCAAGAAATGCTCTGGTTATCTGGGTCTCTCTTTGGTATTTAAGGGCTCCCGTGGATGTTATTGCCAGATGATGAGATGGGGCCGGGGGAAGGGGAGAAGAAAGGCAGAGATCGAAGGAAAAAGGAGGGAGAGGAACCCGAGATATCATCAAACAGGTCGGGAGCGCATGCATCAAGCACAGGTATACATGCTCCCGGCAAGCATCCATTATTACTTTGAAGGCAGGAAAAGACCCGACGGGCTCCTCACGAACTATGTCACCTTCCAGGAGTATCAAGTGGATGTGGAAACCGCCATATATTACGCGGCATGGAGTCCGTACATACATATATATATATCCTAGTGAGACATCGAAGCAGGTGCTGCTACCTCTCATACCATCCATAGCCAAAAAACACAAACATACAGACATCTTTAATCAACTGCATGCATTTACAGTGCACAAATACAGTCATCCATCAATAATATCTATGAAATCCCCAAAAACACCTCACCCACCCATCAACCCACATTACAAATTACCCCCCCCCCAAAAAAGCGTCATCTAATCCTCACTCGACTCTCCATTGATGTTTATTAAAGCAGCTGCTAATATATCAAATACACTCAAGATTAATATTTTAATTCTATAAATACATATCTACACATTTACAAAGACCTATTACTCATTCCATGTACCCATTATCAAATCCCAGGGTTGAACATGTCAACATATCGAATGGGCAATATATACTAAATATCTATATAATAAAAGATACATAAGTACCTTCCCAGAAACTTCCCCCGCATTAATTATCCCATCATTAAACTTTTGTATCTCCCCTGAACTGCACTCAGCCGTGACAGCTGAACCCTTCATGCTCAGGTATCATTAACTCCGCCTCATAGCCCATGAATCCCCAATATCGCTTCCCAGAGGAAGAGAAACCTAGTAAGAATTATTGATCCGGAAATTGAAACTATAACTATAGCTTCTCCTTTTCCACAAGTTTCTGTTCGGCTTCTTCGGCTCTTCTGTTCGCCTCAGCCAAGACCTTTTCCAAGTGACTGATATATTCAATGGCAACTTCCACTGTAGCAGCTTTACTACTTGCACTTTGACCGTTCTTTGAGCCTGCGGATTCGGTTTCTCCAGCATCACCACTACCAGTCTTGTCTGCTATAGAATCCTTGGTTTTTCCCCGAGGATAGTATTCGGAAGGTATCATATCATGCAATGTTGTAAGTGCCAAGTTGATCCTATTTCGTCTTCCTTGCTCGGCAAGTTTGTGAGAAGTCCGTTTTGATGTTAAGTTGGTTGATAGTTCCGAAGGATACGAAACACCAGGAAGATGAGTACCTTCAAGTATGTTTTGATAATTTGACTTCGATGCAAGTAGAAGGGAAGCAGTTGCGTCGTCATGGATGGATGAACTGCCAGGAAGTAATGGCTTTATGCTAGGAGATATCTTGGGGAGAAGGGCTGGAGAGGCAAGAACGGAAGTGCTCGCCCTCTTCTTGGCGCTCCGTGCTAGGGTTTGTGGCGTTTTGCGCGCGGCTCCGTTCGTCCCGTTCATGGCGTCTATCTGAGGGCTTTGACTAGCGGATGTTGCTACGCCAGGGCGTCCAACTACCGGCGAAGGTAAAGGTTGAAATCCAGGAGTTTTAGATCCTGTCGAGCTCAAAGTTGGTGTCATTTGTCCGTCGGACTGTGTATCAATGCGAGGTAACGTAGGTCTTACAGTATTTGCAGCTTCTGGCAATGCAAACCCGTCCAAAGCTGGATCGTCAAGGTCCATTTCTCGATTCAATGACGATTCGCCGGCGGTAGGAGATTTTGTGATTCTCATCAATGATGCTGGCGTGGCAGGTGACCCAATAGGAAGCCATTTGTTTTTGACATTCTCCTTTTGTGCAACGACATAGGGTGACCTTCCAGCCGAGCTCGGTAACGGCGGAGGTGCCATATCTGATAGATGCTCAGGAGATATTGAGCCATTCTCAGAATGATCAGTGCTTGCTGTCGAATTTGTTGATCCAGTTCCTTTAGGTTGAGATGTTTGAGAATTTGAAGGCTCAATAATTTCTCCCAGGGCTTGAGCACTCATGCTAATGCTTTTCCTACCTCGATTTGGCTTGACAATCGGCGATTGTCGAACTGCACGAGTGTTGACTCGTGGTTTTGGTGCCACAGACTTCCGGGCAGGCTTCCTGGGTGGGATTATAGAGCTTACCGGCGCAGAATGCGAGTCGCCATTCATGTCAATTGGTGAGTTCGTTGACCCCGAATGACGATGGTCAAATATTGCTTGATGGTCATTTTGGGCGTGCAAAGCAGGGGAACTCAAAGGACTGAAATACGCTCCGGGGACAGTGTAATCAGGGATGTTGAAATGAGTCTCCAGGGGGGTAACAGCTGGCGATACGAGTGGAGTAAAAGCCATCTGAAATGTCAAATTAGCAACCATTCCCACATGTTTCGAAATGTGTAAAATCAATGGACAGGAATGTCGAAGTACAGTTCAACCAGACTAACCTCTTGCTCCCTTAGACGATAAGGCTCAAACACAGATGGCGGCTGCTCTGCTTGAGAGTAGAAATGTTGATTGGCACCATGTATTTCCATACTATTTGGTGTTGGTGGAATCATTCGACTCTGGACATAAAAGTTCCGCTGCTGTTCCTGCGATTGACGTAGCTGCTGCTCATGCTTCTGCTGTTGTAGATACTGAATTTGCGCATCTAAGTGTGTTAAACTTTCTGTAGAAGTATGTGGATGTACCACTGGAGTTCCGAGTATGGCTGAATGGCTAGACGCTGTCGTCATTGCAGGCATATGCTCGTGCATTGACCCATCGAGCCCAAGTTGATGATTGCCAGCCATTCCTGTATTCATTGAATCCATTCCATCTTGATGCATCATCTGGTGATCTTGCGACTGTTGCTGGTTGAAATCGAAGTCGAATTGTAGACCCCCGCCCAAATTGTGCATATTTAGATCAAGGAATTGCTGAAAGTCATCTTGAGATGGGACGGACAAAGTAGGGTCCTGAGTATTCCAAACCCCAGACGTATCCATGATTGCGATCAATGGAAAGGTGTCGCCCACTCTGTGTAAGTAAGTGTATAGCCTAGTTGTACAACAAATGGTCGCAAACCGAGGGGTCTCGGCACCGTGAATAGTATGTGCGCCGTGCGCGGTTCGATGAAGTATGATCAAACGAGAATGACGATTGTGTTGGCTATATCACTCCATAAGTGAGGTCTGTCAAAGGGAGTTTTGCTTTGAGTAATTCCCGACCAGCTAGTTGAGCTTCAGCTTGAATGGTGGTTGGGTGAATCGGAAGGTGGAAGGTGGTCGTCTTGTATAATGCGAAATCGCTTTGTGTTGGACTTGGATCTTTCTTTGGTGATTAGTTAGAAGTTAGGTAAACTAGATAAATAGATCAGACAACAATAAATATATATATATTGTCTAGTAATTCTGTATTGGCCTGAAGGAAGGATGTCGATTTTTGTGCTCATAAAATGAAGCAACAAATTCATTTGGTGGTGGTTGAAAGCTTCGTACTAATTTAGATGGTGGCTTTTCTCCCATCTGAAGGTTTTAGACGGGTTAACAGTCTCCAGGGCTCTTATCGTACCAATAGGTACAGTACAAATGAACTATATTATTTATGTAATGAAGCCAGCTGTGCGTACCCTTTTCCGACAAGCTAACTATCTCAGGCAATGGGCTGACTGCTTCGAGTACCTTTGAACATCAATACAATATAACATTGATTTATTAGATAGTTGAATGATTGAAAAGTAACTTTTTTTTTTTTTGAATGAGATAGATAGTAGTCATTTGTCGTCTTGACTCTTTATAATTCATAGGCGATACTACGGGTTATTGAAAGTACAAAGTACTGTACTTTCAATCCTAATAAAATGAAAGAGAGACGAACATTAGCTAGATGGGCATTCTCTTGAAAAAAATGCAACCTCCACTTACTTGAATTGACTTTGAAAACACTAGGTAAAGTAATGATATAATACAAATCTCAATTCGAAGAAAACGAGGGCGCGAACATTAGATACACATTCAACATCATACAACATCAGCTGGATCATTCACATCTCACTTCCCTTCCTGAGACATGGTGGTTATGAATACGGAACAATATTGTTGTATGACCTTCTCAATCATACCCCCACGGTCCATGTTTATAACCAATTATGTTTGATTGTGGAGGTCTAGAAGAGGGGTGTTCCTTGGGTACATGCAAGCAACCACTATCATTTATTTATTCGATTAACATTTTTCAAAAACACGTCTTTATTCTTGAATATACGTGTTGGATGTTGGATGTTGTATTACAGGAGTATGAATCTATCTATATTATGTTATGTGAAATGCAGCACCGGATGGGTCATTTCTCCTTGATGGTGATATATTTCAATATATCTTGTTCGAGGGAGGACATGCATGAACGCATACAGAGATGGAAAGGGTAAGTATTGTAAGACACGCTAAGGCCTCACATACCCTTATAGAACTTAAACGAGAGATTTTTATTGGTCCTTTTACTTTATTCTGATACTGCTTTTACAAAGATAAAAAGATTCAAAAATTTGAAGTATTTTATAGAAAAACTATAAGGATTATTATAATCGACAATTAATAAGATAATAATTTATATCTTTAAATTTATCAAGATAAAAGTGTAAATATTATTAAGGGATTCTTCCTTATTAATCCTTTTATTTTTATTTTTTTCTTTACCTTTATTATTATTAATTATACCCAAAACCTCTTTTTGTAAAAATATAATTTAAGATCAATATATTAAAACAAAAGTCCTATCTATATTGTATTAAAAAGAGATTTGTTGAGATTAGATTCTTTTTTCTTATTTAAGGTATTAATCTAAGTTATAGACAAATAATCTATATATATACAATATGTATAATACCTCAAAAATGTTCTGGCTGATCTTCTCTCTTAATTACTTTTCAAATTAATCAATTTATCGAATTTATAAATATTTCGAAAATTAATCGATATATGCCATATTAGAAGATTATTCCTATATTAGAATAAGAGAGAATAATAAAAGATACTATATATTCTATTCTTTGTAAAATAGGTTATAAATATTATATTGTTTTTCGAAAACCTTTTATTTCAGAAAAGAATCATTGTCTTTGATTATAATTTGTATTGGAATATAAGGATTGGATAGATAAACAATGGGATGCTATTCTCTGATCAAACAAAATATAGATGAAACCAGGAAATCATCGAAAGACCTATATTATATCGACAAAATGAAGTTTATAATCCTATATATGTAATCGATAAATTAATATGAAAAAAGGGTTGGATATTTTGGGGATACTTTTCAGGAAGAGCAAAGAAGGGTTTTAGAGTATTTTGAGAGAAGGAATAGGGCTTTATTAATACTGAATTATATCAATTTTATATAATTCTTATTATTTATAGATAGATAAGATTATATTCAGATTATATATTTATATAGGATAGAGCTTTAAGTTATATAGCTCGAGAGACTATTATAGATCTATATAAGAAAAGGATTCAAATCATTAAATAATCTCTTTTTTCTCCTGATCTCAATCCTATTGAAAATATATGGAATTGAATGAAGCAATGGATATCAAATCATTACTCTGGGGATAATATGAGCTACCCTAAGCTTAGGATGATTGTAAAAGAGGTATGGGAAGCAATACCAGAAGATTATTTAATAAGATTGTTTAGATTTATAAGAGAATATTATAGAGCTGTAATATCATCAAATAGAATATACACCAAATTTTGAATAATTATAGAATTTCCTTACAATACTTTCCCCGGCAACCTCTGTAGACACAGTATAAGTAACAAGCGATTTAGAAGTTTGATACCTCTCCACAGAACCCAATGAGGTGCAATATGTTCAACAAACAACAAACAACATAGTCAACCTTAACCAACATCTCCAAACAACATAGACAACCTTGAACCAACATCTCCAAACAACTGATCCTCAAAATCATCTCACCATAAAAGGGACCTTATGAATCTATGCATCCTCCTAAGCGAGCCCTCGATGCAGTGATACCCCGACTAGAAACCATGCTCACTACCAATGATCAAACTTTTCTAGAAGCATTAAAAGCCACCATATAGCCCAACCCTTTCCCTGTTGTCTCACACTATCAAAGGGATACTCCATGCAAGCCCTAACATTGCTACTAACCAACCAAAATGAAGCAATTCCTCATACATAGTCCAAGGCAATAGCGTACGCATCTAAGACTCTACCGGTTCCTCAAGATAATATGAAGTAAATGAAGAGTGAGAACGACCCTGCAGAGCAGGATGATCGAAGAGCGAAAGAAATGCAGAAGTACAGACGATGGATAACAGTCACAAGAAACACCAAGGAGAAAAAGTTCGCGCTGTGAAAAGTCTACCTCAAGCTCAACTCTCAAGTTCTACTGCAGATGCTTTTCTGACCTTATCTCCATCTTATAATATCATCCATGAGAAGACTCTAGATATATAGTAATCTTACATACAGGGGAGATTTTCAAGATCAGTATTCAGCATATATTATCATACGGCGCTTACTCTCACCTCACCCTCTTACTCTCCTGAAAAGTAGTATGAAAAGTAGAAAGAAAAGTCAAATTTCTCCACAGGCACTCAGCGCCCTCGCATCTCTCATCTCACCTCATCACCTCATAACATCCACATCCACATCTCATCCCACACATCTACATCTACAACACATCCTCCTCAACCAACATCGGAACCTCTATATATCCCCTTGATCTCGTTGATCCCCACCCACCCCTTCCCATCCCTCCCCATCCATCCACCTCTTCCATTCCATTCCTTCCCCTCCCCATTCTATTCCACCCCATCCATCCCTTCCACATCCATTCCATTTCCTTTCCTCCACCTCCACCCTTCCTCCATTTCCTCCCCATACCCATCATACCCCACATATCATACCACACCACAATAATTCCGCCTCCACTCAGCATATCATCCATATTCCCATCCACATCCAGCATCTATGAACCCCCCCCTTTCCCCTTTCCCCTTTCCCCTTTCCCTACCCAACCCCCGTCTCCATCCAAAACCATAGTTCCCCTCCCAAACCATCATCACCCATCCCACCATTGGAGTAAGATTACCTACCTTATTTTACATATCTCTCTCACCTACCAACCTGCTCACCACCAACTAACTCACTAACAACTATCCAAAATATTCAGAATTCCAACGCTCACATTATCCATCTATCCATCTTCCCCCTTCGAAAGGACCCCCCGATGCCCATCACCATCAATCACCACCGCCTACCAAATGACTACCTAGTACATCCAAATATCCAATATTCAGTATCCAATATTCAGTATCCAAATCATCAATTATATATACCTACCACAGATAATTACCATAATACAAGCCCTCCTCTAAACCAATTAGTTCTATCCCTTATTCCCAAGTGATAAGAATTCTCAAATACAGAAAATTTTTACTATCGAATCATTATTCAACGTCATTATTTCTAATCCATAAGCAATATAATTTCATGTTGTACCAGATGATGTGAACTTTTTTGTTTGGTTTTATGGATTTGCTACTTTTTTTTAGTCTAATGGAGTTGATGAAAAACAGCCTGACCGTAGCCTCGAAACAACCGCGAAATGACATGTAGAAGTGATCTTCAATAAAAAAGTGAAAAAGGAAAAGATATGTTGGGCGATCGAGAGACACTCGCAGAGTAAAGAAAGGATGTGTGAAAGGGAAAGTACAGTCTTCTTTGGTGCATTAAAGAGTCTAAAGGCAAGCAAGTTGCAAGTGAGACACCCAAAAAGCTCTTTATGAAATTCGCCCTCTGCTCATCTCTTTTGCCGAAACATGTAAAATCCAGTCGTAACCTCCATCCCTTGTACGCCCAGTCGACCAAACATCAACGCCATATTCGATGATTCTCTATTCAGCAGCTGCCTTCTCCTCAGCTGGTGCAGCGGCCTCGGTTTCCTTAGTCTCGGCAGGTGCGGCAGCGGATTCTTGAGC
Organism: Sclerotinia subarctica; assembly: GCA_025389085.1. Classification (NCBI taxonomy): domain Eukaryota; kingdom Fungi; phylum Ascomycota; class Leotiomycetes; order Helotiales; family Sclerotiniaceae; genus Sclerotinia; species Sclerotinia subarctica. The sequence continues at coordinate 686,510 of QRFI01000004.1, read as the reverse complement.
AGCTGGCTCGGCCTCAGATGAAGTCCAGAGGGTCTAAGAAATCAGCATTGTTAGTGAGGGAACCTGGATTCATAATGCAAGGAAGGTGCAGTTTCACGTACCAAGTTGTCTCTCAAAAGTTGCATGATCAATGTTGAGTCCTTGTAGCTCTCCTCACTGAGGGTATCGAGTTCTGAAGCATAGTTAGAATAGCAGCATCCGTTTATTACCATGAGACTTACCGGCAATAGCATCATCGAAAGCTTGCTTGGCAAGATGGCAAGCTTGATCTGGGGAGTTCAAAATTTCGTAGTAGAAAACGGAGAAGTTGAGGGCAAGACCAAGACGGATTGGGTGAGTTGGTGCAAGGTCAGTTTGGGCAACTTCGGTTGCGTTCTTGTAAGCCTCAAGGGACTTGTCGGCAGACTCCTTTCGCTTGTCACCAATGGCGAACTCGGCGAGATAACGGTGGTAGTCACCCTTCCTATAAAATCATTAGTAAGAGTCTTTGAACAAAATCCGTCTTTCGAAAAGCTGAGTTACATACATCTTGTGGTAGAAGACCTTGGATTCACCGCTCTTAGCGGAAGGGATCAAGTGTTTGTCCAAAACCTCGAGGATATCTTCGCAGATCTTGGCAAGCTCGGCCTCAATCTTTTGACGGTACTCCTTGATGAGAGTGACTTGGGATGAGTTGCCTTTCGACTCTTCCTTTTGCTCAATAGAGGTGACGATTCTCCATGATGCACGACGAGCACCAATAACGTTCTTGTAGGCTACAGACAAAAGATTACGCTCTTCGACGGAGAGTTCTTGATCTTCAGATGCGACGGATTTCATGTTCTCAACCATCTCTGTTTCCATTTAGTATTCATACACCTCGATCAAAGGCTTCAAATCTGCTAACCTTCATATCGCTCAGCCTGCTCGGCGAGCTTGGCGAGATAGACGGAATCTTCGTAACCCATGACTGCGATTTGTAAATCTGTTGAAAGGAGTGTGTTAGTTATTGTTTGCCAGTAACTCAAGGGTTTGTTAGTTGACAGAATGACAGAAATCTAGTGAATGAACGATTGCGACTGTGCTGGTGCCCAATATGACCAGGCTGTCACCGATATTTGGTCCGATCTCTTCCGAATGCGCCAAACATCCATCTGCGAGAAGGAATACACCAGTCGATGCATTTTCAGTACTTGTGATGAACTGAAGACGGGCGACTTCGCACGAGGCAAAAACAGCAAGTGCCCCTCAGTCTGCCGGAGGGGCAATAGTGAATGTCGGGGACTCCTTTGAATGCTTGGTGGCTTGCTTATGAATGGGGAATTCCATTCGTTGAGTCGAGTAAACAACAACAGTACGAGGTAGCACATACTGATTGTTTGGTGATGTCTTTGGCGGATGAATAGCAAACAAGGCGGAGGGAGAAAACAGATGACGGATCCAAACTGTTTTTGAGGGGAAATAAAGATCTTACCTGAGTATCTTTTTATGTGAATATGTAAGTCTTTAAAATAGAGATCTCACAAACTGAGATAGGAAGAAAAGGGAGGAAGTTTATGCGACGTGGGAAATGTGTGTGTTGGTTTTGGTTCTTAGGATGGTTTTCTCGATTAGAGAAAGTGGTAGGTACTAGGTAGGCCGTGAGGAAGTTGCTGGAAAGACGCACTAGTGCCACTTTTAGTAGATGGGAAGCGATCTGCGAAGTGAAAGGGAATGAATGAATAACTTCAAAATCTTTAAAGGGGCTCGAGTTATATATTATCCTATAAAATTATTAAATGATAGAAAACATATCGATTAATTCTTTTCTTTTTTATTGGAATGGAAAATTTAAATTGTCACGGTTTCTAGGGGAGTTACAAGTGAGGCAAAAGGATTGAGATTCTTTGGCTGTTGTTCATGCGTTATGTTATGTGGGTTTTGTTATTGAGTTGAATTGGGCAGCTCCTTTTTGAATAAAAGACAACCCTCAACAGATTATATTGACGATGCTTATATGTTGGTATCTCAGATCTCCTCTTCCATTACTATAATAGTTTCCAACTAGATTTGAAGTCAAGTATATGAGAAAGGGAGGGGAGAGACATGAATGAAGGTTTCCGTAGTTTCATATCTTCATTGTTAGGCAGTCCAAGAGTAGAGATATTCTCTGTGCATCTGAACATGATTGATAATTGAATGTTTGACGCTTGAGGCTGGATGCTGGATGCTTGATGCTTGATGTTTGATGTTTGACGATTGACACTTGACGCTTGTTGCTTGATTGATGTCTTTTTGGCTGATACATCAAAGTGGTTGTTCATCGAATGAATGTAACATGATTAATCTTGTCCCAGATTTACCTTGTCAAGGAGTTTTATTTTGTCCGAAGGCGGAAGGCTTTTGGTCATTCTCAAGGCGTTGGGCATTGCATTCGTTCCCAATTTCCAAATAGCTTGAGGTTGGACTTCTAGGATTGCTTTGATTGTGGCAGTGCTGGAGATCGATCTAAAAGCTGGATGTTCTGCCTTGGTTTCTGGAATGACATCTGTTACCAATGGGTTGTGCTGTGACCCGTGTGAGAGACCATTCACAAGTGCAACTTCCCATAGGTATCTAGGGAGCATGCTTGAAGAATACACTTTCAGATTGAAGCCTCATTATTTTGACACCGCGTTGATTTGATTTCGGTTTTCGGCAGGCTTCTTCATACTTGTGACTTGCTGGGAATGTTAAGGTTAGTGGGGCTGTATATTTATAGAGTAGTTCATAACCCCCAAACCCCAAACTTGTAAACAGTCACTCGAGTTCATCGAAGTCTATTTTATGAGTTTGGCATACAATCGATATATTGATTGATGATAGATTGGGAGATGGGATGAAACAAAACTTTTGGATGTATACGCGGTACTTGATCTTCATGCCACTTTTACCATGCTGCCATTGCTCTTGCTACTTTTCAAGTGATTACACATTCATCCTAGCATATTCACCATCAGAGCTCCCCCACGCATCTTTAAAGCAGCTCTCGATTCCCCATCCAAATATTGACAAAACAGCTGATCATGACGATGAGCTGACATTCCCCTCACTGCCTCAAATTTCAGGCAAAACTATGTCTTTCACATCCAAGAAATTCCACCCAAGCTCCAATGCCGAAAGCTCCCATCCAGCAAATCATCTCACAAACACTCACACCACCAATTGAGCAACCCCTCAAATACATCCATCAACCTCAATCTCCGTAACACCACTACCAAAAACCCCAAAGAACCATCCATCATCATCATCATCATGTATCGTCTCGCAATCAACTCTGCACTGCGACCCGCAGTCCGCACATCCATCCCAGCTGCCAGAGCATTTACCGTATCAGCACGCACCATGGGCGAGGGAGACACCGGTGCTGCTCGATTTGGCGGCCAACAGTAAGTATTCCATCCCTTCCAATGCTACTTTACTATCCATCGTGATATTGAGTTCCGCAAAGGAAAGGGTAAGCTTCCTTTCACACATGCAGCTACAAAACTAACACACTTTCTACAGAGATGCTTTCACCAAGCGCGAAAAAGCCAATGAGGATTTCACCATTCGCCAGCGCGAGAATGAGAAACTCTTGGAGTTGAGGAAGAAAATCAAGGAACAACGTGAACACTTGAAGAAACTCGAGGACCACATGTAAGAACGCCCCTCTCCACTCATTTATACAGTTATATCCCTCCATGCCCCCCTCACAACCATCCATCCAAGCTAACCTCCTCCTCTTACCGCAGTTCGGAAATCGAGAGACAATCTGGCGGTGAGCAGAAGTAAGTATACACATACATTTAGAAAAACTTCTAGCATCCACCCGCATATCCATATATCCATAGTCAGAATTTGAGAAATTTCTTTGTCCATTGATGGATTCTACTACACCCCTCTCTTCTCAAAATGCAATCAATATTTCACTTTCTATTCCTCTATTCCTCTATTCCTCTTATCTTCTTGCTCTCTCGCAGAACTTCGAAATAGAAGAAAGTGCTAAATGCTTTGGTTCACTACCAGCTAAAATAATTTGAAAACTTGCCCAAAAAAAGACACCAGATGTGGATATGAGTGTGAGGGAGAAGCCAGAAAGGGGCGTCGGTTGAAGGAAAGATGATGAAGAGGATGAAAATATGATATCAGGATTGTAAATGAGATGATGAATTTATGGTCGTATTATTGGTGGTATTAATGATTTGTATAATACAATCATTTTCTTTCCGCATCGATCATCAGAGTTCCCGTGTATATGAAGTCAAGTTCATTCCAGTTCAATGTAACAATGATAATTTGTTGTGAGCTTTATGAATCTTCGTTCTTTCTTGTTTCATGCTATCTGTTATACGTAAAGATGTCCCCTTGAAACACTTCCTCGTTCATACATCCATGCATTCTCCTATTTTGGAAACATGAATTCTTTCCTTCTTCCCTACTTCATCCTCTTTTAGAGGCTTGTGATATTCAGTCTTCGGTTATTTATCCGCATATGTTTTTCTCAAAAACATACCATCCATACCTGAATTTGCAATGTATTTCCTGCCGAGTCAAAACGCCCAAAACATCCGTCCAGCACGCCAATACACATCTATCAGCCTTCATTTTACCTTCTGTATCTCTTCATCCTTCATCATTCATCTTCTGCCCATAAAAGACCTATAGAAATGATCCGCAGCGTCACTTTCCGCTCCACCGAGACCATTAGCACTCATACTTTGTCCCAATTTGTGCGCCGCTTCCACCTTCTCTTGTAGTGTTTTAGCATTTTGATCAATCCATTGTAATTGCATAAGATGGGAATTGAGGACTCGGACGATATGGGAAAGCTGTATGATAAATTTGATTAGTAAATAATGTCTTGTACCAATAGAAACATTGTAGTGACTTACCGGATCATCAGACTTGGTACTCTTGTTCAATGTAGCAGATGCCTCATTCATAGCTTCGATCATAGTTGAGAGATCTTTACCCATTTCGTCAAGTTTATCCGCCAACTTCTCTGCCATCTTATAAGTTCTTTCACGTTCCTGATCTGGACCTTGTAATGTTTCGACAGCCGTGTTGTTAAACATTTCATCAACCTCTTGTTCGTAACGATCGAGCCATTGTTCAAGTTCGGCTTGCTGGCCCTCCACCGTTGCTAGTTGTCGTTCGACTTCTGCGCTTGATCGTTCTGCTTCAAAGGTAGTGTTGTATAATTTCTGTATTTTATCTCCATTCTCTACCAAAAGACGATCCCATTGAGCTACCTTGGTTGCTTGTTCTTGAAATTCTTTTTGGTATTTTGACAAATCAGATGCCCATCGAGTAATGATTTCGTCCATAGTTTTATTCTTTAGACGACTTAATTCCGGTCTTGGGCCAGTGGTAGAAGCTCCTAGATTTGCTGTTGACCCTGCTACTCCAGCTCCAAACGCTGCACCGCCTCGATGTTCCGGGTTTGCAGATCCCGCAGGGGCGGGAGTGCTTGCCGCGGCTGGGCCAGAAGTACCAGGAGCTGATGGCTTAGGTGCACCAAACAAACCTGACGTTGTAGCAGCTGGTGCAGGAGTGGAAGTGGTTGCAGCACCAGTTGAAGCGGCATTTCCAAACAGAGATGGTGTTTGTGCTGGAGTGGATGCGGATGGAGCAGGTGTAGAGGTGGTTGGGTTGGGTTTTCCAAACAGATTGCTGGTAGCAGGAGCTGTCGGTGCAGGAGTACTAGAAGCTTGTGTTCCAGGCGTGCTAGCTGCAGGAGTGGCAGAGGGGAAGCTGAAAGATGGGGCTGGCTTAGCGGCTTCTGTAGTCGCCGCGGGTGTAGCCGAAGCAGCGGGCTTGTTTCCGCCAAACATGTTGCTACTAGCGGCAGGAGCCTTTGCAGCACCGAAAAGATTGCTACTGGGGGCTGCAGCTGCAGGAGTACCGCTAGAGAAAAGACCACCTGTAGAAGCTGGTGCAACGGGTGTTTGTGCAGGTTGTGATGCGGCTGCAGGTTTTGGTGTTCCAAATAAACCTCCAGTCGATTGTGGTTGAGCACCGCCGCCAAACAGGTTTCCCGTACTCGCAGCCGGTGCATTGTTCGTAGGTGGTGGTCCCGCAGGAGTTGTGGATGCAAAACTGAAAGGTTTGCTTGGTGCTGGAGTTGTTGATCCTAAACTAGGGGCAGTCGAAGCTGCTCCTCCAAATATGCCTCCCGTGGCTGGTTTGTTCAACCCTCCAAACAAATTTCCTGTAGGAGTCGCGGGTTTGTTCTCTGTTGTTGGCGTTGAAGCACCCTCTGGTTTGGGTCCTCCAAAACTAAAGCCTCCAGCTCCTGCCCCCGAAGTTGTCGCTGTGCCCGCTCCACCAAATAATCCAGCTCCCCCTGTATTTGTAGGTGCTGTGCTTGCAGCAGGCTTTCCAAAGCTGAAAGCAGACGTGGCATTCGGGGCATTCCCTGTGCTCTGACCAAAGACACTTCCAGCAGCAGGCTTAGCGGCTCCTGCATTTGATGCTCCTGCTCCTCCAAACAATGGTGTTTGTCCAGCTGGTTTCGCTGCGCCGAAAGGACTTGCTGCCGCCGATCCACCACCGCCAAACAAAGATGATGGGGCGGCCCCAGATGTAGCTGGCGCACCTCCAAAAAGCCCAGGTCCAGAGCTATTGGGAGGAGTATTACTAGAACTTCCACCACCGAATAAACCTCCGCCAGTACTTCCAGTATTACCAAAAGTAAATCCAGACATCTTGTAAATATTACTATTGAGCTTTTGGGTGTTGGAATGTGAATCGAAATCGAGGAAGGAAGATTTTCGATGATGTTTATTGTCGATTCAGATCAGGAGCTGATTTCCCGTGAGAGAAATGTTGAGGACCAGCAGTTTAATATCTTGAAATGTATAATTGAATAAAGGTACAGCTTCTGCAATAACCGAATTGATTTAATCAGCCTTGCGCATCTCAAAGCGCTTGTGAAATTGAAGTCTTTTATCTTTCTTATTAGCCTTACCAGCGCGACTTTTTGGTATCGCGCCTCAATCAAAAATTAAGCGAGTCGAACAAGAGAATCTCATCGGAGCTCTTGCTATCATTGACCGAGAAGGGAGGGAGCAGTTGTCATTGTCCCCCCTTAGGCCTTTCTCTTGTTGAGACTCAGTTGGCATATTCAACACATCCATCGTACCTTCGAACGATCACTGCCTATTTGTTTGGGCCCTTATTGAAGTTACCTCTTGTATCTCGCTGGTATCATCAGTTATGGCTGAGGACGACCACGGAAGTCTAGAACCTCCTACAAGGACTAGTATTGAGGATCCAGGCGCACATGAACTTGAAGGTAAAACGTTCTAAATTTACTTTTAATACATAACATAACCCTAGCAGTCTCTAGTTATTCGTTATTCTAACATTTTGTGATCCGTAGAACCTGTTGGGTCCTCAGATTCGGACGACCATTTCTCAGATGCACACTCTGGTCTAGAACAATCTACCGAAACCTCACCCACTGTCCCCACTACTCGGGTCGAGAAAGTTGATGATGAGCCAAGTTATGGGGAGGTTCCGGGCACACAAGCATACAATATGAGAACTGAGGATGCTGAGCCAGATCAAATTGCAATGGCTCCAGAATTTGATATCGCCTCACTAGCACGACGACCTTCAACTCCCGGGGACCTACCAATACCCATTACTGTCGTCGAGAAGATAGACCCTGATACCCCTAGTCATGGAGAAGTCCCTGGCACACCTGCATATGAAAAGCGCAAGGCGGATGCAGTACCGGACCTGGTCTTAGATTCAACTCCTGGTCGCAGTCGTTCAAGTACCCTCAATATGACGACGAGATCAAGAGCTGGTAGTACCCCAGGGGACCTACCAATTCCCAAGACTGTAGTTGAAAGGATAGATTCTGCGCCAAGTCATGGAGAGGTACCTGGTACTGCTGCATATGAATTGCGAAAAGAAGATGCTCAACCAGACGACATAGTAGAGGTCGCCGATGTTCCTGGTATGTACAAACACCAGTATCCAAACACCTTCAGAGTTATTGACTGAGTTAGAATCTAGCTCCCCGACCTTAAGCCCTCGTCGCCCAAGCTCTTCAACAACAGAGAAGAAAGCTGCAGAAGAGGAATACAACGAAGATGAGGACGGAGAAGATGGTCAGGGTGGAGACGGTGCAGATGATGAGGGGTTTGGGGATGATTTTGATGATTTTGAGGAAGGAGAGGAAGATGCAGAGTTTGGTGATTTTGATGATGGTTTTCAAGAGCCTGAAGTTTCTCAAGCCTCTCAATCAATTCCTGTAGTACCTTCTTTTGTAAGTAGCCATCTACTTTTCGTAAGCAGCAATACTATATCCAGTCCTAACCCGAGTCTCTTGTTCAGCCCATCTTCGACCTAACAGACCTTAACACACCCGAGGATATTCGGTCGGCAACAGAACCCTACCTTGACCATATTTTCCCCTCCGACACAATCGATACCTCAGTCCTACCACCCCTTGACAACCCAAACCCCATATTTCTCACACCACGATCCGCATCCCTCTGGTCTCAACTGGTAGCTCCACCGCCTCTTCAACCACCAAACTGGATCCGATCCCGGATCCGTCGCCTCTTCCTCGTTAGTCTGGGCATTCCGGTCTCCCTGGACGAAATCCTCCCCGCTTCCACACAAAAGAAACTAATCCTCCCCTCCCTCTCCTTACACCCTTCATCCTCCGGCTCTCTCGACAGTTCCATAGATCGCATCAAATCCTCTTCCTCCACATCCCTCGACTCGCAAGGCAATGTTAAAGCCCCTCGCTCCGAAAGTCGACGTCGAAAAGGTCCACCACCAGCCCCGCAGTTAGATTTAGTATCCGCGCGTCAGACATGCGAGGTTACAGAAGAAGCTCTTAATGGCCTAACAGTAGCCGAGCTAAAAGAACATGTGAAAAGCCTCGAGGCACTGGAAGTCTTAGCCAAAGAAGTATTAGAATATTGGACCATGAGAACGGATGAAAAATTGGGAGACAGAGAAGCATTCGAGGGAGTTATTGAAAACTTAGTTAAGCATGCTAGGAAGGTTAGGAAGTGATACATTCACATGGTTTTCTTTTGGCATGCTATCCTATGCTCTGCTATTCTATGCATATATTGATTAGCGTTATAGCCCTACTAAAAGTCTAGTTTAGTTGTCTCTGTATATCTAATCATATCAGATCAACAGAGTATAACGCTAGCTAAATAAATAAATAACAAAGGAGATATCTTTATCAAATCTGATTTTCTTAAAAACTGACTCACTCACTCACTCATTGATGATGAAAGACTTATATTTTATATTACAAATGTATCCATTTGATCTTCAGACCTTGAGACTTTTCTCCTCCATCATCCATACATTTTTTTAATTCCCATCCCATCTCCATCAAGGTTAAGCCATTTAAGAATCTGTCTCATATGATTACAGGAAAGAAGAAGAAGCAAACAATACACTAATCAAAGAATACAACACAACACAAGAGGCTTCCAAAACATATTATCCAGATTACAGTCCCATTCACATCATACAATAATACAACCTCATCCCAATCCCATCCAAATCTCATCCCAATATCAGTGTTTGCCAGCGTTCAGTGAGATGAAAGTTCCAGAACAAGTAGTCATCTCCTAGTAGTATAGTCACGAAACAACCATCTCCGACATCAGTCATCAAGTGATAGATAAATCCTATTCAATTCTTGCATCGCACATCTCCTAGCCCGTAAATCCTCCAACCCATGCCTAAGCCTGCTTGCTGATGAACCACGGCAACTATATTTATACGATGCCAAGCAGCGCAGCACCATGCCGTTTCCCAAATTATCAGATCAAAAGTCAGAATGAAATATCAAACCCTCTTGAGGTAAAACCACGCATCAATATCACCCAGCCACCAACTTTTCCGAGAGACCGGAATACTACCAATAAACTAGTGCGTATTCCATTATGGAAGAAGAGTAAAGACGTAAAAGACCATCCATCGCGACTATGTACTCGCAAGAAAGAAACATTGAAAAGATAGAAAAGATCACATGATAAACTCGATGGATATCACGCCAAGCACACCTAAAAGCAATGCCATCCAGGCCCCCATCCATGCACGCAAGAGTGGTATCATGATCGATGTACTGTAATGCACCAAACCATGACGCCGTCCCATTTTCGCCAAGGTATGTAACGTCGAGGTAATTTTCAAAGCTCGCAGAAAAGTGCATCGAATTTTAAGATGCTTCGAAAGTCGTGATTCGTAGTCGGTAGCAGAAAATCAAAGGAAGGGAAAGAAGCGTAAATTCGAAAGAGACCATATAAGCCGAGTCATCCACCATTATTGTTGTCAATCTCATGATTGTTGAGCAATGTCGCTAAATATCCTAGAAGCAGCAGCAGGGGTATCTCGCAGTAGTGTGATGGAAACCAAGGAAAGACCAAAGAAGCTAAATCGTAGAAGCATGCTAAAGCGTATCCGCGAGAGACGACCAATCTGAGAAGGACTACGTGACACTAGTGGTGACTTAGGAATATGGTGCCTGGTTGCTGAAGCCACCGTTAGCATTTTGACTGCCAGATGGTTGCTGATGCTGCTGGAATCCAGCGTTGTAACCGTTGCCCTGCTGGGGGTTCTGTTGTCCAGATCTGTTTTGAATCATTAGCCAAATGTCTTACTAAGTGGGGGCGCTAAAGAGAAAGGAAAGAGCATCTAATAGTTAGGGAAGACAGGTATGTATCGTTCCGATACTTCGGATGATAGAACAAGAAGTGCCTCGAACCTAGGGCAGAGGCTAAAAGTACTTGGTCCGACGTTAATATTTGTACGGGAATTGATCATCATCGCACAGGCTTAGCACAAAACATAGGGTAATACATAACAACAAGTGTATGCAACCAAAAAGGAAACAATTGGTCCGCCAATCAAAATAATGGATGAAGAGTACATTTGTAATCGAGCCCGCACAAGCTGCGATGCTCCTAGATAGAAAAAAAAGAGTCTAAACTTTTGAGCTTTTGTGGATAAAGTCCAGAGTAAGAAAAGCTGCTCTAGAGCATGAGTGCAAAGCTGCGCAAACAGATCTCACCGACAATTAATTTCGCCAATGAAAAATGATAAGCGAGCAGACTAGGCAGCAAAGCAGTGAGATTACATGTGTAGAAGAAAAAGAAAAAGAGAAAGCGAAGATCGTGGTCGCATGAGAAGTCTATGCTTATACATGGGCATCATTGGAAAACGCAGATTCCCACCCATCCGATACTTTTGAAGTAACGCTAAGACGAGAAGAGTTATCCAGATATTGGATGCGAAGAAGTGAAGCCCCGAAAAATGGCAAGCCCAGTGCAGAAAGACGCCATGCTACACTAAACTCCATTCGCGAAAGAAGATTTTTGCTTACTGTAAATTGTTAGCATGAAAATGCATCAAGGATTGGTAAATCTTACCTGTATTGGTTGGAAATTGCCATAAGGGTTATGCTGTTGTGGCATACCCATCTGTTGGTAGTGAGGGGGTGGTGGGGCAGGTCTGTATGGGGTTCCAGCTGGACCAGAGTTGTTCTGAGATCTTCCCCAAGACAAACGAACACGAGAATTGCCAATTGGATATCCTTGCATCTGATTGATGGCCATTTCAGCTGCATGTCGTTGAACGAATTGAACAAATCCGCAGCCCTTTCCGGGGGGAATCTTGACGTAGGTGATTTCTCCGAAGCCTTGGAAAAAGGATCTGAGCTCGTCTTCAGTGACATAGCCAGACAATCCACCAACAAATACAGTGGTGTTATTGGGATCCGTGAACTGGTTCATGGGTTGAGGAGTTCCATAATATCCTGCCATAGGTGGACCACCACCCATTCCATACATTCCTGGGGCACCTCCCATAGCACCGGGCATAGCACCACCGCCGCCTTGCATCTGCATACCAGCTGGCCCAGTAGCTCCAGACTTGTTCTTGGGGGTGGCAGTGCTGATGCGCATAGGTCTGTTGCCGCAATAAACACCTTGCATCTCGGTCAAGGCACGTTGTTGGTCTCCCTCCTCGGCGAAACGGACAAAACCATAGCCGCGAGACATGCCAGAGATTGGGTCGGTCATGATCTTGGCTGACTTGCAAGATGGGAATCGGGCTTGGAAAAGCGAGACCAAGACATATTCGTTGACCTCTGGGCCAAGATCGCCGACAAAGATCGAGAACTCTGGTCCACGATCGTCACTATAAAGAGTCAGCAATATGTTCAAGAAATCCCAGAGCATGGGAGTAGAGGTATATGAACCGGGATTCTGACCGACGATCGGCAAGCCCACCACCTGAGGCCCAGTTGAGCTTGAATGGTCGACTGGTATTGGGGATCATGGAACCATTCAAAGAAAGGGCCTTTGCGGCAGCTGCTGGAGAAGAGAAGTCGATGAAACAATAACCTGCGTTTCTAGAATGATGAGGATATTGGTTAGCTAGCATTCCCTATTTCAAATGCGGTATCGATAAGAAATAACTCACCCGGAGAATTTGTCACGAATCATCTTGACATTGACTTGCTCGCCCATTCCGAACCAGACGCTGCGGATAAAGTTCTCGTCGATCCATGGCTCAAGCTCACCCATCCTAGTATAATATGTCAGCACATATCAAAACGTAAACCAGCTTTGTGATGGCAGGCGGTGTTTCATGGTAGAAAGCAATACAGCAATAGCCATGACGGTAGAAATCGAGATCAAGCCTTGAAGTCTCGTACCTCTAGATCGGGCACACTTGAGATCGCACACCAAGTATTGCGATGCAGAGTACCAGTATGCTCGATCTGAGATCGAGATGGGGCACCTGAGAGTGGAAGGTGCGAAGGCGGGAAGGACAAACCCGAGTGATATAATCACAAGAGATTGATTTTGAGTGAGTGTACTGCAGGCCTTAAAACTTACCAAAGAGTGGTCTTTGCATCTCCAGTGACGCTTCCGGGAGAGCCTTCAACGCCGGCACCTTGTTGCGCAAAAGGAGCTGGTGAGCCACCATCTCCAGTAGGCATACCACCTTGTTGCTGCTGTTGCTGCTGCATTGGTGGTGGAGCCATTGCGCCGTTGCCGTTGTTCTGTTCGTAGCCACCTTGCTGAGCTGGATCGTAGGGCTGTTGTTGGAAAGACATTGCGTAAATTCGATTTGTTTCACAAGAGACGGTGTAACTCGAGGAAGGACGAAGATGTAAAGAAATAAGCAAAGGGTTCGCGCGTCGTAGTTGCGAAAGATAATGAAAAGTTGTTGTGGTGTAAGTTTAAAAGTAAGCGTTTGAGAATGAGGACAGCTTAAATAGCTCCAGAAGTAGGCGGGATCTGATTCACTTTAAGGTTAGCTTGTGGTCAAATGGACTAGAGTCACGCTAGAGCGGAGTTATGGCAGACCCCCAAAGTTAGTGTCAATGATATCACTCCTGGTTATGATCCAAGCACGCTCTATTAAATAGAACAAATATTAGTCAGAATTAAAAGATACTTGAACGGCCAAAAAAAAACTTTGGATTTGAATGTGTAAATCATAACTTGCTGAAGATTTTACTAGGGTAAAAAGTTCACCAAAAAAAGTGTGTGCAGGAGAAGCATCCTGAGATCTTCGGACCAGTGGACTACTCCGCTGGACTACCAACAATAAACATGTCATATACTGACATACATGAGTTACTGCCGTACTTCGTGGATAGAACAAAATAAAATATCCAAGTCACAGGTCAAATGTTTCTGATATGCTGTGATGTTACAATGTAGTCTTTCGCAGTCTCTGCGTCATGTTATATAAAACAAAACATAGGTAACACCATATACAAACTTCAATGGTGTTGATGTCATTCCAATACCTAGTATTGAGGTCTTTGTGAATCATATTCACCCCATCTCGGTGAAGATGATTCAGTATTGATGAAATATCATCTGCATATCAACTTATCCACCAAAACATCAACAAACAAACTACTATTCCAACTGATAACAGGCTACCCTTTATGGTTGATAAGACAGAAATGACAACAAGAAAGTTTCCCGCCACAGTTCATGGACTGTTTGATCAACATATCCAACAACAATCAAAAGTACAGCTTTGTTGAGCTAATAGCTAATGACCAATAATCCAGCTAATATGCATGTCTGTAAAATGCCATCACATGAAACTATTTTGTAGCAGTCACTTGCTGCATGTGCTCAATCTTCGACTCAAGAGCAGGTTGTAGATAGAGAGCCTGGTGAATACATCATGATCATTCGTTGAGATGCTGAGTGGGCTCATAGGGTTTGGATTTTATCAACTTTTACTTCCCAGGAGCTACAAGTCCTCTGCCAAAGATGAAAAATAAATATTGGATACAGACTCCGCAGACTGCAAGGATGTTGGGAGGGTTTGAAAATGCAAACAAGCAAAGCAGGAAATAGAAGGGACACAAGGACTCCACGGTGGTGCAAGCGCAATGGCCGTGCCATCACCTGAAGGACACAAAACGTAAGTGAATGAGGAAACACCCAAATCTAGTGCTCCAACTGTAATCTGGTGGGGCAACGAAATTAAAGAAATCAGACGGCTCCCGAATGAAATTGCACTCGAAGAAAGCTTCTTTAGGGAATGTTCCGACTTGCGCTGGAGCAGAGGAGCTGGGAAAATGATTCGCGCCGTATTGGGATGAAGGTTCTCAATAGTGTTGCGGTTTTGGGCCCCGAATGCATCAGAAGCACTGGCTGATCATTGAATTATAATCAAAACGTTGATGGATCCCTCGAGCCAGAGTCTGTCGTAAACTTCTCATGATGGTACGCTCCTCAGAAAGAGCTATCGAAGAATAACCACCGAGACAAAAGACCCTGCGCTCAAAAAATTGCATCACATCCTCTCCAAATAAACAATGGGAAAGATGGGCCATGAATGTGCCATATGTGGGTGGGCTGTGGGTAGGGACGGGTATGTGAGACAGGCTGTTTGATGAGCAGTTGACTTGGAGAAACATATGGGCTAGCAGTCAGACAACCACACACAATGAGGAAGAAAGGATGGTGACAGATGAAACTTGAGCTAGGTCAGGGACTGTTATGGCTCCTACAGGTGGTGTAGGACACAAATGGCGAAGTTGAGCGGGGCAACAAGCCTTGCTTGATGCAGTACAATAGCCACTCCACCCAAAAGCTTCAACATCCACCATTTTGGTCAGCTACCATGAGAACTGCTCAAATTGCCACTAAACCCCTGTATCCAACACGCATCATTCAAGATTCCTAACTTTTCGTCATGGTAGCGAATCGTGGATGGAAGGCGACAATAGGAAATTCGAACTCAATCCTCTCACCCCGCCAATTTTGAGCTCGTCCGTTCTGGGTTCATGGGGATCTGCCATTTTTCATATTTGGATGTATGTAGCTTACCTTGAAATTCCAGAAGTATCGTCCCAATAAATTATATCCGAATAGCCCCACGAGATAACCGGTATGTGCGATCGAAGATATAGATGGTCAAAAGCGACGTGGTAATGGAAGAACTCGATTCGAAAAGTTTTGAAGACAACGTTTGCGCCTGCGAAAATTCGAGAGTGGAAGGAAGGATTGAATTATTGCTGGAGAAATCTCGGGAATAAATTCAAAACTAGCAGAATAAGGTATCAGTCAATTGTTCAACATTTGAAATTTACGATGAATGAGTGGGTTGATGAAGGGGTGATGACATCTCTTGAGCGTGAGAGAGAGAGCTTCGTTGGAATATTTTCGCAAGTTTGCAAGCACCAAATTGTAGTACCAAGGCTAATTGCCAAGGTTCAAACATTTGCGCCAGGCTCGACAAGAGCAAAGCTACATCCGACAATGCCGCCACCAGAAATCATATGCGACAATGATGTTGTCAATTGCAACAAAGAACTGACAAGGCCGGGCACAACGAAGGTTGAAGTTGTGGTAGGTGCAATGAGGGGTCGGGTTGGAGGGGGGTGAAGCTGTTCTTGCGCGACCAGTAAGGGCGCAAGGACAGAAAAATGATCTACTTACATGTTTTAATCGACTGGGTTAAGAACTGCTTTTTGAAAAAACTCGAATTCCGAAGGGAAAGCAGTAAATCAGAGACGAGGACCTAGTGATCGAGAGGGAAAACAATTGACGCAATTAAGCAGCGCAGTTAATCCAATAAAGTCGACAAAGGACGAAGGAATCGAGAAGGGATTGGAGGGTTGTAATGTGGATGAGGGGAGGTAATGTTTGTGAGTGGGTGGGTTGGTGGGTGAAAGAAGGGAAAGAATTATGGTGGGAGGGAAAAAGGAAATTTAGTCAAGTATGAGTAAGGACGTGTGAAGTGAGATAAGTGAGAAATTGAAAGAAGGAGGGGACGAGGGGACGTGATCGTGATTGTGATTGTGATCGTGATCGTGATCAGGTAAGGAATGAACGGGGTGTTCTCTTTTGGCGCATGAGCATTGAGTAGGTCCGGCCAGTGTTAGGAAAGAAAGAGAGGACTAAGTCGGCGTTAGAGAAAGGTAGGCAGGCACTTTTCTTGTTTAGTGTGAATTTTTTGTGGTTTTGGGTATTCTACTGTCTGGGTATGGTTTGGTGTCCTTTTCACCAGGAGATAGATATCAATGCTTTAACGAGAGTGACTTGAAAGAATCTGAGCCAAGAGAGAATAGGAATAATCAAGCACCCAGGCAGAGAGATGGACTAGGAACTGGGTACCAGGTTGAGTGGGAAGAAGAGGAAAGAGACTGGATCTGCATTTGGATTTGGGTGATCGTTCTCGTTTACGCAGGCTAGATAAATTAATACTGTAGGTAATATGAGGGTGTAGTGTACAGTATCTAGTATGTACGGAGTATCTCGAGAATTCCACCGACTTCTTTTCCCTTTCCCTTCTTTTTCTTCTTCTCATTCCTGCGGTATTGTTTTGCCTTACTTCCCTGCCCTTCTCTCCCTCCTTCTCTCCCTCCTTCTCGCCCTTTTTCGTCATAGAGCACACATACATCTACACGACCAAATACAGCTTAAATTGAATGAGTCTAGGTTTCCATGTAGGATGGATGGATCATTAGTGTGGATAAGATGCATCTGCAGGCTAATGAAAACGAGTGAGCTTCAAGCGAAAGTACTCCGTCGTACATGCTGCGGTTTGGACAAAGGTAGGCTCATTTCATTCAGGGTATGTGCTGCGCCTATGTGTGCAAGTTACAGGGTATCGATTAAGCTACAACCAGGTATGTGAATGAAAATCGGGATGGATGGATCAATGGATGGATGGATGCAGACTGATGGTGTTTCCTCATCTCGTTCATCCGATCTTGTAACTTATAACTTGGAAATCCCTATGAAAGATGTCGAAAGTTTACGCTACGCTCGCTCTACCTCCTAAAATTTAGTGTGTGTAGGTGTGTGCACTGAATCATATCATAGCTCTATCAAAGGATCTTCTCAACGGCCTGGATCTATGAGCATTTAGGAAGTCCCGGTCAAGTTTAGTGCATCATGTCATGGCGGACCAAAATCATTCCTTCGAGTCACATAATACCTCAAATCTTAGAGATCATGAATGCCCGCTAAATTTGCTGGTGAGATGAGCGGGGTTGCCTCCGCTATTCTAGGCTCTAATCAATACTTAGGTAATCTAAGAATCTAAGTTACTCTGGGAGTCTGAAGGGGCGAAGCAGGTCCTGCCGGTCCCGTTAAGAGTATGTATGATGCTGATACATATGCTCAGGCTCAGGCTCAGATACGAGGGTTTACCGTCATGGAAATCAGAGGAAAGGTAGAGCGCATATTCCTTTTGGGGACTTTCCATCATGGAAGACGATATATGGATATTACAATTAGAATGACTAGGTACAACAAGGGCTCGAGCTTTCTGGACTTTTGTGTGTGTTGCTGTGCATGAGTAGCGAAATTCTCATAGTGAACAAGTATTTAATACTACTGGCTTACTAGCGCTCGCTTTGCCCTAGGATATATTATGAGATCCTCCGGTTGAGAGCAAACAAGACAAATATATGGGCCATGATATTGAGCAGGCATTTCAGTACGTCAAGATTCTAAATGTAGAAATTTGAAAATATACAAATCGGAATATCAGTCGAGCTCAAAGGCCTTGATCTGCTTTCCCAATGCCCATAAATCTATCCTCTACCTTTTCCTAATCTTCAGAATTTTGCTTGAACATGGGGGTTGAAATTGATACTCTGTAAAGAGGGCTGAAGAGAAAAAACTGCATTTGTGTGACGCAATTATTCAACTCAGTCCCAATATTTGTATCCATAAAACATTTGGTTGAGTCCAATCAATGAACGATTCAGGTTCCAGAGGTATATTCGAGTATCGATGTCGAAAATAGTCATCATCATTGGTTAATCGCAACTCCCCTTCCAATTCATGAGGAACCAATAGCATCACGGGTAGGAAAGGGATTACGGTTAAGAGTTCGGATACACCCAAAAAGTGTTGGCTGATAACTTGATGTCGACGTAGAGGAGATATCAACAATAAAGTATGTACCGGTAGGTACCTACTCTTCTCTCCTTTAGAGCCAAGTCAGATAGATACAAAAGGTCCAAAAATCATCTGCAGCTCCCTCGTTCAAGTAACTACCTGGGGTAAGGTTAATCGTTTTCAGCCCAATTTGACTAGGTATAGTTTCTTGTTCCTTACATGACTTCTCGGGCTCTAATGTACATCGACGGAAGAAGATGTCATTTCTATCATTTTCCTATTTCTCATAAAGTAAAAAGCAATCTTCATTTAATTTCGCAATGACAACCATGAACAGATGTTGTGTACTCTTCTTTTGGAGTGGAATTTGGACATGGGCGGATCCTATTATTCGACGAGGGAATTCATTTACTTCGCATTGAGACATTGATTAATCTATACTATTCCCGAATTAAGGCAAAGTTAGAGCCACTCAGTGATCAAGTATGTGATAAAAACACCTAGTGGTTGCCGATGCCAATACGGTAATGCCCCTTCATCCGATAATGACCATTCTCTCTCTCTCAAGTCGCTTCTTACCGATGAGTTGAACTCTTCTTCGGTATTCAGCTAACCAGCTATTCCTTTCCTCTTCGAAAAAGACCGCCTACCTAGTAATATGAATCAGTTATCACATCGATAAGTACAGCTGCATATTCATGTGCAAGTATTTATGTTTGACCTTACCCACAAAGCCATATCCTGCATAAAATCCCAGTGCCGGCCCAAGTTCCTTACTTCTCTCTTCCCAATCCCTTCTTCCTCCTCATTCGGCATTTAGAATTTAGAAAAATCCTTCTGGACCCGTACTTGTGACAATCTGAAAAATTCTATGATCTAATGACTAATAATTGCAATAAGCTTTGCCGGTTCCTTTTGGCCTAATTCCACTTCAAGGAATAATAAATGTTACCAAGATTTTAAAGATTTAGTACCCCAAATACTATATACTCGATGTGACGCTGCTGCACGTAATATTCTTTCATTATCATTGGCTACTCTAAATCTTTAAAAAAAAAAGGGAGGCAAGACATTGCACAGGTCAAGTAGAGATCAACATCATACTTACAACAGCGCAATTGTTGTGGAATATCCGATTAACCTCAATCCGGAGCACTTTCTCTCCCCAAATGCAATGTTCTTGTTACATTGCAGCTTTGAAATATCTGCTACTACATGCTACCACATACATTACCTGGGCACTGCGTATCTCTCCCATCTCAACTTTACTAGGTATTTATCAATCCTCCGAGCAAAATCCAGCAACGAAAGTGTCGCATCCTCGCATACTGACAGCTCATTGAGAGTCATACCAATTATTCTATATTTTAGAGGTAACCATACCTGTACCTCAAATGAGCCATGCCCCAGTTCTTTTCCATCCCAGGATATACCAAAATACTAAAGTACACATGGCAACACGACACCGCCTCCTTTCTTCCCACCCGCCCAATATTACGATCTTCTATTTGGGGTGATGTACTCTGCATATACATGAATTGGTACTGTACCAAACATGTCGGAGGATCCACCTTGCATAGAGAGCGTACGACTGAAAGAGAACATCCCTTGCTTCAGCCCTCATACAAGGTATAGGTTTTTTGGTCAAGATCACAATTCGAGCAAACAAACAATCATCCAGTTGAGATACATCAATTCGGATAAACGGACAGGGGTGCCTTCTTTCCAGCATAGCATGACCATATGTTACACAAAGATAACGGTATGAATGGTTACTTGCATATGGTATCATGGTTGATGGAACGGAGCAGTCTCAATATTGAATTCAACAGTTATCTATATACATTTTTGGACTGATAGTAGCCGGAGATAGAACAGTCGCTTTGGTCCACAACATACTTCAGTGTGAATCCGACCACTATTGTTCTATCGAGCTGTAATCAAGCATTCCATTGTACCTCATTGGGCTGTAAAGATTCCAAACAACTAGGGAGTACCTTTTCCTTCCACCCCTCTGTATTCACATGAGATTTCATAACAAATCTTTCCTCGCGCTCCATGAGTATCGAGCAACCACAAAGTCAATTTGTCGATTTGGAGGACGTGTTCCTTTCAAGAACTCAAATAGCTTCACATAATATCGGAAAATAAAACGGGAGTTACGATGCCAGTTCGTTTGCTTCCCGCTTTCCATGGTTACTCGCGTTGGATCATCTATGTTCTCCTTCACATGACAATCTTCACTTGATAAACCAAAGATTTCTGTTGCCGCTAATCACCGGCTATCAATTGGGGTATCTTGTGATGCCGATGCAATGTTACCGATTTGCCGCCTTCAATCTCTTCTCGCTGGTCTCGGGGTCTCCTCTCAAGTTTCTCCTGTTGTATGGTGTGGTTTCTTCACACGTATTTATGGCATCAAACACTTACAACACATCCTCAACTATCTCCCTCGGCTATGTGGCAAGAGTACAGAATGCTTTTAACTCAGAGGATTCACCAAGTGAGTAGCAAAATCCTCTATAGTTAGTAGTCGATTAGCTTATCCATCAAATCTGCTAGCTTTGCTACATACAAAATTCTCTACCACCAATTAAATCCCTTATTTCTGCTCTGCATCTCTAAGATGTTCTGGCTAGACTCAGATATTACATGCGTCTCTGGAATTTCCTTCTAGCCATCTCACCAGTTTCGACACCACTTTCTTCATTTTGCCCAATCCATACTCTCGATCTCTTACATTCCCCTCTTATTATCCACAAACCATTACATTACATAATACCTCAGCTATCCAGGTAGCCTCGATACGTATTGGCTATGTTGATATAGTTATACTCCATCAAAGGGTCTACAAGGTCACTAAACCAAGGTTAGATATAACAAGATTCTCAACTGAACCATAGTGTCCAATAGTCTAGACTAGAATCCATTTAAGTTCATCAAGGTAGGAGTTTTTGAAAGTATTTCACTTATTTCGACGAGGTTATTATTTATATAAATTAAACATGCAAAATAATTACATTGTTTATGTCAGAATATCGATGAGATTAGGTGTACGTACAACTGTACGTACACTAGTACTTGTATATACTACTGTACGTATAGTTACTAATATACGTACACTAGTACCTGTATGTACTACTGTACGTATATTACCAATATACGTACTATTGTACATACACCAGTATTTGCATGTACGATCATCTATACACTGTTACTTGTATTTATGTATACTACCTCTATAAGTAGATATTCCCTCTTGTATGAAGAGGGAATCAAGAAGAAGAATAACAATATACCATTTACCCTTATATTATTGATTTAGTGTGCACACCTTTGAAGTCAACCCTTCACTGATCAGTGATTGATTTACTTCAATTACAGAACGGCAAGGTCGGATTCTAAGAAGAGATAATATTCGAGGCAAGTATTACCTTGAAGATTATGCTAAGAAGTAAGCTTTGAGTACATTGCTTTCTTCAAAGATTGAATCTTCCTATTTTGAGTACATTATACGAAACGATTCCCTTTGCGTCCATCACGCCCTCGTACACGCTATACAACAGTCACAAATACAATACTCTACGAAATAGTATACCAAAAATCACCATGTTTCCAATACCAGAAGGACTCCCATATACGATCGATAAAGAAGATTGGGGAAAACAAATTGATATTAGCAATCCAGAAAAGATAACCCAATCCCAAATCAATGCGTATATCACAATGTGGATTGTGGATGCACAATACAGACGATATACTAATGACTTTCTTTGGGATGAATATCAAGAAGCTTTCCAAGAATGGAATGAAGCTCTTCTTTCCAAAGGAGACCGCAAAGCATTGAAGCTCGTACGATCATACCTATTACTACATGGATTCCCAGTACAAGCAACAAGAGGAAGCATTAGTTTCGCAAAAGTTTTGTCCGAACTTATAGGCAAACAAACACCAGATCCAATTACGAATGATATTGGAACCGAAATGACTATTAAAACGAATGTATTCCAATCCATTTTCGATCCTTGAGCCAAAACCTATCGTCAGCAACCCTATCAATAAGGAGCCAAAATCCATACAAACAGTACAAACATTCCCAGAACAACAAGAATTCGAAATGTATAGCACTCCTGATTCAAATGCATCAATCCCTCGTACTTCCTTCATACGAAACAGACTTCCAGATCTCGCCGAGCTTTACAATCAATCAAACCTCAAATATGGAGGAGGAGAATATGATTTCTTAAGTCAAAAGCTTCAGATATTCTATGACTTTACGTACAAAGCCGGTATTGCGCAATCCGAATATGCAAATGCATTCTCAATCATGTTGAAGGACAAAGCTATGGACTACTACTATACCTCTATCTCATCCAGAAAACTATCATTCTCAGAAATGATACTTGCAGTACGAACCCATTTCGAAACGGATGAAGGACTCAGTGCCGATTTACGAAATGCAGTAAGCCAAGCAGTACGAACCAGGAACCAAAGCATTCATTACACAGACGAAAATCCAGAGATCTATTGGATTGATCGTAAATATTCAGGACGAGGTTCTTATCAAGGAAGAGGACGAATGAGAGATACAAAAGGTTGATATAATAACTTCCGTATAAAAGGTTCTTCAAGATTTTCAAAAAAAGGTCGATATAAACAAGAAAATCAGTCTTCAAATCACAAATGCTTTATATGCAATAAGCCAGGATGCTGGTCTACCAATCATACTTCAGAAGAAAAATTCGTTTTCAACAAACAACCAAAAATAAATACATTCCTTACTCCCTTCTTTCTTTTCAAAATATATTCCTTAAAAACGCCACAAAAACAAGAAAAACTCCAAACCGTACGAACCAAAACTACTCTACAATTACAGGATTTTCGGCCGAACCCGCCAACAAGAGATTCCCACCAGGCAAAGCGGAGGACGAACGAGAAGAAGGGCTCTCATCAGGAGAAGCACTAGGAGGAGGAGGCTAGAATTTAAATTGGACGAATCGATTTAGCAGGTTTCTTCATTATTGATAGCAGAGAGTCTGAGAAGGCATATTCGGAGGTTGAGAAGTGGATGAAAGACTTGCTGGATTCAAAGGCAACAAATTGTTACGCCGCTACAATTCCTATTCCTATAGAGAGGAATAAGAGGCTATAGAAAGCTATACAGGTTTCTACTAAGGATCAAACAGAGACTTGGAATGGAAGGAATAAAGATCGTATTGTATGGTAACTATAGTATTAGACTAATGATTGTTCTTGAGCACAAAGCTTTATATAAAAGAATACCATTCTGAATATATAGATCTTTGTATGAATGCTTTTACGAGGTCTAGGCCTTTTGAAGATCTTCGGTTTTCCACTATATTCTCTTTATAACTTGTTTTCTGATGGTGTGTGCGTATGTGATCTTCAGAGGGCCTCGATCGCATACTAATTTAGTAAAATCTGATCGCATATGCACAGGGTCTAAGCGCACTTGTTACCTTAGTAACATTATCTCCTTTTTAGGTAAGTATCGTCTCGATTGCTTCAATAGCTTCTGAGGATTCCTTTTGTAGTTGTTTTATGAATAAATGACTGAAATAGCTTTAAACTTGAGGCTAAGCTCGTTGTTCCCAAAGGAGGGAATCCTTTTTTTTTTTGAAAAGGCTAAAAGAATGTGGTTGTACAAAAGAGAAAAGGAGAAGGACTTCGAATGCGCTTTATTTCTTGAGGGTATCATACCCTTTACGCTTCCGTTTCTCTCGATTCTTCGACATTGGATAAATAGGCCCGAATGGAGGCGTTTGCCCTTCCATTAGCACTAATTCGTGATCCCATGGCTTATGTTCTGGTAAAGCCTCAGGGTCTTTTCGTTCTTCGAAAAGCTTTGCATATTTCTGGTATTCCACTGGTATATCCCTCACTGAGGGATCCTGGGCAGGGTATCCCACGTCGATAGGGTTGTTTGCCTTCAATTCCCTAAAGCGTACGGTTGGTCTAGCAGACCCTTGCATATCTCGATGCTTGTATTCGCATTGGTCGAGTGTCATGGTTCCTCGATTCCAATTAATATTAGGATTGTGTTGTATCAATCAAGGCATTCCCAATATAATCTGATGATTTCCTAAAGGAATCACGTCGAGTTGTAAAAACTCGTTGTGTTCTCCTATCTGCATTCTAATTGGCTTGGTCTCCATTCGTACTATTCCATTATTAGACCCAATTAGCTGTCCATCTACTAATTGCAATACATATGGATGGTTTTTCGTTTGGAACTGTATGCCGGCTTTTTGCGCAGCTCGCTGTGCAATGAAATTTCCAGTAGCTCCAGAGTCTATCATAGCTCTGAGCCGGTGCCCATTAAGCATAACATCCTGGCTGACTTGCCTGTTATGTCTAGTAGCATTTAATTGCTGATATTGACCCATTTGGTCAATTTGGTCGATTAGCTTAGTCGATTTGGTCGAATTCCGAATTAATTGACCAAAAGGAGTTTTTTCATTCTGAAATTCCGCGTACTCCTTCGTTTCCTCATCTTGAGTGGTTTCTGAGTTCCTTAATGCCTTGTTCCTGTTCGTATCCTCCTTATTGGGTAGTAGAAGGTCATCGTCGCTGGTAGCCTGAATAGTCTTCGAATCACATGACGAATTCTGGTTCGGCTCGAGGATGCACAATTGAGGTGCAAAGGTAGCATTAAGCTGTTTCTTGCCCTTCCAGGACTTCCTGAAATTGCCTGATTTCCTTTGGTGATGGAACGCAGCCCTATGACCTGCTTCCCTGTATTCATAGCATAGGTTTTCGTTCCTATGGCTATTCATCTCTTCCTTCGATGGCTTTCCTTTAATGGTAGCGTCCAGCTCTATTGGGTCCTTATAGCTTTCATTTCGAGCTTGGCGACGTCTTCCTTCATTTCGCTTATAATTCTGGTTTGAATTATTCTGGAACTTCTTATCTCGCTGATATTCGTAAAGGCGATTATCGATTTTGATAGCGAGTTCTATCATTTCGTTGATATCCCTAGGCTCGATTCCTCTTGCAAGTTCCAATTTCACATGGTCCTTAAGGCCATAATGGAAATGGCTTAATAGGGCTTGTTGCCCCCATCCTGTTTGATTAGCATTCCGTCTGAATTCCGTAGTATAGTTGATTGCAGATCCTGTTTACTTTAGAACGAATAGGTTTCGTTCAGCAGTTTTGATTATGTCGATATCTTTGAATACTCTTTCGATTTCTCTTCTGAATTCTGCGAAACTTTCGAAGATAGTTCGCGTAATACCTATGTGTTGCTCTCTTGGGTTAATGAAGTAGTCCTGGAGGTATGGTTGAATCCATTTCGCAGCTTCTCCTTGAAGGTAAGAAGAGGAATATATGCTATAATTATCTGGTGACGAAATTTTGTCGGAATTAAATCTGAAATACATTTCCAATTGAAACAAGAAAGGTATAAATCCTTTCCTATTGTTATAGAACTTATTAGGGATTGCTATTCGTAGCGTTTCTGCAATTGGTATTGGATTTCGATCCGCATCTGGAAGTTCGATATTATCGACGATATTTCGAATATTGCTAGTAAAGGAATCTCGCGAAATCATAGCGAAATTCCTACCAAGTCGATGCTTGAGCCAGTAAAGGTGCTCAAAGTGTTATACCGCTACAATTCCTATTCCTATAAAGAGGAATAAGAGGTTATAGAAAGCTATACAGGCTTCTACTAAGGATCAAGCAAGGGCTTGGAATGAAAGGAATAAAGATTATATTGTATAGTAAATATAGTACTAGACTAATGATTGTTCTTGAGCACGAAGCTTTACATAAGAGGGTTCTATCCTGAATATATAGATCTTCGTACGAATGCTTTTCGAGGTCTAGGCCTTTCGAAGATCTTCGGTTTTCCGCTATGTTCGCTTCATAACCTGTTTTCTGATGGTGTGTGCGTATGTGATCTTCAGAGGGCCTCGATCGCATACTAATTTAGTAAAATCTGATCGCATGTGTACAGATCTAAGCGCAACTTGTTACCTTCGTAACAGGCGCTTAGCAAAAAGCAATAACACAACTTCAATCAGCTTCGATAAGGTGTGCTAGGTGAAAGATGGATGACTCTCTATATTATAATAACACAATAATACCTTCTGATCGTGTTAAACTCATTGAAATAATGCTATCAATTGATTATAACTATTAGTATAATCAATGAATTGAAAATCAAGATGTCATTATACAAACAATTCAATATATTCTAAAAAATGTACCTCGAGATTTATCCTCATTTGATCTTTTCTATTATTTATTTCGGATTTATTATGAATTATGCAAACAATAACATTAAGAATGGATAATCTCTGCTACAATTATTATCATCAAGTAGTTGATAAATATAATGATACAACAAATCATTACAAACAAGATTAGAACTTCCTATGGATATGATTGAGCGACAGTTATCTACCAACAGATCGCCAACTCTACTGGTTTAACATCATCTCAAATCAAAACATTATATAGAAGTTTCAGATTTTATAATTTCTGACTTGGAATGTTTATCTTTTTTTAATCCAAAAAATTTACGAAAGTAAGTAAAGCGAATTATATATATCCTTTGATGATTTGAGTGCTAACCTAATCATAAATGAATGTCCTACAATAGCCTACAGAATCCTGATATATTAATAATATTTCATAGAATAGAAAAAAATACAATATACAAGCAGCAACAATCCTCGGACGAAATAGTATTTTCAATCTACTCGGAGATTTTGAAATACTTGGGATATTATTCAAACGAGGTTTAGAGACTTGGAATATATCAATCGAAATATAGTTCATAATTTGCAATTTGTAATGCTATATATAAAAAAAAATTAAGTAAACTATTGATTCATAAGTATATACTCTTTGGCTATAACATTGACTTGTGAATAATACTTCAATAATCAATCGACATCGCAAAGAAAATGATTTTCGGCCTTTAGTTGTTCTTCCTTCCTACCCCGATTATTGCATGATGAGAAAATGTGGCTTCTCTGATAATGGATATGGCTCAGATGGATGACTTCTTTAAATCATTTTATTTTAAAAAGAAAGAATATAAAGATGGTCTTTCTATATCCATCTAAAACCAAGGAAGAACCTCTCTGTATATATATCATAGCACCGATTGTCTAATTGACCATAATAATCTGCCCTTCATAATAATACTTGATAAACAGATCTATCTCTTTGATAATTGGTATCGCTACAATTACAGTTTTTGGGGGTATACCAAATAAATCTTCAAACATAACGAAGATCTAAGGAACCCAACTATTTACATCAACTCGAATAGGATCCGAAATTTGAGCAATAACTGAACTATTCCTATGATAAACCTGTACAATAATAAAAAGGTTAATAGATATATAATATACATTATAAAAGATAATATACAAAATATGTCACGGGAAACTCACACGTGACACATAAAGAGGGGCCTAACTGTTACGAGGTTTGCCGTCTAGATCACGTGGAAGTGCTCTAGGCTCTCGAAGTAGGTTTATAACTAGGCGTCAAGCAGGGACTTAAAGTAATGATAATAGGGTGATGCAATTCGTAACTAATAGTATGGTATACTAGATGATGGATCTTGAGCACGAAGCTCTATACAAAGGGAACCCCTCTTAGTTATATAGACCTTCATGCTAGCTGTAATCTTTTGGATCTATTGGATCTATTGGATCTAGAGTTTAATTATCTAGATCCCTTAGATCCTCTAGATCCATCATGTGACCCTAATATGGTGATTGGTCATCCTTACCATCCTTACCATCCTTACCACACGTGACCTTATGTTGCGATGGTTCGTAACATGAGAACGAAAACCCTGCGCAAGGGATTCTAGAGCTCCCTCAAAGATTCCGATATAAATATAAAGAATGGGTCGATTTATACAAAATATAAGTCTAATAAAATCTAATATTGCTTTGTTTTTGTTTACTTTAGATTTCTTTGTTTTATTCGTCTTTCCTCAATGTACAAAGTTATCGTCCGCACCCCTTTCAACCCTTGTTCAAGTTCCTAGAAGCGAATATGCTACGGGCTATGCGGGGCATAGACATAAGCTATAGGTCATCTTGCTGGCTGACCCTGCCCCATTGTTGGACGTACTTGTAGTTGCCACAACAGTTGTCACAGTGGTCAGGGGAGTAGCAACAAATCAAAAACGGTCCTGTACAGCTAACGTTGATCAGCTCTGTACATCATGTGCAGAGACGGCTGGCGCAGGTGATATTCGCGGCCTGGAGAATGATAACTGCATGATGGAATGATCAATAGGTGGTTTTCAATTTGAAGATGTGGTTCAATGTAATGACAATAGGGAAGAACTCTGGATCAACGACAACAACAGTGTTCACACCTTTAAAATGATTCGACGATAAGAAAGGGTCCTGTGTGTCATCGATGACGAATATGAAGTATAGAACATTGTGCTGAAAGAACATGCTTGTATATATGTAACAAAGGCCATTTCATCCACGTCTCCCGACAATATACCCAACGACAGACTGACACAGCGACTCTCGGAACAAGGTTAAGAAACGCAAAATAGAACCGGACAGGCATTTATAACAAGATAAATCTGCCTAGCTGACATTCTCTTTATGCTCTATACAAGAGGCGTATCAATATATATATTTTCCCTGTTTATATTCTAATTAGAGATCCTGGACCATTTTCCGCCATCCTATCATCATTCTAGATAGTAGTCTATTGGGAAGAGTATGCTGCACACTGCCTCAACAAAGATTAAGGAGATCATGGTATGAGCCCCTGATAATCGGCAATCCTTGAGAGAGAACGGGTATAAAAGGTGATTTGTATCCAGTTCTGAGATTGTTCATTCATCTTTCTTTTCAATCAAAGCATTTTCCATCTCAACTCATCAAGCTATCATTATGACTTCAACCCCTCCCACCGTTATGACTTTAATAGATCAACACTTAGAGCTCAAGAACGACAACAACAACGTAGCCGACTCTTGGCAATCTAACAACGAGCTCCTAAAGAACTTTGATTTTGATGAGTACTTTGTAGATGCAAATATGGATATGTTATTTGAGGGATTTTATCCTTATATCGAGTTCTTTGACGAAGAGAATGTTCAACCAGGGAAAGAAGAATCGCCAGACCTTGCTGAGCCTTCTACATCTAGCGTGCTTGATTCAATCATGAAAGTACCTTCGGACTTATCGGCGGAGACCTCTTCAAAACTCTCTGTTTTGATGTGCCTGGCAGCTACTGGAATTGTCGATAGTGAGGGTGTTTGTGAATCTAAGTCTTTCCCCAATCTTTTGGAGGCGCCGATCTCGGGGTTGTTGGATGGAACTGCTCACGAATCAGTGCTTGTTTTGAAGGACCCGGAAACATCAGAAGTGGTTGACGATGAGGCTATTGTATCCAAACCTTCCGAGGTAGAGATAGAGCAGTCGATTATATATGTGCAGCATCCATTAGATTCTATTATCATTGATTTAACTGAGTTGAGTGACGAGGAATTAGCTCCATTGGTGACTATTGGGAAGGTACAAAAGGATCAAAGTCTGTTATCTTTTAATAAGTCTTCGAATCTTTACTTAATCTTGCTAATCTAATATATAATAAAAAGTTCAACTATATTATCAAGTAAGAAGCGTAAGCATTCTGAAACATCTAATTCAATTTCTAGTAAGTCCTTTTTAGTTGCTTATTGTAATTTCTTACTTATCTATAACAGCATCTGAAAGCCAAGATAATGTATCACCGACTAGTCGACGTACAAGGCAAAAAACATCATTCTGCAAAAACCTCAGCGATGAGAATGTATTCTTGAGTTCTTCGATAGAAGATATTGAAGAGTTGTTTAAAGAGAATAGACAAGAAATGGAATTGGTGGAAAAGAAGAGGGAACGATTGATTACATTGTATGATATTCTACTTATTGAAAGAACTTAAGGAACTTATTTTTTATTCTAATTTCCACCTCTGGAATGCTTCAAAATGGGCTTCTTCTTTGAAGTGACAGCATCATTCCTATCACTTTTCCATCTGATTCTTTCATTCCTTGCTTCAAAATGATCGTAGAATTGTTCCCTTTGTGTCATTACAGTTATTAAATCTATAGATTATCCCTATAGATTAGTGTAGAGCTATAAACATCCCAAATTATCATCAATCATCATGACTTCCAACCAAATTACTACTTGTACCACCCCCTCTCCTCCAATAGCATCATTTCTGTACATCATAGAACTAATAGCAGAGGCTGAAGAGTACCTAAATCAGTACCATCTGCTAGTACTCCTGCTCTCAGTCAAAATATGAATGAAGCAGAGCTTTTAGCCCTCAATCTTTCGAATAATAGAGAGTTGAATAGTGCTACCGAACGGTCACTTGTACACAAATTAGCCTCTCAGCCAGCTAATACCATTGCGGCTTACAGCCGTACCAAAAAAAATATGGAGAGTATCTTTTCCCTAGTCATGTTGTAGATCATCATAATAATATATATGATGGCGAGAAAGTCGGCAATACAGCCAGAAAGACGATGTAACGTCGGAGCATTCTCGCCGTGAGTCAGCTTGACCCGCATAACCCCACATTCCACACCTCACAATAGTTGTGTTGTCACACAAATTTCTCGAGATAATCTATGATCAAGGGCAACTTCAAGATATCAGTGCTATATTGATTCCTGCTGTGTACTTTATCATTATCTACTGGTCTCTCAACTTTGCATACTCCAAATCCTAAAATGCGCTTGCTAAAGTGCGATAATGCTGATGGATATCGGCTCACCAAAGCACTATTAGATAACAACATTCCTCCTTATGCCATTCTCTCACATACATGGGGGAGTGACGAACAGGAAGTCAATTTCGAAGATATAAACTCAGGTAATGGCAAAGAAAAAACCGGTTATGAGAAGCTCCAGTTTTGCGGAAAACAGGCTGCCTGTGACAACATCGATTATTTCTGGGTGGATACTTGTTGTATTAAAAAGACGAGCGACTCTGAGTTGACCGAATCTCTGAACTCTATGTTCCGTTGGTATGGGAAGGCTAGAAAATGCTATGTCTATTTATCAGATGTAGAGGTCGTTCAAAATAGTGTAGAGCAACCACAAAGCGTGTGGGAAGGGCGTTTTCGGGCCAGCCGATGGTTTACAAGAGGATGGACGCTCCAAGAACTCCTGGCTCCAATATCAATCGAGTTCTTTTCACGGGATTGTTGTAAGCTTGGTGATAGGGAATCTCTGAAGTTGATTATACATGAGATCACGGGAATTGCTATTGAAGCGCTCCAAGGAGTTCCTTTATCGAAGTTTAGTGTTGATGATAGAATGAAATGGGCGGAAAACCGAATTTCGATGAGAGAAGAAGATGCAGCATATAGCTTGCTTGGTATCTTTGAAGTATCTATGTCAGTTATCTATGGCGAGGGAAGGGATAATGCATTTAGGAGGCTCAACGGTGTGATCGAGCCCTCTCTAGATAAGCGCTGCCTAATTGATCTGTTCATCACCGATCCACGAAAGGACAAACAACGTATCGAGGAACTTAAAGGAGGACTGCTCTTTAAGGTATACAGATGGGTCTTCCAAAACACGGAATACCAACAATGGTACAACGACCAAAGCAACCGCTTGCTATGGGTGAGAGGAGATCCTGGGAAGGGCAAGACTATGTTGTTATGTGGTATCATAGACGAAATACGGACATCAAATAATTACGCCTTAGCCTATTTCTTCTGCCAAAGCAATGTCGATACCATTAATAGTGCTATCTCCGTCTTACGTGGCCTTATTTATATGCTCTTAGATGAACAGCCTTCCCTCATTCGGCATTTACAAAAGGAATATGAGGTGCCAGGGAAGCAGTTATTTGAAGGTATCAATGCATGGGTGGCGCTCTCTAATATTCTAAAGAACATCTTGCATGACAAGAGTTTGAAGCCAATAATTTTGATTATTGATGCACTTGACGAATGCGAAAAGGATATGGTCAAATTACTTCGTCTGATTGTTTCGAGCCTAGCTGAGTTTCCTCGCATCAAGTGGCTTGTCTCTAGTCGTAACTGGCTTGGAATTGAAGAGGTACTAGGGCCGATTGAGGAGAGAACATCGCTCAGTCTCGAGTTAAATAGCCACACAATATCTATTGCTGTCGATTGGTATATAAGAGATAGAGTGGAAAAGCTCGCGAGGACAAAGAAAAATATTAAAAGAAGTAGAAAGACGGTTGAATCGTATCTCCTAGAGAATGCGAACGGGACCTTCCTTTGGGTGGCTTTGGTCTGCCAAAATCTTGAAGAACTCCGATTCTTCACGACTTCAATATTACAAGATTATTATCCTCGAGAGTTGGATCCCTTATACGAACGTATGCTACAGCAAATTCTAAATATAAAAGAGTATGGAGTAACTGAGCTCTGCCTTCAGCTTATGGCTATTGTAGTAGTAGCCTTTCGACCTATTACGCTCTGCGAGTTGCCACGTCTGATCGGATCGGAGATTGATTTGGAAGAAATCATTCAACTTTGTGGCTCCTTTCTGGTCGTTCGTAATCAGAGTATCTTCTTCGTTCATAAGTCGGCAAAGGATTTCCTATCAGAAAATGCTGTTGAGACAATATTTCCAAATGGGATCGGCAAGGTAAATGAGAAGATATTTCTAAATTCGATAACAGAAATGAGCAATATATTGAAAGAGAACATATACGACTTGCGTCATCCAGGCTTCCCTATTAACAAAGTCAAGCAACCCGATCCTGACCCACTAGCGTATATACGATATTCATGTACCTACTGGATCAATCATTTTATAGATGGAAATCCCTCAAAAACAGAAAACCATATTCGAAATAATAGCAAAGTCTATAATTTTCTAATAGAGCATTTGCTGCATTGGTTGGAGGTCATGAGCTTGATGGAAAACATTTCTGGGTATATTGTTGCAATAAGTTCTTTAGAAAATTATATCTCGGTAAGTCAAAACAGCTTCAAATAGCTTCAAATAGCTTCAAATAACTTCAAATAACTTCAACTGATAAATGTGAAGGTTGAGAAAGCTCCTGAACTTTCCGCTTATATTCATGATGCCAAGCGCTTCGTCCTTTATAACCGAGTAGGAATTGAACAAGCTCCTCTTCAAATCTATTGCTCAGCCCTTTCCTTTGCTCCAGAGAATAGTATTATTCGAAAAACATTTCAAAAATGTATCCCGAGTTGGATTTATAAAATATCAAGAGTACGATCAAATTGGAGTGCCGCCCTCCAAACGCTCGAGGGTCATTCGAATTGGGTTTGGTCAGTTGCCTTCTCACCAGATGGCACAAAGGTAGCTTCAGGCTCAGGCGATCAGACGATCCGGCTCTGGGACACAGCCACGGGCGAATCGCTTCAAACGCTTGAGGGTCATTCGAATTGGGTTAGGTCAGTTGCCTTCTCACCAGATGGCACAAAGGTAGCTTCAGGCTCACGCGATCAGACGATCCGGCTCTGGGACACGGCCACGGGCGAATCGCTTCAAACGCTTGAGGGTCATTCGATTGGGGTTTGGTCAGTTGCCTTCTCACCAGATGGCACAAAGGTAGCTTCAGGCTCAGGCGATCAGACGATCCGGCTCTGGGACACGGCCACGGGCGAATCGCTTCAAACTCTCGAGAATCATTTGTTTTTAGAGGCATCCTCAGCCTTTGAACGGTACTTTGTGTCAAACCATTGGATAGCTGAAAGATCAAATAAAGAAGTGCGAAATATTTTTTGGCTACCTCCAGACTATCGGCCAACTAGTACATATTTTTGTAACGGAGTTATAGTTATGGCATTTCCCACCGGTGGCATTTTCTTTCTGAAATTTGAGTGAAAGTTTCATATTATCTAAATAAAAATCAGTTTCAATATATCCATTACTAACTAACTTATTTATATCTTGAATATAATATCCCTTTTTTTTTCTCTCTCTTTAACAGAGAGGTTGGGGGAAGTCCATGATTATATAGACTTTCTATTTGCCACCTTCATTCCAATATGTTCTAGTGTAGTGATGTGGTAGTTTTATTGGTACAAAGAAATATAAAGAATTATTTTATTTGATATAGCTTCGAGCTAATCATTATTAGAATTAAAGGTCTGAAAGCATAAAGAGAAAGATGTAAATTCGATTCTATTCCCAGCTTTGTATCATATACTGTATATATATATATTGGAGTTTATCTCTGATTATGGTAGAATGCTATAATTTTAGAATATTATTATTTTAATCATTTTATTAAAAGTCAATATTAGTTTCATAATGATTAATCATATTGATGTTACGATCATGGATCTTACAATAACCGATCGTGTGCTTACAAGATACGATTCAATCCAATTAGTATGGGATTCAGGCCATGTGGGGATCAGAAGAGCACAGGCCCTGTTAGTATATGATTCCCACCAAGCTTATGAATTCCATTATGGTGGGATTTATTCCCATCTCGATAGAACGATATAAAGCGATGGGATAAGGAATACGAAGATCTACATAGCTAGGAAGGATTCCCTTTGTATAGAGCTTCGTGCTCAAGATCAATCATTTAGTATATTATACTATTAACTACGAATTATATCATATTGTTATCATTATTTTAAGTCCCTGCTTGACGCCTAATTATAAACCTACTTCGAGAGCCTAAAGCACTTTTATGTGATCTAGACGGCAAACCTCGTAACAATTGAATAAATTACTAGCCTTGTTCAAATATTTGCTTAACCTTTGTTTAATAATAGTAGTGAAAAATATATCGATTCTATTATTTAAAATCCAAAACTAATGAAAGATATGATGGAAACCCCTGCTTTCCTTCTACCCTTATTATATAAGAAACCTCAGGTACATTAATCACGTTCACATATGATACGATTACTCGGGATTAGTATACGATTTAGGTGGTCTAAGGATCAGATCCGAACAAGTACTATGTACCAATGGTTATCGATAAAGTAAGATCATTGGAGGGATAAATATGAGTTCTTTTTGCCTAGCCATTGCGGCTAGACCATTCATTTGTGTATATATAAAGTAGCTATCCCCATCTACAGGTGCTCTTCACCTGTAGATTCTAAGTTAAATACAATTGCTGGTCTATAAACACCCTTTTGATCACAAAAGAGGAGAGAGAAATCTATATATAATATACTTCGAATAGATCTTGAGTTTGATGAATACAATAAAAAGTTCCAGAAGATTGGTGTATGAATTTCCAATATAATTACTAATAATACTATTCTCTGGAGCAAAGAAAAGGGCTGAGCAATATATTTGAAGAGGCGCCTGTTCAATACCTACTCGGTTGTGTAGCAAGAATCGTTTAGCATCATGTATAAAGGTATAAAGTTCAGAACCTTTAATTTTCTTTATTATATATTAGCTGAATTCCCAAAAGAAAAAAAAAATAGTGAGGATTAACATACGGAAACATATGATTCTAAAAAGCCTATTGCAATGATACCCTCTGAAATTTTCTTTATCAAGCTCATAACCTCCAGCCAATGCAGCAAATGCTTTTTTAGGAATATATAAATATAGTCATTATCTTGAATATATTCTTTCTTTTGTTCAGGATCTCCATTTTTTAAATGATCAACCCAGTAGATACAGGAATACTGTACACATACCAATGGGTCGGGATCAGGCTGCTTGACTTTATCAATAGGGAAACCGGGATGGCACAAGTCGTATATATTGTGTTTTAGAGTGTTACTCATAATTGTTACCGAATTTTGAAATATCTTATCATGGACTTTGCTAATTCCATCGGGAGATATCCTTCCAGCAGCCTTTTTAGAAAGGAAATCTTTCGCTGATTGATGAATAAAGAATACACTCCTGTTACGAGAAACCAAAAAGGAACCACAAAGTTGTATTATTTCCTCTAGCGGAATCTCATTATTCATCTCCATCAGGGAAATTAGTTCGTCAAACGTAAGAGGCCGATATGCTATTACTACAATAGCCAGGATCTGAAGGCATATCTGAGCCGCCTCGATATCTTCCATATCTACTATCTGTTCCATCATACGATTATATAAAGGATCAAGTTCGGAAGGGTAATCTTGTAGCTTTGAATTCGTGAATAATCGAGCTTTTTCAAGATTTTGACAAACTAAAGCCACCCAAAGAAAAGTTCCATTTGCATGTTCTAGGAAATAATGTTCGATAGTATCCTTTGTCTTCGTTGTGTATTTTTTTGTTCTCGCAAGATATTTCACCTTCTCTCGGATATACCACCTGACAGCAGCAGATACTGATTCCGCATTCAATTCGAGGCTGAGCCGGGTTCCCTGCTCGGCATGTTGTAATTGCTCTTCGATTTCGGACCAGTTCCGACTAGAGACAAGCCATTTAACACGAGAATCAATGGATAAGCCCGAAACAATTAGGCGGAGTAATTGTGGCAGGTCTTTTTGGCATTCGTCAAGTGCATCAATAATCAAGATCGTCGGCTTCAAATTCTTATCATGCAAGATATCCTCCAAAATTTGAGAGAGCGCTATTAAGGTGTTGACATCTTTAAACAATTGTTCTCCTGCCACCTTATATCTCTTTTGCAAATGCGAGAGAAGGGCAGGTTGCCTCTGTAGAAGCATATATATAAGGCCACGTAGAATAGCTACAGCACTATTAATGCGTGCATCAGTGCCTTGGTAAAAGAAATAGGCTAAGGCAGTCTCATCCGATCTCTGCAGCTCATTTATTACACCACAGAGCAACATGGTCTTGCCCTTACCAGGATCTCCTTTAATCCAAAGTAGGCGATTATCTCGGTTAAAGTGCCATTGTTGAAAATCACTATTATCGAAAATCCAATTATATACATTATCGAGTAGTCCTCCTTTAGTCTCTTCGATACGTCTCTTGTCCAATCGTGGATCGGTGGTTCGTAGGTCGATTAGGCAGCGGTTTTTCAAGGTGTGAGTATTGATATTAATAGACCCTCCTTCAGAATTAAGGCTTGATGCAATGAATTATGATCCGCCTGCGTTTGTAAAATTGCCTTGTCGATTAATTCTCTGTCGTTTAGACTGTGTTTCAGGTAGATATCGGGATTTATCATCTTGATACTGCGAGTTGAAAGTTGTATCATGATTTGTGTAATATCGTTTATGAAGGTTTGTATTCTGGTTATATAAGATATTAGCCTACATATATCATTTAGGGAGTAGACCTTATCTCGATATCACGAATAGGGAGTGTATTACTGTAGATATCCGTCGAAGGTGCAATATAGTTATTCCTCAAAGCCAAAGATAGTAAGGATCTCTGCTTTGTAACAAATCGGAAGAGTTCCTCTGCTTCATTCTGCTTGAAATCCAATGGAAGGACCCTAACATCTATGGTAGAAGCTGTATCCTCGAATTTCGTAGTTAATTCCTGGAGTGCTGTCTTTAAGAGGTTTAATGGGCCATCGGAGCCTTCAAGTCTTTGAGAAATTGTTGACCAATCTTCATTATTGATTGAATTGTTTTGTATATTAGCTTGTAAAGTAGAAAGGATTTCATATATAGAGTTGATCTCGTTGATGATATTGTTGTAATCTGTGATTGGGTCTTTGATATTACTTAGATATTGATGGATTGTGCTACCAAGGTGGAGTAAAGCTTCGATTCTAGTAACGATTCTAGCGGTATCATTATCAAGTGGATCGGGCATTGTGATAAATATACTTGAAGTAATTGAACTCGAAAGCTTCCAAGTTACTCGAACTGTTTATTGTGTCTTCGGGTGTAATAGACACTTTTACTGTGTAGATTGTCATTGTTGTTTTTATGTTCAGGGCTGAATGTAGAGCGTCTAATTATAGGGGACGCTTTTGGAGACCTTGAGGCGGTTTGTCATGTGAAAGAGATTCAAAGTTACTAATCAATGGGGTGTGGATCGAGTGGGGGACCAACAGGGCTTGGAGGCATACGATGTTAGGCCTAATATGGCAAGTACGATAATGAGTAGGTCTATATGTTACGATTCACTATTAGGATTGATGGTGTTACGATGGTAGCAAACTGAATAATTAGGAGAGCTTAGGCCTTGTGCAAACACGATCAGATTTCATCGAATTAGTATGTGATCTTAGTCACCTGAAGATCGTATGCGCACGCACCATCAGAAATCACATGATAAGGAGCCCTGAGGAGCCAGAAATCTCCTGGGGGCTCCCTTTATCGATCATTATATAATCAGAGTAGTTTCATAGTTTAGGAGCTTCGTGCTCAACTTAGTTATCAATTAGTTTACGAACATTCTACTTGTCTAGTCAGACCGGATCGTTACACATAGCTCTGAGCTGGTGCCGATTGATCGTAACCATCTGATTGATCTGTCCGCTATGTCCTATAGCATTCAGTTACCGTCCTTAATCTATTTAGTCAGTTTAGTCGATCGTTTTTTTGTCTTCCTTGTATCTTGCACATCGTAGTGTTACGAGGGTTGCCGTCTAGATCACGTGGAAGTGCTCTAGGCTCTTGAGGTGGTTTATAACTAGGCGTCAAGCAGGAACTTAAGTAACGATGGTAATGATTGCAATTCGTAACTAATAGTATTATACTAGATGATTGATCTTGAGCACGAAGTACTATAGTAAGGGAATCCATCCT
The DNA here is from genome assembly GCA_025389085.1 of Sclerotinia subarctica. Classification (NCBI taxonomy): domain Eukaryota; kingdom Fungi; phylum Ascomycota; class Leotiomycetes; order Helotiales; family Sclerotiniaceae; genus Sclerotinia; species Sclerotinia subarctica. The sequence continues at coordinate 647,517 of QRFI01000004.1, read as the reverse complement.
GATTAAATAGACCTTCGTGTCCCGGAAGTCGATCGACTCTTGGGGAGCCGATCGATCTCAAAGTCCGTCGGCTTCGGATCAGGTGACACCTATCACATGATTATATTAGCTAATCGGTCACATGATGTAGGGTATGTTATACCGTCGTAACACTTCATATTAAGTCATGCCTCAATAAAGATCTAGCTTGTCCATCTACTAAAATAAACCTTTGTCATCACTTCATGTATAGTTGGACGAAGGGGTGCGATGTTGAGAGAGAAGGATCCTGTCCTCAATAACCCAGGAATTTGTCTATTATAGAAATTTGATAAATATGAATAATAAATTAAAAATAGGTTCAAAGTAAAACCTCAACCTGATGTCCTAAGCTGCCACAATACTCTTGCCTCCATCAGCAGTCAATCTTATCCTAACTCGAATCTTCAAGAAACCATCACCAAGCCTCCCCATCGCCACTTTACCGTTACTATCTACTTCAACGTCTATCATAACACTAGGGGAAAACAACAACACTTCGCCAACACTTAGCTTTACAATTTCGGCAAACAATCTTTTCGCACCATCCCCATTTCCTCTTGAACTCGCAAGATCATCTGAATCTGTATTATCATCATCAAGCAAATTAGAAGTAGCACCTACAAGGTGGCGTTTCAAGCTATTCAACCATTCGGGTGAAGTGAATCGATGCACAATAACAATTGAAGATAGATCCAAAAGCGAAGGAGAAATTGTTGGTTCCTACATAGAGATAATAACACAAGCGCCAAGGTGACGTTGTAGTCAAACAGTAGAGAGGAGGGTATTCGTCAAAGTTGATGCTTCAACTAAGGTGTTCATATACTATAAGCCCTGGTCAAGTTACTTTTCCGATGGACTATTAATCCTTTCAAGTTGTTACATCAATCCCTAACACCTTATTCGATAGTTTTAGGGTCAAAGGCTGATGCCATGCACAGTTTGTACATGATTCTTGAAGTGCTGTAAGTGTTTAAGAATAAGCCCTTCCAATTGGCAAACAGGATGAGTACAGGATATTCTCTGGAATTTCGGAACTTCTTTCAAATGGCTATCCACATGGTTCATCATTTTATGTGAAGTGGCATAAGTACGTGTCCGATACTCATAAGTACTTCGATTATCTCCGATACATATAATGCATTGGGTCTTTTTACAAAGAAGGGGAAAGGGGTCCTTGCACAAAGGTTGTTCCTCAGAAAACTCTGAAGATTCCCTATTTGAATGGTTGCTATGTTGAACTTCTTGTTCCTGTCGATAGGAGAGTGCTACCATTAAGTCAATGGTACAGATCCGGCAACTGACGATATCGCTTGGGCTCATATCCCTTAAGAGATCACAAAGCACCTCTTGGAGTCGAGTTCGTTCTGGAAGCTGATGATGGATAACAGGCTCAACATATTCGTTTCTAGGGACCTTTTTGAGTTGCCTCTCTAATTCTTCATCATGGATACAATCGAAATAATCTCGCCGGAACTCTATCTTGATTGCTCGATCACATTGTTTCTGTAAAGAATCAATCTGCTAACGGAGTTGTTCACATTCTTTGCAGATTTCAGGTGGAGCTCGATTGTAGGATCTATATTGCCTTTTGTATTCCTCGCGTTCTCTTTTAAGTTCCATTATCTCTGGATCCGGAGGGAGGGCTTTCAAAATCTCTTCGAGCACATCGATTGGGGCACGCGGATCATATGTAAGACTCATATGTATAAAGGCACAAAGAAATCCGATATTCGTTGGCTGGTCTAATACCACATCTTGAACGATAAACCGGACCTTTTCGTTGATGTAGGATCCGCAAAAGACTCCTGTCTAAGGGTTATACCTTATCACCTAGTCACGTACAACAGTTGTAACTGCCCCTAGAAGATGTCAACAAGAATACAAAGTATTTGCAAAAATCTCTTACCATCTATAGCATTCCCAGTACCTCGACAAAAACAATAGCTAATTAGCTTCTGTGCAAATCCGGCAGCCCAACCAAGACGATCAAGGTAATATGCAAAGGTCGAGTAACGGAGGGCCTTATGTTCTGATGTTGATAGACCATCAAATATCCATACCGCCTGCCGAAAGATCGGTACTTTGAGTTTCTCTGGCTTCCAATACACCAGAACTGCTTTTGTAGGGTCTTGTAGGTTGCTTGTAAAAAAAGGTTTGGCGTAAGTAAATCCGTTTACCTTGATTGCATTATCCCTGATGGCAATAGCTAAGATATGGCTAATAGGACAAAGAATTGATAAAGCTTCTTCGTGAAAAAGGAACGTAGTCCTACGAATATTACATTAACAAGATCAAAACACATCAAATCAAGAACGTACAGTTTGGGGTTTCTATTAGCTCCTTTGTGATAAGCAAGAGTGATCTCCATTCCAAGGAGATCGCGTTCTCCAGGAGTAGGATTTCGGACAATCCAAAGACGGATATCTTCATAACAGAGAGCTTTATATTCTCGTGTAAGAATATCCTCATTATCCTTATCATCATAATCAGAGATCTTTGGATCAACCCAAGGCTCTGGATTCTCATATATAGGATCATCATCTTTCGTCTCATCCAAGCCCTCACATTCATTATCCCAATTGTCGTCTTCATATGTTTGATCGCGACCAATAGCAATTTTCCCTTTGGCTGCATCAACCAGTTCGGCGGGTCGACAGCCGATATAGATAAGGAGGAGCATGATTATTGCAAGTGCCAAACGCTGATCTTCGGTTGGAAAAATAGATGTGTCCCGGGCCCAATGATGGGTGAGGAGGAGGATAAGGTCATCTGCTCCCAACACTGGCTTTGCCATCTTTTCTCGTCTTAAAATGAACTCTTTGGTTAAGATAGTGTCGAGATACTATGATTATATAATTAATAATCTATCTCAGAAAATAGCAACAAAGTATGTTAACATATCTTTAAAACTTCTTTCGCATCATTTGTGTTTATATGCCGTCTGTTGACTCGGTTGTAAAGCTGCTTGAACTGAAGCAGATATTGATGTACAGAACTGAATGTGCGTATCCTATAATTCTCACAAATATATCGGAGGAACATCATAATAGTCCCTTTATTACACTTTTGAATAGCTGCCCGCCAGTATTGCTCGTTTCTGAATTCGCAGAACCTGATGTTATATGTTAGCTTCGCAAGATGAAACTCGAGGTAGGCGATTGTTTTCTTACCTTTTCCACTTGCGGTATATGCCAGTGATGTTTTCCTTTGTGGTGTCTGCATCTTTTGATGCCAGAGGACCATCTCCATTCAGCTTTTGAATATTGATTTCGCAGTCCTTTGGTGTGAGCTTAGGTTTTTTTGGCCGTTGCTGAAGATTGCTACGCCGTACAAGGAATTTCTGGAGGTTGATATTCTCTGGGGCATCGTCACAAAGGCGGCGCTTTTTCGAAGTATTAGCCATAATCAATGCTAGAAGATTTGAAAGATAAAGGGAAAAGGTAAATTGAAAATAGTTTGCATGTAAATGAAGGTATGTTGCTGGTTGAGGTAGAAAGGTGTCGAGGAAATGAGAAGTGGAAAGACCACGGTTTAAATAACTTGAATACAGCCATTTTGGCTCTGTCTTAATTAGGATGGTGTTGTTGAAAATGGGAGACGGGAAATGGTGATGGATGAGGATCATGAATTTTGGTGGGGTTGGAGTTCGCGCTGATGCACGTGAACGATGCTATTAGCGTGTGCTGAGGCTGCGTAAAACGGCGACGAAGCCCGCCGAATGTAGCGGCCAAAACACCAAGAACTCGCTTTATTTTATAAATAACTTCATATTATAATATAATCTAATTACTTTTTTCTTACGAATCACCGCAACATAAGATCACGTGTTGGTAAGGATGGTAAGGATGGTCAGGATGGTAAGGATGACCAATCACATGATTACCCACGTGACAGGCTCTAATCAATCTAATTAGAGCCACCAGAGCCAGAACACGAAGGTCTATATAAGCAAGATGGATTCCCTTGTATAGAGCTTCGTGCTCAAGATCAATCATTTAGTATACCATACTAATAGTTACGAATTGCATCACATTATTATCATTACTTTAAGTCCCTGCTTGACGCCTAGTTATAAACCTACTTCGAGAGCCTAAAGCACTTCCACGTGATCTAGACGGCAAACCTCGTAACATTTTTCTTTCCTTTTCGTTTTGATAGTGTGCTATCAGGATGTATGTATCTCGACCTCCTACTTTTACAATATCATATAGGTGCCCAGCCCTGCTCTTGTCCATCCTTCAAAGCCAGCCCCTTCTCTGAGTAATAAATTTACGATATCCGCTTTCCCATTCCCAACAGCTAATGAAAATGGTGTTTCACCCTTGAAATCTCTTACTTCAACATCAGCACCCTTTTCAAGCAATAACCTAACAGCGCCCTCATTCCCGGACCTCACAGCCCAAAACAACCCCCGGTTACACTCACGATACTGAAAATTGTTGTGCTGGGTAATTGCTTTAATTAATAGCCGCATAATAACTTGATTGCCTCTACGGAGTGCACGTTGCAGCGGAGTCTGGCCGTGATTGTCTTTCTAATTGATATTGATCTTATTCGTCGCAAGTAGTAACTTGATTAGATGCTCCTTTCCAGCCTCTGAAGCATCTCCAAGAATGGCACTATTTAGCTCTTCTAGATTATCCAAGAAATTTGACAGTGTCCGATCAAGAAATTCATACAACGAAGCATCGTTTTTCGAATAAGTCGTGCGAGAATATTTTCCATGAATGATGAACGAGACAGTCTCATGGATAACCTGCTGTAATGGTTTGTCGCATCTTGGATCCAAGATATCACTACCACGAGCATCTGATGAAATATTTAATAAGGCATAAATCATATCTCGATCGTCAGTGGCTTCACTTTTGCGAAACTTTACTAATAGAGTGTGAAGTTCTCTGCCTTTCTCCCACCAAGACTCTTTTCGCGAGAGCCCAGGCATAATATCTAGAACAGATTGACAATGGCCAGGTACCTCAAGCGGAACAGACCAATCTTTGGAAATTGTGCGAAGCAAAACAGGAAACTGTGCAAAGATATGTGTGGATATAGAAAACCTGCCACAATGAACTGTCGCAAACCTAGCATTCGCAATCTCTTGCACAATCCAGATTCTTCGAAACCATGGCCTCGCTAATAATTCTCTGATACCTATTCGAGACCTTTGCTCGTACTCGGACGTGATCGATTGTTGATATTGCACCCAAAATTTAGCTGCGTCTCTCCAGTCTCCTCCGTGATTCAAACAAAATTTGTGTAATTGTGCCATGGAACTCATAATAAAGTCAGTCTCTTGAGTACCGTTGCCCAACCAAACAATAACTTCTTCGGCAGCCTTATTTATGGCATCCATCTGACAAATTTGATGGATCTTTTCCAGAGCTTTATCCTGATTGATACAGATAGCATCAATCCATAAAATTCGGTCCTTATCTTCAAGGCGTAAATGTATAAGTGCTGAATATAAGTTTGGGGTGATATTGATTGTGGTATCGCTGAATGTAATCCCGCATGGCTTGTTTGTACATTCCCACGTGTATGATAAAGCAGAATATGGTATGATGCTTTCGGGTTCGTCGAACCATCCAGTTAAAAGGTTACACCGAATGTTTTCTGTAAACGTTCCTCTAACAAGCTGAAAAAGTCGAGATCAATCGGTTGTTGCTGGTATAAATCCATTTTAAAATATCATGCATCGCCAATCTTAAGACTTAGGCCTCAGGCGTGTAACTGGGGGTATGTCGGAGAAGCAAGCCGTAAGTTCCAATTCAATAGAGTCAGAGATTCCCAAATATTAAAAGCGTCGCCTTAGGTGGTGGTGACGGTGTTTGATAGGGCATACCCTGACTTTCTCAGTAAACGCAGAACCGCAAATGAAACTTAGTGGTAATCAAGGCTTCGCTCAAAGCCTTTTCGCTTCGAACTTGGCTTTCCCAGCTTACATGTCCAACGCATATATGACCGAGTGAGGAATCCAGCGATCGTTTTCGTGAAAGTTGTTGCACAATTATCTCCGCGTTGGTAACGTATATGTTGGATACTTTAGATAGGGTATTATTCAAGAGGAGATGAGTGACCAAGTTGCGAAGAGCAAAGTCAGAATATGCATTATGGATTGTGAATTGTGGTGTGTGATTTTCTGAGAAGAGCGATGTTTGGGCAGTTGAAGGAGGCTTTGACGCACAGCACCCCTAATCTAGTCACCTGATTAACCCTGGTCTGGAGAGCCGATGGTATCAGTATCCGATATGCGCTTCTTACGTACCCTATAGAAGCATGAAATTAGTAAATTATTATTCTATATTCAGTAATGTCTATCACGGGTCACCTCTGGAAGCATTCAGAAGCATTACCGCTGAGCCAGGAAAGCTCAAAAGACTAGGAGGTAGAACCAGAAGTTTTACCTTACTCTCACATATATGCCAGGCAATCACGTGGTTCCCTCAACCCCGTGACAATGTCTACTGACAAGTCAATAATAATTTACTGATCATCAAAAAGTAAAGGTATTATTTTTCAGATTATAAATGATGAAAATTATAAAATAAGATAATAAGAATAATTTCAAATTTAAAGATAATTAAGTTACAATCGAGTTATAAATTAATATATTATATAGTCTTTTCGAAATTCCAAATATATATTTCTTTTATAAAAGATCTTATTATTATTAATTTATAAAAATATATTATAATTATTTTATTTATATTAAAGAAAATGATAAAAATAATTTAAATTTATTTTTTTGAATTTTATTTTAATAAATTGAAATAATTTATTTATTATTTAATAAAAATTATAAATTATTTATAATTTTTAAAGAATTTAAAAGATTAAAAAGATTGAAAAGATTAAATAAAAATTGAAAACTCTTTTTTAATATTATAATTATTATAATCTAAAGATATATTTGATAATAATTGAAAATAATAACACTTTAATATAGATTGAGGATTTGTCATTGTGTAACAAGATTTTAAATCCCTATTTCAGCTCTAAACAGACCATGAAATCAATAAATTACTGATTTCATGCTTCCATAGGGGTAGACGAGAAGCACGGTATGAGGTTTTAGTCTCCTGGTTCAGTTTGTTGATTTGATTTATACCATCTGGTATCTGGCAGTTTGGGGACGTGAACAGAAAACCGCTCATGGTTTGATACATCCATCCCCCATTTTTTATTCTTAGAACTTACCACTACATTAGCATATCCCCGCTGTAACAGTGATTACAAGATCCCAAGTTTGTGAATAGTAACCTTTGATAGTGATTACTACTTGATTGTCATCCTTTCTCAACATCGGTCATTGGCCAGAACTTGGACAACTCTCCTCGAGGAGTAACTCAAAGGGCGATGCACCAGCACCATTTGACGTAACAAGATACCAACAACCTCTCTATGATGCAATGATGAAATTCCACCAATTCCTTCAACATCTATGATCATCTATCGCTTTATAAAGATGAATGAGAGTCCAAGGCAAGTATTCAAGCAAGACAAGAGCTACCTTACTTACTGGATGAAACCGCATGCCTTCTTTATAGCTACTAGACTTCGCCGACGGTATGTGATGCTTGTCATTGTGCATCCTGACGGACACTTCGTATATGCCTTCACGAATTGAATTAATCTAATGAGGGCCTTCTTGCATAGATCGCTCGGCGAATATCTCCCGCATTTAAAGAGAGTACCGAGCACAACACTAAAGTTGAACATCTGGCAAGTGCTAGCTCGTACCCAGGTATTGGAGAGGCATTAGATGCCGTAGACCAAGGACAATCCGTGTCAGGTCCTTGAAACACTAACAAGGATAGATCACTGGAAAGTAGTGGTGCGCCAAATCATTGCTGCAAATAGCAGAGCTTCCCGTAGGTTGCATACTATTGTCCACCACACTAGTGGTGAAGTTGACGTCGGATTACGGTTAATATGTTAGTCATCCAAGGAATCCATATACGACAACAAACTTTCCACCACTCCCTTCCCGAGATATCTATACCCCACAGATCTGTCAATGACTCATACTAAGCCCAACCATCACGCCAGCAGATCCAAGACGGGATCCCCGCATTCAGCCCTATGATCAAACTATCGCATAAAACAAGGTGCTTGGAGGATTAAAAGTGATATGAATTAAATCTAGATCTCTCAGATCGATCTAGAAAATGTTCTCTGGATATAATCAGACTGGAACAATTTCTAGGGAGATACATACACGTGAAAATCACGTGTCAGACCTAAATGCACCCTACGCGGAAAGAATCGCGGAATGGGGACAACATGACGAAAAGAAAATCAACGTCTCACATCTCGGAGCCTCTCAATCTCGATTTCAAATGTAAAAAATACGACACAACGTTACGGGACTATGCGTATGCACAGTTTCGTAAGCCAAAAAAGTACCGTCTGCAGCCTTGATGCAGAATTTTCAGGCGGCAGCTTCGATCTCTCACCAATCAAACTTGTTGAACGAGTCGATATCTTATTTTCTGCTTAGAAATCGAAGAGACTTGGGCGTTTCAAAGTAGTAAGTCCATATGCAGACTGACTATGAGTCATAAACTTTTAGACAGGGAGTGTGGAATTCCTGGTGATTTTGATCACCTACTAGGTATTATCATGTAGGGAAGTACGGAGGACTGGTGATACTGTGATATTGTGATGTTGATTTGTGGAGGCTTAGGTGTCTCTGTGTGGGTTGGGTGCAGAGGATACATACTCCATATGCTTCTTGGCATGAATTGCATTGGATTGGTTGAGGATGGTGATTGTGATTGTAATTGTAACTGTGATGACGAATGAAAGGGGAGAGAAGAGAGGTGAATACGCAACTTGCTAGGTTCAAAGTAAGATTCGTAAAGACTGAAGACGAATGAAGCAGAATTCCTCGACAACATGTCCACTTTGATGTCAAGTGAAAGGCGCAGTTGCGCAACAACCCACCCTCTTTTTTCTTTAACCCAAAATTGAGGGTGGGGGTCTAGGGCTAGAAGTCAGAAGAGTAGGCAGTACGGAGGTTACTGCGTAGTTACTCCAGTTAATACGGCTCCCTTCGGTCAGCTGGTCGGCCGGCGAGATGATTTTGGCAAACGGTCAGGAATGATCGACACGGCGTGCTGCTTAAAGGTCTTTTGAGGGCTTCAAATAGATTGTCTGCAGTGTTAGGTTATCCGTGCTGAGAAATCCTGTGTAGAAGAAGTTGAAGAGAAATGTAAGACGGAATACGAATTATTGATTAGGGCAAAGGAAAGAGAAGGGAATAACCGTAGTTCCCGTCTCTATCCTATCAAGACTCAAGAGACTCCATCGCATCTGACCTTTAACGCGGCATGAGATGTGTCCTAAAATGGAGTGAGGCTTTCTCGCAGGCGTAACCTTGGTGAATTGATGAAAGCAAGGATTGATAGGCCAGCAAAGCGTGGTCAACATGAGGATAAAATAAATGAAATGAAAATTTTAGGGCTAGGAGACCTTATCTTGTGTGGATTTGGAGAGGAATGATGATTGTTCCAAGTGAAAGTCGAGGTGGGTGTTGAGAAAGAGGAGGGAATTCTTCAAGTTCCTTCCCGAAGTTATGGGAAAGAGAGATATTCCGTATATTCAGAATGGCAGTATCCAATATTCATTTACAAGGAATAAAAACAACAGCCACCACACAAAGTCTTACAGAGAGTGCCTTTCACTCCCATACATCCAATACATCCAATACATCCAATACATCCATCACATCCATCACATCCATCACATCCATCACATACATCACATACAAGATAATGACGGGCTGATACGGATAAGAGACTAAGAGACAACTGTGACTCATACCCTAAATATCCACCTAATCTCAAAACATACCAAGGTCAAGCATCTAAAAAGGCTAGGGCTTTTTACCATGTACACATATCACAAAGGATCCAATTAAAATCAATCAAATGTTCCATATCCTTTTTATTAGGTAGCGTTTTAACTTTTAACCAACAAATAAATTTCTCGCTAAGAAAAGAACCATTTGCTTAGTACGATGGGTTTTTATTTTTTCATCCGCACTCAGTCCCATAAGAATATCCTTTTCCCCAGGCACAACTCACGTTTCTTCTTCTCCCTCTTCCTTCTCTTCTATTAATCACAACCATACAACAAACACAGTCACCCATCAATCATTACAGAAATTACAGATAACAATAATACATTACATGAAAGAACATTTTACCCAAAATGTTCTAAATCATTGATCCTCCCGATCATCCCTCAGTTGACTTCCTCGGTCATCAAAATTCCTTCTCCAACTATACCAACACTCTCAACTCAATTCAACCCCTCTCCTACAAATTTTCCCTTCCAGGAAAATCTGACTACTAGCAACGCTTTCAGCAGCTTTAGTCCTTCAACCGCAACAATACTCCCACAAGAGTTAAACTCTTTCACAACGGATTCCCAATCAACATGGCTTCCCAACTCCAATTCATCGAGCCTGCCGGCACAATCACTAAATCAACTATCGAATCAGTATCCTCTGAACAATACGGTTCATCAAGATCCCTCTCAGCAGGACTTTGTTCTCTTCGAGACCAGAACTCCGAACGTTCATCGTGCCCCTAGTCTGTCCAATAACCAAACCTTTACTGGTCAAAATCGTCGTCACTCATCCAATCTCGCATCTGCTTCCCCATTGCCGCAGAATCAGAGAGTCGCAGCGATAATACAATCTACTGGACACCCTTCTACTTCGGCTTTTACCAACCGGTTCAACTCCCCTCCGCAGCTTGTGCAGCATCAGAATTTTTACGCTTCTGCGCCTGCTTCACCAGCAACTTTGCAACGACCTCAGCGATCTCGTCCTCCAGTACCTTTGTTTTCGCAATCAACTGGAAGCATACCGCAAAATCTAAACATGGCTCTGCAAGGTAATTTAATTCATGATCATTCACATGCACGTTTCCGCAATGACTCACATTTACACCCAGACATGGATCTTTTTGATGAATTCACTCCTTTCGAGGGTGGAACCTCGACACAAAACTCATACTCTTCGGCTTTTTCTTCCCCTGCTCTTGCAACAATGTATGACCCAACAAACGACTTGTCATCTTCAAGCTCCTCCAACATGTCATTTGTTTCGCCTCAAGACCTTTATCTTCGCGACTCGTTCGCCTCTGCTCCTAACTCAGCTGCGTATACACACTTGACCACTCCATCTACGTTTGACGGGTCCCCTGCTTTCGGGTCCGATGATTCGCCTTTGCCTTATGTCAGTCATGGCGGCCTTGACGGTAATAACGTTGTTCAAGGTGATCCTTGGTTCTCTCTCTTTCCTGACGCAGACAACGAGCATTCAAACGCCATGAACTCTCCTTTAACAGTAGAGGAAGAACTCGAAGTAACGGAACAACTTAATGAGAAAAAGGATAATCGTCGCAAATCTGGTTCGGCAACATCACCAATGTCTGCTACATCTGGTGTTCGAAAATCTTCAAAAATCTTACAACCTATCATCGTTGAGGACCCTAACGACACTGCCGCAATGAAACGAGCTCGTAACACTCTTGCTGCCCGAAAGTCTCGACAAAGAAAAATGCAAAGATTCGCAGAGCTTGAAGATGAAATCGCAAAGTTAACCGCTGAGAGAGATCATTGGAAGGAAAAGGCTTTGAGAAGAAGCAATGCACAATAAAGACTATGATATAGTCACCGGCACACTCATGGATTGGAGGGAGGGATTTTTGGTTCTCTTTACTCCAAGGAGATTATAGTAGCAGCTGTTGCAAAGGGGCATAGTTATGACGCTATAGTCGTGGATTTCTTTGGTTCGAAAACTATTATTGTTATATTGTATCTTTCTATTTCATACTTTGATATTAAGATGGGCGGTACTGAAGTCTTGGATGGTTTATTTTTTTTTATTGTTCTTTTCCAAGGGAAGGATCCTAGGGATTTGCAAGGGAATATCGTTGAATGAGTGGCTCTTTCGCCATGGATTTATAGATACTTTTCCTTTTTTTCTTTCTTTTTTTTTCCTTAGGTTGGACTGGCTTGTTAGCAAAATATTCTTGGTGTGTCTCCCACTTGATCCTAATTGATCTAAGTGGTGTGTGACCCAAACTTTGTGTTATATTTATCGATGGAATAAGAATCAAATTGTTGATCACATATTGGTTTGCTTGATGATTTTGTGATATGATGTGATGTGATATATGTGTTGTACTATCTAATTGCTTGATACTTGGTGATACACATTCGTTGTCTATCCTTTACTTCCTACATACGCTGGCAAGGTGTAAAACATTATTTAGATCGGTAGTATATCGCTGGACTATTTAAAGCTAATATCCAACATCTATCTATAGCATCATGAAACTCCACACGATATCAGCATTCAACATCAATATCAATATTTGGACATCATCCCCCATTTCGGTTCTTGTTCCTTTTCCTCCTCCTCCTCCTCCTCCTCCTCCTCCTCCTCTTTCTCCTTCTCCTTCTCCTTCCCCTATCAAATATCTCAATGAATGTATTGTGGTATATTATTCACATTATTCACATTTTTTGTTTATATCATTCATATTATCTGTGATATTTGTCTGTTATTCATACTTTAGGTTATAGATGTGGATGTGAGTGTTAGTGTGAATGTGAGTATTAATATAGGTGATAGTGAATAGGAAGGGGGGGAGGGTTATTTTTAGAAATTGAGAAAATGGTTATTGGATGAGATGGGATGGGAGGGAGATTAATTAGGTTTGCGTATCTGGATGGATGGATAGGTAGGTAGGGGTTTATGAGTGAGGAGAGGGAGGGATTTGAGATAAGGAGATGTTGGGTTGAAGATGTATATATATATTTATTTTATTTTAATATTATTTAATATAAAATTAATATTATATCTTTTATAAATATATTTTAATATTATAAACCAAAGAAAAAAATTATAATTTTGAGAAACTTTTTTTAATATTTTTTATTTAATATTCAATTTTCTAATTTTTTAAAATTTATTTATATCTTATTATCACCTCGTCTTCATTACTATCATCACCATATCTCATCATCACATAACAAAGGTACACTTTTCTCCCTTCCAATATTAAATGCACACAAACCACCAGATCACATCGTCTTACTTCTTTTTTTTTCCATGACTATCCTGTTGACATTTTCCCTCTACCGGCCGAGCTAAAGCCTTAATTGTCGTATTTTGCTGATGCACAGCTATATGATTTGTAAAAACATATTAAGATTCTGGTCCTACTTTTATAGACTAAGAGCTCCTGGTTTTCCGGATACTTTCGCCAGAATATGGTAGTACTTTTTACATAGTACGAAATCACGTGTAGTAATTATCAGCTGAGCACTTGACTTCAACCTCCTGGTGCCCTCGCTTACGTTCTTCTTGAGATTGCTGAGGAAGTATAAAAAGGATGATTTGGTCCGAAGTCGATTTAGAGATTATTTTACCACGGCCAAATAAGAGTGTCTCATGGTATTGAGCGGTATGTACCTATCCATTATCAATACATCCTGAACCATATCGCACTTTGACGAGGTATAATGTAATGGAGCTGAGAGACTATTGCTCACTTCCATCATTACATAACTTCTCGCTATCAACACCTATTTCCATATCACACTATCGTAAATGCCGAATACCTCTCGCTATCTATAATACCTGGCAATACTTCATTTGTTTTCGATGTCTATTTGCTCTTTTCCACGCACAAATACCACATTCTCACAGCTTCCAGCAAATTGGAGACTAGAGTAGGGCAGTTTAGATGTTCCGCGTCTATACCTAATATATGGGTAGCATAGACTCTCTTTGATAACCTTCCAAGCCAATCTTCCTTTGTGAGATTCATATAGAAAGCTGTGGAGCTACTTCATTTGTAACGCAAATGCCAAGTGATTCTTTTCAAAATTCTCTCTGGTGATAATCGCTGCCATTTCGGGAAAACTAAATTCCTTGTAAGATTACCTCAATACTTCACTGTTGAAAGGAATATATAAGCGTCTACACTGTCCCTTCAAATGAGGATTTCTTTTATTGGATATCAGATTCTTGTCACTCCTCCGCCATGCGTGGAATTGAAGATTTCTTTCTCGATAATTTCATGATTTTGGGCCGACCTGGGCTGTGGTTAATTTTTACTTTTGAGTTTGACTTTATGATATGTATTACCCGTACGCGTGCCAGCGAATGTATGTCAAGTGGCGACTAGAGTGGTGAGGTGAAGGAAGTAGCGATGGTGATTAAAGTGATTATGTCGGTAGTGATTAGAAGACTTCACCAATTCCACAAATCTTTGGTGTCTGGGATAACATTATAATACTGGGTGTTATTTATTGAAGTATTGTGCGATATTGCTCCAATTCTTTCAGAAAAATGGTCAACCATCAGACATTGAGTGTAATTAGTTGTGGTATCTCGATATATCATTCAACAATTGTCATTGATCTAGCATAATTTGTCTCCGGAACATGTATTCCTTCAGTACAAGTACTCTGAGATCACATGGTCAGACATCCAGCTACCAGAGCCGCTAGGATATTGCTGTTACTAGTAATGGCGCGTTTGTTTCTATTTCTTGTTATATTTCAGGGGAGCAAGCATTGGTGGGATTACATGGCTATGCCAGCTCAATGTATCTTCGCTGATACACATAAACATGGTAATTTTGGGACGAAGTCCTACTTCTTGGATGATTTTCGAAATATTTATAGTTTTGCTTGTATTCTGCCACTTACTATCGACCGGTTCATTATATACAATACATCGGATACCTCATGATAGACTCTCACTTCACACGAGTTTTTCTCGATTCCTTTTGGCTTAACCTTGGTCTGTATACTCTTGCTGTAGATCCAAAGACAAGTCGAGGCTATATAAGTGATGAAGGCAAAAGTGTATAGGTTCGATAGAGCTTTCTTACGTCAATTTGTTCCATTTATGTCAATAATGACTGCATAGGAAATTTGGTCTAGTAAGACGAGAGCGAGTTCACTCAGACTGGAACCATTGATTACTAAAACAATTACAGAAGAGCATTATAATGTTGAAAAAAAAACAAAGAGAGGGCAGCTGGGTAAGCAGCTTTTAAAGGATGACCTCAACCAATACCATCCCCATCTCAAATACAAACTCCAATCTACATTTAAAAACAGACAGTCCAGATCTTCGCAGAGATGAAAGAAAAGGAAGTAGGGTCTTGAATGAGAGATGAGGAAATAGTCTTCTTCCAACTCCTAATGAATATCATTGCTCTTCATCAGTTGACTCAGAGCTGACAGAAACCAGGAAATAGCATTAATTCTTATAAGCTCAAGATCATGAGAATGTTTAACTCCAATTATGGACGTGTCGACAACATGCCTGAAATTTAAACCCATGTAGAATCTGTTTCTACTTTGGTGACTTTTCAAGTGTCTTCCATTGATGGAAAATAGATACAATGACAAACCACTTTTAGATGGTGAATGAGGAAGTCTTATTTCATTCTATCATGATGAGCTCAGTTTCTACTACCAATTAGGAGATTCTTGAAGTTTATGATCTGAGAAATCCATGCCATTTTGTTTGTTATTTACAATCCGTTTGGTTGCATGAAATGTCTCAAACACCCCACAACCAGCCAGTTATAAAAAGAACATTCTCATCCATCTACGATTCTCGACACTGATAGGCTAAAACAGCCACACAAAGGCTGGCAATCGATCTTATTAGATGATTGACCCATGTCAAGCGCATGGGATGATGAATTATAAAATGAGGGGTACTGGCTATTTATCCCTACCTACCTACAATAAACACACAAGCTCAGATCACCAAAAAGAACGGACTACATACTAGGTGAAATATGGCGCCACCCACCCTTTGCAAGTTTTTCGCGAAAGGAAATTGCACGAGAGGAGAGAAATGTCGTTACTCCCATGAGAAGACTACTACTACACCTCGAATTCCTGGCTCTCCGAGGGAACCACCCAAGACCGCATCTCCACCTTCAACGAAAGATCCTCGCTCACAGATTCCATGCTGCCATTATGCTAGAGGCAATTGCCGAAACGGGAGTAACTGTCCCTACTCCCATGTTGCACAGAAAGAGAAGAACATGGACCTCGATTTAGACCCTGAGGTTTACTCCCTGATGCTATATTTTGCTTTCTTAATACTAATGAATGCTAGGAAAAACCAAGTCATGACAACTTCACAAGAGAGTTCGGTGGTGCACTGGCTCAATTCGATGTCGGCGCGCAAGTATCTAAAGTCTCCCTCCCGACAGACTTTTCCGCCGCTCGAATAGATGGGCTACCGATGAACAGTACATCCGAATCTGTTGCTTCACTTTTGTGCCAAGATGGAATACAGATCATACCAGGATATGTGAGGATCCGACAGCAAAATGGCACTGCATCAGCAGATATAAGAGTTGATGATCCTACCTTTGCGAAGAAATTGTGTTCGACAATAAACGGGAGAAGCAGATTAAGAGCTAGATACCCAAAAATAGAAGCATTTCATGTTTCTGCAGGCTTACTTCCAGGCACAAATGCCCATCAAATCGAATGCAAGAAGATTCAGTGCTCTTGGTATAAGCCTTTCAAGGTGGCATGGCTTTATTTTGGAAACGAAGATATTGCAAAGAGGGTATTTACCAAGTTCAATTCAAAAACTTACAATGTTCTTGGTCAAACAACAATATGTTACTCACCAATAGCAGGCGAAGGACAAAGAAACACACTGACCTGGAAGCTTATTCTCACGGACCTGCCTGGTACAACCACGAAAAAAGACATCACTTCTGCCATAACGTCACGACAAGACAGGCCTCTAAGTGTAGAACTATCAGCGGCCAGCTATGGGGTAGAAGGAGAAGAAGCTAGTGCTTTTGTGATGTCCATGTTACTTCAGGCTGGTCAAATCGAATGGAGCCAGATCGGTACAGAGGCAGAGGGAAACAGAGGTTCGTTGCATTAATTCTTGCTTCCTTTACGCCTAATATGAATCCCCAGTTTCAAGCTACACACTCTTTTTTCCTTTCCAAACTACCTTTCCCCTTATTTCCACCCGAAATTTTCCCTGGGATGTGCAATTACTAATCTTTAAATCTACAACAGCAAAAGGTGTTGCTCGATACTACGAGGAATCCGATGCAAGAGCAGCAGTCACTACGCTACACAATACGCCTTTACCATTCTGTTCCGATTTGAGCTTGACCGTTCAGCTTATCAGCAGCGCGAAATTCAAGGTCTCGAGCTCGATTTTCAAAGTCGTGCAAAGTCGGATTCGCACTGCAAGCCAAGTTTGGAATGAAAAGGGTTTGAAATTTAAGATCTATCCCATCTCTGGTCTCAGAAACAAATATAGGGTTCTCAGGGTTGAAGGGGAGGTGTCAAAAGAGGTGGCGATTGCAAAGGAGACGTTGAATGAGATATTGGATGGAATCACGGTGATGAGTGATGGAAAACCTTTGTGGACTCCTTCTCTAATCAGCAATGGATCCGTCTTTCAGAGATTAAAGGAAATACAGCAAAAGCACGGGGTCATTATCGTGCGGAACAAAAGAAAGCAAGAGCTCAAACTCTATGGCTCGAAAGAAAAGTGTAAAGAGGTGGAATCGATTATCACAAAATTTATCAAAGCCGAAACGTTTTCTGCCTACATCATCAAATTAAAACCCGAAGATTTCAGTTGGGCATGTAATGGTGGCTTTAGGATGATTACTACAACACTTGGAAAAAATATCGCCAGCTTTGACATTGTCTCTACACCGAGGAGAATATTGATCGGAGGTACGGAACAGCAATATAGGACTGCGCTGAGAATGATTAGCAAGAGAGAATCAAAGCCGCTTTCCCGGTCAATCGCCGCCAATCAGTATTGTGCTGTGTGCTGGGAGCCGGCAGAGAACCCAGTTCAAACCAAATGCAAACATGTATATTGCACCGAGTGTTTCGAACTATCTTGCAATGCCGCTAGCACTGCCGGGAAAGACTTCTCAATCAATTGTTATGGAAACATGGGAAAATGTCAACGGGTCTTTAGCCTCGAAGAACTACAAGAGATTCTTTCATCCAAGGCATTCGAAGACATCCTCGAAGCCTCCTTCTCGAATCATATTCAGCGCAATCCACAGGCATTCCGCTACTGCCCAAAACCGAATTGCAATACTATCTATCGTGTAACTGAGACGATGCATTTCAACACTTGTGTCGAATGCTGCACAGTAATTTGCACACATTGCCACAAGCAACACGAGAACAAAACATGCGCGGAGCACGAGGACGAAATCTCAGGAAACTATGAGGCAACGCTGGAAAAGATGTCGAAGATGGGTATCAGGGAATGTCCAAAGTGTAAGACTCATATTGAGAAGACGTACGGTTGTAATCACATGGTGTGTCATTGCGGAGCACATCTTTGTTGGGTGTGTCTGAAAACGTTCACGAATTCTGATTTATGCTATAAACACCTGACCTCAGAACATGGGGGGATATTTGGGCTTGATTTAATTCTCTGAATCATTATCAACGCTAAGTTCCGGATGTGTTGGGTTCGGCTGAAGGAGTCATATTTGAACATCTCTTTTCCTGCCGCAATGTCAAGTTCATTCGACCCATATGTTCATCAGTGTCGACTACGATTTTCCCCAGCTACCTAGTTGTTAAACTTCTCGGAGACACCCTAGGATAATTTAATTGTCAGCCATTGATCCTACATGATAGTTACGCCAGAACTGTGGTGGGACCAACAAAATTAGCGAGAAATTAATTCAGGGGCTTTTGGAATATCGTACATCAATGTCAATGATTTTTCTAGGTAATTTATAAACGAAGTCGTGAAAAGTGTTTGAGATACATCAATCAAATGAGTGTCTCAATAAAGCCATTAAGCAATTTACACGCGTTTATTCCTCTTTCCCTTTCTCCTTCCTCTTTCCCTTTCTCCTTCCTCTTTCCTTCCCCTTTCACTCCCCTTTCACTCCCAGCAACCAATTCCTGATACAGTATCAAACCCCCCCACTTCCAAATTCTAACTACTTGATTAGATATATATCAGTGAATCCTTCCTCCTATATTTGATCTGAGGGTCAAAACGAATACTGAAGAATAAGATTCTTGATTCTTGAATAGATAGCTAACCTTTACGATCAAATTGTATACTACATCCTATACGAATTTCATATTCTATTTAGAATTCCCCTGGTAGCTATTGTAGTATCATGACATCAAGAAAGGTAAGGGTTATTATTATTTTCCCCTAGTAAGCAATTTCAAAGTGGAATCAAACATCAGACAATCAGTCCCCATTCAGAATTTTTTGGGGGAAAATACTGTGATTATTTATTTTTTGTTATAGACAATGTACGCTAACAGAATCTTGCACTCTACTTCCAACATTCGGAGTGCTTTAATTTCCTTCTTCCACATTGAAGATCCTTGCCAGCAAAGGTGCTGGAATTGATTTTTTTGAACTAGTATTAACAGGAAGCTTGCAACCTGAGTATCGCTCCATCTCATAAATCAAAGTTCTTCTCACCCGAAAGACCCCGTTGTCATCTTTCAAACATCCCCAAGCATTCCCACCATACTCCACTTCGGAATCCATTCTTTGCGTGCCAAAATTCTTTGCTGCTGAGACAGCCAGGCAGAGAAACCACTGGAATTGCAGGAAGTCTTGCCGTGGTTTACACTGATTCAAAAACTTCAAATTCTGTGCATGAAGACTTTCAAACGAACGTCGTAGTCCATCATGTCGGCATTGCAAAAGGTTGGAGTCCAGGACCCGGATTTCCCACACGATAAATCTATCACGGGTTGTACTGAATGGTACTATAGAGATTCGACAGGCCTCATAATTTTCTGCGATTTGTTTGTCGAGCATTAAACCGTTCTCGGGATGGTATTGCTTGCCAAAGTATGTGATAGGAAACAATGCACCCAATTCATCCTTGCTTACTTGTGACGGGACGATCCTAACAGGCCGCAGACGACTTGGTGGACCCCAAGTTTTCGTAGCAACACACCAAGTTTCATCGCGAGTAATATCACCAAATTCGGAAGGTTCAATACTGATTTCATCCGTTAGTGGTCTCGAAATCTGATAGTACTTTTTCAAGCTCTTTATGAACCATAAATCCTCCGGTGGTCCTTGGTGGGCCATAATTTCAAAAGCCCATTGTAAAGCATTCTGCCCATCAGGGACGCTGAAATTCCGTGCTCTGTTGATATGCTCCAAAATTTGAATCCTAGCCTCATACGACGCTCTAATCAAATACTCATACTCCTCCTTTGAATCTCCAATATTCGGAAAATTTTCCAGATAAGCGAGCTGCTTTCTGAATACATCTTGTCTGTCTGCGTGTTCAAGGCATGAAAGTTGGAGTTTTACTGCCCAGTACCTCGGAATAACCTCGTCTAGGGCCAATAGGTAGTTCGAAAGCCTGATTCTTTCTTGAAACATCGGCGCAGGGGTGTGATCAAAAATCTTGCCTACTTCATATAAATCTGCGAAATGTCGTTCCTCATTCTCACTCACACAGATCAGGTCATGGATTGCAGCTGCAGCCATATAGGCAAAGTGTTTTCCAACCTCCTCGTTGAGATCGGATGCACATTCTTCTAATTGAGCTCTTGTCGGCATCTTTCTGAATGAAGCAAGAAGAAAATTGATAATTGATTAATTTTAAAATGACGAGTGAATTTGATGTTTTTTGAGGAGGGAGGAAGTAATATTTATAGTGTTTTTATTCTGATCTTGACACTAACAAATGAAGAAGGAACGACACCAAAAACTAGAAGGAGCTACATGATCAAGAGTGTTCACACTGTCTAGAATGGAGTCATACAATAAGAATAATTTGAATCTTGTGAGCCTGAAATCACTTTGATTGTTGAATCTATCAGAGCGAGAGATCAAAATACTCGCAAAATTTCTAACTCTTTAGTATTTCGAATTGAAGTATCGGACACATCTATATAATAATTTTAAGATTCAAGAACAAATGTTACCTCATAACCCTAGAACATAGATCAATGTAACTTCTGGTTTTCTCTCTTTACAGTAAGTCATAACTTTAAGTGCTAGTGAAGCTAAAGTTGTCTGGCCTCAAGTCCCCAGATGTGGGTCATTATATGAATATATATCCACTAAAATTAACATCCTCGTACCTTCTCAAGCAGCGAGTCTAAAGAAGTTGTATCCTTAGACAATGAAGCAAAATGGGCAAGTGGATAATTATTAATATTAGAATAACTTGAGTCTTCTTCCTCAAGATTCTCTATTTGCCATTTCCCTCTCAGCTACACGAATTTCAGCTGACTTGGTGGGTCTCTCTTGGAGATTAACTGAATTTATTGTACTCTTTTGGCCCTTATTTTAACAAATTATATATTTAATTATTAATTTAAATAGTTTTGAAAGTAGCGCTTCTGATTATCCCATCTAATTCTCCTTGACAAACCAAACTATCGACACCCGACAATGCTAGACTCATGAAATACAATTCAGTGCCTCTTGTTCAAGCCTCTCCATTATTCCGTGATTCCATCAATCCAAAGATATAAGACTAGGATCAACCAGCCATATATTACAATCGCTTTTGATAATCAATTCCAGAATCATCTTTAGATCGAACTAATAATAGCTGATTTAAGAAATAAGTAATATGGATTTCCGCGAGCTATTGTTCTTCCATCCCATCCTCCCCCTCCATCTCACCCCCCTTCCTCCCCTCTCCCATCTCCATCCCACCACCCACCACCCCCAAAAACAAACCCTCAAAGCCCTTAAAACCCTCAAATCACAACACCCGCCTCCCCCTCCCAACTACTCCTCCCCCTCCCAACTACTCCCTCCCTCCCAACAACCTCTCCTCTTCAAATCAATCCACCTCAAAACCATCCATCCATTCCACATAACCAAAACCCCATACCATACCATACCATACTAATCCCCAATCACAAACATATATATTCTCATTTCTATATAATAATAATAATAATAATAATAATAATAATAATAATAATAATAATAATAATAATAATAATAATAATAATAATAATAATAATAATAATAATAATAATAATAATAATAACCTTATATTATCCTAAATTTTCCCTTTATCTATTCATCTATCCATCTATCTAGATTTCTATATTATTGGAGATTAAGAAAAGGCTTTTTTTATAAGATTAGAATTAAGGAATATGATTAGAAGTTTGGAGTTTGGAGATGGGAGACTGGGGGGGAGGTGAGATGATATGAGATAGTTTATTTAGAATTGAAATTTTGAGAATGATGTTATCATTTCGATAGTTTGCATTATAGGTCGGTGATGAAGAGAAGGGGGGGGCTTTTGGATACAGGAATGGGTTTGATTAAGTATATTCAGAACAGTCGATTAATGAATTAAATATGATGGAATTATTTACAAAGATTAAAAGGTCTGATCGGTTTACAGTCTGAACCATTGAACACACTGTAGAACAGATCTTCGGAATATTTTAATATAAATTTTATAAAGGTCCTCAATTGACATCTTGCTACTCCGAATATCTGCTATATATTTATAGGTAGTTGAAGGATCAATATTGAAAATAGGCTTATATGGTTGTAATGCAGGCGGCTCGGTATCAAAGTAGCCTGGTAGGGTGACGGGGATTTGAGACTTTGGGGGCTGATCAATTGTGAAAACCATTTCCCCGGTCTCCAGGGGTTTGCCAGCTTGCGCATTCTCGGCCTTGGAACGCATACCCGTAAGTACGGTGTCGGACTTCTCCTTCCTTAATAAGTTTGTCAGTACTAAAAATGATCAGTTTGCATGCCACGAAGAGATGATCTCTTTTGGAAAGTGATGTACTAACTTTAATCCGCCATTGCGAATGTAGAATTGTCGCTGTAAGGATTTGAATCACAAAGTAAATAGATGTTGAAAGCAAACGATATATGAAACGACTGCTGAGGAGTGGTTGATGCCTGTAAACTAAACATATGGCGATAAGTCCAAATTGAAGTATTTGGAGATGATATTTCAGGTAAAAATCAGCATGTTGATAGGTTTAAGTTCATACTAAACTGGTAGGCATCATGAAGTATTTTTAAGGTTAGTCATCATTAAGAGTCCATGTTATTGAATAACGTTGGGGCAGGTGCTAAGTTCGTTGTCCCCCAGCCATAACAGATTTGCTCGCGGCTCATTCAAATCCAGCTTCTTTCGCTGCAGCAACAATAGCAGCATTCACATCGGCTCGTCTGAATCCAGGAGTGCGCCCTAAGCAGGATGCATGAATGGCCAATTCTAAAAAAAAAAGAGATCAGCTCAAGTCCGAATATCAATGTCTAAACAACATACCTTTTATCAGAGTCTCGACTTTAATGGTCACAATTCTTTTCTTGTTCTTTGGAGTAGTGGTAGGACAAGCATCTTCAGAATTGGAACCGGCTGTACCATCAAATATCGGACCGGATAAATCGAAGGGATTAGTCCCCTTAAAAGTATTGGCATTCCACGATAAGAATTTCATAACAGAAGAGGTGCTATCATTTTGAACTTCCTTACTTAAGTCGCTATTATTATGACCAAAGTCGTATACATCTTGATTAGTGTCATCCAAGGCGTTAGCCGTTGGACTCCGAGGTGTAAGAGGAAATCTCGAGTCAGTGCTGTCGGTCTCTGAACTGTCGGCCTTGACTAAAGCTTCGAGATCTATCTGACCTGTGATATAATCGGCGGCGGGATAAGGATCAAATCCATGGCCCCTGAGATATCCTTCAACATCATTCGCATCGAAGAAGTCACCTTCAAACCCAGGAATAGCACATTTCATATCAGAACTGATATTTTCCCAAACTGATGTAAGTGCTGCGGGAAAAGGGCCCATGGAGAATCCAGTACGAAACTTAGGCATGAACTCATTTTCAGTGTCAGAGCCTTGATTCGGATAGTATGTACCTGCCCCTCCGAGGTGAACAAACGGGGCGCGCCAGTTGTGGAGTGTATCTTTCGCTGAGCTGTTGAGGATCCTTTGTAATCGTGATACAACATTGTCCATGGTTTCATATTTCAAGCAATAGCCAAAAACCCTTTGGACCTTTTCTTTTGAAAGATTTGGCGATGTGAGCAGCTGATAACCTTCCTCTACCGCTGCGCGGTGCATTCGACGTGCAAACGAAAGCTCGAAGTAAGAGTGGGTGGTAGGAAGCGGGACCTGGGCTTCCGGGAAAAGAAATTGAGAAAAATCATCAATGGTAGGAGGTATCTCGACTCGGTATTGCTGGAGATTCATGTAGTCGAAAGGAAAACTCGCATTATCCTCGGTTGCCCTGCTAATCACCTCGAAGTTTTTAGGGTTTTTTGTGCCCTGTTGGTTATATTCGGTCTGCCTTTCTTCCTTATGACTTGTATCCTCCGACACAATATATCCGCCCCAAGGATTTGTCGTCTCGGTGACAATGGGCTCTTCTGGGAGTGAAATGGGAGGGGATGGGCGTTGATTATTTCGACGACTCGAGGAGGATTTGGTCTCAATATGAGGCTCATGTGCATTATTTTCTGGTGATTCAACATCGTCCCTTAAATTATCATCACTCGCGGTCTGTTTTGCGAGGGCAAGAAATCTTTCCGTAGTCGATTGAAGTTGCTGGCCAAACTCTGGCTCACGTTGTAGAAGTCCTCGGCTTATGGCAAAATCGTAAAGGCTGAGAAATATATTATTCATCTCTTCATTTGTACCCCGAAGCTCTTGAACCTGTTTCTCTAAAGAAGAAATCGTTGTCTCTTTGCGATGACGGTAAGCTCTTTGGGCGAGTCGAATTTGAGT
Source organism: Sclerotinia subarctica (assembly GCA_025389085.1). NCBI lineage: Eukaryota > Fungi > Ascomycota > Leotiomycetes > Helotiales > Sclerotiniaceae > Sclerotinia > Sclerotinia subarctica. The sequence continues at coordinate 622,686 of QRFI01000004.1, read as the reverse complement.
TCTCCGCCTCTGGGTGATGATTAGCAATGTTATTGATGTCGTCAAGAAATGAAGAACGTATGTGGCCAGTATCCTACCCCTGATATTGAAACTGCAAAACAAGGAGATTTTGCCAAATAAAAATGTTGCATAAACACAGATAACTTACATCGGCGGCGGTTTCATCCTTAGTATCGACCCTCGGTCTCCCTCTTGCCTTTTTTCGAGCTTCTTCGTCGTCGTCATCCAGACTTGGGGACTCGTTTCTGACTCTCTTCCTACGCTTCTTCCCTTGGTCTTGCTCCTCACTTGGTGGTCCCGTATCACTACTATTTCCATTTCTTTCCAAGATTCCAAAGGGTATCTGACCCGACATTTGATTCTTCGTACTCATCATATTCTGACCTTGAGATCCTAATGAACTCCTACCATCATCGTACTTCTCCGCATTCAAAATACCCAGACTACTAGAATATCTTGGTTGGAATGAATGGTTCATATAGACACTCTGTGAGAATTGGTCTGTAGGATTAAAAACAAGTGTGTCCATGGCTGGATGAGATGCTGTGTAATCTTCAGCGAGGTTGGGTAATGAAGGTTGAAGAGTGTATTGTGAAATATCGGAAGGATGATTAGTGATCGTAGATGAAGAGATTGGCGTTGCGATAGGCGTTCCACGTGGTAGATAATTGGCGTCCCGGGTTGTTGAGACACCATTATTGCTAGAGGCATGATGATTATTATTATTATTAGTATTGCCAGTATTACCAGTATTACTATTATTACTATTATTCGGGAAGCTAGGAACGTTATGGTTGGATAGCGAATCGGAATTACTCGATGGAGGATTGTTGGTATTATTACCATTTCCTTGCATAGCCGCTTGAGTGAGAATGGTCAAAGCATAGTCATCCCGATGTAGAAGGAGATCATCGTATGAAGAATTCATCCTCGCCCAGGGTCGTGTTGGCGGAGACGGATTGAGGTGGACAGTGGACCCCTTTCGACTTGTGAACACCAGGGTAATATATACCACGCCCTATTACCAGTAGATGACTTGTCGTCGTCAGCGGTGTATATGATCTTCAAGTACGGACTCCGAAGTGACAGTCTGTATAAACAATTGAACATACAACTGAACATTAAAAGGCCGACAATAGTAAGATCTTACATTTCTTCCCTTCAGTCATCAGATTGACTTTTTTGCGCATGTAAGATACCTAGCTAAGAGGTAATTAACGACCAGGTGCTCCGTACTAGGCTTGCCACAAGTTGTCAGCCTCTTGAACTGACTGACTTGTTCCTTTTCCCCCTAGGCTCAGGATGAAACGCGGTACATATGCCGTAAGGTTATGTATGTATATAGGTATGGATGGATGGATGCAGTCTTGGAGATGCAGAGCGACAGCTAGCCTTACAGGGTAGGGATGGAGGTATGTAAGTATACCCAAGTGCAGTGTCGAGTAAAATAATAGTGATCAATACCAAGCCATCTATCAACATCTCGATTTTCTTTGTTGCAGATGGCGTGACGTTTTCATTCCCTCAATCATTTTCTAATCCAAGGCTTGTTGGTATCGAGCCTCGACGTTCAAGGCTAAGGAGAATTTAGAGTTAGAGTTTTAGGATTCTGCGCTTCCGAGGGTGGTATTTATTGATTACTATTCAATTGCGGGGATGGAAATCTATCTAGACTCGCACTAGTCCTAGAGTAGGTATTAGGCGATTCATGATGGTTGAGCCTCTTACATCTCTCATTTTTCATGAATTTCAATGTCGACCTACCTACCTCCTATCTGCCTACCTGCTACCCACCTTGATGAATATAAATTAATGAAATCTACTCACTCCCATCCAAATGCCACTTCAATCTACCCAACACCAATCTACCGAGAATGTGTATCTATTATGACTCTATCCAGGATTATCGAGGGTTACTCCATCCCAGATGGCCGAGCATGCAAGATCCGCAGATTCGGACATGTCTGAAACCCCGGCTTGTGCGATACCCATTGGAGTATAGTATCGCTCGGAGACGGCTTAACCTTTAGACCACCACACCTCTAGGTTATTCTAGGCTTCAAAAAGTACAGAGTAGCTCAACTGACTGTATATTACCTATAGTAACCATGCACAGCTGTTCGTCGATCATTAAAATCACACCAAAAGTCATATGAAAAACTTCATTTCTTTTATTTTTGAAATTAATAATATTTGATATATTTTTATATTAATTTGTTTATTATTTCAATTTTATATAAAAAACATATAATTTATTTTTTAGAATTTTTATCTATTATAATTTCCTAAGGCATACTTTAAGAATTTCAAAATATCAAAATCTGCTAATAAAATAAGTGAAAATCAGGAACTTTTTAAAATATTTTTTTAATAATATAAAATATTATATTAGAATTTAATTAAATAAATAAAAATACAATATCTTAATTATTTAATTAATATATAATTAATATATATATTTATTTTTAATTTAATTATAATAATTTTATATAAGATTTTTCTTTGATTGAAAATATAGTAAAATAAAGATTTTTTATGTGATTTTGATTTACGACGGACAGCTGTGCGCAAGTACTGTATGTCCACCCGTCGCCAGTTATATTGTACTTTCATAAACCGGACACAACAGTCCTATCTGGGTTCTCCCTGACAGTATTATATGTGTTAACAATATCTACAGAGTATTCATAGATGCGTATGCTTATTATACATTGCTTTTATGTTGATTCTTATATCAAGAATGTGTCTCTATTCCTGAACGCTGAAGCTTCGCCTACTTTACAAACCATTTCCCTAGCAGCATTATATTATAGTGCAGCATATAAGACAGCCCCCAACGCCTTCAAACCGACAAAGTACAGAGTAGTAGACACCTAGCAATGTAAATAAAGAAGGAAATAACCACCTTAGAGTAAAGGCCTAAGTCCCTTGGGTTGATGGAGAGCTGCAACTGTCAGCTCTTACCTTCATTGAAACAAGCCGCGTAAAAAACACCCTTCAGACCAACCCTATTTGCCCCGCAATGCTTTTATGAATCCCTTGATGACCAGCTGCAGAGACCTACGACATTTCCGAAAAGAAGACCGGGTATCGTTATGTCTATGCAAAACCGAAGATGAAATCCCCCATGCTCGTTTGCGTCGTATCGGTGCTTTTATAATTGTACATTGAAAGTGGAAGTAGGAACTGGAGACTAAAGACCTTGGTGACCGGATGAAGATTCAACAACATTATCGGATAAATTGATGAGGAGCTGCGCAAGGCATCGTTTTGTAGCAGCATCATCGCGTAGGACTGAGGAGAATGTGGCATCGCGAAGAGGTTCGGGGAGGCATTGGCGGAGGGCTTCTCGGGCTCGAGCATTATCACTCAAACTATCAGTCGTCATATTAGTGAAATTGAAATAATACGTCATGGGGGAGATATTCTCACCGAAGGAAGCAGCGGACAACATGCTTCAACAATCGTGCCGTTTGTTGTTCCACAAGTTGTGAAACCATATTGCTGAGTACTGTACCGACAGCATAAAATCTCTCGTATGTGGCACAGATATAATTCAGACCATGGTCATCGAGAAGGATCTTCTGCACGATGAAGATTGCGACTGTTTTACTGAGTTCTGATCCCGTCTCCATAATTCGAAGACATAGTGGAATTATTTCGGTAGTAAGGAGAAAGTTGATAACATCGGATGAATCATTCTTGACAAGAGCGCCGATGACTCCGAGAGAGGTAAGACGTAGATACTCGAAAGGTCGGGATTTAGAAGTCGTGTTGAGAAAGGGATAGAGAAAGAGAGGTATGTGAGCTACTAATGTTAGTACTGCGCTTTGTACACCGATGTCCGAGTGACTGACCATTTAAGAAGAGGGCGCGAGTCTCGTTGTGGGAAGCAACACATTGTAGAAGTGCCAAGGCATTGCAGACTCGATTTGAAGCGGCGGCGGTCAGTTGGGAGGGATTTAGTAGAGTATAGACAGAAATTATCTCTTGGAGAAGTGATGTCATGACACCTAAATCTGTCAGCAAACCATCTCATTATCCTATCCGGCTGCGTGATTTTACCAAATGAGTGCCACAATATCAATGCAAGCTCCGGGACTTGCTCGCGCTTCTTGCTGAGCTCTAGAAGGGCAGCTTCCCTGGTCTCTTCATTGAGTAAATCTGCAATGAAGTTCAAAGTCCTTCTATTTTCCTCCGAAACGTTCGAGTCGATCATAGCTGGGTCTTGTCCGTGGTTGGATGAGATTGAAGGTACCGCGGCGTTGTGGTTTTGACTTGCCGCCATGCGATTGTAATGAGCGGATACCGCCGCCGCATGCTGCTGTTGCGCCTGTTGATGGTGGGTCTGCTGTTGCATCCATGGTTGGTCAACCTGCGGATTGTATTGATGTTGATGAGAGAAGACGTGTGTCCCTGGGAGCATGGTGCTCATTATCGCGATAGCCAGCGAGGTTAACTCGAAGGCTAGAAGATACTGTGGTGTGAATAAGAAAGTGTTGAGCTTTTGCAGATCGTCGCAAATGATGGCGTCTCACGAGAGTGATCTTAATTAATTCGAAAAGGGTGGAGTGAGGGGTAGAATAGTTGTTAAGGTTACGTAGGTATCCTGCTGGGTATCCTATTTCATCGTTGGAGGGAGCACTTTGTTGTCTTGTCCGATGTGCTTTAGCGGGGCGGGAGTTTCTTGGTGTCTCGAACCGGATAAGATTCGGATGAATCAAATCCTTAGATACAAGGCTACTATTTTTATGGGATCAAGTTCAGACGAGCTGCCTAGTAGCAGGTATTAAATCTTACTCTTCATCTATGTGATTATTATCCATCCAGCCGTTCGTTACAACTGTATACATACTGACATTAGATGGCTCCAGCTAGAGACACCACTGACTACTAAAATATGAAAACAATACCTAGTTATTGGCAACTTTCATCTGAACTCAGCTACTTCATCTACTCAATTGGATGAAAATCCAACGGGGTCATCATGATTCGGTGCCAATATAGTTAACAAGTATCCCTCTCACCCTCTTCAAAAAAGTATTGATATTTCAATATATCACATCCATTGAAATCATACCCAAAAAGCTCCCTATATAACTGGGGGTATAATACAATTCCATCTCCCTCTTTACTCTTTGTGAAACATATTCCATCCCGTGCATTAATTATATTCTGAAAACTCATGAAAAAAAGGTAGATAAGTCCAAATTATCACCCCACACCCCACTGATTTCCACACCAACGTTGATTACTGTACTAATACACCACAGAATGATCAAGCCCCATCCAATCTTCCTGCTCATCACCCATTTATTCATGGGTACCGCAATGAGGAGCCCGACTAAAGTGATCAGTAAAGTGATGGCACTGACCATAAGCGTACCACTGACTTCAATTTGATATGGCTTGTACTTGATATCTTTGTTCGGGTGCTTGAAGTGTTTGTGGTTGGCATCTTTAATCGTCATATATGCGCCACTGACACCGATGCCGATGAGAATGTTCAGCATCGGTCCTCCAAAACAAGCACTCAGTGCCATAACGGGATATCCTAATCTGGCTACCGTGATATCGGCGACGAGGTCGCCTAATGAGTTGCCAACAGCAAAAATAGTAAGACCAAGTATTGCATCTGAGATGCCTAGAATGACACCAAACGCTTTGAGAACTCCGACAACTTCATTGGCGATAGTGGAAATCCAAGCAATAGCGACGACGAAACCAAGGAAACAAAGCAAGAAACGATGTTTGGGGGGCCTCGAAGGGGTTGTTGTTAGTGCAAGAATGGCAATCGCTACCAAAGACCCGAGAAGGGAAAACAAAACCAGGCATGCGAGCGACTTTAAGTCACCATCGTCACTATTAGCCCAAAATATCAACACCACAAAGATAGGTGCTGTAAACAATTGGAGCACGACAAGCCAGCGGTTCCAGCCTCTAAAATGCTCTACTCCAAGCTCACTATGCATTACATCTTCGTGGGTCGAATTGACTCTCTTCGGGGGTGACATTGGAATTGGACGAGAATGAGGATGATGACTCTCGGCCGAGATTGCTACTGCGGCAGTGTTGTGTTGACTGAAATTCGAAACAGGTGAACGAAGATATTCCTCGGAATGAGTGTCCCGCCGACTTCGTTGGTATTGAGACCATTCGGGGTCTGCTTCCGAGACCAATGATGGGCTATCCGGGATCAATAACGGGCCGGTATTTCTCCTTCCTGGTGTGCCAGATTCCCTTCTTTCTTCAGCAAAATCTATCTTTTCATCCTCATCCTTGGATTCTGATTCGACCACCGGCAGTGTGATTGCCAAAAGAAATATACTCGGGGCCGAAACAATGCTAATAAATTTATCCCACCCGCTCTTGTCTCTCCATGTGCATAGTGTAGGAAACAAAGCTGAAAGTACGATTTGTGGGCTGGGTAATATGCGATATGGCCACCACCTAATTGGTCTATCCGTATAGTACAACTCATGCTCCAAGTTCACTGATTCGGGCGTAATTTCCGAATCCGGTAGCACAATACTTGGAGCCTTAGAGCTGGCCGCCGACATGAACGCTGGCGAATCCATATACAGAGGGAATGGTAATATGGGTGATTGTATCCGAGTTCGCGAGCTATCCCTCGATGAGTTCGGTATTTGAAGTTGAGGTCGCTGTACTGTTCGCGATCCACTAGAATTGGTAGGTGAAATCTTAGGTCGTTCGACTGGAGTACGGGGATGTCGTGGTGACACTGCTGGAGAGTCATTTCCAGGTGGTGCCAACAAATCATCGTTCCATCGCGGTGTGCTATTTGTGAATAGTTTGTGACTTTGTGATCCATCTAGAGACGGGGGAGGCGAGATAGATAATGTTGGAGACTTAGGGGCGGGGCTGCCAGTTGTAGATGGCACATCTAACAGCCGTGGAAAAGTTGGAGTAGCTGCTACAATGCCAATATCTGGCACATTTGCGGCTGTAAATGCGGTAGGGTCAGTGGGTCTAAGGGCTGACTCAGTGTTCAAAGAGACAGCCCTAATACGCTTGGGGTCTAGCATAGACCGCTCCATGTCGTTGTCGTCGCTCTCAATAGGATTTAGGCTCGAGGCATATTCCGATGCCGGAGCCGATGTTATTGCAGATGTCCTAAGTTGATCAAGTGATGCTGATGGATCGTCTGAATATCGTCGTAGAATTATAGGTGGGCCATGAGAGCCCCGAGACTTTTGTAACGATGATAGTACCGACCTGAACTCTAGAGCACCCACCAAACTGGGACGAATTGGAGTTATGGTGTTCCTGCGGCTACCAGGTGCTCTGATTACTCGCATGCTGCTAGCCACCTCAGCAGCAATGTGTCTACCCTCATCTCCATCCTCGTCACTGTCTTCGTCTTCTGGTACTTGGGGATGAGGACTAGAGCCACGCTCTAATGCCGCGAAATCTTCGTTACCATGGAAGGCCCTCTCTCCTGCTGGCGCATCTTCATCGTCATCATCTTCTTCAGTGACCTCTATTTCTTCGTTTGTCATTGCTAAGTACTGACCACGCGCTGCAGCTTCTCTTTCACGATGGCGCCTTCGGCCTCCCAAGTACCAATGCCACATAACCACTGTTACCACGTAAAAAAGGTAAAACCCAATCATCACAAAACATTCCCATAGGTGAAGAGCGCCGTCCGCAAGAAACACCATACTGAAGCTTGCTGCAACGATGAAGAAACCAATATCCCTCACAAATGTCTTTTTGCCAACCTTGAACTCCCTTACTAGAGCCATCGACCCTGCGACAACTGCAGTAATAAATCCGGCTGCTCCAATAAGCTCACCTACGGCAAGACTGCCACTGTGCGAACTCATTGCAGCAAACGTCGAGAATACATCCGGGCTACCGTTACCAAAAGCTAGGAATGTAACGCCGGCCATACTTTCGCTCATCCCCAGTATGCTTGCAATTGTCGATAAATTGATACAGAAGAAATCGCTCGCTGCGATTCCAATTGTCGAAAACAACAATCCAAGCCATAGTATGAGAATGGTGAAAGCCACAGGTTGGGTATTTGGTAATTTGCAATAGTAAAGCGAGAGGTAATTTAGGAGCCCAGCAGTTTCATCGGGACAATTTTCTAGTATGAACCGGCATTTATCCTCGGCATGGTGGACAAGACGACACTATAACGCCGATATTTAGTACAGAACTTTGCATCGCCTTTGGTGTCCACAAACCTCTTCATCCCGTTTCACAAGTCTCCCACTGTCCAGCGCATCCAATGCTCGTTTTTGTGCCACGCCATATTGGGAACCATGACGGTATTTCGCGCTCTGGTCTGCGACAAGGCTTATCACAGCTAGTGACGAGATGATTAATATGGTGAGATAGAAAGCTCGAAAGTTGTATTTGGAGCGTGTCGGTAAGCGGGATGACATTTTATAGGAGGGTATTCGATGCATGCTTGATGCATGATCTGGTTTGTACCTAAAGCTCTCGTCGGAGAAGTGCGATTACAATGATAAATATATCAACAAGTTCGTGAGAAGAAAAAGACCTATGGCACCAGGCAAAAGCTCGAAGTCGTAACCCGGGCTATGCTAGCTAAGCCGTCCAGAGCTCATTCATGTATGGTGCAAATCATTAAAAGGAGATTCCGGCAGTAGAAGGAATCGTCGTCATAAGATCGAATGGCAAAGCGTACGAATCCACCTTAACTTCAGAACTAGCACCAAAAAGTAGGTAGGTAAGGTTAGGTTAACCTTATCGATAAAACTGATAAGAGCGATCAATGACAAATTTAACAATTTAACGGCTATTCTTACAGAGTGGTGAAAAGTATTGAAAAGTATTGAAAGGGATTGAGAATTTTGCAACTTTTGCAATGAGAAATTGGTGTCGTGCTAGGATGAAAAGGATATATTTTCTTACCCAATATTTGTCTGACTTGGGAATCTGTGAATGAATTATAAAGAGCTCGACACCCTTGAATTTATCATGATGAATGTGGCAACACATGCAGCCAGTCCCATTAAAAGTGCCGACTCCCGAGGTGATTATATTATATAAGCAATTACTTTAATACCTGAGGTTATTTTTACTTGCGCCGGGGTTTGTGCATTCGATCCCCGCTGTCCTTGCCGAATGTAAATAACGAAAATAAACAAACTTCTAAACTTTGCATTGTCGCAACAGATTTGTCTATCACGATAATTTTTAGTTTTTTTGATATGCCTAGAGTCGTACAAAATCGAAATGCGAGTAGGGGCAGAGTTGCTTCTGGCTCTTTATCGACTCCTGCGAAATCTCCCGTGAAGTATGAATTCCCTGGTTGCTATGGTATTTGGAAGTCCATATCTTTGGCAGATATGATACTTTACATTTGCGCGCTGTGTAACATAAGACTTTTCATTACTGACTTGAAATAGAGTACCCTTGAACGATACATCGCCAGTGAAATTGGCTCTCAATGATGATGCGCAAGAAAAGGCAAGGCGATTAAAATCAAGAAATGCCCACCACGAAACGCAGATGAACGAAATAAAAAAAGCCGCGACTCCACGGAAATTGGTGAATTTCAATCGGGCAGGGAGCTCTTCGCCATCGTCAAACCACAGAACCCCAGGGCGCATGGGGAAAGAGAATGAACTCGATGGCGGGGTTATGATGGTGGGGGGAAGCGCAGTAACCCCCATGAAGCGTGTTCCAATTCTCGCAAATTTCGAAGAATGGATGAAGATGGCCACAGACAACAAGATCAATGCTGCGAATTCCTGGAACTTTGCGCTAATTGATTATTTCCATGATATGTCACTTTTGAAGGAGGGCGATGGGGTCAATTTCCAAAAGGCCAGTTGCACTCTTGATGGATGTGTGAAGATTTACACGAGTCGAGTCGACAGTGTGGCGACAGAGACCGGCAAACTTTTGAGTGGATTAGCAGACAGCGGGAACAACAAAAAGAAGAGGGGCGAGAATGAGGAGGGTGAGGGGGAAGGTGATGAGAGCGAAGAAGAGGTCGAAGACGAAGATGGGGTTATCAGGAAGAAGGCAAAGAAAAGGGTAAGTCTGAAGCACATCCATAAATGCTTTATTTTTCCTTCCCAGCCTGAGTACAAGCGCTTTGATACCTAGTGGAGTCTCATAGTTGAGATGTTCAGATGTTATCAGTGAGGACCAAAACTATATTTACTCCTTATTTATCTACCGCATACTGGTGGAGTGTAATGGGAATATTTAGGCCTTATGTCTGTCTAGTGGCATGTTTTGAGAAAATGGGGATGAAGAGGGACTTTCGTCTGAATATAATATCAGATGGGACCCTTTCTGCCACATACGACCATAGACTGAAGAGCATTGGGCATCCCGTCCGCTCTGCCATACACAAGCTTCAGATCGGTGGATTAGTAGTTGGGTGGGTGACCACCAGCGAATCCCCACTGTTGTATGTATATTTCTTTTGTCTTACATTTTTACTCTATCTTTTGTTCCAGTTCCACAGAAGAGGAAATCCAGTGAAGTGGAAATGAGGGTGGGCACATTTCAACCACATCTATCTGCGATATAGTTCCTGCACCGATTAAAGGGCGCTAGTCCGATTGTTTATTGGGTGGGGCCTTGTGTCACACTTTTCCTCCCAACTTATGCTCGCAGCTATGGGTACAAACAAATACTTTTATTACTTTGTAATTGAGCTTTTATATACTATTATTGCTTTACCAATGAGTTTGTTGAAGATGTCGTGGTTTGGTGATATAATTCTTGATCTTTGTATTCCTCTAATCACTAAACCGCAACACTCGAATTGTAACAACTCTATTTGGCAAAATCTTTTCAATTTTGAACACAGCACACCATTGTTACTTACATGCACTAGAAAACCGTAGCTAACCATAAATTCAGACTCAACGTTCATCAGAAGCGACCCTCGCAACTTTATTTTCAGCATTACAATTAAAAAAGTTTGAACTTGAGTTTTCTGTTGATCCCTTATTCAAAAAAGCATCTGCAGATTTCGATGAGGGCGGAGCCAAGGGTCTTCTCTTAAATCATCTCTCAATCGATTCTAAAGGACGGATAGTTTTTGATAGTAGTGATGATGCAGGCGACGCATCAGCAGAAGGACGGGGCAGGAGACGAAAGGATGATGCTATTGAAGAGGATCAGGAAGATGTTTTAGAATCGGCAAATGTTACGCTAAAAGATGACGACAATGAGGACGAAGATCAAGATGATGTAGAGATAGATGTGGAAGCTTTGGGTATCAAGTTTTTCCCAAACTTGGATTTCCTTGAAGAACAGGATATTTGTCCATCATTGAAGAATTTCGACCTCGGAGATCCTTCCGGTTCCATGGACATTCCGTTTTTAAAGGCGCCGGAAGATTGGCGACAAGATAAAGACAAAACAGAAGACAATGGGGTAGGTGATAGATCTGGCATTTTCCTCGATGATGACAACCCAGTTGGATTTGATGATGACGATGACGGCCTCCTCGGAAACTTCGATATTCCAGATGATGCTGGATTTGGTGAAGGCGGTGAAGCTTGGGCTCGTGACGCCGCGATCGAACCACGAATGCGAGTTCACGATGTAGGATACGACAATGATGGTGGCGATGGCGAGGATGGAGAAGGACGTGCTGGTTCATTTGATCCCGAGACCGGCGAGTACGTCATTTCTCTTGATCGTGGATCAAAGATGGAAGGTGGTCATGACGATATTTTAAGTTATTTCGACGAGGCCTTGCAAAAGAATTGGGCCGGTCCTGAGCATTGGAGGATACGAAAGATTAAAGATGTCAACAAACCAGCAGTTACGAAGATTCGCAAGGAGAAAGAGCCTTTCGAGATTGACTTTATGTCTCCACTAAGTGCTAGCCTAGCTGAAACTATCTATACACATGCAGCAACCAATGCTACAATATCTCTCCCAAAGAAGGATTGGAAATCTAAAACGAGGAATCTTCTTCCCGATGATAAGCATTTTAACTCCAAACAGTTGTTACGCCTTTTCCTTAAGCCCAAAGCTAGAATGGGTAGTCGAAAATCTGGATTCGGAGCAAAATCTGGAACCTTTGGTCAAAAGAAGGAGGATGACATTCCTGAAGGCGAAATTGGTGAAGATTATTGGGCACGAAAAGAAGAACCCGCTCACACGCTGGAGGATGAAGCTCCACCTCATGGAGATTACGATGCCAACTTCTTCCAAGATGATGGTTTGGCAATGCCGGGTGGCATTGACGACGATGATGATATGGAATTCGCCGATGCACGCGAACAGTTTTCACCTGGAGATCAAGGACAAGGTGCAGGTGGTATCGATGGTATCACTGCTATATTAAATGCTGGAGCTCAAGGTGTTGACGGCGAAGAGGGTGCTTTCGGTACACAATTGGTTACACAAAGTCGAAGATTAAGACCTGAATATGTACAATACGCTCGAGTTGCTAAGAAGGTTGATGTGAGGAGACTGAAAGAGGAATTATGGAAGGGCATTGGATTTAGTGAGCCTGAACAACCTGTGAGTTCCTCATACCCTGTATCTCAACCCCAAACTTTATCACTAACATAGATTAAAACAGGATACCTCACTTTCCGCATCACGTCTCCCCACACCACCTCTTAAATTACCTACTGATGAAAATGAGACCCTCCAATTTACAACAGTCATGCAAAACCTCCAGACTGTATACCCAAAACAAGTCATGAATGATATCTCAACCAGTTATTGTTTTATCTGTCTATTGCATTTAGCTAATGAGAAAGGTCTTGTCATTGAAAAGAAAGAGGGTTTGATGGAATTGGATATTAGAAAGGATCCAACAGCGGAAATCACAGTCGAATAACTTCGTGAACTTGGGAAACGATGAAATGCCCAAGATATGAAAAGAGGCGTTTTTGGTTTATGTTGATATTATCATGCATATTGGTGGTTTGCGCCCCTACTTAGGTTCTTATGCTGTGCTTGTGAATACACTGTATGTTTCAATGGGTGGTTTGGATGCGGCATGGCATGAGGGATTTGGGGAACGTTTATGTGTTTATATTGTGGCATGAATTGAAATGAATTGAGTTTAGATGGATGATATAAATTAAGATTACGATGATGAGTATCACGAAATGAGGAACCGGTTCTCGTTGTGATGATGAATTTCATGATGAGATTTCTAAGCGAGGAATTTATATGACTTTTGAATACATTGTCTTAAGTAAGACAGTATCTATAGAGATGTTGAAGCAAAGGTCTAAAATCAAGAAGAGATTTTTGCTAAGTGTAAAGTGAAAATCTCTTGGTATGCAAACTCTGCTATTTTCATTAAAGGTTTAAGGGATTAGCTTGTAGCTAATTTATATACTGCAAATTTTTGCCAATCACTAATCAATGAATTCTATTGGCACAAAAGTTTTGTTGTTTTTATAAAGAAATTCTGCTTTTATTCTAGTTTAAAAATTGTCAAGGAAATTTAATCGGAAAGAGTTTGACTCGTAGGGCTAGCCTAAAAGTTGTAAAAACACGAGTTAGGAAAGAAATTCGAGAGTTGACTCAAAAGGGCCAGCCTAAGAGTCAGAAAAACACTAGCTAGGAAAGAAAGCTGAGAGTCGCCAGTTGATCTAATCATCAATGAAAAAAAAACTGCAAACTAAACTTCAAAGTTCTGCTCCAAGTATTCCAGCGAATACATTCTCAATCCTCACTCATTTCATCCTCCAACTCAACCTGGGATCTTCTCGGAGCCCCTGCTCCGACACTTGACTCCCAAGCTCAAGACTATAAATCCTCACTGGCCACGGATCAGTAGAGTATAATTCTCCGTTCACGCGATGTTTCGGCGCTTCGTGAATCAAGTCTTTTATAGCATTGATGTGGGTAGCGTAACTGGCAATGGGTTGTCCGTTCCTATCGTCGATCTTCATGCCGTGTTTGTAGTAGAGATCGAGGAGGAATGCTTTTTCGGAGGGTTGCCAGTGCGGTGGGGAGAGTTGTGTGGGGTCTTGTTCGCTGTTGACAGCGGTGTCGTAGGAGGTCTTTATGTCTTTCATGGTTGCATCATCGGCTCCTGCCAGTAGGTCAATTTCTTCATCTCCGATCAGTATGTCTTTGAAACCCATCTCAATCAAGAAGGCAATGTCCTCGATGGAATTCCTACTTGGATCATTCAGGATGATATCATCGAGGTCTGTTAACGGTTCCTCCATGTGTCTATCTGGTAGATCTAGGTCTTCTTTGGACATATCTTTGGTTTCTGCGGTGATTTCACCATCTTCCATATCATCTACGAAAACTATCTCGTCCGGGAATCCCTCGCGCACGATGGTAAAATACTTGGCTGAGGTATCTATGATGAGAGCCTTGTTCTTTGTTTCCGCCATAACGCTACCTTGGAGATCTGAGTCTTCTGTGGGTTTATCTTTGGTTCCTGCATCAATCTCTGCATCATCCAGAAATAGGTAATCTCTGAAAACTACCTCGTCCAAGAAGTCCTTGCCCATAAGGGGATGCTTATATACAACGATATCCTGGGGATCTGTTTCCGCCATGTATCTATTCTGTAGAACTAGGTCTTCTGTGGATATATTTCCTGCCTCGATTTCTGCATCCACCATATCACTGAAAACCAACTCATCCAAAAATTCGTTGCTCATGATCATATCCTCGGTTGAATCTTGAAGGATGGTATCTTCAGTTCCAACATCAATTTCCGCATCATTCTCCATGATCGTATCTCCAAAAACTATCTCGTCCAAAATGGCATTGTCCATGATAGTAGTATTCTCGGCGGTATCTTGCGTGACTCTATCTTGCACGATTGCTAGAAATCGAGAAGCACAAAAAGTATAAAAAGATGATACTGACCGAATTTTGTCGAGTTTTTTAACTTTTGTGAGTGATGTGAGTTGTATTGTATTGTATGGATTGTATGTGTAAGTAAGTGTGAATGAATGAGAGAAATAAAATACATATCTGAAATAATCAAGCTATTTATCCTCCAGTCCTATAACATGTTCATTTCCTGTTCCCGTTCTCTTCTCTTCGTAATCCCATATATCATATCATCTCATCTCATATCGTTGTTGATCTAGGGAATAAATTTGCATGTATTCATTACTGTACATACAATGTCATTGTTCTTACAAAGTCGCCTAAGGTTCATTCATGAAAGGGATGATCATGGAAATAAAGAAATCCTCATGGATAGGAACAATTGCATTCATTACCTCGAAATCTCTGGTTTCTTTATCTAGTCCTTTGTAAGATTGGAACACGAGCGGAACTATTAGGTAATTAGTAGATGACTCAACATTTTCATGAAGAGTAACCTAAAAGGCGAAATCATATGAGCTGGAAGTCATGGAAGATTGTAAAACATTAAGTTAATCAGTTCCTAGTTCCTAGTTCTTCGGTAGTAGAGAATCAAAGTTAGAAAGTTATTTTATATTTAGATATATACTTTTTCAAAACTTTAATTGAATTACTTTATATACATGAATTTCTTTATATTATTAAATAATAATAAAAAAATAATAAAAAATAATAAAAATAAAATAAAATAAAAAAAATAAAAAAAATAAAATAAAATAAAATAAAATAAAATAAAATAAAATAAAATAAAATAAAATAAAATAAAATAAAATAAAATAAAATAAAATAAAATAAAATAAAATAAAATAAAATAAAATAAAATAAAATAAAATAAAATAAAATAAAATAAAATAAAATAAAATAAAATAAAATAAAATAAAATAAAATAAAATAAAATAAAATAAAATAAAATAAAATAATTCAAATCAACTATTAAAAATTTAAATAAAAATTTATTTGAAATCCTTTTTCTTTTTATTATACTTTATATTATATATGAAATAGAGAATTAAATAAGTAAATATTTCCTTACTATTCAATTCATATTTATATTTATATTCATATCCAAATCTATTATTGTTGGTACATCATATATTTACCGTACTAAAAAGGGGAACCGTATTCACTAGCGAGTGCTAGCGTCTACCTCTTCTATTATAAATAGGGACCTCTTCTCATAGATAATAATAACAGATAAGCAAGATTATATTATAATCAAACTACATGATATGTGCTACTAGCAGGAATCATATTACCGGAATGGTACCAACAATTATTTATATTTATTATTTATGTATAAATATATAATATAATATAATACAATATAATGATATACATGATAATAATATACATGTTTCATGAATCTTAAATCATCCACCTTCAAAACAATATATCCGCTAGAGAACTTTTAATCTTAATTATCCAATCCACGCGACCCAATGCAATGCAATGCTAATTAAGCAAAATCTCATACACCTTATCCAATCGATCCATCCAAGTTCTAAGGTACATTTATTTATATATCCATCCATCCATCATTTCATACACACAACATACATACATATGTACATATATACAACTAAAATCTTCTTGCAAGCTTCGATCTTGATCTTACTTTTGCACCAAAGAAGTAGATAAAGTAAATCAAAGCACAGAGACCAATACTAATGAATCCAATAGTACCCATAGCCCATTTCGTCGACATGTTATCGAACATGAGGACACCGAGATGAGCGAGACCAGCTGCGAGAGCAAAGGAAGGGATGAGGAAAGCTGCGATAGCGGCACCGGCGACGTTGGGATAGGAGTCTACATAAGTGAGGAATTGAAATTAGCGAGATGTAAGGGGTAATTAATGGACTGAAAATGAAAACATACCAGTGATGTAGTTAAGCATACTGAGCCACAATAATGGATCTGCGAAACCGAGAACACCGCCAGCGACAACCGGGGACCAATAAGATACGCTTCCATCAGAGGTGAAAGCGAACCAAAGGAGTGTGACTGGGAAAAGCCAGACGGTAACCAAAGAAGTGAGGAATCTAGCTTCTGGACGGTTGATACCATGCTTCTTACGATCTCTCGCATAGAACCAAGTTTGAACCGGAACGAAGAGGAACATGACGACTACTCCGACGACGAAGTTGAGGTACGTGAGATCGGCACCGATGTAGGAGAGACCGTTATTGACGACGAAAACATCAAATACTCCATCGAGGTACAAGAAGAGGATACCGTAGGCGAAACCATTGTACAAGCCAAGGAATAAAACAACTGGCTCTGTGAACATAATTCTGAATGTCATGGTCGTGATAAACTTCATCTCTTGAAGAACGTTGAGTTTGCTTGTCAAGATAGCAGCTTCTTGATCATCAACGGTTTGATTCTTTGCGGCTGCTTTGGCGATAACCAATCTTGGTAATGTTTCTGGAATGAAACACATGATGATAGCGAATGCAAAACCAATAATTACATTGATTAAGAAGATCCATTTGAGACCCATGTTCGAATTATCCGCTATCCACTCCCCCACGGGGGATCCGAGAGATGGACCAATATTTGCAGCTACATGCAAGTCATTAGCACTTCTGATGTGTGAGGCGGGGACCGGGATATTTCTCGGATCTTACACATGACGAAAAGTGCCATTGCTTGTCCAGCACCATCGATATCTCCAAACAGATCCGCAATTGTACCAGCTACATTCGAAAGGGCGGTAGAACCAGCTGTGCCCGCAAGGAACATGAATATGATGAGCATAGGGAGATTAAGAGCATATGCGGTTCCCTGAATGTTGTTAAAAATGATTCCATGGATGATATCTTCGAGGTCACTTACAAAGTTCAAAATTGCATAGAATGCAATGCTAATGACATAAATCCATTTACGGCCACCAAGATCACTGTAAATGTTCAGTTATGGTTCTGTTCACAAGCATGATGATCGCAGTGTGCGCCATATGCTGTGTTCAACCTACGATAATGGACCCAAGAATATAGGACCGACGGCTGTTCCCAAGATGAACATACTCTGGCCCAGAGTAACAACTTGAGTAGTCCCTCCAAACTTCTCTTGTATCAAGAACTCGGCGGATACATAAGTTGTACTGGTAAGTGCAACAAAAGTCTGCAACATACAGTAGATAAGCACGATACCCCATCGTTTGAAGGCGGACCAATGCATAGGATGATGAACATCTTGGGCTTTGACGAGTTCGAGAATGGCGATTGTTTGGTCTTCGTGTCTCGTCGCAGCGTTTTCATTTCGTGGAATGACATCACCCTTCTCAATATTGGATGAATCTGAAGCCCTGGTACTCTCATCAATCTTCTTCTCGGCATTATCGGTTGAGGCCATGGCGAGCGCACAGTAAACGAGATGCTTGGCCCAAAGGATCAATGTATAGTAAAAGAGTACTCGGTATATATAATGTAGTAGAAAAGTATAAAAATATTAGGGGCACTAACTTAACGTCCTTGGCTGACGGTTTATGGACACGAAGGATGGATGATCAATTCATCGGAAGCGTATGCAAGGTACGAGAATATATCCCACAAGATGAGAATATTCGTGAATGAAATTAGAAGATCATGGGAAGAAAACGGAATGAAGGAATATTTCGATAAGAAATTTGGAAAATAAATTCCGTGCCGCATAGCCCTACTATCCGCAGCATTGTGTTTGACTTGGATAGGTTTATCCATGTCCAAATCTATGGAGACGGGCTTGGTCGAATGATGGTCACTGCAAGGAAGATGAACAATGAATATCAATGATTGGTTTATTGTTCCTCATGATGCTTATCTTGATCTAGATCCGATGATTGTGGAGACGATGTATCCATATTTGCCTTCGGGGTTTCCAATTCCAGGTTTCTTAAAAAGGGTCGTTGAGGGGCCTCTTAACAATGAAAGTTGGTCAAGAAAATGAAGTTAAAGTGAAGCCGTAACCTCCTCGGTAGATAAGCAAAAGGGGGGGGAGGGGAGAGGAGAGAATGGGAGAGATCGAGGAGGAGTACTCGATATACCCGAGCAGATGAATTTGGAAACTTTTAATTGGAAGTTTGAAAGAAGAATTCATTCCATGATCCATATAGAATGAATTAATCCTTGTTATGTATGTAGGTAGTATGCATGGAAGACATGTTGATGGTTGGTGTCGCTACTCCGTATATACGCACAGTATATACTTGATTTGCTGCAAGATGAGGTGCAGATTGCCCACTACCCAGGCTGTTGCCCAGAACGGAAGTTGTGAATAAGATGATGGAAAGGTGCATAAGGTTTATGCCCAGAATGCTGGATCAAGCTTACCCGTTGCTTTGCCCAGACGGAGAGAGGATCATCAAGATGTTTCCGAGAAAGCCACGAGATACTAGGGAAAAGGCGATATCCGGGCTGTTGGAATTCTGAGGATGGTTGACTTGGGGGTTTAAGGTATGGGGAAAGGCCGATGGTTAGATACGAAGATAAAGATAACTCGAGATTCCAAAAAGGAGATGTCAATAAATAACCTTATCAAAGATGGGGATTGAAAGTAGGATAAGAGATGAGATGAGAGAGATGAGATGAAATCAAATGAAAGGAGACATTGACGTTATAAGCAGAGTGACCTCGGCACATTGGAAACATGGAATTGAAGATTGACATTGTTGAAGATTGACATCAAAGAATCATAATGCAGAATCTACTCACCGGGACTGGCAATAGACTATTATATATTTACTTTCGAGCCATCACAATGTTGGCAATCTTTATTGCAAAGGGGATGGTATGAAGAAGACGTTGAGAATTACCCTACATAAGCTCTCGTTGAGGAAAAGCAAACAAAGTTTTCTTTCTCTTTGTTTGTCTCGTAATTATAAGCTTGTATGAAACGGTGAACATCAACAACCATATCACAACCACATCACAACCGCAACACCAAGACCATTCTAACAACCTCTGCTATTTTCCTAACTGTATGGCCTTGACTTTCAATGTTCAGGCTATTGTCATCATTTATTAAAGGTTGTCAATATGAGATCACCATTTCGAAAATTGTCCCTCTCTTCCCATTGTTTCCTGTCCTCCATATATTCAAATCTTTCACCACTCGAAATTCGGTTTGGTTAGCCTCGTCGGTCATTTGTCTGAGTTCAGTGTTTTCGGCCAATCGAAAGTCGTGATGCACTTGTGGCTCCTGCAGGTGAGTGTAATCTTCCCAACCTTAGTGCGAGGCTCGACATTGAGGGGTAAGGCTACCTAGGCAAGGCTATCTTCTCTTTTACTACCATGCCCCTTCCCAATATCTCATACCTCGACAGTAGATCTTTTATTCTAATAATATATCGGTAGAATCACACAAATTACATAGATCTTCGTCATTATCGATTTGATCTCTCGTACATATTGATTGTTGCTTGCGAACTTACGATCTTTTGCCCTAAATTAGCTGGGCCCGGATTCACTAACTAATAACTAGACTTCCCTATTTATTTTTCCCAAAATTCAATCACTTTTAATTCCCATCCAGCTATTACACCTATCACTTCACCACCAAGTACGTTCCACATCCTTCGACACTATTGCGGTGTCCTATAATTCTCCAAAGGCATTCAATTGAAGCGCTTGCACTTGCAATTCCCTTCCAATTCCTCTTTCGGATCCAACCCATCCGTCATCATCGCTTGCGAACTTCAACATGCCTACCAAGAAGAAAAAGATTGCCTCTCGCCAGGCAATTCAGACGAAACTTCCATATACCGTATCCAAGAGAAAGAGGGATGAGTCCTTCCAAGTCCCTCAAACCAAGCGAGCCAAGAACTATATAGAAATCTCGGATAGTGACGATGACGACGAAGATTCTCAGATCGATGCAGCCAACAGTAGCTTTACTACTGTTAGAAGCGACGACGGCGGCGATGAGTCCGATACAGGCTCAGTTATTATTGTTGATTCGCGACCTCCTGCATTGACAGCGGAAGTCGTTGCTCAAAGTGTCAAGCTGGATGGGTTGATTAAGAAAATTCCAACTGAGGTACGCTTCTGCACTTGAATCTTTTCTGTCAAGATCTTCGACCAACTACGCAATAGCACTGGCGAAGACCTATGGAATTCATTCGTTTGAATGTCCAAATCCAATGCATCATCGCTGGACGACATCCATCATCCCCATGCTCTTCGAAGTGTATTGCAGATTCTCGATCGAATGACCTGCTGTGTTTCTCTGTTGACTTTATTCACTAACCACTCGAATGCAGGTCCACCAGACTATCGCTATGTTTCTACCCTCCGATGCAGATATCACACGATATTCAAGAGTCTGTAAGAGTACTTACAGCGCCATCTCTGACAGTGTCTGGCGTTATCGATTCCTAGAGAAATTTGACCCTGTACCAAGTTTGTCTTTACCGCTTTTGACAGAAAAGTACAAGTTCAGATGCGCCACCACGAGACTTTACACCAAGTTCGATTTGAATGAGTACAGGTACCTAGGCAACTCAGTTATCAAACAGATAGAACAAGCGCAAGGAAAAGTCCTCGATATGCTTCAGAATCTCATTATCGGTATGTCTCCTTGCGAGTCCATTGGGAGAGTGTGCAGACTAATTGGAGGACACAGAATCCGATGCTCGCAGAGGCTATGATGGTAATGGCGACAAAGTGATTGTGAGTCGCAATCTCGACTACATCCGAAATTACGTTTCCTTCGTATCTGGCATACCTCATACTGGAGACATAATTGATATCATTGATTCCATTGCGAAGACCAAGAACAATTGGGGTTTAAAAGCGATTTGCTCTGTCGATGGCGATGCTGATGCCAATACCCGGGTGTTATTGATTCAATTATGCTTGACATCAATATCTTTGGATCCAAGATACTGCACAAACACAATATCTCAATTCGACTTATCTCAAGTGGAGGTTTATGCTTCACCAACAAGGCAACCCCTATTCCTTGGGAAGTGGAAAGGTGATCTCAACGTCCGTTGGTGCTTGCATGTAGCGAACTTCTTCAAGTTCCACCTCAAGGCTGGAAAAGGTGAAGGGCTTCTTGCTCATGCCTATGCCGATCTGCACCAAAGTCAATTGCCACAACCATGGTTGGGTCGATTGAAGTCAGGTACTCAACAGTTGGGAACTCATTGGAAAGGGGCCTATTGTGAGTGCTGAAGACAATTTCTCGTGTTGAGGACTTGAAAAGCTAATCCGACACTAGTTTATATGGACGGTGATGAATTGGCAAGAATAAGACAGGCTGAAGAAGACACAGATGACGGCCCCTACTCGGACGAGCTAGATGGTGGGGAATCTTTTCAGGTAAGCTCATTTTGAGATGTCAGTGATGCAGGATGACTAACCGAGGTCTTACAGGATGTCTCGTTATTGTTTGACAACCAAAAGTTCAGCGAGCGAAATTGGCCCAAATCGTGGGAAAGTATTCTTCGAAGTGACCCTTTTTCTAATGCCGCTCATGAGCCCACTCATCGCCATGGGTCGAGACGCAGCACTCGATCGAGCCGATCAGGAAAGGAACACAAAAAGCCCAAAGAGAACCCAAACCCTGGTGTAAAATACTTTTATGGTTCTTCGCGTGACTCTGTCGCGACTGCCCATCTATATGGGGCTGTACATGGAATTCCTCTACAACATGGAATTCCTGGCTTTCAAAGAATCACCATCATGAAGTTTTTCCCTGATAAAAATGGAGACTACGATCGAGGACAGACCTGGGGCTACGAAGGTTGTGTTTTGCCTGGCGGTCGCATCATTGTTGGTCGATGGTTTGATGCATTAGGTGTTTCTCATAGGGACGTTATGTCAGGGCCATTCATTTTCTGGAATGTGGATGAGAGTGATGCGCACAAGCCTATTGATGGTAAAGAAGCGCTAGAATTCTTCCGTCTCATGAAGTCCCATGGTCATTGTTAGCTTTTGCTCTCCCAAGCTAGCTTCACTTCAATGAATGACCTACAAGGATTTCGAAGAAACGACCAATTTTAGCATCATAAACTGGAGATTCAGTTCCTCAATCTACGACAATCAGCTCAACGATACATACAGAAAAATGTTTCAAGATTATAATACCTTCATTAAAACATTAGCATCAGCATCAGCACAGCATCAAGTGTATCGTTCAAATACATACCCGACGCCCATCCGGCCGCGGCTTTCATCTCGGACATGAACTATTCTCGGCATCACAACAGTTTCATTTCAACTTACAGTATCATTTTGGGCCAACAGTACGAAAAGCACTTTCAATATACATTACAGAATACCTTTTTAATTAACAACGAACCTCGTGTATCGTTTATCACAATTTTTTTCAATCCGACTTTAGACATATTTACCAACTCTCAGCATTCTTTTCACATACATTCTTCAACATACTTCGAGAGTCTCCTCTCAGACATATTTTTCACGCAATTTGTTTCCTTATTCGTTTCCTATTGATGTTTTTCTCTCTCAGGAAGGAGTCGGCGAGTCGATTGACATGCAGGAGGAGTTTGATTTGAGGATTGGGGTTATAGATGGATATAAATGGATCTGGTCATGGATATACCCCCAATTTGGCGTTGGATCGGGGTGGTAATCTTTGAATCTATGAAACTGCACTTATATAAATCGATAAAATAATAGGAACCATCAATTACAAACTCAAATTACTATTTCAAGGGAAATTGTATAAACAGATATACATTCCTTATTTATAGTTTCTAAAACCTTAGGAAAACAATAAGTTTCCTTTAAAATTCTTTTAATTCTATATAATTCTATTATATCTATTATTATTTTTAAAAAAAGAGAAGGTTTAACTTATCAGGTATTGGTATTACAATAAAGGATATATAAAATCAATAATTATAGGATTATATTATATATAGAATTAAATCTTATCCTTTTATAATAAAGAATAAAGGGATCCTTATATAATCTATTATTTTATAGATAAAGGTTTTTTCACCCTTTGGCCCTCTATTGGAAGAGGTTAGGCCTCTTTCTATATGTCATATGTGAGTTTCCCGTGACAGGTTTGGTTTGTTATTTGCTTAATTACCTATTTACCTGTTTATCTTCTTATATGATATAGGTATTCGGAGATCCTACAGTGGTACCCCAATGCTTTACATATAAACCCCTTCAATCCTGCGATTCTAATCAATATGGCCAGCAATCCAGCACCTACAATCCTTCAGAATAAGCGCTCAGCTCAAGTGCAGAAAGGTATATTGTCGTATCTCTTACTATGTCCGAAATTGTACTGATTCCTACTTTCAGATCTCGTCAGCGAAACCACTATCTTACAACAGGACTCGTCGCAACAGCAGGGAAATGGGAACTCGCGATTACAAACTGGAGCCTGGAAAACATACAATCCTGTTCAGCAGACTAGAACACGAAAGAGACCCCAAGAAGAGCAGGTTTGTATATTTCTGTTAAAAGTAGAAATCCAGTTTTAACTTTCATGATCAGTTCGAGCCCATTTTGTTAAAAGAGCAGAAAAAAGCCCGAAACATATCAATACAAAACCTTTCTACAACTCAACATTATCAAGAAAATCTGCTTCTTGTTCAGACTCCCAATTCTATACCCTCTGATCCCTCCCAGACTTCGATTATCACACACTGGTTATTGGGTGTCGCGAAGAATACAGCAGATCTGCATAATCAACCGGAAGACCAACTAAACTATCTCTACAATATTCATCGTTTTCTAGCAGAAAACAGGACTGTTCAACACAAGCGATCTTCCTCCAGTATTATATCAAGCTCACAAGATACTGCAGGATATAATGACGCTAAATTTACCGAGAAACTTGAAGCAAATGGAGCTTTCATGAGGAAATATCGAGGTGAGCTTCCAGAAGAAGCCAAAAAATTTAATGGTGAGATCCTGCGAATGCTTGAGAGAGAGCAGTCTGTACCCAAAGATTCCCTCTTTGATGATGATTACTTTGAGGATACTATGGATTTGATTCAAGATCGCAACGAGGCTTTCATATTCGATACAATCTCCAATGCAATGATTCCGCGTATCGGACAAATGATTATCAAAGGTGCAAGTCATCTTGATCCCCTCATCCAAAGTTTTGATGAAGCATGGAACAACTGTAAAAAAATCACTCGAAGCAATCCCCAACCAGATTCTGCAATAGGATTCAAGAAGAAAGCACTCTCAACTACGCAAACCGAAAAGATTCTGCCTTATCTTGGATGCTTAGACGCTAAGTCTGATTTCAGAACTACATACTATATGCTCTTCGCATTCCTTACATATGAAGTGAAGCGTGGTAGTGTTGGACTCGATAATGCAGATCGACAAAATGCTCATAGTATGGCTGTCTCTGTACGAGGGCTTGTTGCACTCTTCAGACTCATGGGAAGAGAACAAGAACTTCATGGCAAAATCTTGACCATATCTATTTCCTTTGATCATCGTAATGTCAGAGTATACGGCTACCTTCCTATAATCAAAGGTGAAAACACAGAGGTCTGGCGAGAGAACATTAATGCATTCGACTTCACATTCGCGGAGGCCAGGAGAAATGGAAATGTTATCAGTACTCCATAAACACCTTAGATATTGGCCTTCAGCTTCTACATCGTATTCGATCAGCAATCGATGATTGGAAGCCCGACCAGAGCTTGGCAGCCTTGCAACATTGTCAAGCACCTTCTTCACCTTCGAGCGTTTCGGGACTTTCGCAAGTGCTCGACGACCAAAATCTGTCAGAAGAGAATGATTCAACTTCTGGCCTGATGGAGAATACTGAGTTGCAAGAGACTACACCGGAACCTGCCAGGAAGAAACGACATGGCTGTCAAGGTTGATCAGACGAGGAAATAATGCTTGTAGTTGTGCATTCTATCCTTTTGATAGTGTGAGACAACGGGGAAAGGGATGGGCTATATAGTGGCTTTTAATGCTTCTAGAAAAGTTTGATCATTGGTAGTGAGCATAGTTTCTAGTCGGGGTATCACTGCATCAGGGGCTCACTTAGGAGGATGTATAGATTCATAAGGTGGTGCGAATCCTAGCAACTTCACTGAGCCGCTAGAGGGTCAATCACTTACAGTTGAAAGAGTTCTAGATTCATATCACATTTTCCCTCTGCAAGCTGCCAGGCACGCTACAGATCCAATTATACTTCCAGTGCCTACTTAATATTAATATTAATATATTAATACCTTATTTCCTTATTGTAAGATTTCATGACTTATTAATTACCTAGTATCTTATTTTCCTCTCTGTATACATATACCTAGGTAGATATAGATATATTAATATATATCTATCTGTCTCTGGATCATGGTTATATTGTATTTTTCTAGCTTCATAGTACTTGGGTATTCAAAGGATCTAGTAGGTAGGTAGGTAGGTAGGTAGGTATTTATAGGTTACTCTTTTATTAATTATTAGCTTGCTTATTCCTATTTAATTCTCTAATTACTATACATCCACGTTCGCGTCTGCATCTGCACTTTCTGGTGGTGGCAGGAGAGCAGAAGTTGAGCTCCAATGGAATGCTAGATCAGTATCTGAAAGTATTACATACGTTAGGCAATCAATGGAATCTTCTTGGTTCAATGGTTTCGCATTTTGTTATTTCTTTTCTCAGAAATCTTGAGCTTGAGCTGAAGTAGATTGAAGTGCGTATCACGTAACTCCACCAACAATATAAGGAACGAGACGATGGATAAAACGGAAATGAGAATTAGTCAAAATATCCTGCTCGCCTAGTGCTGTGCTGTGCTGTGCGCATGTGAAGATGTAAATGTTGGTATATATGTATATCTAAGTAGCTCCTCATGCTATTATAAATGATAATTGATACTTACTTATCGCTGAGAGCTTTTTCTTTTCAAAAAGAAGAGTGGAAAAAGAATTCCATGGAACAGTTCCTAAAGGGGTAGGTCGCTAAACGACAAGATCAGGATACATTTTGTAACTCAGATGGTAGATTAACGGGTTCATGCATGACAAACATTAGATGTCGCAAGGGATAGAATCGTGAGGTCTTTATGTTTCGTTCTTTCTTGCTTTCTTTTTGATTTTTTCATTTCCCACATACCAGCTGGCTGCCAGTATGTATGATGTATTTTATGTTATGTTGTTTTGTTTGTCTGCCTGCCTGCCTGCCTGTCCCGAAACGCCTCTCTTCTACCATCGGTCAAACTCTCATCGCATCTCCGCTTATATTGCCTCCTGTCGCTTCTCGCGCTTCTATTCCTCGATTTCCTTGACACATTCCCACTCGCCTCTTAGGTTCTCTTTCCATAGAGAAACTTTATTATCTCCCCCGCTGACCGCTAATACATTCCCACTTAAACTCCACGACACGCGCCAGACTTCACGTTCGAATTGTAGGACTTTGGACTCCCATTGGCCTGGATTGGCTGCGGAGGAAGTCCAGATTCGGACCGTTTTGTCTTGGGAGGCGGATGCTATGTAACCTTTTGGGTGTTAGTTGTGCGAGATAAATTTTGTGAGAAAGGAAAAAGTTATTGAAAGACGAGAATCAGTAGAGAGCGAAACATACTCTTCTGCAAAACCGTAGGACTCCACGCAACATCTCTAACCCAATCCCCATGCCCTTGTAATGGAGCACCCTCAACTTTATAACTCAAACTAGCCTGATCCCATCCCCATATCCTCAAAAGATTATCACTCCCTCCAGTAACAAATCTCCTAACGCCCCCCTCCTTTCCACCCGCATTGGCGCTCACCAAACTACCTGGCTGCGAAGATGGCGCCCAAGAAACACTATTCACACCAATACCATGTGCATGGAAAATCTTGTGATCCATAGAATTATCTTTGAATTCTAGGACCGATACGTTTCCATCTGAGGAAGCGCATGCGAGGAGACATCCAGATTCGTGGGGACACCATGACAGGGAATTGACGGAAGCGGTGTGGAGGGCGAAATCGTAAATTTTTGTCCAAACTGAGGAGGTTTCGCGGTAGATGAGGACTTTTCCGTCGTAGCCCGCGGAGGCGAGGATGTTGCCGTATTTTGGATGGGCCCAGGAGATTGACCAGATAGCTCCTTCATGACTGTGGAATTGATGTGTTAGCTAAAACGTTCGGGAGATAAAACCATAATGAAGAACGGTGAAATATGAGGTGAAAGGATGAGCATGTGTAATGTGTAATGTGTTGAGCGCAAGGTTGTGGGCCCGTGTATTCGAAATGTTTGAAGGAATTCACAAGAACAACATACCCTTTCAGTGTTTCTGTAAGGCGATGTGTTTCCCCCTCGATTTCAAAGATCTTAACGGTACGATCCGATGAGCATGTTGCGAGTCTGCGACCATAATAATCTAAAGCTGCATCATGCTATATAACAACCAATTAGTTTATTGACACTAGAGTGAGCGCTTCATGTATATTGCATGAAGGTTCCTGTGGTATATAGAAGAGAGGACTTATAATACTCACAATCATATCATCATGGCCTGCATTGGTTATTACTTGCGCCATATTGACTCAATTTTGAAAAGTATTAAATGATTTGTATGCTACTATGTATTTCAAAAACCCTCCCAGAATCTCGAAGCTCCCGACTGATTGATGCTGCCAGATCGTATCTAAGCGGCACTTACCGCTTTGGTATCCATCGGTGAAACATTTTACCGATCACATTGAAAGCATGTGAGTTTGTGATAAGGTAATCGTTATCCTTACCGCTTACCATTTAGAGCGAGACGAGAGGCAAAATCCCAAGTTCATATACAAGTTCCTAGCCTTTATCTATGACATCTTTGAATCTTCTCTTTTCTCATACTTTCTCTCCTTTCCTTTCTCATCTCATTATTTCTTTTTGGCTCATTGATTAATGAGATAGACTCTTGTCTATATACTCTACATCCTCTATATACCCCATAGTCATTTGATAATTAATTCTCTAATAGATTTATTCTTCTTATCCCTTTTGTACTTTCACAGATTCATTTCATGGGCCTCGGTTCGACAATTACCCTCACATTCCCGAATCATCATATTGGATTCTGTGATCTTTGATTACAATTAAATCATCAAACCAACAAAATCTTTTGAATAACCTCAAACAATGGCAGACAACCTTTGTGGTCCATCCAATGCTTTGCAGAATTTCCAAAAGCATTCGAATGTTGACCGCACCTTACAACAGGATCGATTAGTTGGGCGAGCATCGCCTTCGCAAGTATGTCATACAATATTTCCATTCTTCTAATCGCATAACAATATCACCTATAACTCTTATTAACAACACAACAGGGGTTCCGAACTTCTTCAGGTCCAGATGCAGGTCAGCTAGATGCTGAATTCGCAGCTTTTCAAGCTGGTCACCAATCATTTAGTCCCTCTCCATCGACCCAAAACTTTTCTCCTCGACATTTTCAAACTCACTCTCCTCAATCCTTTCAAAATCCCCCACCACAATTCGCCGCAGGTCAAGGATGGGCTACCGATTTTCAAAATATGAGCATATCCGGTCCTCAGGCGCAATTTCAACAACAAGGATTACATCAAACGAATCAATCGCAGATGGGCGGTGGATGGCATCAGGAGTTTGCGCAAAGTTACGGAGGTTCGGGATCAATCGCGCAAGGCAAACAACCTGTTATGTCAATGAATGGCCCTTCTATGATGAATCATGGATACAATCCAATGCCGAGAGTTCTTATGCAACAAAATCAACTTATGTCCACAAGACAATCATCGGTGGAAAACAATGAAGCTTTTGATGATGCGGCATTTGCTAGAGCTTTTGACGAAGCAGCTAATGCGGAGAAAGAGAGAGCGCGAGAACAGGAGCAAGAATTGGAAATAACCAGAGCTCAACAAGAGGCCGCGATAGTTTCGGAACAAGCAAATGCCGATCAAAAAGCAGAGTTTGACCTCGACAGAGCGGAAAACGATCTTTTAAATCAAGCCCCGCTTGGCGCAGACACCATTCAGGATCCCACAGCCGCAACATTAGAAGAGAACACACATGCAACAGACGCCCTATCACGTACAGCTGGTGAGCTCCTATCGAGTGTTAGTGATAACCAAAGCGACAAGTTTCAGAACAGTCAGTTTCTTCAACTTATGCGACAATTCCGGGATAAAGAGGTTACAGTTGAGGGGGATCAAGTGGTGGGTACACTTATGAAGGGGTAAACAGGGTGTTTATGAGAATGGAAATGAAGGAGAATTTCATGATATGGTTGGGGCATCGTAGCATAGTTTATTTAATTGATTCCCCCCCTTGTGGACTTTTGTGCTGTACATATACTTGCTTATGCTTAATTGAAATTATTAATCAAACTTTAGAAGACTCGAAAGGAAAACTAATTAGGATTTGGATTATTGCGAAGAATCAGATTTAGCGAAATGAATGTAAACTTGTGATGGCGACAACAACAAGCTTTGTATAGGTAGGTAGTGACGGAAGAGGATGAAGAAATCGAGGAGAACCTGTACCAGTAGCAAGATGGCCTACCTCGGTCTGGGAAATATCCACCCACCCACCTGCACGCATACATGCTCTCCATATATACATACACACATACACACACACATACATACATACAATATTCTAATCTCCAAACAAAATCCAGTCTACTAATTTCGAAATATCCAATAGGTACCTACTAGATACTAGATACTAGATTCATAGGTTAGATACCTAACCTTAGCTAGGTACCTACCTACCTATTTGGGGGATTTTTTTGGTTGCTTGTGGATGTAAGTCTTATAAGATATAAGATGTAAGATGTAAGATGTAATTTGCGAATTGAGATTTGCGGTGTTAATTTCTTGTAATATGGAGGCTATATACATACATACCTACCTACAGTACATTATATATGATTTAAAGTCGGATGTGAAAATTTACTTATGGGATAGATAGATATTGTTCGCTGTAAACTTCATGTGGTTGGTATATTTGGGAATCTCGAGATCATATATGAAAGAAGCCGTATTTGTACCTCGAACAAAACATTCAAATGTGAAAAATGTATGAGATTGGCTAGTAATAGAAAATAATAGCTCTTTAGGCAACTGGCCTTGATATATAACAGTTCTCTCTCGGAAACATAAACATGAGTAATGCGAGGTGAGTAATCCTCACTGTGCTGAAGATCTAGCAACTACAGTACCCGTGAAATGCAAAAATGCACGCTCATCAACACCCTCCCTGTATCGCGCCTAAATCTCTACTACAACTTCTTCTCCTCTATGAGCCTCTTCTCCTCCTCACCTATGTAATCTCTCCATCCCTCTCCTCTCATTCCACTGACCAACTTCCTCAAAGCCCCACTCCTCAATGCTCTTCCATCTCTCTCATAAGCCATCTCAATAGCCATCAAACTAATGACGAAGATTCCCACGTCGCCACCCTTAATTCCCTTCCACCAGCCCCTCTTTTTGCCAACTTTCCAGAGTGAATCCATTGATGCTCTTGCACTGTATAGGAATTCGCTTCTCGCATCTTTTCTAACTACGAATCCCCAAAGACCACCTAATGCACCACCTAGGAAGAATCTTTGAGTAGGTAGAACGTCTCTTGGGAGAACTGATTGGAAAGCACAGATACTAGCCCAGCTGGTACCGATGGCGCCAGAGATATAGAGGGTAGATTTAAGGATACGGATAGCGAGGGCGTTGAGGGAGGAAATGGGGGAATTGTAGAATTTACGATAGGAGGGGAGAGAGAAGAGGGAGAGGATTATAGTGAAGACTCGGGCGAGACGGGGGAAGACTTGGATCCAGTAGGTGAGATATGTACGGAGACAGGAAGGGTCGGAAGGGTGGAGAGTGGCGCATGTGAGTGATGTTATTAATGGATGGGCTGGAGAGGTTATGGGGGAAATAGCGCTGAGGGATTGGGGAAGAGTAGGGCTGTTGGGGAAGAGAATGGGAGATACGAATGGTCTGGGATGGAAGTTAGCTGGCTGGGTATGGAATTGTGAATAGATAATAACGTACGGGTAGTTTAGACGTGCCATTTCGGCAAGATTATCAACGATGTCGTAAGTACTTGGCCATGGTAAATTGGCAGGACGATCTCCCGGTCGTGTTTGAATGTACTGAGGAGAGTGTTTGAGAATGAAATCTCCATATTGCTTCACATAATTAGCATCGTTCCCTGCACAATTGACTGAAATCCATACCTGTGGAAAGCAATCCCTATCAAAAACAAAAGCATGAAGCAATTGTCCACAGGTCAATGGGAAAAGTAACCAACTTCCCCACCACCAAGGTCTCTCCCATCTACTTCCCTCTTTTCCCCAAATCCATCCCTCATCTTCTGCCAGATTATATGATATTTCCGCTGCTCTACTCAAAGCATATATCGCAATTGTAATTCTCAACTGATCACTTGGATAAACTGCCAACATAAACCCAGCCAAACTTGCTCCAACTGCTGGTGCCAAACTCGATGTGAGAGTTCTGCTTGTTTTCGGATTTCGTTGTCTGAAAGGTTGAGCATCGGGTGTAAGAAGATGTGCGCGAAGTCGAGTGAAGAATCGGAAGAGGATTCTATGGAAAAGGAGGATACTGGAAAGGGAAAGCGAGAGGCGGAAGTTTGGTGACTTCCATAATGAGATCTTCTTTCCTCTATAATATTGCTTAGCTTTAATTCCTCTCCTACAAGAAGAAGAATAGGAAAAACATACCCAGCTTTCCCGGCTCCCATAAACTTTTCTGTAAATAAACTCCATATCTTCAATCCTGCATTCGTAGCAAGGAATAGCCTCAAACTACCCCTCACAGCCGCAGCATTATAATCATCGCGACCGGGTCTTTCTACCAATTTCTCTACCTTTGTAACTGTGGGTGCATTTCTCTTTAGAACTTTCGATCGTGATATTATGTATTTATGTAGTGTCTCGTATTCTTTCGCGGAAATGGTATAGCGAAGGGCGTTTCGGAGGATAGGATCAGCAGTTGATTTGGCTGAAATTCGATCGCGAGGCTGTTTGGGAGCTTCATGAGCACCACTGGGTGCTGGATCCATGGTTCTGATTAAGGTCGTCGCATGAGTGGTGTTGTTCGGTGGAGTGTTGTAGGGATTCTTTGAGGCTCACGAAGCTCCTTAATCAACATGTGAATGTTTACGGAGTACCTCGGCGTAGAACATCAGGGAGAGATTAAATTGATGATCTGCGACAAGGTTTCGCTTTTGGATGGAGAAAAGAAGATTTTGATGAAGTTTAAATTTTGATTACTCTACCTTGAGAATGGATATAATAATATTTACTTTATTCTATAGGAAGTTGGCGTTGAACTTCTTCCCTTCTGTTGCGTTTGATGTGGCATGGCATGGTTCTGCGACCACCAAAACACCATCACCCCAGACATGTAAATTGTCCTGTGGATAACGCAGAACAGATGTTTTAGAATTGCCTGGGATAGCCAGATCGATTATACATCTATATATGAAGGTATTCCGGTAATTATTTGAAAAGGGATACCAATACTAGGTCTCCTGCTTCGCTGTTCATACTCCGAGATAGAAAATCAACACAACAATCTCCCCAAATCTCTAGCATGTCTTTCCCATAACGATCTATTCAAAATCCAGTCCTGCTACCTTGTTGTTGCTTGATGTCCATCTCATATCGCCGTCAACCCAAAATCGAGGATCACCATTTCTTCACATTTTCCAAGCAGCTTGAAGTTAAGAAGAGTATAATCTTCTTCATGATACAGTACAAGACCGCAATCACAATGAAAAAAAGATATCCGGAAGGAAGCAATCAAAAATTCCCCAGATGGGGACCCCGAAGGATACCCAATGATTCTTGTCTCCCCGATGTGCAATGGAGGACTCGTATCATAGCATTCTCGATTCTTGATCCGAAAATGCTTCTAGAAGGTAAGTATGAGGAGGAAAGGAAAAGGCGTAAAAGGATGGAGAAATCGGTTTGTTATATAGACAATGGGATGCGGACCGTGCAAGCTAGAAAGGGGCCGGTTGGTGCAAATAGGGCAAACTTGGGCTTGAACAGTAAAGCGTCCTTTTAGCCGTGTTGTAGTGGTATGGTGAACCGTTTCTATTCGTAAAGGTTTTGTGTTTTTGCTCCAAAAGTGGTCATTCGGCTCGCTTCCGATATCTCCACTATCATTCACTCATTCACTCTTTCCTTTCTTTCTCATGTTCAATCAAAAGCATTATAGACAGCTCTACACCTGAGAAAGCCCAACTGTGAATGAGTCTTTACTCCGCGAACACTTTCTCATAAGCATATCTCATTTACTTTCATACATTTTTCATTTTTGAATATTCTGATGATTTCTTCACGCACTTGCTCCAAAGCTAAACGTTGTATCTATGTCTCGACCAAACGCTCAAGTATTTTAGATTATTACACGTCATGGCAAATATAAGTTATCGAAAGAGTAATGGGATCAAGGATAGCCAAAAACTTTAGGCCTCACAGGCAAGCTTTTCAAATATCGGTTTCTCTCTCATCGAGCTGTATTGCACAAGTCTCATGGAGGCGAAGCACTTTTATACCCAAGTTTGTCCTGATGAGTTTCTACTATGTCATCAAGTCCGTCTGGAACTTTAAGATGCTCGTAGATTAAATTTCTATGACGCACGAGTTATATGGTCTAAATGAGAATCTAGAGTTAACAGTTTTCAAGCTTCACAAAGGGGTAAATTCCGAGTATGGTTTAATGTTCACGTAGATCAAATGTATCACACAAAGTCGGGATCCTAAACTTTTTGAATGTATTTGATTTAAAATGCTGAAGTAGGGTTCATAACTCAATAAATACATGAGTGCAAGAATTCCCCCGCATTATATTCTGGTCTTCGAAGTCAATATTAATTTCATCTTGAGATGCATAGCAGTGTAGGTCATCTACCAACACACCAGTAGACACTTTGCAGCTACTACTTTTCAAATTCAGAATAATCTTCATGCAGCGTACGAGGATGGATTGAATCCCTTGAATTCCTTTAGTCCGCATTACTTTTCTTTACCAAATACTACATCTCAGTGTCGAGACTTCAGTCGAATAATAGCATATGTGAGAGTGGTTTCACGTGAATCTCTCTCAGTTTTTGATCCTGTCGCTCTTTCCAACTTCGCTGTAAGTAATGTAAACAAATAGCTGCCTAGTAGGCTGAACTTTTTTCTCTTACTTCCTCCTCAGTTCTCCTTTCCCACTTTCCATCATTTCATCAACAAAAACAACAACAACAACTTCTTTTTCAACGACATCAACCACCACAAAACGTTTCCTCACCCTCAAAAGATTTTAGGACTTTACTGTCGCTCAAATTGTATGTATCTCAATCGCACATCAGCATGTTTGCCCATGGCCTCATACTAACAATTACAATTACCTCGAAGGTTTGACCTGCCTAGCCGGCAAATACATGCTACAAAAGCAATAACAATTTTCTTCCTCTTGTAGGTTACTTATATGGTTCCTTTCCTGATTTCTTATCTCATTCTATTTCCACTATGCAATTACCGTTCAATTTTCTGCTCTTTGTTTCCTCCTATGATTATCTTACATTATATAGCATCCAAGTGCTGGAATTATGGCAACGCTGGCCACAGATCCGCCCAATGCCCAGGTAAGATTCATATTGTATCTTCATTTTCTTCGGTTAATCTGGTTTTCAAAGGTCGCCAACCATTAGGCCGACACACTTCCGCCTAATCGTTCTCGCTTTCGATTCGGGGTGTGGCATGCATGCTTTTGTGTAAGCCTCGGATCCAGCCAAGTCCGCCCAGATGGTAATACACTTCCTTCCATATGATTTATTATAGCATTAACTTTGCATTTTCAAACAGTCTCTCTGTAGTGGCTTCTCCAGCAGCAATGGCTGCCCGACTACCCGCGCAAGATTCCTGCACCATGCTACAACAGAGATGGTCAATGGTGGGCTTGAGGACAAACGATTAGTGCCATTGGTTCTTAAGACAATAAGACTCCTGAAACGAGACTTCTTTGTGAATGTTCCCAAATGCAATGCGAAGAAGGTCACTTCGATGCAACACATCGATTTTGTCTTCAAGAGCATACAAAACAGTTCACTTTGGTGGACACCATGCTTCAATCTGCCTCTTATGGCAAAGATGAATCCCTCCGCAATTTGCCGCCAACATCCTTACCGCTCAGAAAGTCGAGGCTCTGATCCGAGCCGAGGAACTGGAGATCGAGTATGCCAATGCACTCGCCACCCAAGGTCCCCCCGGCGAGTAGGAGGAGGAGCCGGCCAAGAGTCCGCCCAAGGGAGATGAAACCCCGTCGGCTGCCTCTCCCGCCCAGTATCCCACTCGGGATTAACCGAGTTTATGCAAGACATGGGAAGGAGTCTAGATTGAGTAAATTTTGGGAGCTTCGGCTTACACAAATCGTGGCTTGGTGTTTGTAATAATTAACTCTCAACATCTTAGTAGTTTTAATCTTTCTCCTGAAATTTAATCTTCCTAAATAAATTTAATCTTTCAAATGAGATGAATCCTCCAAACGAAGCGAGTCTCTCAAATGAATTGAATCCCTCAAACGAGACCAATCTCTCAAATGAGTTAAATCTTCTAAATATATTGAACCTTCCCTGTTTCCCCTCCCATACCAATATTTAAACATTTCAAAATCTGTCCAACAATTAAACTCAAGTCAGCACTCTAGGTATTTTGTTGCTAGTAAATTACTCAAAGAGCGTACCACCGATGGATAACATCCTGGCTACTTCCATTATCACCACCCTTTGAATGGCATGAATGAGTCCTAGGCACCCGAATAGTATAATAATTTTCCCGCCCTTCTAGATATTATAGACAACTGCTGGTCATATCCGAGTTGTAATCAATGATCACACGAATCCTTTCCAACTTCTTCTATAATTATTATTTACAATAGAAAGAAACTTATCAATTTCCTAGATTTACCTCAACTGTTCGAATATATATAACCACACTGAGTATCAATTCTAATCCACTGCTCTTCGAAATCTTCAATACCAAATCCCTGGAGACGCCAGGCGCCTACCAGAATCCGTATCTCCATGCCACGATTATCGGTTCTTGTCTTTCGACACTCTACTCCGTACGACAAGAAAATGCTGTGGTACTAGTAGCCACAGAGAGGGAGGCTCATCTGTTCCTCACATCCTCATATCCAAAACTGATCGGCTAGTCGGGTATCCAATCGCAGATCACTACCAGGGCCCGAGACTCGGGTACGCGCCGGTGATCCAGCTCCTTAAGTGTGATCTTACATTGGCCAGATGTTACAGATGATCGTATCCGAGGCACACTTTGGAGTCATATCGATGCATGGAGATTTCGTTGCTATGTACATGTGCATTCAGACTTATGATGCGAGTATCAGCTGGGCGCTATAGTACTCCCAGGAAAATAACGTCGAGTAGGAATTGTAAGATTACAAAATGTCGTTCATGATTGAACTGACTGTCAACTCGTGTATGCCAGAACATAACATGTGGGATCTGCACCCTGTCTGGCTCGCGACTAATCAAGCTCTTCTAGCTTTGGGTATCACTTTCGGGACTCAACTATATATCCTCGGTCTTTATGTTGACGTCGCTACTCCATCTTTTAGATACTTTTTAGGGTCGGCTGTGATTACCAGAGACCGAGCCGAGTCTATATTGCTTCATCTCCTAAATTCTGGTGGAGATCGCGTCAGTAATTATGTCTTATGACGCTACAGCCCGTAACCTTATAGATGTACCGTTTAGACCTTTGTTGCATAATCGCTGGATCCGGATCATCTGTGATACTCAATGTTCCCAGTAATAGTTCCTAGAGAAGGACTAATTACCCGGGTATTTATAATTAGCAGGCAAGGGGATGAAAATGGATATCTAATAAATAGTCTGGGCTGCAGACTAACAATGAAAGATATTTGAATAATGATTGAGAATATCTGCAACTAATCAATTCATTTGATGTAATAGTTCTATCGGATTGATCAACCGTGATTTCAAAAAATCAAAAATCGATAAATTGTGATCGGATTACTCTCCAGATCATTGGATAAATTTGGTGAATTTATAATAAGTACCTAGGTATTCAACTAATGCTCTCCTATAGACGTATCTCATACAGCATATAAAATAAACGCCATATCAATGTCCCTAATCCAATAAACTCCTCAACTACATGCACATATTTAAATCTTGTCTCATCTCATTTGATAAAATTACTCCATTTCATACTCTTCATCCCTCGCCATGTGTGCTGCCTCTGACATGACGAATAATAATCTTGTTCCATTACCAGCAGTTTGCCAAATCTAATAGTAGTCAGTAAAAGTTCAGCAAAAAGAATATATGGAAAGCCAGAACTTACATCAAGATCTGTGTATTCCAATACAGCATTTCTCCATTGATCCTCCGTGAATCCCTTGGCAATAACTCTCTCCTTAACCTTCTTCATACTCAACTCCATTCCCAACGTCTCTTCGTCATCTTCATCATCCGCCTCTTCTGGTCGGCATTGACCAGCTTCAGCCAAAGCTCTAACCATGTTGTAAATTCTACTGCTTGGACTTGAATCTTTTCTGTATCCATCTTGATCGGCATATAAACTCTCTTTCGATGCCTCGACAAGTCTAAGCGCTTCATCAACATCATCCTGAACGACCTCTTCACTGAAACGTAATCGTGCAAGAGCTTGTGATAGACGTAGGACACCAAGAAGGGTACGAGGAGATGTATGAGCAAATTGTTTCTTGTTTTTCTCGTCACGAGATTGTTGGTCGCGCATTCTGACGTAAGCTTTTACCATATACTCAGAGACGTTCGTCGGGACGGTTGGACGATAGGATCTAGCTTGAGCAACGTATTGACGGACTTCTTGTGGCGAGAAAACAACACCATCAGTATCAGGATGTTTGTTGTTCATGTGAACGTAAGTGACGTGGCGAGCAAGGAGGGCATCATTATCTCTGGTAGGAGTATCAAGTATGAGGAATAATACATCAAAACGAGAGAGTAAAGCTGCTGGAAGGTTGATGTTCTCGACTGGAGATATCCTGGGATTGTATCGGCCATATAAAGGATTAGCTGCTGCCAAAATGGAAGTTCTAGCATTCAAGGTCGTAGAAATTCCAGCCTTGGAAATAGAAATAGTTTGTTGTTCCATAACTTCGTGGATTGCTGTTCGATCGGTGTCGTCCATCTTGTCAAATTCATCAATACAGCAGATACCATTATCAGCAAGTACCAATGCACCACCTTCCAAAATCATCTCATCAGTTACTGGATCCTTCATGACAGCAGCAGTAAGACCAACACCACTGCTTCCTCGGCCGGTAGTGTAAACTCCTCTTGGTGCCACTTTAGTGATGTACTTGAGTAGTTGAGATTTGGCCACTCCCGGGTCACCCATCAAACAGATATTGATATCACCTCTGATTCGCATGCCATCACCCATAGTTTTAGTAACACCACCGACCAATAGCAAAAGTAA
Organism: Sclerotinia subarctica; assembly: GCA_025389085.1. Taxonomy (NCBI): domain Eukaryota; kingdom Fungi; phylum Ascomycota; class Leotiomycetes; order Helotiales; family Sclerotiniaceae; genus Sclerotinia; species Sclerotinia subarctica. The sequence continues at coordinate 583,418 of QRFI01000004.1, read as the reverse complement.
TGCCTTCTTCACATCCAAGTGTCCGTAAATTTCAGGCGCAATAGATTTTGCAAGGTATTCGTAAACGTGACCAGAGGCTCTGTATTGCTCAATTCGCTTGAATACTCGGCTATCAATCGTTAAATCTTCGTAAGCCTTTTTGTGTTGAGTGACGTGTTGTGCCTCAAGATACGTATCGGTGAGAAGACCAGCTCTGATGGCTTTGAAACCAGTATATGGAGTAGGTAAGAAAATTCCTGCAATATCAACAACATCTCCAGGATTTATACGTCGTACTAGAGCTCCATGGCAAAGAACAGTTAGCATTCGAGGAATATGACCAACTGGAACTTGTTCGGCCATTTCCTGAATTTTAATCTCTTGGAATGGCTGAAATTTTGAGGCTCGAGTGGAATGATGGAGTTGTCCTTTAGTTTGGTTGGTAGTACAATCAGGAGAAGGGCATTCGACTAATGGTCCAAAGGTCTTGGATCCAACGGGCTGAAATATCTCACAACCGCATCTATCACAAGTATATGCGTTGACTTCCACAGTTGGTTTGACATCCGAAACTCTTGTAGTAATACCTCTCACTGTGATAAGATGACCAAGATGTTCACCACGGACTTGTCGCACCGCCAAAGCTTTCTTTGAAATATCTCCAGAAGCGGTTAATGGTTTGAAATTCAGGGTATATCTCCTTGTGAGTTCGGCGGGAAAAAGTTCGGGCTCAACAGTTATATCGCTTTGCTCGGCAGCAGCACGGCGTAAGGCATTGTTTCGAGCTGTTCGCTGTGACATGAGAACATCAAGTACATCATCCTTGTAACTAAAAATCAATTAGCAGATAAACCACTGCAGGATTACATCTCGACTCACTTGATTTCTCTTGTGGGTTGTGGCATGACTGCATCAACCGCCCTAGATAAGATATCCAAATAATGCTTCGCATTAGTTTCGATTGAGTTGACTAGGTTCAGAGGAGTCCCAGCTTCATCCAATAAATCATCATACTACAATTGTTAGTATATTACGGACGTGGAGAAACGGTCAATGTACTTTGGCTAAATCATCAAGCTCAATTGTGATTTCATCCTCGTATCTATCTGCGACCCTTTGCAGCAGGTCTAGGTACTTGAGTTTGGGCACCTTCGCTTGAGCTCTATTTTGTCTCCTTAAGTTCTGGTCGTCTTCATCATCCATCATATCGTATTCATCACTGAAATCATCCTCATCAATATTCATGCCGCCCAAAGCATGGGTAATGTTCGTAGTCGGAGAAGTTTTGAAAGTGGATAAAAAGTCCTCAAAAGCCTCTAGAAGTTAGATCAGCAACATAGAAATCCCTAATATTCAGTATCTTCCCACCTTGATGAGCTTCATAGTTGACGGGAGCCTTGTATTGAAGAAGCGCCATCTTGCGCAGAACCTCTTGATAACACCAAAGAATTTGTAAAGACCGTGGAAAAATTTGCGCAAATAGTTTCTTCAGTCGAAAGAAACTCTAATGGGGAAAGAGAGACAGGATGGAAAGCCAATAATGAAGAAGTTAATATGGAGGGGTTGCGGCGCAAAGATTTATGAGGTTGAATTGAGGAACTCGGAACTTGGACCGCAAATCAAATCTCTACATTGAATTGAACTTTACGCGCTGGTAGTAAAGCTCAATCCCCTTGTCAACGGCTCGCGAATTTTCGTGTCTGTGGCTTTGTCTGTGGCTTTGTCTGTGGCTCCTGAACTGTGGCTCATAGCTCTGGCCCATGTAATCCAGTCTAACTTTCATATACCGAGGTGAACTTGTGACGGTCAGTTGAATTCTTGCCGGATTCCAACTCTTAAGAAACTTCCTGCCTCCTGTCTTTTGGTCGCGCATTTGGTTTAGGGATTTACATACATTATATCTTTAATTATGGCCTCAAATCTAAAAGGACGTGGTAGTCAAGCTACTCCCGCAGAAATATCATTGATTCATCTAAAGAATTGCTTGGTTAACTTACCTTCATCATTATCTTCATTATTGGTTAACATCAATGCTGTACGTTACAACCCAATATATACTCGATAAATAATAACTGCTTACATTTGCTAGCTTGCACAAAATGTGATTGTAGAATTAAACTACCGACTTCCACCGCCGCAAGGCCCAAATCAAACAAATGGCGCTCCTATTCAACGATCCATCTTCGTGGGATGGACAGGTATGCAAAGCAAGCGCAAGCTTGCACCCATCGTAGGAAGAGACGGTATAAGTGGAGCTAGAGGATCTGGCAGAGAGCAAGAAGTTCAGGTTGTGGAGATAGATGCAACCTTTGCGCGAACATTGGGAATATCAGATGGACAAAAAGTTACAGCCAGCATACATGTTGATCCCCCTGTCGCCCATACAATTAATATTGAACCTTTGACGCCAGAAGATTGGGAAATTATAGAATTGCATGCTACCTTTCTCGAGCTCAATTTCATAAATCAAATCCGCGCATTACCCAATCCAAGCTTCACCGCGCCCAATGGACCCCAGCCATCTTCCCATCCTCTGACTTTGCACCTTTCGCCAACTTCCACAGCAAATATTATAGTCACCTCCCTCCTTCCTTCTCCGCCTTCAAACGTTGCCTTCGCGAAATTAGCACCCGACGCTGAGGTTATTGTGGCCCCAAAAACAAGGTCCCGACCATCACGATCTTCCGGCGAAAATAAGAGTGTGTCTTCAAGAAAGAGTGTTGGCGGTCGGAGCGCTTCTAGTACAGTACGTCGAAAGAGTGGACGAAGTGAAGAACCGAGACCGGCTATGTTTTACAGAGGAATCGACAGAGCACTTTGCGGAGAGTGGTTCGAGGAAGAGAAAGATTTGGACGATGGAGGTTTGAAAATTTGGGTTGATGGAGATGTACTTCTTTCCAAGTCTTTAAAGGGGATTACTTGGGTCTGTGTCACTGTTATCAAGCCTGCCACTTTACAAGAACCGGTCGACCCACAACGACAACAACAAGAAAACGAAAATACCGGTGTAACTGGAAAGCCTGCATCGAAGGTGGTAGCTAGGTTAATGGCATGGGATGATCCACCAGATGGTAACCATGTGGCTCTATCCAGTTCACTTTGTGCCGCAATGGCGTGTGAAAACATGGTCGGAGGTGTGGTAAGACTTGAACCCGCTCCACCCCAAGCTTCGAAACCAACTTCTCAACCATCGTCTAAATCCGGTATCCCATACATCAAGATATTTCCTTATACATCTACTACGGGAAAGGCGAGCGAAGGTCTCAAATTTGGCGGTGAATCGAAAACCGAACGTGAAGAAGCTGCAAAAGCGATCATGAAAATGTACAGTAGGAATGGCTCTAATGCTGGCATTCTTGAGGGGCCATTGACTGACGGCTTGGTACTCGGCAAGCCATTAGGTTCCGAGTGCCCGTCAAGCTGGGAAGGTGGAATGCTTCGTCTAGAACAAGCACAGCCGGAGTCTGGAAAGCAACCTTGCAATTGGTTCCTTGGTTCTGAACGAAAATTCAATCTTGAGGTTCAAGCCGCTATCCCAAGACCCTTAGCCCTTGCAACAAATGCAATTGACGGTATTGATGCAGAAGCTCCTGTTCTTGTAGGCATCGATAACCTTATAGAACAACTACAATCACATCTTTCACACATGTCTTCGGTACTACTCACTGGTGCATTGGGAGCCGGCAAGACGTCAGTGGCGCGTCTCCTAGCACATCGGTTACGGCAAGATCGCATGTTTCATACAACGTATTTTTCATGTCGAAAACTGGTTACGGATGAGGCACGTGTCTCAACCATACGTGAAACATTCAATCGAATTTTTATGGGAGCCTCATGGGGTGCAAGGATTGGTGGAAAGTCCATTGTGATATTGGATGATCTTGACAAGTTGTGTCCCGCGGAGACAGAGCTTGAAGTAGGCAACGACAATGCTCGAAGTAGGCTAATTAGTGAGGGGCTGGTTTCAATTGCCAGAGAATACTTGAAGTGGGATAGTGGTGTTGTTCTACTTGCAACCGCCCAAGCAAAAGAGTCAGTCCACAATGTTATTATCGGTTGTCATGTTGTGCGAGAAATTGTCGCATTAAAAGCTCCGAACAAAGAAGGGCGGAGGAGAGTTATGGAAAAGGTTGCGATGCAAAATGCGATCACGGAGATTATTAAGAAACCAGTGTTATCTAGCAGCCGCCCAAGCACAGCAAATAACAGCCAAAGAGATAGTGAGAGTGATTGGATGGACGGTCCAAATATGGAGGGTTCAAGCAAATTGGAAGGCGATGGTTATATTATTGATCAAGATCTCGATTTCTTAGATCTAGCTGGCGAAACCGATGGTTACATGCCTGGAGACCTCGTCCTCCTGGTTGCACGAGCCAGAAGTGAAGCAATGATTCGGACAGTCTCGAGCTCGCTGAAAAACGCTGACAGTGGTTCTATTCGACTCAGTAGAGAAGACTTTGATAGTGCTCTAAAAGGATTTACACCTGCATCCCTTCGAAATGTCACCTTACAAACTTCCACTACAACCTTTGACTCGATTGGAGGATTGCAAGAGACCCGAAAGATTTTACTTGAGACATTACAATACCCTACTACTTATGCGCCAATTTTTGCACAATGCCCACTACGATTACGTTCGGGACTCCTCTTGTACGGTTTTCCAGGTTGTGGTAAAACTCTCCTTGCAAGTGCAGTCGCAGGAGAGTGTGGTCTGAACTTCATTAGTGTCAAAGGACCTGAAATTCTCAACAAATACATTGGTGCCTCTGAAAAGTCTGTTCGTGATCTCTTTGAGCGAGCCGAAGCTGCTAGACCTTGTGTACTATTCTTTGATGAGTTCGATTCCATAGCTCCCAAGCGTGGTCATGACTCCACTGGTGTTACCGATCGAGTTGTCAATCAGTTGTTAACACAAATGGATGGTGCTGAAGGCTTATCTGGAGTGTATGTTCTTGCAGCTACTTCAAGACCAGATTTAATTGACCCAGCATTGCTTCGTCCAGGTCGTTTGGACAAGTCACTTATATGCGACCTTCCGAATGTTGATGATCGTTTTGATATTCTCAAAGCACTCGGCAAGAAATTGAAATTATCTGAAGAAGTCCGGGACAGTCCCGAAGGGGGTCTTTTTGAGATCGCTCGTAGGACTGAGGGCTATTCTGGCGCAGATCTCCAGGCTTTGATATCCAACGCGCAACTTGAAGCCATCCACGACGTACTTGGTGATCACGAACAAGTAGAAGTTGGTGGGAAACGCAACGGTGCTAAAACGAATGGGGCATCTAGTGGACCTCGGGGTTTTGTACAGTTTCGCTACGGTGAAGATGAAGATCGGGCGGAAGCCGAGACACGAGCAAAGGCTGGCAATAACCGCTCCAAACAGCTTGCCGAGAAAGCTGCCATCACCGCCAAGTTGGAAGAGATCAAAAAGGCAAAGAAGAGGGAGAAATTAAGAGCAAAAGGTATTGATCCAAGTGAGGATAAAGGAGAACAGAAAGAAGTGAAGAGTCAACAAGAAGTCACTATTCTTTGGAAGCATCTAGTAAAGAGCTTGGAAGGTACAAGACCAAGTATTAGTGCAGATGAGAGAAAACGATTGCAGGGAATCTATCGGGAGTTTGTGGTAGGAAGGAGTGGAGATATGCCCAATGGACAGGGAGGAACGGAAGTTGGTGGGAGGTCGAGTTTAATGTAGGGAGGGTATAGACGGGAGTAGGAATGAGGAGGAATAAAACTCTTCTACGTCTTTTCTCCGTAGTAATTTAGTACTGTAGAGGAGATTAATATACTTAATTTTACAAGTTTGCTATCTATACAGTTCATAGGTTCATTGCAACCTCATGTTTTGTGGTTCCTTGGTGGAGGGTTGAGCATTGCATAGTAATGAGATGTATAGACAAGGATGTGAAGATGCGAGGATACGGTTGCAAGTGCAAACAAAACCCCTGGGAAAAGACCGAGTTGTGAATTTATTATCCCTCTTCTGATGATCTGCGAAAGGGAACCAAAGAAACTACTTGGCGTAGAAATTATCACGGGGTAGTGTAGTGATGATTTGGACGTCGAACATAGATAAGAACTCCCCTTCCGGTGGTTAGGAAAGGGGTGGGGGTCTAATGTTTTACACGCTAACATTTTGTCTAATTTGCTTTTCCTGTCCTAGACATACTTAATATATAGCATGATATCGTAGTTAACTGTCTAGATTCGGCGCTTAGTAAAACTAAGTTGCTCTAGTTAACCCTTCAACTATAATGCAGCTACGAATTAGATGTGAGATACTATACACACAGTCATTTTCTTATTCTGGAACAGGACACCAGCTTCTGGGATGGGAGATGCTGGCACATTTGTGTTTTGACTCGGGTAGAAAAGCATGAAGGTGTTAGAAGACAACCACCTTGGAAGCATTGATTACTTGCTGACAATCTTGACATTTCGAAATGGTTGAAATTGTGCATTTCCTCTTATAATATTCACAATTGTCTAAGTGGATAGTAGTCTGACCTTTGGACGCATCTCTGCACATTGATGCAAAAACTTCATTGTCTAATTTCAATGGAGGAATCAGACTATTCAAAACGACAAAGAATATTTTCCAACCTCCCACTCTGTCTGTTTTCTCATTTTTCGATGAAGGGGGCCTTTGATGGTTTGAATAGTTCAAAATCTGTTCGTCATCTCCTTTCTTTAATGATTCAACTCTTAATATTGTGCATTTATGATAACTTCAAATCACATCCTCCATCTTTTATGACAGAAACTTTAAACCATTTTTTCTAATTTATTTTATTGTTCCTTCCCTTGAAATACTATAGTTGCGAAATTAACAGACATTATAATCTTTAAAGTATGTATACTTGAACACCCGGGTAATATGAAATGCGCTAAAAAATGTATACAGAATTTTGTCTAGAAACACAGGAAAAGCTACTGTATAATATGCCGTAAAACTGAAAATTATTGCAAGAATAACAGGAAGGTGAACTGCAGGTATCTTTTAAGCATCCGGAGCAACACTGTACAATATCGCACCATTTATCCCAAATTCTTCCACAACCTTTTGCCCACCATCTCTTGCTATCATCCAATCCGCAAATTTATGGGCCATGGATATATTCTTCCCTCTTGTACCTACTAAGATATGCGCTGGATTCAATAAAGGATCGTCTAGAGCATCTGTACTTGCTTTCTATGCACACCTTAGCTCAACACATTTCACATATAGAAGATTATTGAAATAGTAACATACAAAAACACTCATTTTCCCTCTAATTTCTCCACCAATACTCAACCATGTTCCCTTATCCGTGAGTGTATACTCGCCTAAAACACATGCAGCCTTCAATGCAGCAAACGGAAACTCTACATATCGATGATACCAACTTGAATAAGGATGTGCCCATGGAGTTTGACCAATAGCTGCCCAAATAGCAGATTCTTTAATATTATTGGCTGATTTATCGTATCGGGATAAGAATCTAATATTTGGATTCTCGACGCAAGCCATGAATAATTGAGAGAAGAGCTCATAGATTGTCGAGCTGTGCGTACCATCAAGAGGAAGACCGGCAGGATTTTCCTTAGGGCCTACAAACTATCAGATAAGAAGAGAAATACAAAAACAAAGTCGCATATCATCATTCTCGTATGACCTACCAACGAGCAACCAATGATCCCTCCAGGCATACTCTCTCCTTTCCGCAATTCCTTGCTTCATGGCTATTTCCTCGGCAACCTTGTGATAAGTAATACTACAATCCGCAGCTCTACTTCCCAAATAGTTAAAGCTTGCTGATGTATCAGATAATAACCATGCTACACTAAATCTTGAACAGCCGGTCGTCCTCATCTCAAACTCCATAAATGCGTTCGCGAGTGAGCGGAGAAGTCCTGATTGACCGGCACCTCCGGTTGCAATACGGAGGGCTATGGGTAGAGTGGATGGTGGATTAACATTGAAATCGGAGCCACTATAGATTTCAGCGGGAGTGATGTATGGCTCGGGAGATGTAACATCAATTTTTACTGATGCCATTTTTGGGCTGACATGAGAAGATGGAAGTTAAGCTGTGTTTTTTGGTTTAGAAGATTTAGGTTGAAAATCGTAGAGTGATGCCCAAATAAGGTGGGTGAATATAGATGTGTAGCAATTGTATATTGAAGTACCGCGCGTCAATCCAAAGATTAGATAGTAAGGACACATGTAACTATCGATGTATGTATAAATCCCCCAATGATCCATACCTTGACTTCTAGAAAAACAGCTAGACGTGGGGGGTCAGACGCGGGGCATATCCCACATTAGCGATCGCTTGCCACATATCCCGGTAGCACTTGCTACTTCTGGCATTTTATGCATGAAGTACATCCAATAATGCACCGAATACCAATATCATGCTGAAAGCCAGCTAATGTAAGCGTTATGCTATTTGGTTTACTTAGTGCTCCTAAAACCACCTTTCTCGTCGCCCAGTTAAGATTTTGAATGTTCCAAACAACGCCGAAATATATCACAGCTATCTACCAAATAATACACAATACCACAAAATGCCGCTTAGAACGCCCCTATCATGATTCCATCAATGGTTCATCATCGTCCCATTAGAATTTACCCACATGCTAGAGTTCATACCCTGAACCCTTTGACCGTTGTGCAATATCTACTTCACCCTCTCCATTTCTCCTCTTTTCCTTTCAAACTCGAGCCTCCAAATTTCTCTCCACCACCAATAACTACAAGTATATATCATTCTCGATCCTATGTTCAAGATCATTCCCCTGTGATACCTAATCGACATTTCTTCCAATATCTATCGCGTCGATGGAAGCAGAAAGATCACCAAGTCCATTAGCTCGTCTCGAAGCGACGTACTCATCAATGGCCCCATTTGAAACGAGTTTGGCAGGCTCCCATGATGGATCCCAATCTCCTTCCCAATCGACAAAATACCATAGTTCCTGCTTATCGTGGTTTTCATTCCATTCATATTTGTGATCCAGGATAGATTTCACAGACCACACTGGCGGTTCGTCTTCAAAAGCTTTTTCCGAGTCCCTCTCTTTGCTCTTATATTCACTCCCACCTTCATATTCTGCATCTGATTCAGCTTCGGGGGAAGATTCGATTCTTCTACTTCTGCTTCTGGAGCCACGGAGATTGAAACTATCGCTTCCACGTCGTGCACTTGGGCTAGGATCGGAGCTCGAGGCACGGTAATTCATGGCTGGTTGGACCCCCTTCTTTGAAGGCTCTCTGTAATCGGCATCCAAAGAGTCAACGGCACCTTTGTGAAGTCTTCTACTTTTAATTCGAGATTTTGCACTTGACCCTCTTTCTTGTTCCAAGGATGGGGAAGATTTGCGCTTGAGACTAGATGCGGGCTGTTGGTATTGGTTCGCTTCCACCTTCTTTGGAGTGTGGCTTTGGGTGTCAGAATCGTCAAAGGAATCGACGATTTTCGATTGAGCTCTCTGACTTGTACGTTGAGATGTAGGGTAAATGGGCTGTTTGCCATTTTCCGCCGATAGAATTGGTAAGTGCTGAAGGCTTGAAGGAGATAGATTGTGCGTGAATGGACTCCCTTCGACCCCCATGCTATTGTTCTCATTGTAGGCATCAATGTTCGAATCCTTGTACGGATATGCGTTGACACTCATGCCCGGAAGAATTGGAGCTCGTTGAGAACGATTGTGGGGAGACTTTTGAAAAGATTTGTTCTTCTGAGGTGACTGAATAGGCGTCTTGTTCATCTTTCCATGACCTGAATCTTTCATGACAGGACTTGAAGCTGCAGTAGAGGAATTCACAATGGAGGTAGATTCCTGGTTTGCCTCTTCGCTAAGTTGCTGATCCAGCGCCAGATCCGTATCATCTTCTTCCTCTTCACTTCGCGAATTGGCAAATGCATGCTCCAACATTGCTCTTGATGCTGTAGAAAAAGGTTGTGACAGAGATGGTTGGGATAATGATGGTTGAGACAAAGATGGTTGGCGATGGTGCGAGGTAGTAGGTGAACTGACATGGACTTCCACTACTTTCCTAGGTCGGCCTGGTCGGCGCTTCTCACCTGGTACATGAGGTGCGGGCTTAGGCATTGGTTTAAATACACTCGCCATAGATTTAGGAGGCCTCCCTCTCTTCTTTGGTATCCCAATTGCTTGATACTGCTGGGCATCCTCTCCCTTGAGAACATCACGTGACAATCCGGCCTTTTTTAATTCTCGCAATATTCTCGCTCTCTCTGCAGCTATCAAACGCGGTTGGAGTTCTTCGATGGCACGATTTTCTTCCGCCGTACTTCGTTCATGTTCCCAATTTTCCAGAGTATATTCTGATACATAATCGCGAATATTATCTGGATGTATAATAAGCTGATTATGTGGCTCCTTTTCGTAACCCACCAAGAAGTGGCTAGGGTCCTTTGGCTTTGGATATGGAAAACAATCGAGAATAATTCCCTTTAAATCGTGAGGAGGAATGAGAGAAATTGGCTGAAGAGGCGGACCGCTGTTTGGTTTATAGATCGGTCTTTCGTATACTTTGAAGTCAAAGGCCAATTTTGATTTTGGAAAATTCCTATCTTTTCCGGTGAAGTCGGAATTATTTTCTGAAGACATTGGAAAGTTCAAGAACAGATCAAAGTTATTTTTTTTGAATGGGACTCTGCTCTCCTCAGAAGGAAAATTGATTCTGATAAATAAATTGAAATCGTGTTGAATAAAATTGAAGTTGAGAATGTTTTAGAGCTGAGATTAATCTAAATCTCGAATTAACGAAAACAATAATATATTTTCTTCCACTTTGAGTTGTTTAATGAACTTCAATAGCTTAAATATAAAATTAAAAAACCATCTTAATATTATTTTTTAAAATTCAATAGTTAATAGTTTAAAAGTATTTAAAGAAGATATATAAGTAATTTTTAGAATAATTCTTTCTCAAAAGAAAAATCAAAAACTAAAAGAGAAATGAAGAAAAAAGACAAAGATTATTCTTGAAAGAAATAATTAATTAATGAAATAACATTTCAAGTATTAGGATTTAAATATAAAGTTTAAAATATTTATAAATTATTTCAAATCAATTTAATTATCATTATGATTTTATACCAAAAAAGAGATTAAATAAGTTAAATTATTTCAGGTTATTATTTTATTTTAAAAATGACACTTGACTTCTGAAGTTTCAAATAAAGCGACCTCGGTGTGTTATTTTGTTTACTAATTATATTTGCTCGTTCTTTAGAAAATGTTTTAATCAAAGAAATTAAAGATGGATCTTCAGAATGCCAAGCTCTGAACGCTAAGTCAAAAACTCGTAAAGTCCCGCCGCCCTAAGAAAAAAATAACCGGTTGGAACCCAACCATCAATGTCAAATGCCAGGATTAACAAGCTCTCGAGAAAGCAAGCACTCATTTTTCGTCATCACATCAAAGAATCCCCAGAGCCCGCAATCCCAGCTCCCTCTCAATTAAAATGCTGTATTCAGCACCAACATTAAGAACAGCAGCAGCTAGCTGCCGCATACAACCATCAGTATTCACATCATGCACATATCAAACGGCCGCATCATCTACCCCTCTTCGCGCTCCAGATAATCAGAATCCAAGCTCGCAACGTCGAGTGCAGGTTCCTTCCTATAAACGCAATGTCACATTCAAACCTACCTCGCGCTCAGCATCCACAGCTAGCACATCTACCTCACCATCCAAATCCTCGCAAACCAGCGCCGCGCAAACCGAAGTTCTGAACTGGAATACATTTTTTAAGCTCCGCCGCACTCGTCGCTGGTTCCAGCTCGGCTCTTCCATTGGAACTGGATTTGGTGGTTTCGCAATCGGAGCGCAGATTCTCACACATACGGATATGGATGCGCTGGTGGGACAAATTCCTTTGGATCCATTTATTACATTGGGATTAGTGACGTTTGCGTGTGGCGGAGCGGGATGGTTAACCGGACCAATTTTGGGGACTGCGGCATTCAATCTTAAGAATAGGAAGTTTAGACAGCAGATGGATGTTAAGGAGAAAGAGTTTTATGCGAGGGTTAAGAAGTATAGAGTGGATCCTAGTGCGAGTTCGATGGCGAATCCGGTGCCCGGTAAGTTGGAATCGTGTATTATGTGAAGGACTGGTGAATGTTTTTAAAATATGAGCTAACTAGTTTATTAGATTATTACGGTGAGAAAATCTCTAGTGTGGCTGGATATAGGCAATGGTTGAAGGACCAGAGAGCATTCAACAGGAAACGACAAACATATGTGTAAAACTCAATTCAACTAGGGTCGGATAGGAAAATGGTGAAGGGATGGCAGGTTGTAATTGATATCATTTTCCCATGGAAAGCAAGGTCATAAAATTAGCAGGCAGTTGTACGATTTCGGCGTTCATCGAGTCACTCGTTGTAGTGTATCACATTATGCACTTTTCGCACAATACCAATACCAAAATTTCTTTTCCAAAATTCATAATCTTGGTTCTACTATTCCAGTTTAGTATTCCGGCCAAGAATCGTCTACTTGTTCTTTCCAAGATCGTAGGCCCCCCTTGATATCACCAATATATCTATCGCCTTTTTGATCCAAGCCCAAATCTTTCATCTTCTTCGTTACTATTTGAGAGTCATTGCCAAGTCTACAAACGACATATATAGGAATTTTCGGATTCAGGTTCTCGGTGAGCATTGATAGTGGGTGATCGCCACTACCCTTGCTTCCTTGAAATGACGAGAAAGGTATATTGTATGATCCCTCAAGATTGCAGATATCAAACTGCACCTTCTCCCGAACATCAATTAACAAGTGTTCTTTGTCCTTTTTCCTTATTGAATCGTAATCTCTCGCTTCAATCCTCTCTTCATCACCAAGTAACTTGACAGAATGCGTCATACCACAGAATAGGACATAATCCATAGAACCCGAGTTCATTTGCTCAAGGGACAACTGGGCCTCCTCTCCACAAGCGAAACAATTTGATCTTCTACCTTTCAGTCGGACATTTCTGAATGGTGTAGATCCATTTGTGGAGAACAATAACATTGTGGTAGGATTCATTTTGGGAGCAGTACTTGTCCAATCATTTTCTCCAACAGCGGCTAATTTTCCGGACGCAATAAGTTTGATAGCTTCCAAAGCTTGTAAAACCCCCATTACGCCTACCACAGGTCCGATTATACCTCCATCACCACAGCTTGTTACGGCTTCCGGTGGAGGCGGCTTGGGAAAAACGCAGCGGTAACATGGACCACCTGAGAGGTTACCGGGAGGTAGAGCAGGATTATTTAAGACAATGAGTTGTCCGTCTGTCCGGAGTGCGGAGGCGGAAACGAGGGGCTTTTGGAGGAGAACACAGATATCTGAGATGAGGTAGCGGGATGTCGGATGATCGGTACAGTCAAGAACTATGTCATAATCTTTGACTATACCCTGGGCATTTTGAGGCGTGAGATGCACAGGATAGATATTCGTTTTTACGTTTGGATTGAGTCTAGAAAATGGTCAACATGGACATCCATAAATATATCCAAAGAGGTATCCATACCCAGATATGTATTTAGCAATACTAACAGCTTTATTGACACCCACTCGATCTGTGCTATGTAATATCTGACGATGTAAATTGGATTCTTCTACAATATCTCCATCGACAATTCCAATAGTACCAACTCCTGCGCCGGCAATATATGCAGCAGCCGGACATCCCAAACCTCCGGCTCCAACTAGGAGAACAGAAGCGGATTTAAGTCGTAATTGTCCTAAATCATATTCAGCAAAGTATTCACAAGATAAAAGTCCATTTTTGAAAAGATAAAAACTAACCCTTGATGCCAATATCAGGCACAATCATCTGTCTTCCATATCGTTTGTATTCCTCCAAACTCATAGGCCATTTATTCTCAATGTGAGTCACGGGATCAGCTTTTTCTGATGCCGAAGAGGCGTTTGTGCTTTTAGCTTCAAGATTTTTTGTGTTGGTATCTTTTTCTTCGAGACTCAAAAGTTGAAGTTTTAATCGGGCAAGCTCAGCCTCGGTATCAGCTATTTGACGTCGTAAAGATTTCGCTTTTTCTTCTGCGCAGTCCATCTTATGTTGGTGGTTGTGAATTTCAATGTTCTAAGGTTATGAAAGTCGCATAAAAATACTAGGTAGGCGAACCTTAGTTCTAGGACAACTTTTTTATTCGCTAAGTTAGACCTTTGAACTTTCAATTGCGCCGGTGAACTTTTATACCTCCAAAGTTTCTACAATCCTCCATAATTTTTTGATCTATTACGTTCTGCAATATCTGCAATATCTAAAATATACTCACATTGCACATTGAGAGACGTAGTAATCATGGTACGGCGAAAGATTGATCCTCCCTTTTCGTAGTCACAAAACTAACTATTTTTCCAGGCGCCCACCGCACCCAAAAAGCGAAATTCTATGCGCGCAAAAGCTTCTCAAGCAGGCTCAGGTGTTTACGTTCCTCCTCAGCATCGCGAAGGCGCCGTCATATCTGATTCATTCATCGAATCCAAAAAAGATAAACGAACAATTAAACATTCTGCTTTCGTTAATCGTATTGAAAAAGCCAATTCCAAACCCCTCAAGCGCAGACGCCCAAACAAGAAATTGGTTACCACATTGGAGAGTCTCGCAGATGCATTACCTGATTTTGAAGGCGAGGGTTTGGAGAAGATCAGTAGGGGAGAGAGTGGAAAGATAAAGCAAAAGAGTTTGAAAAGTCGACCTGGAGCAACGAAGAAAAGAGAGAAGTTGGAGGCCATGGAGAGGGAGAGATTTGGAAAGAATATGGCACAATTGGTTGGAGTTGCGGAGGAGAAGCCGAAGGATGTCACTGCCGTGGATGGTCAAGCAGTACCAGCTGTCTCAGGAACTGCGAGTAGATGGGCTGCGTTGAGAGGTTTTATTTCGCAAACTATGGAGCAGAAAGAGGAGTTCAAAAAGGCTTAAAAAGAATTTTCACAACGACAGCGACAAGGACATATTTTTCTGTTTTAAGATACCCAATTGCCACGATATGGTACGTCTTATTGTTTTTTATCTTTACCAATCTACGGAGTACAAGTCTTTTTCACATGAGAAGAATACCCATGGATACGTTTCATACAGCTTGGCAGAGTAATATGTATCATTCGAGTGGGTGAAAAGGTTCGGTATCAAGAATCGCGTATTACGCAGATTCGAATGATGAAACTGCTGATGCTACACAAACATTGCAAACACAAAATTTTCCTCAACAGCACCACGAAAACTAGATACTCGAACCTCTTCTGACAAAGAGAGACAACAGTCCCCGAACCGCCAGGAAACTCACCCAGCTCTCCATGATGGGTAATCACGTGAAATAACTTCCCCACCAGCCTCCTGATGTCACCTCCTATATGAGAACATCATATCAAGTGCTACGTCCTTCATATTCCTGAGATCAATAGAACTCACAACCTTTGAAATAATCCAATTCTCACCATGACAATATCTCCGGAATCCCTCACTCAAATACCAGCTTCATTCGCAACTGTCTCAGTCGGCACATCTTCCACCCCTCTCTTCTCCAAACTATCCGCCATATCCTCAGCAGGCTTCACAGCCATTGAACTCGGGTTCCCCGATCTACTCTCTTTTGCATGTATTTTTCACAAAAGAGAAATAAAAGAAAACGACTACGATTCATTATGTTCCGCTGGAATCGAAGTCAAAAAGCTATGCGAGAAAAACAAGTTAGAAATAATGATGCTACAACCATTTTCGAATTTTGAGGGTTGGCCGAAGGGTTCGGATGAGAGGAAAGATGCTTTCGAGAGGGCAAAGGGTTGGATTCGGATCATGGAAGCGGTGGGTACGGATATGTTGCAAGTGGGAAGTTCAGATTCACCGGACATATCGTCGGATTTCAATGTTTTGGCGGCGGATTTGAGGGAATTGGCTGATATGCTTGCGGAACATAATTATCGTCTTGCTTATGAGAATTGGTAATTTAACCATCCCACCCCTTTCCATGTGATTCTTTACCATCCCTTCACCATTCTCCACAAACTCAATCCTAACATCCCCTCCTTATAGGTGCTGGGCGACGCACGCCCCAACCTGGCGCGAAGTCTGGCAAATAGTCCAACTCGTCGACCGTCCCAACATCGGTCTCTGTCTCGACACATTCCAAACCGCCGGCGGCGAATACGGCGACCCATCCACACCCACAGGCCTCATTTCCCATCTAGAAACTTAGGAAGAACTACATATGAACTTTACTCAATCCCTCCAATCACTCACTACCACCATCCCCCCAGAAAAAATATACCTACTCCGGATCTCAGATGCTTATAAACCACCAGTCCCCATCCCCGAAACCCCACGAGAGAAAGAAAAAGAGGAATTGAGAGCGAGAGGAAAATGTCGCATGATTTTAGACCGTATCCATTTAATGGGGGTTACCTACCCATTGTAGAAGTTGCGAGAGCAGTGCTAGGAACAGGATTTAGAGGTTCGTTCAGCATGGAGGTTTTTGATGGTGGACCGGATGGAAAGTGGAAGGGGGTGGAGCATATGAATTTAGAGGCATTTTGTAAGGGTGCTATGGAGGGATACAGGAGGCTATTGCGGGAATGCGGAAACACAACTTCGCCAGTATAGAAGGTTTCGGGCTGAGGAGAAATTGCACGTCGAAGGGGTGTAGGGAGAAGAACCACACTTTGATACCAACCAAAAATATTATCCATCGACCAAGATTTGAGGCAAAATATTCAAATTTAATTCATTAATACTCCTGAGCTCTATCTCTCTTCTTCCACAGCAGAAAGAAGCAATCATAACCCATTACAATAGCAAAAAGTCTCGCAAGCCCTTTATACAAGCCGTAGCATCCCATGCCAAGCCAACATTACAACAACGCGCACGCAAATCTCATTTCATCGCTCTTGATGCTCGCACGCAACCAACCAACTAGTTCCCGAAGCACATGGTCTTTTGCCAAAATGCAAAATGTGTCGTAGAGTAAAGTAAAAGTAAAGTCATAGAATGGGAATAACATGCAAACCATTTCTCTTTGTGCTCGTGTTGTTCGTTCATTCGCTCCAAATCCCAACGCTGTCCCGCCATGAACCTGTAACGCCTATTGAATTCTTATAGTCATGCTCATGCATGCACACGGAGTCTCATGAATCGATTCTTGGAGGACTTCGGTTATTCTTTTGAAAGGGGGAGGAACTGCGACTTTCATCGTGTCTGTGCAAGTTTGGATATTAGAAGGAATTCATGTCGAGTAAGAACTTGCGCAGCAATAAAATGAAAGAAAATAGAGAAACCTCACGATCTTCTTCTCTCCCCCTCTTTCCTATACCCTTCGATAATCTTCAACATTTCCTTCCGTGCCCCATTCGCATCCACCAGTTTTCCCCCCATGCTCATACTGACCTTTTCCTTTGCATTCGCGGCCAACAATCGCTTTAACAATAAATGGCGCATGATGATACACACGTAAACCCCACAATCGCTACCATTCTGCTGCTGCGGCGAATCTTGCAGATTGAGAAAACTCAATGGTCGACCTAGCAATTGAGCCATCTTATATGTTGTCATGCGCGCTTCTTCGAAATTCGATGCTGAGAGCGAATCGTAGTGGAAGGCTACGCCGTCGATAACCGAGACGAGGAGGAGTGACCAGTGAGATCCGCCTTCTGCCTGCGAGACGTTGCGGTTGTCGTTTATGGGCAAGAAGATATGTGTTGTGCGTGTGAAATTTGGAAGGGCGGAACGGAGCGCAACGGGGTCGGGTTGCATTCTTAGCATAAAGGACATGGAGGGTCGTAGGAGGACGATGTTCGAGGACGGATATTGTTTGAGATATTCGTTCTCGAGATATCTGCGGTTGAGGAAATTATTTAGTGCTGGCTCCTGTGGAAAAAGCTCTCGGCGAATGATTCAAGAATTACGTACTCTTGCCAGAAGGCTATCATCTGTTGCAGAAACGGTCAATAAGTACTTTGAAGGAGGGGGATAAATGGGTAGTATACATTATCCGTGAGCCAGTCATTCTTCAGCGTATCAACATCTTCCCTTGTCACTATTGTGGCCAAAGTTTAGTCTGCCAGCTCACATATAACCCCTCAGAACCATCGAGTAAACCTACATCTTACATCGTAATCTAGGTCGTCGATAATCAGCAACATGCCGGAACAACCCCGCGGAGATGCAAAAGCATTTATGAGGAGGAAAACTCACAACTCAGATATGGATCTTCAGGAGAAAGCTACAATAATTCTTCTCGTTAGTCTCAAGTTGCGCAGCCCTACGAATGCGTTCCGCTGGTGTCACCAATAGACAAACAAATTTCACAAGGCTTTGATACGTACCGTATCGCCGAAATGCTTGGATACCCTGCCACCAAATGGGTGGAAACCGCTTCCTGGTGGCATTTCTTTCTTTGTTTCTAATATGGACGTTTCTATTCTTATTTTCTACTTCAAATGCAGTTGGCCGTATGGGTTGCCGATTATCGTAGGATGTAGCGGAATTTGGGGACTTCGGAACGCGGGGAAATCGAACTCTTTCGAGACTTTTTTTCGAGGATATCTTTGAGGAGATTGATAGATATGTACCAAGTAGGTAACAATATGAGGGGAACAGTGAAATAGATAAAAGAGAGGAAAGCTTGACTCAGTAATTCCTGGATCGGATTTGCGACGCAGAGAAAATTGGGGTTGTTGTCGTAATACTCGTAAGTCATAAAGGAAATGTTCTGGAATCTGGGCTGCTGCGGTTGAAGTGGGGTTGTCGGGCGACTGTCATCCCTTGTCAAATTGTTTTTAGAATGTAACCTTAGCGACCGACATCATCATTTTCCAATGTTGGCACCATCAATGCACTGCCGATGACTGCTACTCCGTACCTAGGTAGTGAATGCCGGACACAAGTAGTACGAGACTACCAACTAGACAGCAAATTAGTGTCAACATTCATTTTTTTATAGCAACTATACGACAACACAGATCTTTTCAAGCTGTCTAAACATTTATGATACATTATGAATGACGTGGTATAATCAAACCTTTCGTCTTCCAGCTTGTAGACTTTGAATTAGGTATGCAATCTGGATCTAAAGCAATCGAAGCCCGAAATAGCATTCACTCGCCGCTCCTCATCGCTCTTAAATATAGATTACACAAGCAAACGAAGCAATGTCTCACCGGACTACCACTTTGATGTATGTCTCTCACTTCTCTCACTTCATTTCTCTGAGGATAAACTCTTGTCTCTCCTGCCATTTTCCGTCGAGATCACCTACAGGAGCAGCTTTTATATCCTTCTCAGTTTGCGTCATGGCATTTCTGGCTTCTGAGTACATTCGAATCAATTCTTCCTTCTTATTTTCGATCTGTTGGCCTATGTTCACCTTCTCCACATCTCGCTTGCTAGTCAAACCTTCAAGCATACCGATGGCGTTCTCGTTGTATTGACGAACGACCAGCTTCGAAGCATCTTCTTCCTTGGCTAATCTAATCACCATCTCCTTAATTCAAGTATCAGCTATCTAGCACATTGACATCGAACCAAACGGTGAGACTTACACTGGCAATTTTATGAACGGTATCTGCATATCCTTTATAGTGTGGTTGAACAGCCAATGACCACTGACTGTTGGGGGATAATTCTTGCGTTGGAGTATTTGAGAAATCATCTGATTGAAAAGATGAATTACTGGTCGACTCACTTGGTGAAGACAAATCTCTAGTAGAGTTTTGCACCTCAATATCCACAAGAGTTTTGTCAGGATCGCTGAAACGAACATTCAGACCTCCATCGGCTTTGCCCGTTATAGTTTGCCGTGCACGTAATCGTTCGGTAAACCCGCTCGATTTGTGATGGACGTCCTCAACAAAGGGATCCGGCAGAACATTTTCTTCTTGTATGTTCTCCATTGTTAAAATGCCTTCATAAGTACCATGTTGAGTTTTTGTATGCGGAACATATCGAACAGGCAACTCTCCAGGTGGGGCAGGTCGAGCTTTTGCGATGCTCACAACTTTGATACGAGGACCAAAAATATCAGGAGTGTCTTTGATTTCGGAATCTGGAGATGGTACGGTCATCGTAGATACATCCCGATGAAAGTCTATTGTGCGAGACGCACGCTCGCCAAATTCTGGCGCCGGTGCTCTTTGCTGGACTTTGAGAATTTGGCCTATGGAAGGCATACCGTGTTGAGCCAATGGACTACCAAATGCGTCCACCCGAGATCCTTGTGAGCTGGCTTTAAGAGCCACAGGAATGAGGGGACCGCTGTCTGTTTCCGTTGATGTTGGCGCGATCGTCGGCAAAGTTACGGCTGGTGGACTAATACTCTGACGTTTTCTGGGTGGGCTTTGAGATACAAACAAACTTCCTTCGTCTCCCTCATCATCATATCTTCGTTTATTCTGCACTTCCTCTTGAGATTTATCCCTTGCAATATCTGATATAGTGGTGGGTACCTCAGTGTCTCGTTCGATGACCGGTTTCGATGTACTGGAAGAACCTTGATTTTGTGCACCTTTGACGCCGAAATGTATCAGGTTTGGTTTGCGGATGATTCGATCATCTAGCAGATCTTTAATCTTACTAGATGAGGTATCGGGATATGCCTTTGTTTGTGCCAGAGGACCGGATGTCGAGATTGGTGGATATTCTGAATTGCCTGTCGCAACTGGTCGACGACGCTTGGATGGCACAGCAACCTCTGTTACAATCTTTCGCTTCTTCTCCTCGATCAAAGCTACATCAGGTAGTAATTTTGGAGAAGAGCTTTCTAGATGGGGCTGATTGACACTAGAAGCTATTGCCTTGGAGACAACCGGTTTGTGGACGATTTCCTGCTTGGAGCTGTTCCGAAATCTGCTCAAAGGATGGCTTGGAATTGCGAGGACTGGATCGGATTTATTTGTGATGAGTGCATGCTCTGTTTTTTTCTCAGCTGTGCTGACAAGTAGCTTCATGTCTGTTTCCCCTTCAACGTCATCTATCCTTCCGGACTTCTGATTCTTATTGACGTCTGTCTCGCATGATAAAACGGGTACCACTTTTTCATTAGTTGGAGCCTCTGGCATAGTGGAATCTTCTTCCTGTAATTGTGGGCCTGGGCAATCTTTATCTTGGCCTTGGTGGCTATCGTAAGTTTTGGCTTCCTGAATCATGGCCTCCGGGACGACCTTTTCGATGACTAACGATTTTTTCTCCGATGTGCTCTGTTCTGGCGTTACGCGCTTTAGCGGCAATGCAATCTGGGGTACTCTCTTCTTAAACAGACCCTTGCTAGAAGTATTAGTAAGGCTCGTCCTGTCATCTCCTCCCGCATCATCGCTCAGGAGACCATCCAATTGATTGGCGAAGTCTACGGCTGCAGTCTTTCGGGAAGGCCCAGGTGTTTCTTGACTGTAACTCTGCTGATCCTTTGATGCCGGTGGACTGGCAGTGTATAGATCACCAATTTCGAAAGGATCCTCTTGCTGAAAATTGCTGTCAAGCAGACCTAATGCCTGAGCATCTTGCTGCTGAAGAACCAATGCTTCCTCATTTCTCTCCAAGGCCGGCTCTAGTAAAGGGGCGGAATTAGCTTCTGCTACAGCAGGCTCTGCTAATGGCTCCATCATCTTACGCTTTCGCGAGACGTTGGGTTGTGCTGGTCCACTGTCTCTTAGGTCAGAGAAGTCGTCTTCGTTGTCCTCCATTTCGACATTCATTTTGCTCATGCTAAGCTTGGCTTTATTCGCAGCAGCTCTCTGGCTACTCCTCTTGGCAACTATAGTTTCGCCAGCTTTCATTGAATTTGACTCGGGTTTCTGGTGGGTTTTTGCATTCTTCCCCCTGCCTTTGCCACTTGCCTTTCCTTTTTGTTGTGATACACCAACTTTTTTTTTGGTTTCCTTTCTAGACTGACGGTCGGTCTTGGTCGTTGTTTCGTCATCGACGTTCACAGGAAAATCGTAAATGCTTGTCTCTACCGGCGCCCTTGCTTCATCGGATCCCGCCTTGTTTTTGAGGACCGTAGTTATGCTCGATGGTGTCTGTCGAGAGGATTCCGCCTTGCACTTCGAAGCCGCGATCGGTGGTTTGGGTTTTATAGAGTACTTTTTAGGCACCTTACTCATATTCAGGCTAGGGTTCAGGTTCGGAACAGGGCTTGGTTGCGTATCTGGGATAGAAGCTTTTCTTCTGCTTGGCAGACTTGCAGATAAGTTTTCTTCTATCGTGACGGCTTTGGCTGCATTAGTTGCATCCTTGTCTGAAAGACTTTCAATCATTGGCAGGGGGAGAGGAGAAATCTGAGGGCGAGCTTTGCCTTTTTGCCTCGAGAGAAGTGCCCGCCCATTAGTTTCCAAAGCTCCATCAATTGGTTCTACAGCCTCAGCAGATGTTGGCAGCATTTCTCGATGGGTAGGAACTGTAGGCGAGTCGCCAAAGCTTGCAATATCACCATTTTCAGGTAAATCGGCATTGCTTGCTGCATTCTCCCCGTTAGGGTCGCGTTGGGACTGCTCAAATTCACCAACCACGCTTGATGATATATTATCACCTGCTTCACTTTGAGCAAGGTCGGGCCGAGTCCCACTCTTGAAACCAACATTGGTGCTCAACGCGTCACTCTCGCATGATAATGTGCCAGACGTTGTTCGCGGATGCTCATTTTCTCTAAACAGCCTGTCGCCAGTCTTGGCTTCTGGCGAACTTCCCTCCCCTGGAACCAGTATGCCGTCCACAGCTTGAGAGCATTGAATACTCTCCCGTGGGAACTCGGCTTCGGTACACTCATTCTGAAGATCTACCATCAACTCCTCCATGTCTGAGCCCATGGTCAGACATAGTTGTTGAAAAGTGGTAGGTCTGGAGTTCAGATAACAGGATACCTTCTGGTCGTCCTTGATTTCAAAAACAATATCATGAACTTCTTTTCCATTGATTACAGTCGAGCTACCGATGATAGAAATTCGAGAGATGGAATTGCATGGTACTTCCAGTATTTGATCTAGTTCCTGTTCGGTAGAGGTCTTCAAAAAGAGGACATAGCCGTCTTCCAAAACTATTTCGATGTTTTCGCCATGTGTTCCCAGCCTAAATGGTGGTATGGCCACAACACTGTGACTATAATAAAGCATATGTGTCGGCCTAAATAGTTGTTAGCTCATTTGCATTGTAGATCTTTGGCATACCTACGTCTGACTTGGACTATCAGGCCACTTATCGTCTACCCACAGCTGAAACTGCGATTTCCACTCCGATGGGTTTTCCAATCCAGTCGGGAAATCCTCGTAGTCTTTCTTGTCGGTCCCTACAGGCCATAGTTCTTCAGGAAGGATATCGGAGTTTAGTAGTGCCGCCAAAACCTGGCCACAAATCAACCTATGGATTTCGTTTTCTTCATTGAGAATCAAGGGACCAATGCTCCGTCTTTTAGGAGTATATCAGCCCGGCTATAAAAGAAAAGTGGAGAATCCCTCACCTAATGTCTTCCGGTGTGTGTTGAAATTGCTCAGAAACCGCCTCTGGGCCTCTCAAGAGCTGTTGCATGATGATACCAACCTTACCAACGCGTTAGCCCAGTTACATATCAGGGACAGCCGATGGTGGTTTACCCATCTTCTAGTTCCGTTTGGCTTTGAATCATCGACAAAGTATTCTATGAGGTGACCAACGTCCACTGCCCTCGCGATTTCGATCAACACACTTTCCGGGATCTTTGTGTCTTGAGGTAAGAATTGCTGGTGGAGTTCATTCTTTAAGAGTTAGCCAATACCTCAAAAATCGCAAAAGTCACTAGTCTTTCCACTTACGGCAAGTAGAGCGAGGATACGCTCCCCTTCTCGACAACCCTCGCTGCGAAGAATAATATTCAAGACAGCACAGAAAGTTTCGATATCAAGAGAACAACAAAACTCTCCGTATTGATTCTCCAAGGCCGAGAGAAGATTACTGACAGCCGCGGCGGTTAGGGTATCTTTCTCCTTTGCCGAGCGCAAAGCCTCGCACAGCGATTCCACTGTATTTTCGTCGATCCTGTTCACTGTCAGTATGCTGCAGATGTATACAGACCACTAGCATAACTCACTTTCCTCTGCCGTTCGTCCCTGAATTTCGGTTCAGTTCCCGGCACAAGTTTGCCACGCATGTGTCAAGTGATGAGTTCTGCGAGGCTTTCTTTGATCTGCGACCTGGAGCCATCTTCGATATATTTAGTATCAAGTTTGAGTTGTGGCACGTTTTCAATGCAAGTGTGGGTGGGTACCTTTACAGCTATTAAGGAACTGCAGGAAGAAACTGTTCCGATCTATCCTGCCGGAGCGGTTCGATATACCATTGAATTGTTTAATTGGTTGAGTCCTTAGCTGCGGGAAGTCGTGAGATGATGGAGTGGTGACATGAAATAACCAATAGCACACACTTTTAAGATATAACTGGCGCTGATCTCGATATAACGCCAAATTGGCAGGGTTGGGGCTACGCGAAGATGACTGTTGAGAAGAGAAGCGCCAGCAGAAGCCTAAGTAGTCACGAAAAAATGGAGAGACTAGTAAAGCTCACTTTCAATAAAGAGTCAGTAAATGAAAAGAGTTGAGAATTGTCAAGGTCGTGATCAATTCTGAATGAACGGAGCATCCAGTTGATAAGATCTATTTATTCGAGGCGGCATCGAGGATTTTTCGCTTCAAACAGTGAAGTGAGTTTGTTGAATTGAGCTGGCTCATTTGGCTCAACTTTCAACTTTTAACTTCCAAAAGGAAAATGATGGAAATGCTTACCTCGAAAACTGAAGAAAAGTAAAAGGAGACTGATTAAGGGCAGTTCGTAGAGTTAATGAGAGACAATAAGAGATGAACAGATGCGCAACTTAAAAAAGAGCTCTCGCGACACTTTTTGAGTTAGTGAATCGATGAGTGTTGGAGAGGAGTAGTTGTTGAAGTCAAGGAAGAAATGCACTATCCGCGCCATTGAGCTTCCACACTGGGAGAGGAAGGAACTCGAGGTGTTAGCGCCAATTATCACTTGCATGCACTTCAGGTCCTTGTGTCAAAAACACTTGATTTAGGACTGGAGGAAGTGGTATTGGAGGGAGTGATACTGATTTGATTCTTATATGGATTAGGTATATGCAGATATAAGGTGGGTAAAGTGAGAAGTTTAATTTGGATCAACTCAAGTCTGATGCTTAGCTGAGATACTCTTCCCTGCTTGTGAAATATTATAAGGTTCTCAGGACATTTATGATTGAGACTACCATTGAATCGACTGCATCAACTATTGCTCGGCATAGGTCAATAAATTCAACTGTGAATATTTACTTTGATGCAGATAATATCACATTGTAAGTGACATAAGTCTGAACGTTAATGACCAAAATAACCTTTTAGCCAATCTAGTTTCAGACGATGTTTAGTGTTGTTTAAGAAAGAGTTTGCTTGGTAAATATGATATTATGAGATGGTCTTGATACAGCTTGGAGCTTGCATGGGTCTGACTCCCATCTTATCATATCATTTTGATTTACACTGGAGAAAGATTCAGGATTTCAACAATCAATACCTATATTTAGTCATCATTATATCTGAAAGAGCATGATAAAAGTAGAATTGGTGTTTGTGACTCTATGATATGTCTGCCCATCTTTTTGGCTACCTCACTTGATATTTTAGAGCACCAATTATTGCATTTTGACTATCATGCAACGATTCCGTTCCATTTTTGCGTGAAAAGGATAAATCCCATACAAGTTTTCCGAGTCTCTCGTCTGAGACTATGACCTTAAAGTAGACAGCTATCTGTAACCTCCCTAGATACTGACGCGACTAGCCGTAGCTATATTGTGATATCATGTTGTTTGATGCAAGGCTTTTAGGATAGATATGAATGAAAGGCATTGAAGCAGTATCCTTTGTCCTCAACAATCGAAATCACGTTACTCTTTAGAGGCTGAGCTTCAGCTTAAAAATGTATCTATCCTCTTCGAACTCATCCATACCATCCTATCCATATTGAAATGTGATTGGAAGACCCCAAGACATCTTCATTTGAATTACACCAAAAACTGTTTTTTCAATCCTTCATTGGCCATACAAACGACCATACAAACTCGACTTCTTTTTCAAAATCAACAAATTTTTTCGGATGCTTTCCTGTAATTTGAAATATAACATTGTTCACATTCTC
Organism: Sclerotinia subarctica; assembly: GCA_025389085.1. NCBI lineage: Eukaryota > Fungi > Ascomycota > Leotiomycetes > Helotiales > Sclerotiniaceae > Sclerotinia > Sclerotinia subarctica. Next base: position 557,263 of record QRFI01000004.1, on the reverse strand, counting down.
CTCAGACACTTTACTGGTCGACTACAGCATCTCTGATGCTGTCACTGCCCATGCCCTAGGGAACCCATCCATTGACATCTGATTGTGTAACTGTTGTGGTGATAGATAGGCATGCATGATCGTTCTGCCTACTACTTTACTGATAATATACGCTACCTGCAGCAACGACTTAGCGAATGAAAGAAAAGGCTTTCTAGCCATAACATACATACATCATCAAATGACAGAAGTTGCGGACCTAAAATGACAAGATGCCTCATGGGGAAGTTTTGACTAGTCGAGGCACGGGAACCTACAGCTGCGACATCATCTGCGGATACGAATGGCGATTTTCCTTTACCAGTTGCCGAGTAAATTTTATTCATTTCTCGAATTTCCATCAGATTTTGATAATTCGAAAAGTGATCTAGATCTTGGTTAGTATACCCAGGTTTCGTATGTTCGAAGAATGTATAAAGGGATTTTCGTAAGTTGTCGTGTCTGCACAGTCAAACTTGCAAGCGGGAGCATCCGGTAAAGAACTTGGAGGGGCACCAGATTTATTTACATTCAGAATATTTTATGCTGAGTACCAGAGAAGAGAGGCAATTTGGGTTGGTACTGATCCCTCTCCTCCTAGTATCAGAATCTTTTTCTCTTGTCCCGTCGCCATCATGGCGCGTTTCCCAACAATTATCAGATGATACTTGGAAAATTGACAAGCGGGTGGTAAGTAGAGAGAAACCTGGTATATCATTCCCCAAACTCAGTACAGATGCAGCGAAATCTATTCCATCGAATGCTCTTGCCCATGTTGAGGATGAACTTAATATGGTAGGCACGATCCAGTGTGCTCAATAGTCCGGACTGGCAGCACGGTTTGGCATGCTTCATGCTTTGAATGTTGGAAATGCTCTAATCATTCAGTAAGTTCATTGTTCAGATAGACTCAACAGTCAATGCGATTCCAACCTTCAAAAAGGTTTTAGTGGCCAATCAACAATCCCTCATTCTTGGATTGCAGTCCGGACTATCGGCACACTGGCACTACCACGACGGTATTAAAATATAGCCTCAGAATCCGCAGCGTCGTGAATAAGCTTCTTCCTACGAGCTACAATTGAGAATCGGCTATCAACGACTTCACTCCTGCTCCAGGCCTTCGCACCATGGTGAGAATTAGGAAGTGGTTCGATATTTGTGGCTCATCACAAACATATCGTTGCTGTCTTCGCATGGACGTTGAAAATAATTTTTGCAACATGGTGCAAATCTGCTCTGACTGTAACGTTTATATCTGGAGTCTTTTCTGCTTGATAGTTGCATCAATGCGTATTGACTGGACGTTTGAGGGAAATGAGGAAAGTAGCTCGCTTAGTCAGCGAAGTGGCTTTGGTAGTTACGAGTAGCGGGGCTCACCAAAATCACTCAACGGCGCCAGCATCCATGATCCATCCCCATATGAGTATACGCCCCTCTCCGAAACGATCAACAATATATACCGGTAGAGTAATGAGACAATTGTGATATCATACAGCGACTGGCAATAGCGGTGTCGAAAGACTCAGATATCTGGAATTGTACCTATGAAAATGGAGTTCACAAGCTCATGTTCAGTATTTTGATGCGTTGTTATTTTGGGTTACTTTAAACTGCGGGTTCTTGTTGATGTGTAGCTTACGAACTCAGTTTGACAGCTCAAGTGAGCATTCATTCAGGAATGTCAAATAGGCCACAGGTACGGTAGTATGTTACCATTGGATTGATTATGGAGGAGTTCGTGCGTTAACTGTGCGTGCCACTTCCTTTAGCATTATCCAAACTTTCCTGGGGATTGATTGATAGACGCTATTTTTGCTACACGTGTCATGTATCGGACTGCGAGCATCAATGGTAACACGAGTGAGTGTGGGTTACTCCGTGTGACAGCTTGACGCTATACGAGTCCTTTTGTTTCAGTCGTCAGTCAATACTACCAACTTCCAGGAGCTTCCATCACCTGGATAAATCGTTCTTGGTAAATCGTTCTTGGTCTTACTCAAAAACTGCTTTGCTATCCAGGTACGAATGTAACCAGGGTAGCTACAAGCTTGTGTGGGTCAGTCAGCTCTCCAACCATTAAATCATTCAATCATTCAATCATCATGCCAGATAATCCTGTAATGCATATCACTCATAGCCACCCAATCTGGCGCAGTAGCGACAATTCAAAACCCCAACCCCACTGCGAGTGGGTCCTAGTGGGTCGTCCCAAACACGGTGAATCTTCTCTAGTCCAATGTTTTTGGACAACGTGTGAGCCAAGGAGGTGCCAAGCCCGTGATTTACTCTCTTGCGTGTAAAAATGGATCATTCATGTCAGCGGGGACTCCCATTAATGAATCCACGAGTGGCTGATGATAGCCCTGTGGTGCTGTAAACATGCAAGGAGGGGTAGACCCTGAGGCGTTACCAAACTTGAACATCAGACTACAAAAGACACATATATCTATCCTATCCTATCCTCCCCTTTCCCTCCCTTTTCCATATCACTCAACTTTCAATCACTTCTCACATACATTTCACAACACAAACCAAAACCACACCTCAAAATGTCTTTCCATCTCTCTGCCGAAGATATCCGCGTCGAGGACAACCACATCCTCAAAGCCCGTCTCAGAAAGGAGGACGGCGAATGGGAAGATGCTGAGTTGGATCTCAATGAGTACATTGGAAACGAAAACGGTATGATCCACTGGGATGGTCAAAGTACGTATATAATACACAACAACCTCTGGTTCTTCAATCAACATCTAACCTCCCAAATAGACTTCTCCCTCAGTGCTGAGGACGTCACATTCCACATTGAAGGAGGTGCCCAAGTCCCAGTTCTCCGCACCCATCTCCGCAGCAGGGATGGTGAGGCGTTCAGCCGTGATGTCAACCTTGCCGAGCGCATTGGAAACAACAACGGACGATTTGAATATAGTATGTATCTCCTACTCGATTTATATCACAAAGGAAGTTTGCTAATACCTGATTAGTTTAAATGTTATATACTTTAGCTAGTGCAGTCTAAAGAATAAAAATATCCTTCCAAGCATCATGACTCCCCATTTGATGAACTGCTGCCTTGGCCGTGTAAATGAATATTGTTTGCTATAGTCTTCGTGCATTGATATCTTCTTGGCTCAGACCATTTCAATCTGTGTGCTTTGGTTATCCGATATTCCATACGATGCTTGCCGATTATATCTACCCCTAATATTATCACTCAAAGAGGCTGATTGATACTTTGACAACACATCTCAATTTTCCTCATATTGCGAGTGCTTTACAGTTTTACCTTTGCCCACTTGCCTATTGAAGTTTCTGGATACGGCGCAGCACAAACAATCTGATTTGCTGGATATCACACCATCCGCTAAAGTTTCTGTATCACTTTTGAAGGATGTAGTAAGCGGCTTGGCGGGTTGATAATCCTATTGGAACTCGGGGGGAACCCAACCCCACTTACTGCATGGCTAATAAGTTTGCAGCTCACAATCATCAATAGATACAACTGCATCACACAATCGCGACACGTGATCGCAATAAACACCAAACCTTTATCTTTTTCTTTGCCGCGGGGCACGTGATACTTTCTCAGCTCCTCCTGTCAACCAAACAATCCTCCACGACACGGATAATCCGGCACATTTCATTCAGCCTATATTACACACGATAGAATGCAGAGTTACGCCAAGATTTCTACAAGATCCATGGCATAGCTTGGGTCGTATGCCATGGTTTGATATTTTTTTCTTGACTTGATGTCTCTGGTTTGGACACATGGGCGGGACATAGTAGACAGGGTTTAAGAGGGGTTAAATGCGGTTATGTTCATGAATTGAACGCCTGACGTGAGAAGTAGGTTCGCTTTTCCCCGCATATAATTATGGGCGTATATTTTACTTGTCATGATATCGGTACTACACTACGAGTGGTTGTTGTCAATTGCCTGATAGTTCGTCACCATGCTATTATAAACCCGGTAATATGGAGCTGTCACTGAGCCCTATGCTCTGTTTTAGTCAATGTTAATCGCGGATATGCATTTTCATGTCTCCTTCATCACAATAGTGGTTTTTTGGCCTAGAAGTTCTTGGCTTCTATTAATTCTTGAGCATAATGATTTTTGAGGAATAGCTACTCGTGCATCCCCTGCTTCAGTCATTGCGGGAGGTATGCTGCGTAAGACCAGAATTCAAACAGCTTCTATCATACTCGGAGTGAAAAAATAACCTTCAAATCTCGGTATTGTTCATTTCGCTAGGTGTCGCTTAGGAATTTCTACGTATACACATGAGCCTTCACGTGGGTATGAAGGAAGGAGATGAAGTAGTAGCTTCACTAATTCTTCCAATTTAATACATCCCCCTTCCTCTTGTCCCTTAAACCGACTGTCCACCAGAACAAATTATCAATTGAAACGTGATGATCTACGAATAGATTGCATTCACTTTATACATTCGACATTGCGATCAAAACCAGAGTTAGCGTGTTCGCCAGATTAGGAACACTAAATCTTTAGGCAAAATTCGAATTTCCATGTCTGCATCACGGAGAATGTCTTCAATCCTCATCTGGTCTATAATTGTGAATGAAAATAATAATTGGCCTTGTTGAGTGGGATGGGACGCTACTATAGTCTTCCGGTTCAATGTGTTTTGGTATAATATAAAGAGTCACTTTATAGCATTGGCTTCATAACCCGTGATGAAAAAGTGTGATATACTACATGTATATATTCTAAATTAATATACGTTGTGTTGAATTAGATATTACCTGATATCCTCCTTTTTAGCTTATACGAGATGTATAAAGTCTATATTAATATACATGAAGTTAAATGAAAGATAGACTTCTGGGTTTTCTCTTTCCCGCACAATATGAGGTTAAAAGGGTCGATGATGCCCTCCATTTCCATCCTCGGAAATACCTAGATATCGAAAATTTCTTAAGACCACCCTCATTGTTCAAGATGCTCTCCACCTCCCCCATAAAGCTCACCCTCCTCTTCCTCACAACATCTCTCCTCCAAACCGCAACACCCATTGTACTCCCCCGACAAGCCGCCTGTGGTACACTTCCATCCCCCATCCCCACCCCCTCAATATCCTACCTTCCAGACCCCTTCACAAACCTCGCTGGCCAACGCATCACCACCACAGATCAATGGACCTGCCGCAAAAACGAACTCAGTCTGCTCTTCCAAAACCTCGAACTAGGAATCCTTCCCCCCAAACCCTCATCCGTAACTTCCTCCTTCTCCGGCAACACCCTCTCAATAAGTTGTTCCGATTCCGGGAAATCAATCTCCTTTAGCGTATCCATTACCTATCCTTCGACTGGCACTGCTCCCTATCCAGCTATCATCGCTTATGGAGGGGGTAGTATACCTGCTCCTGCGGGCGTCGCTATCATTAATTATAACAATGATCAGATCGCACAGCAAAATGACCAATCAAGTCGCGGTAAAGGTCTCTTTTACAATCTCTACGGTTCCACACATTCAGCAGGCGCAATGATAGCCTGGGCCTGGGGCGTCGACCGCATCCTCGACGCACTCGAACAAAACCCCAACGCCAAAATCAACCCCGCAAGCGTGGGCGTAACAGGGTGTTCACGCAACGGCAAAGGAGCCCTAATAGCCGGAGCCTTCTGTCCACGCATCGCGCTTACCATTCCGCAAGAATCTGGTTCCGGCGGAGACGCCAGCTGGCGCATTTCCGACAGCATAGGCTCGAGTACCCAAACGGCGTCAGAAATCGTAGGCGAAAATGTTTGGTTCAGCACCTCTTTTAATACCTGGACGAACCGCATCCCTACCCTCCCATTCGATCACCACGAATTAGCAGCCCTCGTCTCACCGCGTCCATTGCTCGCTATCGAAAATACTGATTACGTCTGGCTGGGACCTCTTTCATCATATGGTGCCATGACGGCGGCAAAATATATCTATCAAGCTGTAGGCGCATCTGCGAATTTTGGTTTTTCCCAAGTGGGCGGTCATAGTCATTGTGTATTTCCGAGTTCCCAGCAAGGTGATTTAGATGCATTTGTCAATCGATTTTTGAAAAATGGGACGGGCAACACGGAGATTTTTCGTAGTACGGGTAATTTGGCGTTTAATGAGAATCAGTGGATTCCTTGGAAGGGGAATGTGCCGGTTTTGAGCGAGGGCTCCGGACAACCGGTTACGAGTAGTACGAGTACTGCGGCTGTTTCTGCGCCCACAATAACAACTTCTAGTGTGGCTACGACGACTCAGATCAATGTTCCGACCCCCACGGCTAATTGTCAGCCTCGTTGGGCACAATGTGGTGGGATTGGATATACGGGGGCGACATGTTGTGTGAGTGGAACGACTTGTAAGTATTCTCCGTTTCCTACTCATAGGAAAGATAAGCTAACATAAATTGAGGCACTGCTTCGAATGTCTATTATTCGCAATGCTTGTGAGAATTCATGCCGCAGCGCATGGATTTGACAAAAGTCTGGGATATCGCAGGGAGAAATATGTGAATCAAGGGATGAGTGTAAATACGGTACAGATATTGTTTATACATGTAGTCAGTAGTAAGAATGGAGAGATTTTAAGAAAATTTCAATGAAAATCCCCATCACTATTCCAAAATGACTACGACAAACCTCCTGTAAATTTCGCTAAGCACGCAAACGACTAATTAATCCGACTCTCATCAAGATTTAGCCCCTTCTCAATCGAGATGCCATACCTTGCACCCGGAACTATTAAAGAAAACCCAAACCTTTACTACAGATAGGACAGGTCCAACAACAATTCCCTTACCCTTAACAACAACAATGCAAGCTCATCGCGATCGGTTCCAAGATTCCGATCGGTTATTCTCAGCAGCGACTAGCGATTATAAAGCGACTAGCTTCTAGAAACCCGAGGAGATTATATGGTGCCAGTGATCCTGTCGAGATCGAAAATAGGTCTGGAGCTAAGATCTTACATAGGTGAGATATCGAATTTATAATGAGGTTGGAAACATAGATGAGAACACGATCTTGCTAACCGACGGGCTCTCCTCAAGCAAATAATGAGCCACGAATAGACGGTAGATCCACAACCTCAGCCTTCAAAAAACCATCCCAAAATACAGCCGAACGACATGACATTCACTTCACAACATCGAATAACGATACTTCCGGTTTTAATCTAAAAAAATTATACAGACTACTGTTGCTGAACATGGTTCTCATCGGATACCTACCTAGACATCTAGATATACCTCAAGAATTAAAGCCTTTTCTCTTTAAAGTATATCCCCAATCAGCCGTCCTCTCATGTCGAAAGGGGGTAATCTACACCCTTTTGAGACATGGAAGAATCCCACAACCACCTTTAGATCTAGAGATTATAGAGAACTTATCAAACACTCGCTAGAGCAAAAAGTAAAAAGTACACAATTCTACTGTGAGTAGATTAGGTACTAACAATGATTCATCAAATTCACACCAGTCTCATAAATTGTACACATACATATACATATACACAGATAATATTGATTCATCCCGCGAAAACCTATATTCTCATCTTCAAAGCACCACGCTCCAATTCTCCCACGATTCCATTTCCAGCCAAGGCCCATTTTTCCGTCACAGTCTTCTCATCAACCCTCTGTCTCAATACACCACTCTGCGCCCAGTATTCCATGATACTTCTTGATTCTCTCTTGCTTAATCCATTCAACCACATGACTTGCATGTTCTGTAATGCTTTATCTGCTCTCTGGTCGTATTTCTTCTCAAAAGGATCGCGTTCTGTGAGTTCTTGTTCTGATTGTCGGTCTATTTGTTGCACGATGGCCAGATCTACGGATCGGGATACTGGTGCGTGACTACGCGATGTGGCTGCAAGTACAGCACCTCCATTTGGTAGAGATTTCTCGCCCGAAAGATATTGCACAAAGTGGTTGATAACAGCCAGATCATGAGCATGAATCAATTCAAAATTTGCGTTTCGGTAGAGACTGTTCTGCATGATCCATTGAAGTCCATCCAAAGACATGAGGACTGGAGGTCGGCCTGCGGCTGTAATTTCTGTCCAGAATGCTTGGAAGATTGGCCAGGAGTATTCAGGTTCGCGAGCTCCAAGTTCGCAAAGTCGTAGTAGTGATATATTCTCTTGAACAGGGATAGGAAGGCTATGAGTTTGAGATAATGAGAGTTTATCAAGAATTGCTTCGTTGGCTTTGCCAATACGTTCTAGCCACACTGCAGTGTATGTGTTTTGAGAAAAGAGAGTTGGTGTTGTATCTGTTATGGGAGCATATTCGGTGCAAGCGTTGACAAGTTCTTGGGCTGTAAATGTTATTAGCGTAACCCAATCTGTAGAAAACAAATAATGACATACTGTCAGCGATATGCAAGACAATCCAGCCCTTGACGAACGCTGAAGCCATAGCATGTAAAAGCATCAGACTCTTCCCTGATACCCTCCCCCCATCAATCACCAACCTTTCTGTCTTCTTTTCCGCCTCCGCCTCCTCCAACAGCTTCACACACATCAAACTCTCCTCTCTAACCAACACCGCAGGCCTCCTAAATAAATTCCATCCCTGTGTAACCCTAAATGCTTCACTCGCCCTCAAACTATCCACCGTACTTCCGCTTAATCCCACAACCTTTGTCGCCAATTTCTCACTTCCAACATTTTCCAGGCCCAAATCCTCCAGCTCTACCTCCAACGCATTCGTATTACTGAGCACGATCCTCTTCCTCATCGCCTTTCTCTCTCCCTCCGCGGGAGGTTTTCCCGTCCTAACAGGCGGCGGCTTCTTCTTAATCTTCAATGTCTTCCCACCCCTAGCCTGGTTTTGCGAAAAGGCCCCTGGTCCCTTTGGTTTAAGCCCCAGCGGATTCTTATACACCACAGCACTTGTAGAAAATCCCGCGGTAGCTGCAACCGTAGCGGGAAGTCGCAAGGTAGCATGATTAGCTTGGATCAATTGCGAAGTATTCGGTCTGGAGAGACATTTCCAACATCCCGAGGATGCCATATCTGCGGTAGGTTCAGTGAGTTTTGAAATCCCAATCCCACTCGACGTGTCGTCCCTCTCGCTCCAGAAATCTTTCTCGACTAGGATCATTCCATCCCGCGCTAAATTGCGGCCGCGCAGGGATGTCCCGCAAAAGCAGCATTCCAAAATTTATTTCCTCTATCTAAATCTCAATTCTCCTCCATCAAAATCAAATCCAGTCTTCACCCATTCAATTAATTCAACAACCTCACACTCAAAATGTCCGAAGACGCTCCCCAAAAACCATCCAAGCTCCCCGTCATAGTCAATAAACCTACTCCATACACCTTTGACCTCGGTCTCCTCCTCGCCGAGGATCCAAACCCGCTCCTCCTCACCACCTCCGAAAACCTCGAAGCTGATCTCGCTGCTACTGCGCGAGATGGCGCGCAAGCATTGTTGAACCAGCTATTGAGCACTTGTCCCATTGCGTCGACGCCCAGTGGAGTTTTGTTGAGTTTGCCTGCGATTGCTACCAAGTTGCCTAGAGAAAAGGTATGCGATTTTTTCTTGCATTTGCATTTCCCGCATTGAAATCCTATTTATATGTATTTGATCAAGCTAACTAACGCTTCTCTAGCCTCTTCCTCCCCCAGTCGGCCAAACCACCTGGCAGAAATTCGCCGCTAAGAAAGGCATTAAACCCAAGACTGCTGAGGCCAAAAAGAAGCTTGTATATGATGAATCTACTGGTGAATGGGTTCCTAAATGGGGATATAAGGGAATTAATAAAAAGGGAGAAGATGATTGGATTGTAGAGGTGAATGAGAAGCAGGAGCGCGAGAGAAAGGAAGGAACTGAGAGACAGAACGATGGAAGAAGAGAGAGAAAGGAGAAGGTCAGGAGGAATGAGAGAATGCAGAGAAAGAATGAAAGGAGTGATAGGAAGAATCATGGAGGGAAGAGGGATTAAATAGTCGAGGTGGAATATTGACATGATGAGAGGAAGGAGGGGGAAAGTGTATGGTGTGATAGAAGACGGAATGATGGTGGACTTCATTGTATGGCGTTGGCATGGGTTATCATTGGCGTTATGAGGACAATCATGGCATGTGGAAAGGGAAAAAAAAAGTGTTGCGCTACATTGGATCACAATAAGTCACAGTAACAACCAAGTAGAAATCCGAAAGTCATAATAGTACATAGCATTGATTTTAATTCAATGCTCATGAGAAGATATGAACGGCAAATCGATGATTAGATTTTGCCAGTCAATATATTGTTCTCAATATCTTTCAATGCTCCTGACCCTAATTTGCGGTCCCTGGCTTCCTAGGTTCCAAGCGTAACATACTCTCTGACTATCGTACAAACAGGTCCTCCCTCGCCCCATCTCCCTTGTGCCTAATAGCAAATATGCTTCAACCGACATGAAGCGATGAGTGAGACCTCATCTCTAAGCTTCCTAACAGATCATCCATCCATAGCCCCCCATCCATCCGTCTCCATCACGCCCCATGCTTATAATTCCTCAAAAAGTAAAAAAAATTCAAATAACAATCCGCTCCATGTGCCACTATCCATTTCCAATTGCCAGACCCATCCCTATTAAACCCGCCTTCTGTGCTGATATGCTTTGCTGTCAAGATTCAAACATGCTGCGCTGGAGGGTATTCAACAAAACAAGCATGAAAATTTTGTAAAACCATTAAAATGGAAAGGAAAAACTTGTGTCGCGTGAACGGACAAAACGAACGTCAAGAACTGTGTAGATATAGATCTCGTCCGCATTTGTGCGTGACTGTATAAAGGAAATTCGTCGATTGCGTCCAGTCCATTCCATTTCCCAAAGTCCGTAAGCAATGAAATATCGACCGAAAAAAATGCAATATCGTCCGGTATCTTCGTTCGCGCCGTTTTCTAGGAGAACCGTAGTGCTCCAATACTTAGGTTGGAATCGTAATGATATGCGATATTTTGGCGTGACTCCTGGAAGCCTACCTAGTATGTGTTGTATTATTGCTGTTGTGATGCTAAGCAGAAAAATCTCAGAACCCGATAGGAGAGAGTGGCTTGATAGGACTCAATGGTCTGAGATCACCATTTCGAGGCTTATTTGGTTGTACAACAGTCAAAGTGGTGCTGACAGTATCGATACTGTTCATACTATTACTTTGACTCATGGCAGCCTCCCTATGATTCTCCCTTTGGTATCTCTCGCTGTCTGGGCTTCTGCGCTGATTTTTCTCTATATCCGGGCTTCTGCGTTGATTCTTGTCGATCTCTGGGCCTCTACGTTGATTCTTCTCAATATCTGGACTTCTGCGGTGATTTATCTCAATCTCCGGAACTCTGCGTTGATTCTTCTCGATCTCAGGGCTTCGGCGTTGATTCTTTTCGATCTCCGGGACCCTGCGTTGGTTCTTCTCAATATCCGGGCTTCGGCGTTGGTTCTTCTCCCCACTGGGTTTTCGACCCTTCTCGTTGCTATGTTTTCGACCCTGATGCTCGAGGCTGACACTCGATGGCTTGCTACTGTCCGAGCTGCTAACATTCCTCTCATCATGACTCTCAACGGCGATGCTGCTACATCCTCCAGCACTTCCCGGTGGCATCTGGTCAAAGAGCATATACTCCTGTTCGATATATACCGCCTCTGTCTTACAACCCTTCCAGCAATCCCTCCAGTCGCAAACAAGAAATTTGAAACAAAATGCGTCCATCTTCATGCAAGGCTGAAAACATATACACAGATTCCTAAAGTCCATCTTATTCTTTTCGGAGTGGGCGAGTAGAAGAGACAAATGGCAAGTGATGGCGAAGAGAAGGTAATAATTGAATGGTGAAAGATTAGATAACTCGTCGACAAGTTGTTGAGGAACCTTCTGAGAACCTGCACACTCTCTGGCGATTCGATCTTGTGCAGCTCTGGGAAGAAGTTCGTCGGGGAGCTCGCGAAGCCATGCTTTAAGCATCGAGCCGATGATATTTATATCGTACAAATCGTCACATTCGAAGAGATCGATATCCATTTCTGGCGGTATGTCAGTATATTCTCAAAAGTACCCAGGGATAAGGTTTTGTAAACCTTCATCAAATCTTCTCTGCCATTTTTTAACCTGCGGTCCACTTCCAGGTACTCTGTAAAGTCCCTCCACATCGCTCCCTTTGTAGTTGAGATAATCAATTGCTCTCCACGGGAAGGATGGCATCCAAAACTCCGTCTTGTCCCTTGAATCTTCTAGTCTCTTTGATATTCTGGTGAGTCGTGTTTGTTCGATAAGAGGTTTGTTGATAACTTTCAGAACGTAATGTTCGTCGTCGATCAAAGGTTCCTTCTGTGCAAAGCTGCTAATTCGTCCTCCCTTTCCAAACAAATTCTTGTGAATCACCCCGGCTCCCTTTGTTGCTTGTGATCTAATATTATTGAAGAATGCATGTCCGCCAGCCTCTTTAAATGTTGAGGAGAAGGATGATTGATTCCTGCCACCGTCCTTCGCATGTTCCTTTGTGGAATCCTTCCCGCGGTTATCTCGAGAGCGACTATGTTGGCGGTCTTGCGATCGTTGTCGAATGTTGGTTGGAGTCGACATCTCCCTGAAATTCATATCGTCGTCGCCTCGAGCCGGCGTCGTCGTCTTTATCGAACCTGAGGAACTTGTGTGTTGATGTGTGGATGAGTCGGGATCCAAATAATTATTTTTTGGCGGAGATGGCTCGGCGGGGCTTTGATCATCTCGCAATGATCTGGTTCTACCGAGGAGACTGAATTGCTTTGATTTATTCTTTCGATTATTGATGGAATTTGAATCCGAATTCTGTTGTGGGGATTCGTTCGTTGATGATGCCAGCGAGGCGTCAGATCTTGACGAAACCCCGACCGGTTTACTAACTAATGATCTAGTAGTACCTGAATCTATTTTGGAAATGAATTAGTTTATGTGAATCACTCAATATGGATAAATTATTCAACGGCATTATTGTCTGAAGAGGAAGGGACGAAACAAAATGGGTCGTACCACTTCTTTTAGTGTCCTGTGATGAAACCTCTACGCTCATCGTAGGGCGGTCTGTGTCTCTAGACATATTATTGTCCTCGACAACATTCACTTGGCGTGATATATCTGATGGTGAGGCGGATGATGATTGAAGTTTACTTGCACTTTTTGATGCTTTATAATTTGAGAAGAATCCAGTTCGAGAAGGTCTTTCTTTTACGCCGACCTTATCTGAAGCCCTTGAAGATTGAAGTGAGGAAAGAGAAGGAAGAGTTTGGGATGTTGGTATTCCACTTCCACTTCCACTCCCACTGGTAACTGGTAAATCTTTTCTGGATATCTGCGGGTCGCCTTCTTGCATAGAAGAAGTTTCGTTTCTTTGAGATTGTTCTTGTTCCTGTCCTTCTTGTCGCTGCTGCTGCTGCTGCTGTTGTTGCTCTTGAGCTTGAGCCTGAGTTTGAGCCTGATGTAGTAATTGTGATTTCTTTGTATTGAATTTGAAGGGGGACCTCGGTGATTTCGGGGACTTTGCACTCAAAGGAGATCTTGGACTTTGTTCAATGTTAATTTCTGTACCATTTCCTCTACTTCTTCTTGTATTGGGATCCAGCATCAGCGGCTGGAGGCCAGACTTTTTTGCCATCTTCCCCCTGTTATCCGCCGACGACCTCTTTCGGGAGCCCCAAAACCCCAGGGTTCTGCTAAATTGCCTCGTATGCAGCGTATGCACTGCACAGCCTTCAGGTACCTTCACACTGTATCACAAATCCTAAATAAAAAAATATATACTCCGTCCACCTTTTTCCGTCTACCGCGCGAATGGTGCGTGCCGATGGATTCGCACAATGTTGGCTGTTCTGGGTTTGCTCAGTGCTTCCTGTCAAACAAGACTCTTTCTGGAAGCATATGGATTAGGTAACGAGTGATTGTCCCTCTTTCGGCCTTTCGCACTTTCGAAGCAAATTCGTTCGGATGGTTGATGGAAAACCCCTACATTAATGAGATGCTTGCTTGTTTGCTTGTTTGAGTGATGGCTAATCCTTGTTTGATCCACTGCCGACAGACATTTATTACTCTGTAGAATTAGAAAGTGGTAGGCAGAAAAATAAATGCTGAGATGAAGAGATTACCGGGAGCTTGAGAGGAAGCGCGCAGTGGTGAAACAAGCATGAAAGTTGTCGCGTGTGAGAAGTTCCAGGTTCCAAGTTCGCTCGATGGAATGTAGAGAGTAAGGTCTACGATTTGGCTTCCTTTCTTAGCCTAAAGCATTCTGTTTTGCACTAAAACTTCTCATTCGATTGTCATATGATTTTACGAGGTTGGCAGGATACAATTTACGAGTACCAAAGGTTGGATGATTTAGACGCGGAATTAGACATCCACTCTGTACCTGAGTAGAAGACCTAGTAGATTTACGATTAGATAGCTCAATAATGCGGTGGTGGATTGACCTAATAATGAACACGGGGGGAGGAGGAAGAAAGACATTATATTTGGAGAAATTTAGAAATTTAGAAATTTAGAAATTTAGAAATTTACACAACCACAATAAGGTTATTAGAGGACATGGGCGAGATGCTTTGCTCTGTAAGGGTATTCGTGAGCAGGTATGAGAGTCGAAGGTCGTACTCAGTACCCAATATTCAGTACCCAACACATTCAAATTTCCAATCAAAATGTAATAATCGATTCGATGATTCGATGTTCCGGATTTCTGCATGCATCATAATTAATCACAATCACAGGATTTCCTTTGACACAGTGCGCACAGTAGGAACTGCACGGCCTCGATCGAGGCGCAGGTACCATCAAATTATCAAAGTATCCGCCATAGCGATAAGATTTTAGCATCTCAGAGGAAATTTGAGGCTGGGTTGCCCAGTTTAGTGCCTGTGAACATTTTGCGTTCATTAAATTCCCTGATAGGGAGTCCACCCAACTTGTGATAGCCTATCATCTTGTGAGAGGTACGAAGAAGTATAAGCCAGCAATAGCAATGGAAGCTAACTAATGCAAGATCTTATATTCACCGCCGGATTCCTTCAATCTAAAGTGGATTCCTGAATAAACGTTTGGTTCACCCATGTTCATGTTCATGCCCATGCCCGTTGAGCACCATCAGAAAGAGAACAAACGATCAATTTTCAACTGTTTTCATCGAATTCTCGCCATCGATTCCCTTTGTCGTTTGGTCTTGCTCTACAAAGTATTATTATGGTATTCCACGGACATCCCCCATCTCCTTTGTCCAGATCCTTTCCGAGCATCCGTTCCTCAGGTGTGCGAGTTCCACAAGATTAGATTGGATAATTCGGATGCATGAAAAAGAGCAGAAAAGCAGGTTCCGATTCCTTAGCCAGGAACAACGAACAACCTTATGAAAAACACATCTTCCAATCATCTCTTATTCGTCCATCAACCGACTTGGAAAAAGCAAAAAAGGGGCCACTTTCTGCCAATACGAATGGATAAGAGAATATCTGCGGGCGAACACATGTTATTGAAGCACAGATTACGTACCTGCGTCGTAACGATGCGTAGAGGTACAAGTTTACAACCCCGTTCTCTGTCGCCGAGTACACTTTCTGCAGATAACGATCATACATACTACCTAGTAAGCATTTTGGTTAGTGATAGCCCACGCGCGCGGCACGTCTTTGTACCCATGGGATCGGTTCGTAAGGATCGCAACGTGGCTATGCACCAGGAATTTGGTAACGTCACGTGATGCTACATATCTTCTATTTTTATCTTTAATCAGGTGGTTGTAGGTAACGTAACAAGCATTTCCTTAAGATGTCGAACGGAAGACGCGAAAGCCAAATCCTTGATTTATTTTATTCAGTATATTTCAATTGCTGTTAGTACAGAATACGACTCAGAATTAATTTTGCATGGAGAGAGTTTTCCTTTGCCAATGCTTGCGAACTTTTTTTTCTTTCTTTTTTTTGGGGGGGGGAATTTCAGTCTCGATCATGCTCTGTTCTTAAGCATCCAGGAAATTCCTAGCATAGTGACACCATCTGAACTTTGCATTTATCTCAATCTACCCTTCATCTACCCCGAACTTTGCAAATTTAAAGAGAAATGCTAGATCAAGGTAATTGATCACGACAAAGAATCGCTCGGAGTTGACTTGTACTTGGTATTTGATTGAATACCGGCAATCGACCAACAACATTCTGCTGATTTCAATTCCTGAAATTCTTGATGACTGGAGTCTATCATGAAGAACCTCGCCATATATTTATTTCATCATGTAAATATTTACTGCTCGTTGTCACATGTATATCGTCCCAACGTATATTCTTGCAACCTCTTTCTTCGCGCCTATAATTTCTTAAATGTGATATAATCATACCTGGCAGATTTCGGTAGTAGTCACACATCTGATAGAAATTTCATTTGATTTTTTTTTTCTCCATCATGTCAAGTTTCGCCTTCGTCTCCAAGCATATGTAAAATTACCAAGGATACGTTCTTGACATGGATTATTTCGATCAGTGCAAAAAGTATCTGATACCTAATACCGTGATATCTTCTTTTTCGAAATGGGGTGTATATCGCGAGTTAATCTGCTTCTTGTAGCCGACTGAATTTGATCATATACGGTTTCTGAATCGTAACAATAGCTTGCAAACCATGGCGAAAGAAAATACTCAACAGACGAACTGCTTGAATTCCACCGTCGGTGACAGAATAATCGGCTTTGCACAAGTACATGCTGAACTTTATATTCGACTCCGAAAATGATCCGTAGTAATCAGTGCCTCGCAAAAGTCGACACTCATTCGTGATCGAAGACTTACTAATCTTTTTGGGACTTCCTCTGATTTATTGAGAGCGACAGACATTTTACTCGTCTCACACGGTATCCGAGGCCATGAGATTGCTCCGGCTAAGACCTTCCAAAAATAAGTGGTCTCCAGTATTAGGCGTCGCAGTTCTTTCAAACTGTGCGGTTGTGTTTCTCCTGTTCTTGAATTTTTCTTTCAGAGAACTTATACTGAATTTGTGCCAGTGTCTTTGCACAAAAGCAGATCGAAACCTTGTAACACGTAAAATGAGTGGCCAGCATACCGGCAGACATGCACAAACCATTCCAATCCCACAATGTATTGTCGTCCAAACTTCGGTTTGATTGAATGATGGCTCGCGGCTACCAGGTGCGTAACTGAGTGCTACTTTGACCACACCCGTGATGATAACGCTTTCATACGTCCACAGTCAGTATCTTCAACGGAATAATTTTCTGCACAGCACTTACAATATTCCTATCAAGAAAACAGCTGTCAAGGCAAACTTTTTAGCTTTATTCAAGTGCAAGCCAAGCGTCATTCTGATAGGAATCGTAATGATTAATACATCAATGAATGCCTCGACACAGCCGCTAGCCATCCAGAATATGTTATAATTGAAGCAATATCGTGGATCATCAAGGCTATTAAGCCAGGTCCATTTCAAAGGACGACAGTTTAATAGATTGGCCACGGTACAGCCAATCCAGAAAACCATGACCATTGCCCCAACACTCAAGACTTGAAAGCGAAAAGCCCTTGAGACCGAGAAAATCCGATTGTACATGAATAAAATTGACATTTTTGTCGCCGAGGTTATACTGAAGTAGAGTACCGTGGCTACAAAATTCAGTTTAGTATAGAACACGTCGGCATCTGTATATACGTATTTAGGGTCTGTGTCGGAAGCCACAGAGGGGCCATCGGGGTTGACACTGGTTGCTGATAATTGTTTTGTCAGGGAATGATTTACATTTTATTATCAAGCCACCCAAGCAAATGGATACAAACACCATAATACCAACACGTCTGTCAAAATTGTGGCTATCAGCGCAAGCAAAATTAACCAGTCATCCCATCCAAATCCAGCTCTCGTGAAATAGCGTGTGTAAAATCGCAAAGACACGGAGATTATTGCCAGAACAATAACCAGGGCTCCCACAGCTGTCGTTACTGTTGTGTCGCTAGTACTAGCGACATTGTTCTCGTTATGTGTGCCGCTAGTGTTCATGTCGTCAACAGATTGGGGCTT
The DNA here is from genome assembly GCA_025389085.1 of Sclerotinia subarctica. NCBI lineage: Eukaryota > Fungi > Ascomycota > Leotiomycetes > Helotiales > Sclerotiniaceae > Sclerotinia > Sclerotinia subarctica. The sequence goes on along the minus strand of QRFI01000004.1, from coordinate 539,226 downwards.
TTGCTTTATGTATAAAATCCCGGAGGTATGAGTCCATCCAAAAGAGATTCATGTAAATATATCAATGGAAAGGACGGGGAATTTGCTATTAATTGATTATTTTTGCTTCGTAGCCTGTCCACCTGTCCACCTGTCCACTCTGTCCGCCTGTGGCAACCACCCTCTGGATATAATTATATTGTCCAATCCAGTGAGATACCGTAGAACTCGTTGCATAAATATTGAGCTGCTGACTTCAAAATCAATCCAATGTTGGCTATTCGGTTTTTTTTACCTGTCGTATAATTTCTTATCACGTCATCCACGCTTATACCCCGCTAAGAAGCTGATAATATATTCCAGTATGACCAACTGAGCAACAGATTTCCTCGACGCTGATTGTATAATTCCTCCATAAACGTGGGGCTGGGTGATATTGGGGTAGCTACTATTTAGGTCACAACCCCTGATTGCCCCATGAAAATAGGCTGATAAGGTAGTGATACCCCCCCATCTGCGTAGAAGAGGCACAGTTGATACGAAATGAAATTATTAGTGCCGGTTTTATTAAATAGCTTCGGAAGCTTCACTCCTTCTAACCTCGATCATCTTCACTCTATTTCAACTACATATCTGGTCATTTTCTCCCTCATTGTATTTAACACCAGTGACTTCTAGGTTACAGTCATCGATAAGTAACACATCTCTTCACTAGAAGCAATGGGCAATATATCGTCCAAGAATGAGTTTCCGGTAGATGGAAAGGTGAGTTTATATATATCATTCTTTTTCCATCAGAAACGAAATTAATTCCATCAACAGACAGTAGTCATCACCGGTGGCTCAAGAGGAATGGGTCAAGAAGTCGGACGCCAACTTTCCGAAAAAGGCGCCAACATTGTAATCATCGCGCGCGATGTGGATAAATTGCTCCAAGCTATTGAATACATCAAGGAAGGCGCTGTCAATCCCCATGTCCAGCGTTTCCACCATATAAGCGCCGATTTGACCTCGCCAGATGGATGCGTTCGTGTTATTGACGAGGTCGTGGAATGGAATCGGGGAATTCCTCCAGATACCGTGTGGTGTTGTGCAGGTAGTTCCTACCCCACCCTCTTCATCGATACTCCTGTATCCCAGCTACAGTCTCAGATAAATAATAATTATCTCACAAGCGCATACATGGCGCACGCGACATTGAGAAGCTGGCTCAAACCACTCGAGGAAAGAAAAGGACGCATCGAAGATAAAACGCATGATACTGGCGATACCAAAAATATTCCTCCCCCAGCTCGCCATCTCATCTTCACTGCCTCCTTCCTCGCTTTCTTCAGTTTCGCGGGCTACGGAGCCTATAGTCCCGCCAAAGCGGCGCTGCGCTCCCTCTCCGATACTCTATCCCAAGAAATGAATCTCTACGCCTCTGCCTTCCCCCGCGCGCCCCGCGTCAATCTCCACACGATATTCCCCGCGACAATACTAACCGAATCATACGAGGCTGAAAATCGCATCAAACACGGTCTTACCAAGCAGCTCGAGGACGGCGATGAGGGACAAACCCCGCAGCTGGTAGCTAGGAGGAGTATCCAGGGATTAGAGGCTGGAAGGGAACTTATCACGACGGATTTGCTCACGGGTTTGGTGAGGGGTAGTATGCTTGGGGGGAGTGTGAGGGGAGGTTTTGCGAGAGTAATCTTGGATTGGTTGTTAGCGGGTCTGATGGGTATTGTTATGGTGTTTGTTAGGGCGGATATGGATCGGAAGGCTAGGGGTTGGGGGAGAAAATTTGGGGTTGCGAGGAGTGGGACACAGGTCTGATGATTTTTTATCAAATTTTTTTGAGCCCTTTTTTTTTTTCTTTTTTTAAAAAAAAGAGTTGATTTTTGCTTGCTTCCTCTGAGTTCAAATATGATATGATGTATATCTAGTATTGCTGTTTTTCTAACACCTTTCTATTTCTATTTCTTTTCTTTTCTATTCTCGTCTCTGTCGGGTAGGTTATCCTAGGATGATAGGATTCTTAATATAAGGTTGTTAATATCTTTCGTGTATAAAGGAGCTCTAGGCACTGTAAATTCTGACTGTAGCTACTACTTACTGATGGACACGAGCTAGAAGTCTCGACCAGAACGCCCAGATTCTTGGTTGGGAGCTCAGAAGTTTTGAGCAGAAAAATATAATTACTTGGCAAACTCGGGGCTTTGTGAATCGAGAATATCGGGTTTGTTCTACTGATCCATTTCCATTTCCATTTACATTTACATTGACACTTGTATTGTAGTCTTATATTCCTCATATACCCTTCCTTTCCCCATATATATACATATACAAAATCAATATATCTATCTCCTCACAAAAGTTTGTTTCCCAAATACCGGTATCCATCTAAGGAGGTACTTTTCTCGCCTTATTTCCTTCCTGTAACCCTCGTACTGTCCATGTAGTCAATCAGCTCCATCTAAAACCCTAACAACCCAATCAAAATACATGGCATATATATATATACATATATATACATATGAAAACAACATCAACTCCGAAAATAAAATACCCTCCGTCTTATTCTTTCCAAAATTACCCAGAGAATTCATCAGCTATTTCTCGCGATTTCAAGATTTCTACATGTGTTGATTTAAGTGCTGTGTGCTATTCGGTTTGTCTAAATCTTGCGGCGATGAGACGGTGGATTGGGAACTGGTGATTTGGGTGGTAGCTTTTTTGCCTTGGGTAGGGTATTGCTGGGTAGGGTATTGCTGGTGTGTCTTTGATAATGAAATGGTAAAAGGCATCGAGGAGTAAATAGAATTGTGTGAGATCACTTTTGTGGATGGATACGAGATCAGATGGCCGAGACGAAAGGCCGACTAACATTTTGATCAAGGAAAGAAGTGTGTCAATGATGGAATAATAAGGCAAGCATTGAATGGAAAAGTTGGACTGGGGTTTATGGAGGCTTATAGGAATCTCTAGGCTTCAATGCCCTGTAGCAGATATGCAACAAAACTTTTGAGATTCTGCCAGGCGGTGGATGTGGTGAAAATCCCTTACAGATGAGCAGAATTTGAAATGGAAAATATACATTCTTACTTACTTTTCCCTTCAAGTCGAATGTCGAAATTGTCTACCTTACTGATAGGACTGTGTTGCGGGTGAGAGTCTTCTCAATTGATCAATATATCTTGCGATGTTGGCTATTCGTTCTACTGAGAATGGCCACTCGCCCAATATTTGAAACATACATTCGCTCAAATCAATGTTGTATAGTGTAGTAGAGTCATTTGAAACAGAAACATCCATACATAAAGATAATGTACATCTTGTACAGTTTGTGCTCTGCGACTACCAGTCCACGATATAAGCATTTCATGGCGGCCTGATGCTTCAGAAATCACAACTATATGATGTCATGAGTATCCCCCCTTTTTTCCGTTGGAAATCCCCACCATCATTTCGCTTTTCAATAACAGAAATCACAATATCTTTGTAAAATCCTCATATCAACCTGTACGAATACCAACTACAAATACCAACTATCAACAGCTTTTTCAACTTGTCAGGTTTGCGCACTAACGCCTTGACTGGCTGGCATTTAGGGATCCAACCTCGCCTGTTGAGTTGAACCGCCACTGCTGAATTAAAACCCGCAATCTGAGCAGCGTATGCTTCACGCTGTGGGAGATTCCATGTATGTTGTATGTTCGATGCTACACACCGTTTCACAGAGTCAAACCTTGGCGACAAAATCCGAGTTCTCACTTTAGCCGTTACGGATTAGACATAGAAGATCTGAGCAGAAATCGTGTGGACCACCAACCGACAAATAATTAGTAAGCCTCGAATACTTTACATTTGATTCCGTACGGTATGTCCACTATGACTTTTCCAAAGACGAATCAGAAATTGGGCTAATCCGTGCATGTTACGGAGTACCGGTAGACCCTGCAGGTTTACTTCACCCACTTTAATACGAAAAGTTGTGGGGGAAGAAGAAACAAAAGGGAAACTTCAAATTTCCGATGAATGGATGCATCTGGAATAGAGTGGTGGAGTATACTCGGTACAATGATGTGCTCTACATAAGAAGATATACTCGACTACTCGACTACTCGAGTATTTTGTGTATCGTAATGGTTAATGTCTCGTATTTTGGTGATGGGAAGATTTCAATGTCACAGGGGGTTTCACGTAGTATGGCATGCTTCTAGAATTCGCCCATCAACAGCCCCGCAAAAAAGCTACATTCAGCTTTTTATTCTCTCCACATTCACTGGCCCTTTTACTGTACCTCGACCCTTTTACAACATCAACAACGACTACTCCTCCAAATCCTCTAATCCCTCAAACCCTCAAACCCCAAACCAACTGTGTATCACATTCGTTCATATCATACAGTTTCTTCACACTCCTTCGTTGTCATTATTTATATGTAAATTCATCCATCCATTTTGATCACTCGATACGGAACAAGACCTTGGCATATCCTCCCAATAATAGTAACTACCGAAATTACTTGGTGCGAAGAAGAATAAGGTAGTACAGGTATCCCTGGACTACGAACTTACGATCACGATAAATCGTGTTGCGTCAAATCCATCATTCATCCATCCATCCATCCATCCATCAGCAGACTCGAACGCTAGGTTTCAACCCTATTTTAGGTCCCTTTGAAGATACTTTCTACCCGCAATTCCACGGGAGCCTCTGCGATAGACACCGGACGATAATAGAAATTCTTGAGCGATACAAAATTGGTGGGAGGAGAGTTGGGAGCTATCAGCAGATTTCCATCGCAATCGCGAAGACCATTGGCGACGACTTAAACAATGTATCGACCCATCCTCATATTTGCTTCGACAATTCTACCTGCTATTGTTGGTGCCCAACAAACGCCAGATGGTTCAATCGTTCCATTTTCATCCGACCTTCCCTCCTGCGCATCACAATGTGGACCTCTTTTTGATGTCCAAGGAGCTTGCACTCCTCCCAAAATCGACAGTGTCTCCAGTTCTTGCTTCTGCGCCGATGCCAGATTAAAACCTTTCCTCACAGGAACAAACGGAGTTTCTTTTGTATGCGGTACTGCGAGTTGTACGTCGACGACAGATTTACAGGCAATTGAAACTTGGTACGAGCAGTATTGTAACACGCCATCGGCATCAACTACTACATCGAGTGGCGGAAGTTCAGCAACTTCTTCCTCGAGTTCTAATAATAAAAATCCAACTTGGTACGCAACTCCTACACAAAAGAAACCAATTCAAATAGCTAATTCCCTCAAAGGTTTTCTAGCCATGTGAAATGGGTCGCAATGCTCATTGTACTTGTTGTCGGATTATCTGGTATATGGTTACTAGCATTTTATTTTAGGAGACGATATCTAAGAAAGAGGGAGAGGGAGATTGAAATGAGACCTCCAATTGCTTTAGGACCACATCAACTTCAAAGTACAACAGGAGGATACGGATACGGAAACGGGGCCATGAATGCTGCTGAAGGAGGGCATCATAAAGAAGCAGCTCGGATGACTGTGACATCTACACCAGCAGAAGCAACAAGGGGTAAAAGGGAAAGCAGAGGTCTTCAAAAAAAGCAACGAACTTAAATCATTGGATCTTGTAGCATATGATGGAAGTCATGATGGGATTCATGATTGAGGCGTTAGGTTTGGGATTGTACTTTTTCGGGAAAAGTCTAGGACATATGGTCTGTATTGAAGATATATAATGGATGGAGCTTTGTTGATACCCGCAACTGGATGGTGATGCAGCACATAAGGGGATGACTTCTGTGAGTCTTATTGAGCATGTTTTGGAGGACGCATCGGATACTGGTATTTTGATGGAGTTTCCATATTCATCTCTTGTCCAGTGCAAGTGAATTTGGTGGTCATACCTCGCTTTGAGCAGTGGAGTGGGAAGATTTCCTAGTTCTCATCTCTACCTTATTTTTCTAGGAGGAATTTTTCAAATTCCAAATTGTCAATACAGCAGAGACTTTTCAGGATTGATGCAAAACGTATATAGTTAAGAACACCCAAAGGTTCTTCTTTTCAGAGAATTTAATGATTATTTGGAATAGTATATAAATTGAAATTTACAGCATATTTTGAGATGTAAATTCCATCATGTTAGTGCTGCACAAATCACAGGAATAGTTATTCACTGATTTCATACTTCTGTAGGGCTGACTGTGAACTGTATATGATGTCATTCATTGTCTCAGTTCCTATGATGAATTAGAAACTTAGAATTGTATGCAATGGATGGAACCAGAGTTGTAATTGTTTTGGGATAAACTCCCAAGCCCCGCTTCCTCGAAGGTATCTTGATCTAACATTTTTACTGTATGTCAATCGGGAATGCATTCAAACTAGCTGTAGCCTTTGGAATTTCCAAATTCACCTTCTCGCCCCTCTTCTTTCCCTCTTCTTTACTCTTCGAGGAGTTCGAGTTCGAGCTTGTACAGATGAACGGCGCATTCACTATATATCCACGAACCCCTCTTCCCCTCTTCCACTATCACTATCTAGCGCCTTAACCCTTCTTACTGCTTTCAAGGGACCTTCTTCCTCTTATTTCTTCTTACTATCTTCTTCTTCTCCTCTACAATACGCAACTTTGTTTACTTCTACTATCTACAAATACTTACTCTTTAACTTACTTTCACACTTGTTTGGCAAATATTCCTACTTTTCTTTCCATTTTACATCACTCACACTTTATCTTTAAAACAGAATCTTGAAAACTCCACGGGTCAGGAGTCTTCTTGAATTGCAGCCTAGCAAAGACAAATCCCCTGTCGTAAAAACTAATACACATGATCCCTTAGATCTATCAAGACTACAAAAGCATGGCCATGGCTTCATCTTCCCAGAATGGAGTCGAGTCTTCTAACCTTGACCAAATTCGCAACTGTGTCCCAAATCTCACCTTCTCATCGGCTCACAACTCTATGCACTATGGTAAAGGTCAACCTTTTGCAGATTCTCAGGTGGAATTTATCACAAGCCTAAAGGTTCGCATAGCGGTTTTGGAGAACGATCTTGCTCATGCTACGAAAGACAAGGATGAAGCTATCAAGAGCTCAGTCATTATCGCTAGAGCCTTGGGTAATGTTGCCAATAATTCGGAGCTGATTGTGAAGAAGTTACGAGATCCTGATACTGAGGAATTGAATGAGCTACGGATAGAGGTGAAGAGATTGAAAACAGAGAATGGTGTGCTTTTGGGTCGACTTGAAGACGGTAGCGCAACAATCCCAGGAGGATATCCGACCCTGCTCTCAACTCCCAAAAAAAGAAACATCAGGAACTTCAATACTCTTGAAGATGTCCTCAGCTCCGACGAAGAAGTAGAACCAGAGGTCAAAATCGAAGATCAAATCCTTTATCAAGAACGTGCAGATGCCAACTTCATCAACATTCCCACCCCTGCAGTTCTCAAATCTGGCTTTGAATTCTGCCCCGGGAAAGCTGTTCGTGGTGATAATTATGCTAATCGTGGATACACTAATCGCGATAACTATTATGCACGTTTCAACAATCGCAATGTACCCACTGGACCAAGATCTTTCGATTTTCCTTTAGATATGAGCGAAGGTACGAGTATCTGGGCTACACCACAACAGAGAGATGATGAAATTAACACTCACATGCGAGCTTCTGATTCGAGAGAACGTAGATTCCCTGATTATTTCAGATATGGAGTGGTTTATGTTCCTAAGGTAGATGATCGTGATACCTTGCGTGGGGTACATATTGGTGGGCTTCCGAAGGATATCGAGTTGAGAGATGTACTTGCTCGTGTTCGAGGCGGGAGAATTTATTCATCAGTATTACTGGACACGATGAATATTTCGGGGAGTAGCTCTGCGCTTATCACTTTTATTAATCAGGCGGATGCGGAAGCTTATGTGGAGTATGCCAATGCTCATCCTATTACTTTCGATACATCGGATTCTGAGAAGGAAGATATGGCCAAGGCAATTGTCACTCATCTCCATACCCCTACATTTCCCTTCTCCCCTGCAAAGCTCAAGGCAATTTTTGAGTTCAACCATACCCGCATCCTCACAATCCGCAATTTTCCACAACACATCTCGCTTCGGGGCCTTGAGAGTGACTTGGCTGCCAGAAATGCGTTTAAGGCTAATAGTTTGTTGGAATGGTATATTGATGAAGAGGGATCTCTCAAAATGGAATTTGCAAGTATGGATGAGGCAGGTAGTGCGTTTGGTTTGTTGTCTAGTTCGAGGGGTTATAAGAATTTCAGATTGGTGTTGCAATTTGAGCGGGATAGCTGTGAGGGGAAGTTGGAGGAATTGGAGAATGAACCTGAGAAGAGAAAACCTATGTTTCCGAGGACTGAATTTGGCGTTAGGGATGAGAGATGTGCAAGTGATGGAGTTGATGGATTAGGGGACAGTAGACCGGTTGAAACATTTGGTTGCCTCACTGAAGAGGTGAGGGCATTGAACAACAACAAATGTCCAGAAGAGATTGAAATTTTCAGATCTCAGGGACAGGATAAGCATTCAAGCACAGAGTCCACATCTACAAGCATCGAAGCACCATCCGATACCCCCGGAAAAGACGAAGATCCCAATTTCATCACCCCAAAACGCGGACCTCGAATCATCAGCGGAAAACAATGGCTTCTCGAAGTTGCCAGCGCAAAAACATCCACATCCACATCAACAATACCAAACTCCACGGCACTCACACCCGACACACCCACCTCCAACAACTCTACCCCAAGACCCTGTCTCACCATCTCAACCACATCTCTTCCCCCCACAAACACGAATAAATCTAAATCTCCAGATCCCAGTTCCGCAGAATATAGTATTCATTCTTTTGCATCTTCTGCTGTTTCTGTCGACGATGGCGATAATGAGGAAGATTTGCCTTGTTCTACTTTCCCCAAGAACCAAGCTCAAGTCACAGCTCCAGCTCCGAATCAAATGAAGACTGCAAAAAATTTCGCGGCTAATTTTGGAGGACCGCTTGTTTCCGCGGCTCAATCTACACAACCTATCCAACCAAACGTATCATCACCCTCAATTCAAAGCCTTAAAATCTTCAGAAACAATCTGACAATCCAAAATGCGGATACGAATGTATATTTTGTTCCAGGCGCAGATACCGAGAAAGCTATTTTGGATAGTGAGGTTGGTAGTCAGAAGGGTGGAGAGGGTGATGTTGATTCTGATGGTGATCATGAGAAGAATGAGACTTTAGAAAAAGTTTCGAGGGGGTTTTGTAGAGGGGAGGAAGGTGGAATTGAAGAGAAGAGAGATATTTCGGGGAGTGGGAAGATGGAGGAGAGTGAGATGAACGTGGAGGTGAAGATGAACAATAAGATTAATCCGGATGAAATTGATCTTGGTTTTGAGTCTGATGGGGATGGAGATGGAGATGAAAATGAAGGACTTTTTCAAAAGGAGTTAATTGGTAAAACTACACATCATTCGAATGTGGAGAAGATTCTAGATTCTTCTGAGGTTTCTGGAATTCATTAACTCACAACTATCGATCCTAAGTCGCAAACTGGAGATGAGAAAGTTACCGACGGGGAGACAAACAACCGTGACAAAACTTCCATCACAGGGGTTTAAGCGAAATAATCCAAGTTGAAGGAAGTTGATTCCGTTGCGGGTGTAGTGGAGTTGGGAATTATTCTGCGATGAGCTGAGGAGTGATAGATTGGTATGCAGTATGCATTGATCTCCCATCTGATTCATACACATACAAAACTACCCCGATGATTGCTCGTTTCCGAGTACCTAAGATGATATTTAGCATACATACATAGTCAGAGCGGAGTGTTTAAAGCGGAAAAAAATAATTTTTATTAGCTGCGTTTTGCAGTGGGGGGGTGGTCGTTCATATAGTTATTTGCGTCGTTGTTATTCGTAAATATTTTTAGCTAGGAAATGAGGGTGATAGGTTGGACATGGAAGATGTGAGCTGGAGGTGGAGATGGAGATGGAGATAGAAATAATAATAAGAATACATCGTTTATTTTTCTTTATTACAAAATAATTCTATAATTTACTCAATGGATATCATTCAAATTTTTAATAGAATCCCCGAAAAATTTAGAGCTTTTTTATATAAAATTAAATATCAAATGATTTTTTTTATATTGAATTAAAAGGATTTGAAATTTCGTAATATAATAATTAAATATAGAGATATTAGAAAAGAGTGTATATTTTCTTTCAATCTTTTTAATTTAAAAGGTAAATATATATTTAAATTTTACAAATTTTATAAATCTTTATTATATAATATTTTATTTTTATTTTTATTTATATTTTTGTAGATATAAAATAAATGACTTTTTATTTTTCTTTCTTTAATTTTGATTAATATATATAATTTTAAAACGAAAATAATGAAAAAATTTTTTTTTTCAATTTTTATAAAGTTTTAATCAATCATCTTTATATAAATATAAATTTTATTTTATTCTTTCAATTTTCATAAAGATAATAAAGATATAAAAGAGTGAAAAATCATTAATTTTGATATGATTTTGTTTAATATATAATGAGTAGAGTTAGAACTCTTAAGATTTTATAATCTAAATATAGATATCTCCACTTTGTAGCAAATGAAGAGAATTAAAGGACTTATAGATGTGGTTTATAGAATACACTAAAGTGTCACCCCTCCGTCTTTCCTCCTGAGGTCAACTAACTCCCCTTTGGACATTTGCAGCAAAATATCATGTTTCAAAATTATCGGAAAAATGCTCCGAGTTCATAACCGAGATCTAACTTCTCTCCTAATGACTTGTCCACCTGCACTCTATGCCCCTTTCTAACTCCCCTTTTCAACTCCTTTCTTTTAACTTTTACAAATTGCCAATCTAGCTCGGCTTGCAAATGGTTTAGCAATAATACTGAATCCGGAAATCTTGTTGTCCCATGGTGAAATTTGAGAGTATGCTGACAAGAGTTCCATCCAATGAAGCCCCTGAGTTAGCGCCAACGCGGGCGGCTAACTGCAAATTTGAAGTTTTTTCACAAAACTACGCACGTGGGGCTTCGCGCTTAGCAAATAGGAAAGTTCTTCTTGCAACTTATGATTCAACATGAGACGCAGAATTCTGTATTAGCAGTACATTGGCCTGGCCGCTTAGTGGGTGCTGAATGTGTGTAGTCACGATGTCACGGTATAGAAGGTACGCAATATCTAGTATAAAGTCCGTAACTCATCTTTCGTATATCTTTTAAGATTCCAATTCTTTAAATACCATGTTATTTCGACTCCTAAAGAAGACAAATTTCGAACGCTAGAAGAAGAAACGTGTACCTCAGCACCCCGAACCTCCTCCGTGTGAGTCTACAGAAGAATTCTGCGGCACAACCAACTTCAAAATATATCATGATGGTTAATATCCTCTCAATGATCATTGCAACTCTCTCACTTTTTCGTTCTCTTATCTCAGCCAACTTCACAGGCTGGATATCCAATTACATAGAACTCACCAAAAAGCATGACGCAACAGTTCAAAGGTACAAATACCACGGTCCACTCATCATCTCCGCCTATGATCTCCAATTGCGCTTAATAAATCTCTTAGAGAATCTCCTCGCACATATCAATGACGAAGATGCAAAAGATAGTATATATATTTATACTTCTTTTCTAATCGGACAATATTTCTCCTGCGCAGATCGATTTCAAAAACAATTGCAACTTCATCGATCTTCAGATAATGATAATCTTAGAATGCTTTTAGATGCAATCGGACAGGCTTTTGCTTTCTGTACAAATGCTGATGTGGATCCATTCATGATGTCGCATGATCAGCAAATCGCAATTGCTGAAATAATGACCATCAAAGATGAAGATGGCGAATCCTGTTGTTCAAGCTATCTTTCATTTCACGAAAAGTATTGCAATGACCTTGGATTCAAGAAATGGTTTCGACCAATAGAGAAGGGTATTGATAAGCTTGTCATTGCGCGTGAGGAGGGAAATGCTGCAGCAACTTTCAGATTAAGAAAATTACAACATCATTTGGTTGATTTTATCTTGGTGTTGAACTTGGAGACTAGTGCTCTAATAAAGGGTGTACCTTTGCGTGATGAAAGAGTCAAGGTTGTTGGCTCACCTGGTTGCACATGTCTTAGAGGGGTGTTATCTTGCAGCCAAGGTGGTAAAGTCAAGGGGTGATCGGATAAAGGAGGAATAGAGATGAAACTTGGGATTTTTAATGTCTATTATGCTGTTTTGAAGTAGGAAAAATATGTTAATGATATAATGAGGTTTTAATAAAGCGTTTTAGTTGGTGATTGGGACCAAAACTATGAGTGTGTATTAATCATTTGGTATATTAATAAAGTAGATATATGTTCGAGGTTTCTGTGCGTGTGATTGTTGCTGTCGTTCGTTTGCGATTGATTTTCTCTGTAGCTTTATTTTCTTCTCCTCCCCCAGTGGTTAAACTGGCTATTTAGGGCTTATCCCGATTTATAGTTTGCGAAGTAGATATTTAGAGAAGTTTGCATGAGGGGTTGTATCCTAAGCGAAAACAGAGATAATATGACAAGAAACATTTCATCGAGCCATATGATATTAGACTATATGACACTTCCGTTTCCCAAGCACAAGTAAGATTATAATATCTTTACAAAATCGTTTCGACAAGTCTTAAAACTGTGGTGAATGAAACTATCAGAATGAGATAAGAATGGTCAATACATTGAGTCTCAGTCCCGGAGAGGAATTCAAATACGAGAGCTGAAGAAGAAATATTAAAAATGCGAGGCATAAAATGATCGTGATTCGCAAATAACATGAAGACTACTTGTAATAATTATTGAATTTACAAAACTCAGGAGCATCGTCTTGTATCGGCCAAGCTACGCATTCTAGAGTAATGCAAATGGCATCGGGCTAAGGTATTGGAAAAACAAGAACTCATTCTCAATCATCGTTGCTATGGAATCTCTCGATCACAAGGCGATAGGAAGTAGTTTATTCCCATATGGACTTTGAAGATAGTTTTCTGTCATTTGTCAGAAGATGAACCTTTGCGGATATCGAGTCCTCACGACATGCTACTGTAGTTTGGAAAGGGTGCGAGCTGTACTGCAGCACCTGTGAATGTCAGAAGCCAAGCATTAATAGATAGGGATGCCATCAATCTCATGAATGAAACTTTCAGTTTCTTCTTTGGTGGTATCCCTTGGGAGATTCTGTTGACGGACGTACATTGATCAATACAAATGCCTGCACTTATCAGTCGTTTTTGGTACTCGGCGGGATTGTGATTCAGAACCTTTTGGTACGCTTGTTTGATAGAGGAATTTTCTTTCACATAATTATTCTAGAAGCGCGTGAGTGTCTGATGCCACAGTTTTGAATATTTCAACTGGGAAGTGATAGTGCCATGCAGATTCTCCGTGGAATGGCTTGCATTGAAAAGTCCAACATCATGCCTGTAAAAACTAATCTCTACAAGAAGCTCACCTAGTAAATCAATTTAATGCATGAAACAAGGAGGACGTGAAAATAAGATGCACCGTATGCATGTAGGGAAAAATTGGATTGTGAAAACACCGGTCTCGTCATTTCATGTCTGCTACCACCAATTAAACAAAGTACTAGTGTGTCTGTTTTTAATCGTCTACTAGGAATGACTTCAAATGTTTCATGAAATTTTCTCGTTGATCAACGTGGCAAAAATGTGCGGCGTTTTCCAAAACAATCCACTTAACCTTCCCAATATGCTCGAAAAACGGTTGCATTGCCACATCCTGTGCTTCATCCTCACTTCCGTTGATCAAAAGCGTCGGAGCCTTGATTTTGCCCAAATTCGGAATCGACGTCCAGTTGCGAAGATTGCCATTGGGGACAAGCTCACAAGGGCCATACCTTAGAATGTTGTCAGCGAATGTACATGGAGCAGAGAACTGACAGCCTTACATAGTACCATACGTAGTCGCATCCTTTGCAAACCAGTTCAACGCAGCTTGAACTTCAGGTGCTGGCCACGGTCTAGCAAGACTCAGATGGCGCTGGTAAAAGACTTCCATGGCCGCTTGATACTCCGGGCTCTCATAATCCTTACTTTCATCTCCGTGATCCAACACCTTTTGAATTTCTAACGGAAGTTTTTTCCTGAGTGTATTGAGACCAATCTTCCATACCTCCATACTGGCCAGACTGCTTGCGATAATCAAGCGTCGGAGGTTTCCTGATCTAGCTGGGTCAGATGCCCATACGGCTGCGAGCATTCCACCCCATGAGTGTCCGCAGATGTCAATGGGTCGATCCTTTAATCCTAGATGATTTATGAGATTATCGAGTTCATTCTGGAATAGTGCGACACTCCAGAATACTTCATCTCCAGCTTTGTCTGGTAGATGAGTCGATAGCCCGTTGCCGATTTGGTCGTAAAAGATGATAGGAGTATATTGTGCAAGGTCTTTCAATGGAAGCAGATACTCGTGGCATGCTCCTGGTCCTCCGTGGACTACAATTAACGGTGTTTTAGATGTCTTGAGGTCGCCGATTACTTTGTACCAAGTCTGGCAAGGCTCTGAAAGACCTGGGACTATAAACTCTGCAGTACCCTCGGTCATGGTTGATCCAACAGAAATTGATGATGGTGTACTTTTAAGAGCCTTTGTTTGCGAGAGAGAACTCTTAAAGAGCAGCGGTGACAATAATTGACGTGCGAGGCACCGTAGGAAACACGGTGTGCTCGGAAAAAAGATCAAGTCTTGGATGGGAATGTAGTTGTCGATGATAACGTATATGGGGAAGTGGAGCTTCAATAAGATATATCAATACCATTCGTATTTTTTTGGTCTATATGATATGGTTGCCGAGGCACTAGCGTCAACACTAGTGAAAATACCATGTGATTAATATCCCGAAAGCAGGATTCACGCTAGCTATATCATAAGATGAGGGTGAATTTGTAAGAATAATAATTTTTTAAATACTCGATTAGTCTTAAAGAGGGCCGAGGCCGGCCCAAGTTTTTTAAGCTTTTATCATTAAAAATTAATTCTTTTTAATAATAAATATATATTAAATTATTTAATATTTAGATTTACTTATTGAATAATTTATTTTAATAATATCTAAAAATTAAATTTACTAATTATTAAAAATTGAAAATTAAAATTAATGAAATTTATTATAAAATAAAAAATTATATAATATAAAACTTTAATTAAAATTATAAAATTATTAATATATTATTATAAATATATATAAATAATTATTAAATTCTTTTAATTTATAAATTTTATTATTATTTATTTTTCAATTCTTTACTTTTTTAATTTCTTTTAATTTGTTATTAATTATATAAAGGATCGAGACCTGAGATTCAAAGATTAAAGTTTTTTAATTCATATATATATTCTATATATATAATCATTGATCAATCCTACCCCTCTCTCAATCTTTAAAACAATTTATGATCTTTCTTTATCTTTTTCAATCTCTTTCAATTAGTTATTGATCAGACAAGAAATCGAGAAACGAGGTACGAGGGTCGAAGTTCCCTGTAATATAATATTAGAAAAGAAAAGCAAAAGTTCCAAGTTTTGAATTATAAGAGGGTAATCCTTGAGGAACATCAGAATAACGAATGTTTCTTGATTGAGTAAGGGCCTTGGCATTTCAATGTCATTTCAGACGCTCCCTACATTTGAGCATGCTGCACTCCATAACAGGCTGTGCCGTCTGAACCGGTGAGCTGGGGTAGGCTATCACTAATTGGGAAATCATCTTAAGAAATCCTCTCATTTAAAATTTTGCTTCGATTCTATTTCATTTTAATAAATCTATACTATACTATACTATATTAGGCAATGCAAGCGATCATCCTACAAACTATTATTCCGTATTTATAATAGTCTATTTTATTATTAGTTCATCGAGTTTGACGGGTACTGAAGTATAGTATGAAAGAACGAAACTGTCTCGGCCGAAAGTCTCCCCTTATCACAGTAAGCACCACAACCATGCATTATATCGTGTCAATGACGGAACCACGGAAAAGCATGTGCTCGTCTGGAGATTGAAGGCTGAGCTTACAATTGGGGTAAACAACGTGTTTTGAAAAAACGGCAGGAGCTAAAAGCTAGTAAGAAGCTCTGTGGCTGATGTAGGTAATATATTTCCTGGCCCCCTCCCTCGCCCCCTCCGTTCTGGTAACAATGTCGTCACACCCCGTATCCTAATGCAGCCATCCGAGCTATTCCGGTGAGCTTACGTTCACAATTTTTGTATAAGTGGCAGATCAGATTCCAAGTGATTAGATTCCACTGCATGAAGTGAATGTTCTGGTTTGAGCAGAATGTATGTGGAAGGTTTAGTCGGTGTTTTTGCTACAATACCTGCATGCATGAACTATATTTAGTAGTTACGATACTAATAATGACTAGGAGCAGGACAATTTCCTTTCTGTGTCCCCACACACATATTGACCTTTTCCTATTGGTTACCATTCTCTCAATCCTCGCTCGTAAGCTGCTACGCCGCCGGAGGATATGTCTCAAATGGCCCTGGCCGAGTTTTGTACTTGTACTTTGGAAGCAATCTCTTTCTTGACCATGCATCAATTGCTTCCCAATTTACACACACCGTCTCTGATTCTGACCGCAGCTCTTTGTTAGGGAAAGCATTGTGGTCCCCAATCCAATATGCCGTATACAGGCCGACATCTGCTTTGCACATCAGGCTACGGCGAATCGTATCGACACAATGGGCTGCCTAGCTGTCAGCCGACGATTCACAAAAGAAAAACATTGAGATCACTCACTCATGTGTAATATGTTATACTCCTCTTCTTCTGCTGTTGCATTTGGGAAGTAATAATCGTGGAATATGTTCATTCTCAATGCGTTCTGTGACGCAGTTAGATGTGCCGCAAAGTCTAGCTATAAAAAAACAGGCACGCAAGTTCTGCTCGTACAGAAGATAACTCACTAGACAATGTAGCTCATGATGCACCGAGAGAACTGAGACGTAGTCTCCATTTGTTAATTGCACGATATCCTTGCCGAACGTTGCACGAGCCTTTTTCAGTTCCTCTTTAGAGGCGCGGATATTGATGGCTGCCAATCAATTACTAGTGTGAAAAATGAAGAAGTATGGAGAAGGGAATCGTTTTACATACGTTCCAGCAAGTAGTCCCATGCCTCATCAACATCTTCTGGGGCTCCTGTAAATTTGGGATCTTCACCGAAGTACAAAGGGTGCCGTTCATATGATAGCATACCGTTGACCGGTGCTGTAATGTTGTCAGTGGAGAAGTATATTTCCAAGGACGATGTGCCACTAACAGTATGGTACTAGGGGAGTACGATTTTGGCTCAAAATTATGAGCAAAGGAGCCGAAAAAACAATATATATGGCAGAGGCAAAAGCCAAAACCAATCGCCATGATGTCAAAAGTCGGAAGCGCTCTGAAATTTTTGTAGTTAATGTATCCAAATCTCTATACAATGGATCATGAACGTCAAGTAGTGTTTCATGGTCTTCCGAGTCTGTGAACTCCGAGGAGCACTTTAATTCGAAACTTTTCATATTGATCTGCAGAGGGAGTCTTGAAAATTTTCAATGGAAAGATTGAGGATAGAAATTCTGTTTCTGTGTTTTCTATATTTAGTGAAATCCCCCCTTCGCTACATTCATTAAATACTAGTTCTGCCTAGGGCCTCAAGTTCGTCAATAGTTCTAGTCCCTGTACTTTCCCAAGATGTTGCAGCTGGTCAGAATGAATTGATAGATGGCTTGGTGTGGAAGGAGGTGCAGATCTTCAATTCACAGCAGCGACTCTCGCGTCTGTCCAAGAATTACGCGCCTCTATTTTGCATTTGAGAATCGCGAGAGAAGTGGTAATCTTATCCGAGCCCGGTGTATATCCCAATGTAATTGTAGTTAACGGCGTTCAAGATATGACATGATATTTCAAGAGTTCTGGAAAATACTCACCACACAACATTGACGGGTTTTCACCTTTCCTGATCTTGATTATATATATCAAATGATAAAATAATTTATTCAATTTTTATATTTTTACAATAGTAATAAATTAAAATTTAATAAAAATTAAAAATATTTTTAAATATTTCTGTTTTGAAATTATATACATTTAAAATTACTATTGTTTTATATAAAAAGAAATTACAAAAAGGATTTTTTTAGATAAAATCATGAAATTTTAATTAATTTTGTTCAATCTTTAATTTTATATAAGACTATATAGTTCTTGTAAGTATTTTGTCTCGATTTCGCTTAGTGTTTGATTTCAGAAGTCTTAATACTTAATGTCTCTCGCGCTCAAATTATGACAAACTGTGCCTCGAAGCTACATTTCCAAGCCCATATGTCTTCTTAGAATGCAGGTAAGCACCGGTGAAACATAGAAAACACTTGATCCATGGTTGTGATTTGAAAAATACATCTGTACTGACCCTTCGCATGCTACTCCTCAATATCTACCAAGACGAGACGTAACCACACCTCCCTAGACATTGTTCCGAAAGTGGTAATATAGATAAACTGTCATATTACCATCAAATCTGCCACCGCGGAATTGATGTACCGGAGGGGGATATTGTACGAACACACTTCATGCAAATTACAAGCTAGCAGATTTCTACATGCAAGTTTTTCTCTGTGGGTAATTTTCCATCGATGACCGTCTAGTCATGCTGGTTCTCAAGAAGGTAATCCCTTGGAGAAAAGCCCTGTAAATCAGCCACCAAAAGATCTCTCAAAAGAAGATTTCAAACTTATAAATACTTCAGGTTTTTCTTTGCACCTACGCATTATCATCTTCTAGGTTTCAGATAGCTGGACTAGAGCGAAAATCCCACATCAACCTTTACCACTCAATTCCAATCAGAAGCTCACTTGCAAACATGAAGCTCAGCGCCATGCTCACATTGATCGCTTCACTGAGCGTAATCGCTGTGCCACTGGGTTTGTCTTGAATGTCTCCATGTTTTCCCATGATCTAATTTCATATAGCCCGCGATGACTCCATCCAAAAGCGTGCCAACTTCAAGCCAGATCTTACGGATGCGAGTGTCTATTTCGGTGTTACTGAAAAGCGTACCAGTCCCACACCACCTCTTATGGACGCAGGTATCGATTTTGCTTTTACCCAAAAGCGCACCAGCCCCAAACCACCTCTTATGGACGCAGGTATCGATTTTGCTTTTACCCAGAAGCGCACCAGCCCCAAGCCACCTCTTATGGACGCGGGTGTTGATTTCACTCTTGCCAAGAAGCGTGTTAGTCCCAAATATCTTTGATGGATATCATGATTGGCTTTCAGCTACAGGGAATTTGTTTTGGGTGGTCAGAAATATAGTTGGCGGGGCTTACATTTTTCGGGAAGCGGGAAGCTTGAGCTCTAAGGAACCAATTGTCAGATCATTCCTTCATCAATAGTAAAGAGGCGTGATTATTCCACGCAAAATTTCTGCGGACATGGTTCCAATAATGCATGTGACGTCTCAAATAGTAACCAGCCTTCCTCTAACAGAAATTCGTAACTCTCGTCACATTGCTTGGAAATTGAGGCATGAATACCATCCTGATCGAAAGGTCGTAAGCTTAGTATGGGCAAGACATCCATAGTAGCACCATAATATAGTAGTGATAAACTAGGTCCTTTTCAATGATGATCAAGCAGAATATCTGCCTTACTGTCAGAGACTCTGTTCTTTCAATTACGTGGGAGTAATAAAGCGTCACTTCAGCATGTTGACACGGCAACTAATTGTGAGATTTCGTAGACTCATTCAGATACTAAATTATAGCACATCGTGCAAGAAATATGAAGGACCTAGAACTAAAATCCCGTTCACCAGCAATACCATGAAGTGTAATAATGAAGACAGAATATCGGCATCAGTTATTGCCGTTTTCTTCTATAGCCACAGATTGTTGATGTTTGACCGAAAATTCTCGGCTATGAAAATTTTGGTTTTTCATCTTAATGTAAGTTGATGCTCCTCCAGAAGTTTTCGGATTGTGACTAGATCCATACATCCCGGCGGCAGTCCGTCTATTTATATCGTCGGCACGAAGGAAGCCTGACTCCAGGCTCGTCAAGAAAGGCTTCAAGAATGGAATACAGGCGGTCACAATGCTCGTGCCCTGAACAACTATTTGGCAGACTACAGTCTGCCATACGTTGTGAAGAAACTGGTTGTCGATAACTAGGCGTCTTATGTAAATGATCTGTACGATTGAAGCCGCAATGACACTAAAGAAGCGGTCAGCAATTACAATTAATAAGAACAACAATACGTCTACAACACGTACATCATCCGGAGCCAGAAGGCGCTCAAAATTGTCACCCGTTTTCCCCATGACATGTGAACAGGTAGAATTATCACCATCGGCACTACAATTAGACTAAGGTCTGTCAGAATATTCATTACAGCGGTGTACATCTTCACTGCTGGCTACACTTAGTGTCAGTTCGAGCTGAACATTTTTGCTTGACTGCCCTGACTTACAATATCGATGCATGTCTGCCCAACAACGTTCCATCTCTGCGGAGATGGGCACTGAAAAGCCACGGCGAAGGCTGAAGTAATTCCCCATGCCACCGTGATTGCACTGGCGGCATATATCATGATCCGATGCCCGAGTACTGGTGTGATGGCTCGAAGGGCCACCAACACAGAGTTCTTCACTACGACGAGGGTGAAAACGCTCAAAATTTCGATGCTGTACAGGGCCTTGATGACTTAGCATTGAGCGAGACATGAGTAAGATAATTTTCGTACCTTCAGAGCCCGATTTACCGTTTCATCAGAAAGCCCCATAGGAGAATTTCCTATAACCTGACCTGCTGGGCTAAGTAAAATCGAATGTTGGGCTACATACATGATCTGTATTTCCTGAGGTTAGAAAAGAACGCACGTGTAGCCTGGGCCTTACAAGTGCGGCGAATAGAAGTGCGTCAGAAGCCCCAAACTCTCTTGAAATGACGAATTTCGTAAGAAACTGAGCAGCCACAGATAGCATGGAAAACGTGAGGAAAAGCCACACCAAAATTTGAATGACTGGCGCTATATGGCCATCATCGATTGTGGGCCCGTTCCGTACCATAAGTGGGTAGTAAGGCTGAGAAATCATGACGACATATTCAAACAAAAAGATTTACTAGACATCGACTCAACGGAAGAGTTATGAGGAAAATAAGGGCCACTAATGGCTGATTGATGACTGTTTACAGAGAATGCTATGAGGTAATCAAAAGCCAATAGTTGGCTGTAAGAGGCCTGCATCTTTCAGAAAAAGTGGGAAGCGGGGAAGGAGGAGGTAGAAAGTATTGCCACTGGCTAGACCCGCCGCATATCCGTTGAAGATATCACATTCAATGCAGCCTCATGATGATTTTAGGGGCGTTGTGCAGAATTACTTGCATATATCTAAGATGCGAGAGAGTAACAAGGGTGCCCAGGGCTACTCGGTGTCGTTTTATATAAACACCAGGCTGAACAAGCTAGGGTATATAATATAATAATTAATGAAAAGTTATTAATTTCAAGATTTAAAATAAAAGTTATTTGATTCTTTTATTATTAATTATAAAAAATATTTTTTATTAATTTTTAATTTTTAAAATATAAATATTTAAGATCAAATCTGAAAATAAATTATTTAATTAATATTAATTATTATTTTGAAAATATAATTGTATTTTTAATAATATATTTAATACTTTAATCATTTAATTAAATTTAATTAAACTATATTAATATGTAAAACCTCGAGTAAATATGAATTTTAATAATGAATTCAGTTAATCTTCAGTCTGGTATTCACTTGAAACGACACCGAGTAGACTCTGACATCAGCAAATTTGTTACACTACATCGTGCGACGGGCAATACATCAAACACAATAACGTTTGCACCCTGGCTGATTAATATCAGCTGCGGAAGATGCATATGCACCCTCCAAATCCCTCCACGCCGCCAATATGCTTTAGAGGGGCGCCAACTTTTGAAAGATAGGCATGAACTTTCGGACCGACACTCGGGTATTCTTTCCTCCAAGCCAATTTCGGCCATGCTACTATTTCTGTGTAACTTCTTGTCGATTATGGAGAAAAGAGGAATTTCAAATAGATATTGAAAGACTATAGGTTAGCAAGCGCTCGGACCACCAAGGAATCCACCAATCGGGATGCAATAAAACTTCCCCGCATGCTGTGTATTTATTACCTGGGGTAAAGGTTACGCCTTACGAGTGCATCGAAATGATTCCTTAAAATCTTCAAATATTCCACTCTCGTACCATTGCCGTACCATGTTTCGATACATCTTGAAAAGAACATGGGTACTGTGCATCTAATCCGATTATTTGAGTAAGCAGAAAATATATTTTACAACACAACATGAGCTGCAGCTCTTATTCGCCATGCCCAGACTGGCCACCAATCTTTGGTATCTTCGTCCCATTTTCTATCTCTGGCTCACAATTTGTTTACACCCTCAATTGACTTCTCTTTTCTATTTCTTGAACGAGACAAGGGAGTAGCTACAAACGATTGCCCTGACATGGAACTCCAAAACAGAAAGCATGCTATGGAAACTGCATTGCCAACTTCTCACATCGGAGAGGTTGACGAAACAGGTCGCACCAGAGATGAAAAAGATCTTATTCGGCTTGGCAAAAAGCCCGTTCTGAAGGCAAGTTATACGCATATCGTGAGTCGCTCTAGCAACAGATTAGACTAATGATAAACAGCGCAACTTTGGCTTCATGTCCATTCTGGGATTTTCGTGCACTGTCCTTATTACCTGGGAGGGAATGTTGATGTTCGTATTCCCTGAAATCAATGCGCTGACATCGTTTTGCGTCTCCAAGGTTGCTAGTAATAGCTAACACACCACAGAGTATCAACTCAGAGTCTTGTGAAGTAAGAAACACACATCTTTCAGCAATACTCACAATCGCTGACGGAAGTAGTGGTGGCCCTGCGGGAGTCATCTGGGGATACATCATCGTATGGATTGGCACCATCTCCACCTTTGTTGTTTTATCAGAATTGGCTTCGATGTGAGTGGAAACTTTCTTGATGTAAAATCACAATGGTCGATCGATATTGACGTTTCAATGACAGGGCACCGATAGCAGCAGGTCAATACCAGTAAGGCACCGTTAACTTCTTACCAATACCTTACTATCCTCTAACGGCAAAATACAGCTGGGTCGCAATGTTAGCTCCGGACCGATGTAAAAGGTTCTTGAGCTACATTACTGGTATGGCTACGTTTTCTTTAGAGTGTCACCGCCGAAAGGCAAGGAAGAAGCTAATCGCGATTAGGATGGATGACATTTGTCGGATGGCAAGCAGTTACCGCATCTGCAGCCTATCTTATAGGAACGCTCTTTCAAAGCATCATATTGATGACAAAATCAGATTATATTCCGAAACCATGGCAATCGATGCTCTTTTTGTGGGCAATCTTAGTCTTTGCAGTCGTTATTAATACAGTAGCAAGCAAAACCCTTGCGCACTTCGAAGGTGTAATTTTGGTTTTGCACGTCCTAGGATTCTTTGCTGTCCTAATTCCGCTTGTTTATCTTTCACCTCACGGCGATACTTCCCTGTTTACAACGTTTGTCAATGGAGGTGCGTGGTCTTCGCAAGGACTATCGTTCATGATTGGATTGCCAGCCTCTGTGTTCTCCCTTATTGGCGCTGATTCGGCCGTTCATGTAAGACAATCACCCTCAGCTAGTTGGCCGTAAGACAAATTCCCTAGCTGACCACGGAATAACCCGTAACCAATACAGATGTCAGAAGAAATTAAAAAAGCATCAACCGTTGTACCGCGCGCCATGCTCAGTGGCCTCATCCTCAATGGTATCCTAGGATTCGCGATGATGATCGCATACCTCTTTTGTCTAGGGAATCTTGATGATGTATTGAACGCCCAGGAAACTTTAGGATACCCGTTCCTCTATGTCTTCCAAACAGGAACTGGTTCAACCGCAGGAGCTGCAGTAATGGGTCTAATCGTTGTAGCCCTCGGCGTGTGCAGCACAGTGGGAGCTCTCGCCTCATCCTCTAGAATGCTGTGGTCTTTCGCTAGAGACAAAGGTGTTCCACTATGGAGGTTTTGGATAAAGGTAAGCGTCCATCCATCCTCTTAATCTCGCCAACAAATCTCGAGATGACGTATTTCGTACTAACATCTAGCCACTAGCTTGACCGCCGGACCTCAATCCCCATATACACCATCGCATTCACCACTATTGTTTCCATACTCCTATCGCTTATTATCCTCGGCTCGGGTGTTGCCTTCAATAACATCGTTAATCTCAGTATTGCCGGCCTCTATTCTTCATATCTCGTCTGCTGCGGCATGCTTCTCTGGCGCCGGCTACAATCCCGGAAAATCAAGGCATATGATCCACGTATCATAATATACGGCGCAGATGACCTACATTGGGGACCGTGGCGTGTCCCTGGCGTTTTAGGTGTTGTTAATAATCTTTTTGCTTGTGTATATCTATTCGTATTATGGTTCTGGGCTTTCTGGCCCCCACAGACACCCGTCGCCCCGGCCACAATGAACTTTAGTAACCTGACATTTGGTGCGACGATTTTATTTGCAGTTTTCTGGTATTTAGTAGATGGGCGGAAGTCATATCAAGGACCAGTGATAGAGATTGAATTGTAGATAGATGGACGTGTTAGATTTTGGTGGTGTCGCATCACGATCCGAAAATTAACCGAAAACAAGCCCCAACCCAAACTCAGATTAATATCCAGCTACCTATTTCATCCCTAGCTAACTTTCGGACATCAACCTCAAACCGGCAAAACATGTCCGTCCTTGTTGCACATCTCAAAAACAAGATTATCTCTTTATCAGTCTAAACTCAGATCTATCCCTAAAACATGAGTATAATAGCCCTATTAATATCCACAAGCCCACGCCCTAAAACTCGGGCAGTCGGGCATGCATATTTTCTAGATATGCAACAAACAAACATCAATCATTTTGGTGTGATTTGGCCAATCTGATTATTGGGGTTTTTCTTGGGAGATGGTCTTATGCCTTAGATGCATGGTCTGTTGTACAGTTATCGTAGTATTGGTGTTTTTCTACGATTACAAACAGAGATATATCACCTACCATGGGGATGCAACTGCATAGCCATGGACGGATCACACGCAGTAAATTAACCTAACCTTACTTAGTACCTACCTACTCCTCCGTAACACAGCCAAGTGCCTAAATAATGCCCTCTTCTTTCGATATGCAACAAAATCACAACATTTTATATAAATCACCTGTTCGTAGCCATATCGGAAGCATTCATTGGTTATGTTTCATAATGCTGACATGGTCAC
The DNA here is from genome assembly GCA_025389085.1 of Sclerotinia subarctica. Taxonomy (NCBI): domain Eukaryota; kingdom Fungi; phylum Ascomycota; class Leotiomycetes; order Helotiales; family Sclerotiniaceae; genus Sclerotinia; species Sclerotinia subarctica. The sequence goes on along the minus strand of QRFI01000004.1, from coordinate 513,865 downwards.
CAGCCTTGGTGGGGGCGGGTCGAAAGTGCATGGCATGTGGCATGGCATACGACCAGATAAATAGCTTTTATTAATAAGGTTACTCCGATATGTTGGATTCGGATCTCATAGAGTCGCAGCAAATCTCAGCCACCAGATCACCAACTGTCTTTTTGCTGGAACACGAATATTCACCCCTCTTGGTACTAGGTGAATACATTCTGGTCTCTCAGTTCGTATCCTTTTAGTTTGTATAATTGGTTAACCTATGTCTTAAGTCTCGATTATGTGTGATGTGTTGGTATCTTTCCCTGTCTTTTATTTTCTAGATCTTTTCTTACAAGACACCGCATGCTTAGATGTCAGATAGACAAACCGTTGCAGTGCAATGAGTGCTGAGCTGAGTTTCTTACCTAAATTTAGTATACAGGTGTTGTATTTTGGCTACAGTAAGAAGTCTTTTAAGGTTACTCATCCTCAGCTGGAGAGGAAACGGATTATTTTCTCGTCTCATCTTATCTCTTCTCTTACAATTTCTGTATCGAGCTGTATGTTTTCTTTACAAGCAATTTCTTTTTTTACTTTTTGATCCTTCTTCCTTATTGTTCGAATCTGCAATATCCATCGCATTGCAGCTCATTCTGTCTCAAATTTCAATGCTCAATCCATCTACCAAATAAATGATACATACAAACCAAACTTCCAAAATGGCCGACTTCAATTTCCCCGGAATCGATCTCAGTCATCATTTTCTTCCACCTTCTAGCTCCATATCAGTCTATCGTCCTTTCAGATACAGTCCTCCCAGGCTCGCCGTGAAACCACCGCATGACTATGGTACATTCACATATCCTTTCACACCGGAAGATGAACAACCCCGTCCACTTTCTTTACCTTTACGCCCTCGAGATTTCTCTTTAAACTCCACACCTTCTTTATCATTTTCTCGCTCTTCTAGTATCTCGTCTAAAGCTTCTTCCTCATCTTCTACATTCGATGTCTCATCGAATCGACTGTCGAATACTCAATGGGAACCTCTTACTTCTTTTCCTTACTTCACATCATTACCATTGGAAATTCAAAGAACTATTTGGAGACATACATTACCTGGACCGCAAATTATAGAAATACATCAATACGCACCATCCACACCACGATCCTCATCACCCATCCAAGTTACAAAACAACAAGATCAAGAACCTCTCCCAATCCTAAAAACCCACACCCCTTTCCCAATAGCCCTTCACATAAACCATCTCTCCCGTCGCCTTGCCCTCTCCCATCTAACTCCCCTCTCCTTCGCCCAACCTTACTACCTCCCCTCAAACCCCTACGCCTATATAAACTACCACCACGACACCATCTACCTCACTTCCCGCACACTCTACCCCGACCTCGGCAACCACATATTGTATTCAAGAAACCTACATAAAATCCGCAATCTTGCGCTTGAATTCACAGCATGGAGTGCACTACTCAGGGACAATCATTTCGTCAATGCTTTATTAGAAATGGAAGGATTACTCCGCATTGATATTATATTTGAGAGGGATTTGAGCTCGTTTTCCTCTCATCATACTTCTATATCTGACAATGATGCATCATCGATGGTAAGAATATCAAAACCACCCCAGGAATCAACTTATTCAATCAATCGAAGGAATAATCATTACTACCAAAATACGCATCATCATCATCATCATCACCATCAAATAGCATTCCTCGAACCAACAAAACAGGAAACCAAAAATCTAGAAGATCTTTTCGAGAGAGAATCAGAAAAAATTTGGTTATGGGGTCGTGTAAGCGGATGGGAAGATGTCAGGGGAAAATTGAGATTTAAAATCAAACAAGAGGGAAAAAATGAAAAACCTAAATCGGCTATTCAGCTTCTGGAAAAGAACGAAAACGAATCGTTCACACGCTCGTATCCAAAATCAAAATCTAGATACTCCGCAAATCGATCGCGGAACCCGCAGAGCGAAAATTGGGAAATCCCCTCATTGCGAAGAAGAGCCGGTGTGAAAGAAAGTTTAGAAGAGGAATTGGAGAGTTTAATTCACAGTGTTGATGATGCGATGTTGGATTTTGGGGATGTGGCAAGAGGAGCTGGAGATCGAGGCGCTTGCGATTGGTTTGTGGATGGGTTGTTGAGAGATAGGGATATGAATGGAGATGTGGATGTGGATGTGGATGTGGAAGGGGATGTGGATGTGAATATAGATGGGGAAGGGGATGTGTATAGCGAGAGTGAGTATTCGCGGTGTTCGGGGGATTTGGATGATCATGATCATGGCAATGGTGATGATGATGAAGATGAAGATGAAGATGAGGTGGGGGGATGGATATGATGAATATCTTAGAATAATAAGATAATGAAAAAAGAAGATGATTATTAATTAATTAACCTCTAATAATCTTAATCTTAATCTTAAATCTGAAATCTTACAATACATACAAAGCCAAACTCGAAAACACATTAGAAATCAAACTTCAGCTTAAAATTTACAAGTCTGTCTCGATGAAATAAAATAAATCACCAATACCATCTCATCCTAGATAACACGCATTAATCAATCTTACTTGTAATTATTTCGGTTGTTCGGTTGGGGAATATGATATCTATACATATATTATATATATACATACATTATATATTACATACACACACACATACAATCCATCATTGATTGACCCCCTAGTTATTTACTACTACTATAATCTCCTTTTATTCAACCTATGCCCTGTTTCTCACTTCCATTGATCATTCTAATCACTCTTCCTTCCTTTCCTTTCCTGTCCTTCCATTTCCTTTCCTATCCACTCCATAAAAAATCATCATATTAAATCTCCTTTCTCCTCTTCCCTCCCTCCCTCCCTCCCTTCCATTTCCACCCCTCACCCCTCCCATCTCTCTTCTCCCTTCTCCTCCCCCTACCACTAACCAAATTTACCACCCTCATCTCAAAACCCAATCTATAAACAAAAAATATCTCCTAAAATACAACACCATATACCCCACATCATCCAATATACACGAATATACACACCACACTAGAGACCCCAAAAAAAATCAAGAAAGGAATTTCAAGAAATTTTCCTATTTTTCTTTTCCTTTCTGAAATCCAAACTCCTACACACCTTTATACAAATCCTCAAAAATGAAGAAACTTAACCGGATATCATATCTGCTTCAGCAGCTTTCTCATCGTGTAGCAAAAGGTGAACACTTCCATGCTCAAAACACCCCATCATTATGCACAGTCAACGCTCTTTGTTGTATGTCCCCTTAAAGCGATTTCCTTCCAACCAACTTCCCATTTTTTAACCACCTTCCTATTTTTCATCCACCTCCACAATTCAATTAAAAGATCCATAATTCTTAAAATCATAACCGTTCGTAATCCTATCCCTTCCTTTCTTAGCAAATTCCTTCCCTGCAGTCCTCGAACCCTTCGCACTTCCATTTGTCTTGCCAAGCACCCCAGTCTCCCCTTTTCCTTTTCCTACCCCACCATTAGCCGAGATTTGCGAACTTTGTAGTATATTATTCTGGCTAGCAGTCATTCCACTTTGATGAACCTCCGCCATCAATGATCTTCTCGCTTCCTCCATTGCTGCTGCTGTATCGTCTGAACCACTATCAGAATCAGAATCAGAATCACTGCCGGCATCTTGAATTTTCTTAGTTGCCGTTGAGATGAAACCATTGTTTTGAGTTGAAGGATGGATAATTTGTGAGGTTGCTGAAATTTGAACGTCGTCATCGTCGGAACTATCGTCACTATCGCTTTCTTCTTCAGATTCCGATGCCGAAAATTCTTTCTTTATCATTTGAGATGAAAGTTGCAGTTTAGATTTTGCAAGTTGACCATTTGTCAAAGGTTTAGGTTTAAACATGGCTCCTTTCTGGCTATTGAGGGAAGACAAACTTGCGCCAAAGTTAAATGATGGTTTAATCGTTGGTCTTTTGGCAGGTGAGGAAAATGAACCTTGGGCTTCGAAAATATCAGATGTTAGTTGTTGATCAACTTCGTCTTGGGTATCATCCCCATCGCTGCTAGAAGTCTTACGTTGATTTGAAGTTTTTATAGGAGAAACCAAATTTCTCCGGGCATGGCTTGGTAATTCCGGACTGGACCGCTGTGGTGGAGCATCTGGCATTTCCACGTCCTCGTCATCATTATCATTGTCATCTTCATCTTCGGAACTTTCTTGAGCCTCTTTTATTTCTGTTTTATCTTCAGTGTCATTCTGCTTTTCGTCCGCATCGTCTTCCGATTGTTCTTCGTCTGAAGATTCATCCTCGGATGAAGAAGAAACTGAACGCGACCTTTGATTGAGATTAGCGCGGGATTTGCGTTCATCGCCAGATGGTGCGTTGGAATGAAAGACAACCGGGGATCGACTCTCGCGTGACGATGACTGATTTTCACCCATTTCGACATCTTCATCGGATTGTTCTTCGTGATTCTTTAATTCTTCGACCTGTAGAGTCTCAGGACTATTAGATCTTTTTGGCTCTTCCTTGATAGCGACCATTTCTTTAGATTCAGGAACTTCCGAGTCGGAGCCGTCGGAACTGTCGGAACTTGGAGGAAGTGGCACTTCAGCAGGTTTCATTGGTGACTTTGATTTTTCTAATTATAAAGTCAGTTTATAATCTTTTCAATTCAACTGCTCGCTGATTGACTAAATGAGCCGAAATGAGAAAATAATGACATGAAAACAATCTTAGTGATTTCTGCGCATTATTTACATACCTTTGACCGATAATGCTCGACTGGGTGCAGGAGTAACTGCTTTCCTTGCTTCCGGTGTAACAGTGTTTTTCTGTAAAGGTTTTGACTCAGTCAAAACACTCTTATGTGCTGGTAGAGAAACAGGCTTAGGCGTTGCGGAGCGCGACGTCGAACCTGCCCGAGCTGCTGTCAAAGGAGGTTGGTTCATAGCAGATGGTTTTGATGATTGCTGTCTGATTGGAGTAGCACTACGATCAGGTCGCTTAAAAGTTTTAGGTAATGGGATTGGTGTCTGACTTTGAGCTGGGATCTGACTAGAAGCAAGCTTGGGTGTTGTGTTCCCATTTGGTATATCAATTGAAGTTGCCTTCTTGGAAGGTGGTTTCACAGGGGTGGTTGTCGCATTAAGGTCAAAGGAAACTCGCCGAGGGCTCTTCGATGGCAATGGCATCTGAGCTTCTAAGCTGGTATCCTTAAGAGCTGGGCCACTGGGTGAAGAGCTTTTTATGCTCTCAGATGAACTTGACGTCTTTAAAGATGACTTCTTACCTCTTGGATAATGAGGCGTGGATGATTGGCGAGGAAGTATAACGGTGGGGGTGCTTCGTTTGTTGACGGGAGTTCCTTTCCTGCTTTCTTGTGGAGTGTTGGATGTTCTCTTAGAGTTTTCAAAAGCCTCTGACTTTCTAGACTCCTCCTTAGCTTGTTTCGCTGCCTCCTCTAACGCCTTCATCTTCTCCAGTCTGTCGTCTTCTTCAATTTGTTTGCGCAATTTCTCTTTCTCATCCCTTAATTTCTGGGCTTCAAGGGCAGCTACTTCCTTCTGCTTTCTCGCTGCTTGTCTCTGTTCCTCTCCTGCCTTGCGTTCCTCTGACTTCTCCTTGCGCATTCGCTCTGCTTTTGCAGCTACAGCCTCTCTTTCGGATTCACGTCGACGTTCCTCAGCAGCTTTTGCAGCTGAAACCCGCGCCTCCTTAGCAGCTTCTTCACTTTCTTTCCTTGTGCGCAATGCCTCCTCGCGTACTTTACTCTTTGGCGTTAAGGGGAGCTCGTTGGGAGTGGAAATCAACTGGAAAGCCTTGGAAAGATGCGAATTATTATTTGAAGGTGACTTGGCTGACGTCTCAACACTAGATGATTTTTTATGGGCATCTTTCTTAAACTTGAGTTTTGATTGTCGAATGGTTGGCTCCTTAGTATCTGAACCAAAGTCATCATAAATATCACTCTCGTTCCGAGGTGATCGGCTATTTGGAGTATTTGATTTCCGCTTCTTGATAGAGTTTGAATGGCTGTGAGAAGGAAGTTGTGGTTCGCCTGTCAAAGGACTTGTCGCAGTCGTCGAAACAGATCGGCCTCTGTTAGTAGCTCTCTGAATATGATAACTTGCATTTTTCGCCCCTGCACTATTCTTTGGTGTACCCTGAATCCGTGGCGGAGGTTCTTGGAACGGACTGACGAGTTCTTTCGGAGCTTTATCAGATTGCGCATTCAAATTACTGGTAGATAGCTTTGTGATATAGTTAGTTATGGCATGGCTTTGACGACGGAAACTTCTCTTCACAGGCGATGGAGATGATCGCTGTGGGGTGTCGGAGATCATGGGAGAATATCCTCTTACATTTGGCACAGTATCATTGTCCTCATCCTCATGATCTAAGATAGCACTCCGTTGTGAATCTGGAATTGTTGTCTCCGACTTTTCCGGAATACCTTCCAATCTTCCGCCATTCCATGACTCTATCTCTCGAGAAGGAATTGGGTGATCTGGATCTATGGCCGTCCTCTGACGTTTTTGTGGATTCCAAAAGGGTTCTGCATTTCCATTCAAAGGTGACCTATCTCTTTTCTGACCAAGAACACTTATTGGATTGAATCGAAGGGCTGAAGTTGGTGGAAGAGAATCTCTCATGTTTGGTTTGTTGGGAGCTTTTATGATTCGAATAGTAGACATATTGGGAAAGAGAGGTCCTAGCATATCGTTTTGGGTGACGTCAAATAATTCATCATCCATACACTTTTTGATCGCAAGTGGCCTGGATGAAGTAAAAATCAGCAACCGCGAATCTCAACTTCAAACCTAAAGCTTCCCCTCTGACCATTCGCAGAAGCGCAAAGACTTACTGGCCATAATTGATTTCGTGAACTCTTGAAGCTTCTGTGCAAAATTCTCGTATGGTAATATTTGGTGATGTAATAACTCGAAAGCAACGAATTGGGCGATCACTTTCCTCGGCAGCATCTGGTGTGAAGACTTTCACTCTCAGTGAAAAGCCTGGTGAGGCGGGGGGTTCTATTAAAGAATTCATCGTAAATATTTTTGATCAATTCGAAGTTATGCGAAACGGCAAGAGGATGCGGATATGCGAAGAGGAGAGACAAGGCTAAAAACGAACGGCATCGAGAAGCGCAACTGGTTAAGTGAAGCTAAATTGCTTTTTCAATAGTGGAGCACTTGGATAGTGAAGGAAGTTGGCTAAAAATCAAATGGCGCCAAAACGCGTTGATGTTAAGGTTGAAGCTTTTAAAAAGTCGTGTCGTGAATCGAAAATGGTGTTTGAGTGGAGCTCTCTGATAAGTATGAAGAAGCAGTGGAGTGAGTTGGTAGTATCTTTTAGAAAAAATGATGTAGCATCAGGTATTTGCCTCAAAGAAAAGATTTCGAGTGCTTGTAAGTTCTCAGCTTGGAAAAAATCATCTTTTATAATCTCTTCCCACTTATATTCCCTTTTTTACTATTCACTCTGTTTTCCATCTTTGCTTTTTACTTTCAACTTTTTTTATCTCTTATCTCGTATCTCGTATCTCGTATGGTAAAACTTCCGAGCTTATCCTTGAGGGCGGAAGTATTTTTGGTTTTCATCCGATAAGGTCTGCATTACAATGGCCCGAGTGTATGGCAGTACACCACCTAGTAGATTGGCTATGTCGATGCTTAGATAATTGGTCTGGTCCTCGACCTGAGTGGAATTGATGAATATACAGAATACTCATACAGCCAGCTTGTAGCTTATTGTGTTTGAGATGGCAACGACGACTTTAGCTAGCAGCCCTTGACTTCGTTTTGTCGAATCCTTCTTCTGCTATTCAACTGCCATTTAACTAGGCTTTCCCTTTTGTACAGAGGACTCCAAACTCCTTCCCAGTAGGGCGTTCTCTCAGATCCCATCTCCTCTTTTCCAATGTGCAGCATAACTATCATATCATCTCATCTCAAAACCACATCCGCCTTATCCAATTCGCAAGATATAATATCAGCAGTCCTATTACCACTACCACAACTGCCATCCCAATCAAAACCCATTGTCTAAATTTAAAAGCATCCGAAACCTCCATCTCCATCATTTTCTTCTGTTTCGTATGCCAATGCCATGGCTCTTCTTCCCTTTTCTTATCGCCTTCCGCATGTTGCCCTCGATATGGCGATTTGATATATGCATAGGGTTGTGGTTTAAAAACCAAACTGTGTAGAAATTCTTGGATGCGCCCGAAGAATGTATCGGGATATGTGCGCGGTTTAGAGTGCTGATTTATTCGAAGAGAACTATTGCATTGGTCGATGAGGAAGAGAGATATGATAAATGAGATAAAGGTAATAGGCGCAATTATAAGCTATACATTTGATGAGAATCATAGTGACAGATGTTGAGAACAGATGGGAGTGACTTACCCTTGCTACAGCGCTTTCTTTTGGAGCTTCAGGAAGTATTGGAGCTTGAAGGGGTTGTGATAGTACTGGCGATCGACGTGCTGAAGATGACATTCTGATTATTTAAATATATTATTGATTTGGAGACGAAGATTTGAACATTTGGAATTGCTTTTCACATTGCTTTGCCTACTCATCCGAGCAATGGAAACATTTTGATTGTTTTCTTTGCTGTCAATCAATTCCCCGCCAGATATGCGGGCACAAAGCTCAGCTCAGCCTTAAGGAGTGACGTTGCGACGGGCTTTGTGGAGTACTGGTAATTCTCACCTACTCAAGCTAAGACAGAGATAAAAACCCATCTATTTTCTCGACATCGGAAAAATAGAAAAACAACACCAACGACAAAGCTCAACTTATATTGAGAAACATCTCGGTACTTATTTATCCCATTCACATCTTATGACGCTATTCCAAGGTTGGGACTATCCCTTTAAAATGCAACAGAAGTCACTGTTGCGAAGTATACTACATAGTCAAGCACCGCGCAGTCAACGTAAGCTTTAATATCCCATAAACCGATATCCATACTTAAATTTTCAGGTCATCGACTTCCTGCTGACCATGATATCGCGAATAGCAACAAGAAGCTGTGCAGGCACAATATAACCTACGTGAGGCTTAAATCCAGCCCCATCCATGACGGGTGATTATAAAAATCCAGATCATTCGGGGGGTTTCCACTCGTGCGGGTTGATGCCCGAAGAAGCTATCCCCACTTCAATTAACATCCACGGCGACGACCTATCCACCTGTGAGCGGTTGTTTATGATGATTCTCGTTATGCTTCAATGATTAGCTGTTTTTGAACAATTGCGAGCAAGCCTAGCGGCTTAGAGCTGGGAGATGCAAGTTTTTCTTTGATATGAAATTCTACAAGTGTAGATCTTGACAAAATGCATGTTGGTACGTATAGTTCCCCTGTGAATAATTTGTGTCGATTGTTCATTGCGGCGACAATCTCTGGGCCCGAAAGTCATATGTTTTGTGGGAAATCTGTTAGATTATAAGAATGAGGGGGAAAAAGCCAAGTACAACGAGGATCAAGGTTTTGTGTTTGACGTTTCTCAAGGTTTAGTGGCAACGTCGAGAAGAGAGCCCAACGGACATAAAGGGCTTCTGAGTGTAATACTCAGTGGGAAGGATCCTCATACTAAAAATGAAATGAGGGATGATTTGATCACTTTCATGGTCGCTGATATGATACAGAATTAGACATTCATTGCTTCTGGCGAATACTCGCTTTGAGCAAATAAAACTACCTCTGATTTACTCTCACTGTTCTTTTGAACCAATGAAAAATTCAGATGCATATAATGCAGCTCAGCAAAAGTAGACTATGTGGTTGGCAGAGAGTCACTTCGTGTGGAAACATCTAAATAAGTAGAGCTTATGTAGGGGAATTTTAGTATACGGGATCCCGCGAAAATGGGGTTTTGGTGCATTTATTCGAAGGATAAGTGAGGATGACTCAGCGCCAGGATCCTGCCAGGGGATTCGCGATCCCGGCAACCTGACACAAGTTCGGATATATATAAAAGGTGTTCTGGGAGAAACGTTAAGCCTCACACCAATTGCTCCGGCTGTGAGCCTGTAGCTAAACAGTTTGTTAGGGCTTTACCGGGAGAAAGCTATACATTTTACTTCAAAATATCCAATTAAACCAACTGACAAGATTTCCGTGCTCCTGGTTTCCGAAATGGTGCTGTGCAATAAGGTCCATGTTTTAATAGAGCTGATGCAAATAGATTCAAAGTAGAACTTAATTATGAGAGGAAAAAGCTTCAAAAATCTTCCAAGGTGCGGCATTATGCATGGCAAATTAGTATTTGAAGTGCCCTCCTGTATCAGACCTGACAGTTCGAGTAGTCCTTTGAAAATGGAATTGATGCATGAAAATATAAAAACTACAATTCGAATGTAAAAAATCCAATCTATATTTCTCATAAACTTCTAACTCGGCCACCAGGGCATTGAAACAAAATTGTATGTAGTGGTGGGGTAAAACAAGCCCCTCTTTCTCGCTTAGATCTCTTTCCGCAAAATTGTCTAGTGTTACACGCTAGATATATATTCTTCATTTTTCTCTAAATATTCATCAAATAACACAAAATATCCGGCATGGTGTAGTGGCTAGCATTTCCGCCTCTCATTGAAAGCTTATAGGCTTCAATCTAGTCGCGGGAGACCGGGGTTCAATTCCCCGTACCGGAACACACTTTTTGCATGTTTGTTTTGTTTTGGTGTGGATTTTTGGGTTTTTGTGCTTTTTGGATCCTAGATCTAACTAGGTTACACAGAATAGATAGGAGGGTTGTTTTGTATTTGGAGTGAGTGGAGTGATATATGAGTTCGTAGATTATTAAAATTACATGTAAGATCTTAGTATGATCACTGCACCAAACACACTAGAGCAACGTACCATTCCAAGACTTAATTTGACGAGGGAAGGGACCTCATCTGTTTGTCTGGTAACTCTGAATCGAAACTTGACATTGAAATGAGCATAGGATATATTCAAGCTCATCTGGAGGACTGGACAATACACCTTTACGTAAAAACTTGGCACAAACTAAATAGCGGGAACTAAAGATTAGACCCAGAATCTGTTGGTTTGTTGCATATCTACATGGTTGTACAAACTAAAATAGTGAAGAATTAGTTTTTCTGCGGGGAACTATTTACTTGAGACAAGTCAAGCAGAGTGAGTGACATTATAAAGTGAAGTATTAGTACGAATAATTGGACGAGGAGAATCTTTGTATTATTTCAATTTGGCATCATGATAATGTTACCAAAAACACACTTCATTTCCCATTCGCTTGTCTCGTTCGGCCTGGTCCATCCGTACACCCACTAACGCTGTGATTAGTACCACCTTTTTCTGCGCTCTTGTCGACGTAGCTCATTATCCCGTACTTGCCACAGACCAAATGATTAAATCCCATACCGATGATAGAAAGACGAACGGAGCGTGCATCATACGAAAGACTAACGCGAATGCGTGTAAGATCGATATCAGGTGCGAAAATTTCGAACTGATGCCCCTATCCACATCACAAAACCCATTTGAAAATGAATCTAGGATATGAGTTAGCAGACTGGGAGTTAGATCAACCCCCTGCACCCCTCTCAGTCGGATTTGAAAATAATCATGGTGATAAAAGGACCCATGAATCAAAGGGTTATGAGTAGTGATGCACCGAGGGACTATCTTGAATGGATTTAGTTACTGGAGTAAGGGCTTCGATGACTACTAGTAGTATTGGTCGGGGCCGCCGATCCTGAAGACCAAGGGCTCGTTGAGGACGGAGTAGTGGATCCTGATTGAGTGGGAGTATAGCACCTTTCGTATGGAATAGTTTGTGGAGTGTCTGATGAAAACGTTGAGAAAAAAGCTGATGAAAACAATTAATCTGAGACGAATCATCGATGAGGTATTGTACCACAACCGACAAAAAATGATCGCGTTGACGGTGTAGTTCGAAGATGCGGCAGATGACCCGAAGGGAGTTTTCTCTTATGGTAGGTGGGGGAGATGAGGGAAGAGGAGGATGGAATATTGATGTGATTTTCGTAAATGGGAATATGCTCGGTGATGTCGATGCGTCTACTGGTGAGCTTTTCAGACCGAAAATAAGGGTACCGGGGATCGAAATCGAAATCCAAAAATTGCATAAACGTGGTTCAATGAAAGAAACAGTACCCCCTGGCGAAGAACCCAAAGTATTGCAGTCACCACGTACTCAGCACATTCGGAGACACAGAGTTTATGTTCCAGGCTCAACTGCATTAACAAAGCCAAAACTTTTTTTGGTACCCTTCAATGTGACGCACGTTGACCCCACACAACCGACATACTCGGATTTTGATGGATTGTGACAAGAACAAGAAGGCCTCAACCAAAAACGCAAGGGTTAACCCGAGGATCAAGATAGACAAAATCAGTAAAACTTTGATGCCTATTCCAGGGAAGAGAGGTCGAGCGAGAATGCAGCATTGATCATGTGCATCGCCATTGCGTCCGGCTGCTGGGATATGGAGATGGGAAGGCAACTGGTCTGTCATTCGTTGTTTTTGTTTGCTTTGAGTTGAGTGATAGATGTGGTGGTAGGTTGATGGGATGTAAATTTGAAGGATTTGCTTTGGATGAGGTTTGTGAAGGTTTAATGTTGAGGGTTTGAAGCTTGGATCAGGATGTCAGTTAGCTAGATTATATATTTAAGGAAAGTCCTACTGAGGAAAGAGATAGATTATCTGGAAGAAAATCGAAAGATCAGCAGCTTGCCAATCGAAACTGATTTTAACACAGGGAGTCTAATGGAAACCCCATGATGCTTTTAGCATTAAAGTTTCATTTCTGATCCCGAGAACTGGATAGCCTCACAAGACACCAGCAGCAAATATAAGATTATCACCACCAAATCAGACGCTTTTATTCATCATTGAAACTTACTGAAACCGAATCTATAACTGCTACTGTAAAAGCACAAAGCCTCCAATTCTCCGGCAATTTCCAATCACTTCAACGACCTTTCTAGATCCAACACTCTGAAATGCACCAACATCTACACTACCAATTTCCATCGACTGCGTACAAAAAGACCTTAAGGCTCTTCCAACTACCACCATCCATCGTTCTCCGTCGAAAATTTCACCATGAAAATCATCGGATCCATCGAATTCATCGAATTTAAAAGAGATGCCGAAGTTGGCAATTCTAGAACCGCAAACGAAACCAGTCGAGAAGAGCCGAGAATATTAACACAAAGAACGCTCTAGACAATCGAAACCCCAAGAAGAAGAACATCTGATAATCGTTCCATCTACATCCATCCTTATGACAGAGAAATCCAACAATCCCATTCCCGCAAACAATTCCAACCGCAGCTAAATCATTAGTGAGGACGTCGTTATTGCTAGGTAGCACCATTCTCACTGAAATACGCACTGCGAGACGAAGAAGTTTCGCCTCATAAATCGTACAGCGCGAAGGGCCACCAGGTGGTGCGTCCGTGACAATTTGTCCCCATGCAGACAGAATGCCATCTAACCGAGCCAGGCAAGGCTTCAAAAGAATCTTGATGTATACAATAAACCAAAGAACCACAATAATATAGAAATAGCCAGTAAAAGGAGCATCAGTGTAATCCACTTAATTGTGCTGCTTATGATAACTCCACTAGAAGGGGGGACTGGTTGTGCGAAGTTACCACCGTTTAAGCCACCATAGTAAACACCACCACCACTTTCCACCAATCTGCTCTCTTGATTGTGAATGACTGAATGCATATCGTATATTAAACCGATTTCATGCTGAGAGAACGTTCGGCTTTCGAGGAAATCGGGGATGTCATCTTTTAGATCTTCGATGAGTTTCCTTAGTTGTTCATCTGGTGATGAATAATTTTTGCGATGAAACCTTTTGGCCATTTTGACTTTTGTGTAAGAAGTTGCTCGAGCAAGAAAATGCTTGGGCTCGCGCATTTCTATATGTTATGCGTAATAGTAAAACACAAATCTTGCGGGTTCTTTATTATATATCCTTTGTTAGTAAGGTCAAACATTCTTCATCCCGACAAAACTCACTGGTTGAAATTTGAGATGATTACAGTGCGTGCTAATCTCTTTGATGGTACGATCTAGGAAATGTGAAAGGATATCCGCGACAAAGTAACTGCGCGGATGTGAGTCTCGCAGTTCAGAAAATCGAGCTTTACCATCCATCTCCTAGTCGAACAGCGCTCTATTTCCCACACGCCAGTGACAAATTTAAATAAGACACACCTTCAATCCGCGCACTCCTCTCATTGACCAGAATTAAGTGTCGGTACATCATATAACATGCCTCACAAAGAGCCGCCCCAGGTGCACAATGCATACTCGGGCGTAAAGGAAGGGGTCTTGAGAGGTTGGTTGGCCGAGAAGAGGTAGTATAAACAGCCCCCTCTATTCATAGTATAACAAGCAAAAACGAATAAGCACAATACTTAAATACTAAAATAGTATTACTCAATTCCTATCATCAAAGCGAAACCCCATGTAAGATCTTCTGCTAAACCCAGTACAAGTGCAGCTAGTATTACCGCCTACCGAATTTAGTAACAACAACATTTAAAAGAAATACGAATAAGATTGAAGCTAACAAGCAAAGATGAAGCCAAAGTCAATAAATTGAAATAAACCTCCTCCTCCTCCTCCTCCTCCTCCTCTTCCTCTTAAACTCATCACTACATATACCCTTAAACCCAAATCCACTAAAACAGAAGCCAGGAACTCTAACCTCCTACCTTCTACCTCCTTCAAACCACACCAACCAACCCAGCAAATACAATAATATTTGCACACCGAGCCAATACCAAATCAAACTTATTAGATTAGTCTTAAATATATCTTTCCTGCATCCCTTAGATAGGCGTTCAGGTCATCAAGTTATCAAAAATTTAAAATCCACTAGGATATCTTCATGTAAAATTTTAATATAACTTATATATATATATATCCATACTCCAGAAACAAAAACTATAAACTATCAACTATATACAATCTCACCTAGTGAGATATCGATATCAGAGTATTGAAGGGAGAGACAGAAACTAAATTTAGACGAAGATATATATATTTATATTCTTGTAAGACTTATGAATAATAGCGAATCATAAACTAATTTTATATGTGATGTCTATTAGAATATAATAAAGAGAGAACTTGAAAAGAAATTGAACCAGAATCTACAGAGGTATATACAACTTAGTCTTAGACAAAAAGCCCTTGAAGGATCATCGACTCACATCCAAAATCACAACATTAACTCACTTTCACAACATTTCCCTCCCCCACCGCATCCACGCCCAAAATCCTCATCCCACCTCCATCATCCCAAGCAATCCTCCCCTCAATTGCAGCTCTCATCAATTCCTCCCCAGCAACCTCTTTTTCTCCCGTAAACGGATCCCACTCAAAGCCCTCCTTTAACCACATCCACCTCAAGAAGGCCCTTAGCTCTTTATCTTCTGGAACAACTCTCATCCATTCCGGCTGAAACCCTTCTTCATTGTTACCCTCGCCATTCCATCCTTCTGCTTTGCCTAATAGGATGTCGCGACAAAAGATGCGCCAACTGTCTAGAGCATAGGGCCCTTGAGTCATATGTCCAATTTCCCACGCTATACGCGGGTCTTCGGATTCCTCGGGAAGGACTTCACTTTTCTTGACGTCACGACCTAGACCTCTGGTGGGGTAATCGTGGACTGCGTAGCGTTTAAATTTAATGGGCGGATTTTCGCAGAATGTTTTAGCATAAGCTTGGTAAGTTGCTGCACGTTGGTTTTGTAAACCGAGATGCCGAATCACTGAAACGATGTCTTCTTTCGGGGCATCGACGAGTGATTGTGGGGTAGGATATTGTTCCATTAGAGTGTAGAACACTGGTATGGCATGTTTACCATGAGTGCGGTTGAGAAATGTGACGGCTATGAGAAGGCGAAATGGATCATGGGCGAGTTTCTCTTGAATGAGCCCAAAATGAGGTGCGGATAAGGGTGGAAAAGGGATGCATGAAATTATGCCAGTGGGACGCTTTTTAGGGGATTCCTTCTTTGGAGATGCATTCTTGATAGAAGCTTCTACTTGCAATGATATTGATATCCTCGATTTGGAAAGAGTGGGAGTTAGTGATGTAAAATAAGGCGAATGTGCAGGCGGTCTTTGTTTTTTGCCGGATCTCAGAAGACTAGGAACATCAACTTCAATCGTATCAAACTCGCTGCTATCCGAGGCTAGAAAGGGGTGGTCGGTTATGCTTAGCTCAGAAAATGCTGAGGAGTCACTCTCGTCAATATTGAGACTGAGGGAATCTGTCTGTCTTTGGATAGGTAGTTCCATATTGTCAAATGATTGTAGCGTATTCGAATGCGTTTCAAAATCAGAATTAGAATTTGACTGGGATACGCAGGTGATGGATTCGTAAACATCCTCATCATCAACATTGGTCCTAGAAGTTATGTCTCCTCCTTCCGACTTATCATCCGTGTTTTCAACCATGTCGCCGCTATGGTGACTCAAACTAATATCCAGAAGTTGACTACCACTCGTAGACTCTGGCCCTTCTACGAGTGGTTGGCTTTTGCTGATCTTCTGGTATTCCTAGCCGGTGAATCGAGTCCAGGTGCCGAGGCAAGAACGGCTGCTCTAGCTTTCGGTACTCTAACACGTTTGGCTTTTGGAGATTTAGCCTCAATTGTTGCTTTGACTGGTGCCTTCCCGTTCTTTGCATTCGCCGCCTTTGTCTGTGCAGGTGATTTTGATGGTGTTTTGATATTCTGGTTCTTTGATGTAAGAGGCGTGGCTGTTGGCGTCTTGGCCTTTTGGTTCTTAGATGAAGCAGGTGTTGTAGGCTTTGTTGGTGTTTCTTCAGCCTCTAGACGGTTATTGTTCCTGACTCTCTTTCGCGACCGCTTCTTCGCACTTGCTTCCTCCTCTGCTTCCTCCTTGGATTCATCAAGTTCCATTTCTTCACCTGCCGCAAGTGTAGCATCCTCCTTAGGAGCATCTTGTTCTGTTTTGTCTTCTTGACCAGTAGATGAGGCTTCGTCAGCCGACACTACCTCCTCTTCTTCTTCCTTGGAATCTTCTACGGGGATTTCTGAGTTGGCTTGCTCTTCTCCTACCTTCTCTTCCGAAGCCTTTTCCGGAACTTCCACTTCCTGATCCTCTGATTGCGCTGGAGCCTCTGACTCGACAGCGGGTTCGGGGCTATCTTCAATTAGATGATCAATGGCAGGATACGAAACGACGTCTGGCACACTAGCAGCCGCTTCAGCTTGCTCTTCGAGCTCACTGTGCTCCTCGACATCATCTTGTTCGATCGCATCCTCCATAGGCACATCAGCATCTACAGTACCCCCAGCCTGAACTACCGATGCTCTTGCAGCAGCAATCTTTGCTTCCAGACCCGTAGGCGCTACGTTTCCGTTTTTAAGATCTTTCCAGCTGCGCTTCGACTTGACTTTCTTGCTACTCTCCTCTTTAGCCTCTTCTCCCAAATCAGCAACCTCTTCCTTCAACTCATCTTCCAAACCAATAACTTGCGCCTTCAACCCCTCTCCAAAAAATTCCGAAGTCTTTGGTCCCTTTGGCTTCTTATCCCAACTCTTCTTCGCACCTTTTCCTTTCCCATTTGCATTCCCATGTCCTCTTTTCAAATCTCTAACCTGCTTCTCCAACGCCTGAATCCTCTCCTTATCCTTTCTCTTCTGCTCTGCATCTCTCTTCTTCGCTTCCATATCCCTCTTCTTCTCTTCCGCCCTCCTCTGTTTATCCTCTGCCTGCTGCCTCAAATTTTCCTCATGTTTCTTTGCCTTCTCTTCCGTCTTTTGTTCCCTCAATCTATTCATCTCTTCTTCCCTGGCTCTCTTCGCCTCTGCCTTTTCCGCAGCCTTCTTCTCTCTTGCAATTGCCTCTTCTGCCTCTCGGATCGCAGCAGCAGCTCTCTTGGGTTCCAGCTTTGCTTCCTTTTTTTGTCTTTTAGCTTCGCGTTCGGCCTTGAAGTCGCGTTTGCGTTTGTTGCCACCGGTAGCCTTCTCGGCATCCATTGACGCATTGGTTTCATTCTGATGAAAGAGTTTAGCTATTTCCCAAAATGCTACCATGGTAGGTGTGAGGTGTTGCCAAAAATACCTCATTCTGAGAAACTTCTGCAGAAGAAAGGGATTCTCCCTTTTCCGCTTCACCGGCCTTGCCATTCGTTAGTACCGCACCATTGGCTTTTTTTTCCACTCCAGCTGGCGATCCCGCTGCTTGGGTACTGCTTCGTTTCGGCATAACTTCAATGGTTTTGTGTATTTGCTTTTGATACACCGATTGATAACAAGATTTATGACTGAAGTTATTTGCCAAAACTTTTGGCTAAAAAAAGACGAGAAAAGGCTCGCAAATACTTTTGGATTAAGAGTAAGGAAGGCCACAAGGAAAAAAAAGTTCCCGACAGGACTCGAGAATCTGGGGTAGCAACTTTTTTTTATTTAGCGAGGTTTTTTTCCTGTCCGAGGGGGTCCACAGAAAACACTACCATTGTTGGCAAACCATGTGGCAGCATATACGCATTATTTGATATCAGGAGATTTTTTGTAGCTGCAGGAGTTGCAATTTTGCGAGTCATCATGGCAGGATTCCTGCAAACTTTTTCAAAGGTCAAATGGAAATTGGGACACATCTATTTTGCAACCACTCTTGAGCGTTTCGCTTCCCAAGTGAAGCTTTTATCTACCACCCTAGTTTAAAACTTCTCCTTTGTACAATTCTCGCAGTAAGATAAAACTAGTAGCACATTTATTTCCTGCCCTTCGCTCCCCCATTAAACAAAAGAAATTGAGAATCTAGTGATGTTTAGGACCGTTGTTAGTAACGGGTGGGTTGTACATGATCTTTCTTGTCTTGATAGGGGACCACTTGTAACGCTTGACCCAGATACTCAATGCAAAAAGCATAGATCCAATAACCAACACCTTCATGCCCATCTTCTTTCGTTGATCCATTTCGGGTTCGGCTGACCAGTTGAGGAATTCGACGACATCTTTGGCCATCTGTGATGCCGATGCTGGTGTACCATCTTCATATTCAACGAGGTCGTTGTAGAGAACACGAGCCATAGCAATACCGGTACCTGGGAAATATGGGTTGAAGTTGAGTCCTTCTGGGACCTTGGCTCCTGCTGGAATCTCATCCGGGTAACCAGTCAACAAACTGAAAATATAGTTGGCACCGCCGTGTCTGGCCTTTACCATCAAACTGAGATCGGGTGGCAATGCTCCGTTGTTTGCAGCACGAGCGGCTTCGTCGTTCTTGTATGGAGATGGAAGGTAGTCGGAAAGTTTTCCAGGTCGCTTCTCGATTTCACCCTCATCGTTTGGCTCGCTGTCGTATTCGTTCTCTTCGGCCATAGCCTTTGCCTCATCGACTGTGTGTGTGACACCGACCAAAGCTCTGTATGGAATACGGCTCAAAGAATGGCACGAAGCGCAAACTTCTTGGTAAACTTGGAAACCTCTTCGTAGTCTATCATGTCGTTAAAACGAGCCAATCTTCTTGACACAGAACGGGATTCTTACGCTTGGTGATCGAATGTTTTTGTGTATTGTTGGTGAACCCAAGGGTATTGTGTTGGATGGAGACTGGTGTCGTATCAGCATCGTATTCCAACTTAAATCTTGCTTGTCTTCTAGTCTTCATTTGATAATGTCTGAAGTTCCCGCCACTCTACAGATGTCCGACTTGATTTGGAGAGATAAGCCACTACTCACCCTTCTTCAACTGGGGTCATGGCGTTTAATGGCTGGCCGTAAAGATGATAATACCAAGCGAGGGAGCCGGCTGCCACTGCGGTAGCAGCACCTGCAGCCATGTTGATGCCGAGTGGGGAGGCGGCTTCGGTGGAAGTAGTAGATGCGGCACGCTATAAGACATACATTAGCCTTAAGCTCAACACAATGAGATGCTCATGTGGCATCGCCGTCCTCGGCAGCGGAGTGGTGGGTTTATTGACTGCGGAGATGGGGAAAATGTACCTTTGTAGCGTTAATCGCATTATTCCGTACTCCCCCGAACGAGCGCGTTGAGCGCAGGCATGATCTAGCCAACATATTGAGCAAAATATGCCTTGACCTGGGATTCAGTGCAAGGTGAATTCGACAGCTCAATTGAATAATAGGATTCGAGATTGAAGTTGTGAGGTGCGGCGACAAATAGTTCGAAAACGATCCGAAAAAGAAGCTAAATTATGCCTTAGGCACAGGCTTACCACTGAACGGATTCTGATTGGCTGATACCCATTGCACGATTATTTCTCGGACGATGCTACAAAATCTAAAAGTTATGTCCATAAAATATATTATTTCCACGGTATGATGGAGATACGGTGAATATTTAATACTTTGACTATTTACTCAGGTAATTTATACATTTTCATAGTATCGAGTAGAGACTTAGGAACTTTCTTACTGACAAATGGCATTACGCAAAATATCATTGGCCTTTCAATTTCTAGTCATCTATGCCAAACTCAACATCATGTTCCATTGCTTTTCAAGACCTAATTATTCAGGAAACCCTTTTCCAAACCAACTCCTAACTGGATGTATGCTCATTATATGGCTCCAATTTCAATATAAACCAATTTGCTTGATATCATTCATCCACCCTTCAATTCCCGTTTGAACCAGTCTTGAGCTCTCTTCGTTGCTTAACGGCATTCGCTAGAGTTTCAAGGACTGACTCGGTGTCATCCCATCCAATGCAAGCATCAGTGATACTCACGCCGTATTGGAGGCCGGACTTTCCTTCCTTTGGCACCTTTTGTGCACCTAATTACAAAGTAAGTATAGATTTTGGAAAGGGAACAGTTAAGTGATCGTACCCTCGTTAATATTGCTTTCAATCATGACACCCATGATGGCATCCTCGCCTGCTGCAATTTGCTCCGCTAATACAGCGGCGACCTTGGGTTGATTCTTGTGGTTTTTCAATGAGTTTCCATGACTGCAATCGACCATCAATCTCTGTCTGACGCCATTCTTCTCAAGTGCGGCCTTTGCCTCTTGAATACTCTTTGCATCATAATTGGTGCCCTTGGTACCGCCTCTAAGTATAACGAAGCAATCTTCGTTGCCAACTGTACCAACAATTGCGGCAACACCAGGCTTGGTAACTGAAAGGAAGTGATGAGGATGTCGCACGGCACCAATGGCATCAATAGCTACACCGAGACTACCATCCGTACCGTTCTTGAAACCAACCGGGAAACTCAATCCACTAGCCAGTTCTCTGTGTAATTGACTCTCAGTTGTCCTAGCCCCAACAGCTCCAACACTCAATAAATCTGCTAAGAATTGTGGCGAAATAGTATCAAGCATTTCACTTGCAATTGGCATTCCTCTGGCAGTCAAGTCAACGAACAGTTGTCTGCTAATCCTTAATCCTTTGTTGATCTTGAAACTGTTGTCGATATCGGGATCGTTGATAAGACCTTTCCATCCAACAGTGGTTCTTGGTTTCTCGAGGTAAGAGCGCATAACAATCAAGAGGTCATCTTCGTATTTGTTCTTGAGGGCCACAAGCTTATCGCAATATTCGAGCGCAGCGGCAGGATCGTGAATTGAGCATGGGCCGATGACTACCAGTAATCTGCCATTCTTATCTGCGCCAGTAACAATATCGACAGACTCATTGCGACCCTTCAACACTGTTGCCTTTGATTCGGGTGTTTGGGGGACTTCATGTTGAAGCAAATCAGGTGGTGTCAATGGATTGTATCCTCGAACTGTAGAGAAGAATTGTCAGTTGTATCCGTTATTTTGAGCTGGGAGATCCAAAATGTCCAATACTTACTGCGCCAATCTTCCGTGCTATCCTTTTGGCCAACGTTCTGGTTTTCTATGTAGAAAGCCTTCAATGAGTCAGAGTAGTTTCTTGTGAAATGAGGCATCTTGGATGAATGAGAAGTGTGTTTGTTTGGTAACTTACCGACATGTTGAGATAAATGTGCTTCTTTTATATTTTGAAAGATTGTTCCTCTTCAATTGATACTTTTTATATTCAGTATGCTGAGGTGAGATTGTTTCTTTGAGAATTTACAATTGATGTATCTCTCGGATCCGTACGTTCGAGCGGGGCAATTTACTGTAAAGTATAATTCATTGCGCAACAAAAGTTTTAGCCATGTGCTGGTGGGGTCAACCCCTGTAATTATTAATGCTGATTGTTGATTGGGCGGGGACCCGTGAGAATTTAGGGAGGAGAACTTATTAATCAGGAATGGACCCTAGTACAATGAAGATGGGAATTTACAGACCTCCGAGGGAGGATCTCCGAAGGATCACTTAAGAAAGTGTCGGTCGGGAGAAGTCTTACGGACTCTAGGGGTTGATCTCCGAGGAAGGACGGGAAAGGGAGAGATGATGTAAGCCGTAATATTCTTCTACCTTCTAATCAAGGACTTGCGTCTATTATCTAGCTTCCACAGTAAGCCCTTGCCATGTATTGCTCTTGTAATTCTTACTCATCCGCCTTGGCTAGCAAGTCCGGGATATCATCGACAGTGTTTCTGCCCTCCAAAATATCTAATAATGTTAGCATGTTCATTTCTTGCAATGTATGGAGCTAGTGACTCACCAATAACAGCAGTAAATAATGGGTATTCGCCCTCCTTTCCTCTAGACTTTAGGAACTCATTGACCTCTTTTGCGGTACTGGTTCCTTGCAACTTTTGTCCATTCAATTCCGTCCTCTCAACTTCATCAACTGAAACTCCTCTCTCAACTGCAAGCTTCGCACATCTGAAGTTTCGTCCACCACTACAACTTGTGATCAAATCGGCAACGCCAGCACTCTCCTCGGTGAAAGTACCAGCGTGAACAGTCTCCCCAAAGAATTCCTTGCCAAATTTAACCATCTCGAGGAGGCCTACTCGCATAACAGCGGCCTTTGCATTGTCTCCCCAGCCACGCCCTTCAACGAATCCGGCTGCTAATGCAACAATGTTTTTAAGTGCTCCACCAAGGGAGACACCTGCTACATCGGAAACCATCCGGACATGGAAGTAGGGACGATGGAACAATGTTTTGAACAAAGCATGATCCAATGGTGGATATTCCGATGGTACAGCCTTTAACTTTGTCTTGCTAACCCTTCCCTTGACATCTTTATGTTCTTCATCTGCCGGTGTGATGGTGAGATTGACTTGGGAGCTCGACGGGGATGGTCCAGTTGGAGTAGCAGCACGCGAGTCCATTGGAGGAGGATCATATGCAATTGTAGTCTCACACCATTTCTCCATTGCAATCTCATTGGCAATGTTGGCACCGGAAAGTGCTCCGCAATAGATTCCCAGCCCTTCACCAATCCATTCACTAAACAGACTGATCTCCGAGGCCGTCACATTCACACCCTTTATACAAGAAATTCCACGGGCGAATGGAAGGATGTGTCCTTGAAGTTGTTTGGAAATGCGTCCAATAAATTGATGAGGAAGATTGAAGATCAAAATCGAGGAGTTCGCAACTGCATCTTCAAGGGAGGGGTTGGCGATGAGATTGCTTGGAAGAGTAATATTTGGCAGATACTTCACATTCTCGTGGTAATTGTTAATGATAGAGGTGAGCTTTTGAGGACTATCGTTGGACGCATCGTAGTGTTTTGACTCCTTGGGTATCGCAACTTCCTCCTCAAACACCCACATCTGAACCTTCTCTTCAAACAAATGGGAATGTTCTTTTGTATTCTCTGCTATGATTTTTGCAATGGTACAACCCCTATTAGGTGTGAGGGAGAGACCCGATGTTTTATACTTCATGGGCCAAACTTACCAGTTTCCAGATCCAACTACCGTAACCTTGTGCTTCGTGCTCCATGCTCCCAGGGTCGCCATTTTATTCAGTTGGGGGGTGTTGAGATGTCGAGTTGTCTGTGCGAGTCTCTGGAGTGTTTGACTTGATTTTGCTGTAAATCTTATGAGCATGCACATATGTTATTGAATGAAAGAAGGAAATAGAATTGGACCAAGGGATATAAGTACATGCAAAGGGAGGCAAAATACCAACTACTTTGAGAATATGATGCATGCTGTGATAAAATGCCTCGCTTGCTTCTATTCTGTCACTTTCGAACAGCTGACCGCTTTTTAAAATGGTTTAGTGCATTATTGCTATCATAGTGGCTTTTTAGAAATCCCATAGGAAGCTGTTTGACACGAGACAAAATTGACAGCGGGATCCAATAAGCGCTCTGAAAATCACGGTGCTAACGCTGTGAGAAGTTCACATGGTGAAGATGACTCGACAGTGAAATCTACCTAGTCATCTTCCAACATCGAATGAATGATGTACACAAACACAACATAGATAGGTACTTGAGAGCTCAACTTGAGCATGGAAACGGCATCGGTGATCATACAGTGTTCTCCATATTTTGTATCAGGGTTGTGTTGTGATGGAATTGTATAGTATGAAATGTACTTACGCATGTTGTCGATCTTCGGATGCTTGTCAATCGTGAGTCTTAGTCGGTAACCTTTGTAACTTGTTGTCTCGAGAATCGAAATGGATGATGGAGCTGAGATCTACCAAGTATTTATCTATCTATCTATCTTGCCTACCCTAACCTAGCTGTCCTGTGCACTACTCTTGTGCCTAGGTTAAGGAGAGAGAGATACCCGACAACCGATCCATCTGGAAAATCACTTGATCGACCCATTTCCTAGTCTAGCAGCTGTAGACTGGGACAGTCATATCAAATTAGTTGGTGTCAAGTTAATCTACCTACTGGGTACGAGTAGCTATAGAAGCTTGTGTCAAGATAACCAAGCTTAAATCCTCCAAATACTAGGTATCGACTCTACTAGGTGTATTAAACCATTCGGAGCGCAAGAATAATAAAGGTCTAGGCCACAATACATTTTTGGCGCCACGTACAATGACCACCTTTCTAGTTAGCAACTTAGAAAGTACCAAGTACCTGATTATCACTGATTTATTATGACGTATCAAATTAAGTTTATTTCATCCTAAATGCTTCAACAAGCTTTACAGCCAATAGACTCCTTCGCTTTTTATATTTTTTACTCTAAAGCCGGGTCTTTCCTATGGTGACAAGCATCTTACCCGCACCCACCACTCTCTCTCCCACCACTCTTCCACGAGTCCCACCACTCCAAAGAGGCCCCGCTTCCAACCTGCCCTCCACCAAACCATCAACAGACACTTGGAACCTACCAAGCACTTAACCTAATGCCCTTTTGCTAGCATTTTCTTCTTAAATACTCTTCTTCGTGTCGTCTTTTCCGTGCATGCCCTTTTCTCTTCCTATTTTTTTCTCTTTATTCACTTTCGTAAAGCTTCTATCATTATTTTGATTGTGCCAGTCATTTTTAAACCCCGCGCTCTGCCACTGCAACAGTCACTCCCAACGTATAAAAAGCTCTTGGTTCTTCAAATCCGTGGCTCCAAAGACCATGGTTTCTCACGAAGTCTATTTACTCCCTCTCAAGGATGATGGGAGTCCTGATGTATCTGGGGGATACATCTATCTTACTCCCAAAGGCACAGAGCCAATAATTGTCCGTTTCGCTATTGAGGGGACATCTTCGATATGTCGAGAAGGCAGCCTCTGGGTGAATATCCCCGAGAAAGGTGCAGAATTTCAAAGAGACCAGTTCCGTGAATTCAAGTGAGTTTTCCCCTGCAAGACTCCGTCTACCTCAAGCACTAACTCTATAGATTGGAACCAGATTTTAATCGTACCATTGAAATATCGATACCCATTCATTCAGCTGGCGCATTCGCATTCTATACTACATACAAAGCTCTGCCGGATTTAGATAATGCAAATACCGCTACTATCGAAACTACCAAATCCCCAGTGTATTATATCGATGTTGCTCCAACCTTGAAGCTGGAAGGCAGGCAACTTCCTTTGCCTGCGTTGTCCCTATTCTCTATCATTTCGAAATTCATGGGAAAATATCCCAAGGATTGGCAAAAACATCTGCGTGGAATTAGTGAGAGAGGATATAACATGATCCATTTCACCCCCTTGCAAAAACGTGGTGAATCAAACTCGCCATATAGTATATATGACCAACTCTCATGGGACCCTGAATGCTTCCCCAATGGCGAGAAAGATATCAAAAAGCTGGTCAAGAGCATGGAAGAGGATTATGGTCTCTTAGGGTTGACTGATGTAGTTTGGAACCACACTGCGAACAATAGCGCGTGGCTCCAGGAACATCCAGAGGTCGGCTACAATGTGTCGACAGCACCGTGGTTGCGTTCGGCCTTGGAATTGGACACGAAACTGCTCGAATTCAGTAAAGATCTTGCCAATCATGGTCTTCCAACGACGCTTAATTCTGTTGATGACTTGGTTAAAGTAATGGCTGGTGTCAAAACAGAGGTCATTGCCAAACTTCGTCTATGGGAATACTATGTTATTGAAATTGAAAGGGATGCCGATGCAGTTGTAGAGGCCTGGGCAGCTAACAAAATTTCCTTTCCAGAGGGAGGGTTTGGTGGATCAGGTTTTGGTGGTTTAGAAGCAATCAAAAATGCTCCAGTTGCGGACCAGGCGACTTTCTTGAGAGAAAAGGGAATGCTCAACACTGATAGACTTGGGGAGAGATACAGAAGGAAGGTAAACCCTGAAGTTGGCGCGGCGCTGCTCACAGCTTTGTTTGGAAGATTCGAAGGCGAC
The DNA here is from genome assembly GCA_025389085.1 of Sclerotinia subarctica. Lineage (NCBI taxonomy): Eukaryota > Fungi > Ascomycota > Leotiomycetes > Helotiales > Sclerotiniaceae > Sclerotinia > Sclerotinia subarctica. Next base: position 487,195 of record QRFI01000004.1, on the reverse strand, counting down.
AAGTCAAATAGTGCCGATCGGGCAGAAGCACGAAGTCGCTTGGTCAATATCCTGGATGAAGTCAACCTTCCATATTACAAAGAATATGACGTTGATGTAGCGGAGATTCTTGATCAGCTCTTCAACCGCACCAAATACGTTCGGCTTGATGATAATGGACCAAAACTGGGTCCTATCGATGAAAAGAATCCTCTCATTGAAACTTACTTCACCAGATTACCCAAAAATTCCACTACCTCGAAGCACAATCAAGAGGACCTCGCTTTGGTGAACAATGGCTGGATTTGGGCGGCAAACGCACTTGTTGACAATGCTGGTCCCAAATCGCGCGCATACCTTCGCCGTGAAGTAATTGTCTGGGGTGATTGTGTGAAGTTGCGTTACGGAGAGTCTCGTGATGACAGCCCCTTTTTATGGGACTTTATGTCGAAATACACACGTCTCATGGCCAAGTATTTCACCGGTTTCCGCATCGACAATGCACACTCTACACCAATACACGTCGCCGAATTCCTTCTAGATGAGGCAAGAAGAGTTAGACCAAATCTTTATGTGGTTGCAGAACTTTTTACGGGGTCGGAAGAGATGGACTACGTTTTTGTCAAACGTCTAGGTCTTAGCTCCCTCATCAGAGAAGCAATGCAGGCTTGGAGTACTGGAGAAGTCAGTCGTCTGGTTCACCGCCACGGTGGCAGACCTATCGGAAGCTTTGAAGTCGATGAAGTCTCTGGAGCAGATCAAAAGACACCCAATGGTAAAACCAATGGATCAACTCCCGGCAGAGAAATTATACGCACCATTAGATATACTCCGGTTCACGCCCTTTTCATGGACTGCACTCATGATAACGAAGTTCCTGCACAAAAGCGTGATGCTCGAGACACTTTACCAAATGCTGCACTAGTTGCCATGTGTTCTAGTGCCATCGGTAGCGTTATGGGTTATGATGAAATTTATCCCAAGCTAGTAGAGATCGTTCACGAAACAAGATTGTACACTTCTGCTTCTTCCGAAAAAGAAGTGAAGACTGGAGCTGGCGAAGGTGGCATTGGTGGGATCAAAAAGCTTCTCAACCAAATCCATAGTATCATGGGTAAGGATGGGTACGCCGAGACATACATTCATCACGAAGATCAGTACATCACAGTTCATCGGGTGCATCCTGAATCTAGAAAAGGATACTTCCTCATCGCGCATACAGCGTTCCCAGGCTATGGTAACGGGAATGGAGGTTTCAAACCAGTTCATCTTGGAGGCACGAAGGCTAGCCATCTCGGCAGCTGGATGCTTGAAGTTGACACTTCTGACGAGGCAAAGAAGGGGGTACTAGAAGATAAGAAATATCTAAGAGGATTACCTAGCAAGGTCTCCAATCTTCCTGGAGTCCGTATGGAATACAAAGATGGAGAAACGACGATTTCAGTTCGAGATAAATTTCCTCCTGGAAGTATTGCATTATTCGAGACATGGATACCTGCTGCTGAGCATGCGACCGGTCTCGATACATTCGTCACCTCGGGAGCAAAGGCAGCATTTTCAGAGTTGGACCTCATTGATTTAAACTTCGTTCTATACAGATGTGAACCGGAAGAGCGCGATTCTAGTGAGGGCAAAGATGGAGTTTACGATATCCCTGGCCATGGAAAACTCGTATATGCTGGTTTACAAGGTTGGTGGAGCGTGCTCAAGAATATCATCAAAGACAATAACTTGGGACATCCCATGTGTAACCACTTGAGAGAAGGGCAATGGGCACTGGACTACATTATTGGCAGACTGGAAAGAATATCAAGCAAGTCTGGTTACGAACGTGTACAGAAGCCAGCGATGTGGCTGAAAGAGCGTTTCGATGCTATTCGAAAAATGCCAAGCTTTTTACTCCCACGCTACTTTGGACTGGTTATTCGAACTGCTTATCGAGCTGCCTGGGAGCGAAGTTTGTCACTCATGAATAAGAATGTTCGTGAAGGGCAATGGTTCTTGCAAGATTTGGCCATGGTTAGCGTGCAGCAGACAGGACATGTTAAATCTGCATCCTTGTACCCCAAGAAGGCGGTACCATCCCTAGCAGCAGGTTTACCACATTTCGCAGTCGAATGGGCCAGATGTTGGGGGCGAGATGTGTTTATTTCTGCAAGAGGTCTCTTCCTTGGTACAGGTCGCTATGATGAGGCTAGAGAACATATTCTCGCATTCTCAAGTGTCTTAAAGCATGGCATGATACCAAACTTGTTGAGCAGCGGCAACTTACCACGTTACAATTCTCGGGATTCAATCTGGTTCATGTTACAAACCATCCAAGATTATACAAAGATTGTGCCAAATGGGTTAGATCTATTGAAAGAGAAGGTACCCCGACGCTTCTTGCCTTATGATGACACATACTTTGATTCCGATGATGCAAGAGCATACTCGAAGACGTCTATTTTGGAGGACATCATCCAAGAATCTTTGCAACGTCATGCATCTGGAATGTCATTTCGAGAAGCAAACGCTGGTCCCAATCTTGACATGCAGATGAGCTCCGAGGGATTCAATATTGATATCAAAGTTGATTGGTCAACAGGTCTCATATTTGGCGGCAACCAAAATAATTGCGGTACTTGGATGGACAAGATGGGTGAGAGCGAACGAGCTAAAAGCAAGGGAGTACCTGGTACACCTCGGGATGGTTCCGCTATCGAGATCACTGGTCTCTTATACAGTACTCTTCGTTGGGTAGCTGAACTTCATGAGAAAGGCAAGTACAAGTATGCCGGCGTCAGTACTTCAGATCCATCTATGCAGGTCATCACTTTCTCTGATTGGGCGAACAAAATCAAGGAGAATTTCGAACGTTGTTACTACGTTCCATTGGATTCTAAGGATGACTCCAAATATGACGTGAACACTTCTATCGTCAATCGAAGAGGTATTTACAAGGATTTGTACAAATCTGGTAAAGAGTATGAAGATTATCAGCTGCGAGCAAACTTCCCAATTGCCATGACGGTAGCCCCGGAGCTCTTTGACGATACTCATGCACTTAATGCTTTGTTCCTCGCAGATAAGGTTCTTCGTGGCCCTACTGGTATGGCAACTCTGGATCCTGCAGATCTTAATTACCGACCAAATTACATCAATTCCGAAGATAGTGATGATTTCGCAACTTCAAAGGGAAGAAACTATCACCAGGGTCCAGAGTGGTTATGGCCAACTGGTTTCTTCTTGAGAGCTTTATTGAAATTTGATCTCAAGAGAAGAAAGACTCCAGCGGCTAAGACTGAAGCCTTTCAACAGATTACTCGCAGGTTAGCAGGCTGCAAGGAGGCTATTGTTAGCAGTGACTGGGCAGGATTAACTGAATTAACAAACAAAGATGGTTCTTATTGTGCCGATTCGGTATGTTGTATCCTCTAATTAGTCTGATATATGCTAATATGATTCTAGTCACCAACGCAAGCATGGAGTGCTGGTTGTTTAATCGATTTGTACCATGATGCAGCACAATATGACGTTTCTCAATTATCGAAATAGATCACAGGACGGATTATGAGAAAAGTAAAGGGCAATTGGATGGTAGTAATGGCGCATGGGGCTGCGGGTCATGAATGAAGAAATGAAGAATTGCAATTTTATGTTGGACGTGATAATGACAGGATGATTCTTTATGCGAAAAAGCGAGCGTGTGAAAATGGGAACGGCTATTGGTAGATAAGACGCTTTTGAGCGTAGAAAATTGTTAAAGTTTTGATTGGTTGCAATGTTCTTCTAATTGAGTTGTGTATATCTAAACTTCAACTCCAACCTATTTTCATCAACACCTCCCCTTACAACTTCAATTCCCTTCACAAACTCGCACCATCAATCATCACCATCACCAACTTTCTATCCCTCGCAGAAAATCCAAAGAAAAGTATGTTACATAGGTACCTAACGTAAGATTACTTTCTGGATGAAAGTGAAGAGTGAAGATACAGCTAATTAAATCCAATTTTTGCATTTTATGTTGGCTTTGTTAATATAGTTGGAGGGATATTGTTATGATGTCTGTATGAGTGTGAATAGGTTGGTTGGGAAGAGGAGGGTTGGGAGGAGTAGGGTGAGGGTGAGGGTGAGGGTGAGGGTTGGGGTTGGGGGTTTGTGGAAAGAGAGAGAGGCGGGGAGAGATGGGTAGGATTGGACGTGGATGTAAAGAGAATCCGGTTGCGGAAGTGCTGATGTGGGAAAGCTACTGTTGACTTTCCATTTGCGTTTATATTTGCCTTTGATATATCTGATGGGTAAAAGGCGGAGGAAAGAGAGAGAGGGGCATGGTGGGGGTGGGGATGGTGTACTTAGTGAATGCATCATATAGTTATTGATGATTCAGAAGTTGATTCTCAATATGAATCTGCATCTACATCTTACATCCAGGGTTACACGAGCTTGGAACTTGGAACGTAAAGTTTGTGCTGGAGATAGAGTTTTGTATTATATTACCAGTCGAGCCTCGTCTTGGAAAAAAATCTTAGGCGAAGCGTGATGAGAGGGGAATCTTCTTGTGCGGATATCTATATCTTGCCTTCTTTCCATTTCTAGGGATATATGGAGAGGATGCTATTAAATGTGACCGAAGGCATGTTCAAGTGGGCAGGTTCGAAATGTTTGGGTTGTGTGTTTTTAATATTTTGTTGGGGGGGATTAGGGAGATCTTTCAGGGAGTTTTTGGTTAGTTTGTTTTGGGGAGATTGTTTTTGGGAGGGGAATGAGTTGTAGAGGATAGGATGGAAGTGTGAATGTGGAAAATCGTGGGTTTTGCTTCGTTTTCGTAGACATGCAACAAGATTTTCGCAGATTGTGTTACAGAAGTCACGCCGTTGCATTGCTTAAGGATGAGCATACTTGATTTTTTTTCCCGAGTCCGAACAAATCTCGAAATTAACACCAATTGCAAATCCCTGCTTTTATACAACCACATTCCCGGTGGTAAAATGGAAAACCTAAAAGAGAACCTAAAACCCACTTCACCCATATGACTCGTCACTTCAACTTGCGTCATTCGACGCCCTCTCCGCATTCAACATCCTCTCAAACACCCCCTCAGTATGTTCCAGAAGCCACTCTCCCTCCTCCTGCTCAAGGTACCGAGTCAAAACCTCACTCTCCTCGCACGCCTCACCTTCTTCATTAGTCCTATACACACCATTTCCGCGTCCATCTTTCATAATCATCGCTCTCACAACAGAGAGCTTCCATGCTGGTGGACATTCCGCCAATCCTGCCACCTTCCCTTCATCTCTTTTCTCTTTCCCCGGAGGATATCGGACACTTGTTGCTAAGAAGACGATACGCTCTTCTACTTCTTCTCTGGGGATGCACATGAAGTATTTGAACAACGGGGGCAGAGTCCATTTAAGAACTGTAGCTGGATACCACGAGATACCCTGGACAGGGTTCATCATACGATCCCAAGTATCGTAATTTATGATCCCTGGGAAAACATTGATGAAAGTGACTTCTGGGTGCGTTTTGGCGTATTCGGAGAATAAAAGGGAGGTTGCATGGTTGATTGATCCGGTGTCCAAATACTTTTTACTTAAATCGAGTGTTTCAAAGTATGTTGGACTGTCATTCCCAGGCAGTAGGAGTGAAATGACTCGGGGGCAATGACTTTTGGAAAGAAGAGGAAGAAGATTGCTGATGAATCGTTGGCGAATGTAGAATTGGAGTGCTATGTCAAATGGGACACCTCCACGCACATCTTCATCTGACAGATGGCTTTCTTCATAAGCACTCCGATCTGCAGGTAGAGGATCAGCTTAATGAAGCCCTATTCCGTGTGACAAAAGTTTCGAATATATGAAGAAAGAGTAAAGTTACCTTTTCCCCAAGGAAGTCTCATAAATCCACAACTCATAACCAATAAATCCACACATCCCTCCGCTCTCCAAATCTCATTGCATACCCTATCAACCTCGGACAGAATTCCTATTCGCACATTGAAAGCTTTATAAGAGCCAGTGGGATTTATTTTTCCCAACTCCTCGACAAAAGAAGAAATCGGTTTATTTTTATGGACGAAGCTATCAATTATATATATCTTCGGCGCATTCTCACATTTCGTATTCCCATATTTAGCAAAACTGCGAATGATAGCGCGTTCAAACTCATGAGATGCGCCTACAAATACAGATGCGAGACCTGAGGGAAAAGTTCGAATAGATTGGTTGGATTCGATTACTTGGCTAAGCTTGACCATTTTGATATACTGGACTTGAAGATTGAATTGAAGAAAATGTAAGTTCATATGATGACCAACTCGTTGCAATTGCAAAAACTTCTTCGAAACTAAGCTGATGTTGGATGTTCATCATGTGCGAGAAGACTGCCACAAGGTTGCAGAGACAATTGAGGGCTGAATCCGGGATGTGCTTCCGAATTCCATTTGGACAGCTGAGAGGTTGTTTTTTAAAGGCTGTGCGATGATGCGATACGCCAGCTCTACATACTGAAGATCCCCGATCTAATCGATATGTGATAATGCATGTAAATGAAATTGATGATTGGAAGGTGGTATATGGAGCTCAGCTGGCTTAGCAAGCCACACTAATGTGCCGCATGCTTATTGGGCTTCTTTTCGAGATTTAGGATGGCGAGTAGTGATTTTTATCATGATGTGTTAATTCTTCATTTGTAAGTATAAAAATAACATTACAGGAAACCAAATGTGTATATCTGTATGCAGCTTCCTATCCAAAAAATTCATCTAAGGTTATGACGATCGTCTATTCTCCCTTGATGTTGTTAGGTGTGCTCCTATATTGAGCACCCTGCAAACCGTTAACTCTTCCATAAATCCACTTAAGCATTGCCGTACTTCCAGTCATCGTCAATGCAGCGCTAGTAAATAACATAACTCTTTGGATTGTGTCAAGATGTCCGAATAATGGGTACGGGTAACTAGATATTGATATTAGCACTCATCACACTTCTCGTCAGACGTGAACGCTCGGCTATATGATACTCACAATCCATTATACTTGTAACACTGTTCTACCCAAGCCCAATATGCAACTGCTAAAGTCGATGAAAGGCCCATAGCAGGCAGTGCATTGATAGTCCACGGCGGACTCAAAAACAGTAGATCAATGGTCAGCAAGATAGCTGGCATGGCATGGAACCCAACATCAGCGTACGGGCTAATAACAATCTCAGGAGGTATCAAAAGTTTCTTATCAATAGCCGAAATTCCCCAATAAAAAACAGATATCAAAACTTCAAGGGGGGCAGAGCATAATGAGAGAGAGTTTTTGACCAGGAAAAGTTTTGAGGACAGAGTGATGTCGGAAAGGAGACCGAAAACAAAAGTAAGGCAGGCTAGAGTAAGACCAATGATAGTGAGATATTGGAAGTGCCAGCCATAAGAAGAGTTGACGAATGTTGGAAAGTCGAAGAGATATTTATAGGATAGAGAGAAGGAGGTGAGCCCGATAAGATGGATGAGAGCTGAGATTGTTGGAGATGGGGAAGGGAGGCGTTGAAGGGGATGGCGTGAAGTGAGCTTGTTGGCGGCAGAAGTAGAACCCATGGTGTTGGATCATTGAAGTTCTTAAAGTTTGTCAAATAAAAATGTATACTTATGCTTGAGTATCTAATACCCAAAATATACACTGAACTAAAACTGGTGACGTCGATGTGGAGTAGCAACCAGACTTAGGTAAGGTTGAGGCTATCCAGCCTTGTTTTATCACAGAAACGCGCTAGTGCACACCAGCCTCAGCCTTGCAGTATTATTTTGTGGTTCACCTTATAACAAATCCATTTCCCTAAGCACACACAGACAGTCTGCCTCTTTAATCAATCAATCAATCAATCAATCGATCAACATGGCAGATATAGCTCTCAGTTCTAATAAGCGGAAGCTGGATGCAGAAGAGGAGGACTCCTCGTCCGATGATGGTATGGGACCTCAACTTCCATCTGCGGAAGCTCCCAAAAAGAAGCGTCGCAAACTTCCCTACGAAAAGCTCTACATTTCAGCTCTACCAACTTCCGGACGATATTCAAAATCTCTTATGCACAAAGAACAAATCTCGTTTGTCACAATGACTCCATTGACGGACTTTTTGATCACAAGCTCTGTCGATGGAGTAGTCAAATTCTGGAAGAAAGGAGGCGATGGCATCGAGTTCGTCAAGGAATTTAGGACCCATGTTGGAGAGATCAAGAGTGTTTCGATCAGTTCCGATGGACGGAGCTTTGCGACAGCTGGGGTTGACAAGACAATCAAGATCTTTGACGTGATGACTTTTGATCTATTGTCAATGCTGACTTTAGAATTCACGCCGAAATGCGTTTGCTGGGTACATGGACGTGGCGCATCTCTTCCTTTATTAGCTGTATCTGACGAGGTTAATCATACGATTCGGATATACGATGGGCGTGGGGAAAACCAGGAACCAATACATACAATTACAGGCTTACATAGAAGCGTTGTCTCGCTGATGGCTTTCAATGATACTTATAATTGCGTAATATCAGCGGACGAGAATGGTATGATTGAGTACTGGCGCCCTGGAGGAAATTACGAAAAGCCGGATAATGTTTTCGAATACAAATCTTCCACGAATCTCTTCGAATTTAAGAAGGCGAAATCAACACCCACTTCTCTGACAATCTCTCCAACCGGTTCTCAATTCGCAACTTTCTCATTCCCCGACCGAAAAGTCCGGGTGTTTGATTTCCCAACGGGGAAATTATACCGCACATACGATGAATCCCTGCGGGTTATCGAAGAAATGCAACAAGCAGGAACATCATTGAAGAAATTAGAAGATCTGGAGTTCGGTCGCCGACTTGCTACTGAGCGCGAGATCGAAACGCCAACCCTACAAAACAAAGCAAATGTTATATTTGATGAGACGGGACATTTTATCATTTATGGATCAATGCTAGGTACCAAGGTCTTGAACACTTACACAAATCGGGTTGTAAAGGTGTATGGAGGAGATGAGAATTTTAGACCCCTTAACATTGCTATGTACCAGGGCCAACCACAAAAGAAAGGCATTACGACCGTTGCAATGGCAGCATCCAACAACCCTCTTTTGCAGGAATCAGAAGTCCGAGATCCGATATTATTTGCGACGGGTGTTGGTAAAGTGCGGTTCTACATGTTCACAAACGATGAAGAAGTCTCCAAATCAGAACGAGATGTCCAAAACGAGAAACCCACCAATACAAATGGAAAGAAATTGACAGAGGCAAAGGCTGCCGAGACTGGAACGGCTGCTGTTATCCACACCACATACGGAGACATCCACATACGCTTGTTTCCAGATGCAGCACCAAAAGCAGTTGAGAATTTCGTGACGCACTCAAAACAGGGCTACTACAACAATACTATCTTCCACCGTGTCATTCGAAAGTTTATGATTCAGTGCGGAGATCCATTAGGAGATGGTACTGGTGGTGAAAGCATCTGGGGGGGAGAGTTTGCCGATGAATTTAGTCCTCTCAGACATGACAAACCTTACACAGTTAGTATGGCGAATGCGGGGCCAAATACAAACGGTAGTCAGTTTTTCATTACGACGGAAAAGACTGTAAGTTTACACATCTACGTATGGTATTTCTTTAATTGATCGGGGTGCTAACTCTTTCCCGATAGCCGTGGCTAGACAACAAACATACAATCTTCGGTAGGGCTATTCAAGGTCTAGATGTTGTCCACAAAATCGAAAATACCCGAGTCTATAAAGAGAAACCCGAGGAAGATATTAAAATTCTCAATATAGACATCATGTAAAAGAAAAGCTTGATGTATCGAATTTGGAGCGGACCATTCAAGATTTCAAGACTTCAAGCTACTTTGAGCTGCCTAATACATGTTGCCGAGAAAGACTTTTTGAACACCCTGTTATATCCTTGATGTTAATCCGTCATTAGTCAAGGTCAAATTCTGTTATTGGTCAAGCGTTTGATCTTATCAGCATTAGCGCATATCGGGCTACCTATTTTATCCCCACTTCTCCCACTCTCCCACATTCCCTTCTCACCATCCTCCCACGGACACCTTCCCATCCAAGGCTTGATTACGAATTTGATTTTCATTGCATTGAACTCCACTCAATCCTTTTCGTCTCTTCGATTCTTGTTTTGATAATAGACTTCACATCCAAATTCCATTGTCTTCTTTAAACGCCTTCTTCCCGTTCGTGTATCGTTATGTCGATGCGAGTACAGATAAATCCAATAGCGCCATCTACTAAACTCAAAGCTTACTCTACTTATGGAAAAGACACTGGCGACTCAAATATCGACAACCCTAATTCAAATATCGGCAACTTGAGCAAATGTCGGAAATCGATTTTGTCGTTTTCTTGTGTGCCATTCGTTCATTCCCATCATGCCACGTCCAAAGAAAGTTGGGGCACCGGAGCCTAAGAAGAGGAGTAGGAATGGCTGTTGGTACGCTAGCGGTAATGTTTATGTCATCGAATATTTTTACTGAATATATATATCCTTCACAGGCCCTGCAAAGCTCGAAAGGTAAAATGCGACGAAACTCGCCCAACATGTGTAAATTGTTCGAAACAGAACGAAGTCTGCGATTATAGCATACGATTGAATTGGGAGGGTAGAGGCAAGAAGAGAGTTCAAAACGACGAAGAAACTGGGCAGGGAGCTTTTTCCATTTCAAATCCAGTTACTCAAACTACTCAAAGTGCAAGTCCTCACCTTTCGGGGTCATTCATAAGCTTCCAATCTTTTCTCCCCGTGTCTGCTCCTCGAGATGAGCATTTGAGCCGCAATGATAAGGCATATGGGGTTCAAATGGCAGACATGTCAATGATTGATCCCGCCTTGACCAGACCTGCTTATCCACCGATTTCAACTTTCCAAGATACGTTACCCAGAGATCATGGTCACCCAAATCAGCAGCAGCCCCCAAATCTTGAACGGTATCAATCCAGTGCCCCGATCACTCCACTTTCAGCACAATCACCTGGTCTGTCGATATCTAGCCAACTTCAAGTTGCGGATGAATCTGGAAGTTCAAATTCAAACAGAGGCGCACTTCTAAATATCGAAAGCCCAATGTCAACTCCGCCATATATCGGAAGCGGGCACGGGACACCGGCATCAGAAAGTTCTACAATGGACAGACCTGCTAAACGCACTCGATATGACAGCTCGCTCTATAACTCACGCATGCTTCCTCCTCTGGTGCCCAGTTTGGACTCCACCGATGAACTTCGAAATGCAATACCTGCTATGTCACCGGTAGAATCCGGGGCACTACGTAGGGTGGACGTTAATAAGACCAAAACTATTCCAAATCGCGAATATTCACGCCGGCTCTCCGTAAGTTCATTGTTATCGGGCCCACCTGATGGAGCACCGTCGGATCACCAGAGCAATGGATCAGGATGGGATTACCGAAGTCAGGATTGGACTCCATATATGCATGATGTATATCAGGACACCGATACATGGGGTATTGACCGGGGTCTGGTAGATTTGGATATCGGAAAGAATGATGATAGAAATGCCATTTCAGAATCATCTTCCACGTTAGTGGGTATTCATCAGGATTCTGTAGATAATGGAGGCGAATTGTCGCCAATGGAGTTTGGATTCGGCATGGAAAGCAATGAGACGGCTCTTGAAGTTGGATACTATGACAAACCGGTTTCGATATGCATACCCCGTATACTTCAACCCCTTCCTGCGCAACTGCTTGAAAATCCAATGAACCTACTTGTGAGTTGTACGAATATTCAGTGTCGCTCCTCGCTAATCTGAATGCAGTACTTTGTAAGGCTTTTCTCGTGGCTGCGCTTGAGCTATCTAACTAATCTTTCCTAGCATCATTTTCTCGATCACACAGCAGGTTGTCTGATACCGCACAATTGTTCGTCTAATCCATTCCGTAGTATCTTACCACAAATGGCCGTTCGGGACGACGATCTTTTGCACCTCCTACTTGCATACTCTGCCACACATCGGGCCAGACTTCTGAGACAACCCGAACCTGCCACTCGAATAGCTTTGTGGGTCAAAGATATCTTTCCCAACCTTAGGCATGCGCTCAACGACCCAAACAAGATTACGTCGAATGTCAACCTTGCGACGGTAATCATGCTTGCATCTTTGGAAATAATTTCCCCAAAGGTCTTTGGGGTTGCCGTTCCATGGCAGAAGCACCTTGAATTCGCTCGTCAAATGCTCGTCGCGAGAGGTGGAGCCCACCGAATGCAAACGCTATCGCGCAAGGACAAGGTCTCGTCTTTTCTATGGAGTTGGTTTGCATACTTGGATGTCCTTGGCAGTATGAGTGGTGGTCAAAATCTTTCGTCTGCTTGGATGCTGGATTATGAAACGGAAGATGAAGAATATGGTTATCAAATTGACTGTATCCTCGGTTTCACCAGTCGTTGCGTCCGCATTCTTGCTAAGGTCGCTAATCTTGCGCGCCAATGTGATGCTCTTCGCATTAATGCTGATTCGACAATTAACGTAGATTGGCAACCATCTAATGAAGTAGTCATCCGTGCCCACAAACTTGAAGCAGATCTCATTGAGTCACGTCGTCACCCAGCGAAGCCATGTACTCATATGCAATCCAAGTCCGAAGCAGAGTATGGGTGGGATAGTCTTGAGGTAGCGGCAACCAATGAAGCCTTTCATTCTGCTGGACTCGTCCATCTTCATCGCAGAATACTTGGAAAGCCTTCAGTTCACGAAGATGTCCAACATGCCGTTGGTGAAATCCTTGGCTCTTTCAGCAAGATTAGGAAAGGAAGTAGTGCCGAAGCCTGCTTGTTATTTCCAATGTTTACGGCTGGATGTGATATTCGAGATGAGAAGCAAAGATCCGATATCCTTGAACGAATGAACAGGGTTGAGAGGTACGGAATGACACAAGCACACAAGGCGCGAATATTGATGGAAAAGGCTTGGGAACTTTCAAAACCATGGGAGACGTTGGTGGGCGGGGAATTCTTTGGTTGAGTACTCGAATGTTGAATGATTGAGCTCGAAGTCTTGAGTTTTTATAATAAACCACTTAATCAACGAGTGTTTCCTACACATCCAACATTTGTCACAGTCGTCTTTCGATGGTAAACTACGCACGCAGTTCTTAATTTCACGACAAAAATGAGGAGCATGTCGCCCTGGAGTCAGCATTCACCATTTTATCACGACGTTTGCGGGTTCCAATTTGTCCTGGGCATGACATTAAACGGCCCAAGTCATTATAAATATATGTACACATAGAATGAGCGGCACAATAGGGCGTTCAGAGCCTGTCTGGACGCCTGACGGTGCGCCTGAGCTAAACTTGATGAGAAACTTTCTGTTTAAAGATACTGCCCTCAATGGGAATGCTATATTCAGAGTTTTCCCTGTCCGGTGTAACTCAGGCGCACTGTAACCTTGGTTGTAGAATCTTTTCTGAAGGAGACAAGCGTGATAGTAAGGGACTCAGCTAGCTAAATGAGTCGACTTTGCTCTGGAGCCAGCGTTGGGGACTCGGCCCCAGAAGATTTACATTAGGAACACATGGTAGGCGACTTAATTGGGGTAACTTTTAGGGGTTTGAGTTACTTATGCCTATCGTGGCTTTCTTTAAAATACAACCGTGCGACGGCAGATGTGCCGGTGAGTGGGATGGTCACGCCTGCCAGGGATAGTCAAATATCCTAAAAACTCACACCGCTCATTTTTTACATTGTTTGGTACTTATATTGAATGACAAACACGAAAGGATTCACTGGTGCTTTGTGGTAGAGTAAGGAGTTACTAAGGCCGCAGCTTATGAATGCACCGATTGATGACCGCGAACGTCATCATAGGAGTGCCATGGCGGGGAAATCATAAACCCGCCATTGCCTTTTTTCAAGAACAAACACGACGCCAGTACAAAGGTTGACAAAAATGTCGTAAAATTCAGCAATCGGGTATTGTCTGTTTGGGTGAGGACCTTTCGATGATAGCTGTAGAGGGCAACCCCAGCATCGCGTCGGATGGAGGTCACTAGATCATATGTATCACATAGACTGATATTGCGGAAATCCTTAGAGACTGGCTTGGCGGTCAAATGGTGTTCTTGACTATAGTCACGATCAGGGTTGGATGTGACTATGTATCCCCGCTCCACATTCGAAGCTTTTCCAACTTTACACCGGGTGCATTGATGTTGGAAGGGGGGATAGGTATCCCAGCTGTTTGTAAACCTTTAATGTTATACATCAGTTGGGATGGATGGATGGAGAGGTGTTTTCAAATTGCCTTGGTGGTGCGAGCTCACACAGTTTGTTCACCTCTTCTAGAAATTTTGGGCGACGGATTCTGTGTACATATGTAGAACTTTCTAGCTGGTTTAAGAAGTGCTAGCCTTTTTTCTAGATAGTTTTGAAACCTACAATCCGGCTTAGGCCTTGAAGAATTACTGTTTTGCTTTGCTTTGCTTTGTGCGTGTGATGCGATTGATGATTTTACAAAATGTTCGGTTCATTGAGTTACGATGGTCTTTTCATAGTTACCGAGAATGGATCAACAGGTGCGTCACTAGTGTTGATGAAATCAAAGGTTGATGGGATACTTGCTAGCTCATAAGTGAAGCCGTCTGTTTTAGCCACAGATAATGAAAGTATTTATTATCGAGATGTGAAAGGTGTTGTATCATTGAAAAGTGTTGGATGCTTGGCCAGGTTAGTGAATGAGTTTCGTTCTGGGTTTATGTTTTAAGTTTAAGGAGTATCGATGTATTGATGGAGATAATATTATATGGTTAGTGGAGAGGAGGTTTGTAGTGAGAGGGATGTTTTTGTTTAGATGTTTTTCTTTACATGCTCTTGTGGGGTTGATGTTGAGCAGTTCTTTTTTGGGTTTTGGGGGGTGGAGAGGGGTGTTTTTGATGGGTAGATTGGGGAGAGGTGAAGGATGTGGATGTGGATGTGAATGTGAATGTTTTTGGTGTTTGTGATAGAGAATTCGAAATAGTGAGATAAACTTGAATACAGTAGTGAGTAGAACGCTAGAATCTAGAGATGAGAAACTTCTTTGTAACTGCTTGCATCTGTCTATTCTTCCAGATTTCAGGGACTGTATCAAACCTCTAGTTAATGATACTCTTCTAAAACGTTCAGTGATTGTAATTGTTTGAGCATACACGTGCAATTTTACTTACTAGTTCGTGCTCAGTGGCTGTATCCAGCTCTTTGCTTGAATATTTTATTCAATAAGTACTGTACTGCCTTATCGAGCACTCGGCTAATGAGTACTTAAGTTGCTCTCTGGATTGTGCTCTTGGAATAAGATATCTACAACATTTCTTGACAACTTCAATCGCACCTTGAATACACTTACAGTAAGACTCAACAACTTTTTCAACAGCACTTCCACAATATCTAAGCTTCTTTCGAGAACCCTTCATCAGCTTCTGTTACGGTAAAGATCAGACTCTTTCAAAGATACCAGACTTATAAAATGTCTCCTTTTACGAGCATATTCAATCTTATCGGCGACTTTATTTACTATGGCACACTACTACTTTTGTTGACTGCGCTTTGGATCTATTTCCTGACTGAAATATTCGATGGTCCTATAATTGCACGGTTTCCCCGGGGTTTTCAAAGTCAACACGGTAACCAAAATTCATTTAAATTGGAGCTGGCTAAGATTGAGATGGAGATGGCAAAGGAAAAACTTAAGGTGCAAATAGAGATGGAAAAGCTGAGTATCGAAAGAGAAACAAATAAGGCGAAATTGGATATGGAGCAGGAGAGGCTTGAAAATGACATCGATCTAAAATACAAGAAATTTCTGGCGCAATCAAAGAATGTCATGGAGATACTGGAGCTTAAAAAATAAGTTGAAAGACTCACAGATCAGTTGAAGGAGAAGGTATAGAGGTTGAGATGAAGGCTAAGGCCCATGGTACAGTACACACTCCTATTCATCAGATGACATCCGCTAATGCAAATCTCTCTAGGTAAACCGGAAAATGTCGACATGAG
The DNA here is from genome assembly GCA_025389085.1 of Sclerotinia subarctica. Classification (NCBI taxonomy): domain Eukaryota; kingdom Fungi; phylum Ascomycota; class Leotiomycetes; order Helotiales; family Sclerotiniaceae; genus Sclerotinia; species Sclerotinia subarctica. Next base: position 471,206 of record QRFI01000004.1, on the reverse strand, counting down.
ATATATTTACCACCCAATCTCTCTTCCGCAACTTCGACCTCCGTTGCCTCTAACTGTTGTGCGAAGAAAAGTTACACATTGGGTTTTGGTTTCGGCATATTTCCTCTTCCATTCAACTCCAGGTCAGGAGCGACTAGATTGTTTTTAGCGGGGGGCAAAGGGAGGCAGTGGAGATCATTAGGCAAGGTGTATCAGTGGTTTATGATTTAAGCTCTTTATGTGTTTCTCTTTTTTATTTGCGAGTATTTAAATAATAATAAAAATCATCTGTTCTTATTGTCGAATCTCAGTGTCTGATATTCTTAAAGGGGTAAAAGAATATATGATGTGCCGAAACTGATCGATGCTTTTCTTTTCTTCGAGATAGAATCAATTGATGAATGGAAAATCTCTCATTTCGCTCACTTGAACGGTTTGTTGCTTTGAATATGTTATTTATTTATCGATTAACCTATTAGATGTATATCTACTAGGTGTTCTGCACACATTAGAAGAGAAGGTGAATCGACTTGATGTGGGGTCCTAGACTGTTAACCTTAGGTCTTAAAAAAGCTACTCTACCGAGCCTAATACAAGCCTGACATCAAACGCTTTGTGTTATTTTGTCTGATCTCTAGAATCATTACGATAAATTTGGAGCTTACCATGAAATGGATAAATAATGGCATGATATGGAAACTGCTGACTGTAGGGTAATGAATGAGATTGGTGGATATGGGATTATCGATACAACTCAAGTGGTTGATGATTTGATTCAATTACTCGGGCTAGTCTTTGAAGAGTACCGGGTCCAAGCTTTTATAATTCTTATTATCAAAAGTTCACCTTTTGAAAAATATATATTAATTCAAATTTTTAATATTTTGATTTGATATTTTAATTATTTTAAAAACTGATTGATTTTTTATTATATATAATTATTATAATCTAAGATTGAATCTTTGTTAATACAAGTTTTAATTATTTTGATTAATACAAGGCATCAATATTTCATCTTTCAGCCAAGGCCAGTAAACTTTCGAGCCGAATTCAGCTGCTTTTCCCACTAGTCGTAACAGTTTAAAAACACCATACACATCTCTTGTATCGGCAGCAGTAACTCTCCATGGTCCGACAACGTTCTATTCCCCATTTATTAGCCGGGAGACGATGTAAGGTCTATCCAAATAACTTACAAATGTATCTCGGCCATTCTGATTATCCATGTAAGCAATATAGGTGTGCCAATCATGCCCAATGACTGTCCATCCAACCATTGGGTGGAGCTCATCGCACAAGTATGGTCGCTTTTGCCCTACTTTACCAAGTATTCTTGTATTCCGTAGTCCTGCGGCTAGCCAAATCGCCAATTGTAGGAGTGCTTCTTCTTTTCCACCATTCTCTAGCTTCACCTCAATGCCGGAAAAGAGAGCTAGCGACCCCGTATTTACGTCGGTTGTCTGGCTGATCCTGTTCTGCAAACCGGCTAGGACGAAGTTGTCGTATAGGTGGGACACTTCCGGTGTATTACGGTGGAAAGAAAATGTATAGTCCGTTTTCCTCTGAATTCGGTAATTCATAGGTGTAATCGGCACCAGCTCAGGATTGATCGTTTGGGTTTGCCTGCAAAGAAATTATGATCAGCATTGATGGATGTTGACAGTGAAGCTCGTCAGATAAAAGCCTACACATTTTCAACTTCCATCATGGAGCTTCCCTTTAGTGCTAGGCGCAGCAGTGGATGAATCACTTTTGTGCACCACGCACTCTCATCCTTCTGGTATCTTCCACAGTCTCTGCTTTCACATAAGATTTCCTCCACACAACCCCACAGTATATCGAGTTCTGACCCTGATCGCGTATCTGAGATATCGTATGCAGAGTTCGGGATACTAGCCGCTATGGAAGGATACGTTGCGAGGATTTGATGCTGTAAAAGATTACCTGTTAGCAATTCTTCCGAATCACATAGGCTGACAAGATACTGTTACTTTTAGACCAACTGGTATAAGGCCTTCCTCTAATCGATCGACAAGACTCTGTTGTAGATGCAAAACGCGTTCGGGCAACGTTACTGCCGATGGAATGTCACAGTGTATGGGAGGCTTCGATATACGTAGATTGTTTAGCAGGTACCGTACGGGGCTTGCTGCTCGCTTTGGGCTTGATGTACTGGATTGTGATGGATGCGAAAGTCTTGTCCTTTCTGACAGTTCTAGTATCTCAATGCGTGAAGCGCTTTGATCAGAAAATAAGTCATCATCATCTTGGGCAATCCGCTGACGCTTTTCAGGGATTCGAGGTTCGGCCATGTCTCTCATCCGCTTCCCTCGAGCTGATGAAGATGAGGGTGTGAGCGGTTGAGTGTCGGGTGGTTCATTAACATAAGTCTGAAGCCATTCATCAACAGATAATTGGACTTCCATTATATGGGTCATTATCACATGAAATTCTCGATATCTGTGGAAGGAGAGATGTACAGACGAAGAGATGGATATAATATATGGTCAAAGCTTTAAATGTTTGTTTCCTAGGTAACAAGCACGTGATGGGTCTAGCTTTGATATAAGTGAATATAAGGGATAATATTTTAAAAAAATCAAAGTATTATAATATAAAAATTGTTTTTTATAATTTTGCAATATACTGATAAAGTTTATAATTCAAATTATAAAAAAAATTTAGTTAAATGGGGTTCTAAATCAATTTCTAATTAATTCAAATTTTAATTATAAAAATGATATAAAATAATAACTATTATGGTTATTTCAGGTTTTTGGTCACAAGATCATTATGACTATTTGTTGGGTTGACTTCAAAGATATGCACACTAAATAAATAGTATAAGGGTAAATGGTATATTGTATTCTGCTTGATTCCCTTTTGTACAAAAAGGGAATGATTATTTATAGAAGTAATATATATAAATTACAAATAGTAGTATATATACGATTGTATATACAAGTATTAGTGTATATATATAATAGTATATATAGATACTAATATATATATAGTAGTATATATAGATACTAATATATATATAGTAGTATATATAGTGTTACGAATCATCGCAACATAGAATCACGTGTGGTAAGGATGATGATGATGATGATGATATTTATCGTCATAGTGTTACGAGGTTTGCCGTCTAGATCACATGGAAGTGCTCTAGGCTCTCGAAGTAGGTTTATAACTAGGCGTCAAGCAGGGACTTTAAAGTAATGATAATAAGATGATGCAATTCGTAACTAATAGTATGGTATACTAAATGATTGATCTTGAGCACGAAGCTCTATACAAAGGGAATCCATCTTGGTTATATAGATCTTCATGCTCCCTTGGATCCTTTTGGATCCTAAGCTCCAAAGGCTCCATTGGATCCTTTTGGATCCTAAGCTCCAAAGGCTCCAAGTCACGTGCTTTCTGATAGTGCGTGCACATACGATCTTAAGGTGGCCCAGATCACATATTAATTCGATGAAATCTGATCGCTTTTGCACAAGGCCCAAGCTCTCCTAATTAGTCAATTGTTACTATCGTAACACATAGGCCGCAGGCCTCGCGTGCTTGCACGCGTTCCCTATTGCCATACATTCCAGATTTGGACAAATGACGCCCAGGGGAGACCCCCGGGTTGTGATCTAGCTAACTAGTGTTGTATACAGTTATATGTACTAGGGCAGGGTTTACATGATTGCCTTCGTATATTAGGGTAACACTTCGAAGCTGCGAATTGATTGTAGGCCTCCTCGTCTACTGAATCACTACCCTGATTCCTCTCCCAATCCCCTCATACTTTTATTTATAGGATTTTTATTTATCAACTTTTTTTTTTTTTAAACCCAAACTTATCATATAACTCCAGAGCCTGTAGAAAGAGAAAGAAGAAAGTATAGGAAAAGAGAAGAAGAAAAGAAAGGAGGGTTGGTTTTGGTCAGTTTTGTCCAAAAAGACCAAGTTGATGTTGGTAGGGACGGTAAGGGTGATAAGGTCGGTAAGGGAGTAGAGGGTTCGGTTAGTCCGCAGCTCCGTTTGCTGGAAGCCGGGGGCAAACATCACGGTAGAAATTCGTCATTTCTATCCAGGTTGAAAGCTTGGTGATACTGTATAGGATCCCCAAAAGCCAAGGGATGGTTGTGGAGGGGGGTTTTTTGTTGAAAGTTCTTTGTATCCCTTTGATCTTGTAGAAGAAGAAGTGGAGCAGGGTTTTTCTTTTCCTATATAAGCAATATAAATGAGCTTTATAATAGTTAAAATGTTTGTAGTACATTGCAAAATCGCCATATTGCGATCTGATTGTAATGATATACCCAAAGGTGGTACATTTATTATTTAATAGGTAAAGAGTATCTATATATATGATTATTAGGTCCTTGTAGTATTGAAGGCTTATAGTAATCCATAATTATGTGTTTGCTATTTTGGCATTGGTTTTGGCCAATCGTTTGAGGGAGGCTAGAGTACAAATAGGGTTGAGGGGGGGAGGGAATGAGGCTCCTTCTTTGGCTACTAAATCTGCAGCTTTATTGCCTGCAATATTGAGATGGCCAGGGACCCAGTGGATGTGAATTGTCCCTCGAGGGGTTTGGGGGGGGAGAGGCCTATTCGACCAAGTTTGTTTGAGATCTGCAAATTCTATAAAAATGGATTGTAAGGATCCATTGAAATATAATCCAAGCCTGAGTGTCATTTCGTAGTTATCGAGGAATACCCAGAGGTTTGTGGTTAAGATTTTTGAGGGGAGAGCGAGAGCAGCTTTTACTCCTCTCAGGGCAGCAATAGCTTCTGCGTCAAAGACCTCAGCATTGTGGTCAAGTGAGAATGCGGATTATTCGATTTGGGAGTCAAACTGGGAGATAATGAAGTCTCCTTTTGTATTGCCATCTTTTGATTCGTTTTTTGAGCCATTTGAGAAAACCTGCAGATCGTTCTTTGGGATCGATGTATAAAAGGTTTTGAAATCTTTCGCTGTTTGAACTTTCGATCGGCTTAGAGGCTCAACGATGTGGACTTCTGCTTCGATATAGGTTTCGTTGTATTCCCAAAGCGGAGAAGTTAAAGGATTAATCAGTTCGTGTGGTGAAAGAGTAGATATAGCTCTAGCAAATCTGGAGCTGGGGATCTGGTTGCTGGCCCTCAGAGATCTGATGATTGCGGACCTGATTGCAAGGGGATGGTATAGGTCCAATCGAACCATCTGTATTGTATAAGTCTGCACAATCAGATTGAGTTCGATCTCAGGAGGATTTAGTTTCGATTCTTCATATAATATAGCTATATTGATGATTTTGTAAGCTGGTAGGGTAACCCTAACATATATGATAATTACTTTATTAAGTAGATTTAGATGACAATCTATCAAATTAGAGATCCTTGCATCCGAAATGAGGTTTTTTGCTTTAGTTCAGCTAGGCCACCAAGTTTCCGCAGCAAAATAGCATTTTTTTAATGTACAAATTATGGCAACCCTTTGGGTGAAGTATAGGGGGATTCCTTTGATTATATTATTAAACATGCATAATATGTTTACAATTTTTTGAGCTTTCGCAGCAAGGATCTGTATATAGGCCTTGAAGTTGAGTTTCTTATCGAAGTGGACTCCGAGTTATTTAAATAGGCCTGGTTTTACTTCGATCTTCCGGCTGTTTGTTTCTATGTTGAGGTTATTAGCAAAGGTATAGGCCTCTTTGTAGAAATGTATAATCTCTAATTTCTTTGGGTCAAAAGTAATGCCTTCGGCCTTTCCCCATTCCAATGCTTCTTGTATATCGGATTGAAGTTTTATACAATTATCTTGAAGGTTAGTCGAAAAGGTTAGCAGAGCAATATCGTCAATATAGCCAAATCTTTGAGTAGGGTTGCCCATCCAGAATATCGGGGTTATATAGAGTATAAAGAGAATCGGGGAGATAGGCGATCCTTGCAGGAGGCTATATTTGAGAGCTGTTTTCGGGTCTGTTTCTTCATCCATTCTGATATGTACAGATCGATTGGTAGCAAAGGATTATACCCATTTGGCTATATTATCTGACCATTCTTGTTCATAAAGCCTATTGATAAGGCAATCTGGAAGTACTACATCAAAAGCTCCTTTAACATCTATAATGAATAGGGTAGCTTTGAGCCCGGATTTAAGAGCTGATTCGATATCATATGTTACACATGTCATTAGGTCGATTGAGGATCTCAAAGGAAAAGCTTCAAATTGTTGGTTCGCTAAAACCCTATATTTAATTATCAGCCAGGATATCTTCCTTGCTATCAGCCTTTCCAATCCTTTCCCTAGGACTGATAATAATACTATTGATCGATAGGATCTTGGGTTGGTGCTATCTGCCTTATTAGACTTTGGGATAATTGCTATTGTGGCTACTCTGAAGCATTCTAGGTGATATTCGATCTCTAAGCAATTTCTGAATAAATGAAGGACTATATGCTTAATCAAAGATCAAACGGTTCTTAATAGATCTATAGGAATCTCATCCGATCCTAAGGCAGTATTGTCTGTATATAATATTACTTGTTCGAGGTTTTGTATTATGATCTCGGGGAATTAGATGCTACAAGAGGGGGCTGTTGGGATACTGAATAGGATATCATCAGCTTCCATTGCATTGGTTAATAGATTTCGCATCAGTAGCTCTTATTTCGCTTCGGTGTTGATAACGATTTCTTGAGTAAAGAGGTCCTTCAATGAAGGGGTTCGAAATGATCCTGTAGATTGATGCCATTTCGCCATTTTGAATATATCATTCATATCTGTGATTGTATCGATCTTACTATTAAAGAAAGAGCTTTTTGCTTTACGGACTGCTTTCTGTAGTGCGCGCTTCGAGATAATTGTTGGGTAATTTCGATAGATGTAAACAGCCGAGCGATACGATTCGTTTCACCAGGGTTAGTTTAAGGAGATCTTTGAGGTTCTTTTCGCAGATCCTATATAAACATCTTTTATAGTTTGGATGAATATCAGTGCTAGTGAGTCCAGATCTATTCTGGAGTATATAGATAAAAGGAGGTTCAGAGGGCCAAGATTTATATATAGTAGATCTCTAAAAAGTTCTTTATTGAAGGTTTCTAATCTGAGTTTCTATATAGGCTTCGGATTATTGTATATCCAATATAGATTAGTTTTTAAGGTCTTATAGTTGGAAGAGCAGTCTAGGTGATGTGCTATTGTAATATGTACTGTAAATGGTCCTGAAAGGAAGGTAAGGTCGAGAGTGTTCCCTTTGTTATATATTGGGATTCCGATAGGGGAAATGAATCGGAGATTCCAGTTGTCCGCCTATTCTACAAATGATTCCATTAACGGTGAGGGGGTAGGGTATAGAGGGTTCCAACTTAAATAATATAAATTGAAATCCCTAAGGAGTATAATGGATTGAGATAGGAGATCCTAAAGAGTAAAGAACAATCTGATTGCTAGATTCTTATATATGCTTTGTAAGGGGGTATTATATATATTGATTATTGTAAGGCACAGATTATTAGAAAAGGAAAGTTGAAGGAAGATTAGATCATGGAAGGGAATTGGTCGAAGTTGGTTAGCTTGTAAGCCAATTCCTTTTCTGATGTATATTATGACTCGGAGTTGAGTAACCCAATCATCCAGAGGTGAAAAGGCTTCGTATAAAGAATGGTTCTTAGTGATCTTGTATAGAAGATCCTTATAGATATAAGGTTCTTGGATCAGGATAATATCGATCTGGTCTATATTTGCTAAGGAGAGCATAATCTTATAGGATACTATACTTTTTCCTACATTTATTTGTGATATAATTAATAATTTAGGTTAATCCATTAAAAGGGATGCTGAATAAGTTTTCCAAATTAATATATCGATTGGAGGGTTGGGAATTTGATGGGATATTTAGTTGGCTCAGGTTGAAAATCTGGGTTGGGGTTTTAGGGCAGGTTTCCTTTAATATCTATATTGATGGAGATGGGGGAGTCGGGGTATCCTTTATTCGGGTGTTGGTAGATATAGGGACTATATAGTTTGCTTTAGTATATGCTTTGTTTCTTTCCACATTAAAGGTTTTGTGGATAGTTTATCTTTCTGTCTTTGATTTTGGTTTGCCTATTATCGGTTGGAAAGGGCATTTAGGGTTATCTGCTATATAGGGTCCACAATAATGAAAATATTTCGTAGAGTAGGAGTGAGGGGTTCTGCACTTGGTGGTATAGTTGTGTTTTGTGTGTTTGGATGATCTATAGATACAGTATGTAAAAGGGTGGGAGCAGGATCTTGTATTATACCATTGATAGCACCGGCTGCATTGTATAGTTTTTGGTTTTTGGACCACTAGATTCGTAATGATGCTAGCATTAAGGATTTTGAGGGATCTCCTCAATCTCTCTATGTTGGTCTTAAAGCTTACTAACCATATGGTATAGTATAGATCTGTTAAGGTGTTTGAACAGGTTTGCATTGCAAATACAGCTTTTTGTCCAAAGTATTCCTTAATAGTTTCAGTAATTGTATTTTCGGAGATTAGGATTGTATCTATTTCGAAAAAGTTATTAATGACAGTAACCTTTTGAGGGATATAGTTTAGTATGTATAAGATTTGTTTTTCCTGAATTTCCATTTTGCAGTCCCTAATGACAAAGGCAATGATGGCCTTTTGCTTTTCTAGGGCCTGTAGGTTTGTAGGAGAGCTAGTGTAGAGGGCGAAGCCAGAGTTGACTTCCTGAACCTCTTTCAGAAGGTTGACGGCTGGGTCTAGGATTTTTTTTTAAAGCAGTGAGGATCGCAAATGGACCAGCCTTCCGGGCCGGGTGAGATTGGTCCATTCTTACAAATAAGCGGTTGTCGTTGGGTGTAACCGTTTCTGTTGATTTCATAGGTTTCAAAAGGCCAGGGAAGGGTTTCCTAGTTGGAATAGTAGCTTTTTAGGCGAAAGTGGCCTTAGGGGTTGTCTCTTTAACCAATGTAGAGACGGTCGAAGGAGTGATGGGAGAAGTGGTGTTAGGGGTAACATTAATTCTAAGGAAGTGATATCCAGTGATAAAGATATTGAAATATCTCTCAATAATTGCTTTGAATTCCAGGCAAAGAGTGGTGAATAGTTTTCGAGGCCTCGTTGAGAGGGAGAGGACCTCGTTGGAGCTTATATAGCTGTCCAAAAGGGAGGTTATCGGGCCAAAGATGGTTTGGGCCTCATTGGCTTTGGTGGTAAGGGCATTGGCTCTGTCCAGGAGGGTTTTGGAGAGGTTGAGGGGATTCATATTAGCTATTGTAGAGGGCGAAAAGGCCTGCCCGGTAGGGGGGTGTCCACACCGGTTCTGGCTTTTCATTTGTTCTTTGTTTGTCTAACAATGAAGGATAGTATGATTGTATCATGACGTCCAAGGATACGTGTGGTGAGGATGACGTGTGGTAAGGATGGTAAGGATGGTAAGGATGGTAAGGATGGTAAGGATGGTAAGGATGATAAGGATAGTAAGGATAGTAAGAATAGTAAGGATGACCAATCGCTATATTAGGATCACGTGATGGATCTAGAGGATCTAGGGGATCTAGATAATTAAACTCTAGATCCAATAGATCCAAGAGATCCAAAGGATTACAACTAGCATGAAGGTCTATATAACCAAGAGGGGTTCCCTTTGTATAGAGCTTGGTACTCAAGATCAATCATTTAGTATATCATACTATTAGTTACGAATTGCATCACGTTATTATCATTACTTTAAGTCCTCCCTGCTTGACGCCTAGTTATAAACCTACTTCGAGAGCCTAGAGCACTTCCATGTGATCTAGACGGCAAACCTCGTAACACAAACCTCGTAACAGTAAGGTTTAGTTCTACACACAATCTAATCCTATGATTATAAATTCTATATATCCCCTATTGTGATATAAAAACCTGATAATCTAATAGAATGCTCAAACTTTTTTAAAAAGGAGTTAATTCGAGTTATATAATTAATATATTTTTTAAAGCGATATTAATATTCATTTAGTTAGTAATTATATATTAATAAAAAAAAATAAAGATATTAAATTTTTAATAAATAAATATTAGCTCTTAAAATTTGAAGAAAAAATATTTATTTATTGAATTTATAAAAATTTCTGAAATAGTTGATTTTCGGTGTAAAAATGTGTTGGGCTAAGCCCCTGGCCCTCTTCAAAGACTAGCCCGAGTAGACGAATTAGACTTATTTTTCTCCAGTCATCTCGGGGGTAATTGAGTCTGTGTCGGGAAGATGATGTCCGACATTTCCGAGTGCCAAGATCTGGGGTAAAGTTACCTCGGTGTTTTGCGTGCTCGGCTTAAATTTTGAGTATTAATCCAATTCCCCCATCTCCACACAGACATCATAATGCTTAAGCCATCCTGCTATTGTACATCCCCAGCCAACCATAGTCCTCGATGGGTAATGTATTTAGATAGGAGAATTCCCCTTACTTTCCTTCACCGTACTTTGATTCCTACATACTATTTCCCTTCAATAAGCTTAAATACCTCCATAATAACCGTATTTCACCTTTGTTCCACACAATTAGTGACGCGCCGACCTATTGGTAACATACATACACAAAAGAAAACATGCCTACAGAATCAACATACCCACAAATAGATATCCCACAGGTGGATATTTGGGAGTTTCTTTTCGAACGGAAAGATAGAGAATTTCCAGATGATAAAGGTACCAATTACATTTAGCAATACTTCCTATGAAGAAACCGACGTTTTAGATCAATCACTGACTATTGGCTTCCCAGCAATTTACACGGATGCTGAGACTTCACGGTCATATACCTACAAGCAAGTGCGAGATACTGCGATCGCATTTGGAACGGGATTGAAAGCTGTCTGGGAATGGAAGAAAGGCGATGTTCTTGCGCTTTACACACCCAATTCTATCGACACTCCCGCTGTTATTTGGGGAACGCATTGGGCTGGTGGAATAGTCTCTCCTGCGAATCCCGGATATACTGTTGAAGAATTGACTTTTCAGTTGAAAGACTCCGGCGCCAAGGGAATTGTTACTCAGATACCTTTCATAGAGGTGGCTCAGGCAGCTGCTAAAAATGCTGGCATACCTGAAGATAGGATAGTTTTGGTGGGCGACGGAAGGGATGAGACGCACAAGTTTAAGCACTTTACCAATGTGCGCAATTTGGCGGGCACGTCGAGATATAGGAGGACGAAGAATAAGCCAGAAGATTTAGCATTTTTGGTTTATAGCAGTGGAACTACTGGACACCCCAAAGGAGTTATGCTTTCGCATAGGAACATCGTTGCTAATACTGAAATGGCAAATTCAACTGAAGGGCACAACTTGCATTGGAACGGCGGTAAGGATGGCAAAGGCGACAAGCTTATGGCTGTCCTTCCCTTTTATCACATCTATGTAAGCCACTTTACCACTCTATATTTGTGGATCTGACTGACTATCTTCAGGGCTTGACATGCATTATTCATTTCTCGCTCCACGGAGGTCTTGAGTGCCTTGTAATGGAGAAATTTGATCTGGAAAAGTTTTGTCAAACAATACAGAAATATGGGGCAACATTTGCTTATGTGGTTCCTCCTATTGTCCTCATGCTTGGAAAGAGTCCCATAGTTTCGAAGTACGATTTATCGACTGTCAGGATGATGAACTCCGGCGCGGCGCCATTGACACGTGAACTTGTCAATGCTGTATATGCCCGTCTCAAAATACCTGTCAAGCAAGGTTATGGCCTTAGTGAAACGAGTCCTACAACTCACAGTCAACCCTGGGAGGATTGGAATAAATATCCAGGTTCCGTCGGACGCTTGCTACCAAATCTGGTAGCAAAATATATGAACGCCGAAGAGAAGGAAGTCCCGGCCGGGGAGACTGGTGAACTTTGGGTCAAGGGACCCAATGTTTTCCAGGGTTATCTCAATAATGCTGAAGGCACCAAAAATGCTTTGACAAATGATGGATACTTCAAAACTGGTGATGTTGGACATCAGGATAAAGACGGCAACTTTTACATCACTGATCGAATCAAGGAATTGATTAAATACAAGGGCTTCCAAGTACCACCAGCAGAGCTAGAAGGTCTTCTGGTTTCTCACGAAGATATTGATGATGTTGCAGTAATTGGCATTTACAATGAAGAGCAAGCAACAGAAGTGCCACGAGCTTATGTGGTTCCGAAGAAAGGAGTTGTAGGAGATAAAGAAGAAGAAAAGAAGATTATGTCATGGTTGCAAGCGAAAGTAGCAAGTCATAAGAGGTTGAGGGGAGGAGTTAAGTTTGTAGATGTTATTCCGAAGAGTGCAAGTGGAAAGATCTTGAGGAGGCTTTTGAAAGATCAGGCGAAGAAGGATGATGAGAAAGCGAAGTTGTAGATTTGGGGAGGGAATGTATATACACGTGGATTTTACGAATGTCTTCTGGATATACAGTATGGATAGATTTCTTAAGATATTTAGTTCTTTTTCTATTACTTGAGTACTTGCATTTGTGTTTTTCATGTTACACGATGCGAAGTTGAGATATCCCGTAATACCGAAGGCGGGAATCTCGGCCGTGCGGCCGCTAGTTTACTCCATGATATAACTTCATCGACCTTAATAAATGTTCTGTAAGGCTTGCCGTTGAAATTGACTGTTATACTAAAATTGTTATTCAACAACAAAAATGGCAATCATTCGCTCTCCGGCTATACGTCGCACAATTTCTGGTGCTGCCCCTTATCTGCGATCCTCACAAAAGAGATGGGCACAGGTTCATGATGTTCGGTTCTTGGCCACCCAGCAATCGGATAGAATTCTGGAAAAGTATAGGGAGAAGCTTGATCAAAAAGCAAAGGAGTAAGTAGTCGAAAATGAGTAATTGGTGTGTTTAGCTTATCAGAATTTATAGGCAAGGTTTGCGGGATGTGAATGAACTAAAGGAGGCCTACAAAGCTAAGATCGAGGAACTAAAAAAGAAAGCAACCGTGACAATTCCTGTGAATGCCTCTCCAACACCATCACCATCTCCGACTACTTCATCACCGTTTCCTGCAGCTCCACCTCCACCTCAAACTCCCGCTGAGAAAGCACCTTCCTCAAACCCTGGGCTGAAGACTCTATCCTCGTACCTGGATCTCGAGAAAGTTCGCGCCCTACCACAGAAAGAAATCGAGGCACTTTGGCGGCTTCGACACATCAAAGATGCCCAATCATTGTGCGCAGCGATACCCTTACACACGTACAAGACTATTGAAGCTACAGCAAAGAAGTTTCCTACCTTCATCTTACCGCTTGCAAAGGAGGGTCAGGGTGCAGAGATTCATTTCTTGCAATGGACTTTCCCGGCGGAAAACACAGTCGTTGTTCTCTTCACGCATCTTGCAGAATACAAATTGAGGGGAGAGTACAGTCAGCCACATACTACAATTACCCATCATTTGGAACTGGAAAAGGATAAAGAGTTGGTTTTATTACATGGACAGGTTGTTGAAGGAAGAGGTGTGAGCGTCGACGAGGCAAAATGGTTGATTATGTGTTTGCAGAAATTTTATGGTCCAGTAGGGGAACAGAGTGATAGACGTAGGTTGTTGGAGATGTTTGGAAGAGGTGACCCGGCTTTCAAAGTTGAGGATTTGGTCGAAGAGGCTGAAAAGATCATATAAACGATGACCTAAGCATTACGACGATCTAGGCGTGATCTGAGGTTGTGGTTTGGGACAAATGTAAGCATATAAAAATCTTCTCTTCGATAACGATCGTGGCAGGTGTACGAAATTTAGATGTCCTGAACACCATGGTTTGCCTCCAGGATAGGATATTCAAGCGTCATATAAGGAGAATGATCACGGAGAACCTAAAATCGTTTCCCACTTTCGTTTTGAATGGATGACGAAGGCAGTCACTGTTCACGCCAGATCGCAATGAAGTCCTCAATACTACTACACCAAGGTTACAATGTCACTATTCATTCAGGGATTTCGGCATGCCTTGCTATATTGGATTTATGTATCCAAACAACCCAAAATTTTCGGAGCTCCCGGAGGAACATGCAGCAATTTCCGCACAAGGCATTCTACTAGATGATTCTTAAACGCACAGCTCCACGAAATATTCGACAAAATCTACAGAGTGCGAGTTTCGTGTTCATAGGGAAGTAACGAATGTTATTTTTAACTAGAATGTAGTCTATACTTGTTCCATATCTTTCAAAATATGCCAAATTCTGCGAAACGAACGCCAAAACAATGCAAAACCCCCTCTCTGCCCATTCAATTTTCTTTAACTTCTCACTTCTCATCTCCAATCAGCCATCCCGTAAGGGTTGCAATAGTGTTTTGGGTTTCTGAAAATATCTGAGTCAGCATCTGTGACATTGGGAATTTGGAAGTCTTCGGGAACTTCCACAACGAAGGTCTCCACCTCGTCTTTGAAAGGCTCATCGACTGCTAGCTCTACCACAAAGTCCCTGTCGTCATCCTGTCCTTCAAGATTTGATGAGTATTTCTCAAGATAGTTATCAGTATAATACCCTCTCGTGTCATATACTCCATCCCAGTCCTCTTCCAACCAAACAACAGTCCAATCCGCAAAGACTGGATATGTTTCAAATTTATCCTCTTCTCGGAATGCAATCGCACCGCATTCCTTCAGCGATTTCTTGATCCTTGAAATGAAGCGCTCGACCCGATGGTCAAATTTTAACAAGGTCTCTTTGTCAAAACTTGGGTCCTTGCAGCCTAGGGAGTATAAAAGATTTTGAAAGGCTAAATATTTCCCTCGTGTACCAACTGTTTTGTTTGCTCGCATCCAGAGAGCAACGAACTTCTTTTCTGCGGCCCCAAGTCTTTTGAGCGGATCCCGGGCCAATGGTACAGGGAGCGACTTATCAGGGGGAACGACCCCGTCGGCAAGAGGTACCGATTTGTGCAACTCATCGCCTGGATTTTTTAATGGCACGCAAGTGCCAACGGCATTATTTTCTGCGTCTTCAATGCTTCTTAGAGGCTCCTGTGTGACTGGTTTCGGCAAGGGAGGATTGATGGCCACAAATTGGTTATTGCGACGTGTTGTATTTGTTCTAGGCTTGCTCTTGTTTAATGGCTTCTTTCTATTGTTCTCTCTTATCTGAATAACATGTTCTTTTTTTGCGGCCTCAGATTGGCTAGTTTGATCTGGTACTGCTGATTTGGGCATACGAGGCCTAATTATAACGACTTGGTTGACGGTAGATGCTGGATTTGTCTCGATCGTCTTCTTGCTGTTGCTCGACACGTGGGCTATGAATTCAGAGGTGATGGACTTATGGGGCGTGGATTTGGCACGCACACGTTTGGTCTGAGGTGCCTCAGCTAGGGGACTGATTGAGCGCTTTTGGGTTATCTTTGCAGGCATTTTGGAAGGTTCTGGATTTTTGTTCATTGTGATCTTGAGCTTAAGCTTAATCTTGGGATTGGGATTGGTATTGGCTTCAGTCTTACTCGACGCATCGTCTGCGGAGATACATGTAGTAGCCGTAGAAGGCGTGAGCCTAACACGCGGGCATTTCTCCTTCCGCGCCCCTGTGGAAGGACTGGCTGATCGTCTTCGGGATTTCTTCGTCAGTACATTTAATGATAGTGAATTTTCGCTTGCCTCAGTGTTATTCAAAGCGTTGTCTGCGGAGTTAGAGGTTGCAGACGCGTGATTCACGAGATTGATACGAGGGCGTTTGTGCTGACGTGCCTTTGGGGAAGGACTGGCGGATCGTTTTTGTGAAACTTTCGACGGCATTATGATGAGTAAGTTTATCAATCTGAAACAAATAATAGACAAATTTTTTCAAGTGATGATTTGATAGTTTTCGAGATGAAATAATGGTCGGAAACGTAGAGTGGTATTTGGATTTTGTGGGTGGGTTGTTAAGGTTTTCTAAATTGTTCATGGGAAGCTCTCTTACTCAGTAAAAGAGACTTTTTAAAATCAAGTTGCGGCTTATCGAACAATAGAGGTGGGAATTTCTAAGCGATACTAGCGTGTCGAGATTGGATTCTCAGTTGGCTGTACGTGGAATCTGAATGTGCAGGGTGGAATTGAGATGGATGGGGGAAGTGAAGTGAAGTGAAGTGAAGTGAAGTGAAGTGAAGTGAAGTGAAGTGAAGTGAAGTGAAGTGAAGTGGAGTGGAGTGGAGTGGAGTTTAGGTGAATCTTCGAGGTGCTTCTTCGAGGTGGATCTAGATTGTTCTAGCTACTGATGCGAGATGAGTGTAAGTACAGAGAAGAGGATGGATGGTGCGGTAATGTTGCGTTCAGAACATTTTGATGGATATTGTCATTTTTAGGGTCAGATCTTGGGATGAGAGAACTCGAGATGGTTTTTATATCAGACGACGTGGTGGAGCTTTTTTGCTGGATGGCTTAAGAGCTTTTGGTTGGATGTTTTTGTGAGTTATGAAATATCTATTCTTATATTTTCTATCTTAATAGTATCTTTTACATTCTAAACTGTCTATTGGGTTTTAAGGAATAAAGATGCGCTTTATAATTGCTGGTGTTATTATCTGGGATTCTGTGGTGAAATTACGCTATTTATCGTACATCTTACGTTCAAATCCCTTCATTGTATTTTTAAAGATACCAATTCTTTGTTCTACTTTTCAGATTAGCATCTGTATTTATACACACTCATCTTCTCGGTTTTAGATGAGGATGAGGGATTTGGTGATGTATGGCTGGATGATCCTTACCTAGGTACCTAGGTAATGATAGAAGCGAGGTTGATGCTCCGTATTGGGTTTTATAAATCGGGTGTGTGGTGATGTTTAAAGAATTGTTCTCTGCTCTTACAGAACTATATGTGCGGATTGATTGTTATTTTACGTGAAGAATTGGATTGGGGAGATTTCGCGCCGTGTTTAGTGATTTATTGAAATAATAGTTGTTTACTACGGTTGAGTAGCCGCTGTAATCATATTCTCAAGTCATAATCCACGATTTGTACCTCGCTTCGGCAAGTTAAATGTTATAGTCTGCTATGGCTTGTCAAAATTCATCTGCTTTCTTCTCAACTGGTACATTTAGTCGATGTGAAATTTGTGGGCTGGAAGATACATGTTGATAGGCTGAGTGTTTCTTGTTAAAATCAAGGTGATGTACAGCTGACGAACGATGAAACCTTGCATGACTCTCGACGCTGCCCTTTAATGTTTTCAGGATGTTAACGATTTGCTAATCCGAACTATCGTGTACGTTTGCAAAAGCAGTACTTGAACGGACAGATTAGTGGTGCAAGTGGCTACATTCTATAATATATAGCAGGAACAATGAGACTGTGGTGGTGAATTGAAATATGTTTTGACCGCGGGACGTTAACACGAAATCTGATGGGATGATCTACTATTAGACTGGGACGCATATTCATAATTTTCCAAAATTCCTGATCCTGGGCAAAGATTGTAGCCAAGATTTGTGGGTGTATTGTGGCATGCTACAGCTCAGCCAGGTGGTTTGATGATGCTATGCCGATGTCCTGCAAACTGGAGATGTTGACGGGGTAGGATTAACTTCTATGTCTATTAGGCATATTTTGGAGATATTACAGAAGCTTTATTCTATAAATTGATTTGTGTTCTCTCCACCCTCATTAGTTTCGGATAACATTTGTTTAGTAGAGTGAAAATCTGCGACTAATAAGATAGATTCAAATAATCTTTGTGCATCATGTCGATAGAGTACTATATCTAGCGAAGCTGCACCTCTACATTAATTATTCCATGTGCTGCGATCTCACATCAAGTGCCTTCAACTTTTCAAGGAATAGCCATTTGCTTGATTTAGAGATGAATGAGAAGTTAAGATAGAAATTGTTAGTGATGTCATTGGGGGTCATGAATTAGATGGACGCTGTGTAGATGAGGTTAAGGATAGATGGCAAATAAGTCATTCCTAATATCTTGCAACTTTCTGCGAAGTGTTGAGTTTGTGTTATCGTTGATGAAGATGTTCTAACTTCTAAGGTTCCTGGAGTTAGTGCCAAAAGACTCCAACAAATCTGACGAGTATGAAAATTTATGGCTTCAGGTTATTAAGTTTTTATTCCCAAGTAAATAATTACACCTTATGACCGATGCACAAGTATCATGACTTTTTGGTGGCCTAGAAACTGCAAGTCTGCTCATCATCCACATTTGAAATAGCATGTAAGATTATGTTGCGTCGTCTATCGTAGCCTAGTTTAAGGTAGCGACTTGATCAAGGACATGGAAATTTATGTTTCGGTTCTCCATTTCAATTTCAAAATCTCGCGCATATTATTACCATGTATCAGACAACCTGAACTATAAAGCTTCGAAGCCGGAGATGCTCAAGCAGAATTGGGGCACCTCTGTAACACCAATGATGCTTGTCACCCATGGGTTTATCATTTAAATATCAACGCCATCTCTACTCTTCGTCTCCCAGAGGTTCTTGGGCGCACCTCCTTCGAAGATGCAAATTACGTTTCATTAATTTCTGAGGATCTGGAATCCCCTCTCTTCACTTTGCAACGTTATGAGAAACTCGCAGTCGATTCGAGAGAGACAGAAGACAAGTGTTGTATTAATTTCATGGGGAATGGTCAAACTCGTTCTATTGAAAACTGTGGAGAAGAAGTTTTTTACTTGAGATATAAATAGCATCTGAGGGGTGGGATTTGAATGGGATTGAGGATTGAGAAGGCCCATAAACAGATACACGGGAAAGTTGCAGAGCAAGTTGAAAAGGCTTCTATGGAAGCGGATAGTCGACTTAGGCATGAAAATATGTTTCATGTGTCCATAATGTTTTTCATGCTAAGGGTTTTGGTTTTCTTTGGGAATTAAAAAGTGTTGATAGATCCCGCGACAATAGTTTGTTTGATCCAAGGAGGCGTTCAGGAGAGGAGCCCCGCGAGTGGTGTTGGGAGGCTTTGAAGATTGCAAAACATATAGAGGTAGATTTTGGGAGAAATTTAGTGGTGAGAATGGGAGGGCAACGAATTACGGGAGTTGTGATGGACATCCAAGGCAGGGCGATGGGAATGGGAAATGGCAATCTTGGATACATATTCTAGAGGCGAGGAAATAACCAAAAAACTATGCTGAATGGCAACCATTAAGCATAGTGTGCAGAGATAGCAGACGTGCTGGATGAATGGACATTTATGTGATTATTGCTCGCATATGTGGAAAGATGACATTTTTGAGAAATCTGTTCATTAGGTTTCCTGAAAGTTTCTGAGATTGGGTACAGCTTGGCATCAGCACCTAAATTTTATCCGCCGTGAAAAGAAATTTAGAAGCTCCAGAATCCAAGCATGTATAATATGCAAGCAGACGGAGCAATGGGTTTTAATACCATGACAGTTTCTCGGTCTAAAGTGTCAGACCCCTTACTCCCAGTGTTTTACTCACTGCTTCCGGTTGGCATAACATTCTTCATGCGGTCCATGAACATGAAAATAGCACGGCTCAAACGCCGCCACAAAAGCTTCGTCACTCCTCTTCTCAACCCAGACCTTTTTTCCATGTTTGCCGAGTAATTTGAACACATCATGAAAGAACTCCGGATTACTGTCGAGTAGTTTAGCATGTTGACCCACCCAATCCTTTTCATTCCCTCGATCTCGTAATCTGAAGGCAATAACGGCCGCAATAAAGAGCCTAAGCTTGCTTTCCTCGTGCGTATAGTCATACACTGTCTTGATCGTCTCTGCACGGTATCCGGTCAGATGACCCATCTGCTTAATTCTTGGAACTGCTATTGAGTCCATAAGTTTGTCCATCAGCGTTGACATGCCAATCTTTTCCGCTAGGCAATAGAGGTTACGAATTATTTTACTGCTACCATCATTCCTATAGAGTGGGAGCGATCCTCGATACAAGTATTCGATGAGATCAGCAACGGCTGTAGGGTCATCTTTGGGAAGGTACATTTCTCCTTCAATTGTCTCTTTGAACCCACTGTTAAATGCGGCATCGAAGAACTTAGATTGATCGCACAATATTCGTTTATGAACGATGTACTTCTTCCTCTTATTGCCGATGTACAGCGTGACGATTTCTTTAAGAGCCCTATGAGCTCAAGATTAGTTTACAATCGAACGTAAATGTGCCATCATCTGAGCAAACGGGAAGAAAGAGTGATGACTTACTCAGGGGTCATAAGAACTGATCTTGTAGAGTATTCCATTCTGACAATCAAGGACTGAGATTCTAGTTGAGTTAGTGAAAGAGTCATTTTCAAATTGGTTTTCATAGTATACTTTCAAAGATTCCAGAGTCCTTCAAAAGTTGTCGAATGGTACTTTTCGAGTTCTCAACAGCTGTGACACGATAGAAGAGTTTTAAGGTGTGAAAAGTGGCGATACTTAGTTGTAAGATGAAGCAGTACGGTGAGTGAGAGATAGCCTCTTTGCAGAGCGAACTAGTAAATCACGATCTTGGGAGGATCAAAGGAGGAGTTAGTGAATTGCGTTTGCTCTTCCAATATCTCAGGTCTTGTCGTCGCCTTGGCAGAACGATCAACCTTAAGCCTTCAGGGCTAATAATATAAGGGTTGGGTTTACGCTACGCCCTGTAATTAGCTACCGAATTTTAACGACATTATGAGATGGATGCCCACGATCATTACAAGCCCAGAAACACTAGTAGGTGTTTTTACCGGCGTTACAAGCTACCCAAGCTGAATAGTTTTGGTCCATCGCCATACCATTATTGGGCGTGTTTAGAGGACAATGACTTCGAGAAAGTTCTTGACGTGAATGTCCAAAGATTAGTTGGCGCTGTATTAGCTATAGGGTAACGAGAAGCTATTCACTGCTGAATTCTATTATATAGTCAGATCTTTTGAAATATAAAGTTGAACTGTAATCTTAGATTGCTTCCAAACGTCGAAAGTTCACGTCTAGTCCATTAGTCCCAAAATTGAAGATGTTGATACAATATAAATTGTTCATTCCTAAGAACCTGATGAATTCCAGGTGTTTTCAAAGAGAATGAAATCTAGCACAGAACATAGACAGTTGGATATGGGCTATGAAGTGAAATCTAATTTCTCTTCACTTCTTCAAGTTCTAAGGAGAGGAAAGCTTTGCATGCACAGAGCGAAGAGGAGATGAAGTGCTAGAGCGTTATACTCAACATTGATCACTCACACTATTAGCATTCACGCTACAGTCTAATCCTGGAGTCAGAACATACACGATGGGTGAGCTATTTGATACTTGTATCATTGCCTATCATCCTTCGTAATCTTACCACAAAACAATCCATAGATATGCACAGCAAGTAAAGCCTGTCGCGTTACGCGCCAATGAAAATCACCCCAATCTATTCTGGGCCAAGAGATTCTACCATTCAACTATCCGAACCAACTGTTCTTACTATTTTCTTGCTCTCAAGAAGCCCATTGGATATCCATATGCGAAAATCCCTACTAGAGTATCACATCCGTCGGCTGCCTCCGCACAAAGTCCGAATATATATATACAACCTGTCATTGAAGCTGGCCCTTAAAATCAATACTCTGAAAGGCAGGATATCTAGGTTTCCTCCTGTGAGTTTCATCCCTAGCTAGTTCAAAATTTCTGGCGTACCCAGGACATGTTCTTCAAATGACGATTACGGCGCATCAAAAAGGAAAGAAAGAGGTGGAGTAACACATAGGAAACTTTCTTTATGTCATCTCGGAAATCTGGCTGGAAGGTCTGTTGGTGATCTTGGTGTTATAAGTCTTCATTCCTATCTTGAAGATTTGGATTTTCTCAGAAGAAAGATCTCTCAAATTCTTGAAATACTAGGTAGCTCAGATACGAACAATGCGGTTATATTATCTTTTCCATGTACCAATGAAAGTTGCTCAACTACGGATCAAGGTTCTGTTAGACATATCAACCTGAGTGAGTCAAGAAACTAATTATGTAGAATCATTTATTTGTATGTACGATACATAGGAGCAAATACCTTTAGGTGGCGAAGTGCCACATTAATCCTAGAAATCTCCAGAATTTTGGCAATCAACTACTTTTTCTCGCATTTTCCCTTCATCATTTACCCCCTTCCTGACGCCTTCGACCTCATAAAGCCATGTATTAAACATGAGGACCCTCGATATATGTCATGAAAATGTCCAACCGCTTCAGTTTTGTCTAAACATCTAGATCAACAAGCAAATAGCAAATCTCGTCATCGTCAAAACCGTTAGCATCTTCTGCATCAGAACCTGATCCGCCGTGAATATGAAATTGACATGGATGAACACCCGGACCAACCACAGCAGCAATACTAGGACCAACCGAGACACCTCCAGCCTCCAATTCCTCTTCCTTAACCTTGACTTCCTTGATATATTCTTGATTGACGTCGCGAATACGAGGATCGTTGCCCCTGGTGAGTTTGACGAGCATCTTCATGAATTCTGCAAAGAATTCATCACTATTTTTTATCAGCCATTGAAATCCAGCTGAATCGAGACCTGGAGTCATTGCAGAGTAAAGAGCATTTGCGGCACAAAACTTGCGAAGAGGAGACCCCGACTGAGCATGATCGAAGATATTCTTGACAAGAGCATATGTCAAAAGAGAAGAGCTAAGAGCAAGACCATCCTGAATAGCGTCCATAATTTTGTTGAGAAAGCTTTTGCCCATTCCGAAGATCTCTGCGAAGACGTAGAGTTGACAAAGCTCCGAAATGCGAGTTCCTTGTGCAGATTGAGATAGGCGATGACTGACACCGGGAACGCGACGCGTATAAAGATACTCATTAAAGAGTTTAAACACGTTGGGACTTGTATCGTGAATGGAGTAGATTTGGTTTCTGTCCGAAGGCCTGCTATTCAACATCTTTACGAATCGAGGGGATGAACTCATCAACAAGTTCTTGTGGATAGAAAAGACCATAGTACCCTGTCCATCATCGGCTCCAACCTTCAACACAATCGTCTCCATGCCCATTGAACTATACATAAAAATTAGATCGATTGTTGAAGGTGGGAATTTTACTTACTCAGTGAGCAAGGCCTCTGGATCAACTCTAATCAATGCTTTTGTCTTTGATTGAGCAGCGGAATGAGCACTTTGGCTTTCGGCCTGTGATATTTGAGAAGTGGAATTGCCTTCGAAGCTGTTCCATTGCTTCGTAGCTTCTGGCGCATATTCTTTACTCTGATCAGTCATGTTAGATGGCTGCTTGAGGACTTGCTGAGATGGATGGTAAACTTACATTACCCATTTCGATGGAAATTGAGATAGGGAAAATTGAATATCAAACAGAACCCGGCAAGATTGACGTTGTTGATATGAACAACTGCTCTTCCAAGAACAGATGGTTTTGTGCTGGAGTGTTTGTTGTTTGGTGGACAGGAAGACGTGGATTTGGGTGAGGAGGAAGAGGGACAGGAAATGACTTTCAAATTTTAGGCGAACAATCAATATTGTGATTTCCATTTTCTCATTGATTGAAAAAATCCTCAATTTGAAAGTGAATTCAAAGTTTATTGTAGGGCAAGGCTGAAGTTTGTGGCTTTCGTCTCAAGAAAATTGTTGGTCTCGAGTTCCTCTCATCTCAAGACTTCTTCCACTCGCAATCACCACATTGATTCAATATCTGAAGTAACCTGGGGTACTGTTAGATATCAAGGTGCTACTTCCATTCCACATATGGTAGTATCGCTGCTAATTATCATTCAGTCTACGCAAGTTATCAGTCAGCATTTTGTCTCTCACAGGATGACTTCCTCAAAATTCCCCAACCTCGGAATGTAAGACGTCATAAGTTCCCATGAAACATCCTCACTGACAGATATAGAGCTCTTGGCAAAGAGGTAGTGACGATCATTGTAGGAAAAGAGAAGCGCAAGTTCGTTCTGCACAAGCAGCTGTTGTGCGATTCCGTGCCATATTTTCACCGTGCTTTCTCAGCTGGAGGATTCAAGGAGGGCCAAGAATCTAGTATGGATATGCCAGAGGATGAGCCCGGAGCTTTTGAGTTTTTTGTTCATTGGTTGTACCGCGCATCATTACCAGCTCCATCAAAGAGCGGGGATCTCGACCGGTTACTCAGTCTCTACATTTTTGCCGAGAAGCTTTGCATGAATGAGTTCGCCAACAAGACTATCGACGCAATCCAGGCGATGACAAGTGACCCCGAAATTTATCTTCCACTTAATATGGAGGTAACCAAGAAGATCTGGAGAAACACTTCACCTACATCACCTTTACGCACATTCTGCATTCACGCCCTTGTGTTCGAGCTGTGCAACTTTGAGCAACTCCACAAGGGACTAGACAGACAGAGCTTCATGGATAATTACGATCTTGTCGCCTCATGGAGTTACTTCAAAGATAATTGTGATCTTTACGCGAGCTTTTTAATTCAGGTACAAAAGCACTCGATAAATAATCTACCTTGTGATCCATCTGATCTCTCTCGCTGGACTAAATGCTATTTAACCGACATTCCAAAGGAGAAATTTGCCATAAAACATAGCCAAATATCCCCCAAAAAAATGAGGGCACAATACAAATACTAGCTTTAATATCCTCCTAATTGTATATACGTACTTCTTATATATATACTGCGGAATATCCCAGTATTATGCTTGGAGCTCGAGGAGCCTTGTTCTATGGGACATTGAAATGCTGGCTACGTTTAATTGGGTAGGAAGATGACAGGAGAAGAGCGGCTTATCTAAATACCTATTCAATGTCTTTTGGGACAGGCAGTAAATGATGGTAAGGCGCAGTGGAATGTCTGCTCGCTTTAATATGATGATATTTCTTTCCACCACCGTGAAAAAAATTGGGCTCAGAGAAATAATTCCCCATGCTAAAACAAAAAAGTTCCACGGTGTTTGGTAAAGAAAAATAAATCAGAAATTCATCATATTCCCACGCTGCCGAACTTCCTTCTAAAGAATGTAAAGAACATATCGGCATGTCGTTTGATACAAGTTCGTTCAACTGACATCGTGAGATCCTTTACATGAGACAACACTCACCATTCTAATATATGATAATCACTCGGTAGAAGTAAAACTTCTTTACCACAATGTTCCTCGTTTATCTTAGTCTTCCATATGCAGCCAGAAGTTCATGAATTACTAGAATTTATGGAAAGTGCATATATACCCTTCTTTTCTTTTTTTTCTATCCAAGGAAGGTAGCAATTGGTTCCAAAGCTCTTGTCCAAAAGTAGCCTACCCGATACTAATCAAGAAGCCATATCCTCCTAGCTTAGTAGCCTCTGCAGCTCCAACAAGTTTCGATACTTACACTGGTTTCAGTGTTCCGATCTGCCATGATTTTGACTGGGTAATAGCATAGAGATTCCAGCAATACATTCGACACATCATTATCGAGTTACATGGACTTATATTTTCTCCATCAAATGTATATTATGAAATATAATCAATTCTTCCCCTATACTTCGAGAACACTCTCAAAAAGGTGTTTAGGGAGTAACTGATCTTCATAATCATGATTCAAATGCACCAGCCTCATTCATCAACTCCTTATGTGATTTAGCAGTACATGAATAAGCTCCAAGATGATTCCCAATACCTTAACCGGGAAGGTCTTCCAAACTCGAGTAAAGTATATATTCTAAAACTTTCACGAATTATAACCTCGCTTATACACTATACCCAGCTTAAATCAAACTGCAGGAGTTGGAAGAGCCAAGTAATTTAATTCTTTCTAGATCACCTACTTTCACAAACTCAGGTCTATATGGAAAAAGTTTCTTCTTTGACTTTATCAAAGCTTAGCCTCTTTAAAATAGAAAGAAGCCCTAGAGTAATACACCAGCTTTCCATTAGACAATTAGCTAGTAATTATATAGCGCTTCCTATTCAAACACAAACACTATTCTACTTAGCATTATTTTAATTCCGCATACAAGTATATAGAAAGATCTCACAATATATTTCTACTTCTAATTATTATATACTAGCAAGCAATGATATCAGGTATTCAATTCATCCCGATATGCTTTGCTTTGCTTTCCTTTATATTATATCCTATAATTACCCCAATCATCCAAAAACAACCAAGTAATTTATATATACGAATTTCATCATATATTAATATATTATTCCCAATAACATTCCAAACTAAAAAGATGCATACTAATAAATTTCTAAATTTGAAAGATGCCAGCTAGCAAGACCTAGCTATACTATAATAAAATTATAATTTCCAAATATAAACATTACATAGGTAATTGATGATCTTGGAACCAAGATCATGAATAGATCTTGCAAGAAAGAGAGAGATCTATGACTTTCATGTTCATGTAGATGGAATGGAATGACATGTAAATTTGCTCGTCTAGATGAATGACGTAATTAGGTTAGTAAACAAATTTGATATATTGGATCGAGTATTCTACTAGGTAATCTAATCTTATATTATTTCCGACAACTTTAGTTAGGTATATGACATTTCCATTGCAGTATATACACAGTAGAGCAATCTATGCATATAAAACCAAGTTTTTAATATCAAAAAGTGATAATCAATAAATAAACACAAATATTAATAAGATTAAGATTTCTATTGAATTTCGGGCCGCTCGCTCGCTTGCTTGCTTAATGTACGCAAACATCAATATACAGGTATTTAGCGGTATAAAGCAACATAGAAAAAGCAAAAATTAGTAATCACATAAAGCAAACCAATCTTCACCAGAAAACCCCTTTACTCCCTCCACCACCTACCCCCTCCTGTAAAACTCCCTCCTCCTCCCCCCTTCATCCATAACCAACCTCTCCCTTTCCCTCTCCACAAACCTCCCCGAACTCCTCGGCCCATTCTCAAACGTAACACTACCCCTCCTTCCACCAAAATCCGACCCCCCCACCGTCGAACCCTTCTCCCTCTCCCACTCCCTCTCCCTATGAACACTACCCACCCCCACACCACTACCCCTCCTAGCCCCCTGTCCCTCAACAACCCTATACCCACCCGGCGTAATGGGTCTCCTATCCGCGTGATCCCATCCCGTACCCTCTACAGTTCTGTAACCACTTTGAACCGGTTCTGGGGTTCCGCTTCCCCAGCTACTTCTACTTCCTCTTCTGGCGAAGGAGCTAGGACTTGGAGGGGGATGTGGAGATGGCGTTCCGCGCTCGATAATGCGGTCGCGTTGAATGTAGATTTCTTCTCTGTCGCTTCTTTCTCTATCTCTGCCGCTCGTAACACTTCCTCTTCTACTTTTTCTCCTGGATACATGGCTTGCGCTTGGACTTGATCTTCCGTGAGAATGTGAACGTGAATGTGAACGTGAATGTGAATGTGGTGGCCAGTGTTCCTCTTCTACTTTTATTAATTCGACTCTGCTTTCCTCTGGAGGAGTAGGAACTCGAGGAGGTGATAAATCGCGGTATGATGGTAATGGGCTTGCGGGCATAACCGATGGTGAGGGGGGTGGTATATATTGATGTGGTGGAGGAGGAACTACCGAAATAGGAGGCGGAGGATATCCGCCAGCAGCCGAAGGAGGTGGTGGAGGATAACCGAAATTGGAAGCTGGAGGAGTCGGTGGAGCCATATACGCGTGGGCAGGAACAGGAGTTACTGGTTTGGGAGTTGGAGGAGCAGAAGCTTGGTGGATTTCCGTCATGGAGGCAGAATGTCTGTGACTTTGAGCGCGGTGCATTTCGGACATGGAGGTTGAATGTCGGTGGATTTCAGTCATGGATGTAGAAGGGCGGTGGTGGCTATGTTGTCTTATGATTGTTTCTGAGACGCGGGAAACGGGGCGGGAGTGAGAGGAACGTCGTTGACGGACTATTTGAGTGGATTTGCGGCGGGGGGCTCGACGGTCGACAAAAACTATGTCTTCGTCTTTTGGGACTATAAGAGAGGGATATGTTAGAGGGTGTTTGGAGAACTGGGGTAAGAATATTGGACGGAATGTATCAAGCTGGTTACTTACTACCGAATAAACACATTTTAACTTCTTTTCTTTATTCTCTACTTGTATCTGTATGTATGTCTGTCTGTCCGAAGATACCGATAAATAAATATTAAACAAAATCTTGAATAAATTTCGTCGTGTATGTGTATAGATAGCAATTAAACAATCAATAACTCAAAGAACAATTGTCTTCATATACCTTTCAAGAAAAGGGAATCTTCCTCTTCACCGACCCTCTCTATATATATCCTCAAATCCACTTCGACTCCAGTCTCCACACCATACCATACCCTACCTACCAATCTTCAGCATGCAGCCATAGATAGCGATACGGAGTACGCATCCCCCAGACCCTTTCCAAATACCAAGGTCCGTACCCATGATGACGATATGCACCTATATCAACAAATCCCAATCATAACAAACGCATCATCCCGCGGAATCAAGACTCGGAAAGCACCAATCCGCAAGCTGAAAGCAAACCTTAAAACGAAAATAGCAGGTCACCAAGCGAAAAAAGCAAAAGAGAAAATACCAAATCTGACCTGGGTCACATGAACAATGAACACCGATACGATAACTAGCCAGCCCTACCCAAATAATGATTCGCGAGGAAGTACATAAGTCAATGAGAAAAAAATCCCAGGTATTTTCCAAGGAAGTTCTTTAAAATTCTAGATTCGAGCATTCCCACTTATTCCCATGCATTATCTTCTCAACTCCCATTCGCGGATTCCTTTTCTTCCCCAAAAAAATAAAAAATAAATCCAAGTGGCGTTAGGTAGGTAAGACTACTTTCTTATCAAGGGTGTCCCGGTCTTCACAGCCTCGTTCGCCTCGTTGTCACTCGAATCAATGTTCGCCTTGTGCGCAAGGCGTACGAAAGGGCAAACTAACCGTGAATGTAAGATCATGTGATGAAATTGGTCACCCAGAATCGAAGACCCATGTTGTCGATCTCTAGCCACGTCGGCAATACTCGGATGTGCTTTTACCATGTTTTTCGAATGTTCCAAAGGTTCCATTGGGCGTGGAAGCAGTGAAGATCTCTCCTATATTCGATCGCTAAGGTATTAATATGGCGTGTATGTGTGGATGAAATCAAGGCTTGCGGATCTAGCCATGTTGAAAAGTCGAGGAGTGGTCAATTCATAATAGATGCAAACGATTGCGTGTCGATCAAATGGGGATATTCCTTTTTCTCGAACTCCTCCGTGGGTATACTTTGTTTCCAAGAATCCATCAGGTCTGCAGACATTGAAGATCTTGGGAGTAATCGAAACCAGTAGAACTACCGATATCGACATCGATACACCGGAGAAAATAACAAGACATTCATAATGTAATACTCAAAAGTAGATTCGTACATTCATCTCCACCTACTCACATATACGGACGGATATGTTCCACTCAGGCCTTCAAACATGAAAGATCTCAAATCTCGTACGAGTCTCGATGCACACAGCCACTACATACATACCCAATGCTCTCTTTACATACACATACTGGTACTCCATCCAAAACATCCTCAATCCATCTACACCATTCCCATCCAATGCATCTGCCCAAAGAGTTTCATTCAGGCATCTCGACATAACATTACATAGCATTACATTACATTGCATTATGGCGATCTCATCCGTCCATCCGCCAATCCACACACACATATGTATGTACACGCAAGACCCACCAAAACCTACAGCTATCCTGTCCTGGTTCCCGAGCTGAAAAACATACTCCATCCTCCGTACTGCGTACTGCATAGATAGATCCACACGATGGTACTGATTCTGATACATACATACATGTACATTGAGATTCCGGACCGAGTACCTAATCTACCTACCTAGATAGACTACATACATACACAGCAAAATCCAAAATACAACATAAGTCTCACCACATAAATCCTACCATCAAAACCACATCTTCCCACCAAGGAAAATATAATCCTCACATCCTGACATCCTCAATGCAATAATCCCATCCACCTACACCTTGGGTACACCTCGCTTCTTCCCTGGTAATCTTACATGCAATACACAATACTCTGTACAATACATACACATCCCGTCTCAATCAATCAATCAATCCCAATCATTAACCCCCCGCCCTCTCTACCTACCGAGTACAGTACCCTCACATAACAAAGAAAGAAAAGGTCTCGACGTCTCGACTTCTCCATACACTCCACACGCTCACTCCATCCATCCATACAGTAAGACTTACAGAGGACATTCAGGAGAAACCCGACGATCAATCCACAATTCCAACCCACAAACAACCCACACAAGTTAAACCACCCCCACCAGTTTCATACTCGGCCATCATCAACTAACCCACTCTGTATAATCTTTTAAACAACGGCACAGCATAATAGTTTCATTGTTCCAGATAGTTTAATGAAAGCCGTA
This sequence comes from Sclerotinia subarctica, assembly GCA_025389085.1. Taxonomy (NCBI): domain Eukaryota; kingdom Fungi; phylum Ascomycota; class Leotiomycetes; order Helotiales; family Sclerotiniaceae; genus Sclerotinia; species Sclerotinia subarctica. The sequence goes on along the minus strand of QRFI01000004.1, from coordinate 440,951 downwards.
GAGTATAATAATATGTATTCTCTTTTTGATCCAATTTATACAATCTTGACACTAATTCAATCCCATTCCAATGATCAACTACCACTTCTCAAAACCATGTACACAAATACACCCCTACCTGTTTACCCGTTCTTTTGTGAATAGTACGGTTCATCACTCACTCACACGCATATTGATCAACACATCTCCATCCCCATTCCCCCTCTACCCCCTTGTCACACAGTCAACGAATTTCAATCTCGATCCTCGTAACTCCCCTCGCCTCCACCACTCTCGCCAAATCCCCGCTAACCGCCGCCCTCTCCCACCACCTCCTATACCCCACCGCCGATCGTGGCCAGCGGGACATTAAATACTGATACTGTTGGTCCTGAACCGGTTGGCCCTCCTCATATACATTCTCCGGTCTTGACCATGTCGCTGGCATATCAACGCCCGGTCCATATACATCTTCCATAACCACATCACCATCCGAGTCATAATTTACACTTTGGTAACTCCAGCCTGAACCTCTTCGTGCTGTGATAATTGTTGATGTATCTAGAGAGATTGTGCCATCTAAATCTGGCGACATGGTTCCATCAAAAGATTGTTGTTCTATTGTTGAACGGTGTTGAAGAATCTCAGAGGTGAGAAATGTACCATTCAACTCAATATCACCCTCGTAATCATTTTCGCGGATTGTACCATCTCTCAATACACTTAATCTTGCCAAATCTCTATGTTTTCCATCGTCCAAATGCCAAATCTTAGCAATCCCATCCGTGCTAAACGCCCAAATGGTGATCCCATTACTCGAATCGATTGCAAGGTCAACTATGTTAGAACATGCCCCTATTCTTTGACCCTTGATCCTGACTGGCCACATATTTCCTGGAAGAATACCCGGTACCGGATGCCGAATAAGATCGAGCCATGCTTGAAGACCCTCATCAGGCCACCAGTCCAGCCATTGCATGTTTTTAGAATTCTTGGAAATGCTTCGTTTGTGCACAACGGAACTTTCCAGTAGGTTTGGAGAGCTCTGAGCTGCATTAAATACGTCTCCGGGAACGGAGAACATCCAGATACTCTGTTCTGTACAATTTCCAAATGCTGCCACAACTCTCACTCCCCACCTCAAGTCAGAACCTCCGGCATAGACTGTTGGACTACCTCTACCTTCTGGTCCCTGAAACCAAACCTTGCGAAGTAATTTGGTAGGTCCTCCGACAGGTGCATCACTGCCCAAGCAAAGAGCTCCAGTACTTGGATCTGTAAATAGAATATGATAACCATCACTAAGTGGTATGGCACGGTAATGATCAGAGTGGTCGACCCTTCTGCCAGAATCACTTCGAAACCTTCCCACTGGTGCCAGTGTCTGCTGAGTATGTTCCATTTCCTCACTATTGTCCCCCTGGCTTCCATTCCAGCCAATTCTTTGCCAAAATGAAGCACCTCGTGGTCTTCTTCCATATGCTCTCTCATGTACAGCTGCACATTCGCTTGGACTAGCCGCACCTACAGATTGGTTAGTGAATCTGGCCAAAGGTATTTGGCGGGTGGAAGTCTAGGTCCAGGTTTTATTTGAAATTATACCATTTCCCTTGCCATGGTGGTTCTGAAAGGGATAGTTACTTACTACTAATGAGCCTCAACTTTTTCGCTGAATCTATACTTTTCCGCGGAGGTAAGAAAAACAAAAAATCGCTAGGAGCAGTAAGCGGAAACCATCTATTCAGATCTTGCCCAGTCAAAGCATCAACCCAATGCAACTCGATACCGGCCGAACAGCCAAACGCCACACATCGTCGTTGAGGACAGATAGCCACTGAACGAGGAGGATCATCTTCAGAGCAGAGGTTTCTATATATTGAACGCGTACCTGTCTCAACGGGCATTTCTCTGGTATTAAGTTTTAAGTCTTTACGAGCTGGTAATCTGCTACGCATTCGACTACCTGCTCCAACGGAGTGTGGACCGGTTTCTTCAGGAGGGTAAGAATTCTTTACAGCACTAACTGATCTCGACGCTTCATGATAATCTGGACGTTGCGCGACCCCTGGAGGACTACCACCACTACGAGTTGTGGCTATGCCAGGGAAAACAAAAGCAGTTGTAGATCTTCCAGCCCTTTGAACCGGAGCTGAACTGTCCAAACTGACGCGGTCGAGAAATGATACACCATGATGAGTATCGTTTCCAGGAGATAGCGAGAGGTCTGAGCGACTCGAATCCTGCGAAGAAAGACCGGCAGCCTTAGAGTCCGAAGAAGTGGGTGGAGCTATATTGCTAAGTGAAATATCGCATACAAGTCCCATGCGCCCATCGAGGAGAGCAGCTATTGCATACCTATGTGATGAAGTATCCATGCTGCAAGCTAACACTCTGTGTGGACATATGATGCTAGTGACTGGACGCAAAGAACCAGGTTGGACTTCGTACCAATCATCCACATCATGATGACTTCTGTTTAGTTCATAAACATAGATTAAACAACCATTCGCAGCCATCAAGAACTTTCCACAGCTACTCACCGTGAAAATAGTTCCAGCAGGAGTCGTGTCTTTGTATTGAACAGCGACTTCTGTGAAATCCACCATTGAAGCTGATGAAAATGCCGACTGTTTTGGTTCTAGTGGAAACCTGTCCGGACTCATTGGTATCCCACGCCCCATCCAATTTGGCCCAAGAGCACACTCTCTAGAGATACGCTTACTCATGAACCAATCGTACTCCGGACTACGTTTAAATGCCTCGCATTTTGTCTCGGAGATTTCCTGTTGACAACTAGACTCCCAACCTCCACGACGGATCATATTTTCAAGGAGACAACGTTCTATACTAGTAAAAAACCATGTTCGACATGTATGTCTCGCCGAATTGAAATCAGCCGGAGTAAGATAATCATATATTTGTTGAATGATTTCCGTTGGTAGTTTTGAGAAAGTGAATGATGTCGACTGACGAGCAGATTCTTCTAGTCGATTGATACTAGGTAGTCGACAAGAAGATGATTCGACTGGCAAGGTTGGGTCTGGGGAAACAGGAGTGGAATCGTTGTAAACGGTTGTGACTGTTCGAGTGAGTGGTTCAATGGGAGATATAGTTGAGCCCAGAGAGCTTCCCCCTGAAGTTCTAGATCGAAGTCGCCCCTTTAATTCTTTCGCATCGAGGGAGCCGTTCAAACTTGCTGGAGACGCATGTCCACTAAGCACTTCCGAAAAACTATCTTGTTGGGCTATACCTATTAAGGGTTCCAATACCTGGTCATCAAAAATTGCGCAAGGATCATTTGGGTTTTCATGAAGAGTCTGGCTTCGATCGCGTGTTCTTATTGAGCGGCCATCTACTTCAATGGTTGTTTTATTTCTCTGAGGTCGTGATTCGGCCTTTGCGAGAGGATTCGGATATCTTGGACTTCGCTCTAATGTTCTCCCACGTTCAACTTCTTTTCCTTTATCACGGCTCTCTTGTTCATCTAGGACAGATTCAAGCTGAGGAAATTTCCACGGATTGGCTGGGAAAGGTGGATCAACAGCCGTATCATCAATTGAAGTGACCTAAAAATTCCAAAGTTAGTTCTCAAATCTCAGAAGTTTTTAGGGTCCAAAGAATAGGCAGCTAAGATAAACGGGCAAAGTTGTTGAAGGAAGGTAAACTTACTATATCCGATGCTGCGTGTAGGTTATGGCGCCCAGAGGCATCAGCGACTGCTGGAACCGATGGGTATCCTCTGCTCGTGTAGCCTAAACACATTAAAAATCAAGATATTAGAACACTTCTTGTAAGTCGGAAACCATCCACAAGCAACTCAAGAGCTACGTACCACTACACTCCCCCATTTGCCCACCATCCAATCCCACATCTTTCGATGTGCTGGCCGCGTCTCCAATCGTCATGATATGGCTTGTCGGGGACTCGTAAACAGAAGTCACGGCAATTGTGGAGAATAGTCTTCTGATAACTGGCGGGCGAGAAGTTGAACTGTGATCTGCGATCGCTCTTGATAAGAGAATCTGAGAAGACGTCGTGTCGACAGCCCCCTTATGGGCGGCTCTGTTCTCGATGATAGTTGAATGGTAGGAGATTATTGGCATTACTGTTTGATTTTGATTTTTGTACTTGTTTAGGACTCTGACTAACGAATATTGTGGAAATAAAAATGATATTTTAGGTATGGAGACTGTTGTATCATCGCACTAGATTGCAATGAAGAAGAGGTAAAGGATAATTATTAAAAATGCATGATGTGCATCGGAAGAATGAACATAGATAATAAATTCTGAACAGATAAAGCCTAATAGACAAGGAGCAATTTGTTCAGGAAAGAGCATTGGGTATATTCTTAAACAATGCCAAGTTACATAAGGAAGGTCCCATCCTGTCTTAATAAAAATACCAAAAACTCCCTTCATTACATCACATCAATATTAGGTTTATCGCAAAAAAGAAAAAGGTTCAAGCTAATAAAGGATATTCTATCATATATACAACTCCATCACACATTTGTATCACTAGCTTCTCGCCAAATGTGAGTATCCCCAAGACTTATAGAGCTTGCGGAAGATTCCTCACGATCTAATTCTGGGGTGCTTTCATTTGGTTCGGGATCTGGGGCCTTGTTGATCCAAATCTTTTCTAACCTATGTATTGTCAGTATGGAAGGTAGCTCTACTATGAAATTACTTACGGTACAGTGAGACTTGGATTGATGTATCTTGTGCCTCTTTCTCTGACTTCGTCGACGGTAGTGCCTCTTTGAATATGCCCTGGAGGTCTATTAATGCCGATATCTTCGCCAGCGATGTTAATGTGTGGATTACTATCTCTTCTGATACTTCTCAGAGCGATAAATTTCATGAGTGGTTGGAACGTTCGTCGGAAGTAATAACTGTACCAAATCGTGAATGGTATCAAAGGGACAACAAGTATGGCCGGAGTGAAAGCCTTTCTTAGCGCAATTACTCCAGCCATAGTAAGCTGAAAGAAGCCCAAGCCTACAAGAAGACGATACACAATCATAGGCCAAGCACCTCCAGTAGCATGCTGTGGATGATCCATAGCATATAAAAGCTGGTATTTGTAGGTGTAATAGCCTAAAGCAAAGTACGTCATCCCGAATAAGAGGACGAGATATCCTGCTGGCTGTATGCTATAGACAATACATAGAATGTAGACGAGAAGTGCTGAAGGCAGATAAAATCCGTAACTAAAAATCGGCGGTTGTACTAGCTCGGCATAGTCTCTAGGAGTCTTGGCACCCATTAATGTGATAGGGTACAGGGAAACACTTCCAAATTCCAACAACCTGAAAGGCAAAAGTCCGAGAGCCTGCAGGAGGATGAAATTCGTGTAGAACATGGAGAGATCGGAAATCGATTGGGCCAGAGTATATGCAATCTTCGTGGTATCCTTCAATGTCTCCTGTAAAACTGGCCAGAATTTGCTCGCCGCGCCAAAGACCGTAAAAACCAGGAATACGTTGAAAAATGTGAAATAAAAATTTTTCGATATGACGGAAAGCTCTACGTCGCCTTGAGAGATTGATCCTTGCATATTTGCAAGGTAATCATACAAGAATGGAATTGCCAAATTGAGTAATGAGACAATAAGCGTAGGCAACCCAGTCTGAACCAAAGCCTTAAGGATGTCGTGACTTTCCAATACATCTGCTAGCCCGGGCCAAACTTGTCGAATTGAACAAAGACTAACGAGACCTGCCAGAGCAGCCACTGGAATGAGCCAAAATATGGTGAGTATGAGAATGAAGAGAGTGATCGCCCAGGAACGAATCATGCGATTTGATCGAGGCAGATAAGTATTTGTCCAAACAATATCCGATGGTGCCGGAGCTGGTCTTGCCATCAACTGCATCGGGGTCGGATCGAGTAAAGCTTGCACGGCCATCTGGCAAGCAGGGATTGAGTCCATAGTGATAAATGCAAGCGCTGTAGGCTCGTAATCCTTCTTCCTTGCATCTGTGATCATATCATCTAGCTGTCGTAGCTGTTCTTCGTAGTGGTCGATCGCGTCTACTTTCCTACTTTGGAAATTGAGAAAACCGTACCAGATCCGCGTAGTCGGTCTTGGTTGGTCATACGAGGTAATGTGATTGGTCCCTAGTAAATTATCACCCTCATTATCTTGCGACTCATCCTCTGCATCATCGCCCGGTGTTGACTGCTGTGTCCGTATTGGCCATATACTTGAACGTTGTTGCTGGCCTAGGTATACCGTCCATGCCTCTTCCAGCCGCCTCACAACCTGCACCCTCTTGTCCATCATATCATCGAGTTTTCTCCAATTGCGACATAAAGTCACACTCTCCACTTTTCCTATTTCGAGTTTCTCCAAGAACTCGGTGATCTTTTCTTCCGACCTTAGCTCCTTTGGTATTCCAGACAGTTTGATTGTTCGATCGGTAATTGTGGACTGGCTTCCAAGGTAGTCCTGGCGGATCTTTATTACGCGGTGGGTTTGTTTATTCATAAAATATATTGCAAGTCCGGTAAAGACATAAGTAAACACTAGGTATGACCAAAGATAGCTGGTCTCAGGTAGTATGTCGTCGGAGTCTTTTGACTCCTCCAGAATTAAGGCATCATTCCATCCACCATGCCAACCCTCTAACCGCGAATAATCAGGAATTTCAGGAGGGCTCGTTGAATTTCCGAACGGGTCGAATACGTAATAAAAGTGTTGATTGATTGGGGCCAGAATAGCAACTGCCATGATGAACATGATCCCGAATAGTTTCATCGACATCTTGAAAAAGGATAGGAACTAGATGGGATTAGTATCGTGCATTTATCAGGGAGTCGTAGATGCTCAAGACATACGACATATGCATCCAATCCAGCAGATGCAAGGACTTGTTCTTCTGTAACTCGATACAAAACAGGCATCCAACCAAAAAAGGTATCCGGCAGCTCTGGCAGACTTGCGGCGGCATCGACATGCCTTTTGCGGGCGGCATATAAACTTTTCCACTTTGGTCGCAAGATCTGCAAACGTTAGCAAAGGTTCTTTTTAAACCTACTCTTGTCATGACTTACACAGAATCCAAAGAATGCAGAAACTCCGAGGGTTAGTGAAAGGACGAGTTGAACATATATCGCAGTCTGTTGTCCCTCAACATTTGTGGGATCATATGCTGTGCATTCCTTTTCCGGAGCCGTTGAGGCATCCATAATGGAAGCCATGATGAGTTTTTGGCAGACTTTCGAATTATTGGAAGGAAAACATCAGCAACAAAGTAAACAAACAAATACGAGTAGACAATCAAGATCCATCTTTTTTGCAGGCGGTGATGGATTGCCAAGCTATGACGAGTTGGATTCACAAGCTTGTTAAGCTTATTATGTAAGCAGGGTTGGACTTTAGCCAGGAACGGGGGTTTCAACCATGTTGGGTGTGCATAAACGATGAAGCACCCCACATCATCATCAAATAGATATCATTCCCTCTAAAGATGCTTCCAAACCCTCTTGTCAACAAATTGGTTAGTCTTTTTGGGATATGATTGAGTCTAGCTTGCTCCACGACTTTTGATGGCCGTACCAATGAGTGGGTTGATGTTTGATAAGGGTATAAGGTTATCATTTCAATCTCAATCGACTCGCTGTTCTGTTTCTCCTGATTCCTCATCTAGGGTGAAGTGAGTGAAGTGAGAAAGCCTTTACAGCAGTACTAGTGGCAAGCAGACTTCATGTATTTCTGTCTCATGTATGATATTTCTCTTCATAGATACTAATAAGCCAGTGATCTTGAGGGGATTTCTCTCCAGCAGAGTGGTGAACTGCTCTCCGATCCTTGATATCAACCACCATTAGTTCTTTCTGGTCCTTTCTCTTAGAGACGGTTATCAGAGGTGCTCCATTTACGTACGGTCTTTCAAAACATACCAAGGCTTATGTAGGCAGATATTGTTCAGATCAGTCAGACTTGATCGGGATGATATTCAGTCATGTTTTTAGGTGATTTCATACACTCAAACTATGTTATCTCGCACTTCTCAAAGTATCTAGTTTGTACCAGAATATCTAGCCCTATTCAAACGTTTCAAACTCTACGTGAGCATTGAACTGTTTTGTTCTCATCTACCTAGGGGGAATAGTCGGAATAAACCTCATGATGTTCAAGTCAACTGTAAAAGTCACTTGCTAGGTAGTGTTTTGACGGAAGAGCTCAACAGAGCCTCAAGAAAACAGAAAACAATTGGTTCCATTAATAGGCCCAAAATTAATATAATACTACTATGTAGTCGTCTCACTGTAAGTCAATCAGTCAGGTGTTACTTAAGCAATACCTGGTATTCCCTCGTCGGCTACCTACCTACTCCTCCCTCCAGCCTGATTTTTTTATCATGTGCATTTTATTTTTCACCTTCACTTCCTCATCTATGTTTTCAGGCAACCACCCTCATTTTCATACATTTCATAACCCGCGCTCTTCCTCATCTCCAACTCCACTGTATTGATACATCTCACACCAACATCGATTCTCACTTACATTGTCACCGCACCTCTGATATGATCAAAGTCACTTGAGATTATACATCAAGTCACAATGGAGAATCAAGATCTCAACCAGCCAATTTCCGAAAAGCCTACTGTCATTTTTGAGGCAAGACTCCGGCCATTTATCGAGGATGAATTGAATTCCAATCACTTGAAACTTGTATGGAAAAGAAAATCCCAATTTCATTTTCACAGTCTAACGGACACTTGATACATCAGGCCCACACTCAACTCTCCAACCTCATACAAGAGCTAGAAGTTGAGAATGTCATCTGCAACATTGATATTGACATGTTGCCTCTCCTCGCACGTAAGTCTTTCTGCATGATACGATCTTCGTTGTTGGAATAAACTCTTATCCCTCATCTACAGAATTAAGTGATGCCTGGAAGTTATGGGCGAGTCAAGAAATAGAGTCTCTAGTACCAGTCGAAATTATTGCCATTGAGAATCAAGAAAAACCAAGCCATCTTAAACTTCGAGATGTGTTGAGCCGTTTTTGTGTCTACAGGATGCATGGTGTTCCACCACCACCACCACGTTCATTTGAAGACTCCGATAGCACGAACTCAATTGAGACATATGATGATCCAGAGATACCATCAGCTGAAGTTTTCGATATGCCTCATCACGACTTTGATGGTAAATGGGAGGAGTAAGTTTGAAATAATGTACATCAAATGTTCTTGCCGACTAATATTGCACAGGCTTATATTTGATCAAAATCACAAGGAAGATCTTTCGTGGATGATATCAAACATGCGTACGTACAATTTTCTGGAATTTGCAGTTCGATGAAAGCTCATCGACGTCAATAGTTACCTTTTCCGCGGATACCGGACTCGCAAAGAAGAGAATGAATCCAATGGCTTTGTTTCATGGTAGGTCAACAGTCTACCACACTCACGATGATTGTAATCAAGTCTAATGTTTACGGGGCTATCAATAACCATCCTTGCTATTTGTGCAATGATGGCTATGTGATGCCTCATCAATTCTAGGTCCTCCAGGAACCGGAAAAACAACAATCTGCCAAGCAATTGCACAAAGATTAGCCATTCGTTTGGTCGAAACATTTCCACACACGAAACTCATCCAAGTCAAGACAGCGACCCTTCTATCCAAATACTATAGCGAAAGTGCAACACAAGTCGATGATTTACTTACCAAGGTCAAAATTATGTGCCAAAACAACCCAAGACGTATCATCATAGTATTAATTGATGAAGTTGAATCCATTGCTGTATCCAGACACTCTGGTGTCATGCATGGGGAAGCCCAAGATTCATTACGAGCTACCAATTCTCTACTCACCGGACTCGATAGGGTCATGACATGTCCAAATGTTGTTTTCATGTCGACATCAAACATGATTGATTGTCTCGACGAAGCATTTGTCGATCGATGCGCTATTCAAATACCATTTCAACCACCGTCTGAAGAATCCCAATACAAGATCGTAAAAGCTAGTGTATTAGAGCTCGTCAGAAGAGAAATCATCATCGCCGATCTATCGAACCTCCTGGATCCTACGCAATTGATACAATCCTGGCAAGAAGCTACACTCTATACAGCCTTCCAGAATGATTCTGCCACCGGCAAGTTACTCAATATCATCATGCAATTGAATTCCCCCAGTGCGAAGAATAAACTCGGTATATCCGGTCGATTCCTGACACAGATCCCCGAACAGGCTTTGATGAAATGCGCGAGACCAAATAAGTCATTAACATTAGATGTTGCATTGGATTGTATCGAGAAATTTGTCCAAGATTTATTGAGTGCGAGAGGAGGTCAGAAACGAAAAGTTTCGGAAGTAGAAGTTGGAGTAGAAATTGGTGCAAAACATTACTGTTATTGCGTTGCGAAAAAGGATGAGTAACCTCGTAATGACGGGATGCACTTAGGGTTCAAAGGCATAAAATACACTAATCCTGTTGCCTTGCAAAATAAGAGAGAGAGAAAAGAAGAATAGCTCATCTCAAAACAATAGCATTGACTCTAAGGGGTTTGTTCAAATGGCAATTTAATCAGGCTGGCAATGTAAGATCTTATATGAACCAAGAAGAAATACTTGCATTTTCGCTGTAGAATAGTATAGTATAGCTAGATCGCAAGATCTCATTACACTGCACATTCATAATATAACAATTTATAATTAGCTGTAAAAATTTCAGCTTCCCGGCAAATATCCTGCTCGCGGGACTAGCAATTGAGGTACCTAACAACCACTCTATTGTCCGCGTCAAGCATTCATTTATTACTAGGTAGTTGTAGTTGCGAATGAATAGTAATTTGTAAGTACATTGATTGATAAAGGGACGAGAGAAGAAGGGGAAGCGAATATAACGGACGGACAACTTTGATGACGAAGCGAAGAAATGCTGAAAGGCAGTAACCTTATTGAAAAAGATGAATTTTAGATGACTTTATATAATATATAATGAGCAGAACTTTTCTGAGAGAGGGGAACGAAAATATTTGGGGGGGGGGGGGAGAGATGGGATAATGTTAATGAAGTGAGTGTGTGAGTCTAGTTTAATAAGTGTTGATATCCTACTTAGATACATAGGTACTTCGGTATGTATCAGTAGGAGTGTTAGTGTAACAGAGAAACAGAGAAGAAAGAAAGAGAAATAAAATTCGGATGAAGCCGGCGCATAGAACGACTAGTAGAACTAGGTATGTAAAGGTTGTGAACTGAAATATGTAACCTCCTCGTCGTCATCATCACTATTCATTCTAAAGAAAAACATTCCTAAACATATTTAATCTTAGTATACAACATTAAACTCACCGGAAGCAGTCGCCGATAAGACGTTGAACATTTAATTTAAGTCGAAAGATTTGCTCGTTCATGATGAATCCATCACCGTCTAATCTCTCACTCTCCATCACACTCGAAATAGAGCTGTGCTGATGATTACACCATCACTACCACCACCACCATCACCGCCACCAGCGGCAAAGTAAAGTAAAGTAAAGTAATAATTCCAACAAGAAATCTCAATATAAAACAATAACCATATGCGCATAAGTAAATAAATAAATAAGTAAGTAAAAACTCCGCTCTTCCTTCCTTTCCTTCGTCTTGAGAGTTCCTTGAAGACTATCTGAAAGGAACTACTAACTAGATATTTAATTAACATTTTAACAATAGCCAAATGGCAAAATCAATATAAATCTTGAACACCTATCCAAGCTCGATAATGATGATGATAATGATAGATAATACGATTTCAATAATCTAAGAGATTCAACTTCCAACTTTCAACCGAGTGAGTGAGTGAGATATAAGTCACTCAAATGGTAAGTCTCAAGATTAGATTAGATGTGTGTAGTATCTCGTTGCATCCTCAGGTCCGAAGTTATCATCGAGATTCCGGTGCTTTGTTTGGACTTGGTTATGTTCATGTCGTGTGATGGATTGATGGATGGATGGATGGATGAAATGAAATGAAATGAATACGACGGTGAAACTTGGGAAAAAAAAATTCCAAAAAAATAATCCAAAATCAACGTCTTCTATTTGATATTGATATGGCTGTGTTTGTTTGGTTTGGGTTTCCGCAGGTTTTGTAAAGTTTACTATATATTTGGACGCTGTAATTGATATTAGGCAGCAAAAAGTGATGTACCTTTTTAATTAGATACCGGTATAATGGATTGATGGATTGATAAGAGAGAGCTACTTTGCATATTTTTTGATAGATCGTGTTACATTGCGGTTTCCCGTTACTGCATGGAAGGGATTCTATTCAATTCTATTCTATTCGACTCTTGTGCTTTTGAATTTGAATTTGAATTTTGGAAGAGCAACAACAGGAGAGTTCAGATTGCTAGGAACTCGAGTCATTGTGTAACGATGAAATCCTTGATATCAATCAAGATTGGGATGCAATGAATGGATGGATGGTGTCAAAGGAGATAGTTCGGATCAAGTGGCAAAGAGGGGATTGGCGATGATAGGTTAGCGAATATCACAGGCGGGCCGGTTCGTGCAGTAATAAATAGGTATCTGAAATGTGATAGGTGTGTGCCCAATGCAATGCTGCTCATTAATGGATGGGTTAATGTGATGTGATGGGGATGAGATGACCTTTTTTCGATATGGATATTTACTCTTCCCCATATTCTATACAAGGTAATAGATACTGTAGATCATGCAAGCAACGGATCTCATCACCGCCCCAATCAGGCAAAAGAATTGGTCGGAAAAACCCGGCTCAGTGATTGTTAGAGGCTGTATTGACAGAGCGGGAATTAATCGTGTGATATTGGAAGGGGGGGATTCATATTGAGCCATTTTTCGAAGCACGAAGCACGAAGCACGAAGCACGCGTTTATGAGGACATTGGTGAGTGGTTGATTAAAACTTGGTGTCCTCGTACTAGGGACGCAGAGGAAAGCAGAGACGGCTAGACTCTAAAGTTAGATGTCAGGGGGGTGGTGATCAAGCTGTGGCTGGAGAGATCGATGCACATTCCATATGTTCTAGATTTTTAGGTGTTCGTTAAAGCGCCAAGTTTGATATGATGTGCAACACTCAACACTGCCTTGGAAGTAGGGTTGAAGTCAAGGATGTAAATACAGTGATCTAGGTAGGGATGGATATTAACATCCTTCGATGTAGGAAAAGGTGCGACAGACGTGGTGCCAATAGGTAGCTCTACCGACTATATTGATGAGTGAATTACAGGTTCAGCATGTGAGATGGTCTGCGAGATGAAGGTCGACACGAGTCGGGAACAATATACAGTTCAATGGTTGGAAAGAGGAGAGAATTATTAAAGTTTGGTGGCTCAAAGGTCCTGAGCACATCCTCTTATCATATCGCACTAGGTAGGATGGAAACGTGGTTGGATTGGCTAGAAGAATCAAAGAATAAGTACTTGATATTTAGCAAAGCTATCCGACTGGTTCAGCTATGAAGCACTTACTTCATCCAAGATATATAGCCTATTCGTACTATCAAAGTGGTTCCATGTTAGTAATTACTTGATGTGAAGAAGTCTGTATCAATTAAAGTAAACAATGGCTCGGATATATAAGATCTTACTTTGTACTTTCATCAGTGAAAGACAAGGAAGACAATACGGCAGGAATGTGGATTCGCCTTGCATAAATCCATGTCATTTGTTGGAATTCCCATGTGCCTGACGTAAATTTTGATGGATGCAAATTGGCAATGGGAAAAAAAGCTCCGGCTATGAGATAATTGTTTTATGAGATGAGGGAAATGTCTAGAAAGTCCTAGGTTTATATATTGTGACAATAAAAAATGTATTTCCATTCAATAGCGAATGTCACGAAAAGATTCAACCATTTTCTCTTTCGTTTTTACGAGTGCCTAACTTTTTGATGTAAGGGAAATAAATACTTAACTTCGACTTCAGTCATCAAGCTACTACGGGTGTACTAGTGCTGAAGATATACTTTCCTCTCCTCCTCTCACTCCTCTCACCCCTCTCACTCCTCCTTTCACAATCCACAGACCTCATCTTTTGCTTGACCTCTCTTAAAGCAAGCCACACATCCCGCATTTCCCCATCCTAAAATAAAACACATCTACCCACCTCGCAGGAGTTTTACCTTGTAAGTTGCTAAACAAAGCATCCTCTTCTGTTCTCCTACTGGTCCGGCAATACCCTTGTCCTCAAACTTACCCATTACCATCTCTTCAACACGTCTGGAGAAATATTTGACTAACAGGTCAGGTCAAACATTCAAATACAGCTCCACCCCTTCACAATCCTTTATTTTGTTGACCACCCATATCACAACATCGCAACACCTCCTGCGCTCTTCTATCTATTCTCATCTCACCAGGAAAATTTATTACATCAAAATCGATTCCCGACATTGACTACTATTCTGCCGAGACACATCTGCCCCACTATTTACTGCCCCTCATTCGAACTTGCTCTCAGACACAGACCGAAGCTCTTGAGCTACAATACACAAAAAGCACCTAGCTCATGGTTGTGCAATTATCAGTTTTCAAATTATTCTATACTGAATTTCATTCTGCCGATCCATTTTTGAAAGTCTTCTTTGAACATTCATCATGACGGTCTTTGTGGTCTCTCTGTGAGTTTCTTTTTTTCCTTCTCTTAAACTTTTGATTCGGGTGCTAGACAGCCTCCTGTTATGTTATTTCATAATGATAAAAGCTGATGTTTCTGCTTTCCTCATAGTTTTCTCCCAAACACAATCAACTTCAAACTCCCTTCAACGAATTCTCGTCCCCCGACCAGAGGATCCAATATTCACCCAGATCCCAATTCCAATGCTTTCCGCTCGGGACGTCCAGGTGCCGCTAGAAGAACTACCACCAAAATCGATACTACCGGCAAGCCTAGTCTTTTCGGTCAGCAGAGAGATATTACACCCCCAGCAACACCAATACACGATGTCGATCACGAACAATTTTTTGCTCAAACCGACATACCAGACCTCAAAACCATACAAGAGAATCAGCTCTCCGTGATCGCGCCCAGCGATCCTCATTCACCGGCATGGGGTGCGGGAAAGACGTTCAACCAACCACGATCTCGGGCTAGTTCTCCCCCTCCCGCAGATATCCTCAAGCACAATAAGATGAAGGAGAAGGCAGAACTTCTTGGGAGCGCTGGAATTCGCCAACCACAATACAAACGAAGTGATAGCCATGATAGAGTTTTCGCAAATGCCGAATGGGAAGTTGAACCAGCCGAGCAAGGTAACGGAGGTCTAAGAAATGCCGTTCAAGCTGCAGTTAGAAGTGGAAATCTTGAGGATAAGATTTGGGTTGGTACACTAGGGATGCCCACTGATGCTCTCGAACGTCGACAAAAGCAGGATATTGACGATCGCATGGCTACTGAGCACGATTCCGCAACTGTCTTTTGTAAAGACAGCGATTTTGATGGTCATTACACACACTACTGCAAGCAAATCTTGTGGCCAGTCTTCCATTACCAAATCCCAGATAATCCTAAAAGCAAGGCTTACGAAGATCACTCTTGGATTTACTATGTAAAAGTAAATCAAGCTTTTGCGGATAAAATCGTCAAGGAATGGAAGAGAGGTGATGTGATTTGGATCCATGACTACCATCTCCTATTGGTACCTTCAATGATCCGTAAGAAGCTTCCTGATGCCAAAATTGGATTCTTCCTTCATGTTGCATTTCCATCCTCGGAAGTTTTCCGATGCCTGGCCGTTCGTAAGGAATTACTTGAGGGTATGTTGGGAGCAAATCTCATTGGATTCCAAATTCAAGAGTATGCACGACATTTCTTGCAAACCTGCAGTCGTATTTTGATGGTTGAAGCCACAAATGATGGCATTCAACTTGAGGATCGGTTTATCGATGTTATTAATCTCGCAATCGGAATTGATCCTGTTGCTCTGGATATGAATCGCGCGGATCCTAAAGCTACTCGTTGGTTGAACACGATGCAAGAAAGATATCGTGGCAAGAAGCTCATTGTGGCACGAGACAAGTTAGATCATGTCCGAGGTGTGCGACCCAAGCTTTTGGTAAGTTTTCAATTTATTGTATTCTAGACTTCTAAAGGCTCCTTCAAAAGACAATTATTGTGATGAAGCCCTCCATTTACAAGTACTAATCTTCGTCATTTACAGGCGTATGAGCTATTTCTCAATAAATATCCTGAATGGAGAGACAAAGTTGTTCTTATTCAAGTAGCAACATCTACCACAGAAAATTCCGAACTTGATGCCACCGTTTCAGATATTGTTACTAGAATTAACTCTTCATGGGCCAATCTTGCTTATCAACCAGTCGTCTATCTCAAGCAAGATATCATCTACCCTCAATATTTGGCTCTACTCACAGTCGCTGATGCTCTAATGATCGCTAGCCAGCGTGAAGGAATGAATTTAACATGCCATGAATATTTGTTTTGTCAAGATGGCAAGTTCGAAGGTCACAACAAGCATGGATCTCTTATTCTCAGCGAATTTACTGGTAGTTCTTCCATCTTTGGTGGCAATGAGCTTTCTGTAAATCCTTGGGATTATCGTCAATGCGCCGATGCAATTAAACAAGCATTGGAAATGGAGGACGAAGAAAAAGAAGAACGATTCAAGAAACTTCATGCAGCTGTCATGCACCACACTGGAGAGCATTGGTTTAATGAATTTCTCAATCGTCTTGACAAGGCATATGAAGAACAGCATAAGAGAGACACCACAGCCGTTCCACGTCTCTCAATTAACATGCTTGGTCAAAAGTATCAGAGATCCGAGCGAAGACTTTTCATCATTGATTATGAAGGAACTTTGGCATCGTGGGGATCCCCAAGCAGCATCATCTTAACAAGCCCGCAAGTAAGCAGTATTATAATCCTCGATCCTGAGTGAAGGCTAACGATGTATAGCGCACAATCGATACTCTCAATGATCTCCTTCAAGATGAAAGAAATACAGTATATGTAATGTCTAGTAGACAACCCGAAGAACTCGATCGTTTATTCAAAAGAGTACCACGCCTTGGTCTAATTGCTGAAAATGGATGTTTCCTCAAACAATTTGGTACTTCAGATTGGATTGAAATGGCGGATCCTGAGAAGATGCGAGCGTGGAAAGATTCGGTAGAAGGCATCATGGCATATTATACCGAACGAACACCAGGATCATGGATTGAGACAAGACATTGTAGCTTGATCTTCCATTACAAGAACGCAGAAGATTTCGAAACTGCAACTCGACAAGCCGGTGATTGTGCAAGTCACATTAATGATGCATGCGAGGAACAAAGAGTTAGAGCAATTCCTGTTGAAGGTATGTATTCCTGGGTTGGTATGTTGCAAGAAAACTTATTAATATCTTTTTATAGGAGCTGTAGCAGTTGAACCGATTGATTGGTCAAAGGGTACAGCTGCCGTGAAAATATTCGAAGGCCTTGCGAAAGAAATATCACCAGATGCTGAACATACTTCTCCTGTTGATTTCTTACTAGTGATAGGTGATGGTAGAGATGACGAGGTTATCTTTCGATGGGCGAATGATTTAGGTAGAGAAAAGAAGGTTAACAGCGTTACAACTGTTAGTTTGGGTAGTAGAAATACTGAAGCTGGGTATACACTTACACAAGGAGTTACTGGTATGTATCCTTCAATAGTGTTTCTGAAAGTAATTACTAACATTCGTCTAGGCGTCTTAACAGCTTTACAAAAGCTCGCCCAGTTATCTTAGCATGCTTTTTTTTAATTATTATTATATTTCTATAAATGAGAGCCGAAGAGGCAATGGTTATTTTATTGGAAAGGATACATTGAGATGATGATCTAGATGATTTTTTATGAAATGGTTAATCACAAGGTGACAGGCATAGCGAGGGCGTATCGTTTTGTTTTTGTTTGTTGGGCTTCTTTTACTTTCTGGCTTGAAAGGATTGAAGGGGAGGAAGGAAGGAAGGAATTAGAATGAAGTATACGTTAATTGATGTTTGGGATTATCTATTAAGAAATATATGATATGATATGATTTGATATGATAGTTCATTTGAAAGTCAGATATACGATTCGTTCTGCTAATAATTCTCGGCTAGAATGTATATACGGAGTATAAAGTGAAGGAATTGAAAAGAGACTTTTATATTTTAGTGCCTGAGTTGGATCAATAATTTAATTCCATTTAGAAAAACTAGTGTAAATGCTAATATCAAATTGTTTAACGCCGTTACCATTCTTTTTTTTTCCTATTTTTGAATTGAGATCATACGGGATTCCTGTATCAAGGCAATTTATCAATATTTCCATTCAAACCATTTGTGCCGTTTGTTTCGCCAGCGGTGAAATCTTTGATATCCAATTTCTCGACAGTCTTGTTCCAGCCAAAAGTATCCTTAATTTTTCCAGATTGGATTCCCTTGAGGGTGGTGAGAAGTTTTTCACAGATAGCGCCTGGGTCTTCGGAGGATGAGGGGATATATTCTGTGGTTTTGGAGTCCGAGTTACGAGTTATGGAACGGATTGGGACAAGGGCGGCGGCAGTACCGGCAGCCATTACTTCGGTGAAGGTGGGTAGTTCTTCGTATTTAATCTAGGAGAAGGTTAGTACGAGTGTGATGGAAGTTGGGTGGTTGGAGGTGGAAGTGGTGAATGCAAGGTGGGAAAAGCAATGGAAGAGTAGAAGTAAAATGATGAGAACAAGGCCGTAAAGAGAAAAGTTAAAAAAAGGAAGTAACCAACCGAGCGAACTTCTGTTTTCCATCCAAGACTCTTTCCAATTTCCAAAATACTATCAGATGTTACACTGGCAATAACGTTCTTGCTATCTGGTACAACCAGTGTAATGTTATCTCCATCCTTCTTCGCACCAATAAATCCACTGGTGGAAAATTCGTCGATTTCACTGCGTGTTTGACTATCCAAATGTAATGTAATGCCATATCCCTCATTCCTTGCTTTATCGCTCCATCTCAATACAGGCGCATAATTTCCACCCACTTTCGCACTTCCAGTTCCATGTGGTGCAGAACGATCGAATTCTTCAAGAATCAAACACTTGACTGGGTGTACACCATGATAGACACCAACTGGGAGGACGTAAACGCAGAAAGTATATTCCTCTGGGGGATTCAGCCCTAACTGAGCACTAGATCCAAAAATCAAAGGACGGATATACATAGCGGCGCCTGTTTCATGAGGTGGTACGTATTCCGCATTTAGTGACACTGCGGCATGTACAGAGTCCATGAAAACATTCTCAGGAACAGGAGGAATAGAAATGAATTCTGCGGAGTGGGCGAGACGAGCAGCGTTTTTGTTAGGGCGGAATATGGTTATGGAAGAGTCACCAGGACTGCGGAAGGCTTTCATGCCTTCGTATGCTTGTTGACCATAGTTCAAGGCGGGAGACATGCCATGGAGGCGGAGGTAAGGATCGGTGATGAATTTTGGAGGTGTCCATTTGCCGGTTTTAACTGAGTAGTGAGATTCGATGTGGCCATTTACTGAAGTGGTATGTTAGTATTTCTTGAAAGACTGGGTTGGAGCATTGGATTGAGTCATTGACAGATGGAGCTGGAATTCTCAGTACCTTCACGGAACTTGAAGCCAATGTCGCTCCAGTCGATAGTGTTAACGGGAGGTGGTGGGAAAGCCATATTGAAGGATGAAAGTTGTTGTGATGAAGAATTGCTCGAAAAGTCAAGAGGTTCGAATGTTAAAGTAGCACACCGACTTTTGAAGATGGATAGAATTCAAAATTGTAGCATTCAAGATTGATGATAGATCTTTTAACTTTCTCCTCGGGAAAGGTTGTTTATTTATTACCTATTCATACAGTCATCAAACAGCCAAGCTCAAAAATATTTTATGTTTCCGAGCTCGGAGAACGCGGGGTGATGGAAGGGATGAATGATGCTCCGGGAGGGATGTGCCTGACCCAACTAAATGGGTGGAGTGGGGAAAAGTAGATGCTGTTCCGAGTCCCTTTTTAACCAATCAGAAGATGATTCTGGATGAATATGAAACAATCAAGTCGAGCGAATAAGGATCTTGGAATTAATTTATTTGAGGGATGAAGTTCTAAAACGGGAATACAGTACTGGTATAATCATGCTATGGATGAAGTCCAACTTCATGATTTTATCGAATGTTCGGATTCCTTTCCTTTTTATCTCTCACCCGCTTTCTCAACTAAACTAATCAATTAACATTCATCAACTTTCAATTGCTGCTTCTGTTTTATCCTTTGTTGCGGACCTATTGAACAATCTTACCAATATTGACTTGACATTCGGAGCCGAGCTACATTGTATAATCTGCCTTCCTTCATCTGCACAGTCAGCCAACCATATCATAATCATCAATACAAGTTCGCATACTTGTCTGAACACAAAACAGCATGGCTCGGAAACCTCATTTTACCCTTGCGGGGATAGCTGTAGCGGCTTTCCTATGCATATTCTTTGTACTCACATTTCGCAATCAAAATCATGGAACGAGAGCTCTAGATTATGGCACAGAGAGTGATTATAATACTGAATCCCCCTTGGATAAAACACCAATTCTTGTCGATAATAATGTTCTTCATGGAGCTGCCACTGCTCCCAAGTTGGAGAATGCTACTTTGAAGTATGTGCGCCAGCTTTGCAAAGTGTCATTGATAATTACTTGATTTTTGTACTTGCTAACGACCCTCGCCCTTTTAGAGCAGAACTCGGCCACGCAGCTTGGAAAGTCTTACACACGATGATGGCAAAATTCCCCGATAAGCCTACGGAAGAAGATAGCTCAGCTCTAAAATCTTACATCCATCTCTTTGCTCGCCTCTACCCATGTGGCGACTGCGCTCGCCATTTTCAAGGGCTGTTAAAGAAATATCCGCCGCAGGTTGCTACGAGGAGTACGGCTGCGGCATGGGCTTGTCATGTCCATAATGAAGTCAATAAGAGGTTGAAGAAGGAAATATTTGATTGTAGTAAGATTGGGGACTTTTATGATTGTGGGTGTGCGGAAGATGGGGAGCCGGGGAAGGCTGGAGTGGGAAAGACGGAGGTGAAGAAGGGAGAGGGAGAGGGTTTCACTCCGTTGGAGTTAGATAAGGAAGGGTAGGTTTCCATTGGGTTTGAGGGTATTATTAAGGAGATGATGCTAATAGCGTGGCTGTAGTTTGACTCGAGGAGGTTAGAGCATGTCATTGAACGCAAATTCATAGAAGGAACTGGGTCTGGTCCAGATTATCTGGATGCAGTGCGAAAGAAGGAAGTGCAGGAGCTTGCCACAAGTCTCCTTGTGTGCTATCCGTGCCATGTAAGATCAAGAATCGAGGGCAGCTAAACTATCAAAGCATGGCGTTAAGTAGAGTTTTGAGTATTGGGCATTATTATATAATTGGAATAGGCAGGGGAAATTCCAATGGAAGTTGTCAGGGTATCCATTTGTATAAATTGTAAATAGCAAATAGTTCGTATATATTTATCTTCCTTTAAAAGATTATGGGGCTACGAAGCTTCATGTATACTAGGGGTCTACTAGCTCCCTCCCAAAGGCATATCTAACAGCTCACCGGGAATGGCGGCGACTTAAGGTACGGGAATAGCCGCCAAGCTCAAATCATTATCACCACGTGATCTGCATCACCTCCGCGCTTGCTTGCCTTGCCTCGCGTCTAAGATCTGCCTGTTCGAGAGCTTCAAATTGGTAGCTTATTTCCATCTTCAACGAACATAACGATTAACGATTCGCATTTGTCTTTCTACATATCCCAAATCTAGCAAGGCCAGTATTAGAACTTTCAAGATGGAGTTTGGAAACACAGGAATGTTGAACGAAGGTATTGGGCATCCAACTCAGCTCTCAATAAAGTTGAAACTAACGGGAGCTTTCTAAAGATGGTATTCATGTCGATATGGATCGTTTGAAGAAGGGAGAAGTCAAGTAAGATACTTTGCCCTTGATTTAGAGCTTTACTGACATCATATGATAGCTTAGGAACCTCCATGTAAGAAACCTTGAGACCACGATGGCAACAATAATCGATCAAGAGCAGCATTGACACTACTGTAGTATGGCCATAAACTTTAAGGATGGTGTAATTCTGGGTCAGTTCTCTTGAAACACAATATGCGGGGTATAAAAAATATTGATGGGTGGATTGAACAGGTGCGGATAGTAGAACAACAACCGGAGCATATATCGCAAATCGAGTTACGGACAAGCTCACCCAAGTTCATGATACAATTTGGTGTTGTAGATCAGGGTCTGCAGCTGATACTCAAGCTGTTGCCGATATTGTTCATTACCAGTTGGGAATGTATGGAGTTTTGAATGGGAAAACACCAACTACACAAACGGCAGCAGCTATGTTCCAGGAACTCTGCTACGATAACAAGGATAAACTGAGGTATGAATAGAGTTCAACGCGGTTTTCTCATTCTAATTCGGAATTAGTGCCGGTTTGATTATTGCTGGTTGGGATGAACGACACGGAGGTCAAGTTTACTCAATACCATTGGGAGGATCATTACACAAGCAATCTTATGCTATTGGAGGATCTGGTTCGACATATATCTACGGATATTGTGATGCAAACTGGAAGGAGGGTATGGAAGAGGCCGATGCCGTTGATTTTGTCAAGGGCGCATTGCAGGAGGCTATTAAATGGGATGGGAGTTCCGGAGGTGTCATCAGAATGGTGGTTTTGACGGCCAAGGGAGCAAACAGGCATCTATACCTGCCAGACACGAATTATACTGTTCGTCATCAATAGATGATGAATGAATGTACGAATAGAACTCGACAATAATACCACGGAGTTTACGCAATGGATTAATTTGCAGGGTTTCATGGCGGTCAATGAGAGGAAGTTGCATTTTATATGAAGCGGTGAGATTAAGAATAGGAAGATTCTCATATGTGGCTTTCGATCCATCGTGTCACATTCCTTCTAGAAGTATGATTTGATACTTTTCGAGTGTCACGACATATGTGTGATTGTCATACAGGGACAATCTAAATGAAGAAGACTCGATAGGTTTTCCTTTGATGCTTCGAGTGATATAAAATTAAAGGTACTTGGGTATTGACGTGTGGATGTAAGATTATCTAGTTCTACTTGAGTTACCCTGGGTATATTTTGATGGGAATACAAGCATCAACTCCAAGACTCCTTTAGATTTGAAAGCGTAACCGGATGATACCTATTGGCTCAAAGATGGGTTCAACAATGAGGTTGTTGGTTGTGAGGAGTTGCTAAAAGTTGGTTGCCGGAAGCTTAGAGTCTTGCCAAAAATACATGTACAATTGATACAGCAACAGCTGGTAGATACTCCCTACCTACCGGTCCTGTGATATTCGGGCTTTGCTATTCGGTTTAGCGATTTGCTTAAATACCGATGATCGTTACTAGACAAGATTACGAGGTAGGGAGTTGACAGTTATATAATCTGAGATGATATTCATCGTATCGTTTGTATCATTCTTTAATTTCTCCTTCAGAATACCTACACCAATACTACAGCATCCTTCCTTCCTTCCTTCCTTCCTTCCTTCCTATCGATCATCATCCTGCATTTGACTGAATCAGTTCACCTCTCTCAACTCTTCCATTGGTTCTCTTTTTGCCTTGTTCCAGGTGGGACTCTTAGGAATTCAGGGTTCTCAGGTTTTCGTCATAGGGACCTTGAATTTCTACCCGTAACACCACAAGCTCGAATCTCTTTCGGTTCACTCAAATCACGTCCCTCCATCCACGTCCCTCCATCCACCATCCACCATCCACCATCCACCCATCCCCCATCCCCCATCAACAAACCACTTAATAATTCACATCAACCTCCTCCTACTATCGATCCGATCCAGCATCAACACTTGGTGAAAATAATCTTACTTTTCAATAATCGCTGATTATCTGAGAAATACTCGCTATCGATCAATAACGCTTTCAAATCTTTTTTTATGAATGCTGCAGGTAAGCTTTCATTCTTTCTTAATCCATGCCAGCCAATATTCTGCATGCCCGCCCAGTCAGTGCAAATGGATGGATGGGTATAGCATGGGATACTATTCCGTTACCCCCACGAAAGATTTAACTAAATGGCGCGTCTTCACCACCATTCAACCTTTTGTCAGCCAAGTATAAAATTTCTATCGCAGTTCATAATGTTATTCAATACTGGAAGTTTTTGCCAGACGATGTTTGGCCGCTGTTAAGAGTCAAAGGAAGGATTGTTTTGATGCTGGTCTCTATTTACCTTTTTACCCGGTAATCAAAGCCCGATCGATAGGCAAAGCAAACTACCTTCACGATAAGACTTTTGGGAAACCTCTTGGCCACTCCTTCACCAACGGCAACGAATCAGTTGCCGCTCACGGATTTAAAAGACCCCTCACTATTATTCTATTCTCCCTTCTCCACATCGTTCCGGCCATCGCAGATTTGGAAGAACTAGGCTAATCGCGTACGACTGATCAGGTTTTCACAACCATAATATTTACTTGACATGGCTGCGGTGATTGATTTTGTGTCAGATTCATCGCGCTTTCACCCTCATACAATGATACCCGGCGCAGGGCATCATGGATCTTCAGAGGATTCACCATATCGACAATCTTCCAGGTCCAGAGTCGAACCTCCACTCAGTTCCAAACCCCACCCCACATCAGTAAATGATGGTACCCCTCCTCCAAGCGCAAACACTCAAGCCAAATACGCCGACTCTCACGATGGAGACCACCGCACAAGAGTGAAGTCTGAACCTATTTCTCCTCCTTCGAGTTCTAGTCCAAATCCAGGTTCATTTACAAGTCAACAAAACTTTCCACCATCTTCAGCTCCTCATGCACGACCTGACCATTCGCATACGATGAGTACGGATTCTCTTCTTAAATCTCGAAATACTTGTGCGACTTCTGAACAACGGACTATTACGAGATCAGCAAAGTCTCTTGATGATGTACAAAAATATGATGGTAACACGATCAAAGTTCGAGATTTGGCACACATCGAAAGTTTCGCCAGCGAAGAATTCCTTTCATTTAGAGGTCAACCTGGAAGTCAACGTACAGCAGATGACCCTGGATTAAAATACGAGATTAGTGGCATGCCCATTACGGATATTATTGAAATGGTAGCTGGACTTTTGACCAAAATCACCACCACAAACGATCGTCAACATGAAGCCTTGCAAAGAGGCATTCCATCTTCCGAGAACACAACCAATCTTACCGGACTTTCCTCGAGCGTATTAGCATTCCATGGAAAGAATGTGCCTAGTATTACGATTTTGAGTTACTTGACTCGAATACACAAGTACTGTCCAACAACATACGAGGTGTTCTTGAGCTTGTTGGTCTATTTTGATAGGATGACGGAGCGAGTTAACGCAGCACCAATAAATGCTATGCGACGAGAATCAATGGATCAGGATGATTCCCGACCTTCGTCCACTTACTCTGCCGAGGGTTCCGATTTGGCGGACACTCCACCAGGAGCTAGAAGCGTTCCTGAACTCAAATCAGAATTCGAAAATGCTCAATACACTCATTCACCTGGACCTGAACCTGGATTGGCTCAGTTCCCTCTCTCGCACTTCTTTGTAGTTGACAGCTTCAATATTCATCGTTTGGTTATTGCTGGTGTTACTTGTGCAAGCAAATTCTTCTCTGATGTATTTTATACAAATTCTAGATACGCCAAGGTAAGATTATTGATGAGTTATCTTTTTCTTAACACTGACATTTGTTTAGGTTGGTGGATTGCCATTGAATGAATTAAATCATTTGGAGCTTCAGTTCTTACTATTAAACGACTTCCGATTATCCGTCCCAGTAGAAGAATTGGAAGCTTATGGCACAATGCTTGTGGATTTTTATGCTCGAGAGATTCTTGATCAAAAACAAGCAAGTGGTGTGACAGGAATTGCATACAAACAAGAGACATCTTGAGATTTTAACCATTCTAATGTTTCTGAATGTAAGGAATCACGATACACCTCCTGTGTTAGTGATTGTCTGTGGTTTGGACAAATGTTGGTTATTAGTTCAACTGGATGGTAACAGTTCTCGATGATGATGATGATGGTGATGAACTTCCAGCAATATAGATTTTTTTCTTCGTTTATATGCGAGGTCAGCAGCTTCTTCTCCCTTTTCTATTTCTCTTATTTGAGATGGATTTGGTTTAGAGCAATCGATCATAAAAGATACCCTCCTTTTTCTTACACTCTCTTAATATCACGTAACATCGTGTTTCATTTTTGATAACCTGGTCTTCTTGCGGATTTAGTCCTGGGAATGAATGGATTATGTTAGATTTCGATTTCCTTTTTTTTCCCGGAGAGTTGGAATGGAATTCATAGGGGCTCAGTGGGTTGATACAAGAAGGCGGAGCAAAGAGGAAGACGAGCAAATATTGGTTGAGTAGCATTAAATTGATGCATTTTTTGATATATGGAAGGAAACACGCAGACTAGGATGTGGCTAATTTGGAGATGAATTATCTATCATTCATCGATGATAGCATGGTCTTAGTGGGAAAATTAAGTGGATGGATACGATTGATGGATGGAGCTAAATGCTTGAGCTGAATGCTTGAGTAGAGCAGGAAATAGCCAAAGCGATGATATGAGATATGATGACAATACACTGGAGATGAATGGATGGATGATGGTTGGATGCTTGCTTGTTTGCTTGAATTCATGCATGCATGGGGATATGAATGAGGAGTATGAATTTTAGAGGTACGGAATGAAATGCTTGATATGGCGTTGAAGGGAGGAGTAATTGGATGGGTATGAACCTGTTTGTCTGTGTGCCTTTCTATACATTGCTTTTGGTCGCTTTCATTAGCTCTCTTTTTTTTTCCTTTTGCTAGGGGACTTTTTTTGGTTCGTTTGTTTGTTTGGGTGGGGGTAGGGTGAGGGTTATGTAGGTAGATTGGATGGGAGGTGTGGCAAGGGGAGTGGGGGAAGGAAGGTGAGGCGATGAGGGGTGGGGGAAGAGGGGGAGAGATAGTGGATGTAGATTGAGTTAATTGGGATTGATAGAATGGAATGAATTGAAATAAATTGATTACATTTTTCTAGTCGTATGTTGTGTATATGTGTATGAGTATATTTAAAAATAAAACAAATTACTTTTATATTATTTAAAATCTATTATTTCTTTTACTATACTATAAATATTAATTTTTTATAATAAAATTGCTTTTTTATTTTTTATATACACACTAACACACATCCATTCATAACCCAAAATGCCAAAAGATTAAACCATTAAACCCAAACACCAATACCGGTACAGGGGATAAATCTAACTCCTCTCTCTCTCTCTCTTCCTCCCTCCCTCCGTCCCTCCCTCTCTTTCTCTCAATGATATTTAAACCGAGAAGGCGGATCAATAAATTCATATCCCTTGGATATTTTAATCATCGTTCGAGAGATGATATCTGCGTTGTGCCAATCTGTTGTTGGGTTTGGTGGATATTTGTTAGTGAGTTTTGGTTTTAGTGTTGGTGTTGGTTTTGGTGTTGGTGTTGGTGTTGGTTTTTGGGAAGGGGATGGTGATGGGGATGGGGATGGGGATGGGAATATGTAGATTGGTAGAGAGGGTGAGAGGGTGAGAGGGGAAAGACAAAGGAAGGAAAAAGAAAAAGACCTACAATCCCCGGTTAACCCGTGCAAAACTTTGAATCTACCTGATCTTTTTCGCCCACTCCTCCATTTCTTTCCTTTATCCTCCAACCTTTCCCTCTCAAAACAAACCTCCATTCTCCCTAGACTTTCTTACCTTTCATTTTCCGATTTATATATATTTGATTTTGATCCGGTTCTTTCTCTTTATCCCCGGCGTACAATTAGAACTAGGTCCGGAGCCGAATTCTCGTAGGGAGGGATGGACGAGGATTTTTATTTTTATTTTTGATTTGGTTTTTGGGTTTCTTTTTCTGTTTCTACTTGGATTTGGATTTGGATTTGGATTTGAATAAGTATTGGTATAGGTATTGGTTTGAAGAGATAAACCCAAAAAGCAGTTTGCAGCGTTCGAAGAAGAGGCGAGCAGAGGATGTAGGTTGGGTTTAGATGCGAGAGTTTGGTGTTTAGGGTGCGGCAGTGGGATTTTCCAAGGGGAGTTAGAGGGGGGTCGGTGAGGGGGGTGAGTGGATGTGGGAGTGGGAGCGGGGGAGGTTGTTGTGGTGGCCTGGGGAGGGGTGATGAAGGGAGGGAGGGGAGAGGGAGGAAGGAAAGGAAAGAGAAAGGAAAGAAAGGAGAAATGGTGTGACGAACGAAATGTATTATTATTCTTCCTTTGCGGGGTTTAGGTTTAGGTTTAGGTCTAGGACTATTCGTCGATTTAGACCTTTCTCTAGATTTAGATCCACCCTTAGATCCATCCATAGACTTACCCTTAAACCCAGATTTCTCAGATATACATTTTCGAGACGGTAGAGAACTCGATCCAGATTTCCCAAGCAATATTTCCAACAAACCAGTACCAGTATCCTTAGATCGAGAATATGAAGATGATTTCAGGAACCAGAAACCCATAGATGGAATTCTTACTTGAGGGATTCTATTCTGATTGATTAGATAGGATGGAATGGGGGTATAGAGATTTCGAGTATGAATGCTGGAGCTGATGTAATGGGTATGAGTGTCTGATGGGGAGAATGGAGATGTGGATGTGGATGTGCATTTATACATGATAAGCCATTAAGAAATACAGAATATATGTCTCATCACATCATACCACAGGAACAGTATAACCCCGGAAACTAATCAGTAGGAGCGGTGGCCATTTCCCAATAAATAAATAAAAAATAAAAAATAAAAAATATAAAAATCCCACTTAATATAATCTTCCCAGTAGTCACACTTGTATTTCCATTGACCAACTAGAGTTCTTAGAATCCATGCCCATTACTCACATATGCATACACTTACCCGTAAGGTCATACATCATAGACATACATCAACTAACTCTACATCTAAAATAAGGTTATTGATCCACTAGAAAAGGGTATCTATCCTCTTTTAATCAAGTGTAGGATCAGAGAGACAGACGGTTTTGGATGGAAGGCCACTGAGGCGAAGCGTGCGTGCTGTGGTGGTCTTTTGATAGGTCTGGTTAATATTGAAAAAAAGTGATAATTTTCAATGAGATAAATTGTTGAT
Source organism: Sclerotinia subarctica (assembly GCA_025389085.1). Taxonomy (NCBI): domain Eukaryota; kingdom Fungi; phylum Ascomycota; class Leotiomycetes; order Helotiales; family Sclerotiniaceae; genus Sclerotinia; species Sclerotinia subarctica. Next base: position 411,815 of record QRFI01000004.1, on the reverse strand, counting down.
TATTTATGAAGGGAAAAAAAATCTAATTCTAATTTCAAGAGTGACTTTTGGAAAAATGTATTCAAAATGCTCAATTAAATCAAGACTAGACACTATAAAGTAAAAGTAACCAGCACAGCCTGCCAATCTCTCCTATTGACATATTTAAATCCGAACTGAAAGTTTCGTTTAGATAATTAGCAATCGCTAGACCTCCAAGACGGCCATTTGCCTCATTGAAAGGCGATTATCAGTAAAAGCATCAGCTATCAAATGCAAAAAAATTTCAAGTTTCCAACAGGGTATTCATTCAGTAAATGCATGAACAAACTATGAAGGGTACGTAAATCTTAGCACCAGCACCAGGACCGCCATCATATTTTTATCATCCTGTGGCAATTTAAAGACTGATGCCACCAGTGTGCTGGCTAGGTAAATAAACAGCAAATCAAATTCAGAGAAGACTTGCTTGATACTTTATACTTTATACCCATTCCAACTCCCATGACATACAAAATATAGAAATTCCAAGAATCCATATTAAGCAGCAAACCCTCCAGATTCCTTGTTCCTTATATTATGAACTATTACTCCTTCCCTCCCTCCATACATACATATATATATACAACCAACATATCAAATCTCTCCAACTTTTATCCCTAGGAAAATAGGAATAACCATAAAACAAAAACTTCTAATTAAAAGAAATACACCCACCACTAATCAATCAATCCAATAATAATATCAAGCGAGAAACTTTTCTTTCATTCACTCATTCATTCATCCACACACACATCTCAAATAAGATCAACCGACTCGATACTAATAGCTAGCTAGCTAGCTAATAAATAAAATAGATTTAAGTTGAGGTGAGTTGAGGTGAGTAGATATATCCATCTATCTATCTATCGACATTGTTGACTAGAGACGAATCTCGAAGAGCTATTTATTCTATTTATTATCTTCCTCGCAATAATAGATTTCACTCCAGCTCCTTGGCTTCAGAAGACTTGTCTGGGTTGAATTAGATAATATGATGGGTTGAAAAAAAAGAAAAGAAAAGACTACTTCCAAATTTCTGCAACGACGATGAAATAGTTTAGTTCTCCATTTCTAAAAACACACGGGAAATATTGCACCCAAAGTATTCGACACTAAGATTGCATGAAGTAGTAAAAAAACGACTGCGATCAAATCAATGCATAAAATGTATCATTAGAGTGTCATATGCTGTGATAAGCTCAAAACCTTTAGGTCATGTAAAATGTAAAGGCAGGTGTTGATACAAAGGGGTTCTCACACATACTTCTTTAACTATTCCTCCATCTTATCTCCTTCAGCAGGTTTCTCTTCTTCTTCATCATCTTCACCTTCCAAAGCCTTCTTCGCTAACTTCTCAGCTTCCTCGAGAATATCCTTTGGTACTTCCTCATGTCTTCCCTTTGTTGGTCCATCAAGATTGCTAATCCAGGTCATCTCAAGCTCAAATTCCTTATCCTTATTGTCATCATGCGCAACGTAAATAATTCTTGCAGCTTCTTTGACACCATCTAATAGACTCAACTTCCCTGCTGCAAGATCCAACTTCTCTAACTCGGCCTTTGCGACTTGACGTCCTTTACCGGTAGCAGCTCCATAGTAACCCCAGTATAATCCACTTGGTTCAATCATATAAAGACCAGGTCCACCATACTTCTTGCCCTCAACCTTTCCTCCAGAACCAATAGATGGTCCGCTTCCTACTTGTCCGTCAACTGGTAATTCTTGTTCAGAATCATAACCTGCAACGATTGCAGTAATACCGAATGGTCGTACGGATGAATAGAGGGTATATGCTTGAAGGTATCCACCCATTCGACTAGCCAAATCTGAGGTTGTGATTGGAGTTTTATAAACGTTACGCCAACTTGCAGCTTCATCGCGTGCACGGGAAATGAAATGTCTACCATCTGGTACTAATCCTGAAGATACCTGTAGGAAGATAATTAGCCATTTGATCATTTCAAAATGACTATTCAAGTATCAAGGTTGTACATACAGCACCCATATGTCTATCGATTGTCGCAATACGTTTGTTGGCTCCGGCTTTTAAGAGCTTGCTGGTGATGATCTTCTCAACTGCAAGTACAACTCCATCTTTACATTTAATTCCAACAGAGGTTCCACCATTTTCGACTGCCTTTACTGCATATTCGACTTGAAAGTTACGTCCATCGGGGGAGAAGACGGAATTCGAAAGATCGTAACCTGTACCTATCGAAGTCTAATATAAGGTGGGAAGTTAGCTTGAGAAGCTCATTTATTGATGAGATGTGCCAATCAGAATAAATTGAAGCTTACCATGATTTCTAGATTTTAGAGGAAGATATTGAAGAGCTTTAAAGACAAAGAATTGGGATGACGTGGAGAGATTTGGAGGGATTTAATGAAGCTCTTGGGATTCTGTATATCAGAGCTCCAGGCACCACGAAACGCGTTTAGGTTGGCGGCGGCTCTTAGCGTCATCTTTAGTTGTTGGCCTAGATTTGGAGGCCAGAATATTAATCACATGATGATAAGAGAATCATCGGATAAGACGATAAGACACAGGAGGCAAAGAACTAAAAGGGCTACCCCTGATAGAAAGTGGTACCCAATAACGAAACATGGGGACACGGGAAAAGAGTCTCATGCAGGTCGATCAAGTCAAGTCATTCAGTCTTTCACTACACAACATCAATCACATCGCCTTTGATCATGACCTTGTGGTTGCTGTGACTCTTTGTACTTCTTTTTGCTAGGTATGGAGTGTACAGTACAGTAACCTGATCAATATTCCATTGGATTTGCTTGAACATATCGAATTAGTTAGTATTAGTGACGCTCCGCTGGGCCACTGCCGTGGAGGCTTTTTCGCTTCGCTCCAGGTTCAAATTTCAATAATGGATGGATGGATGGATGGACGATATGTACGGTAGGTAACCTTAACTGATTCTTGAATCGAGGAGATCTAGAGCGAAGCGTCATCAACTCAGTCATATTTTCATATTTTCATGTTTGATCTTTTTGCTTGCGTAAGGTTACTCATATCAGATGATTCTATACTCAGATGTCCAATCTTCTCCATTAAATACCTAATACCAGGTACCCTTAATAAGTTAACATATACTAGGTATGCCAAATATACTTCTAATGATCTACAAACAGCTGTTCATCTCTTTTGGTGAAGCATAAAGATCTGAAATGAAAAAAGTAGCCAGTAACCTCATCCAGTAAGTAAATCGATATGAAGGTCATCCTCGTGTCATAGAACAATTGGCAGATAAAATGATTGAATGGGGATTAATGGATTAAGATAGTGCAACGCTAACAGCCCAATATGTTTAAAATAGAAAATCATTGGCTTTTAGAGAATGTTGGGTTGGACATTATAAAACAAAGAGGGGTTTATCAAATCACTTACTTATCAATCAATCACATTATTACTAGGTATCGTATCTCTCTGATCCCTATTGGAAACATGAACTGAATGAATATCGAAACCTCCTTCCTTCCTTCCACTTTACCACTTTACCACTTTTTATCCACTTCCATTCGCAACATTATATCTTGCTATCAAATCCTCTTACAAGAACATATAAAACATCTCAAAGTTACTAAAGATTCAATTTCATTTCTTTCTACTTCTGAATCATTCCAAATAACCTCATTTCCCAAAGGTCATCTTCCTCCCCTTACCCGCGATCGCCGCTACCACCCTTCAATCTAAGAAATCCCTTCCATTTCTCTCAAGAGTAATTCCATTCTACCTTTACTTCAGTACATAGCATAGTCAATAATAACAAGCAAACCGTTTTTGCATTTGTCCACAAAAGTCTGCTCCATTCTCCTGCATATTGCATGTTCGTCTGACTCTAGGCATTTTACTACGCATCAGAACAACATTCGGCTTCGATCTCTTTTCTTTCTCGGAAATATTCCAAAGGGTCGAAATACTTTGCAAGATTCATCTTGAAGATCGTCAGATCATTTGCAACTTGAGGTATGCTATTCCCTCCTCTCAAAGCAACTCAACTGACGTATCTGCCGTAGTATTGAATAGTCAGTTACACATAGACGTCATGGCTACACAAGAAGAGCTCGCGATGCTTTTCGCTCGCAATCTTTCCCTCCACAATCCTCCTCCTGCCCCCGTAGAACAACCAAGGGAAGCTGAACCAACATACACATACTCAGTTTCTCAACATTATACCCATTCCGCACATGTTGTTAAGCAACCATCCAGACCAGCTTCCGAACCACCCCAAACAGATCAACTTACAGTAGATATTATACTCGCAAGACATGGTGTCGATTCTTCCTCATTATACCCTACCCAAATTGAACTCTTCAAAACCGCAGATGCTAGTCAGCAGATGCGATTAATTGAGTTGTGGAGAATCTGCCCACCATACAATGGAGGGCAAGCGTTGCCACAAGATTTGTGGACTGGGCCTTCTACTAGCTTTGAGCAAGAAGAATCCATGGCAAGGTTGAGATATGAACGACAAATGTTGGAAGAGAGAATGTCTCGAACACAAGATTCAAGTATGGATGATGATACTATGAGTGATGGTAGTAGCCATGCTCCATTGACACCAATTCAAGGTGGAGATGCACGCTGGAATCATGCCGAGCATGTTGAACCTTACATGGCATCTGGTTATGAGCTTTTAGCTGCCCGAGAGTATGAACAATCAGCGGGTCCCTCCAAAGACATTTACTCGCACTTCGGATCGGCAGTTGGTGGACCTCAGTACAAGCAATCCATTGACCCTGTCTATAAGACTGTCGAACCTATTCATGGATACCCAAATGTTGAAGCTATGGAGAATCAGTGAGTATTTTCTTGCCAAGTTCATGAGTTGGCACTTTACTCCCTCCCCTTTTTCGTTAACCCCACCTCAAAACAAACCCCACTTTACGTTTTTAAATGCAACCCCACCCTCTCTTTCTCACCGATTTTAACAGCTTCTCATATATGCGTTTTCACTAACTAAATATCATAGGTATGGAGCATTCCAAAATTTTCAATTCGGTGGATACACAAATGGAGGTGAAGATGAGGAGATGTTGTAAATAATCATACGTTTTACTCTAGGTAGCTATAGTTAGCATTTCCATAGAGTTAAGTATACCGGGCATGGAATTTGGGGAAATTGTTATTGTTCGGCGAGACATTGCTTGATATATTTTGGTTCTTGGGAGTATCTGGAGGGCTATTAGGAAATGCATGCATGGAGTACATCTGCATTTATATTCTACAAAATATGTTTTAAGGCTGGTGGTTGGTCAAAGACGATGATCTCTTCGTCTTTCATGTACTTTTCTTGTCTTGATTTATGATTTATTGTGTGAGGTACGTACCTTCTGATCCTTCTATCCCCTGTTACACATTCGTCCATTTCTCCATTTCTCCTCCATTCCTCCATCCCTCCATAACCCCTACTTTTCCTCCCCTATACACCCTCGCTACAACAATTCAGCACTCCATACCTTCCTACACTTCGTTTTTCGCCCTTTTCATCCAAATCACACGAGCATCAAATATCATTCGCTAGGTACTGAAGGTACGCATAATCCCCTCTCTTCTCTACTCTACTCTTCGCTTCCCATCCCAACCACAATTTTTCATCATCCAACCTCTTACTACTCACATAAAAGCTTTTTTCTCTGGATTTACAAACAACCGCATTCAATTTACTGTATCGCCATCGGCATTTGGACCTCGACCTGGATCTGGATTTTCATTATTGTTTCATGCCCAGTCACTCACTTTCTTTCGTTTTGACCGATACTTGTATGCTCTAGTATTAGATGTATTTTGCAGATGCAATGGAATATAATTATTTTATAATTTTATAATGCTTTGATTTTGGACTTGTGACGATGATATTATTAGAGATTATGATGATGGCGGTGGTGATGTTGTATACTATGATATAATATAATATAATTCAGTATATTATTCTAGATTTCAAAAAAAAATTAAAAATTTCTACTATACTATTTGAAGTGTTTTCATATAGACGCGACTTTGCTCATCATTTCGGTTGGATATCCTTAGATGTAAAAGTAGTCTTATATGATTTTGTTTTGGTCCTTGGAGAACGAAAATAGTTAGTGAAGTTCGGAGATGAATTAGTAGTTGAGATGAAGAGATAGATGGACTCAAATAAAAATCTCCAGCTGTGAGAACTCATTCTTCGCCAATATCTTTGATATAAACTTTTTCATAGTAGGAAAGTCATTATGCTGGAATAGTGTGCAAATTAGCACAGATGTTAGTCCTTGAGAAAGAAGGAAGGAAGGAGCATCTTATATTATTATTATTTCAGTCGGTGCCGTAGAGAAATACTTTCATGGTCATGCTAAATGCTGTTTATGGATGAATATAGTCGAATACTGCAACATTGATATTCCTTTTAATATCAAATTATCTTCACTATTTTGAATCTTTATTATTTGCCCACATATTGAAATCTTTGATGAGCAAACAAAATTATATAATAATAGCAGAAAAATTCTCAGAAGGTCTTTTCATATTGTATTGCTACTTCTTCGAATTAGCAGATTCCATGCCATGGCAACGAATAAGCAGTGTAAGTCTCTTATCCCTACTACCGCATTCCCATTCTGTCCTATAAGGTCTTGTGTGCACATCAAGATCCCGGCCACAAAGCATCCCTTATTGTACTCTGCACTCGAGTAGATTGTGCGAAGCTAGTTTTTGCTCGTCAAAGTACTAATGCTAGACCCAGTTCTAATCAAGAAGCTGTAGTAGCATTAGTGAATATATCAAATATTGCAAACAGATCTGCTTACCAATACTAGGATTCTCGGGAACCAGGAAGTCGTCCAATGATACTCCCTCCATAGATTGTTTCCTCTCTTTAACATACTCAGGTACTTGTGTCTTGAAGATAGTCACCATATCCATCGGCGTCTCTTTTGGGTAAGCGTCCTTACAGCCAAATGAACCCTTGATCCAACGAAATTTCTGTTTGCTCCAACAGCTCTGAGCAACCACAAAACGACGAAGGGCACTATCTTCAGCTGTGTTATTATAAACATGTGTATAAACCATGACATCCATGTCTATTTTACAGACAGTCTGTTTTCTGCACATGATGTTCATAGTGTAATTCTGGAGTCTAGGAATGAGGCTTTTATCGGCCAGAGCCCAAAGCCTCAGCAGAAGAGGATATTCGAAATAGCAATTGAGAGTTCCATCAGAGCTTCCGCGGCATTTCAAACCTTCGGAGTCAACATGGTCAAACTTTTCCTGATAAACCCACTGCATCAGCAACCTGAAAGCTTCAGGGTTCGTATCTTCAATACTGTAAGTTTGCGTTTGTCCCTCGATGAAAGTGCTGTTGAATGCCCTGTCCCAGACTTCCGAATGTTGACATGCGACTTGTTTGTGGATCTGAAAGGTTTCTTGCTTGTCGCCTGTTCCAATGATGAAAGTGTCCATTTCGTTTGGAGAGGAAAATGGTCTGATGGACAATGATGAGCTAACTTGATTTCCTTAAGTTTCTCGGAAAGTTTATCGATCAGCGCAGACATGTTGAAGTTTATATTCCTTGGCGAACGACTTCTGTGGTTGAGAGAGATGTAATGGGTATCTTGACTTTGAGAGATGTCAAGTGGACCCTCGAGGGAGTTGGCTGTAGATGTAGTAGAAGAAGTAGGAAATGGAAATGGCGGGAGGAAGAAGCCTTGATAAGGAAGTTACTAGAGTAGAAAATGAATATGCAAGAAATTCACTTTCATTACTTCAAAAAATAAAAAGTACATGCAAACAGGATGTGTAATTTTCTTCAGTAGTTCAAGAATTTCAAACTTTCGAGATCTGTCGATGTCGAAAAAGGCTTATGCTCCAATTAGCCTTCATATGTACAAACGGGTTTGATACTTCACATCCATTGGCACGGATTGAACAAGGGACATATTATTATTGCATTATAGTAGGGACCGTTTGACAAACTTGTCATAAGAAGAATCTCCCAATGTTTCTTCCAAGCCGAAAAATCAACACCCACTATCGAACGCAGACTCTAATCCAGTCTGTCCAGTCGATGTCCAGAAGTGTCATATGGACACCTGACATTTAATACCGAAACGCTATTCATTCTTGCCTTTACATCCCAATAAAACTTCAAGAACACCTTATGATTTTAGATTCGTACGATTCGGATCATTTTGATATGTCTGTGATATAGTTAGTATATATCGAATGTGATGTATGAAAGAATGGGGGCTAAACTTAACATACCTAGTGTTATGTATAACCTTTAAGTCTGTTAGAGCCACATTTTTACCGAACCGCCCCCTTTGAATTTTCAAATCCTTTCAATTTTGATAATTCATAACTTTGCAACTATTTAGGCTGGAAATTTGAAAACTGTATTATTGAATTCAGTCCAGTCATATTATAAATATTAATCAAAAAAGAATATTCTTTTATATATTTCGAAATTTAAATCTGACTTTTTTTAAATATTAAATAAGATTGAATTTTGATTTAATAATATTATAAACAAAGTCAAAAGTGGTGTCACGGTATCGAAAGTTAAAAGGCTACTATTCAAGGTGGCTGTCAATAAGTATATTCAAAGTTTGTTTGCTAAATGATTTTATATTATAATTATATATATACATTTTTCAATCCGTGTAAGATACCCATACGGGCTGTGCAAGACACCGGGAGTGTCGGTTAGAGGTCACTACACAAGTAATCCATGTACACTACGTATGGAGCAGGCATATACATTGGGCTGATAGAATAAGAGGAGGGAAAGATACTTGGATGACCCGCAACCAGACTAATTCATGTCTCTCAGCCTCAATACGTAGACAGCATTAAAAGGGTGTGAGCGGGTTGAGCTGTGCAAGCCGCGTGCTCTCGCACTTCACTCTAGCCCACCAATTCTCTGTAGTGGACTTCATGTGGCGTTTAGTCTACGATATCCTCTCCAATGACAAATTTCCACGACCCCTTTGCATAGCAGCACGAAGCGCGAAAGGATTCGTGGCAGTTGCCCTCTGCATTCTGGTAAAAGACGGCAAGATCGAAGAACTCTTTCGTCTACACGCCTGGCTTCCAGATGGAAAGAGAGGTAACAAAGATTTTGCAATTCACTCACACCAAGCCTGGGCCCAGAGCTGGATTCTAGCAGGAGAGGGAAAGAACCGCATGTTCCATGTTAGATCGCCTAGCAATCCCGTGTTTGCAACGCATAATAAATATACACTTCGCTGAAGTGATACGAAGGGGAAAAAAAATGCTACGACTTTGTATAAAACACATCAGAAATTTTCGATTGTTGATAAGACTGAGGAGATGGCCCGGGCTACACTTGCTCGCATCGATCGTTATACTAAAAATATGAGCTATAGAATCTCTTCGGCTTCCTATCATACTAGTACAGTTGATGCGAAAGCTATGCATGCAACGTTGTTTTTGTTTGATGCGCAGCACAATTTTACTCGTAATTCTAATGTTTTGGGTCCTATGCAAGGAGATTCTTTTGTGCGGGTTCGAGATACCTCAAGCACAAACTTGATTAACTTGGCAAATGATATCAACGCATTACGATTTGGAAATGTATAATAGTTGAAATGCCCCCAGGGGTATCATTCAAGATAGAATTTTGGGTTTTGTGAAGGATTAGAGGAAGTTACTAGATAGATACCATATTCTTCTAATAAATGCCAAGAGTTTTAGATGAAAATTAGCCCAAATTTTGTCTTGCAAAAATACCCCAGAATTAATGTTTATAAGAGAATTGTATGAAGTACGTGTATACTTATTCTAATGTGAATATCTCCAGGCATCTTCTACGTTGACATTTCAGCCTTTCTTCCAGCGCTTCCGGCAACAATCGAGGATCATAGTCAATATTATCTCCCGTCTCCCTATTTCTAAAAAAGTCGCAGATTGTCGGATCATCAGGCCCCAAGTCTCTACCAGGGCTCTCTTCCACTCTCTCCCAAACAAGATCTGCTTCGAGCCGAGGATCGCTTGTTGTAAGTTCACCCGTTTCAGCATTGAAGAAGCGATATACCTCCTTAAACATGCTATTTTTGTGGCGTCGTAGCTGTACCTGCCACGGAGAAGGTAGCGGTCCGAGGAGCGACCTGGCATCGTTTAACCCGCAAAAAAAAATTAGCCGACGAGTTCAAATGCACTGTCTGCACGCGGCCGCAAAACCATCGACGGATCGCATCCCAGGAACACGAATACAATATCACCTATTTCAAATGATCAGCAAAGGCAAGATGGTAGAAAACAAAAACAAAAGCAAATACCATGAGGTATGTACCGGGTTGGGTGGCTATGGGACCTAGTCCTAAGTAGCCCTCAGCTGTAAAAAACAATACTCGTCTAAGGACGCAATTATACGTACGATTGCTAAGAGAATTAGTCCGGTCAAATCCATCAACCGTATTTTCCGACCGTGCCTCCTCCCCAAATTCAACGGGCACCGTAGTTGCGATTTCCATTCTTTCAAGGTCAGCATGTAAGCATTCGCGGGCCATCGTTCCCTGATTCGATGCTGCAAGAGTATGATAGCATATGCGTCTGAGAGATTATCGCCGGTCACATAATCTCGGCCATACAGATTATCTGGTTCCCATCCTTGGACAGTCATCAAGTCGATGGCGGGATCCTCCGACACCACCGGGTCGCCTACCCGGGTCACAGTGGCAACTCGTATCTCCGTAAATTCCAGCCCGTTAGGCTCTTGGTATGTAAAGCAGACACTTAAATGACCTACATTGTATTGTTGCCTGTATCCCCAGCCTGGAACGTCAAGTGAGGCCCAGTCCGGAACCCATGATGGTCCCTCAATTTTTCTGCTCACAAGCAAATAACTCCCAACGACCGAAATTTTTGATATGAGCGAGAAAAATATCACGATAAGTGTCTGTAGCTGACACAGCATCGAATAGTCTGGGCAAATGAGCTTAGCGAACCTCTTTGGGGGGGGACCCCGAGTATGCCATAGATCTTGTCTTTAGGATCCTGACACTGCTGCTGACGTGAGTTTTCGAGCAGTGCCATGAAAGTTTTGCCACGATGGCTCTCCGTGATTCGCACGCATTCTGGGACCAGCGGACGCAAGCCCTTGTATGGCAAGTTACTCTTGCTGTACAGACAAGCAACGGCCTTTCGGAATAGTACAAGGGGTGCGCTTTTGTCTCCGCATTGCATGGTAGCGTGGCCATTGGCAAGTGAGATCTCTTGAATAATCCATAACCGTCGGAAATAGGTACGGTCAAGAAGGTCGTTTATGGCCTTCCACGTTGCGGGGGTATATGGGAGATCTACCTCTTCGCTGAACCAGAACTTGTGTTCCGCACTAGGGGACGCAAATTTCCGCCCGTCTAGTGTAACCTCCAGTTGTGCTCCAAGGTACTCTAGAGTTGATAAGGACACCTCACTTTTCGCTGCTCCGGACCCTAGCCATATTATCACTCGAGGCGCCAGTCTGTAAATCTCATCCATCCGACGTATCTGTCCCTGTTTCTCAACCTTGTTGCTTTGGTCGATAGAGAGCGCATCTATCCAAAGCGTCCGTTCTTCATTTTCACGTCGAAGATGTAGCAGAGCATTGGCAAGGGCCTGGCCAACATACAGTGAGCCACCCGGATTGAGAACCAATCTATGAGCTAAAACACGTGGAACGAATTGAATTTTAACTTGATCGTTTTGGGGACCCCATACATAAGACAGTGCTTCGAATGACAATGGAGGAGGTGACAGAGCTACAGTGACCGGTGTATTGAATCGAAATTTGTCGAAATCCTTGATATGGTGTTCCCAAGTCGTGATTGTGACATTGTCAGTCTCTCGCATGAAAAGTAGGCGGCCTTCAACTGTTTGGCTGACTTCCCAATGGGTCGGCAAAGTCTGTTGTACATCATCTCGAGATGAACAATTTGAGCGGTCTTGTTCCGCTGCTACCAGCTCCTGTGAGAATATGTCAAATCCAGAGGTGGTCATGGGCTTTTCCAGGCAGTAGACGTATGAGTCGAATTTCCCTAGTCACGTCTTCCAACGGATCGTACTTGAACACTGCAGACAAATCCATCGGCTCATGCTCTACAATCGCGTGTGGCTGTCGGCATATGTGCGGATGTGTCTCCTAGGGTAAGGTGTTCAGAAATGGTATTGTAATTTTCTATCTGACCGAGGAAGTAAGCTCAATTTTGTTTTAGTACCTGCTCTTCGAGATCCAGGACTCCGTGCTCGGATGCATGGTTACGCGGCAGGTGGAGAAGCGATTGGCTTTCGACTTCAATGTATGGAGAAGAACTCAAGAAAACATGGCAAGAAGTGCTTGTAATCGTTTATTTGCAAAGTTAACAGAAGAGAAAACAAATGGGCTCTAAGTCGGGTTATATACATTATGTATGGCGGACACAAGACCGTACAGAAATTCTAGAAACTTCTCAGATATTACTTGTGACAATGGTCTAATCCAAGGCAGAAGAGTGATCTATCCTAGAGAATGGCAAACCAACGTACAACGAACAACAGCGTTGAGCCTTCTATGGACCCTCCTTGCTTGGAACATCCTGCTTGTAGAGCAAATACTTTGGCACTGGGTCTAACGGGTTGGGACGGCAAAGGAAGATGCTAGGGCTGAGAAGAGGATGGTTTGGAGGATCGAAGGGTGAGTAACATTCTAAATGAGGGGGTGATGTTTTCTTTTAATGTTTGATGTTTCATTCCGATAAACGCAGAGAATTCAAGTGTTAATATCACGAAATTCCCCGCATTCCTAAATCGTGAATGGTATTCCATATATAATCGTAGAAATTCACGAGTTCTGTGATAAGAGAATGATTCATACACAATGAGGATTGATGTCCTTGCAAAAAATAAATAAAAGTGCCGGATTGATGTAAAGATGAATATTTCGGCGGTGGCTTAGACAATGCCATTTAGCCTGCGAGTAGTAGTTACGCTATCATAGGTTATAAAAACTTAGGCTATAGACACTAGATGGACCGATAACTTCTAATTAAGGTTTGCTCTCCTTAGAAAAGCAACTTTGGAGGAAAAACAAAACATAAGCTTTTATCAGGGGAAGTGGCATCAAGTGTGGCAATTGATCAGAATAGTCTTTATCAAATCTGTACACCGAAGTCCAAGTGATAACGAAACTTCGTTATTGCAGGATATTCTAGCATTTAGTACAAAACCTGAGCTGGGTATTTGACTACAGTTGGAGGCTTAGCTCAACCAACCGTGACAGGAAAATGCAGTAAATTCATGAATATCGTGATAAAATGATACAGTGTTGAATATATTATCGCTTGGATTTCAAGGTAAGGAGAAGCGGCTCGGATCTTAAACTTTAAATGGAGGTCCGAGTGACATCGGCTTCCTTCTGCGGGTCCTGTTATTGACCCACGCCGCATAAATGGAGAATGGAGAATGGAGAATGGATGCTGAGTTCAGGTGAATGGATGAATGGATACTCGTGCTGTCAAAACTTATTAAAAGATACCAAACGAACGCTTCTCGTGCGGCTAGAAAGCATCGCATACTCCACTTTAAGCACATACCACAAGATGGTGAACTACAGAAGAACCGCAAAGGAAATAGCAGCCTCCAAATGGAGTGTGCTTTACTTTCTGGCCGCACCACTAGATTCAGGTTCTTCCTCCCGTCGCTTACTAGAGTGTGGTATGGGCATACATAGAGTCAACGGGCTTTATTCTCTCTTCCGCACGCGAGGACACATTACCAGACTAGACACGGAGCAGATAATAGCCAGTCTGAGATACGAGTGTTTGCGGGTAGAGAGAGTAGTTAATCGCTTCAAACCTAGGCTAGCCACAGTACTGGTTTCTAAATAGCTTCTAGCTTCTAGGCTTCTGCCCACTGGTATCGTGACATTCGCGTACATGCATCCATCCTGAATGCTAAGCTTAAGTATGCGTAACACGATCTGAGTGGCACGATCTTTGCAACGGTTTTCCATTGCTTCCCCATCGATATATCTTTCTTTTTCCAATGTGACGCTCATGATGTAATTGTGATCTGTACTTCTCATTGATGTCTAAGGATGAATTAGAACTTTGATTTTTTCGCTTTTGTACTTAACCATAGCTGAAACTTCCATGGCCTAATAGAGCTTTGTAGCTACACTTGTTTTACATCAATGAAGGGGTCGGGAAGGTTTCGACCCTTGACTAAATTTGTGACCCGTCAATATCTTGCTGGTAGTCAAAACCCCGGTGCGTTAGGTGCTCTGTACATAAGCGTCACCTTTCCGATTACTGGACGGACCCTCGAATACCATTAACACCTAGGTAAGACTTAGTTTCTAGTGAAAAAGAAATGGTGAGTGGAGAATTTTATTAGTTGGGAGTCAGGGACCAAAGGAATGTTGCCGATTGTGAGGTTATCATTTTGTATGTGCAACCTGTAGCTCCTCGCACAGGCCAGATCGGTTCGGACTTTCTGCAAACACAGCAGGTAATAATTTATGCTTGTACTCAACTATCTTCTAGCTATGAATAACCCCCGTGTAATATTATGTTTTAAAGAATTATCACTTAATATCGTACATTTGGCAGAGGCCAATGAGATCCTTCCGAAATTAAGAGGGTGGTGTCCGCTGTCCTCACTATGAACGACCCTTTGATAATTAACCTTATCTAGGTACTGTACTGGCTGGTGCACCAGCAGTGAAGTTTTGTCCATGTCACTGCTTCATTCTTGCTGCCACTCCACCTGCCATAAAGAGCCCATGCTTTGATGCATCTTAAAGGAGGGGTAGCTAAGAACCAGAGATGTGCTACACGGGGGCTCAAAAATCCCTCCGTCCGCAATGCCCCATTTATTCGCCTCTGTGGAGATCTTTTCGCCCTCCATAAAGTTTGTGTATCCTTGTCACGACGGAGCATCCTCCGTGGCTGATAACCATAGGGATTTACTCCGATTTCCATACCATCCCAACTAACCATGCGATCGCTCGTTGAGTGGTCTCTCTAGACCTCAACCTGGATCGAGCCCGCACTCAACTGGAATTAGAGCTTATGCATTCCAGGGTCTCCCTCATCTATATTTATCACATTTTCTTTTCCCCCATGTTAACCATACGTTTGGAGATGGGATATTCCAATCTTCAAACTCCTACTTGGTGGGATTAAATATGCTGAACAATGTCCAACATAGACCCAACGCCTTCCAAGCCTGTGGTCTTCCCATCGGTTGAAGAGTTTAAAGTCGAACGAATATTTCCTATTCGAAATCTTATCGATGGAAGAGGTGTAAACACTGGAACAACCCCACAGAACGTTGATGATGTTTCCTCATACACCTCAAACAATCGATACTCTACCTTGGCTCAGGAATCTCAAGGTAGAACAGACAATGTGAACGAGAGACATACCGATGAGTCTGACGAATCAAACTTCTATCCACCGCCTTATCCACCCATACCCTCTGACGATACAATTCGCAGGCTGCCTGGAACCTCGATAGAAAACCATTCAACGGGAAGTGGCAGTGATGAACGGTTATCCGAGTCTGAAAACCATAGGAAGATATCGCAACGTTCACAATTGGTCCCTTCAAAACATGGCCCTCCAGGTATTGCCCCGGGCGAACCTGTGAGCACCGAGGAACAGCCATTCTACAAGTGTGAAGATGAACCTATACACATTCCAGGAGCAATTCAACAATATGGGGCATTGGTCGCCTTGAGATACAACGATAAAGGGGATCTTGTGCCTCGGATCGCCAGCGAGAACACGTTCAAGATATTGAAATATACGCCGGAACAATTGTTTACACTAAAGTCTTTTCTTGATGTTCTTGGCGTGGACGTTCGCGAAGACTTCATTGCACGGGTGGATCATGCTCTTCGAGCTGCCACCAAAAATCCATGTCCTGACACGCACCTGGATATATTCTCCATGTCAGTTGTTGCACATACAGGATTGGTAAATCTCTGGTGCGCAATTCATATATCCCAAAACACTGATGATTTGATCATCTGTGAATTCGAAGAATTTTCCGACAACATATTTCATTCTGATGGACTTCACACTACGACAGATTTACCGAAAACTCCAACGCGAACAATTGACAATGATATAGTGCTTGGAGAACGGTTGAAGAGTATCTCCAGCGGAAGTCAACCGTTACGTGTCTTGCAGATCGCCAAACGAAAAGGCAGACATGCCGTCGGTTCCCTGGAGGTGTTCAATGCTATGACACAAGCACAAGAACAACTTGCTGCTTGTACTTCCGTTCAGGAGCTTCAAGATGTGGTGGTCGGCCTCATATTTGACTTGACGGGCTTTCATCGTGTCATGTTTTACCGATTTGATACGGAGAAGAATGGATGTGTGGAGGCTGAGTTGGTTAACCCCAAAGCAAGTGATGATATCTTCAGAGGATTGCATTTCCCAGGTTAGTTTTTGGTTGGACAGTCCATTTTCTCATTTGACATTGACCAACAACATTTTTACCTTGCTAGCTTCGGATATTCCTAAGCAAGCTCGTGATTTATACAAAATCAACAGGATTCGAATCTTATATGACCGGGATGAAGAGACTGCACGACTAGTAAGCACGGGATCCACTACTTGATTGGTTTTTGTTAAGCTAGGCATCACGTTATTTCTTGACCAGACATCAGAAGCCTGATCGCTCGAAAATGCATCTCGGAACCTTGAAATGGACATTGTCTCATAGCATTGATGTTGAAGCAAAGCCGAACGCCAGCGTGCTGATAATCTTACAGGTCTGTCGCGACGAATCGGATTTTGAAAAGCCATTAGACTTGACACATGCATATTTACGTGCCATGTCACCACTTCACATAAAGTATCTTTCAAATATGGGAGTACGCTCAACAATGTCAATCTCTATTGTGATTGGCGGTGATCTATGGGGATTAGTGGCATGTCATGGATATGGTAATAGCGGTATTCGTGTCACTCTACCAATGCGCGAATTGGCGAGAAACATTGGAGAATGTGCTTCAACAAATATCGAACGGTTACTGATGCAGCAACGTATCGAAGCTCGAAAAGCACCGCGTCAGAATACAGGAAAGACACCTTCCGGGTTTATTGCAGCATCCTCCGATGATTTGCTGCGCGTCTTCAATGCCGACTTTGGCCTTCTCAACATTCAGGACGAAGCACGAGCTATTGGAAAACTTCGCCCCTATCGGGAGGCCTTAGCGATTCTTGCACACCTACAGTCTCGGCACTTCACAGAAATATTTGCCACGCACAACATTGCAAAAGACTTACCAAAACTAAAGGACCCGTCGGGAATCAATTCTATAGCTGGTATACTCGTCATACCTCTTAGCACTGGCGGAAATGACTTTTTGGTTTTCTTCAGAAGAGGTCAACTTCGCGAGGTCAGGTGGGCGGGTAATCCTTATGAGAAAATCAAGAGGACTGATGGTCAGTACCTAGAACCAAGAAGTAGTTTTAGACGCTGGACAGAGACTATCAAAGGCACTTCCAAAACATGGAACACCGATGACTTCGAAACTGCATCTGTATTAAGTCTTTTGTATGGAAGATTCATTGAGATCTGGCGACAAAAGGAATCAACAGGGCATAATCGAATGACTCGCCTCCTAATAAAGAACACAAGTCATGAAGTTCGCACGCCGCTAAATGCCGTGGTTAACTATCTCGAAATGGCACTGGAGGATAAAATCGAGTCCCCAACTCGTGAGTTGCTAATAAAAGCTCACAAGGCTTCAAGATCTTTGATATATGTCATCGATGATCTGCTGAAACTCACCAAAGCCGAAAATGGCCCGGTCAATTCAATCAAAGATGTTTTTGACCTCTCAGCTACAGTCTCGGAAGTTATGTCAGCTTTTCGAAAAGAGGCAGTTCGAAAAAGCTTAGATCTGACGGTCACTATACATCAAGGTATACCAGAAATGGTCAAAGGTGATGCTGCTCGATTACGACAGGTTATTTCCAATCTCACAAGCAACGCGTTTCAAAATTCTGTGGCTGGTGGTGTCAAAATTGACATTCGACCTTTACAAATATGGCCAAAAAGTACCGTAATCTCTATCACTGTCCAAGATGTGGGTCATGGAATGTCAGAATCACAACTTGATGAATTATTCCAGGAATTTGAGCAAATATTGGACGAGACAGATGTCCCTACCCCTACAAAGCCATCACCATCAAGTGACACGAGAGAGACTCTTGGTCTTGGCCTTGCTGTAGTAGCTCGATACGTTCGTAACTCCAACGGTCAAATTCGAGTACATAGCGAGAGAGGAAAAGGGACAATATTTGGCATTGAGTTACCGTTCGAACACGCCGCCAGTCCGGCAGATATCCCAGAATTTTCAATCAACAATAACGGAAGACATATTCGTTCATTATCTGAGACCAATAGTATCTACGATGACAGCGACCGGATAGCTTCTAGTTATACACAATCCGCTTTTGGGGGGACTCCACTAGCGACTCCAATTGAAGAAGGTTCATCTTCCGCTACATCATTCTTTGATGTCGCATTTTCTTTTAAAGAAGACCCTATTATTGCGTCAACCGCGCGCAGAATGTCAAGCACTCCCTCATTAAGTACCTTTAGTTGTATGTCGACAAATAAGCCACTTTCAATCTTGGCAGCGGAGGATAATCCTATCAATGCAAAACTTCTACACAGAAGACTCGGTAAACTCTCACACAGGGTTGAAATTACAAATGACGGGCAATCATGTCATGATTACTACAAGTCTCAAAATAATGGCGTTGACGTTATCTTGATGGATTTACAGGTGTGTTCTTTTGTTCTTTTGAAAGACCAATTTTTTATTGACGATAAATAGATGCCTCTTGTTGATGGTTCTATGGCAACGAGAATGATACGTCATTTCGAAAGGGATCACCCCGAGTTACATAAAGCAAGAAAGAGAGTTCCTATTCTTGCCGTTTCGGCCTCGCTTACCGAGGAAAATCGCTATGATTATATCGAAGCTGGGTATGTCTATATATATATATTCTCTTTTCAGTGTTCCCTGTATTTTATATCAATAGAGATACTAACATCTTTTAGCTTCGATGGTTGGATTTTAAAACCTATAAACTTTCCCCGTTTGGATTTTCTCCTACGTGGCTTGAGTAATCCTCAGCTTAAACAACAGGCGCTCTATATCCCGGGAATGTGGGAACAAGGCGGATGGTTCTTGGCTTGAGCATTACATTGTTGTTGTTGTACTCGTACAAAAGTGCTTGAAGAACGAGTTATCTGTATTTCTGGAGCGTTCACATCTCATGCCTTCCTTTTTGTTTTTCTTTTTTTTATTAAAAAAAAGGGTATATAAACCGAGATTGGGGTGTTGGGGGATATTGGTTGAATGGTACTCGCCATCATCTACAGCTACGGCATTGGGATTATCATCATGTCGGTGGATCAAAGCATAGAGGAGCTTCCCTTTCCTTTCCTTTCCTTTCCTTTATGCGGCATCATCACATTTTCAACGTATTTTTATTCGTTGGGTTACCTAATAATCCGTAATCGGTAACCATTTCGGTTCGGTTCGAACATATCGCGGAATACTAAAGGATAGATGATATATATGTTCAGCGAGAGCGAGCGACGAAAAAGAAAAAGAAAAAGAAGAAGAAGAAGAAGAAGGAAAACAACACGCTAACACACCCAAGTCCAAACCGTCCAATATAATAATTATAGCATCTAGTTCCGAAAACAAAAATCCACGAATTTTAAAGAGTGGTAGAGTGGTAGAGGGAAGGAGGGAGGGAGGCAGGGAAGGAAGGAAGGATAATTGATACTATTTTAGATAAATTAATAAATAGAAAGAAGATCTAGGGAGAATGGGGTTGGAGGCTTTAAATTTGATGAATGTATTGTATACCTACCTACCTAGGTATCTAATGATGTAAAGAGAGCAAAATGGTTTTTAGATTTGTTCTTTCTCTATTGTATGATTTGGTATGGAGGGAGGATAATAGATATGTATTTATTCACAAATTCAAATATCCACAACCTCTTACAGATCTTAATATTAAAGGATAGATATTTAATAGACGATAGAAGGGATGATAAGATTACAATCTATGCCCGAGTAGAAAATATATATTAGTATATCTCAAAGTTCTCCAATTTCTCAGACCCTCCCCTTTAAAAACTCCACCCATCCATTCCATTCCATTCCCATCCCCATGCCCATTCCCATGATCATTGTTGCTTGAACCAGAATCCCATAAATATCCCTCGTATGCTTTGAGCAAGACATCCGTCATCAAACCCGAAACCGAAACACCATCCATCCATGCATTTCCCCGACTCCCATCCATCCATCCATCCATAGACCCGAATCCAAAAATCCAAGCACCTCTAACAAAAACTCAACAATCTCTTCATATGCGCACCTTTCTCACAATCACTAGGTATAGGAGGAAATTTCCCCTCTCTCGACTCAAAAATATTAAGGATGCTCTTGACGGCAGTATAATAAGTTTCCGCCGTTCTCTCAAAGCCAAGTGTATTCCATTCCTCTGGATTTGCTGCAGATTTGATTTCATCCCAAACTCCTTTCCAATTGCGCATGGCGAGTTTGAAAGGTGCGAGGAGTGAGGAAATAGATGTGGTGGGTAATTGAACCAAGGGGTTGCAGAATGTTGAGTTCCAGATATGGACGTAGAGAACTATAGAGGGTCAGCTTTATACAAAATCTGGTGGACGAGAATAATCTTACTATGAATCAGCATCTGCATATCTTGAGCAGTTAGGTTGCGGTTAGATAACGGCAATGGGTCTTCCTCAGCATTTTCCATAGGGGAGTATAGCAAAAGAAAAGCATCCTTTATCTTTATCTTTGGAAGTGGAAATCCGGAAAGATTCCCCAAATCATCATACTTTGCAGCTTTGAAGTATTGCTCATTGCTAGGAAATGGCAGATCTATCTCCGCCCATTGAAGTCTTGGAGTAAGATTGTTAAATATGGCGAATGCGTTGTCAAGCATCATCATTATACTTGCCGTTCTAATATACGATTCTTTGCGAATCCAATCTCTAAACGAATCTTGGTCTTTGATAACAAACCCAAGAGGGTGTTGCACAGTATTTAATTCTAAGGAGCGGTAAATCTGCCCAATATCATGTCAGCTCAGGCTTATGGAAAAGTGTGAATTATGGTACTCACAGATACTAATCTTGCAAAGCGTTGTTGCCTAACCCGCGTTCTTGCAATCTCGTTGCCTGTCCAAAATTGGACAACTACAACGAGATAAGCGCCCTGAAATTCCTCCAACTGGTATTGCAGCCATTCCTGAGATGAATTGCTTTTACGGTCAGTATATGTTCTACCGGGTAAGTCAAATTCATCATTAAACCCATTTATTGAGTAGATGTAAGTTTCTATGGTGTCCAAAAGAAGCTTTCCTTCGGCTACCTCATTTGCCTCTGTAGAATACTAGAGTTTCATTAGCCATTCAGCCCCAAAGTAGCTCGGGCATTTAACTTTGCTTACCATTGCACCAAGACTCATAATGGAAAGAACTAAGGGTAATGCAGCTTTGCACGGATCAAAGGTAGCTTGGTGAACCATAGGTGCATGATGATGCCAATGCTTGAAATACAATTTGATATGCGCAACAATAGCTTGGGCCGTTATGTGCTCAATTGCTTCAATAAGTTCCTTTGATACACCATTGGCTCCGACCTGTGAGTTTGCAGCATATCTCAACTTCCCCCGTATATCATAGGCGCGTTGTTCCAGGACATTTCGATCGTTCAACATTCCGTCTGATGACCACAGATTAAAGTTGTCGGTGGGCAACTGCCATCCGTGCGTTTGTCTTTCGAATGTTTCGAATTCCATGTCATGAAGAAAGTTTACCCTTGGATCCATCTCCATGTTTGACGTGTACTCAAAATTTGTCACATTTTCGTGCATCATGTCTCTTCCGACCCATGGCTGTATTGTACTTTGGGGATACAAACCCATGTATTCTGCGGCTCTGTCTTTTGGGCTCACGGTAGAAGCTTTTGGAAACTCCCGCATAAACTCTGCTTCGTTCGGTAAATTCAATAAAAAGCTGATCGAATTTCGATCTGATATAGGTTCCGGAGTGCCAGCTAGGGGAGTCAAAGACCGGGGAGGTGGCACCTCGGGGCTTGGTGAAGCTTTGGTCGAAGAAGCGGAATCTTGAGTATCATGTTAGCGCGAATCCCAACATTTCTTTCCGAGATGTTTAAAGGAGCATACTTGAACTTCTAGACTTTACACAAACTCTTCCAAATTCCTTACATTTGCGACACGGTACTTCATTGTCACATTTGACCTTGAGCCTCGAGCATTCGTCGCACGCGTGCCGTTTTCGTCCTCGTTCTAAAGAATCTGGAATAGCGGCTGATCCGCGATGGTCGCATCTGCTGAAATGATCTCGGAGAACATCACTATGGTATATTGTTAGTAGATAATATTGCAAAGTCGATAAGGGTACATGGTTATGTGGTCCCGCGGGTACTTGCCTGCGTTTAAAGGTTTTGGAACAAAATATGCAGCTGTATGGGCGAACACTGGAATCTAGATTTTGCACACGTCAGGTCCCTCCACAATGGATAGATGGGTGAGAGCATGGAGCGTGGCCTCGGTACTTGGAGCTCTGAAACAATAAGAGTACCTACGTTGCTGTTGATGTCGAAGCAAATGTGCCTTGCGTTGGAATTTCTTTCCACACTGGTTACATTCCGAGGGACTTTGAGATGACTGGCTTTGAGCCTCCATTTTGACGGAACCATTGTGGTGGGAACGTGGGAACGTGGAACTTCGGATGTTTAAAGATATCTACAGACGGAGTATCAGATTCATGGTTCTTGCGCAAGAGAATTTGTGGGGAAACAACGTTCAATGGAACGGGTCTTGCTCCTGCCGAAGCAAGCTAAGGGCTAAGAATGTTGGAGGGCAGATTATCTATGCTAATCTTGGTCTCTTGCTATTAGAGTTCTTAGAGTGTGTTATTAGTAGAAAAGGATGGAAATGGACTCAAAGGGGAAATAATAAATGGGTTTTGGCATTATTTGATCAACATCGGCTACGGTAATAAAGTGTGGCTAGGATCTAGATTACATTTTACAATTTATTCCTATTCACAAGTTGGAATTTCATAATTTATGACTTGTTATTTATTATTTATGATTTATAATTTATAATTTATAATTACCCAGCTATACTTCCGCTTCGACCATCAGATAAGCAGGTAACAAGATACACCAAAATCCTTGGCTTTTCCTGACGCGTAGACCCCAGATGCCCCCAAATCCCATCATGGCACAAAGTGCTGCGTAGATATTCTTAACCGCCGTTGCACGCTATACCGCTACCTACTGACTGCAGCACCGCAATATACCCAGATATTGGGCTGAGGGACCGCTTGTAGATCTATTTCCTATTAAGGTTTGACTGGTGCTTGAAGCCAAGCTGCATATGAAGTAATAGCAACGATCACATAACAAACTACTGAGAGATTGATTATTTGCTTTCAAAGCAAAAGAAACACCAGTGACAAATGATGAATGACAGATTTCAAATTTCAAATTTCAAATTCAAATTCAAATTCAAATTCAAAATCCCAAATTCTCATCACCACCCAGAGATGAAGGTGCCGGCCGAATCAGCCACACACACCAAAAATAAAGAAAGGCAAAATTAATGCCATGTTATTTCCCGAATGCCGAATCACGCGCTTATTTCAAACGGGATATACTCCGTGCAAAACTCTGCCATTTCCAAATTTCAATCTCCTTGACGAAGCTTCTTCCATTTCCGGCCCGCTCCAGATGTCATTTAATTTTATATTCTCGCGACAGTCCCTCATTATTCTCGGATGCATCGCGGTAAACGGTCCTCGTAAGACTTATATCCACTCTTAATCCCATGCATGCACCTGCCAACCTCATCCCATTTTCCACTAGTATCTGTCCTTGCCAGCTCTCTTCCTTGAAATATTCGACTTTTCGCTTTCACCCGCAAGCAGAATTCCGACGATAGACGGATATATACCCTAGTCGCTCACGGATAATGGCCAGTGATAACGGTCAGCATCATATCATCATAATCGTCACCATTGAGGCTATTAAATAAGCGCTTGACGGGCGGATTGGAAAAAGTTCCATCAAAATCTGCGTATCGGCTTGTGCCCAGGACGGGATATTTACGTGGGAGCACCCAGGTATTCAATGCCGGAAGATCGTTGAGATCATTATCCTTGAAAGCAGTGGGAAACCATTTGACGTGTTTTATTTTGCCTGCTTTGGGATTCGTGGGGTGACGTGTATATGGTGGTATTAACGTGCAAGTACTCATGAAGTACCCGTATTGGCCTTTCGGAGAGCTCGCATACAGCTACGCAAAAACCTTGCCTGGACAGGCAACAAAGTTATTTTTTAGCTAATTCGAACAATCGAAGTTTAGGATCCATCACAGCGCTAAAGCTTAGGTTTTGGGCATAGGGAGGTTATCTTGACAAGAATAAGGAGGCCTTACATTGCCTGACACTTGCCGCAACTATCGTGTCCGCAGTTGCTGCATGTTTCTTTCCATTGGACATTTTGAAGATAACACTATTGTGAAAGAGATTTAGCATTTCTTCCTGCAAGCAAAACCCGTTTCCAACGTGGCATGTTGGGCACATACAATGCAGCACTCCCATCCCCACTGAGCATTACCGATGTAGGACATATCGCAATAGGAAGTGGAGGCCTACGAACGTGGTGAAGTGTTGTAACTTGTAAATCTTGGAAAACGGAAATTGTCAATGCTCAGAGAGATCTTGAAGGGCATGAAATTGCTTCTCGGGAAATCCTTGGAGACCGAATGTTGCAGTCGAAGACACAATAGTAGAAACAGATCAAAGGAACATCATTCATTAAATATATGTTCAGATTTTTGCGTCGGCATCCCTCAGGATGACAGATTTCTAGTACACCATTGTGCATTTTTAGACGGAGACAGGCTGGATGTCAAGAAAAAAAAAGGCCGAACATTGGATGCGAAGAACGGCATTTACACACATACACCCCACCTGTTTGCTTTATTGGGCCCCTACTATTGTCCTTTATTCACGCTCCGGCACAAGAATGTTGATGTTTGTAATTAAACTTCTACTGAAGCTTTGCACATCCCCAAATTTTTGAAAATGAAATTTCGCCGACGTGGTTGTAAGTTGCCAAGAGGCTCTATATTATGACGATATGACCTAAGGTGTTACAGTCACCGCTACAGTTGACCGATTCGAAAGCTAGAACGCGCCCATATGCACCCCGCAATTTCGTGTGTCCTCCTTTCCTGCATAGTTGATCACATGGAAAAGTATGTCGGCTTCGCAGAGGTTGTTTTCACGCTGTTATATTAGAAAGATCATGTCGTCCAAAGGAACACAAACTTTGGTAACGACAGTGATTTGTGGCATCTTTACAACTGCCCACCGCCACACTCGTGGCTGCAGGCTTCATAACAGTTTCCTGTACACCCACAAAACAAGCAGTGCGGTACTCAAGTATATAAATGAATAGCATCTAGACGACCCGAAAAGCTGATGATACCTGATAGCAAGTGACAAAATCTGTTGCAAAAAGAGAGCCATTGTGTGTTCATGACCAACGCAGCTGACAAAGAATTAGACCATCGTTTGATCATATTGTTCATTAAGCATTATCCAGTAGACTCGTGAGCAAATCCAACATCCCGTCAGCACGTACCATTGCAGACGATACTCTGCCAAATTCACGGCGCACAACAGATAGCATGACAGGATTGATGCACAGCGACCTCTTATCAAAAACGACCCAGATCATCACTACCAATAACCCATTAGCTAGTTCTGTCTTTTCCTGGTTGGGGGAATGAAAGGCTGTGTTGTGCGACTACCCCAGCCATTCATGCTCCTTTTGACACCAAGAGTCTTTTTTACACCACCGGAACCTTGTGCTATTGCCATACTCGTGGTATGTAACGTTCTCGCCGGACGAACTAACGACATAATTGCTGGTTTTGCTGTAAGACCAGAGACGGAAACATCTGCCACCGGTTCAATATCAGTGCTGGGCTTCTTTGCTCTCGGTGGAGAGCTAGACAGGAAGATATAGCTATCGTTCTGCTTTCCTTCAATTCGATTAATATTTGGTCGAGACAGGGCGGCACCTGTTCCTAGGCGGTGACCTGTAAGAAGAGGTGGGAGAGTTTCGCTTTCATTTTGCGATGGCGATTGCATCATACCTACAGGAGTGTTGTTTCGATGTCTATGTAGTTGCACACTAGCCCTGATCTTTGTTTCCCGAAACTCATCGACTATTGGTGTTGACTTAATCTCCTTCTGTGGCTCCTGCTTCCCAAGAAAGCCCAAGAGTGTACCTTGGCCGTTAGGTGGACCTTTAAATGAATTTTTAGAGCTTGTAATGGTTCCTTTCGTTGAAGTTGATCTCGTTTCACCAATGGTTTGATTTGATGATTGTTCGCCAAGGACTTGAAGATGAGAGCCAGCACTAACAAAGCCACCGCCCAAGGTAAAGTTCGATACTCTTTCCATTGTTGTCATGGGGGTATTACTATAGACTATGCCGGAAACGTTTCCCGTTTGATCCGTTGTATCAACCCGTCGGCGTTTAGGTGGTCGCTGACCCTTGGTGAAATTGGGATTTCCGTTACCGAGATTCCATCTGTACTCATCTTGTTTGTCATTTTCCGGCTCCAAGGAGTAGTATGTATCCTCAGTGAGTTCGAGGCAAGCAGAAGACTCCGCAATCGACTCCTTGGTAGGAAATGGTCGTCGTAGAATTTGAGCTAGGCATTGAACAGTATTTGAACGCAGAGGAGGGCCCTTCTGGTCTAAGTATGCTCTCAGGCCACTGGCAGAAAGAAATGGACAGGTTGTTGTTAACTCATCTAGTGAATTTTTCAAAGGGCAACTCATATTGAGCAAAACCTTTGCCCGAGTCATAGCTACGTACAACAATCGTCGTTCTTCGTCAGTATCCTCTGCTCTGGAGTGTGGTATAGAGCCTTGATATGCCCCAGGAATGAAAACTATAGGCCATTCAAGGCCTTTAGCAGCATGTATGGTAGATATCGTAATTTGGGGTGTGCTACTTCCTTGATCATCCTCTTTCTTCACTTCCGAAGCCAATGCTACATTCGCTAAAAATCGAGTGAGGGAATCGGAAGCATCTTCTTGCTCCAGACCATCGATCTGAGGGAGGGAGTCGTCCTCATAACCATTAGATATTAAACCCTGAAAATCCGTAGCCTGGGCGATAAGCTCCTTCACGTTGTCCCACCTCGCCTTGTGGATGTCACCATGTTGTAACTCCAGCCACTTTTCGTAAGATATTTTTTCAATGATAAACTCCATAATTTTTACGATTGAGTTTTCACCGTTGAGAGGGTCAGCAATCTTCTTCATGCCTGTCAATATGATGTCAACAAAGACAGAAAGGCTTTTTCCGACTGATGTTGTGAGCTTGGTTTTCGTCCTGTACCTTCCCCGCACGGAATCAAGGATTAGTGTCCAAAATGTCAATTTTGATTCCTCTGCCTCCTCAAGCAAAGATTTGATCGTCGTCTCGCCGATCCGCCTTGAAGGAGTATTAATAATTCTTGCCAAAGCATCGTTGTTGTCAGGTAGGTTAATCACTCTCAGGTAATCTAATAACGTTTTAATCTCTACACGGTCATAAAATCGAAGACCACCTGCAATATGTCAGTCTAAATGCAGAACGCAGCTACCTTTTCAAGGAAGCATTGAGCTGGTTGCAAGCTGCACATTTGGCAGACAGAGAGATAATGCTTACCGACCATGCGATAGGCTATACCCGCTTTTCCTAGCGAGCTTTCGATGACTCGTGAGAGTGATGAAGATCGTAGCAAAATAGCGAAATCATTCAAGTCCAGCAGGTCACCTGTCATGCCCATTGTCCTTTGTATTTCTTGAATAATCCATTCTGCTTCTTTTTGGGCCGTTGCAAGCTTGCGGAGCACTGGTCGTGTGCCAACAATGTGAGTAGGCAAAAGAGACTTTGCAATTCTGGATGAATCTTGCTCAATCACATTCAGTGCCGTGAGAAGTATGGCGCCCGAGGAACGGTAATTTTCTTCCAATGAGATGGTAACCGTATCCGGATATTGTCTAAGCATCCGTTTGTAGTTTTTAATTTCGGCAGCTCGAAAGCTATATATGCTTTGATCGGGATCCCCAACGATGGTGATTCGTTTCTGATATGCAGAAAGTAATCGCATGAGATCAAATTGCACAAGGTTTGTGTCTTGAAATTCGTCAATCAAAACGGCTTCGATATTGGATACACAGGAAGGGTGAAGTCGTAAAAGCTCGACACATCGTACAAGAAGGTCGTCATAGTCAAGCAAGTTTGAACGCTCTAGGGTCTCTTGATAATCAGCATGAACAATCTCGAATTCTTGTGCATCTACTGTTTTCTCCTTGGCATCGAAGGGTTTACTCGCAGACGCGGAACCCTTTGCTTTCAGAGAGCTTATGCGAGACCGCGCGACTTTTGGATCTATATTCAGACCCTTTCGCTTCACAATCCTTTTAATTATGGCCAAAGAATCGGACGAGTCTGCAATTCCGAAGTCTTTTCGAATTCCTATCAAATGTCCGTATCGTGCTAGGTAACGTCGCGCAATGCTGTGAAAAGTTCCCAATATCAATTTAGATTCCGTTCCATTCCCTATCAGCTTTCCAATTCTTTCCTTCATCTCTCTAGCCGCCTTGACCGTGAATGTCGCCACAATTATATTCCATGGTTGCAATCCTTGTTGCAATAGCCAAGCAGTTCGCGATGTTAAAGTATGTGTTTTCCCGCTTCCTGGTCCTGCCAATATAGCGAGAGTATCTGCTTGCGATGAAACTGCGGCTCTTTGTGAGGCATTGAGGCCTGTAAGAAGATTATCGATAGTCATTTCGGTGGCTTGGGCCTGCATTGGCGAATGTTTCAGGCTTGCTTGTTTTTGAGTATGGGAGTTAATTTGGATGGATGAAGTAAGATAGGCATTTGTTATTTCCTTCGACCGAGGCCATCTAAGCCAGGTAATAAGTGATGTAGAGGGTTGAAAGTCTTTTTGATTCAATTACACTCGGATTTTGTCCTGAAAGCTTTTGGAAAAGGGACTCGATAGGAAGGAGGATGTTGACGCACGACGCGGTTGTTGATTAAGGACCGCTATATTTTATCGCGCTAATACGCGAAGTCACGCTTTTCGAAACATCTTAACATACATGAACAATCGTGGTATAAAATATCATTGTTTATTTAAATTTAGTTTGATGACATGAAGTTTGAATCCACTATGATGTTTTTGCAAGTTAACTACAGATAATATAGATGTCATGAACTATATGAGCCCCAAAACTCCAAAATAATGCTCTACAGATATGTTTTCCCAATCATGCAATACCTAGCATCCCTCTTAACAACAAATACCACGCCCATATGCCGTGCCTGTATTCCATGCTTTGATATCAATAGCGATGGAAAGTTGTGCTAGAGGACACCGCACGCCTTGCTTCTGCAAGTCAAGTATCGCTGCAAGTTAAGTATCGCAGCAAGCAACCGCAACCGCCGCTCCCAACAGCGAGCTTTCTTCTGCATACACCAACTCCACGGTCCCGTTTTTCGCACCACTCGCTTCGATCAACATATCGATATATTTTTGAGTACTGTTGCGAAATCCGGGATAATTTTCCAACACAGATCCATTATAGGCAATGACCGTGTGGGCGGAATCTGAGGGTGAGATTGATTCAGAGGCATTACGCATGTGCCAGAGGGCGTGGACGCCAGCAGCGATGAGGCCGCTAGAGCGTAGAGTTACGCGGGAAGCTATCAATCGTAGAGCTCGTAAATCGGCTATGGTGGGGATATGAGGGGAGGGATGACGGCTGGTGAACACTTCAATAGCGGTAGTAAGTTGTGGAGTTTTGTCGCTAAAGGTGGTGTTAGCCTTATTAGCAACTAAGTTTCAGAGAATGAAGCTCACGAGAGCTTAGTTAGGAGGCTATTGATGACAAATGACTTACTCTTCAATATATGAGAGAGTTTCGGTCTCCAAGGAGTACTTTTCCCTCAAATTTGCTGGCACTACTCCCCCAAATAGTCCTGCGCTCTGAATCCCTTCAATTAACATCAAACGCACGATCTCACCAATATATCCGCCACTCGCAAAATGTTCGAATGGCTGAAAGTCTGGTAGAGGGTGGTTTTCTCTCAATTGTTTATCCCATTTCGTGTACGGAAGGGACATGCCACCAAACATCGACAGTTCTGTGTTGACAATGACATGCTTAGCGCAATCATGCCAGGATGTAGGTCGAATGCCAAATTTGGGCTGTGAAAAGATGTGGACAGGAAGATGGGCTGCAGCGTTTAACCCAGTTCCTAATATTAGTGCGAAACGAGTGGTAGGGTCTATATATGCTTTAGAGAGTAATGTTGCCGAAGAATCGTTTACAATGGCGTTGAGCTGAACGTTAAGACCTTTTTTTAAGCAGGAATCTTCGATAAGCCCCCCCAGATCTTTACCGATCAATCCATCAGCAGCACAGAAGCCTTTTCCCATGCCCATAAGAAGACCGCCCTTGAGTGATGTTTGACTGCGAAACTACTGTCAGCTGACTTTGAATTTGATGAACATCCTGGTGATCATACTCAATAGGAAAGGACCAGGACAGCCCCACAGATAAAGGTGTCTCCGACATCTCGTGTCCTTCCTTCTCCCCAGAAAGAGTGTCCAGAATTCGATCTGCCATCCAATCGAAGAATTCTACACCAACCAGCTGCCTCTCCACACTTTTGATCTTGAAAGACTTTAATTCAAGGATCTCAATCTCCTTCCCTTTGCACTCTTTTCCTGCGAGTTTAATCAAGGCTACCCGAAAAGTCGAACCCCCAACATCTAGGGCTAAGTACGTTCCACATTCATGACCGCTAGGAAGTTGATGATTGTATGAAGGCAACATGCATTGTGGATTTTCTAACAAGCTCTCAGCAAACTCTTTTCTCAACCCTTCCGAGAACGCCAATAATGAGGTTTCCTTGGTAGAATCTCTAAAGGCAGCTTCAACCTCATCTAGAAACTTCTTGACTTTTGCAAGGGGGATGTCTTTGGCGTCGACATTTTCGTCCTTGACTTTGGGGAAAGTTGAGGGGACAATCCAAAACTTGAAAATGATCTCAAAGATAGATTTAGTTTTCAGAAAAGATTTGATAAAGGCGGCATAGAAAGCCTGTCGTAATCTATGCATGGCAGCGATGAGCGGCTGCATCATATGAAGTCCTCATACATATAAGGAATCCTCAAGGAAGCCAGCACGCTAAGATACGAAAGTGCTAGGGTAGTGCTGATGCGGGCCCGCTTTGCTCCATAACACACACGACAAAGATGGAGAAGGGAACTTGGACAATTGAAAGTCCGATAAGATTTTTGACTTCATTCAATCGAGTAAGAACAATGGATGCAATGGATGTAGATGTAAAAGGACAAGGACAGGCAAGATCGGTGGTGGGATAGTGGTATCCGATGTGAAAGGTACGGGTACGTAGTAGGAATTTTACCCTCGTGCTCGTAATAATATGTGGTTAACAACGAATGGATGCACTTCTCTTGGAAGGATACAATTGCGCCATCATTCATGAAAAAAGGAATATCAACAACTGGTTACGCACTCTCAAAAATAGATTGATTTGATGAGATAAGAAGAAGCTTCAAGCCAAGAGTGAAAAAATACTAAGAATAATTGAGAGTAACATCGTATCCTCAGTCGGCCGGCTCGTTTCCCTATAAAATTGGATCTTAATACCGATGGAAACAAATTAATCAAAGTTACCTTCTTCAATCGAACGAGGTCCTCCATAATAGAGGCGCAATTTGATCCGTCCCTCCGTTTTGTTTTAGAGCTTGGTTGTTCTGCATCGTTCAGCAGGACAAGATTCTCGAGATGATCCAAACCGAATGTACCCCTGCATAATGGCTCCCCCATTTTTGGAGATGTGATATCAATGGGAGCATAGCATATCATAGCATAGCACACCTAAGGAAATTGGTAGAAGCAGAGAAACAATCCAGGGGGCTTTCTGATGAGTCAAAAATTCACAGTTTATGGTTGGTGTAGTATTCCAGGATTAAAATTAAACTGTATGTAGGTAGTAATGTTGGTGGGTTTTTGGGTTTTCGATACAATAAACTCGTTGCTTTGCTGTCGAAAGCAACGTTACAATTTGGTGGGAGGGTATTTTATTCTCCGTGCGACCATAAAAGCTTGGATGTTTTGTACCGTACTCCGGACAGAGCTGGCTACAATAGATATGGAGGAAATGCGAGGAACATCTCCGGGAATACAAGAATTGGGGGATGATTTAAGGAATTAGCTAAAGCATCATCTTTTCTACCTACAGCTTACTAGATTCCTATCCCCAAGACTCCTATGACTGACTCCCAAACGATGAAGCAGCCCGTTTGTTATTAGTGTACATTTCTAACCCTCCAATTCCGAGCGGGACAGGCATTAAGCGAATGTAACTGTACAACTAGAAGAAACATCAAACGACCTTTGGAATTTCCCCATCCTTTTCCTTGAAACTTCACTGCGCCAGTACAGATCTTGAGACTTGAGAATCTTTTGAAGCTTGTATCGTGGTGTAACTGTACAATGACCAACATTTTGAGTTGGTGTGCCCCAATACTGGTCAAACCACCGAATCACCTTGTCTGATCTTTCTTACTCTGGCCGTTAGTGGAGATAGATCTCTCGTCGAAATCCTGGATTGATCACCAAAGTGGATTTCAAGGTTGTGCCTTGTGGGGTAAGCAGATTGCTATCTTTCTATCAGAAGGCTACCGGGACTAAGTCGTCGTGACGTTCCATACACCATCATGATATTGGAGGGGTAGAGTGACAAAGTTCAAGGTTTGTGACCTTGAACTGTCCAATGAATAGCGTTACCACGAGGAGATGCTATCAAGGTTGCTTGCTGGTGGTAGGGTTTCCTTGTAGTGAAGCCGGTATCTGATACTTTAATGAAATCTTCATGGGACGATACCGGTAGGTACGGTAGTTGTGGTAGTTGTGGTAGTTGTGGTAGTTGTGGTAGTTGTGGTAGGTGTGGTAGGTGTGGTAGGGGTGGCAGGTCTGGTAGGTCAAGTCTTTGATAATTTCTTTGATTACGTTTGGTTTTATATTCACTGCTCGCATTCCGCATATTCCGTATCTGGGAAATGAATCAACTGTCAAACTTTCTGTGAACTTATTATACAGCGACAAACAACCACCTTCATACTTTCATATCTTCAAAAGAAAACATACGCACACCCTCCACATACACTTAAGATTCAACTACATTCAAAATGAGACTCATCATCAGAGACGGTAAATCGCAAGCTTGTGCCTACGTTGCGCAATATATTATTGGTGAGATTCTTCCTCCAGCTCAGTTACAAACACTGTTTAACATCTGATTAGATCGCATCAATGCCTTTGGACCTACCCCAGAACACCCTTTTGTCCTTGGTCTTCCTACCGGCTCTTCTCCTATCGGGATTTACAAGATCCTCGTTGAAAAGTACAAGGCTGGTGAAATCTCATTCAAAAATGTCGTCACTTTCAATATGGTATGTTTCTAACCTTCGCGCATAAGCTACATACAACCTCACTATCAAGGGTCAGATCACTAACATGGGCAACTTGCATAGGACGAATACATTGGCATCCCGCGCAATCACCCAGAAAGCTACCATACGTTTATGTATAAACACTTCTTCTCGCACGTCGATGTCCTTCCTCAAAATGTCCACATCTTAAATGGCAATGCCGAGAACCTCGAAGCAGAATGTATACACTATGAGGAAACTATCAAAGCAAAGGGTGGAATCGATTTATTCCTTGGAGGAATTGGACCAGATGGTCATCTTGCATTCAATGAACCTGGATCTTCCCTTGCGTCTCGAACCAGAGTCAAGACTTTGGCATATGATACCATCATTGCCAATTCCCGATTCTTCGGTAATGATCTGGAAAAGGTTCCAAAGATGGCTTTAACTGTGGGTATCCAAACCGTGTTGGAGGCCAGAGAAGTTGTCATCATTATTACTGGAGCACACAAGGCATTAGCATTGAAGAAATGTATTGAAGAAGGTGTGAACCACATGTGGACTCTCTCAAGCTTACAACTTCATCCTCATCCGATGATCGTTGTGGATGAAGATGCAACACTTGAGCTCCAGGTTAAAACTGTCAAGGTAGCTACCCCACTTTACCCCGCCATCCACTTACCCCTCCATTAGCCCTTCCATCACAACCATACTCAACGCTAACAAAATATTCAACAGTACTTCAAATCAATTGAAAAAGTTGCCGCCGCTCAAGGTTTCGAACAAATTCTTCCATCTGCTGCTCGCACAGGTCCCAAGCGTACTATACCAGTTCCACCCATGCCAGAAAGCTTGGTCAAGGAAGAATCTACCATTAAATCCCCACAACCTCTTACAACCACACTCTTAGCCGCGCCGGCTACTGAGTACCCAGTCCGCAGAAGCCATACTCCAGAATTGATTCCTGACCGTATGGGCAGCAGAATCGTGGCAGTTTAATACCATAAATAGAGAATTGGGAACGGATTGGTGTATGGGAGGATCAAATTGAGTTGCATGCATATAGCACAGCAAAATCCACTCTTTGATAGCGGAGTCGTTGCTCTTGAAGGGTGTATTTTTGCAAAGCTTTTCTCCTGATTACATTTCTTTTCTTTATTTTTTTTTACATATTTGCAGGCACAATATGTACATTTGCATTTTCTTTTGCATGATCATACTAGGTACTCTCTCTCTGCTTACATTCATTTCTGGCCAAGGCACAGAAAATCATTTTCATTCTTCAAAGTAAATTACCCCAAAAACTAAATTTCTCAAATTCTCACGAATGCCCTTCCCTGTATTATTAGTTATTTTAGATGAGATATGAATATATGAATATATGAATATGAATATTGAGTTTGTGTTTGTGTTTGTATTTAACGTGTATGTATATCATGTGTATATCGTGTTCTGTATGTATGTATATATTTTATTTATCTATCTATTTCTGACTTATGAGCTCGCTAGCTTTCTCTTTTTCTTTTTCTTTGTCTTGACTTGGGCTCAGGCTGGAAAAAAAAATAAAAAAATAAAAATTCTATTCGGAGATTGAGATTGAGATTGTGATTGGGGTATCGATTGTCTTTTAATACCTACCTTAATACCTACCTAGTATAGATAGATGGATAGGTATGATGAGGGAGGGGATGAATGGGATGGATGAGTATTGTATTGTAATTTTATTTTACTTTACTTTACTTTACCTTACTTTATTTATGAATAAGCAAGGAAATAAGTAAATAAGTAAATACAATGTGAAAAGTCTGCTGTAGCAATCTATGCGCAGTACCTATATTTCCGCCTTGGAATTTAATTTCGTTCCCTTTAATGCCTACCTAAACTAGGTACTAAGTAGGTAGGTAGTCTTTATTTATTTATTCCCCCCCCCCAACGCGCTCTCAATTGATATCAAAAATTATCCCAACCTTCTATCCCTTTATGCATTGCCCATTACTTACCCATTCATTACCCAACAATTTTCCTCTCCCCTTCCCCTTCCCTCTCAAAAACCCTAACCCCAAATTTCCACACCTGATCTACAACCACTCTCTTCCTCCCCTCACTCTCCACAACCACATCCAGCACACATAAATCAGCATCCATCCCCCCCTCCAACGCACCCTTCCTATCCAAAATCCCCAACATCCTCGCCGGGGTCTCGGTAACCGCTTTCAAAGCCTGCGCTACACTACAATTTGTCCAATTTAAAAAATTACTCACGCATTCTACAAGCGTGATGCTGGATCCTGCGATTTTGTTGGTGGATTCGAGACGTAGGTGGATGCCGTCTTTGAGGATGTATTCCCCGTTCCAGGAGTACCGGCCGTCGGGGAGTCCGACTAGGTGCATGGCGTCGGTTACGAGGATTAGACCGGAGGGGTGCGCGTTGTAGGCTAGGGTTATGGTGGTGGGGTGAAGATGGATGGAGTCGGCTATGATGCCGAAGTAGGGGCGTTGGGTGATGGGTTTGAGAGGGGGGATTATGTTTTGAGTTGTGATGGGGGTGGAAGGGGGAGTTGTGGAGGGAGAAGTGCTGGTTGTGGGGGTGGTGCCGAGAAGACCAAAGATTCCTGGGTTGCGGTGGTGAAGAGGGCGCATGGCGTTAAAGAGGTGGGTTATCATTGTTGCGCCGGCGGAAATGGCGGCCGTGGCATCTTCGTATGTGGCTTCTGTGTGGCCGATGCTGAAGATGATGTTGTGGGGTGGAGAGGTGAGGGTTGGGATTAGAGAGGTCATGTGTGGGAGTTCAGGAGCAGCGGTTATAAGGCGGATATTTCCTAGAAGATTGGAAGCGCCATAACATTCTGAGAGAGTGGTGAGGTCGTTGGATTTAGGAGCGAGTAAGACGGGAAGAGGATGGATTCCATTTTTGGTAGAGGAAAGGAATGGTCCTTCGACATGAGCGCCGAGAGATTCGGTACCATCTGATGCAAGACGATTTGCTCCAGAAGGACCTAGAAATGGAAGTGCCTTGGGAGAATTATTAGTATGGGTTCAGTGACAATTTCATCGATTGCTTACGTGATGATAGACTTCCGGACGTGATGATGTGATAGTAGGTAGATGGGAAGTAACACCCGTCTTGATCAATAATTGATTGATTCGACGCAGTTCCTTTCCATAAGCATTAGGATCGTCACCTTCTGGTATAGAAGCAAAATCAAATCCAAAAGCTCCATTCAGTTGTGTATCGATGAAACCTGGAGAAATAATGCGACCACCAAGATCAATAATCTCGTCAGGTACACATAAATGTGAGTAAAAGGCTTCCTGGCTTTGGATAATCTTGCCGGTGGAAGATGATACCCAAAGATCTTGAGTAACTAAAGATTCTCCCTTTAACAAACGACAGTTTGTGAACTTTGTGACTCTAGAAGTCGAGGTTGGTAGTGCCGACGGCATGGTTGTGGTTGGAGAGTTGGGGTTCCAGAGGGATTGTTGTTGTAGAGAAAGGTAGATGGGTAGTTGTTTAAGAAATTGGATTGGGGACAAAGAGAAGATGATTGAAAATATGATGCGAACGATAGCAAATCTTATTCACTGGAAGATTCTATAGACCTGAACCTGGAGATTCACTTGTACACAGGTAGATTACCTAGGGAGGTAGGTACTTACTATACTAGGCATACCTATATCTAGATGCCTGCCATAAATGATTTGATAGTGAAAACACATGATAACCTTAAAACAAGACGTACCGTACAATAATGACTCAGTATCATACATCATACATCATACATCATACAATCCATACAATCCATACAATCATACATCACATCACATCACATCACATCACATCTATCTACCACATCGCAGCATTGGACTGGTATAGCTTGTAGTGGATTGAGTGGAGAGGTGGAGAGAGGTGGAGAGGAGACGAGGTAACTGTTAGTTAACTGTTACCGTCAATGTTGAAGTTTGATCTGATGGCATGTGAGGTGAAGGGAAATCTCCAATCCCTAATACATATGTAACGTCGTATCCTATCATCCTTATCATCGGATCGTCGGAATGTCGGTAATTTGTAAAAAAAATGACGATGGTCGAATGATAATCCATTTGTCAAGCACACTTGGAAATAACTTGATGGTAGGTAATTAGATGCCAAGTCACCGAAATTACATGGCGATGTTCCTGTTTGAGGAAATATTGGGTTGCTTTTTTCTTTGCTGACAGTGAACACTGAACATCAAAGTGAATCGTGAATCTGTTTGAAGTAAAGCCATGGCGCAATGCATCCTCACGTGAGGATAAACCTTTTTAATTCCCGATGATTCCCCGATATAACCTTAAAATCATGTGACCATCTTCGGAGGAGGTAGTTCAAACGATAACATCCTAGCCAATACCAACCACTTACATCTGTGCAGGTTAGTTACACCAGTTACCCCAAGCTGTTGAATATGTGAGGCTGATGATTATCTATCAGAAAATATCTTTTACGCACTTGTTGAACAGGGGCGAAGATACAATAGTTGTGATGAAAACGCACATCGTCAATTTCACTTACATCGCACAAGTCTAATAGTATTCTTCACATATCATGAAACCCTGATTAAGGAAAGCAGAGCACCAGGCCTTCTCAGCGAACGTTGCGCTGAATACTTATAGCCTTGTTACACTTATCAGATCACAATTACGTTGAGCTCAAAGTGAACAACGACTTCTGTACAGCAGCGACTACCAAAGATGGATGTTACAGAGGAGGAGGAGCTGGATCCTTTATGGAAGGATCTCGATTGGTAGGTTATGAGCCACTTATGTAGAGGCTGAGATGTACGCTGACAAAATGAAGGGCCATGGGACAGTGAGTCTATTCTTAGTTTGCTGAGCTGTATATGGTAACAATTTACGGCTTCGCGATCATGTGTTTGATCAAATGTACTGATAAGGGATCTCTGGTTCTAGATGCTTTATGATGGGATTTGAAGGGACCGAGGTTACTCCTCAGATCAGGACTCTTATTGAAGATCATCACCTAGGTGCTATCCTGTTGTCGACAAAGAATATGAAGTGTAATAATTTGTATTTCTTATTCTGCTTGTAGTGTTTTTGTTCTTCCATCGTTTCGTAATTCAATGGCTAGATGGCATTGAGCTTGGGCTTATCACGTTGATGGGTATTGACCAGCCATGTGATTTGTCTCTCACTCATATATTCACGTGCATTGCTTTCATATGATGTTATTGTTCTTCAAGCTTCCTCAAACGCAAACGTTAACTTGAGTAGCTGCCCGCGAGACAGCAAATCTAGTACAGGAGCTTCAAACGATCGCACATCAAGCCGGACATCTAGTACCTTTAATCATTGCTCTTGATCAAGAAAATGGCGGCGTCAATAGTCTCTTCGATGAAGATTATATCGGTCAATTTCCCAGTGCAATGGGAATGGCAGCCACAGGATCACCTGAGCTTGCATACGAAGTTGCCAATGCTACAGCCAAAGAGCTATCAGCAGTTGGAGTTAATATGATTATGGGCCCTTGTCTCGATGTTCTGACAAATGCTCGTTATCAACCTTTGGGTGTCAGGGCTACTGGGGATGATCCTCAAGAAGTTTCTCAGTATGGTATTGCGGCCATGAATGGGTATAAAGATGCCGGAATCGCTACCTGTGGGAAACATTTTCCATCTTATGGGAACTTGGATTTCTTAGGATCATCTCTTGATATGCCTATCATTACAGAGACTCTTGAACAATTAAGTCTTGGTGCTCTTGTTCCATTTAAAAATGCTATTCGTGAAGGAATGGATTCTATAATGGTTGGTGGATGTGCTATAGCAAATGCTGGTTTGTTTGTCTTTCTCATTAATGAATGGAATCATTAACACTACATAGGAATGAATGTTATGCACGCTTGTCTTAGTGACCAAGTTGTGGATGATCTCCTACGTAAAGACCTTGGATTCAATGGTGTAGTTGTTTCCGAATGTCTTGAAATGGAAGCATTAAGTCATGATATTGGGGTTAGAGGCGGTACTGTCATGGCAGTAGAAGCTGGGTGTGATATGGTTCTTCTCTGTCGCTCTTACTCTGTTCAAAGAGAAGCCATTGCAGGATTAAAACTCGGTCTGGAAAACGACATGATTTCCCGAGAACGTATTAATCTGTCTCTGAAACGAGTGCTCAGGGTCAAATCACAATGCACATCTTGGGCTAAAGCTTTAAATCCTCCAGGAATCAACCATCTAGCATCTTTACACCCTCATCATCTCGCTCTATCGACTAAAGCGTACGATCACTCAATAACCATAATGAGAGATAACGGACATCTACTCCCACTGTCGAATAGTTATTCCGAAGATGATGATGATCTTCTCCTTCTCACACCTTTGGTAAAACCATTACCTGCATCAACCGCAACTCTCAATAACCAAAATTCAAAATCTACCAATACTGAATCTGAAAAGGCATACAGATCCTCAATCATGAGTGGTGAAGGTGTATTTCGAGAATTAGGAAGAGCTTTAGCACGTCAGAGACACGGAAGACTACTTCATACATCATATACCGCAAATGGTGTTCGACCTGTTCATGAGAATTTGATCAATAGAGCAGGAACTATTATCATCATAACGGCTGATGCAACTCGGAATTTATATCAGAATGGATTTACAAAACATGTTGCGATGATGTGTTCAATGCTTAGTTCAGCTGGCAAGAAAAAGTCTTTAATTGTGGTTTCCGTCAGTTCTCCTTATGATTTTGCTATGGATAAAAGTATTGGAACATATGTTTGTACTTTTGATTTCACGGAAACAGCTATGAAAGCATTGGTGAGGGCATTATTTGGTGATTTTGTTCCTCAAGGAACATTACCTGGTACACTGAGGAAAAGTAGGAAAGTACAAAAATCGAGACAACATTGGTTGGTGGAGAGTTATAATAGAGATAGAGATGCGAGGGGACTTCAAGCACTCATTACATCTATTGAAAAGACCACACCGCCGAATCAACAATCTGCATTAGCTAGTGCAACAGCAGATTCATTCGAATTGGTATGTTTATTCTAATGCTTTTTATAACTCATAGAAATTTGCATCTACATTTACATGTTAAAATCACTAACACTATTGTCCTTCTTTCTAGCCACCAGCATCAAACAACACCCCACTCGAAGAATCTCACTTTGTTGTCCGCAACAGCAGTACTCAAGCACTCTTCGGATTCTGCTCCACCACTTACTCCCCAAGCACTCACACCGGTACTATCTCTGCCCTCTTCGTCGACCCCTCTAAACGCAATCTCTCCATCGGACATTCCCTCCATCAACGTGCTCTCCGTCACCTCCTCCAAAAGCCTAACATTACCCACCTTCAACTCGGTTCTACCCTCCCAGCCATCTACCTAGGTATCCCCATGAGTGATTTGACCGAAGGCGCACGTCTCAAACGTTGGTTCGCAACAAATGGCTGGGACGTCCTAACCCCACGATTTCTCTACACATTAATAATCCGCAACCTCGTACTTTGGACACCACCAGAAGGTTTACTAGCAACCATTCAACCAGTATCCCTTCAATTCGATCTAATCAACGGCCCATCAAACTCCGCAAGCCAAGTCCTCGATTTCGTACAAACCCACTCGTCAAGTGTCGAAATCCACAGTCTCTATAATCTCGCCATCATGGATCCTAAATCCTGCGGTATCGTACGTGCGAAATCACCAATCGATGGGTCCCTCGTAGGTACCATTATTATATCTCGTTCCGATACTCTGCTTTCGCGCTGGATGCCTGTACTTTCTTCTTCTCCTTCTTCATATTCTCATTCTAATTCCGGGTCGAATTTTAATTCCCACGTAAACCCAAATAATGGAAAAGGTAGAGAAAAAGAAGATGATAGAGATGAAAATGGGAATGGGGACGGGAATGGAAATGGAAATGCAGTAGGAGGAATCCTAGCCCCAATCATCCCATCGAATAACGCGCAGAGAGAAATGATTTTACAAGGTTTGGTCATGTTGAGTATTCGACAGAATAAAAATAAGGGGGATGGGAAGGGTGCGGTGTTGAATTGGGTGGTGGGTGGTGATAGGGATGTTTTGTTAGGGATGGGTTTTGATGTTTTGGAAGCATGGGAGGAGG
Source organism: Sclerotinia subarctica (assembly GCA_025389085.1). NCBI lineage: Eukaryota > Fungi > Ascomycota > Leotiomycetes > Helotiales > Sclerotiniaceae > Sclerotinia > Sclerotinia subarctica. The sequence goes on along the minus strand of QRFI01000004.1, from coordinate 370,037 downwards.
TTGTTTGTCCGGTTGAGAGGGTGAGTTTATTTTGATTTTTTTTTATGATGGGATGGGATGGGATGGGATTTTGAGATGGAGATGTGCTATGAGGAGATACGATATCCTAATATTTATTTTTGATAGTGGAGTGAGATGAATCTAGCTTGAGAAGAGAAGAGAAGAAAATAGAAGTTAGATATGCTATCTTTCATATAGAAGCCATTTTCACCTAGATTATCATATATGAATCTGTATATATCTCTTGGTATATGTATCTATCACTTACACTATCTTCTATCCATTCATCTATTCATTCATTCATTTATATACCTATTCTATATCTTCATCAGCAAACGGATAATCCTATTAAAATAAATAAATAAATAAATAATAACAAAAAAAGCCAAAAATGAAAATCTATTTATATATAAATCTCTCAAGTATATACAATCTCAATCTCAATCTCTCTCTCAAATCTTTTAAATTCTTTAATAAATTTATTTACATATATATATATATATAACATCATCCACAAGTTTATAAGATTAATTAAATCAAAATAGAACAGATATAAAGATTGAGGATTAAAAAATTCTTCATTTAATTACTCAAAGAAGTCGAGATGTCGATTTTATATCGAGGTAATTTATTTATTTATATACTATCATTATCATTATAGGGTATATTGATCATGATAGTTTTCTTGGGTAATTGTTTCAGGAGATGGGTAAGTTACAGCTATAGCTATAGCTATAGATAGAGGGTAGGGTAGTCCTGTAGTCCTGTAGGGATTGTGTATGTGCTGAGTGATTGGTTATATGTACATAGTATACATGTGTATATTTTTGTGCGGTGAGATTGATGGATGGACTTTTATTTTGAAGTAAGTATTTATTTATTCATTCATTCATTCATTCATCCATTCACCTTTGTAAGAATATACAAATACAAAAATATAAAAATAATACAACTTAAATATCTGTATAAATTCACAGAGAGTCAAGACTCGAAAAGTTGAAAGTTGGGTGGGTATAATACCCTCCAAGGAGTGGAGCCTCCACTAAGAACAGTCAAGTCAGTCTTGATAAATGGATGATTAAAAAAAAAATAATCCTCCGTAAGCTAAAGTCGATGGTTCGTCAATAGATATGCAACAAAGTAAGGCAAAAGTCATTCGGAACGTCGTGGTTGGATCTTCGATGATATTTTCGTCGGATCCTCTATGTATGGTTTGGTGAATGGGGTTAGGGCTGTTTAGGGCTGTTGGTTAGGATTTGGTTAGGGTTTAAGATTTAGAGTCTCGGGCCGACAGGCGAACGAGTTAGGCTTGTGGGATTTAGTTGATGTATATGTATGTATGGAGGTGGATACACTTATATTTTTCTTCTTGCTTTTCAGCCTTTCAGCTTGATGAGTGGGTGGTGGGCTGGGTGATGTATGAGTGGATGGATAATATATGTATGGATGATATATATAAATGACCTCGATACAGATTAACTCATCTGGTGATCGTATCAATTGATTAAATCTGATGAATCCATCAAGCTAGAAATTTATAGTTCGTTCGTAGATGTGCAACATAAGAGTTTGATGGCGTTTAGCAGATTGGATTGGGTGGGATGGTGATATAGGTCTTGGATAGTGTGCATTTATTTGATGTATGGTTTTATGAAGGGGGTTTAGCTGGGGTTTCAAAATTGGGAAGGAGGATGAGCTGAGTGGTAGCTGGGTACTGGGATAGGAAGTTGGGGGATTGTTTTACGAGAGTAGAATTCTTGATTTGGTGTGTGTACAGTTGTTATTTGTGGTTGGTTGATAGATGTATAAAAATGGTTTCGAGAATGATCTACTATCTATCTATTCTTTTCTGTCGATTTTTTAGGAGAATTATTTCATGTGATGCGAATCATGTGATGTAAGATCTTAGAGGTGTGGAGATAATTTCCTACCTATTATCTCATCCTCAGACCCCCTGGTTCGATTATATTTTAGTATCATTTTATAGTAAATATATGGTCTTTTATTAATTACTATATAATTAGGATTTAGGTATAATTTGGCCAATTAGAATTCGGGGAAAGATAATCTCTTAGAGGGTCTGAGAGTTTTTGGTTGCTTTTTTGGTGAAGAACTATTTCTGTGTAACGATACTGTACTGGAGGCAGCGGCTGCCTGAGGTTTCGTTGGTTGGTAGTTGTAGGTTAAGACTTTATCAATTGGGTTTATTTGAAAATGAAGTTGTTATTAGATCAAGTAGAATATAGGTAAATTAATTGATAATTAAATTGAATATAAAGTTCCTAAATTATAAAACTATTCTGATTATATACTAACGAATATAAAGGAGCTTTAAGGAGCCCTAAAGCTTCAAAAAGCTTTTGGAGTTCTAGGAGCTTTCAAAGCTCCTAAAGCTTCTTATTACATAATCTATTATTAGCCCTAGAATACTAATCCTGAAACAATTCTAATCCTAGGATAATAATCCTGGGATAATAATTCTGGGATAATTATCCTAAAACGAATATTATTTTGGGATAATCTTTCTAAAACGAATTATATCCTAAAACATTTATCTTAGAATCTAATAATTACCTAATCCATTCTTTCTAGGATATTATTTGTTTTAGGATAATATTTGTCCTAGGATTCCTTATCGATAAGGATCCTTTTGAAGAGAGCAGCTCAAACATCTGTAACTAGTTTTATTTTATAAAAATGAATATGATTCATAACATTATCCCCTTCCTGATTAAGTGTTATCCTTGATCACTTATAATTAATGAATGTCCTACTTTGTTTCATTATTATATTCTTCAACCTTTTTTCTATTATAAACAATTCCGATTCTTTATATAGTTTAACTCAAAGAAAGAAAAAGGAACACATCTATTTAACTACAATTATCGATTCCATTGATATCGAGATAATTCCTTGTTCCTATTGTCAACAAGAAAATCATCGTTATATTAAAGATCTCTTCAATAAGCATTGTTTATATTATTCGGAATGTATACGAAATTCCGTTTCCTATGATACTGAGTTCTGTTTGAAAGATGATTGGGATCATGAAATTCCTCGAGAATATAATTAGGAAAGTCTCGATCGATAGATCGATAAGTTGGATATTGAAATTGCTGAATCTTTTGTTAAGATTGCTTGTCTTATTAAACAAAAGGTGCAACTTAAAAAATGATACAATGAAATGTTATATTATGGTCTCAAGTATCTTGATGAACTCGATACTTTAAAAGAAAAGGAAAAACAAGAAAAGGAAAAAGAAAGAGAAATTGCTGCAATTTCAATATTTGTTATTCCTTCCAATCCTTTTGATTAATTTGATTCTGAATTCTTTACAATTAGTTCTAACTTCCTTGAATCCTTCTTTTTATATTCGATAAATTCACTATTTGTATAAGCTATATTAAATTCTTTTTCCTTTTAGATAAATCTGGATTCTATCGACAAAACTCCTCAAACTTTTTAAGATACTTAAAATCTTTCTTCAATTCCTATATATTTTTGGAATCCAGATAATTTTCCTATTTCATCAAATATTTGATTTTGTTTCTAATGAATTTGCAATCTAATATTTTCTTTATCTTGTATTTGACGTTTTGATCAATGAATATAATTTCGGTTTCAGAAACTTTAGATATTCTTAGTAATATTAGTTCGAGCAAGATTATATAGAATACTGGATAAATGTTTATACTTTTAGGTAATATTAATTCATAATTCAAAGATCCTTTAGTTTTCTTGATTTTGAATAATCCCAATTTCTTATAGTTCAATTTTGCATTTGATCTTTTTATCTTGATGTTTTTTCGGAGTAGATAGACTTTATCCCCCTCCTTTAATATTAACTTTTGACTATACTTTTTGTTATAATAATAAACATTTCTTTCAGTAATAAATTTGAGTTCTATTATTATTTCCTTGTAAACTTCCTTGAGTTTCTTTATTTATATAATAACAGATTGATTCTTTATTTCTGAAATATCTGATTTCTGATATACAACTAATTCATATCCAAAATTAGTATAATTCGGGGAGATTTGAGTAGTTTCTGAAACAGAGCTATTATATATAAATTATGCTAAAGGTAATAATTCTACTCAATCATTTTATTGATAATTTATATAACAACAAAGGTATACTTCAACAATCTGGTTTATCTATTCGTTCTCTTTATTCATTTATAGATGGAATACTATAGATATTTTCCTTTTTACATTTAATAATATTATTAAAGCAATCCAGAATTTTGATGTAAAGAGTTTATTCTTATCGGACAATATCTTCTTTAATAATCTATATATTATAATAACTTCTTTTAGGAATATAACTGTTAGGGTTTCTATAGTTAAGGTAGTCTTATATAATATTAATATTATATACTTAATTAATTGATCTATAATAATTAAGAAATAATTATATTCCATTCTTATTGTTAAATTCTTGGATTTAGGTAGCGGCCTTATGAAGTCCTATAATATCGATTTCTATAATGTTGGTGATATCTTAGTTGTATATATTTGTTCATAAAGGGTATAGCAAGAAGCTTTATTTCTGATATAGATATCATATTCGATGACCACTTTTTTGATTATAATTCGGAGTCCCAGACTCTAATATTATCTCTTAATTCTCAAATATATTCTTTATACTCTCTAATAATTATAAATTAGTAATATATATTATTCTTCAATAAATTCGATGGTAATATTATTTAATAACCAAATTTTCTTTATAATCTATATCAATCCATCTACAATTATTAGCGGCTTAGATCATTTGATATTTTCCTTATTTAATTATATATCTATAAATTTGTTTTTCCAGACTTTCATTGGTTTATTCTCTAAAACAATAATTTCTGTTAGATTCAGAATAAGGTTTTTATTAGAAAGAGATTTCAAAATCATTGTTTCTTGATAGATCTTATCATCCTTATATCTTGATGGCCTACTTAGTATATCTATTCTTATATTATCTTTATCTTTGATATACTTGATTATCAAATTGAAACCAGCTAATTCTTCAGTTCATCGAATCAATCTTCGATTATCTAAAATCTTAATTATAGTAAAGGTTTGTAGATTTATATAATCAATATAAATGATTATTGGGAATTTAGCTTTTTAAAAATAGATTCTTCAATGTTTCAATGATTTGACTATAATTATAAGTTCCTTTTCATAGAAATTGTAATTTTGCTTTATTTTATCCATTTTGCTGAAATAATAAGCAATTGAATGTAGTTTCCTATTATCATCTCTTTGAAGATGAACTTCTACTATACAGGTATCAGAAATGTCTATTTCAATAATACTTTTTTAATTGTTATAATAATTGTAAAGTATAGGTTCCCTAATAAATCTATCCTTGATTTCCTAGAAGGCTTACTTCACCTTTTCGCTTTATACGAATCCTATACCCTTTTTTGTTATCTCCATAAATAATTCTATCATTTTGGAAAAATCTTTAATGAATACCCAACAAAAGTTAGCGAATCCTAATATAATCTATATATCTTTAATATTTCTAGATTGTTCCCAATTTTTTATTTTCTTAGTTTTTTTTAGATCAATATTCATTTGTCCTAATTCGATTATATATTCTAGGAAAGTTATCTTTTTGATTCTAAACTTGCATTTTGATAATTTGAGTCATAAATCAATCTTCTTAAATGTTTCGAGTATTTTAAAGATATATTCCTTATGTTCCTTTTCTTTTTAAAAGAAGATCAGGATGTTATTCAAATAATAGATTACGAATAAACTAAATTCCTTGAGTATTTCGTTGTTTTATTATTGATATATAATAGGTGTATTTGTTAATCCGAATGATATAATAATGTATTCCCATAATCCGGAAGGTAATATAAAAGCGGTCTTTCATTTATATCCTTCCTTGATTTGTATAAAATTAAAGACATTTTTTTGATCTAATTTAGTATAGATTATTGTCTTGCTTAATTTATCCCTTAACTTTTGGGCTTTGGGTATAAGGTATACATCCCTGATAATCCCATTATTCATTTGATGATAGTCTCTGCAAGGTCAATTATTCGGATCTCCTTTTTTGAATATTAATAATATATTAGATATACAAAAGAACTTGGATTTCCTAATTTATCCTTTCTTTTCAGTTTTAGATTAGTATTCCTTTTATATTCTTAAAATATTGAGGTTATATAATCTCAATCTCTTAATTAGAGGTATAAATCCTTCTTTGAAATTAATCTTATAATCCCAAAGCTTATATTCTGGTAAGGTTCTCAAATCCTGTAGATCTTCAAACAATTTGGCGAATTTTTTGTATTGTACTGGAATTTCTTTTACATTGGTTTTGCTGATCAATAAAGGATCTATAACTGTTATAATACAATATCCAATCTTTTTGGAAATCTGTTCCTTTGGATCATATAATCATTCGTTTTTATATCGATAATAATCGAATATAAAGATATCCTTTATTTAATCAATATTTGGATTATATTTTCTAATCCAAAAGGTTCCTAAGATTATTATATATCTATCTAATAATACTAAGTCCAATTTGATTTGTTCTATATACCCTTTTGATATAATTATTTTTAAAGTATTAATTTGTCTTTATACCTATCCATTTACTCTAACCTTCTTTTCTCTTAATGTCAGAATTCCTAATAAGTTATTAAATCACTTAATAATAATAACCGAACCAATGATTATATGATCACGTGAAATATTAATAATATCATTATGTATTACGTAATTTTATTATTATATAAAATCTCGATCATATATCATACTAGAATGATTTGTAATGAAATAGAATGTGATGGAAACATATAGAAGCATATGGAATTTTCTTATTCTCAAATCAAATATTATTGGTTATTATTCTTTTCTATTATATAAAATGATTCTATAAGATTCGATTTAAATCGATCTTATTTATAAGCATAGAATATACTAGAATTAGATTGTAGATTATAAATACGAAGATTTTCTTCAAAGAATTCTTCGAAAAAGCAAGCAGATAAAATTCAATATTTATTATATATATTGTTCTGACTTCAAAATTTTCCACCTCTATATTCGATTTACCTCAAAGCTAAATATAACTAAATCTTCCATTATTATAATAGATAATAATAATATTATTATTATTATTATTATCTATTATCCGAAATAACCTTCCAATACTTAATAATATCAACTAATATAGATATTCTTTAAACTCAATAGGGATTCTGTTTTCTTTTGCAAAATTGAGATTTATAAATATTCTTATAATTTCTGAATCGATTAGGACTTTAATTTCCTGTTTTCCAAAATTAATTCCTACAATTAATTATCTAATCCCAATTGTATCATTAAGTTCTAATGATAGTAATTCGGTGATCTATTTTTTGGTAAAGAGATTCAATCATTTATGTTGATATTCGCTTATACTCAATAATCTATAGGGTATAGCTATCATCAGTTCTATTGATCTTATCTGAAAATCACAGCAATAATCCTCGGCCTATTAGCATTCATAGTAATAATTAATCTTATACCAGATTCTGTGATATTCAGTTTATAATAGGATTTCTTATACATCTCCAATTATTAGGTTATAATTGTTATGTTCCTATCCTTCTGTAACGATACTATACTGGAGGCAACAGCTGCCTGAGGTTTCGTCGATTGATAGTTGTAGGTTAAGGCTTTATTAATTAGGTTTACTTGAAAGTGAAATCGTTATTAGATCAAGTAGAATATAGGTAAACTAATTGATAATTAAGTTGAATATAAAGCTTCTAAACTATAAAACTATTTTGATTATATACTAATGAATATAATTTGGATAATTTGGATAAACTGGTCTATTCAGTCTATCCATCCAATTGGATAGATAGGATAGACTGGTCTATTTAATCTATCTATTATATGATTTATTATTAACCTCAGAATATTAATCCTAGGACGATTCCAATCCTAGAATAATAATCCTGGGACAGATTTTATCCTAGAACAATAATCTTGGGACAAATACTATTCTGGGATAATAATCCTGGGACGAATTATATTCTAGGATATTTGTCCTAAAACCCAATAATTGTCTAGCCTATTCTTTTTGGGATATTATTTGTTCTAGGATAATATTTGTCCTAGGATTCCTTATCGATAAGGATCCCCTTAAAGAAAACAGCTCAAATATCAGTAACTAGATTTATTTTATAAAAATGAATGTGATTTGTGATACTATTCTTTTCCTAGTTAAGCGTCGTCCTCGATCGCTTATAATTAATACAAGATCTACAATATCCATCTTTCATATTCCTTCCTTTCTTTTTGCAATATGTTATCTCAATATACTCGAAAACAAATAAAGCAATTGGAACTTGGTAATCGAATCGAACGAATAGGAAGCGAAATAGTTGCTTGTACTCGATATGAAAAGGCTAATCGTTGTTGTGTCGCTTTGGAGTCAGACTCTAACAATGATAGATATGCTGAATATTATCGTTATAAAAAAACTTGTGATATAAGGTCGAAGAACAAAATGCCATCCCTTTCCGATTGGTTCTCTATTGATCGTCAAAGACAAAAACTTTGTGAAAAGGAGAAAAAGGCTTTTATAATATCACAAGAAACTATGGCCAAGATTTCTTGCCTTTGTAAATAACAATGTTTATTAGATGAGCAGGAGTAGAAATTGATAGCAATTGATTTAAATTCTCTGGATAAGCTTGATACTTTAGAGAAAAAGAAAAGATTCGAAAAAGAAAAAGAAAGAGAAATTACTACAATTTCAATGCCTATTATTCCTTTCGACCCTTTTGGTCAATTTGATTCTGAACTTTCTATAACTAGTTCCAACTTCTTCGATCCCTTTTTTTTGTATTCGATGAATTTGTTATCTATACAAGTTATGTTGAATTCTCTTTTCTTTTAGACAAATCCGGATTCTATTGACGAAAATCCTTAAACTTTTCAAGGTGCTTGAGGTCTTTCTTTAATTCCTATATGTTCTCGGAGTTCAAATAATTTTCTTATTTCACCAGATATTTGACTTTGTTTTTAATATATTTGCAATCTAGTATTTTCTTCATTTTGTATTTGGTGTTTTGATCAATGGATATAATTTCGGTTTCAGAAACTTTAGATACTCTTGATGATACTAATTCGAGCAAGGATATATAAAATACTAAATAGATATTTATACTTTTTGATAATATCAATTCATAATTTAAAGGTTCTTTAATTTTCTTGATTTTGAATGATCCTAATTTCTTATAATCCAGTTTTACATTTGATCTTTTTATTTTGATATTTTTTTGGAATAGATAGACTTTATCCTCCTTTTTTAGTATTAATTCTTGATTACATTTTTTATTGTAGTAATGAATATTTTTTTCAATAATGAATTTGAGTTCTATTGCTATTTCTTTGTGAATTTCCTTAAGTTTCTTTGTTTATATGATAACAGATTGGTTCTCTATTTCTGGAATATCTGATTTCCAATATACAACTAATTTATATCCAAAATTAATATAATTCAATAAAACTTGGATAGTTTCTGAAACAGAATTGTTATATATGAATTGTACTAAGGGTAGTAATCTTATCCAATCATTTTATTGATAATTTATATAACAACAAAGATATACTTCAACAATCTGGTTTATTTGTTCGTTTCCTTTATTTGTTTATAAATAAAATATTATAGACATTTTCCTTTTCACATTTAATAATATTACTAAAACAATCCAGAATTTTGATGTAAAGAATTTATCTTTATCAGACAATATCTTTTCTAATAATCCATATACTACAATAACTTCTTTTAGGAATATAATTATTAAGGTTTCTATAATCAAAATGATCTTATATAATACTAATATTATATACTTAATTAATCGATTTATAATAACTAGGAGATAATTGTATTCTACTCTTATTATTAGATCCTTAGATTTAAGTAATAGCTTTATAAAGTCCTATAATATCGATTTCTATAATATAAGTGGTATTTCAGTTGTATACATCTATTTATAAGGGGTATAATAAGAGGCTTTGTTCCTGATATAGGTATCATATTCAATGATCACTTTTTTGACCATAATTCAGAGTCCTAGATTTCAATATTGTCTTTTAATTCTTAAATATATTCTTTATACTCCCTAATAATTATGAGTTGATAATATATATTACTTTTTAATAAATTCGATGATAATGTTATTTGGTAATCAAATTTTCTTTGCGACTTATATCAATCCATTTATAATTATTGGTGGTTTAGATCATTTGATGTTTTCTTTATTCAATTGTATATCTATAAGTTTGTTTTTCCAGACTTCTATTGGTTTATTCTCTAAAACAGCAATTTTTGTTAGATTTAGAATAAGGTCTCTGTTAGAAAGAGATTTCAAAATCGCTGTTTCTTAATAGATCTTATTATCCTTATATTCTGATGACCTACTTAATATATCTGTTTTTATATTGTTTTTATTTTTGATATACTTGATTATCAAATCGAAATCAGTTAATTCTTCAGTTTATCAAATTAATCTTCGATTATCCAGAATTTTAATTATAATAAAGATTTATAGATTTATATAATCAATATAAATGATTATTAGGAATTTAGTTTCTTAAAGATAGATTCTTTAATATTTCAATGATTTGATTATAATTATAAGTTCCTTCTTATAGATATTATAATTTTGCTTTGTTTTATCCATTTTGCTAGAATAATAAATAATTGAATATAGTTTCCTATTATCATCTCTTTGAAGATAAACTCCTGCTACACAGATATTAGAAGTATCTGTTTCAATGATACTTTCTCGATCATTATAATAATTGTAAAGTATAGGTTCCCTAATAAATCTGTTCTTGATTTCCTGGAAGGCTTGCTCTGCCTTTTTGTTTTATATAAATCCTATACCCTTTTTTGTTATCTTTATAAATGATTCTATTATTTTGGAAAAGTTTTTGATGAATACCCAACAAAAGTTAGCGAATCCTAATATAATCTATATATTTTTGATATTTCTAGATTGTTCCTAATTTTTTATTTTCTCAATTTTCTTTAGATTAATGTTCATCTGACCTAATTCGATTATATATCCTAGGAAGATTACCTTTTTAATTCCAAACTTGCATTTTGATAATTTGAGTCGTAAATCGATCTTCCTAAATATTTCGAATATTTTGAGGATATGTTCCTTATATTCTTTTTCTTTCTGGAAGAAGATCAGAATGTTATTCAAATAACAGATTACAAATAAGCTAAACTCCTTGAGTATTTCGTTGTTTTATTATTGATATATAATAGGTGTATTTGTTAATCCAAATGATATAATAATATATTCCTATAATCCAGAAGGTAATATAAAAGCAATCTTTTATTTGTATCCCTTCTTGATTTGTATAAGATTGAAGACATTTTTTTGATTTAGTTTAATATAGATTATTATCTTATTCAACTTATCCCTTAATTCTTAGATTTTAGATATAGAATACACATCCCTAATAATCCCATTATTTATTTGATGGTAGTCTCTGTAAGATTGACTATTCGGATCTCTTTTTTTGAACGTTAATAATATATTAGATGTACAAAAGGACTTGGATTTCCTAATTTATCCTTTCTTCTCAATTTTCGATCAATATTCTTTCTATATTCTTAAGGTATTAGGATTATATAATCTTAATCTTTTAATTGAAAATATGAATCCCTCTTTGAAATTGATTTCATGATCCCAAAGCTTATATTCTGACAAAGCTCTCAAATCCTATAGGTCTTCAAACAACTTAACGAATTTTTTATACTATACTGGAATTTCTTTTACATCAATCTTGCCAATTAATAAAGGATCTGTGATTGTTATAACACAATATTCAATCTCCCCGAAAATCTGTTCCTTTGGATCATATAATCATTCGTTTTTATATCTATAATAATCAAATATAAAGATATTCTTTACCTAATCAATATTTGGATTATACTTTTTAATCCAAGGGGTTCTTAAGATTATTATATATCTGCCCAATAATATTAAATCCAATTTGATTTGTTCAATATACTCTTTTAATATAATTATTTTTAAAGTATTAATTTATCTTTATACTTATCCATTTATTTCAATCTTTTTTCCTCTCAATAATATCAATTGATATGGATATTCTTTAAGTTTAATAAGGATTCTGTTTTCTTCTACAAAGTTGGGATTTATAAACATTCCTATAACTTCTAAATCGATTAGAACTCTAATTTCTTGTTTTCCGAGATTGATTTCTATGATTAATTATCTAATCCTTATTGTATTATTGAGTTCTAATAATAGTGATTTGATGATCTGTTTTTTGGTAAGGAGGTTTAATCATTTATACTAATATTCACTTATATTCAATAATCTATAGGATATAGTTACTGATAGTTTTATTGATTTTGTCTGAAAGTCTTAGCAATAATCCTCGGCCCAATAATGTTTATAATAATAATTAATCCTACATCAGATTCTGCAGTATTCAGCTTATAATAGGATTTCTTATATATTTTCGATTATTAGATTATGATTATTATACTCCTATCCTTTATTAGTCTGAGGAGAGTTTAAGTCTGTGACAAATCTTTTAGCGTTGCTTTTTTTTGTATTCTTCTTGAATACTATTTGATAAGGATTGCTATATATAATGATGTATAAGATCAATAGGGTTGGATAATTATGAGTCTGATATTTTTCTACAAAATCAGGTTTATATTCTTTGTGATAGTATTATATACATTTTCCATCGAGGTAATTGGTCAGGTATTATAGCTCGCTTTCTTGAGGTCTCAGATAAACTTTGTTGATTTGCTGATTATCTTGAGATCCTTCAATAGATCCTTTCTTTTCAAATAACTTGACTGATTTATGATTATTTGTAAGCTTAACTTCCTTATCAACATTTCTGATTGATTCTATCTTTATAAATGAAATGATTATATTTAATTCTCTAAGTTATTCCAGATATAATTAAGATAACTCTTTTTTTAACAATCTAATCTTATAAGAATTATCTTCTAATATATCTACTTTTCGGGATCCTTATCTCTTGTTTTCAAATCTTACTTGTTTCTTATCTTTTATAACGAATAATTTCTTTTGATTATAATCTCGAGATATATACCTATCTTTTCTATAGGTGAAATATAGATTATTCTTTTTATATTTTTTCTTTTCTTTAATGTTAAGTTCGTTTGATTTATAACAGTATTCAATTCCATTCAATTCTATTAGATTATTGGTATTATAATATTTGTTTTAATGTTAAGGTTTAGAAAACTTTTTGTTTTCCTAAATAATTCCCTTTTTCTTCATTTGTCTTTTGTAGAAATGGTTGTCGATTAGAATGAAGATTTCGATTAATTCAGAAAGGTTTGGTGGTTTTGGAGCTCTTATTAGCTTATCCTTGATGATATCCTTAAGTCTTTTATAGAATTAGGATCTAAAATAATCATTATTTTATGTAATATATCTGATATATTATTGGAACTTAACAATATAGATTGTGATTGACCCTGTTTGCTTAAATTGTTATAATACTCTTTCAACTATATGATTGGGGTTAACTTCCCTGAATACCCTATCGAAACCTTATCGAAATGACTTGTAAGTACCAAAAAGATAATATGTTTTAGATTTCATATTTTTATTGAGCTGACTATTAATAGTTTTGGTTATTAGATCATTAAAGAAGGGTTCGATCCAATTGAACATAATTCCTTGAAAGAATAAGATTAACTATAAGATCCTTTATATTAATATTAAAAAGAAGTGTTTATTAAAGATATAGTAAAGATCAATTTATATAATAAAAGCTTGATATTTGCTATAATCTCCATAAAATAAATCAAGGGTAAATACTTGGATTGCTTGTCTTGGCTTTATGTTGGCAGCAGCCTATCCTGAGGCTTTAATGGAGAAGAAGGAAACTGATTTGGTAATTTGTTGAATAAAGTCTATTGTAACTGATATAGCTTAATCGAAACAATATTCAAAATGTAACGATACTATACTAAAGGCAATAGTTACTTAAGATTTCGTTGATTAATAGTTGTAAATTAAGGCTTTATTAATTGGGTTTATTTGGAAGTAAAGTTGTTATTAGATCAAGGAGAATATAAGTAAACTAATTGATAATTAAGTTGAATATAAAGCTTCTAAACTATAAAATTATTCTGATTATATACTAATGAATGTAATTTGGATAGTTTGGATAGACTGGTCTATCCAGTCTATCCATCCAATTGGATAGATAGGATAGATTGGTCTATTCAATCTATCTATCATATGATCCACCATTAACTTCAGGATATTAATCCTAAAACGATTCTAATCCTAGGATAATAATTCTGGGATAGATTTTATCCTAAAACAATAATCTTGGAACAAATACTGTCCTGGGATAATAATCCTGGGACGAATCATATCCTAGGACATTTGTGTCACGAATCATGTTCATTTTTATAAAATAAATCTAGTTACCGGTGTTTGAGCCGCTTTTTTTGGAGGGATCCTTATCGATAAGGAATCTTAGGACAAATATTGTTCTAGGACAAATGATGTCCCAGGAAGAATAGGTTAGGCAATTATTGGGTCTTAGGATAAGTGTCCTAGGATATGATTCGTCCCAGGATTATTTATCCCAGGATAAGATTTGTCCCAGAACAATTGTCCTAAGATAATATCTGTCCCAGGATTATTATCCTAGGATTGGAATTGTTCTAGGATTAGTGTTCTAGGATTAATGGTAGATCATGTGATAAGGAGCCTTAGGAGCTTTGAAAGCTCCTAGAGTTCCAGGAGCTTTTTGGAGCTTTAGGGCTTCTTAAAGCTCTTTTATATTTATTAGTATATAATCAGAATAATTTCATAATTTAAGAGCTTTGTATTCAATTAAGTTATCAATTAATTTACCTATATTTTATTTGATCTAATAACGATTTTATTTCCAAGTGAATCTAATTAATAAAGCCTTAATCTACAACTATTAATCAACAAAACCTCAGGCAATCACTGCCTTTAGTACAATATTGTTATATTTTGAGTATCTGTTTTCGGTTAAGTTATATCAGTTACAATAGACTCTATTCAGCAATTCATCGAATCAATTTCCTTTTCCTCTATAAGAGCCTTAGGATAAGCTGTTATCAATATAGAGTCAAGATAAGTAATCCAAGTATTTATCTCTGATCTATTTCATAGAGATTGTAGTAAGTATTAAGCTTTTGTTATACAAGCTAATCTTTATTATATCTTTAATGAACATCTTTTTTCGATACTAATACAAAGGATCTTATAGCTAATCTCGTTCTTTCAAAGACTTATATTCAATTGGATTGAATCCTTTATCAATAATCTAATGATCAAAACTACTAATGATCAGCTTAATGAAAATATGAAATCTGAGATATATCATTTTTTTGGTATTTATAAGTCATTTCGATAAGGTTTCGATAAGGCCTTTAGGGAAGTTGATCCTGATCATATAATTGAAAAAGTATTACAACAATTTAAACAGATGAGATTAGTTATAATCTATATTGCTAAATTTCAATAATATATTGAACATATTATATAGAATAATGATTATCTTAGATCCCAGTTTTATAAGAGATTCAAGGATATCATCAAGGATGAGCTAACAAGAGCTCTAAAACCACCAAATCTTTCTGAGTTAATCGAAACCTTTATTCTAATTGATAACTATTTTTACAAAAGACAAATAAAGAAAAAGGGAATTATTCAGAAAAACAAAAAGTTTTCTAAACCTCAATATCAGAATAAATATTATAATATCAATGATCTAATGGAATTGGATGAAACTAAACATTGTTATAAATCAAATAAACTTAATATTGAAGAAAAGAAAAGATATAAAAAGAATAATCTATATTTCATTTATAAAAAAGATAGGTATATATTTCGAGACTATAATTAAAAGAAGTTATTTGTTGTAAAAGGTAAGAAACAAATAAGATTTGGAAATAAGAGATAAGGACCCTAAGAAGTGGGTATACTAAAGGGTAACTCTTACAAGATTGGATTGTTAGAAAAAGAGTTACCTCAATCATATTCAGAACAATTCAGAGAATTGGGTATAATCATCTCATTTATAAAAATAGAACCAACCAGAAATATCAACGAGGAAGTTGAGCTTATAGATAACCATAAATCAGTCGAGTTGTTCGAAAAGGAAGGATCTGAAGACAATCTATAAATCAACAAAGTCTATCTAAGACTTCAAGAAAACGAATTATAGTATTTGATTAATTACCTTGATAGAAAATGTATATGGCGTCATTATAAAGAACAGAAACCTGATTTTATAGAAAAACATCAGATTTATAATCATCCAACCCTATTAATCCTATATATCATTATTTATAACGATCTTTACTATATAATATTCAAGGAAAATATAAGGGAAGACAATGCTAAGAGATTTGTTACAGACTTAGAATCTCTTCAATCTAATAAAGAATAAGAGTATAATAATTATGATTTAGTAATCGAAGATATATAAGAAATCCTATTATAAACTGAATACCGCAGAATCTGGTGCAAGATTAATTATTATTATGAATATTATTGGGCCAAGGATTATTGCCAAGATTTTCAGACAGAATCAATAGAACTATCAGTAACTATATCTTACAGATTATTGAGTATAAGCAAACATTAGCATAAATAATTGAACCTCCTTACCAAAAAACAGATCATTAAATCACTATCATTAGAACTCAATAATACAATTAGGATTATACAATTAATTATAAGAATCAATCTCGAAAGACAGGAAGTTAGAGTCTTGATTGATTCAGGAGCTATAAGGATATTTATAGATTTCAACTTTGCAAAAGAAAACGAAATCCTTATTGAGTTTAAAGAACATTTATATCAACTGATATTACTAAAAGGAAAAAAAACTGGAATAAATAGATGGATATAAAGATAAATTAGTGCTCTAAAAATAATTATATCAAAAGGATATATTGAACAAGTCAAATTGAATTTAGTACCCTTAAGCAGATATATAGTAATCTTGGGAACCCCTTAGATTAGAAAGCATAATCCAAATATTGATTGGGTAGAGGATACTCTCATATTCGATCGTTGCAGTTGCAAAAACGAATAATTATATGATCCAAAGGAACAGATTTCTAAGGAGATTAGATATCGTATTATAGTAACTACAGATCCTCCACTGGTTGGCAAGACCGATGCAAAAGTAATTCCAGTGTAGTACAGAAAATTCGCCAAGTTATTCAAAGACCCACAGGATTTGAGAGCCCTGCCAGAATATAAGCCTTGGGATTATAAGATCAATTTCAAGAAAGGATTCATACCCCCAATTAAAAGATTGAGATTATATAATCTTAATACTTTAAAAATATAGGAAGAATACTGGTCTAAAACTAAAAAAAAGGGATGGATTAGGAAATCCAAATTCCTTTGTATATCTAATATATTATTAGTGTTCAAAAAAGAAGATCTGAATAATCGATTTTATAGAGATTATTATTGAATAAACAATAGGATCATCAAGGATGTGTACTCTATACCTAAAGCTCAGGAGTTAAGGAATAAGTTGAACAAGATAATAATCTATATTAAACTAGATCAAAAGAATACCTTCAATTTTATATGAATTAAGAAGGGACACAAATAAAAGATTGTTTTTATATTACCTTCTGGATTATGGGAATATATTGTTATATTATTTAGGTTAACAAATATATCAGCTATATATCAGCGATAGAATAACAAAATACTCAAAGAGTTTAGCTTATTTGTAATCTATTATTTGGATGACATCCTGATCTTCTCTTAGAAAGAAAAGGAACATAAGGAATATATCCTCAAAGTACTCGAAACATTTAGAAAGGTCGATTTACAACTTAAGCTATCAAAATACAAGTTTAGAATCAAGAAGATAACCTTTCTAGAATATGTAATCAAATCAGGTCAGATAAGCATTGATCTAAAGAAAACCAAGAAAATAAAAAATTGGGAACGATCTAGAAACATCAAAGATATACAAGCTATATTAGAATTCGCCAACTTTTATCAGGTATTCATCAAAGACTTTTCCAAAATGATAGAATTACTTATAGAAATAATTAAAAAGGGGATAGGATTCGTATAGAACGAAAAGGTAGAGTAAGTTTTCCAAGAAATCAAAGATAGATTTACTAGGGAACCCATATTCTACAATTATTATAACGATCGAGAAAGTATCATTGAAACAGATGTTTCCGATACCTATATAGCAGGAGTTCATCTTCAAAAAGATGATAATAGGAAACTACACTTAATTGCTTATTATTTCAGCAAAATAGATAAAATAAAGCAAAATTACAATATCTATAAGAAGGAACTCATGGCTATAATCAAATCATTGAAACATTAAAGAATCTATCTCCAAAGGGCTAAATTCCCAGTAATCATTTATATTGATTATATAAATCTACGAATCTTTATTACAACTAAGATTCTGGATAATCGAAGATTGGCTCGATGGGCTGAAGAATTAGCCGGTTTCGACTTGATAATCAAGTATGTCAAAGACAAAGATAATACAAGGGTAGATACACTAAGCAGATCATTAAGGTATAAGGATGATAAAACTTATCAAGAGATAGCGATTTTAAAATCTCTTTTTAATAAAGATTTTATTCCGAATCTAACAGAAATTGCTATTTTGGAAAATAAATTAATAGAAGTCTAAAAAAACAAATTAACAAACATATAATTGAATAAGGAAAACATCAAATAACCTGAACCACTAATAATTGTAGATGGATTGATATAGGTCACAAAGAAAATTTGGTTACCAAGTAACATTGTCATCAAATTCATTGAAGAACAATATGCATTGCCAGTTTATAGTCATCAGGGAGTGCGAAGAATGTATTTGAGAATTAAGAGACAATATTAGAATCTAGGACTCCGAATTATGATCAAAAAAGTGGTCACCGAATGTGATACCTGTATCAGGAACAAGGCTTCTCGCCATACCCTTTATAGACAGATGTATACAACTGAAATATTATCAATATTATAGAAATCAATATTATAGGATTTTATAGGATTGTTATCTAAATCAAAAGATTCAATAATAAGAGTGGAATACGATTACCTCTTAGTTATTATGGATCGACTAATCAAGTATATGATATTAGTACTATGCAAGACTATCTTAACTGTAGAAACCCTAATAATCATATTCCTAAAAGAAGTCATTGTAATATATGGATTACCAGAAAAGATATTATCCAATAGAGATAAATTCTTTATATCAAAATTCTGGATTGTTTTAATAATATTATTAAATATAAAAAGGAAAATATCTATAATATTCTATCTATAAATGAATGGAGGGAATAAATGAATAAATCAGATTGTTGAAGTATATCTCTATTGTTATATAAATTATCAATAGAATGATTAGATAGAACTACTATCCTTAGCATAATTTGTATATAATAATTCTGTTTTGGAAATTATTTAAGTCTTATCGAATTATACCAATTTTGGATATGAATTAGTTGTATATCGAGAACCAGATATTCCAGAAATAGAGAACCAATCTGCTATTATATAAATAAAGAAATTCAAGGAAGTTCATAAAGAAATAATAATGGAACTCAAGTTTATTGCTGAAAGAAATGCTTATTATTATAACAAGAAGTATAATTAAGAATCAATATTAAAAAAAAAGGATAAAGTCTATCTACTCCAAAAAAACATCGAGATAAAGAAATCAAATGCAAAATTGGATTATAAGAAATTGGGATTATTCAAAATCAAGAAAGTTAAAGGACCCTTGAATTATAAATTGATGTTATTAAAGAGTATGAATATCCATTCAGTATTTTATATATCCTTACTCGAATTAGCATTATTAAAAGTATCTAAAGCTCCTGAAACCGAAATTATATCTATTGATCAAAACGCTAAATATGAGATAAAGGAAATATTAGATTACAAATATATTAGAAACAAAATCAAATATTTGATGAAATAGGAAAATTATCTGGACTCTGAGAATATATAGGAATTAAAGAAAGACCTCAAACATCTTGAGAAGTTTAAGGATTTTCGTTAACAGAATCCGGATTTGTTTAAAAGAAAGGAGAATTCAATATAGCTTATATAAATAACAAATCTATCGAATATAAAAAGAAGGATTCAAGGAAATTAAAATTAATTATAAGGAATTCAGAATCAAATTGATCAAAAGGATTGGAAGAAATGATAGATATTGAAGTTGCAGTAATTTCTCTTTCTTTTTCCTTTTCTTATTTTTCCTTTTCTTCTAAAGCATTAAATTCATCAAGATACTTGAGATCATAATGTAACATTTCATCGCATCGTTTTTTAAGTTGCACCTTTTGTTTAACAAAGCAAGCAATCTTAGCAGAAGATTCAGTAATTTCAACATCCAATTTATCAACCTATCAATCAAGACTTTCCCAATTATACTCTTGAGGAATTTCATGATCCCAATCATCTTCCAAATGGAACTCAGTATCACAGGAAACAGAATTTCGCATATATTCTGAACAATATGAACAATACTTATCGGAGAGATCTTTAATACAATGACGATTTTTTTGATGATAATGGGAACAAGGAATCATCTTGATATCAATAGAATCGATAATTGTAGCTAAACAGATACGTTCCTTTTTCTTTTTTTGAGTTAAATTATATGAGGAATCGGAATTGTTTATAATGGAAAAGGCTGAAGGATATAATGATGAAACAAGTAGGATATTTATTAGTTATAAGTGATCGAGGATGATACTTGACCAGGAAGGGGATAGTGTCACAAATCATATTCATTTTTATAAAATAAATCTAGTTACTGATATTTGAGCCATTTTTTTTGGGAGGATCCTTATCGATAAGGAATCCTAGAACAAATATTGTTCTAGGACAAATAATATCCTAGAAAGAATAGGTTAGATAATTATTGGGTTTTAGAACAAATATTCTAGGATATGATTCGTTCCAGAATTATTTATTCCAAGATAAGATTTGTCCTAGGACAATTGTTCTAAGATAATATCTGTCCTAGGATTATTATCCTAGGATTGGAATTGTCCTAGAATTAATATCCTAGAACTAATAATAGATTATATAATAAAAAGCTTTAAAAGCTTTGAAAGTTCCTAGAGCTCCAGAAGCTTTTTGGAGCTTTAGGGCTCCTTAAAGCTCCCTTATATTCATTAATATATAATCAGAATAGTTTTATAGTTTAAGAGCTTTATATTCAATTGAATTATTAATTAGTTTACCTATATTCTACTTGATTTAATAATGACTTCACTTCTAAATGAATCCAATTGATAAAGCCTTAACCTATAACTACCAACCAACGAAATCTCAGGCAGCCATTGCCTCCAGTACAGTATCGTTACAATTTGTTCTAGAACCCAATGATTGCCTAATCTATTTTTCCTAGGATATCATTTGTCCTAGGATATCATTTGTCCTAGGATAATATTTGTTCTAGGATTCCTTATCGATAAGGATCCCCCTAAAGAAAGCGGCTCAAACATTGGTAACTAGATTTATTTTATAAAAATGAATGTGATTCGTGACGCCTTCATTAATCTGAGGAGAGTTTAAGTCCATGACAAATCTTCTAGTATTATCTTCTTTTGTATTCTTCTTGAATATTATTCGATAAAGATCGTTATATATAATAATATATAGGATCAATAAGGTTGGATGATTATGAGTCTGATATTTTTCTATAAAATCAGGTTTCTGTTCTTTATGATAATGCTATGTACATTTCCCATCGAGGTAATTGGTCAGGTACTATAGCTTGTTTTCTTAAAGTCTCAGGTAGACTTCGTTGATTTGCTGATTATTTTGAGATCCTTTAATAGATCCTTCCTTTTCGAACAATTCGACTGACTTATAATTATCTGTAAGCTCGACTTCCTTATTAGCATTTCTGGATGATTTTATATCTATAAATAAAATAATCATATCCAACTCCCTAAATTGTTCCGGATATAATTAAGGTAATTCTTTTTCTAATAATCCAATTTTGTAAGAGTTATTTTCTAATATACCCACTTTTCAAGGTCCTTATCTTTTGTTTCCAAATCTTACTTATTTTTTGCTTTTTGTAACGAATAACTTCTTTTGATTATAATCTCAAGATATATACCTATCTTTTCTATAGATGAAATATAGATTATTCTTTTTATATCTTTTCTTTTCTTCGATGCTAAGTCTGCTTGATTTATATCGGCATTCGGCTCTATCTAATTCTATTGGATCGCCAGTATTGTAGTGTCTGTTCTGATACTGAGGTTTAGAAAACTTTCTATTTTCCTAAATGGTTCTCTTTTTCTTTATTCATCTTTTGTAGAAACGATTGTTGATTAGAATAAAGGTTTCGATTAATTCAGAAAGATTTGGTGGTTTTGGAGCTTTTGCCAGCTCATCCTTAATGATATCCTTGAGTCCTTTATAGAATTAGGATCTAAGGTAATCATTATCCTATATGATACACTCAATATATTATTGGAATTTAGTAATATAAGCTATAACTGACCCTATCTGCTTAAATTATTATAACGCTTTTTTAGTTATATGATCGGGATCAACTTCCCTGAAAGCTCTATCGAAACTTTGTTGAAATGATTTGTAAATGCTAAAAAGATGATGTGTCTCAGATTTCATATTTTCGTTGAGCTGATTATTGATAGTTTTGGTCATTAAGTCATTAACAAAGGGTTCGATTTAATTGAACATAGTTCCTCGGAAGAACAAGATTAGCCACAAGATCCTCTATATTGATATCGAAAAGAGATATTTATTAAAAGTATAGTAAAGATCAGCTTATATAACAAAAGCTCAATGCTTGTTATGATCTCTATGAAATAAATCAGGGGTGGATATTTGGATTGTTTGTTTTGGCTTTATATTGATAATAGTCTATCCTGAGGCTCTAATAGAGAAGAAGGAAACTAATTCGGTGAATTGTTGAATAAAGTCTATTATAACTGATATAACTTAACCGAAAACAATATTCAAAATATAACAATATTATACTGAAGGTAATAATTATTTGAGGTTTCGTTGATTGATAGTTGTAGATTAAGACTTTATCAATTGGATTCATTTGGAAGTGAAGTTGTTATTAGATCAAATAGAATATAGATAAACTAATTGATAATTAAATTGAATATAAAGCTTCTAAACTATAAAACTATTCTGATTATATACTAACAAATATAAAGAAGCTCTAAGGAGCCCTAAAGCTTCAAAAAGCTCCTGGAACTTTAGGAGCTTTCAAAGCTTTTAAGGCTCCTTATCACATAATCTACTATTAGCCTTAGGATACTAATCCTGAAACGATTCCAATCCTAAGATAATAATCCTGAAACAATAATCCTAGGACAATTATCCTGAGACGAATATTATCCTAGAATAATCTTCCTAAAACAAATCATATCCTAAGACACTTATTCTAAAACCCAATAATTGCCTAATCTATTCTTCTTAGGATATTATTTGTCCTAGAACAATATTTGTCCTAGGATTCCTTATCGATAAGGATCCTTCTAAAGAGAGTGGCTCAAACATCTGTAACTAGTTTTATTTTATAAAAATGAACGTGATTCATGATATTCTGTTTGGTGAGAGAGAGTACTTCAACAATATAGTTCATTCTTTCAAATCCAATTTATCAAAAAAGTAATTATATTATTTGAAAATCTTTATTTTCTATTATATTCTAAATCTGCAATGAATTTCTGAATTTTGTGATTAATTTAAAAGGTAATTATTCATTTTATTTTTTCAACATTTCTTGTTTTGAATCATCAATTATAACAATCTTAATATTTATATATTAATTATGAAAGTAGTATCAATCAAATCATCTTATTGAATTGAATATTTTATGAATTTGTCAATTGTATCAATAACGTTGGGATTATGTTGTAAGTAGGATTGATTAAGGTGATTGAGGTGATTGAGTGTTACGAGGTTTGTGTCACGAATCACGTTCATTATAACACAATAAAAGCAAGTACGGCGGTTTGGGCCGTTGTTTTCGGAAAGATCCTTATCGATAAGGAATCCTAGGATAAGTGTCCTAGGATTCAATAAGTCCTAGGATTGTACGTATCCTAGGATTAACCAATTAGGCAGCCATGATAGCTTAGGACAAATTATCCTAGGACCTTATTCGTCCTAGGATAGAAAGTCTTAGGATAAGATTGATCCCAGGATTATTGTTCTAGGAAGTATATTATCCTAGGAAACGAGTTATCCCAGGATTAGTGTCCTGAGGTCAATAGTAGATCACATGATGGATAGACTGGATAGACCAGTCTATCCAAACTATCCAAAAGGAATTCACAAATATATAGTTAGGATAGTTTCATAGTTTAGGAACTTCATGCTCAACTTAGTTATCAATTAGTTTACCTACATTCTACTTGATCTAGTAACGACTTCACTTCCAAGTGAACCTTAGTGATAAAGCCTTAACCCACAACTACCAACCAGACGAAACCTCAGGCAGCCGCTGCCTCCAGTACAGAATCGTTACAGTTTGCCGTCTAGATCACGTGGAAGTGCTAGGCTCTCGAAGTAGGTTTATAACTAGGCGTCAAGCAGGGACTTAAAGTAATGATAATAAGGTGATGCAATTCGTAACTAATAGTATGGTATACTAAATGATTGATCTTGAGCACGAAGCTCTATACAAAGGGAGCCCCTCTTGGTTATATAGACCTTCATGCTAGCTGTAATCCTTTGGATCTTTTGGATCTATTGGATCTAGAGTTTAATTATCTAGATCCCCTAGATCCTCTAGATCCATCACGTGATCCTAGTATGGTGATTGGTCATCCTTACCACACGTGATTCTATGTTGCGATGATTTGTAACATTGAGATGATATTTTGAATAAGAAAATGGAAATGGAATTAAAGCTTTTAGAAGTCTAAAAAGCTATTCCTAGATATATAGGATTATTTAAAAGTATATAAGGATATGCAGGATTATTCAGAATATATCAGGAGGAGGAAGGAGGAGGTAGGAGCCGGGGTAATGATGGTGATAGTGATGGAAA
Source organism: Sclerotinia subarctica (assembly GCA_025389085.1). NCBI lineage: Eukaryota > Fungi > Ascomycota > Leotiomycetes > Helotiales > Sclerotiniaceae > Sclerotinia > Sclerotinia subarctica. The sequence goes on along the minus strand of QRFI01000004.1, from coordinate 344,913 downwards.
GGGTCATTTTTATCTATTGAATCTGTATCAAAAACCTATGATTATTGATGAATTTTTAATATATTAAATAATAATTGAATAGAAGCCCAAATGTTACTTTTTACACCAAAACCGGAACCAAAAAGTTTCAGACTTTTCGGAGATCCTACAATGGTACCCTATATGCCTTTTATTGGCTGATTTATAGATTTTTAGATTAGGTAAGCGACGAAGGGTCTGAGGATGAGATAACCTACCTACAGACTTCTCATAAATCCTTCTTCTACTTACTCGTTTACCAATAACCTTACAGCTACCACAACACAAAATCATGGGTTCGTCAGTAGATATGCAACAATTCCCTCGATCAAATTCTCAGAGCTCATGGTTGGTTTGACGATGTGCAACATTTGATGTTTAGGTACGGAGGATGTTAAGCTTATTTTCTTCACCGTGGAGAGTTGTGTATGCATATATGAATGTATGTATGCATATGAGTAGAGTGGAGATTGATTTGGCATATTGGCGGAGCTGATGTTTAGGATAATCTTACTGTGTATATTTCTTCTTGTTTTGTTTATGTGTTTTATTTGTTGATTGACAATGCGATGAAATGGAAAAATTCAATATAATAGAAACTTTTCTTTTCTTTCCTTTCCTTTCCTTTCCTTCGATTAAGAGATATACTAAAATCATTAAATAAACAAATACATACCACATCATCCATCCATCTACATATATATCCACCCAACATAAAAACATCCCTCCCCCAAAAAGCGGTAAAAGAATTCCTTCCGCTCCTTCGAGTCTTCGACATTCCAATTGTTTCATTTCAACAACAAGTATTGGTTTTGCGACGTGCAACAAAACACCCATTCTAATCCACCGCAAATGAATCCACTCTGTGTTGTATTAATCTAATTTGGGACACGATGGGGAATTCAAATTATTGAGGAGTATTGGGAATGTTGGGATTGGGTGTTAGAGGGGGGGATAAATGTATAAAAATAATACCAAATAATACCTGTGAATGTATAATACTTTTGATGTAAGATTATTTCTGAGGCTTGGTATATGTGAATGGATAATAGATATGAACAATAAGTGTAGTATACTTTCTTTCCTTTGATGTATAGAATATAAGAGGGAGTGTTCTATTTTCTGATCAGAAGGCAAACAGGCAAGCTTGGGGTGGTAACCTTATGGTGTGGCTGGGAGTTCTGTGGGTGCGGGTAGACTCCACACGCACATTTTTGTAATATGCAATCAATTATATATGTAAATGTGATAAGAATGATAATAATTAAAAGCACGAATTAGAAATAGAAATAGAAGATGGAAAATATGAATATAGATATAAATTCGCGTGTGACACTATGTGTATGTGTGATTGTCTATATAGACTAGACATTATGTATTCGATATATTATGTGATCTAACCTACTCAAGTAACCTTACTGTGTTGATTTTGATGATATACTTTATAATTGAATAGGTACATAGATGAGATTGTGAAGATAAGCGGGAAGAAAAGAGAGATAAAGGGAAAAGCGAAAATAAATATAAATAAAGAGTAAAAGAAAGAGAGAGAGATATATATATAATCGAGTATATAATAATAAATAAATCAAATAAACTCAATCCACCCCTCCATCTTTCCATCTTCTCATTCTCCCTCATCCTCTCAAAAATCAACCCTCATCCTTCCCCTCCCACTAACCGTACCACCTCCATCGTTCTTAATGATATACAAATACACCAATATATTTCTCTAAATCAAACAAACAAACAAACATTTAATATCAAATATCTAAAATCCTATTTCTCCTTAACCACCTTCTGCTCTTCCTATCTTCCCATCTCCCCCCTTTTATATGCCCCTCCCACAACCAACTCCAACAAACCCACCAACAAAAAACCCCAATAAGAACCATCCATCAAAAATCTACACATTCTATTATTATAATCTTACATCTTACATCTCCCAATCCATAAACCATAGATCCCTTCCTTCTTCTCAAACTAACACGACTGCTTACTTCTATTTGAAAAAAATTTAAAAATTTCTTGATTTTGATGTCTAGCAGATTTGACTATACCATATAAAAAGGTGTTTGTGTGTGGAGAAGTCTGCCTGCCTGCCATTGGCATATTGAGCCTTGAAGGCCAATGAACTATTTTCTAATTATTCGCTCTTCTTTTTCACAGTCAAATTGGAGACCCCAACAGTATCATCACTCGAATTGTTAAAAACCATTCATAATTCTATAAAGCTAGGTACAATTCATGGTCCTACCAAGCAATAACTTTCAGACCCAGCAATCATAATCCATTCATTCCATCAACGCTACCAACATCTGATATCATAATAACCCCTCCAAACCTGCATTCGCTATTTACTCGCCTGCTTTAACGATTTTACAAATAAGATCGGAACCACCAACAGAATCTCCCTCCTTGATTTGCATACTGCCAACCTTACCAGCATGTGGTGCAGAGATAACCATTTCCTAAACTCATGATTAGTAAAATAATTCATTCCATCAATAATGGCGACTTATAGAGGAAAAACTCACCATCTTCATAGCACTCAAAACAGCAAGAGGGTCACCCTTCTTAACCTCACCACCATCCTTAACTCTCAACTCAACAACCACACCTGCCATAGGAGCTCCAACTTGGCTCGAATCTCCTGGATCAGCCTTTGGTCTACTTGTGTTCTCAACAGCTGCATTGTTATCATCAACAGTAACTTGTCGGACTTCACCGTTCATCTCGTAGAAGACCTCTCTCTGTCCAGTGGTATCTGACAATGGACCAACAGCAAGAAGCTTCAAGATCAAAACCTTACCCTTCTCCAACTCAACATGGAACTCCTCACCAATTTCTGGTCTTGAGAGGAAGTATCTAGTTGGAAGGACACTCAAATCACCGTACTTCTGAATGAATTTTCGGTAATCATCAAAGACCTTGGGGTACATGGCGTAACTCGCCACATCACACTCAGTGACGCTGCCCCACTTGGAGTGGATATCTTTCTTAATTTTAGCCAAATCCAGTGGGTCAAGGTAAAGACCAGGGCGCTTATCAAGCTTGCGTCGGCCACGGAGAGCGTTAGTTCTCAATGGTTCTGGGAAACCGCCGTATGGTTGACCCATCAAACCTTCGAAGAAATCCAAAACAGAACCTGGGAAGTCCAATTCACTAGCTCTAGCTTGAACGGAATCGAAGTCGAGTTTGTTGGAAACCATGAATTGTGCCAAATCACCAACAACCTTAGATGTTGGAGTGACCTTGACAACATCACCAAGTAAGTCGTTGGCTTGCTCGTAAGCTTTCTTTGTTTCGGCCCATTGAGCACCAAGACCAAGTTGAGATGCTTGGAACATCATGTTGGTCAATTGACCACCTGGGATCTCATGCTCATACACGTCGTTGTCGGGACCAGCTTCGAAAAGTCAGCAATTGTCATAGAACAGGAGTTTGAAATCTGGGAGTGTGTTGTGAAAGAATTGATTTATTGTACTTACTGAGATGGGCTTCGAAAGGTGAATACAAGAGGCGGAGTTGGGACCAGTATGAATCAATGGCTCGGACGTGGTGAACGTCCAATTTTGGTTCAAGTTCGGAACCCTCCAAAGAAGCAAGGAAAGCTCCAACACTTGGTTGAGATGTCATGCCAGACAAACTATCAGTAGCGGTGTCAACAACATCAGCACCTGCATTAGCGGCAGCAACCATAGATGCAACACCAGTACCGGCAGAATCGTGAGTGTGAACGTGAATTGGAAGATCTGGGTACTTCTTGCGAAGGGCTCCAATCAACAAGGTAGCAGCTTTTGGTTTCAGAACACCAGCCATGTCCTTTACTCCCAAGATGTGAATCTTAAGTTCCACCAACTTTTCGGCCAAAGACAAGTAGTATTCCAAGTTATACTTCTTTGCTGGGTTCAACACTAGAGCAAGAGTAAGTCAGTAAACGTTCATCAATGAGGTGGTTTGGAAATGAAAGCAAAGCTATCACGCCATAAAGCTTTTCAATGTCGAAAATGTTATGGACAATTGAAAAGATTTTCAACGTCCAAGATAATTTCAGGATTTGAAAAGACCCTTTAGGATGGATGTAACATTGCCCGTCCCACAGAACTTTCAATGTTTGGACTAAGCTGTACAATCGAGAAGGCATTCCAGAAGGACATATTTTGAATCTCACGAAGGATCAAATGTCCAAACTGCCCGTGAACAGCTGAGAAGACTCTCAAAAGGAAGTAAAATTCCTCTTTTAGTAGAACTCTTCAATGCCTTAACGGGTGTGGACAATTCAAAGGTCCTTCAGAGTACGGGGAGAAGGGGCGAAAGAAAAGGTGGGGAGGGGTGTATAGATGTATCAAAAGTGAAGAAACGAAAATGAAATATAGGGAATGAAACATCCAAGCCGAGTTAAGCATTGGGTAGTACGTACTGTCACCTAATTTAGAAGTTAGTATTCGGTAACTGTGCCATGGTGGATAAATCACTAACCTGAATAACAAATAGTTCCTTCAACAACACCACCAGCCTTGTGGACAGCCTTAATACCAACCTCGAGTTGTTCAATGTCGTTCAAAGCGTCAAAGACTCTGAAAATATCAACACCATGCTTTTTTGCTTGCTCACAGAAGTGGTAGATAGCATTATCGGGCAAGGAGGAGTAAGCAACACCGTTGGCTCCACGCAACAACATTTGGAATGGAATGTTTGGAACAAGCTTTCTCATCTTTCGGAGTCTGTCCCATGGATCTTCGTAAAGGAAACGCATGGCAACGTCAAAAGTAGCTCCACCCCAACATTCCAAACTGAACAAGTTGCTGTAAGCGTGGCTGGTCTCCTTTGCAATGTTCAAAAGATCAACTGTTCGAACACGAGTGGCAAGAAGCGATTGATGGGCATCACGCCATGTTGTGTCCATGATGAGACATTCCTTGTTTGCCCTGACAGCTTTGACAAATGCTTCAGGACCTTGTTCAAGAAGGATGTTTCTCCATCCCTTTTTAGATGGTGAAGAGGTATCGATCTTCTTTCCGCTCTCATCAAAGAGCTCTGGCATGATGATTTCACCCTTGAACTTTGGCTCTCCCATTTGACCCTTAATGCTACTTCCATTGACGGCAACATCTCCAAGATAAGCCAACAACTTCTGGGCACGATTCTGACTACCGACCAAATCGAACAGTTCAGGGGTATCGTCGATGAATGTGGTCCAGCAGTTGCCTTCGATGAAGGTAGGATGAGTAAGTAAAGTAGCCAAGAAAGGAATGTTAGTCTTAACACCACGGATACGGAATTCGATCAAGGCACGAAGAACCTTTCTTCGAGCAATCTCATAAGTAGATCCTTGACATGTACACTTGACTAACATGCTGTTATATATCGAGTTAGTAATTGCTTATCAAGGATGGATGTTGGAAGAAAATGAGAGAACAATTACGAACCTGTCATAATGAGGAGTAATAACAGCGCCAGCGAATCCATTACCACCATCAAGACGAACTCCGTTACCACCAGCTGAACGGTAGACCTCAATCTTTCCAGTATCTGGTGAGAATCCCTGGGCAGGATCTTCTGTGGTAATACGACATTGGATAGCAAAACCTCTGGTAGAAATGCGATCTTGTGTAAGACCCAATTGAGAAAGTGTTGCACCTGCAGCGATTTGAATTTGCGCTGCAATAAGATCAATTCCAGTGATCTCTTCCGTGATGGTATGCTCGACTTGAATACGTGGGTTGATTTCAATAAAGTAGTATCGGTTCTGTTGATCAACCAAGAATTCAGCTGTTCCTGCGTTACGGTAATTGACCGACTTGGCAAGTTTGACAGCATCATTCAAGAGGTTATCTCTGACCTCCTGTGGAAGATCCTTAGCTGGTGCAATTTCTACCACCTTTTGATGTCTTCGTTGTACGGAACAGTCACGCTCGTACAAGTGAACAATGTTTCCGTGGTTGTCTCCTAAAAGTTGTACCTCGATGTGTTTTGGTTTGTCAAGGAATCGCTCCACGAAAACAGTTCCATTTCCAAAGGCCGACTTGGCTTCGGATGTGGCACGGGTGAAAGCATCTTCGAGATCTGATTGTTGTCGGACAACACGCATACCACGTCCACCACCTCCATATGCCGCCTTGATGATGATTGGGAAACCGAATTCATCGGTGAATTTCTTCACATCCTCAAATTTTTCAACAGCACCTTCAGTACCTGGAACAACTGGTACACCGGCCTTGATAGCGATTTCTCTGGCAGATACCTTGTCTCCAAGAGCATCGATAACGGTTGGGGAAGGGCCAACGAACTATACGGCGAATATTATAAGCTACAATCCTCAAAAGTATAAGACGATGGATGCTCCACTTACAATAAGTCCAGCCTTTTCAACATTTCTTGCAAACTCGGCGTTTTCGGAAAGGAAACCATAACCTAACAGAATATTAGACAGATGTCCGATGATTGTGATAAATTCAATTCTCATACCAGGATGTATCATTTGAACGCCATGCTCAAGAGCAATCTTGATGATTTCGTCTCCTGCCAAGTATGCACCAACCGGTGTGTATTGACCCCGCTTGCCGATAACGTATGCTTCATCGGCCTCTGTAGCACCATATAATCAGCCTCTCTTCACCGTTTATAATTCGCAGATTACTCACTCTGCCTGTGCATGCTAAGACGATCCTCATAACTACCAACTCGGTCAGCCAGGTATCCATTATATGATTATCGCCAAGGTGTTACCTAAAGACCGCGACTGTTTGCAGGGAAAGCTCGTGGGCCTAGAAAAAGAGACGAGTCAGTCTGATGCATATCGAATCTCTTGGAAAGGATACGTAGGGCTATCGAAGACAAGATAAGCAAACTTACTGTACGGAAAATCTGAAGAGCAGGGAAGTCGGGTCAGCACATTCTGCAATCATCAGCTTGAAGCAATTGGACGATAACATACACGAATAGCTACACCAACGTTAGTTGAGTCACATAACACAAAAGTAAACAAAAAAGGATTGGTTGATGGAAAACTTACGAATTTCTCCACGATTGGCCACTGTAGATCACAAGAGATTTAGATTAGCATATACTGCAGGGACTTTGAGGTTTGGCGGATAGGTTATGATTGATAGATTGATTGCTCACCAAGAATCTTCTTCAGTTGCATAATAGAGGAGTTAGCTCTAATGCGATGAACGGTATGTGGGTGTTTGAGATCGGAACCCTCCTCGATAACCTCACTGTAAGCTCCATCTCCATGAGGACCTTTCTCATCGTGGTGAGCCATATTGAGATTTGTGATGGTGTGGTTGTTGGATTTGGTTGTATTGTTGAGCTTCTTGCTCGTTGGTCTTAAGAAGACGGACGGAGGGGCTCTCGGCTTAGGTTCGGCCCAGGGATAACCTTAAGCGTATAAATAAATGGAGGGGTTAAATTGGAGCGTGGGAGCGAGGGAGAGCTTCTAGAAAAGAGCTACTACTAGTAATAATATTTTGTAAATTAGTGGAACGCGTACACTGTACTGCAGAAACACTCTTGGGAACAATTCGTATGCTTTGTTTTCTCGTAAAAAGATAATTGAATGTCTTTTTATGTGGATAAGACGGGACGAGCAGGATGACTAGGAGGTCTAGACGGGTATGGGGAAGAGGAACAAGAAGGAGAAGAAGAGGGAAAGGACTAGTTCTCAAAATGAAGGAATCTTCTTGACTTTAATGGTCCTATTTAATTTTCCCAAGTAGTGAATAGACCCGAGTTTTCCTTGGTGATATTGAGGCTTGTTCAAATGCAATATGGTGAGGGGCAGCAATTTTTTGACAAGGTTTATTTATACTCTTCTAACGCCTAGGATTTCTTGGGCTTTCTTGGTCAAATTCTTCAAAATAATCGCTCACTTGGCCAGGTGCGTTTCTCTGTATTCTCATTGATACTAGGTAAGTCTTGGACATTGGACTTTGAAGCACTAGGTGGAGCAGGGCTCTGATCACCATCGCCATTGCCGTCACAAGAAACGCAACGCAGCTTCCTTTTTGTTTGCTTCATTCACTTGGCCGTCAGCCACTTTTTGATGCTCTTTGTGAACTGAAAAAAGAGCTTGACCTATTGGTCATACCACTGCTATCAAGGTAGAGTACTATTATTCCATACTAGAAAAGCCCGAGTGCTTCACACGGAAGGGAACCTGAACTAGTTTGATAGACCTCAGCTAAAGTTTCCATTACTGGTACGTACGGCATACTGCTAAAGAAATCTAACGCCATGTATTCATCGCCAAGTGAGCATTTTGTTTGTAGACCTCCAACCTTAGAGCAAAATAGACCCCACTACCTGTGTGAGAGACCGTCCATCACTGCTTAAAGTTTTATTCCATTAATCTAAGATCGGCCATCCCATTCTTACCGTGATCTTCATTTCCATTTCCAGTTGACTCACACTCCAGTAAGATTCTAGGTCTTCAGGTCACTGATGTTACATTGCAATATCAACAGCCCAGAAATCTAATCCACCCAACATCACCATCCATCATCGTCTATCAAACTTTCCGCTACAGGATTTAAGCTTCGGAAATGTCTCCATGTATTTGGACCGAAGTAAGCAAGCTAAGTCCCGAACCAATCATATAACCACGATAATGACAGATCGATGATCTTCAACGAATATCAATATCAAATCCGAAGTAAGATTCCTTAAACGGCGTCAAGAAAGAACTAATATCAAAACAGATAACGTGATTCAATTGTACACTGAAGTTTTGCAAGGGCAGAGCACTCAAAATATAGTAAGGGTCTCAACAGAGAATACACCTCATAGTCAAAATATCACATTTACCCCCCTTCATCACGTACGCCGACGTTAGCGAGAAAAAAAATGCACGTATACTGTACAATGTGCATACATACTGTACTAACCAACCATGCCAAAGAATTATGTACTTCATTGCCACGGACCAATGCATTATTGCTCCGCGTCTACCCCTCCACAACACATCACATCATCCACCAGCCAGCCGGCATGCAGAATAGCGCGTGGGATATCCTCATGTATTCGTAATTTTGTACCAATTGTCTACCGTCCAATCCGAATTAACATCGAGCCAGCCGCGCGGGATATCCTCAGGTACTCCGTACGTAAACCAATAGCCAACCATCCAATAAAGACCAATATCCATCTGTCCATTGATTGATTCCATTCTTCCATATCTCCGTAATACCTTATCCTCCACCTCACACAAAATTTCCACTTATCATATGCATCATCACCATCCATCCCCATCTTCCAAACGCCCTTCATGATTCATACTCATCGTATCGCATCTCAGAAATATTCACGCAGTGTAACCTCTGTTTATTTTTTTGGCGGCTCAGGTGGCTATCGTATTCGTGGGGCTTTATTGACTTTTGATGTGATGCAAAGCATGGTCAATGCCGAAGACCGGTGATGTTATCGGCAGCCCAGACCAAGGCGTTGAACTCATAATTTCATATATTTCATCGTTTTAAGATTTAGCAAAAGGTGATCACAACCTTATTATTCATATTCATAACTTTAAATCTATACATGCGATATCGCCATTCCTATTTGATTGCCGAGGCTAACCTCTACTCTGTACATCCCCTCCCTCCTGCATAATCCCATCTATCATCTCGCTCCTACTCGTCATCTAATTGTCCGAACCCCTCCTGACTTGCAGCTATCAAGTATCATTCTTTGATCTCCTACCTTTCCTAATTCATACTCAAATACCTCCCACTAATCCATCCAAATACCACCCTCTGCTTACATCTTAGACTTCTTAGTAGACCCAAGCTAGTGGGGTACCAGCCACGCATTTCCTGAGCTTCTACAAACGCCAAGCCGGCACGCCAATCTGCCAAGTACTTCTCTACCTACACATATCTACATTGCCTCAACTCGCCAAGCTATTATTTCAGATCTAAGTATTTACATTCAACTATCCAAAAGTTTTGAACCCTACCTCGTGGTTTCGGCGCGTAGCCGGTGTCACAGCCAACCAAGAACCAAGCTACTTGGCATCAAAACATTTATCAAAAGGTTCAAAACATTTTCTATTTTGGCAAAATGTGTACAGTTACATCGTGAAACACTACTGCAGAATTGGCATTCTTGGCCATCACAGTGCAGGTCACAGTGCAGGACATCTCACTCTTATCTAAGATCCAACACACCAAGGCGGCATCAGCGGAACGGCGCGAGCACGGCTCCTTTTGTTTCGCCTTAATGTAAACTAGCTTTTGCTTTTCTCATATTGTGCAGAAATACATCGGAGAATCTAAAGGCAGACTCTTCCATAAACGCTCCCCAAACTATCAGTTACAAACATAGCAAGTCCTCCCTTGAAGAAGGAAAAAGGATTCTACCCAGTAAATTCTGCAACAAGCATACAACTATATCATCATCGTCATGGAATTTTTCCGAGATGCAAATCTCCGCGAAACCCAGGCCTGATGAAAAAAATCAGGAAAACTTGCAACCCAAATGCAATATCATTATGTATAAGCGTGTCCTTCATCCTCCAGCCTCATCTAAAACCCTCCATAACCTGTCGGTTGTGGTGCGAATCCATTAGTGTGGCCGAACTGGGCTGGAGATGCACGTCCGGTTGGTCCAGCGGTGATCATAAGACGATTGCCTCCAAGAATGGGGGTATTATCCTCTTCTTGAACCTGTGACTTTTCTCTCAACTTCCTCTCCTCGTTGTCCTTCTTTAACTCGGCAATCGTAGAGCTTTGTTGAGCCAAATAGTTGATCATGAATGGCATGGTAAAATCTGTAAGGCCGTGACGCCATGAGACTTCCATGACAACATGGACAGGAATGAGATCATAGCAAGCATAGAGCATACCAACATAACATTCTCGGCTGCCGATATCGACGAACTAGGAGAATCATTAGCAAAAGAAAAGGAATACCGGATGATGAACTTACATATCTAAGCAACTCCTCGACAACATCTGACTTGCCAGAGATAGCAGCAGTCTCAATTGCATCTTTGAAAAGCTTGTCTTGCTTAGAAAGAGCGATCGATTTCTCCCAGCGCTTGTTCTTGCGGTAGATATTGGCAGCAATTTGGCGGAAGAAGACCAAATCATGACGCTCTAATCGTTGAGCGAGCTCGACAGCATCATAGTTATCGTAGTTCTCAACAGAATCACGGAGAGTCTTGTAGTCTTCCTCCTCAATCAACAAATCATTGATGGCCACGTTGACAATCTTCTTATTCTGAGTTTGAACGTTAAGAAGGAAAGGCTTGATGAGAGGGATGTTGTCAGACTTTTCAAACATCTTGACCACACGATTGACGTCAATTCTTGGTGCAAGTGCCTGTAGAAGATCGGTAATGAGAGATGGTTGCTCTTGAAGATAAAAGTTTAGAGCGCGGTAGTAGATCTCCAAATTTGCTACCTTGACAATGATATCCTTGAAAGAGTGATGCTCCCATGCGTCGGCAGCTCTCTCCATCATTGCAAGAGCAGCGTTATCCCACTCATCATAATGACAGTACAAGAAAATCAATTCTGGCCAAAGGTGGGCTTCCTCGCAGGCACGAATCATCTTTGGAATATTGATTCTACTCCAGAAAAGCTTCAGGTGTTCCATTGTGCGATCTGGATGGTACTTGGAAAGGGCAATACCTAGTCCCGTAAAAATTCCCATATGACATCCTAAAGATAATGTTAGTTCATGGTTTCGAGCGATTAGTAGTAGAAAAGTTCAGGAAGCAACGTACGTTCAAGACCTAGACCCTGTTCAAGTAATGCAATAAGTTCGTCGAAGTAACCATTGCGCTCGTATTGCTTGACCAAGCTTTGTAACTCTTCAGCATCAACGATCAAATTGAGACCACAAATCTGGGCAAGACGGAATTCCTTCTTCTCAACACAAGCAGCGTTGACTTGCTTCCAGACCTTGATATTATTAGCCTTTCTTGCGCATTCGACGGCAGATTGATAATCCTCGAGGTGAACAAGAGTGGTGGCAAGTTTGGCCCAGTTGGAAATACTGGTGAAGAAGATCTTCGCAGCTTGGTGGAAGCCTTCAGCATATGCCTTGTCACCCGACTCTTCAATATCTGCGACATTAGTTCCCCTGAGGAAGTCCTCGAGTTCGCTTAATTGATCAGTACGAGCAAATGCAAAGGCAAGTCCAGTGTCGATGGCAGGCTCGCGAAGAGTCTTACGGGCCATACGAAGGTATTTGATGAGGTCTTCGTCCTTGCCAGCGTGGGTAGCAATTTCAATAACCTCGAGGTAGTTGCTTGGATCGTTTGCTCGGAGATAGCTATTGATACCGTCGGAAACACGTAGACCATCCAACTGAGCTTTAGCGACTCTACTCCATACTTCAGGAATCTCCACCTGTTCCGCAAAATCTTGTGCGCGATCGATACTGACAATATGCTCAACGAGGACATTGACAGCGTTAATATGATCATTAATCTTCTTATAAACCTCAAATGCCTCCTCATATAAGCCAACTTCAATGCAAATTGAAGCGACATCCACAGGATTATACGCATCTAATTTATGAATATAATCCATGACTCGACTCTTATCAGCTTTGGTGGCGGTGAGAATGAGAAGATTCTGCAAGCTCTCATTGTCGCTGAATGGCGAAGGCTCAAGAACGATCTTCTCAAGCAATTCAATCAATTCACCTGGAAGATCAGCACTAAGGAAAGCTGCAACAGCAACAGAAACCTTTTCGGGCTCAGTTGACTCTGGAACAGCTGTAGATATGACTTGATCAATCACGGATCGGCGGTGAATATTGTTTTCAGACAAGACAAACCCCCACAATTCGTTATCAGCTCTTTCCAAAAGGTAGCGAGCTTGAGCTTTGTACATAGAGTTTTCATTGGTGATGTTGACGAGTTCGAGATCGTTCTGACCTTTACTAAATGCGATAATGGCTTTTATTTGGTTAGCAAAAAATCCGTCAAGCTCTCAGAAGAATATTCGGCAAATCGAGCAGAATCGGTACTACCGATTTCTTTGCGCGGAACAAGGTGTGTTAAGACTGTCCACTTCTAGGAGACAGAATGAATTATAGTGGAGTGAATGATACATGGTCCAGATCCGGTAGGTAAATTGGGCGAGGACCATTCGTTTATGTCGAAATATGTGTCAACAATGCCCAGGTATAGATGAGACAATGTAACGGAGGGAGGGAAAGGAATTTTCAGTCGTCGAGCAAATGCTTATTGTACAGCCAGCCATCATTCCATTCCAGAAGAGAGGATGTAAGAGGTAATGATGTTCAGAAAAGGATGACGTTTGTAGCAAACATTGACCACGCTGATTCAAGCAAAGCTAATGATGACGATCGGTGTTACCGATTTGAGTATATTGCGCAAAGATGTGATAAAAATGTCTTGTTCCAACAAATGACGTGCTCGAGGCTGGTTACAAGATTGCCTCGGCCGGTTGTTCAACTGGAGGAGGAATCGACAATGTCGATTGTTGCCTTTCGATCAAAACATCACGAGAAAGCCCGCCCAAAAATGGAAGAGGCGGCCATTGTTATTGACGCGTCCAGGTATCGGATGAACATGCGGTCGAAAAATAAGGGGCGATTAGTGTGGAAGAAATGACCAAGTATCAGAGGAAGGCACTACCTTCCCAAATCGAGATCCAGTATATGATGAAATTGTGGAGGTCCAGTTGGTAGAATGAAAAGAAAAACAAAAAACAAACATACCAAGCGACGGGTCTCGCTTAGCTGCGTAGGAGCCCAAAACCTTGCAATCGTACATATCGTTTGTCCTGAGGAATTGCTCTGGGTTATTGTTACTAGAAGTCATAGTTAGCCATCATGTTCCAAGCACCGTAAGGCAATATACGTACCTGTCAATAAAGATTTTTCCGAGCGCGTTATGTAAAGCTTGTTGCTGATTGCCTGCAGCCAAGGTGGCCTCGAGGAATGGCAACAGAAGCTTAAGACGATTGCGGGATTCAACCTCCTGAACAAGCTCATCGATAGGGATGGAAGCATGATTAACGGAATTCAAGAGATTCTTGATGATTTGCTCATCGCAGTCAACGTCTAGTAATCCACCGACGACAGCAGGGGTTCGTGCAGGGTTGACTCGTTGAACATAGACCTCGATAGATTGGAATTGTTGGTTCTGATAGAGGTAAAGTACCAACTCATGAATGAAGTTGAATCGATCACAGACGATGATCAGCGGCAATTGCTCAGTCAACTTGGCCTCCTTCAAGAAATTTTTGACTTTGAGCGGATCATAGGAATTACTAGAGTATTATTAGCTACATATACAATGCGACAAAAGGGCGATAGGGCGACGAACCTGTCACGGCATATACGTTCAACCTCCTGAAACTGCTGCATCTTCACGGCAGCTTCAATATATTTGAAGTTTACGTCTGGGTCTTCACTCAAATTGACAATGCTACCAAGATAGTGGTATAGACCTTCAGCAGTCTTGTACTTCTCGAAAAGATCGATCAATCTAACAGGACCGAGTAAATCCGAGTATTTCACGGCAATTTGGACAACGGCCCCGAGGTTTTGACGAATGTTTACTTTAAGCATAGCATCAAGACAATCTAATGACTGTTCAAGGGACAAGCGACCAAAGTAACCGGTGAGCCATTCTTGACTGAAAGTTGGGGATGCAACAATATTGACAATGACACGTTTGATAGCCTCAGGGTCTTCGTAGTGTTCCAAAGCTCTTTGAGCAAGGCCAGCTTGTTCACATAGCTGCGCGATTCTAGGCTTGTCGTAGTGAGAGAACATCTCGTTGCCAAGAATGGCATCAGCGACTTGAGGGGCATTCATGAGATTCATTTCAAGGAGGCGAGTTTGCAAGTGTCCTTGCTCAGGCTTGTTTTCCTTTAATGCATCGAGCAAGAATCCAGTGGCGGGTTGAACCATTCCTTGAGACTGAAATACGTCTACAACACGCTCAATGTCAACGAGAGAACCACCTTCGGTATTTGCCAACTGAGTAGCAAATTCGGCTCCCTTTTCAGGGTTGATGGAGATAATATTACGGAGTAATTGGACATAGTCCGGTTGGTAACCTGCTTGTTGGGCGTAAGGTAGGATCTTCTCGAATTGACCACTCTCGGCGAAGGCAGCAACAACTTTGTGGGGAACATTTGCCTTAAGATAGATGGCAAGTGCAAGCTGTGTATCTTGTTGACGGACAATATCACCCAATTCTTCAGAACAGTCGAGTTTGTTTTCCTTCATCCACTTTTCAAGAAGATGCTTTCGATTTTGAGCCAAGACAGGTCGTACAAGCTCCAACGTCTCATGTTTATTCAATGATCCCTTGTCAAGCAGCATACCAAAGTATTGCAAGATAACAGATAATTGACCCGGCACAGCCGGTAAGCTCTTGAGACGTTCGATAGTTTGTGGAGTTCGCAAAAAGCCGCGGGGAGAGTTTGCCGCAATTTTCGAGGCCTCAGAGTAGTTTCCGGCAGCCAAAAGTTGCTCGAATTGGTTGGCATAGAGGTTGTCCGCACCAGGTAGGCCAGCTCTTGAGGCCAGCTTGACTGCTAAGCCAGAGTTTGCAGGATTTTGGAGCAAGTACGGAATAATTGTTGTTTCATCAACAGATACCGACAGTACTTGTCCTCTTCGGTTAACACCGACAAGTCCCGCGGATTCCGAGTCGCCGGCTGTAATGAAAATCGTCTCGCTCGAGATGCGGTTCATGAAAATACATGTACCAGTCTCAAGATCATAGAGGTGGATAAAGCCGTATTTGGTAACCAAATAAATAATGCTGTATTTTTGCGAAACTTGCATGGCCACTGGGAAATCGTTTACGGCTTCAGCAGGAAAATATACATCAACTGCTTTCTTTGAAAACGGTGGATTTGAAGATTGATGGTCGACCTCGACTATGTGTAGCTTTGCGCCAGTAGCAGTTCGAACCGAAAATGTGAACACTTTCGTGTCTGCTGGCGCAGATTCTAATCGTAGTGTACCAAATGCTGCGGCGTGGCCCTCGATAGCCTGACTGATGCCTCTGTCTTTCGAGTAAAGTTGCATCGCTCCAACCACTCGTCCTTGTTGTTGTGTAATGCCCACGACTACCATCCACTTCCCATCACCACTAACACGATAGTTGATGATCTGACATCCCTGGCGAAATATCAATATCATTTCCTCCCTCAGTAATAGCAGAACTTACAGAAAGGTTTGGATTTCTCTTGAAGACCTCCACCGGAGCTGCTTGATTTGGGTCAAAAACGTCCCAGTGGTAAACTGTTGTGTCGGTAACCAATCCCAAGCTTGTCTCACTGAACCATTTCCAAAAGACAACATCTTCATTCATGGTAGCAGACTTCAGCTTCGCCTTGGCACCCAAGTCAAATATTTGTAAGGTCCTTGATTGTGCCTTTAATGCGATGACCTGTTTCGACCAGTGCATAATGGCACTATCCGCCTTGATAGGTCTTCGAGTGACAGCATTGTTTTGCTTTAGATCGACGATGACGACTTCTGGTTGTGCGGCTTCGTTCTTCTTCTCTCGTACGCAGATGTATGCATCTGACTCCAGTGTCTGGTCAAATAATCAACACATGCCCAAAGCTGAATTGGAATAACTTACACATGAATTAAAACCTATCGATTGCGCCTATAAAATTAACAGTTAGTAAGTCAAATTGAGATGATGTACCAAAGCTTAAGAATGGCATGGCAGAGCTGGTAAAAAACAGCTGTGTTTGTGGCTGGCACATACCTCAACTCCGACACTTGTTAACTAAATCAAAGTCAGTAAACACAAGTCAACAATTCATCATATGTAGACCTCATATCGTACCTGGAGAAGCTCCGTAAACTTGATTGGGAGTGGACCCATCTTTAATGATTCTCTGAATCTATGCGATCAAAGGAAAATGACCTCTTTTAATTGTTGACCCAATGTAGTGAGTAAGCTATCTGCGCAGAGGCGCTGTTCACCCAGGAAAGAGCTCAATTAATAACAAACGCAAATTGGGAAGTACAAGTACTGTGGAAAATTATTAGAGAAGTTGAAAAGTACCCAGATGTGAGGGGTGCTAGGGAATGTGAGATTTGAAATGTGGAGAGTGTATGTGGTTGTATGCTTCTAAAACTGGCCTTGTCACTTGCGACGGCGACAATTGTAAACCGCTGGATCAACGAAGCTAAGAATGCGCTAGTCCATTTTAGCCAATCGGCCAGCCGCGTCACATGATTAAGTACATAAGGGGCACGAGCCCCTTTCTCACCAAGCATTGAGGCCTTGACATTCACATCAACGACTCATTTTGAGAACGATAAAGATATCAGTCTTTCCAAAATGATTTCAAGATATAACGTTTTGCCTTTGGAATGCAAAATTCTGGTTCCCGCTCGTGTCTCACAAGGCTCGGCTTCTACTGGTGAAACTGCGGGTAGACCAGCGAACCGAGCCGCTGGAGTAAATAATAGTATGCTTGTCATTTTACGGTTTGATAACTTGCTTGTTATATTGGCAATCACTCGTACCCTATTTTGTTTGAAAAGCCGATTTTACTTGAATAGTTTATTACAGTAAAGATCAATATCTTTCTTATTCTTTCCTTTATTAAACAGTGCATAAAAGCAACCAGACTGGTGGACCCGAGTCTCAAAGTATTGGGTTGATGGCAAGCCCTTCATATGAACTACTCGGAAGCTCTTGTACACACATGGCTTCACTTCACTGTTCTCTTCATTTGTTTGTGTGTGCTCTTTCCACCCGTCTAAGTAGATAGGTTTGCAATTTCATTACTTTCTGGCCGAGATGCTAGTGCGAGCCATTTGCATTTCCCGCCGCTACCAACAACCCGACCAACTCGGCTCCTGGCTCAGTTGGCAAAAAGCAACAACACAACAGCTTTTCCACGTCCAGGGTTTGCTCTGCCGACATGCTTGATATCCTGGACTGCATTGAGCACCAAGCATGAGATGCAATGTACAAACTCCAGAACTCGACTAAGTAGTCTCGGAGGTCGGAAATAGTACACTATGAAGACAGCTGGGTCGCTGGATAATAATATACTGGAGAGATCAATGCTCTGGAGCGCAGCGCCCATAACAAATGTAGTGAAGTAGATTCTCCTGAGATGCGGGAGATCCTTCGGTTCATCGGCTCCGTTGGGTGTCCAAATTGTGGGGAAACGATCTTCTTATACATTATTTCGCTGATGAAAGCCAGGATTGGGGCAATCGTAGGCAACGCCCATCATACTGCGTACAATGTTTGTGCAGTAGCCTGACTTGTCCATAATACAAATATTAAAAGTGTCGGTAGAGCATATCTCATTATAACGGAGAGCAGAACCTCTTTGATGTGGCAGCAGTATGGCTTAGCATTGGAAAGCATAGTGTATGCTGCTTGGAATATGACTATGATAACATCAAAACCAAACTACTGAGATAGTGAGAATCATACGGTTAGCTTCCAGGTAAGAGTCAGCTCACGAAGATTTAGAAACAAAATATCCAAGTGCGGCTAAGAACTTTTTACATGGCTACAAGCTTCTACCATTACATTACGCTTATGGCAAGCTCCAACCAGCTAAATAGATATCTTTTGAATCAGCATACTGAAGAAATGGCTTATTGGGACCAGACAGTCATCAACTTCGGCTGCAAGTCTCGGCCTTCGCAAAATACTTTCAAAGTGGCGCGCAAGACCCTCATTATTTCAACTAACTCACATGCCATAACAGGCAGGTTAGGCAGATACGGCAAGACCAATGCATAACAACGTTTGCAAGCATCCTAGTGGAACCCTCAATTCGGGAAGCTCGCCAACTCATCTTTGAAGGGAGTCAGTTTCACTCGTCGTGAAAACTCGAGCATTTCCAATATTCCAGCAAATACTTGATTCCAGAAAAAGCTAAACGTCACATCTTATATATCCGTTATCGGCAGCAATCAAAGCTACGAATTCGTGCAACGGATCTTCCACGGCTTCTGTGCGTTGGTGGTCATAATTACCATCTTTCAGGGTTATAGCTCGGCTCTCGCGCAGTTCTTGCAACTCTGCGAACAATTTCGCCATCTCAAAAGCCCCTACCTTGGAAGACATTTTCAAAAGCTTCATCAAGAAAATGACGAATGTTGCAGAGGCCCCAAATGTCGAGTTTCCTGTATGTATGACCTCCAATTGTATTCAACTTATGCATGGATCCTCCAATAATGTATAAAACCAGAGTATTACCTCCTTTCCTGAATATAAATCATGTCTACCTCTATTCGAAAGAGTATCTCATTCTCAATCCCAATGCCCTACTATTCTCCTTCTTTGCCATTGCAGAAATCAAAATTTCTCAACATGCGCTACCAGTCCCAGTATCGTATCAAATAATTAGCCCTAATTGGCCAAGAACACGATTGCCATTCGAGAGCAGTCATATAATTAATAGTCCCAACATACGGACCTGTTTCCGGGTATGCATTCCAGAATGATAGAATCAAACTACTCACCATGCCATCCATGTTCCTCAAAGCTATACCGGCAAGACTCCCGCCGGGTGGCGATTCCAAATGATTTGATTTATCGTTTACATCTCTACAGAGTAGAGCTGATTGTCAAGTTGTCCTTGTTGCATATTTCATTCCTGATTCGATTAGAATTTGCTGAAGATTTGTCGTTTTTGAAAAAGCAAAGCAAAGCAGGTCAAATCCATATCTATGAACTTAAAATTCTTTCAAACTTTATATTGAGTCTTACGGTACCAAAATCCCAAAATAAATTTCTTTCTTCTATTAATCATATTAATCGTATTAAAAAATAACCAAGTAAGTAAGTAGAGTTAATTTTGTATCCCCCCATCTATATATCCTATATCTATCTCATTACTCGAGTAAAACATGCGTAAATATTCATCCACGCATCATCTCTCTCATAGGCATTTACCAACTCATCTCATCTCAACCATTCAGCCATCAAGACAAGACACCACCTTTCATCACCCGTCCCCATCTCCCAGCTGCTGTATCACACAAGCAGCCCAGTTATCCGCTCATCCATCCACTAATTAAATTTTCCAAGTAACCGCCATAGCAAAAGCAAGTATTTCTTCCCTTCATAAAGGGTTTCCAACGCGAAAAGGGGTATATAGTACACATGCACAGCGCAATAAAAATGCAGCACATAAACCTCAACATCATCAAGCGCATCTCCAACGACCTTAAACCCAAGCTCCGAATTTCAACTCCAGATTAAAATCTTTCCCGAACTCGGATTTAAGCAGCGGCCATCTCAATATTCTTTCCTTTAACACTCTTCCACTCAATAGCCACACTACCAATAATAGTCAAAGCAGCCATAACAGCCGCCACCAGAAACGATTGCGTCAACGCATTATTATAAGAAATCGTTACACCGGCTAAATATTCCGCAGCGATGTCTTTCTGGATACTAGTAGCACCAGTGTTTAAAACAACAGCAGGATCCAAATCTGGTACAAAATGTGCCAAATTTTCAGACAGTTTGTTTGTAAAGATGTTTTGACCGATAGAGACGAAGAGGGCTCCACCAAGTGTTTGTACAAAGATGATGACGGAGGTACCAGTTGGGACCTGGGAGATATCGAGGACGGTTTGACATGCAATAAGAGGTTGTTGCATACCGAAGCCGATACCGATACCAGCGAGACATTGGTAGCCGATCCATGCTGCGTGGTTGGTGTCAGGTTTGAAGGTGGTTAAAAGACCGATTCCAATTGCTGCGATTACTGAAGAAACGATCATGAATGGTGCGTAGTAACCAAGTGTTGTGACACCAACTCCGGAGATGATACTAAAAAATGTTAATATTATGACAATATGCAAAAGACGAGGAAGATTATACGAACCTAACAATTACCAATGTCAACACCATTGGTATGTTAGAAATACCAGATTTGACAGCCGAATCACCCTTGACGGCTTGGAACCAAATAGGAAGATAGTAGATTAAAAGGAGGAAATATGATCCGAGACAGAAGGAGAACCATGCAGCTGACCACATGCTTCGCTTCTTCATGATGTTGGGTGGTACGGTGGCGCTGTCTCCTTTCCAGAATTGGATGGCGATAAATACTCCGATTAATATTCCGAAGAGTACGAAGAGTGCAATGATACGACCATTATCCCATTGGTATTTTGTTCCACCCCATTGAAGTGCGAGCAACAGGCAGATGATAGCTGGAATGAAGAATGCGGTACCGAGAAGATCGAATTCCTTTATACGCTCTTTCCATGGAAGTTCTGCAACAGCTGCTCTATCAGGAGCTTTGAAGAAAATCAAGATAACAATAACAGTGACTATATATCAAATTAATAAGCGATAGCTTGTCATGAAGAGTTTTGGAAGACTAACCAGCTCCGATAGGAAGATTGATGAAGAAGCACCAACGCCAAGTTGCTTTGTCAGTCTGTTCTGGTCAGTGTTTGTCATGGTGAAGTGCCAAGGCAGACTTACGAATACACCTCCAAGTAATGGTCCAGCTACAGAGGCAATACCATACATAGCTCCAATGAATCCAGTAAACATGGGTCTCTTGATCAAAGGTACGGAATATGCGACGATAATCAAAGCACCTGAGAAGATTCCAGCACTTCCCAAACCAGCAATAGCTCTACCGATGATCAAGGCAACCGAATTTGGGGCAACTCCACAGATCAAACTACCGAGCTCGAAGATACCGATTGCGATGAGATAAACCCATTTTATTGAGAAGTATGAATAGAATTTCCCAAAAAGAAGTTGAAAGGAAGCGGTTGTGAGAAGGTCTGTAAACACATGATTGTTAGTCACTAAGTTCATACCTAATTGTCCTTCCTCATAGGGAACCCAAAACCAACAAATATAAATGATTCTTACATGCAGATCCATACCAACCAACATCGTCCAATGAGTGAAATTGATCAGTAATCTTAGGAATGGCCGTTGCAATAATAGAATTATCCTATTCACCAATTAGAACCCAGAGACTCAAGGACTCAAGAAACTATAGTCTTGAATAAACTAGAAGAAACTTGCCAATGCCATCAAGAAAACCGATAAACATAATGCCAAAGTAATCAACTGTAACTTGACACCAGTTGGATATTCTACACCATCTGCACTTGTCATAACCCTGTTCAACTCCTCTTGCTGTACGTCCGCTGCACTTCTCGTCCTATTTAACTCTATCGGGTTATTGTTGTCCCCTTCCAGAACCGAAGTTGTAGCTTGAGGAGTTTTTTCCGTCGATCCAGCATCCGATGTTGTCATAGCTTCGCGTTCTAGATTTGCTTGTTCCGCGTCCAATTTTCCATGCATTGAACTTGAAGTAGACGATGCTGTCGTGGGTGGTAACTTTTCATCCGTCATCATTGCTGTTCGATCGCCAAGTTCTTCTTGATTTGGTAAGACTTCTTATAAGAAAGTAGAAAGGTAAGTGAGAAAGACCTTCAAAGAATAGAAGAAGTAATCTTCTGTATGATTGATTAGTCAAGAAGATATGATCTGAAGATGTACAGTAATGCGAATATATATAGCTGTTTTTATTTCACATCTCTAAGTCCCTCTACGGACGAATCCGGCGGAGGAGTTAACCTGTAAGTAAGAGGAAATAAAATAAACAATCAACGGAAAAAGATAGAAACGCACTTCAAAATCTGATAAGGGGAGCCTTGTCGAAATTCCTTTGCGAATCGTGGTTGGATGTGGAAAAGTAAAAGCAAGTGTATGCGTAGACTACCTAGGGCAACGCAAGGTAATCTTTGACGAGCACTAACCTTATGGGTCCAATTAAACCTCAGTTAAATCCAATAAAATCCAATAAAAAATCCTGGGGAAAAATAGTTTGCCAATTAAGGTTAAAATTTTGGAGTCTTGGTGAAACTAAGTTTTTATTCTGATACGTATATAACGCCAGTCAGATCGATCGTGAAGATTCTAGAAAAAAAAAGAATGAAGAGTAAAACATATCCCTATAGATCCCTTCGCCGGCGACATATTTGGGATGCACCAGAGCAAAACAAGATACAGATACTACTATAGAAAGAAAAGTGTCCGAAAACTTCCTCATTCTTTTCTTCTTACCTGTCCCTGTGCTTCAACAAATCGCATATCTTATTTCAATTTTCTTGCATGGGGCATGGGACATGAGCGCCAAATATCCCAATTCACCCATTTCTTTCCATCCACCTCATCTCATTCCTTCCATCTAGATTCTTCTCTCTCCTAAGCGTATCGGCCCCTCAGCCCCTTGGAATTTGAATCAAACGCCCCAGCGAATCACATCCCACGACCCGATCACTAAAAAGGACTCTGACAATCTGACTCCCCACCGAGTACTGTACCATTCTTGGTGGAAGAAAAAGACTCGCTTTGATCACTCAAGGCCTGACTCATATTTACGTTTACGTACTCACTCATATGAAGCAAAACGGGTGTTAGTAAAATCCGAGTAAGCAGACAAGCAGCGTGCCGGGTGTTTCCTTAAATCCGAGCGAGGCAGATAAGCAGACGTAAAGATTTTCGTCTTGGAATTTGGTATGTCTGCATTGTAGGAAGTGTGAAGAAAAATAAACTTTTCTTATCGGCCGAACTAGAAATTTAATGATTTGTGTGGCAGCATGCCGTGTTCTAGCTAAGACAGAGTCCACATGTCTTGTCATAAAACAGTACGCGAAAGATACAAATTTATTTTCTCTCCCCTGGGATAATGCTCGCGTAATAAGCAGGATGGAATTAGATCTGGAAGAAAAAGTGGGATAGCTCTGGGAATCGAAAAAAGTTGTTTGCTTGATGCCTAGGTGACGATACGGCCACGAATGTCGAGAAAGGGGAATAGGGGCGTTTATTCATGTAGGTTACTGCAGTGTACACGTACTGATAGATTTAACCGGTGATGGTGCTTTGACTCGACTGCTTTGAAGTTGCTTTCCCATGATCGCGTAGAGTAGATGTAAAATGTATGCGAACAGTGACACTGACACATAGACATGCGGCCATCCCAAGTCCAGATACACAGACCTGAGGTAGGACGATATTAAGCTCAATATGGCAAGGCTTATAGCCAGGATTATAGCTCCACTCACTTACTAAGGTAACCTTTTTCAGACCTACAAAGGACAATGAGATCCTTTCAACGACCTGTAAGCTGCAGTTGTGTGTAAAAAATCATCATGTAGATGAATCTAAGCTCACACATCTGTATACTCCGTAGTCAGAGTGAATCATTAGCCAGACCACACTACGATCTCACTACATCAACAACACACCTCGTCATATGTCATATCATGTCGTATCACATATGAATTAAATACTTGGATTACTTGGATTACTTGAATTACTATAATTACTAGAATTGTTAGAATGACTAGAGCCTTAATTCTACCACACGAGATCACAATACCCAGTATCCAACCCCATATTCCATACATTATTGAACATTATTTCCACCTCTATTCCCCGGCCCGTATTCGTATCAAAATCCCTCCCCCCTTACCTCACAAGCTCTACAAAAATCAAAATAAATTTAAAACCCGCTCACTCCCCCCCCAAAAAAGTAAGCTCAAAATAAGCTCAAAAGGCAACCAGCTTACATCACCCAATCCAATTAACCTTATATTACCTAATTAGGTAAACTTATCTCAGCTTCTTTTTTCAATTGAAACCTCGTGCTACATGCTTGGCGAACTGTTAGGCGAGTTTTAAGGTTATGATACTGTACGATTACAAAGACAAGAGACGAAAACGCAATGTTGGGTTCTAGCAATCGTTCTAACCCAACTCAATTAAATGCATTATCATAAAAACACACAAACATCACAATACCAATGCTGTATAAAAAATAATTCATTATCGAGCTAACTTTTAAATGCCGCGCCCAATCTATCGACTTTCCCTCAAGTACTCGGTATACATGCGACGACCAGACCAGAATAAGCCAAGAGTCTCAAGATGTCGAGACATTCTTCTTCCATCACATCACTATATCACAAGGATACATCGCTGCATGTCTTTCTTTCACTCCCATCTTAAATTTTTAGGCTATGTATGAAAATATTGCTTCCATCCATTCTCCTAAGAAGTGCTTGGATCAAGAGTTACACCAGCAGCGATAGTGGCCCAACCAATCAATCGCCAATGTTTTTCAATACGACGACTTAGCGCAACCTTTTCTCCAATGTTTGTGCAGGCAGGGTTGGTCAAGAGTAATTTAGCTGCATCTTGCTTGACAGCCATAACCTTAGCACCGGTAGCAGTAGATCCAATGTTAACCATGAGAACCTCGTTCTTTGTAAGCTTAGTAACCTTAGCTTGTTTACCATCAGCAGTCTTAACACCCAAGAGACGACGCAACAGATAGTAGTTGACTTCGATTTCGATGTAGATATCAGGGAGGCGGCCCTTGAGACCGAGAACGAAACCGACGAGACGATCGGCACGGCAAAGAGTAGGATCAATTCGAGTACCAACACCAATAAGTCCTCCTGGAACGGCGTATTTCAACTCATTGTTCTCCGAGTTAAGTGTGATGATTCTGCTGAAAATTGGTTGACACTTAACACCTCCCTTTTCGTCGCGAGAAACGATACCAGGTCTAATCTCGATTTCATCACCCAACTTGATGACACCGTGCAAGATACTTCCACCAGCAACACCACCCTTTAATTCGTCAATTTCAGCACCTGGCTTGTTAACATCGAAGGATCGAATAACAATCATTTGTGGATCCATTGTGAAATCTCTTGGTGGGACAGGGATGTTGGATACAAGAGCTTCGTTAACCGCATCGATGTTGAACTTCAGTTGGGCGGAGATAGGGATAATTGGTGCTCCACCTGCAACAGTTCCTCTGATGAACTTCAATATCGATTGGTAATGTTGGTTTGCGCCTTCTTCTCTCATCAAATCGACCTTGTTCTGTAAAATGATGACCTTATCGAGCTTCATAATTTCGATGGCTGCCAAATGTTCTGAAGTTTGTGGTTGCGGGCAAGTTTCATTTCCAGCAATAAGTAGAAGAGCGGCGTCCATGACGGCTGCACCAGACAACATAGTACTCATAAGAATATCGTGACCAGGGCAATCGACGAAACTATCACATGTTAGCTATTGCTGCCGCTTAAAAGTGCAAGCAACGTAACTTACGATACGTGTCTCAAAAGTCTGTAGGTACCACCACATCCATCTCTCTCACATGGTGGATCAACTTCCTTCTCACTCTTATAAGATCTAAAGCAACCTGGTCTAGGACACTCTTTGTTATCGCACTGGTAGATCTTCGCATTCGCATAACCAAGCTTAATCGTAATATTTCTCTCCAATTCGTTCTTGAAACGAACAGTTTGTACACCTGAGATAGCTTTCACCACAGTTGACTTTCCGTGCGCCACATGTCCAATAGTACCAATGTTGATAGTTGCTTGTCTGGCGATAATCTCTGGCGTGAGGGGATTCAGGGTCTTCACATCCAAGTCTTTTGGTTCTGTTTGAGGTGGTAAAATAGGTCGAACAACAACTGGCGCAGGCTCTTTATGTGATGATTTCTTTAATGAGGATTTGATGGGCTTCTCGTCAATATCCTCGACATTGTCGTCAATCTCTTGCGCGTCAAGGTTAGGAGATCCTGGGTTAGAGTCGGATTCAGATTCCAGATCATTCCCAAACTTATCACCGTTCGATGCCATGTTGGGTGGTTGATCTCTGGTGGGGGGTTTGCTGTTTCGTTTTCCTAAATATTTGCTGTGGCGGGGTAATTGGGTGATTTCCCTTGATGTGGAGGTATCTGGAGCTGAAGAATTCTCAGATAACTCAATATGTTCACTAAGATCCTATCTGGAATTCAAGAAAGGATTCAAATGTCGTGGGTATTATTCCTCGTTGATTTGTGAATGGGCAAGATTTCGAAACTTGATAATATTCTTCGAAGTGGGTGACTCAACCGAGAAGACAAACAATCTCGGTCGCCGTAGTTCCACGATTTCGGTGACTAACGGATACTGCCGGGCTTGATGCGAATGCGTATCAATAAACTAATGCCTCTCTTTCAGAACACAGTTCCTCAACAGAAAACTTGGAGAATAATACAGAATTTGAAGTCAATTCACTTATAAGGGAAACATAAAGTAATGGCAAATTCAATTGCGAACTCCGCACAAACTCTACCTCGATTTCTCCTCCCTAGATTGAGCTGGCAAGCTCGATCCTCATTACCCCCGCATACTGTTCGAGCATTCAGCGCAGCAGCAAACAATAATGGGAAGTCTATAGGACCTGTCTCTAGAAAGCAGGTATCAAGTGGAGCACGATCAATGGGAAATGGAAACAAACCTAGAACTAGCATATTACAAGAGCCATTATGTCGAAGAGCATTCCATTCAACTCCTCGACAGTCTCGGGATCACCATTTCGATACCCTAAAGTTCGTCCAAAGATTACAGGATGAGGGATTCACAGAAACTCAAGCTGTAGCTATGATGAAAGTACTAAGCGATGTCATTGAAGAAAGGTAAACTTTCATCCCTTTCCTCTGCTGCCTTTCTTAAACTCACAAAGCGCTCAATTAATATCTCACCCAGTATCCAAAACCTAACTCGCACAATGGTCCTTCGGGAGGATGCAGCTCGCGCTACCTACACCCAAAAAGTTGATTTCGCGGCGCTCCGCAGCGAGCTCCTCTCCGCAGATTCTACAGAATCATCCACAACCCGTGCTTCGCATGAGAGGCTCACCAATGATCTCGCTAAACTCAATGCTCGTCTCCGCGACGAGGTTTCCCGAACGCAAGCTTCCGTTCGGTTGGATTTAAATTTGGAGAAAGGGAGGATAAGAGAGGAGGCCAATGTTCAGGATCTTAAGATCAAGGAAACCGAAACGAAGATTGAGCAGGAGGTTGCTGGGTTGAGGGAGAAGTTGGAAGGTGTTAAGTTTCAGACTTTGCAGTGGTTAATGGGTGTTTGTACGGGTACGGCGGCGTTGATTTTGGGTGCTTGGAGATTGTTGATGTAGGGAGCGTGGGTCAAAAGGGATATTAAGAGCGATGATACCTGAATGTGTTTGTGTTATAATGGAACTGGATTTATATGAAGCGTTGAATTGGATTTTGCGATCTCGGCAATATCAAGTTGATGTGATATAGAAAATCACAGTGGCTCTATGTCTCTAATATCATACCACAGCTATGGGACTCGTAATGTCTGAGATGCCTTAGACCTGGGGTTCATGGTTTTAATCGGGTGGTAAAACTATCTAAGCCCTCGAGATAAATAGATTACAACTTTGCCAACTTCCTGCATGACGGACTATCCTTCTCGCTTTGCTTCTATTCCCTCCATTTTACTGTTTATAACATCTCGTTTCATCTGATCTACAACATCACAATCGTGGGATAAGAAAGAAACTAAAAGTTGATAAGTCAACTGAAATCGAAGTGCGATGATCATCGTCTTCTTTTCGTCTCGATAGCAAGCATGACAAATACAGATTTTTCCTGGACTTCCTAGCCATATCATCATCCTCATCCACCCATCCAGTTTCCATCCTACATATCTCATCTCATATCAACTAAACACATACCCACACAGTTCACCCAGTTTCGAGAATCGAGAAAAATGCACTTGATAACTAGGTTTGCTAGCTCTTGTACCGCATCTCTCCTCTCACCTCTCCTCTCACCTCTCCTCTCACCTCTCCTCTCACCTCTCTTCTCACCTCTCCTCTCACCTCTCCTCTCACCTATCAACCCTCCCCCACCCAAACAAAAAACCCCAAATAAAAGGTTCTTCCACCCTTTACCACCTACCTATCCACCTAATGATATATACATCCAATCCAAATATTTCCAACTTAAAACCTAAGCGAATCTCTATAAATATACACATACATATAAACACAAACAAATATATAATTAAACATACCCCCAAAAACCAAACCCCTAGATCCTCTCTCTCATCTAAGTCAAAATCCAATACTCGGAAATATAGAGTAGGTGACAGATTTATATATATTTTCGATATGATGTAAAGTAAAATAAAATACAGTGTTCAGGTTTTGGTGCGAGATGAGGTGGAGATCACCATATTGGGTATGGGATGATGGAGGAATCCAGAGTTGAGGAGGAAGAGGGTGAAGAGATCCAAAGCAAAACAAACCAGTATGATCCTAAATGAATTGAATACTGAAATGCTGAATATAAATGTGAATATCAATGAGGGAATGAGGGAAGATAAGAAGAAAGAAAGCAAAGTAGAAGGTCAACCTTCCATTGACTCTCACAAGATATACTCTGTACGCAACGAAAACACGTGAACATTCACATCGCATTAAGCATAATACATCCATACTATGAAATATATAAATAACAAGTATCACTATTTTCATTATAGCATCTGCTCATATCCCTATATCTACCAGATTATATTCCGCCCCGCCCCGCCCAGACTTCCCACCAGAAAACTTGGATTTGGACTTCCGCTCTCCTCCTTTCCGCTCAATGCGAGGAGGATATGTGGGTGATGCACTGCTGGAACTTTTCGTACGTATCTATCTTCTCGTATCTCCGCCCCGAAAATCTTTTGTGTAAGATTGAATAATGATGGACAGGAAGAGGATTCCTGTTGGATGAATGGAAATATTGCTGTATGAGCATAAGGTCAGGCTAGCTCAGGCCAGACCATATCACTCAAGATATCATCTTCGAGTGCACCCAAGCTTAAAGCCCATGCCATAGCCCACCCAAACCCAGCAACGAAGTAATAATGCACAAAGGTGGGGATCCGACAGTGAAAACACTGTAAGAACACTTGAATGTAATAACTTCATTCCAACTTCAACACGCACCTAGCATAGCTTTAGTGTTGGCAATGAGGCGAAATAACTATCTGAGCTACGAGACTAAGTCAGAGAACAAATAAGAAGTCCGTGAAATGATGCCATTATCACACCGAAGGAAACTCCAGATTACTCAAAGAGTAAACCAGCTACCGTCTAGCGGATCTTTAAAGAACTCGGTCAGATTTTTAGTATTCTTATTTGTGGGTCTCGTTTCTCTGTTGCTAGTGGTCTCGTGAACTTTGGCCAATAAAGCTATTGCGAAATCGTTGTTCAACTTCCAGGCAAGATGCGCTGGCTTGTTTCCATCATTTTCGATATTGCCCACCTCCATTTCACTTTTATTGTCGGAATCCTCTTCATCGGCGATATCTTCATTTTTAGTTTTGAGAAATGGTCGTACTGACGCCCTAACAAAAAGTTTTCGAATAGGATGACCAGCCTCAAAAGTCAGGAATACTTTATTTACATGATCGACTTTCAGGACGCTTGGGGGATAAGGGCCCTTACGCTCTTCTTTCAAGATGGCTTTAAGAATTTGAAACATGGTAATCGCTGGCCCTGCAACTTTGAGTTTGTTTGCGACAACTAGAAGATCTACAATTGATGTGATCTTCTGTGTCTGGCTCAAGTGAGAACCAAACGAGGCGTTGCGACAGACCATGTATTGGACGATGGCATCGAAAATAGTTGGTTCGACATCTAGGAGTGAAATTTCCTGCGCTGCTAATTTTCGATCTTCCACGCTGATCATATCTTTCAAAGTTTTTGCGTTGTCGCAAATAAGCTTCGTCGGAACTTGCCTGCTTTCTGAGCTAGCAAGATGTACAAGAGTAGTATTGGTTGAGTCCTGGCAAAGACCAAGAAAGGTGGTTCTGTAAAGCAAGATTAGAATATCCATCAAATATCCAAACAATAGAAGGTGACTCATACTTAATCCATTGGCTTGCAGGCTCTAAACTTGCTTCTCTGTCACTGACCTGAGTACGAGACCTTTTGGTGGCACGCTCCTCCTAATCTTTGTCAGAAACTACCTCAAATTATAATAATCTAAGCTCTGCCTACCAATAGATTTCCCATTTTTCTCTTCGTCGGACTAATCTTTTGGCTGCAAGAGCCTCGGTCATCATCTTCTTCACCCGATTTCGACGCCTCCATTTCCAACTCTATAGCATCCTCGACATTATTATCGCAAAGCCCTAAGGATTCGATACATTGATTAACCGAAAGATGAGGAAGGGATTCTCGCATTATTTTCACTTTTCGCAACTGCTCTTCTGTAGGAGAGTCTTCCGATTCGAAATCTGTAGAACTGCCGAGAGAAACAGACGGCCTTGCGTATAAATCGCGCTCTCTGAATTCCAGGCCATCGCGTCTTGAAGTTCGACGACCATCACATCTGGCTTCGTGCCTTCTGATATTCGACTTGGAGACATCTTTCTTACACTTCACACAAACTTGTCTTGTCCTCACACGGCATGACTTTTCGTGGCCGGCTTGCTCTAACCAGTTTCCTAGTTCTTTGCCACAGAACTTGCAGTTGCTAGTTTGTTTCTCATATCGGTTCTTTGCTTGAGACTTTTCCTCGAAGGGTGGAACTCGGCTCATATCAATGTCGGAGTTGTAATCCTCAGGGTCTGATCTGTCCACGCCTTTGCCCTTGTCCGTAGATACCCCTCGTCGATTGTAAACAGGGCTGGAACTCATAGTAGCATTGTCTTCTGTGGAGTCTTCCTCATCATCGCTTATATTGATGAATGAACAATCTGGTGTTTGGGATAATGCCTCAGAAGAGGACGACTTAGTCTGAAACGACTCATGGCCACTATTCGGACTAGGTGTCGTACAATCGGACATCTGACTATCTGAATCTGACTGCGAATCCATCATCGGTCCCAAAAGCACATTACCACTGCTCCTAGAACTTATCGGCGAGTTGGCAGGAGTAGTGGCCACTGTAGCTACTTGCGTCACAGGGTCCTTGGAGGTATCGATGATGTTCTCAAGTAATAGCATAGTAGCACAATTCATACTCCCATCACAAACTTTCAAGGCATAATAGGCCCACCAGACAGTTACGAATGAAATAATTGTCCTGATTTTTCCAACTTTGTCGCGCACTTGAATGTCCTTGATATCCTCAAGATCTGTCATAGAAGCGATCGGTAAGTATTGAGCTCGGTCTTGGTGTGTATTTTCGAGAAAGTCTTGAGCTTTATCCAACATCCGATCACTCCTAACGAGTACATAAACGAGATAAAGAAGAGGATAAGATGGATAAAATGGGAGTAATGTCCTAACTTTATTGCGGATGTCTACGTCGATAATGTCGTTAAATTGCATATCGAATCCGTGGTTTGCTTCCTCTTCCCGTGGCCGAAGAACGAAGGTGCTCGAAGACGAAGACGGAGACGAAGGGGCTGAAGATCGGCTGCTTTGACCATCAAGGGAAAGTTTGTCCGTCGTCATGATGAAGCGGAATTTAAAATCTTAGTAATGAGATTTGTGGTATGATAGAATGTATTTTCGGAAATATGAAGATGACAAGCTTGAGTAGAAATGTCGATAAATCACTGATTGGCTTTGCGACTCCCCCCTCAGGATTGATAAGTTGAATGGCCAGATAAACCCAAAAATTCGTGTTCGTAACTTATTCAGATATCACTCTCATCGATGAGAAATTATCCAAAGTATGAGGCCCTCTTTATGCTAGATAGAAACTTCTACAAAAGCAAAAAGTGGTGATGGAAAGTCAACGCTTGAGAGTAAAGTGATCCCGAGAGAAGATGACTATCAAATCCGAAAGTAAACTGCTCGAAAGGTACTTAAAGATTGAAGAAGATGATGACGAAGATCAAGTGTAAATTTTGAAGTAGATGGCTGTTAAGTCAAATCTAGAAAACGATGGTAATAACTGATATCAAGCTACTTCCCAAGGAATAAAAGATAGTGATAAAACACCAACGTTAAGAAGTAAAATAGTATTTGGAGAGAAGTTTTTATTGAAGATAACCAATTGTTCTCAAAGGAGCATAAAAGCTGGAGATGATTTTTTTCAAAGCCGATACGTTCTAAACTCGTAAAGTGCAAGGCCGCGAAATAAAGTGAGATTCCAAAGATATAAAGAAAATAGTAATGATCTTGAGCTAATTACTTTTGCAAATGTATGCAATCAACCAAGGCGAAGAAGCAAGATAATTCTGAGCAAATGTGATTGTTAAAAATATGGGTTTGAAGAGATAAAGTGGTGAAGTGCAATCTCGTACGAGAACAGAGGAACGACAGCAAGGTGAAAGTGACTGAAATTCCAAGCAGGCAGGGTAAAGAAAATCTACTTCTTCACTAAGAAAACCGCATGGACCAAGCAAAGCAAGAGCGAAACAAGACCCTCTCCTATAGGCCCAGCAGATCAGCGCAGGATGGACACCAAGTGAATCCTCCCCAGAGTAATCTTACTGAAAATAAGCACAAAAGAAAGCTAAACCACACAGAAGAAGCGACAAGCGTCCCACACAAACCAATAAAAACAAGCACCTAGACCAAACCAAGCAGTGAATACAAATACAAAGTACCTAATCATACCTCAAAAAACCATCCTATCCCATCTCATATCCCCAATCCACCGTTCAAAACATCCGAAGTTCGCGAGGTGCGCAGCTATATACTTGATATTCTCATTCAAGGCAAGATCTTATCTTACATACGAGGATCAAACATATTCCTCTCTCTACACCTGCACTCAAAGATGTAGTTAAATCCTTGAACTTATTGAGAACTTTTGACTTTCTTGATCCTGTATGTAAATATAATATTACATATAATAACCATAACATCATCATCAGGGGAAACAATAACCCAAGCATAACTAAACCACCACCACACTCACTGGAGTATCTCCATCACAACACAATGATATTGTGAAATACTATAACTCTCGTTAGAAATACATGCTGCCACACCAATACACCAATAGAGTTACTAGCATATCCTCACACGCTTGCGTATACGCACCTCTAGTATAAGAGCTGTTGATTAGGAAAACTATCCTCACCCCTGAAATGGAGATGTCGCAACAATTAAGCGAGCTTTTTCATTTGATGCATACTTGTACCTGATCCCATAAACAGCCTCCTACTTTATCTATTCTAGCATCAAAAGAACTCCAGACATTACATTTGGGCATCTTGTGGACAAACAATTGGAGTTATCATCCTCAATTTTATAATATTAATGAATAAAATCTCCTGCAAGCTGGAATACTCAACATAAAACACTCCATGCTCTCTTGGAATATCAAATTCTGCCGACCAACGCCTCATATAATAGAGGCCAGTTAGTACCTAACCGACCCATCCATTCATCGTGATAACCATATTCCTTCATTCCTCATGCATCATACATTCAAATCATAACTTTGCATTTCATCGTCTCACATCAAGATCTTCTTCATCAGCCGGTTCAACCCGGACTAGAATCTCTTCTAATAATCCTTCGAGAAAAACATCCACATCTTTTCCCATACCCACTGGTTCCTGTTTATCCCAATGGTCGATTTCTTTGCACACATGTGCAAGCTTATACACTAATTTTCGTAATTTTTCGTGAGCAGCTTGCGCTCTCTGCTGCTTTGGTGTAGCTCCCGTCGCTCGGAAAGCATGTTGTAAGCGATACTGACGTCGTTTAAGTGCTTCTTCAAGAGCAGGAAATATCACATCGTTCAATGCATCAAGTTCTCCTGTAGGACTAGTAGGGGCAGGTGAAGGCATAGATGATGGAGCTCTAGAAGATTGAGATGAAATGCTTTCCTGAGAAGGAGTATTGCGTAATTTCTTTGACGGTAATGCAGGTAATGGCTGCTGACCTGCCTGGCGTAGACTTATGTTTTGAAGTCCTGTAGGATGAGGTGGTAATGGAAGTGGCTGTTGTTGTTGTTGTTGCTGCTTCCGAGGCTCTGTATTAGGTACTTGATTTGGTAGTCTTTGTTGTAGTGGTTGAGGTTGGCCGCTGCCGCGGAATGGAGGAATTTCAGGTAATTTAATAGGGGCGAGCTTTGGTAGTGATTGTTGTGTATAGGGCCGTGGTACTGCTGCAGGTGGTGTATTTTGATTTGTGTACTGTGCTGGTATTGGAGCTGTAGATGGGGATATTCTCAACGGGGGAGGAGATTGTTCACCGAGTTTCAAAAATCCCATATCTTGCTGAAGTTGCTCTTGCAATGTACGATCGTAATCAGGAGATTCGGAAACCTGTCTATTTATATAGGTCGGCGCGACCATTCTGGGTGTTTCCAATCCTGGAGGTTTAAACTTCTCCGGTGACGATGGAAGAGGGATCTTGGTAGGGGACATTGGAGTCTGCATACTTGGAACAGGCCGTCTCTGTGGGGAAGGCTGCCTGGGTTGTGCGTCTACAGGAGAGTTTGTTGCCTTGACAGTTTCAATACTTGAGACATATCCAGACTCTTTCATTTTCGAAGGCGACTGCTGTCGCGGGCGCTCTGCATAATTGTCTTCGTCTGATGACGACCTCGATGCTCTTGCATTCGTGGCAGATTCACCCATAGTATTCAACCCAACCCTACCATTTACTCTTCCACCAACCGGTCGGACAGTACCGAAATCCCACAAGTCTTCATTGACAGGTTTGGGTGGGGGTGCTTCCTCTCGTTCATTATCCGAGTCATCATCGTCACCCTTATGATGTACTGCCCACCGTTCATATCTCTCTATCAACTCCGTCAAGTATGAGGTTTTCTTGGCTCTTCGCACAAAAGGATGCTTCAGTAATTCTCTAGCAGACGGGCGTTCCCTCGGGTCTCGTTGAAGGCACAATTCGACAAATTCTTTGAACGCTTTTGTAAAGTTCCCTTCCAACTTTGGTGGAGCATTTTTTGGAATGAGAAACAAAACTTTCATTGGATGGATATCGGAGTATGGGGGTTCGCCATTCGCTAGTTCGAGTGCTGTAATGCCCAGAGACCATATATCCGCTTTGTGATCATAACCAGATTGCTTGATAACTTCCGGGGCCATCCAAAATGGTGTTCCAACAAATGTATTCTTCTTAGTCATGGTAGCAGACAATTGACCCGAAACACCAAAATCTGCCAGCTTGACTTGTCCATTGGCGCCTAGTAAAACATTGGCAGCTATCCCCTCAATGTTAGCTCCTCAGATCCGAAACCAAGCTACCGGAGGAAAATTGCGCGAACCTTTGATATCTCTGTGAAGCTTCTTATCCCCATGAAGATAATCCAAGCCGAGTAAAAGTTCCCGTATGATAATTGAAATATATTCCTCCTGTATCAAACCCGGCTTCATCAAGTCTCCACAGCTACCACCCGAGCAAAACTCCATAACGATCCAAAGATCTGAACCTCTAAGATATGATCCATAATATTGCGTAACGAACGGGGAATGTAACTCGGAAAGAATGGAGATCTCTTGAATAATATCTTCGACTTCATCTTCGGCATTCTCGACATCGATAACTTTTATTGCTACAGCCTGTCCAGTGCGCTTGTCAACTCTGTTGGAGATCAGTACATGGCCTATGTGAAGAATTGGATCCGCGATTGACAGATTGAAGAAAACATACCCTTTGTAAACCTTACCAAAACTACCACCACCTATAAAAATGAGCCTCTGCACGGAGTTATAAAAGTATGTGTAGACATACCGATGCAGTTCTGCTTTGTGTACAAAGTCTCGGGATCCACGACACCACTCATCTCATGCGTCATCCTTCGAAATCAAACTCGATATAATTCGGAAAGAGAAATGGGACAACACCACTTCTGATGTCAGGTTGTGTTGTCGGTTTGTTTGTCCGAGTTTTGCTGGGAGCACCCCGCTGATATTTTGTCGCTCTCCAAGCCAGGGAGGGATCGCGGAAGTGAATTGACTTGGCCGCCTATGGCCCGAGGTGAGATATCAAATACGAGCCAGATTATCCCCGTTATCGTCTGATATACCAATGACGGAAAGAAATTCGTCGCTTTCTTTTCTTTTCTCTGCGGAAGTGCAAATTATACAAGGGAATCGGGGGCCTGGACTTAGGAACGCGGTGTACAGTATGGATGGTATGGTGGGGTCAACAGCTACCGAGGGTGTATATCACTATCACTATATCAAATAGAGAGGAAAGAGATTGAATTTCGAAGCTTGTCGTGGTATTTGAAAATCGTGAATGTCGTAAACCTTTTGGTAAAAGGGGCAGAAAAAATGATTGTGGATGAATCGAAGAGAAGTAAGGAACAAGTCAGGCTATCTGTGAAGGAATGCAACTCTTGGGAAGTGGCATGTACGAACAGAAGTGCGGTTTCATTAATCTGGGGAAGGTAAGCACCAATGGTTAGCTCTGTCGAGCAACGAATGCAGTTCACAAGTACGGGTGGTGGTCGATGGAAGGAGAGATGAAGTGAAGTCAGTCTGTTTTTGGAGATTTTGATAATTATGACTTCTTCTGAGATGCAATCTTCAATTTGATGCTAAGGTTAAACCTCGAGCATTCCTTAGGAGCAGTAGAAACTCAGAAGATGGATATATTTTCACCTACCTATTAGAGTACGTTTACATATGTTTGATTGCTTATTTTCATGAGCTCTCCTTATCTTTGTTGTCATGTTGATTTATCACGCATCTTGTCTACCAGCCAACCAGTTCAATCAACCAATCCTCTTGAGTAAAGGTTAAATTGAGCCCATCCACTTCGCCAAACATCAACAATTTCAGGGGTTGCAAACGGTAGCGTGTCGACCCAGCGCTTCCGGATTCTTTTTTTCGTGAACCTGCATGAACGATGGACCGTTTCAAGCTTTAGGTAGATTACTCGAATGCATTTCATCATATTGCATTGACCCTGTGAATACTGATTCTAACCTAGTATATCGGACTGAAATTCACATGATTCAAAAGAGGTACCGGTACCAACTAGCTCGAAACTAGGTGGATGAGATCTACTTGCATGTCACAACGATCATTCCATCACTCGAGCATATGGGACTTATTTCTAACCAGTTGGGATCGTCAAGAACTTCACCGTCACCCGGAACATAGTGTAATGTCATTGCAAGTGATTTCATCAATATCATGATATTCTTGTTTCTCATTCTCATAAATCTATAGCCCAGCAGTCCTATTATCCTTGCTGGTAAGCCCCGTCTATGCACAATGATGAGATGGAACTCATATGCGAAAAGAAGAAAAAGTGAAATTATCCTCCCAATATGCTATTCTTGATTGGAAATGTCATAGACTGGCCTTGAAGGACCTGGGCATATTATTCCACACACGTTGTGGATAGCCCATTATTACGTCAAACTGCGATGCAAGCAATCCCTTTGGTATCAGTGATCCCCGAAAATTTAAAACAAACCTCAGTCCTCGATAAACTCCACCATCACGGTACCATTATTGAGTCCCGCAACTTTAACCGTTTCGTCCAAGGAATCTATCAAATCCTTGCCAGCGCTTCTGAGCTCAAAAGGAACCCCTGCTTTGCCCTCCAATGGATCCGATTTTAGCCATTCGTAGATGCGGCGTACTGTATCGTCGAGTCTAAATCTATGAACAACACGACCGTTGGCGTGTCTGAACTGGATGCGCGTGCTTTCCGAAGGAGGGCCTTCGGGTTCGGTATGTGGTCTGTCAGAAGCAATCTGAGAGAATGGAGAGGCTGATTCGCTAGAGCTATTTTGGGAGGGCTCAGCTGCCTCTGAATTTTCCACCTCAATCCCTTTACCCTTTCCTTTGCTAACATCTCCGAAGCTCTTTGTGAGATCATCTGGATCATCCGCTTTAGGCCCATTCGCTCCGTTGTTCGCGAGACTATTTTGTAATGCCAGGTTAAGCATCTCCTCCTCAGTGAGCTTAGTGACGTCTAGCGAGTTTGACTTTTCCGGTTTTCGTCTCGCGACTGGATTTTTCTTGGAAAGATCGAGACTATACCGATCTAGAAACTCAACCAATTGCATGAGGAACTCTGCAGGTTTTGGTACTGGAGGTCCTGACCAAACCTTTACCTGCTCGCCAGTTCTTGGATCAACGATAGCAATGTGAGGATATGCAGCATCACTATCTTTCTGTGGAAAGTAGTACTGAATGTATTGGTTCCCTCTGGGGTCGTCCTTGGAATATTGCATGAATATGAAATTCTCCTTCACGACATCTTTGATGCCAGGGTCTTTCCAGATATCGCGATTTAAAGACTGGCAGTCGAAGATAGAGTTGTCCTGTATATTGACCAAAATCCATTTTCCAGAGTCTTTTCCCTCCTCGCGAGCCGAATCCCAAGGTAATTTGTACATTAGGTCGAATGGTGGTCTGAAGAGTTCCGCAAGGCGGGCATTCTTACTAGATCCTTCCGAAGCTCCTCTAGTAGCCTGTGCCAACCCATCGTGTTCCTGGTCCCAAATTGACGGAATGGCTCGTTGGTTGAAAATTCCCGTTCGAGCTGGTTACTGTTAGCACATAGGACGTAAAAATGTTAACACCTCCTCCTTACCTGAGCCTCCACCTCCATGCGCTCTGGCTTGTTGTCGGAGTCTCAGTTGCTCGAAAACACTATTGTGTACATCATCACCTTCATCCCAACCTCCTGGACCACCAACAAGTGTTTCCGTCGTTCTCGCAATAGGTGCTCTTACGCCTTCTGCATCGAAACCGCCACTTGCATCTCCACCAGCATAAAGCTCTTCTTGCATTCTCCGCGCCATAGCAGCATCATCCTCTACTTCCGCCGCGCGTGCAATAGCAGCAGCTGTTGCGGCCTCAGAGTCCCCCTCATCACTGTTGTCATCATCCACTTCCATACCATCATCAGATTCCAAATTTACCACCACGGATGAATTTTGCTGGGCACGAGCCGTGGAACTTTGTGGTCTGGTAGAAGTAGGTATTTGTGGCGGCGCTTGGTGAGAAGTATCATTATTGCTGTTGGCGAGTTCAGGTGCTTCAAAGAATAATCCTATTGCCTGTTCATAGTTGTTGTCGGTCATTCCCAGATACTGTCTTGCTACAGCTTCTGATTGCCCTGTGATGGACGTAAAAGCTTCGACAGGATCATCCATGATGAAGTATCGGTCGCAGAAGAGTTGATTGTATTCGTATTTTTGTTTGTAGTGAGGGAGATTAGTTTATGTTATGGTGATTTGAAAAGGCAGAAAGATGTTTGCTTTTGATTTCGGAAATGGAGGTGGGTCGAATACAGAGGCTGAAAGTACGAAGATGAGAAAATGAATTATGCTTCGGGGTTGTCAATCATAAGGTTGTGTGATTTATCAGAAATGGTGCGTACAGCTCGTATGGATCAGCTTCACAGATGAAAAAGTCGCGGTCACTTGAACTGATGCGACTTCTTTTGTACAAATAAATAGGAATAATAAATGTTCCTTCACTGTGATGCGAATTTCGATACCGTTCGAAATCGTCACCCCTCTGTGACCTGATAATTACATAAGGCGGCGGGCAAAAGTATCCAATCACACCACAAAGAATGTTTGCGGTAACCAGCCTTTTGAGACAAGGCTGAGTCTATTAATAGTTACTGATGATGTTGATGATGACGTTCAATATTTAATATTTATTCATCATTGTCTTATCCTTCCTGAAGAAATATTTGAAAATGTATAAAATCATCAGATCATGGTAGTGCAATTCAATGGCATTTCTTCAGCCGTACTTACCAGGTATCTTTGCATTCCAAGGTTAGGTATTAAGAATGTCTTATCCCACATAACTCTGAGGTTAATAATACCCAGAACCAAACCTGTCCATAACGTAACTATTTGAGTGAAGACGCCAACTCATCGAACCACAAGGCGGTGCCCATTAATAATGTTACAAGCTCACAATAATCAATTGCTCTCCAATAGACTCCAATTCTCCTATCCAACTGACGCACAAGTGATTCCCAGCCTGAGCAATCGCAGTTTCCTGCTTTTCATATATTTTTGCTAGTAAATTCCTCTGGTTTGTCCGTTGGAGCCAAAATGTCTCTTCCAATCTGTGAATGATCTCGAGAGCAAGTTGTTTCCCTTCTTCGACCGTGGATGCTATGCCCGCTATAAACACAGGGAGTACTATGAATCAGCACTCGATACGACCCAAATCTAGCATCATTTTTGCTATCAGAGCTATCTCTCTGGCACATGGAGCGATTTTTTTCTTCGCCTCCGTTGCTGGTATTAATGATTGACCTGAATACATACTTGTGTGGTGATAAACCAAGCAGGCTCGACAAATAAGTGAATTTAATTCCATCAATAGATTTTCTTCTGCATTATCCAGGGGAAACTAACATGTGTTCTGCATGTGGATATTCCATCTAGGAGTTGTGCCAATTCCCCAATCAAGTCCTTCTCGGGCGTTGCAAATTCTAGAAACTGAACGCTAAGTGTCGTGAAAGTTAACTAGAAACCTATGCGCATCTCGTATGTAGTTGCACCGATGCATGTTGATTTCAAGTCTTGGCTTTAAGAGGTCTCGAACTTCGACTCTCAATTCCCGCGCCATTTATGCCATCTTAATGGCAATCAGAATCATCTCCCGATTTGTCCTTAGCAGATCAGGCATATAGCGCAATGCCTCTGGATCAAAAACCCTGTTAGGAGAAATGATGTTCCCACATGTTGAATTTTCGTTGGGCAACCTTGGCAGCTTGTTAATACAGTGAGCTTATTGCCGATCAGGGACATCTGTTATGCTTCCATCTCACAGACTAACCGTCTTTTCAACATACCCGGAATAGTCAAAGTAGGTAGTGCGTGAACAGAGCCCCATCGGAATAGATATCTTCGGGTCTTTGCACTGCAATTCGCAATGCCGGGATGACCTTTCGGTAGTGCTTTCTTAAGTGATATTAGCTCCTAATGCCGACTTCCTGGGAGGGCATCCAAGCTTGGGAACGCTCGACAAAAATGGTGTGCCAGTTAATTAGCCTACCACAAAACCACTTGATGTAGAAACTGTGCCTTGCGTACATGTTAACGTGCCGACTCCAGCACGTTGTAGCCAGGCGTCAAAATTCTGTGAATTCTTTTGAATCCAAATAAAGTTTGTTGTCAGAAACCTACAGATTCGATATCAAAGTGAAACTTGATAATGAGGTCTGAATTAGCAATGAGACACCCACATCTTTGTGACATCAGTAGTTCAGAAGATTGAGCTTGTGTTGGACGCCACACTAGTCGTGGTCAAGGAGGTCATTGAACCACAAATTTGACGATTCTTCATTAGAGAAACCTCTGCAGCTAAATACTATTTATATCCTAGTATGTATAAGAATCGCCCCTCCTAGCCAAGTTGAAGGTAAAGCAGTTACTTGACTGTTGATCATCTATTTTGCTTTGGAGAGAATACCACGTGATCAAAGCATCGCGTTTTCCCGCCGAAGACTCTTCGTTCCGTGGGGCATGGCGTGCGGCTCAGAGAATGAAGAGCACGGTGTTACGCCAGGTAACAGGAGAACTCTCACGTGCTATCTGTATCATGTGACTGGCTCAGTAAGGATCAGTGAACTCAGCACTGATCCATATTG
Source organism: Sclerotinia subarctica (assembly GCA_025389085.1). Taxonomy (NCBI): domain Eukaryota; kingdom Fungi; phylum Ascomycota; class Leotiomycetes; order Helotiales; family Sclerotiniaceae; genus Sclerotinia; species Sclerotinia subarctica. The sequence continues at coordinate 302,564 of QRFI01000004.1, read as the reverse complement.
AACCTCCTGATTAGCCATAAGCATGAAGGTCTATATAAACAAGATGGATTTCCTTTGTATAGAGCTTCGTGCTCAAGATCAATCATTTAGTATACTCTACTATTAGTTACGAATAGCATATTCATTATTGTCATTACTTAAGTCCCTGCTTGACGCCTAGTTATAAACCTACCTCGAGAGCCTAGAACACTTCCACGTGATCTAGACGGCTACCCTCGTAACACACGGCACATTACAGCTACTTCTGTTCAAAAGCATGTGGTCAACGAGATATCTTGCTGTGATGCCTGTAGCTGATTATGCTCGGGCTGGTGCACAAAATGCAATCGTTCGAAGCATTACTGGCGCAGATGAGAAATACAATCCGGAAGATACTGAGTATCGAGAATCAACTTGGTATCTTACCTACCCTAGATAAAGATGCACTAAAGAAACGGTACATGAACCTAGTCAACTAAAGCTGTATATATCTTAATTTCATATCGTTGACATAACCCATGTAAGTCACATCGATCTCATCTTGAAGATTATGACGATCGGAGCTTGATAAATGTAGATGATGTGAGAAATTGACTACTTATTCAAATGCTTACATAATGCCAAGTAGAAATATATAAAACCAAAGTAACCGAAAAGAAGCCTAAGGCACCAATTTGATCACATCGAAAAGAAACACACCAACCCCAAACCAGCTTAGCCCTCCTCACTAGCTTCCCCCCAAAAATTCCCACAATATAAGAAAAATTTCCCGGCGCAAACAATTTCCTTTTCTTCTTCAACTTATTTTTTAAGTGCGGCTTGGTACCTCGTGTTTTTCGCGCATCTTCTCCGCCATGATGTAAACGAGTGTCAATGGTACCATAGATTGATCCCAATTGCAGCCGATGCTCTCTCTTTCACCTCTTTCCGCGGGTTTCGAAACTTCGCGTTTCGCGAATCCAGGCTGTTTTCGTCGGTTTGTCTGAAAGGGCCCAACGGATAACGGTTGGTGGGTGAGAGGATGGAGAGGGTTCGGACATTCTTTGTTTATACTATGTTGGTTCTTGAGCTGGAGAGGGAGTTAGTGGAGTAAGAAAGGCGTTGAATGGTCACAATTGTCTAATGAATTTTGAGGGCGCAGGTTGCGCTTGGGCAAGGTTTTTCTGATTTACCTATACAAACCTTCCGTGGGCGGGATATTACTTAAACAAACTTAACTTAGTCTAACATCCCAATCCAAATTATTGCCAGCCATTTGGAATCATAACTGTCAACATGAGAGGTCCTGCGAAAAGGAAATAGAGTATTTTTATCATGGTGCTTATAAACCTCATTGATATCAAATGCCATGCACAACAAAAGTACCATGAAAAGGCACATCTGCTAACGCCATCCTATGCCTATCATCATGTAACTTTAACGCTCGTCGTCATAAAACAAATCATACTTCGTTAACCCTTAATGGCCATCATCAATCTTCTCCAGCTTTCCTGGATCGCGCTTTTCACCAGTTTCTCCAATTATTCTAATTCGATCAACGCGCACTTTCTCTCCATCTCCATCACCATCAACGACGAAGAAAACCAAGCTTGTAACATTTTGGAACTTGACAAAGCGAAGCGATAATGTAGCAGTGCCAGTTGAATCCCAGTCTCCAGCTTCCAGTGTAATAGTTTGTGTGGAAGGAAGATCTTCAGCCTCGTCGAAACCGACAATGTGAGCTCGGTTTGTGTAAATCTGGATGGTTTTTGGTCGCATTGGCACTTCTTCTTCGTCGTCCTCGTCATCGGTTGCTGAAGGTAGGGACGTGATCTGGAGAATTGGAGGTCAGCACTAATACTTGAGAGATTTGCGCAACTGACGAATGCCTCTTACCTGAACAGTATGAACCTTCAAAGTAGATTGGAATGGCACGAACAACATGAGCTGCTCATCCGTATCACTGACAACCCAGTCCTTGACCTTCGAACCTGCTTCCTTTCCCTTCGACAAAGCGCTAGGCTTGTTGGTGTCAACCAATGCTCGTACACCCCCGAACTCACTGTCGGCATTCAACAGTTCGAGTCCCTTGATATCAACCTGATCAGTCACATCGCTGTAACCCTTTGGTAAAGCGCCTGTACGCCAATCGCCGGAACCGCTTGCAAATCCTGACGATGAATCGCCAGATTTATCTGCTTCTGCAGCTAACTCCTGCACAATACTTTGTAGTTTGCTTGGATCGGCACCTTGGACTTTCTCGACTTGTTTGCCCTTCTTAAAGATTATGAAAGTTGGCATCCTGTTGGATTCGTGTTAGCAATAGCTTTTTATAGAAATACTTAGTGGCTTGATCCCCCAAGATTCAAAACGTGCTATTGAAGGAAGACGTACGCAGTGACACCATAGGTGGAAGCAATCTCTGTCTGATTGTCGACATTGACCTTGGTAAATGTAATCCTATTTGGACGAGATAGCTGTGCAGAAAGCTGCTCGTAGATAGGCGCAATAGCTTTGCATGGTCCACACCAGTCCGCATAAACTATGGGTAAGGTAGAGTATCAGTGAGAGCAATAAGAGTTTGTAGTAGTAGCCGCATATAGTGTTAGAGGGGCAAGGAGTTGCATTGGGAGGGTCTTTCCGCGGGGTAGCTTACAATCTGTCACAACAATTTTAGAGGTCTTCAGTAAGTTACTGAATTCCGCTGGTGACTGTATAACAACAGTTTTAGACATCTTTTCTAGTGTCAAGGAGTTGCTGAACTGATGGACAAGAATTGTATCGAAATGTATTGGAGCCGGCTCTTGCCGCTGGGTTGGAAATCAATTTCAAGTCATGTGACGTAAAACGAGTATCCCCGTCTCCCTGTCCTATTTCGAAATATTACTCGAGGACAGATACTTGATATCGTAGAATAAGTATTAGTCAAGCTTTACTATACACTTTCCTATTCTAATATTTATTTCTCACAACTAGTGCTTGCATTGTTTATATTCTTATATAATTTCACTTTCTTAGTAGTTTAGACTCTTTGAAACTCATCAGATAATGTATTTTGCGCTTTCACAGTGCACGTTTATATCCCCGGATTGGGTCAACTGCAGCTTTAATTAAAAGGCTTGATCTTGTGCAGATAACTCTGGGAAGAATTCAGAGCTTTCCATTTTCAAACGGAGAGCCTCAGCTCCGTACACTGTGGACTTTAAACTTTCTCAAGATTCCTCACGCGGAGAAATCTAAAGCCACCCGAAAACCTTTTCTTAGGTCGGAGTTGTTTGATATTCCTGTTGCTAAGCATCACCATTTCAAAGCTATACACTCGGCTTCTTGTCTTTTTTGATGAAAGGCAGGAGATTATCTCCGACAGCGGGTTTCACTGTCTTGACATCTAAGAGGAGATCGCGGTGTGAAAATCAAAGTCTGCTCAAGGAACTCCAGCATAGGATTTCCAGCAAGCAACTGTTGCGACCTCAGTTGTTGATTGACTTCATTCCAGACAGAACGCTGCAGCCTTAACAAAACTTACATGGCAATTTCGGTCAGATCCTCGCAAATTTGTGAATTAACTCCTGGGCATGGCCCACTGAAAATTCGCACACCAAGAGCATTTGTAGCCAGGAGAACCGGCTGGAAAGGATCACTACTCGCCCAACTTATAAAGGCGTTACATGTTGTGCAAGCATAATATCCGAGGCAGATATCGTGGAATTCGGACCATCTGTAACCATTGCTGACGCCCTCCATTTTCCGCTTCATCAGGCTGGAAAAGTGTAATGGGTGTGCCACTTCAATGGCTATTGGTATTCTCCAAAAATGCAGATTCACTAATAATAGCAGCCATGTCTATATCATGACCACATGCATGCATAACTGGTCGTTTATGTTCATATTGGTCCACCATTTCCCTTTTACTAGCAGCATACGGGAGACCTCTTTGCTCAAGGGTATGCAAATGCACCTAGTTCGGCTCTGGTGAGCACCACCTTATCTGAACCATTTTCAAATAGCCCAAGAATTTCATGGCCTCCAATCTTCAGGTGTACAGAGAAATTGAGAACGTCCAAGTGAGATGTAACAACGGCTGTCGTTCGGGACTCCAAACCAGACAGCTCTGGGTGCTTATGAATATCTCGATAAATTCTGCGTAGACTGTGAGGTTTGGTTAGTATCGGCGAGTCACAGAGGTAGGGTTCATACTTGAATTGTCCATGATATTTGCCACAAATTGTTGAGTGGGCCCGCGTTCCAACGCTGCTTTGATTAGTATCAGTTACAATATATGTAGGCAGGCATGCTTCTAGACTTCAACAATGAAATGAAGTTACTATATATGACAAGATGATGAATAAGAAGGCAGGAAGGCAGCAAGTGGTAGATGTGCAAACCAGCGGCATAGTCGTCTAGTTTTGGAGTCCCTATTGTTGTGACTAAGGTCGAATTGTGCGATTGATAGGTAGTATGAAAATAACTTGATCATAGATTGAAGTAAATTTAACCTATCCGCAACTTGTCATATCTGATTCCGGTTAGTAAGATTAGGTACATTTCTCAGCTCTCAGAAACGGGGAATCTCTATTGTTTCCTTTTGAGTGATTGATACAAGTGATACACCTCCCCAACGTTCAATTTACCTCAAGTTTAGCCTAATAAATGCTATACTACATCTTATGTAGCATCATCAACACTTAGATATATAGTCCCACGCATATCAAAAGCAGAACTGAAGTAAATTGTCAATAACTAAAAGTTTTCTTATTGTTGCTATGGACAGTGCTTTATTATTATACCATATCCCACAGTATGTATATATATCTCGCTAACAATCTCTACAGAGCAAACAGAGATATCGGGTTCAGCCTAGTTGGGCATTCACTAAGAGTTCGTGGGGTGTTAACCTACGGGATCTATCTATTCGTCCGCAAAGCAAGACAGATCAATCAGTGAAAGATGTATGTATGCTTGATGAATAAAAACAATTTTACAAATACCTCATAAACTGACTCACTAAATGGAGTATCTCGAGACCACTGCAGCAAAAAATCCTGGGAATATATTTTCTCGATGAGATAGGTATTGTATATGCCGTTGAAGATTTCGGCGACCAGCGTCTTGATGTTCTCTGGTCTGGAAAACGACTTCAGTGTTGATTCAACTTGTTTGTCAATTTGGTGCGGACAATATGTGGATCGCTTCTTCATTGCATTATTAATCGAGTGATGATTCAACTCGAGAAACAAGTCAAACCTGATATATATGTATACGTTTGTCCCAGACTTCTCGTACGAACAGATGTTCTTAAGATTAACTACATATTTGACACTCTAGATGGGCTTCAGAAGTGGATAATTCATGAATCCTTATAGGCATAATTCTTACAACGCTGATCATGTATGTAATATTGCCCTGCTGTAGTCTTTACTCCATAGGTAAGCCCTAAGCCCATATCCCCATCATTCGTCGTTATAGAAGCATGCATAAGCGCCGCAGCTAGCCCATCTCGTTCCAGTACTGAGAAAGCCTCATCATACGACCCCGCATCTAATGATCCAACCGTGTACCAGCCATCAATCTCATCCATCAATGCCATCCACCAAGGATTCCACAAACAAGACAAATCAACTTCTCTGTCCATTTTCTCCCGTCCCATCATTCTTCCCCAATAGCCTAGCCGCTCTCTCCAACCTACTCTTCCTTTCTCTCAACCCACCCTTAGCACTCTCCTCACTCCCTTCAAGCCCCATACTGCTTCTTCCATCAATATCCCTATCTTTCCCCCCTAAGTCTCTTCTCCCTCCAATCTCATCCACATCTTTACTCTTCACCGTATACATCCCCGTCCTTTCCACCTCTTTGTTCACCAAACCCAGTCTTCGTCCTATGCTCATACTCTTCCCGCTTCCACTTCCACTTCCACTTCCACTCCCAACATTGCCAGCACCATTCCTACTACCTCCATACCCCAACCCCAACATCCGCCTCCAAAATCCCACTGGTCGCACAACAGGTGCACTCCACCCTACATCTTCTATGCCCGTCCTACCCGATTGCGACGATGATGGCGATTCTACTTCGCTGCGCCAAATTTCGATACGATTCCGTGATATATCTGGCATTTTGGGTTGATTATAACTTTATTATCGCTTGAAAAACTCCCTGACTTATGATTCTGATTTCAATCTCGATTGCGATGAATGATCAAAGAGACGAAAGTAAGATTGTATAAATTCCACATCTCGACTTTAAGAAACAGAAGATTTTTCTTTTTGAAAGGGAATTCAAAATGTGGTAATAGTGATAATTTATTAATCAATAATGAATTATCAAGGTCAGCTGTCTACTTATTTGCGAGCTGATGAATGCGGGTGATAAGTGATGAATGAGGATGTGTAGTGAATAGAAAGAGTGTGGAAATGCAGTGTGAGCTTCATGAATGAGTTGTTCTAGATTGTTTAAATTGAAGGGGTGTGCTGAGGTATAAATGGTTGGAATGGTCGTGGAGGCTTTGACTGGCTTTCTTTGGCTTTTTTCGGTTTGGAGGAGGCAGATGATCAGTTATTGATTGTAGTGCCGAGCTCGGTTCGGCTCGAAGTGCATGGTTGAGAATGTCATGTCATGTCATGTCGTGTTCTTGTATTCCATTGTGTCCTCTTTGTTTTTTTATATTGTGTGATTTTTCTGGAGTGGTTTTGCAAGGAAATATCACTTCATATCAGAATTCATAGTTCTTCATTTTCCAAGTGGAATTGGAGTATTCGATATCTGATATCTGATCGCCATTAATACTTTCCTATTCAGAAATCATAGATTATGATTTTCACCAACACTAGCCAGTCATTACGATCTCTAATGATGACATTAGTCGTGTCTCATTATAGATTTGTATATTATATGAGATGAAGTTCATGGCTCGATCTTAATTAGCCTCATTCAGATATAGTGTCATGAACCACTTCAAATGCTGACACTGACAAAACTAACTACTATCAAACCCCATCTAACTTAATTCTTAGTTTTTAGATTTCCACACTTTGCAATTCAAATATTTTACTTCATAAAAACCTACCATGATTCCCTTCATTTCCTTCTCTAACACAAAATCAAAATCAAAAATAAAAGGGAAGGGAACAACTTAAACTCCATCCGAATTCATCAGCACCATCAATAATATTTCAAACCCAAACCATTACATCAAAAAAAGAAAACCGATAAACCCTTGCTTCCAAATCCACTTCAACCACCACATAAAAACCGAAAATGAATCTCAAAATCCTCAAAAACTGGAGCGAACTAACCAGCCCCAACCAACCCCTAACAAGCGAACGCCTACAACTCATCCTCCTCTTCAGCATCCTCGCAAGTGCTATCCTCGTCCTAGCCGATTTCATATGGCATCACTACCACGTAAAGAGTTGGGCTGCGAGCAGCGAAGCGGAAATCTACGCATGGCTTATAAATACTTATTTGGATATACAGCGTCTTGGGTTCGCACACTGGGTTGGGAATCTTTGTATCAGATGTTGTGTTCTGTTTTGGGGATTGTTGGGTGTGCGTCATGAGACGGGGGTTGGCTCGGCGGTGCAGTATGCTGAGGTAGTTATTGAATACGAGGAGGAGGTCCTGAGTGATGATGAAGAGGTTCTGAGTGACGAGGAAGAGGAAGAGGCTCTGAGTGAAGAGGATGAGGATGTGGATGTGTTGCGGGTGAAAATAATTTTACGAGAGCACATCTATGGAAACTAGATCGTGCGAGATTCGTGGAATGATGACCATGGTGTACATAGGAATTCGAGAACTATATGAACCCACACAAACAAAAAGTATTTTGGCGGGACGAATCTAAAGATTGGAGTTTTGGGAAATAGTCATCAAAGATAGATTCAGAAATCACAAAGTATTGAGCTATTTCTTATTAACACTGGTGAGTGAAAATGGCTGACGTAAACTATTTTTCATAAGTATACATAATTGAATCAATAAGATAGGGTCTACTACCTATCATATCAATTTCATAAACCTTTCCTCCAACAGAGACTCCCTATTCACCTTCACATGCTCTCACACCCTCCCCTCCTCCCCTCCTCACTCATCACCCTCCCCATCATCACCCTCCCCATCATCAGCCCGAAACCCCTCCATCCCAAACGCTCCCCAAACCCCAAACCCCGCCGGCACCCCCCACCACCCCCACACCCCCCTCATTTTCCACAACGCCAAACACCCCGCAGCAACCATCCCACCCAGCAACACCTCCTTAATCACGACCTTAATCCTCTCCTTCCTCTTCTCCTTCTTCCACATCAAAGTCCCTATCGGAGTTTTCGTTCCTCTCATCCTAGCCCTCCGTTCCCACCTCAAATTTCTCCTCTTCGATCTCCGCTTACAGGATTCACAGCGGCGATCTCGACGGCTGATTTGAGAAGATGGCGGTGCGTTTTCTAAGTCTCGGATTAGGAAGCTGGCGCAGGCGCATTGGTGGAACATGGTAGCGGAGGCACGGGTCATGAAGAGGAGGAGTAGCCAGCCGCTACGTTTGAGGATGTAGTTGTCTGTGTCGGGCATGGTTGTTGGAGTGGTATTTTGAAGGAGGTTTGGAAGTTGGAGGGTTGAGTGTTGAGTTGAGGTGTACACTATGATGATGGTTTTTTTTCCTTAAGCGGCGTTCTGTTTCTGACCAGAGAAATTGTAGTGCTGCTGATGATATTTTGAAACCTCGATGATGAATATCTAACCCAGTCGTCGACTTGCACTCTAATAAAATACCAACCACGAAGAAGCGGGATTCCAGATCCGGAGATATTAAAATTCTTAAATCCCAATATATCACCCTTGAGAAGAAGTCTAGCGTAGAAAACTCCAGAAACTAGATCAAGCATCCAAAACCGGAAATTGTATTTGGATAAAGCTTGAAATGCAGAAGGAGCATGGCAAAACACCTAATGATGAAAATGATGACTAAGCATATAACTAATCATGCAGGTATCTGTTTCAACATCACCTCTCCGCTATTCCAGAAAGCCAAACTTGACATCATCTTATACTTCACACCATTCCATACTTATCATATTGCAGTTCCTATAGACAGTATATGTCTTACTCAGTATCCCATCTCATGAATTATATAACCTATTTTTCTTCTAATCTAATCTAATCCCATCTCATCCCATCCCATCTCATCCCATCCCCAACCACAACTTCCCCTTTTCCACACCTTAAACCCTACAAATCCGAATCCAAATCCAAATACTTAACCCCCCCTCTATCATCTAATATAAACTATTATACATACCAACATACAGAGTACTCAACATCCAACATCCAACATCCAACCTTCAATCCCATCTAATCCCCTCCTATAAACACTATTCCCATATATATATATATACATCTAATCATGATATCGATAAATTTAAAAATATATATATCTAATACATCCAATATACATAATAATAATAACAAAATTAAAAATATAACAATTCGTTATATATATCTCTCTTTATTCATTATTCGAGTTTGCAAATTAATTTTATATACACAAACACAAACACAAATACAAATACAAATATCAAAGTACTACTTACCTCTTAATATTACTCAAAACCCTAGAGTATATAATATAAAATATAAAATATAAAATAATCCACCTCCTTCCTATAAGCCCTAGCACTTCATACAAGCTTCCTCGAAGTATATTATTCAGTGACGAAGAAATCGATGAAGGCAAAGAATAATTACATAATGAAGGATAATTCCCTCCCACATCTATCTATTCAGTGACTCTTCATGTTAAAAATAAAGCCATACCAAGGATATTTCGCTTACTTTGTAAGATCTTACCTCTTACTCTTTATTACACAATACAACAACCATAAACCATAAGTCAAAAGTCATAGTTACAAATCAGTCACAAATCACACAAATCACCTAACAATTATCCATCCTCAAACATCAAGATTTCAGAGTCTAAATTTCAGATTTCAGAAATTACACATTCAAAAGGTACCCAAGTCTTTTCCCAGTTAATACCCCCTTACCGTTTCCCCTCAGAACAGTTATAGCTAAGAGGTAGATAGGTAGCTAGGTAGCTAGGTTTAAGTAATCTCTATCCTGTCCATTCGCTCCACTGCATGTGCATCTGGATTCATTCATCCATCCATCCATTTACTTGGATTTACAAACAAAGGAAAGACACGAAGAAAATATGCCATGTTCAGGCCGAATGATCCACCGCTCCCCTTTTCCCAAAAGATAAAGAGGATACCCGACCCCGTAAACGTACACCTTCACGCCATGCTTTCGCTATGAGGTTCCCTAAAAAGTAAAAGACCAGAAGGGAAAAGAAAAAAGAAATTTACAAAAAAAAAGTTTCCATCCCAAACGACAGATTTTTTATTCCAATTCAATTCAAAATATTATATAAAGAACGCCATGCCATGCCTTCCAATCTAATATCTATCCTATCCATAGTATCCAGAGTTTCTCTGTCCTCCTTGCGTAGGTGGATATTGGGGAAAATATTGCTGTTGCTGCGAGTATTGCTGTGGAGTCCCTTGATACCCAGGTGAGTGAGCTAAAGTTGGTTGGTATTGACCAGGTGAGTGTGCTAATGTTGGTTGATACTGTCCAGGTGAATGCGCCAAAGTTGGTTGGTATTGACCAGGTGATTGTCCTGGCATTGTCCACCCCCCAGCTTGAGGAAAGAGGTTTGCATTGGGTCCCATCCATGACCCTCTTTTACTAGGTACTGCAAACTGTGAGGGTGAAAAATTGGTATTGGCATACTGCGACTGACGACGAATGTGTTCAGTCTGTTGTTGCTGGCGACGATTTTGCTCAGCTTGCTGTTGCTGGAGACGGATATTTTCAGCTTGTTGTTGCTGCAGACGACTTTGCTCAGCCTGCTGTTGCTGGAGACGAATGTTTTCAGCTTGTTGTTGCTCAAGTCGATGCTGCTCAGCTTCTTGTTGCTGCTCTAGTTGCTGTTGAGCTAACTGTTGCTGACGAAGCGCAATTGCATGTTGTACCGATTGAGAGTTGACTCCTTGCTTGACATACTGCTTCTCTTTCTCACGCGAATCAATAGCCCCAACGAGCCCTGCAGAGACGACGTTATTTTTATTGTTGCTTTTGGCCATAGCGATTAGGGGTCCACCAGTCATTTTCGCAACAAATACTTGTTCTCGAGCGGAGAGATTTGTTTTAATGGTGCCATTCCCAGAAGTACCCAAAGCTCTGGCCGCACCTCTGGAATTTGGACGGAGGAGATCTGCTGAACTATGGCGTGCATGCTGGTGTTGACCATATACCTCACCAGGATTCAACAAATCTGCTGAGCCGCGGCGAGAATGACGATTCTGACCATGGCCTTCAGTAGAATTCAACAAATCTGCTGAACTATGGCGTGAATGCTGGCCTAAAAGTGTACTAGATCGTTTGGAAGCTTGATTTGGTGTAGGCGAAGGAGTATATCGTGCTGGAGTAGGGGAAGGTGAAGGACGTGCTGGAGTAGGAGAATGTGCACGTAAAATATTGCCTGAGTGTTGACGTTGGTGTATATACTGTGGCGTCGCTGCAGCAACCATAGAACGCTGTTGGACAAACTCTTCCGCGGTCAATCCTTGTTTGTGACCAAAGGTATTGTTAGCTGCAGCTGCACTCATTCCTGGTTGCCAAACTAGCACATTGCCGCTCGGAGTTCTGTCATGACTTGGACGTTTTTCAGGACTGGGATTACTGAATTTATCCTGTTTAGGACTAGGACTTGGAGAATCCTGACCCGGTGCTCGATTGAGATCAAAGGTAGGGCCAAAATCAATATCGACCCCCTTTGACAATGTATTGTCGTCGCCATAAAGTGGTTGGCCAACTTCGACATTACCAATGATCTTCTTCCTACCTGCTCGCGGCTTTTCGACAGAGTTTTGCGTTCGGACGGATCGAACAGAATGGCTGGTACTGGCATAATCTGGGGTACCAGTCGATGCAGCGTCGTCATATGTACTGCTTAAATCACTATTGTGTCTATTCATCTGTGGGAGCTTAAAATCGTCTTCTTTAGGGAGTATCAAATCATAAGCGCCTAGTTCAAGAATATGTTGGGTTAAGCTCCCACTGCTAGAAGCGGGCTGCGATGAAGTAGGGCTTTGTTGGTTCTCTTGTTGTGTAGGAACAGGTTTTCTTGAAATGCTTTGGCTCGTCTGCAGACGATGTGGCTGGTTCGATGGATTTTCTGGCGGAGGCATATCGTTTGGAAAATCCAATTGTGAGTTTGAATTAAAATGAGTGTTATTAGATCGGTACTCTTGGCTTTGATAAGGCGTTTGATCGCGATTCGAAGGAAGAATTGAGTCTTCTTCGTTACGAGGTTTGTAGGATGCTACCATGCCTTCATTAATGATGTTATGGTTAGCAGGCATATGGTGATTTCTGGTGACGTCTGACAGTACCCCTCTACCTTGATCTTCATCCTCCTCTATTCTATCATGCATTTGAACATTCATTCCTCGCCTTTCTTGACCTTGTTGATAAGTAGCTGCAGCACCGGCTAATTGAGATAGCGTTGCGGTAGACATGCGATTGTTCGCTTTTCGAAGATCTGGTGATTGTAAAGTTTTACTAGGAGGCAATGCTCCGGGCGCGTGCTTGAAAGCTGGCGGTGCAGCTACAGGCTCTGGCATTGTAACTGTTTGCAATTCTTGTAGTTCACGAACCGGGGTTACATTAGCCGCTTGCTCATCTTCTGAGCTGAGACGCTCGGGTGAAGGTGCAACATCTTGTGCATATTGGAGAGGTAGAATAGGAGCACGTTCATAAGCCCCGTCAAAGACGGGAGGAGTTTGGTTCTCTTGACGACTTGGTGGTTGAGATTCGGATGTTGACCTTTGGTGAGATGCTGAAGTATTCGATCGTTGAAATGCTATAGTAACCGCAGGTGCCGAATCAATCCTAGGAAGACCTCCATTGCCAACATCTCCAGACGGGCGAGGGCCAAATTGGATCGATGGTGACGATCTAACCGACACTGTATCGTCAAACTGAAGGCGGGTTCGAGGATTTCCCGCACTGTTCCGACTTCTTCTACTGCCGTATTGGCTATTGGTTCGGCTATTGTTCTTGAGGGTTACCATTCGCTTGGCTGTTAAATCTTTCATTCTTTTTCTCCATTCAGATTCCAGCCAATTAGCGCTGCCTTGCTCGGATATCAGACCCGCAACATCGAGAGTTTCCAAATAGTCATATCTTCGGTGTTCTGGCATTGCGAACATCAAACTCCTGGTGTCACTTGTTTCTGCGATCAAACGACCAGGGCGCCCATAAAGTCCAAATGTATCGTAGACTGGGAAAAGCCACCGGAGCATCATCTCAAAACCACTTACGGCAGGATGTACCTCGGGCATGACGAAAACAAACCCTTCGGAGGTAAGAGGGGGATTTGAATGAATTGTGATGGAACCCTCCACTTTGACTAAAGTGGAAGCATCTATAAGTGGTTTAGATTGAGGATAGATAGCAAACGCAGAGTAGGCATCATTAATCGTAGCGATTGGTCGAGCCTTTTTCGTTTTCTTTGAATCATAAAACTTGATGTTTCCTTTCAATATAGGCGGTCGGGAGCGATCATAGGCTGATCTCTTCTTTTGTGATTGCTTTTGCACTCTTTGGACCTCTTTTTCATCGGGTGGAGTGATCACGCACCAACATCGTCTCCAAGGTGTTCCAGCGCCAAACCTCACTCGAGCCCAATCTGCGCTCTGGATTCTTGCACGCTCCATGATGGGTTTGATGTTGTTTAATAACTTACCCTTTCCAGCAATGAGCGCGCCTGTATAGGCTTCTTGCAATGTAGCATGCTCATACATACAAAGACGAATACCGGCAGTCCATTGAACCAACGAATGGTGGGAATTGAAGTGCAAAAGGTACCTATTCTTACCAGCCGTCGATATGCTGAGGACGTTCTGCAAAGGCGCTTCGGCAGGCGATCGAGTAGGAAGAGATTCAATCTATAAAGTATCAGTGAAAGGAACAATGGCGGTGTTCAGAGAAGTGAAAGTAACCATTTTGATTGAGGCATCGGTAAGATTGATGAATTTTGGAAGAACTTCTCCATCTTGCCCAGCAGCATCTAACTCTGCTGCATCCCATAATGAGAGGATGGTTCCCACAAGCTGTGCAAAACATTCCGTCCAGGTCCGGTCGGCATTGGCTTTGCCATCTACATAATGTTAGATCATAGTGGTCTTCAAATGTAGAATATTGTACACACGTATGTTTTGATCATCCAATTTCAAGAAATATCCTTCCTGATATAACTTGTTGCTATGACTGTTCAAAAATGTGAAGATAGGTTGTAGTTCTGGCAGCGTATCTTGGTTGACATTCATCAATGGAGGCTGAAAGGTTTGTACCATAGACATAGGTCTGGACGAAGCTCGTTCCCTTGATCGAGGAGGTTGAGAAGAATCGCGGGCCTCACTAGAAGGGGAAACCTGATGAGAGGGCATTTGGAAATTCGAAGTCGGAAAGGGCTCCTTTCCTAAAGCTTGGGACGACTTTCCTGACTCTTGAGACTCTTGTTTAGTATAGGATTCCGTCCGACTTCGTGCTCGACCTGAGGATGGAGGGGTTCGAGTAGGACTGCTGGAGTCTCGATCCCGAAACTGGGACATGAACGACATAACTAGGGGGAAAGAGCTATTTAGCAACCGGGTTGTCTGGTAAATATGGTGGCGCATTCCAACATACCTCGATTTCGGCCCATTTTGAAGGATTTAAATTGTTTTGAATGGTAGCAAGCTGAGAGAGAAGTTGATGAAGCGGTGATTCCGCAAGATCCGAATGGACCTTCAAGATGTTGTGGTTGACTTATGACATATACAAATCTAAGTGTTTTGTTCTTTCCTTTGTCGGTCTGTTGATTATATAACAATACAATGATCCCAATAATAACAACGCAGCGGCAAGTGTTGGGTGGATTGCTGCAAACAGCAAGATAATTTGGACAAAAAATGAAAAGAATGTGTATTTTTCAAAGTTGTTTCGAGGAATGATGAATAATTTGAGGGAAGTGGTATTGGAATAATCTATGGCGTACTAGTTCATTAGTTCATGTACCTGTTTAGCTTTTTGGGTTTTTTTTTGGTTTGGCTGGATCTGGGGGGAATACCGGACGTCACTTTGGTGAGACCAGCGAGCGAATAATGAAGAATCATAGGCGGGAGGGCCGATTACCGATGCTCAAAATAGAAAGAATAGTAAATCTTTTAGCTTGGTTATATAAAGGGTCTAATGAACAAAACGAGTGACGGATATTTAATATTATAGTATAACTTTGAAATTGAATTCTGAGAACAATGAAGGGGAAAAAATGAATAGGAAAAGATGAAGAGAAGTTTAGAGAGTGTAAAAGATAATCAATCATAGAAACATTAGATAATTGGGTCTGGGGGTCTTTGGGCAAAATGATTAGAAGAGAGGGGGTTTTATTTGATTTTAATTCGTTTGCATCACATGAAATGATTCAATTACGAGGTCTCATAAATGAAAACGGAGCTATCGGACGAAAAGGTAAGATCATACATATCTACGGAGTAGGACATTATTGGCACATTCCATCTTTTCTGTCCACCAGAAATTACTAGATTTACTACTGCGTTGATTGCGTAGATGGAGTATCAACTCATTTTACTACATTACTACCTCCCTCCCTCCCTCAAATCAATCGGAACTTCTATTCCGTCGACCAAATATCTCTCTCGGTTGAGAATTCTACACTTTTAATACTGGTCTTGGCTGGCTGACTACCTACTTACATGTACGCGTCATTTTATCATGATGGTGTAGGTTTGAATGTGCAGTAGTCTATGAAACATCGGATTCCAACCTCAACAAGCGCTGACAAAGGGTTGAAAATAAGTTGCTTGTAGGTAAGATGGATTGTTGGATACTTGGAAAGTTTGAAAGTCCCTAGACCAGAGGGATAATACGAGATCCCGACTGCCGAGTTGTGGTTTAATTGGTTATCATTAAACTGTCACGACTATGCAGGCGGCTCTCTCCTCTCGCTCAGCTCGTTTATCGAATATCGGGATTTCATAAAATGATTGGAAATGGCGCATCTATCAAAAGTATGAGATATCTCTACGAGCATTTCAATACCTTTAATGTCTCCAATATCTCCCGGTATCTCCCAACGTCTCCAGTCTTGTGAAACATCAGAATTATATGCAAGGCTCTTATGGAAGAAGTCCATAAGCTTCCAATCAATATCCGAGATAACTTCTTTCTTGCGCTCACCGAAAATACGAAGAAATTTATCCATTTTTGTCCGGACGGATATCAAACATGCCTGCGGTGATCATTCTTTTTGGCTTGACAATGCAAATTGAGAAAGCAAAGTCAGCCGAATTCTCCGGATATGCAAGATTATGTTGAAAAGAAAGCCGTGATAGCCTTGACATCTCGTCTATACGATGCAGGTCAGGTAAGGTAAGGTAAGGTAAGGTAAGGTAAGGTAAGGTAAGGGAAGGTCCGGTCCGGTCAGGTCAGGTATGCAGATTTCCCCTCGGCCAATCCAATGTCATGTAAGTCCCTACTATGTATGTACCTAAGGTCCATAGCAGGACTATAGATAGCTATCTTTGCATCAATGCATCAATGCAACGCCAAACAATCAGTAAAAGCTCCCATTTCACGATATCAATTGGTCCTTTTCTTATTTTCCATTTTCCTGACCTTCACCCACTCTTGATTAACCTTCTTGATTGACCTTTAGAAAAGAACCCATGAACCTTGTGTTCTCCACAATGTTACAATCCACAACTTTATTCAGCCTTAAGAAAATCTATAATTTGTACATTTGATCACGTGCCTTGTACCCGATTCGTTATCGTTGTTGGTCCATTGCATAATGAAAGTTCTTATCGTCTAAGCACTATTTTGTTGGGTAATTTCTCGACTTTTAAATCAGACTACTTTCATGAATTCGACCAAGAGGTAGTATTGAAACCTCTGCACATCGATCACGACGCTGTGATGAGGAGGTCGATTTGTCGAACACAAATTGCGCAAGCTATACATAATCAATCTCGTCGTACTCTTGTACATAGTTCTCCCAGATGGCACCCTGAATTGGCATATTCCACATCTGCGGATGTCGAAATACCACCATTTCGAAAAGATACCCTTCCATTCAAATTCGAAACTGGACTTGCGCTCTTTGCCAAACGAAAGCCACGACCCTTTCCTCCTCCATTTCTATCCCCGCCATCCGGATCCTTCTCCGATCCCTTGAGTACTCACCACAGGAGTCGCGATAGGAGACCTTCTGTGAACGGTGAGGTAATTAGAGGTTATACCAATGGTGATGACGCGGTCTACTCTAGTGATTACTTTATTGGCGCAAATGATGGTGTTGGCGCCTGGTCAATCAGAGAAGGTGGCCATGCAGGGTTCGTGGCTTCCAAACATGATGATTTGCTTTCGGAGGCTAATATTAATTCCAGTTTATGGTCGAGGCTAGTATTACATTTTTGGGCTTTGGAAGTAGAAAACGACGCACGGAGATCTCGACCAGCAGGACAATACTTCGAGCCGAATCCTATCGATTATCTGCAAAAAGCATACGAGCAAACTATTCAAGCTACTGCGAGTCCGAACAAATGGCAGGGCACAACTACAGCTGCCGGAGCACAATTGCATTATAAAATCGATCATTCGGATCCTAATGCGCCCGCTACTCCCCTCTTATACGTTACCAACGTCGGCGATTCACAAGTACTAGTCATAAGACCGAAACAGCAGGAACGTATATTTAAAACGACAGAGCAATGGCATTGGTTTGACTGTCCTCGGCAACTCGGTACAAATAGTCCTGATACACCCGTTAATAATGCTATCATGGACAAGGTTGAGATCGAGGAGGACGATGTCGTTCTTGCCATGTCTGATGGCGTTATTGACAATCTATGGGAGCATGAAATAATTGAAAGTGTTGTAAGCAGTATCCGAAGGTGGGAGCAAGGTGAGGGTGGTATAAGTACTGGTGATCGACAAGGTGGAGCTGGTGGTGGAATGAGGTTTGTAGCGGATGAACTCATGAAGGCCGCGAAAGTAATAGCACAGGATCCCTTTGCAGAAAGCCCGTTCATGGAGCATGCTGTCGAGGAAGGTCTTGCCATGGAAGGAGGTAAGTTGACGGAGACTGATGACCATGGCATTTACTAACTCAGGTTTAGGCAAACTAGATGATATAAGTGTAGTTGCAGCGCTGTGTAAACGCAGCAATGAGTGAAGTAAGGTCGCCGCACGGCTCATTTGAGGTATATAAGATATGACCTCGGAACTAAAGTGATTGGAAGCGTTCGTTTGATAGCTTCCCGCGCCAAGAGGCACATAGAGGAGGAGAACACGAAAGAGGCGATCTTTCCTACTCATAAGTGATGGAATGACATGAGGTGGACATAATAACTTGCGAGGAATCCAGGGCGCAAATACCATCTATGTAATGGGGGCAATTATCTGGGCAGCATATAGACATCTTTAATAATCATACAATATCAAGCACAAACCTTGAATTTACCAGCTAGATGTGGTTCTAGACTTTCTGGCCGGTAGTCAGTAGGGGTTTTTCCATCGAGCTAATGATCCTAGTTCACGATAGACAATCCTTATCAGCTACTGTAACCTTAAATTTATCCGATAAAAAAAAATATCAAATCTCTACCTACCTAGTATCCATCACATCCCTCACAATTACAAACATTGAATCAATCGACTTTTGACCTATCTTGTCACACTCATAAATATGCGAGGAAAAAGGGCGAAGCAATACAAAAAGCTCATGCAACAATATGGCATGAGCTTCGGTTTCCGCGAGGCATATCAAGTTCTTCGTGAGCTCCCCAATTTTGCGCATCAGTACAAAGATCCGTTTTATAACTGACTTTATTTCCCTACAGTCGACGCCGAGATCATTAAGGATGCCGATAGATTTAAAATGGACCTGGTCGGTGGTTTAGAGCGAACACTTCATGGCCAAGTTAAGCCCAGTATGTTCACTCACCTTTACCTTTTGTCGCATTAATTGCTAACATCTCTCAGTGATTACACAGTGCTCAATGCGCCATCTGTACGCTGCTTCATCGGAACCTGGAGTATCATATCTCATCGATAAAGCTAAAACGTACGAGCGACGCCGTTGTGGTCACCTTCCAGAAGATTATCCCGAACCTCTTTCCGCCCACGATTGTATCAAAGCAGTAGTTGATGGCAAAGGCAATGGAACCAACAAGCACAGATATGTGGTGGCAAGTCAAGATATAGAGGTCAGGAAAGCTATGAGAGCAATTCAGGGTGTGCCTTTGGTTTATATCAATAGGAGTGTTATGATTATGGAACCTATGGCAGAAACATCTACAGAGGTGAGGGAAAGGGAAGAAAGGTCGAAATTTAGACAAGGCATAAAGTCAGGAAGGGCTTCGGGGAGTCTCAAGAGGAAGAGAAATGAAGGTGATGAGGACGATGACGAAGAATCGGCAAGGAAGGATATGGGTGTGACCGAAGGTGTTGCGAAAAAGAAGAAAAATGCTCCAGGACCCAAAGGACCGAATCCATTAGCAATGAAGAAGAAAAAGAAGGTTGAGGGAGATAACACGAAACCCAATGCGTCAAGTAAATTGGTCGATGCAAATGGTACGGAAGCAGATGGTTCAGAAGCTGTCAAGCGGAAACGAAAACGTCTACACTCGAAGAAAAAGTCGGAGGATGTAGCTGATGGAGAAACGGTAAAATCAAGTGAGAAAATGGATGAAGCAGATTGATATAAAAGATAGTATCAAGGTTAAAAGATTTTATCGAGTAGGAAGTTACATATAAATTAATCACAAGTATACTAGGAAAGAATGATACCCAAATAGATGGAATTTAGCTGTATTTGCTGTCTGGTTAACAAAGAATCGGCAAGCACGATATTGCGATTCCGAATCATCATGTCTTACGCCTTCAGTAGAAACAAAGAAAAACAGCCCTCAAATTCCATATCAAGTAAAAGTCGAATCTATTTAAAGTGTAGCAAATAACTCCTTATCTTCACGGCACTTGAGCCTCTTGAATCATTACTGTACCGTTAAGAAGCACGCACCAATCGTTTACTGATCTTATTCACTGGTATCACTACAAAATCCTTGTCAACTTGGGACTGTCTGTGTACAAGTGCGTGCGAAGCACAGAGCATCGACCTCGGAACACCTTCGTGCTTCAGAATCCATGGATCTGCGCAAGAACACATTTAAGATTTTAACAACGAATGTCTAAGTGACATTAGATGATTTATCTGTTAGAGACACCACCTGCCCTGTGAGTCAAGGTGGTGGTCGGAGTGCTAGAAACAATATGCCACAGAGTGATGAGACCACTACAAATGCTAAGGAAAATGGCAATGTGGGACCGGTTACAGCTGTCCAACATGGACCTCCGGAACTTGACGACTTTGGATTGCCCCTCAAGAAGAGAGTTGTTCCAGAACCGGTAGCATATGATGTTGAATCGGAGACCGCCGAATCAGAGGATAAATCCAATGTCCCAGAGGATCGGAATGTTGAAACTGAAGAGAATGGTTTGAAGAATGCGGGTGTTGCTAAGGGGAATGCAGAGAAGGCAGATGTTACGAAGGTTAATGGTTCAGCTAGAGAAGAGGAATTTGAGGATGCTCAAAAGACACTATTGCCTGTAACACCGAATCCAGAGCTCCAAGGACCTCACGACACAACTCAGAATAATGAACTACCAGTCCATGGACACCCAGCCCCTCGAGAAACAACCAAAGAACTCGAACCTACAAGCAAAGAAGATCTGGCGGAATTCTCGGAGCCTGCGGCACCCGCAGAAGTAACAAAACCCAAAGAAGACTTGGACAAGAGCACTGTCAACAACAATAAAGATGCGGTTCGCACGATGGACGACAGACATAGTCAGGTAATCCAGGGAATATCGGAATGGTCGCATCAACATACCACAGTACCTGCTCCAAAGAGCCCGCCTCAAGAAGAAGATGAATGGCAAACAATGCCAGCTTATGCCCCATACGATATTTACGATGATGATAATAGGTTAATTGCGAGGGAGGCTCATGATTCCGAGGATGAGGGTGATGCATACGCAGGTTTGGGTGGCGCTGGTAGAGGGTATACTAGAGTACAACTCGATGAAGATGCTCAATCTGCGACAAGTCTGGATGAGAACACACAATATCTTTTTAAGGACGTCCATGGTACTGGAGCTGGAGAAGCGGAGGACGAGGAGCAGCGAGATGCACTTTCTCAAATGCAAGCCACTAAAGATCTTTTGACCGAAGGGCAAAGAATTGCATATGTTGGAATGACTCGACTTATATTATCTAAAATGTTTGAACAACAGCAATTATTGGTAGCAGCCAAGAAGGGAAACAAAAAAGAACTACAGATTTCAGCAGAGGCCATGAAGATGTGGACCCAGAAAATGATGGTGCGACTATATGCGCATATGGAAATTAGCACGGATGAGCAGATCATGATTGAGCAATTAGCTGAACATGGTGTAGTTCCTTCGGACTTGACCGGGACTCTCATGCAGAATGCACGAGTAAAGAATCCTATGGCCGAGAAGACTCATTCGAGCAAAGGTTCAGTGGCTTCGAGTAGAAGTCCAAGAGATTCCGTCTCATCTCCGCGATTAGCACGACAATCTGTACAGTCTCCACGGTTACCACAATCACCTTCAACTCCACAAAACCCTCGGCGAAATGAGGATGAAGAATCAGCTGCAGTACCTCCACCATATCAGGAGCATAACGGCGAAGATTTACCTGAAGTTCGAACTCCTTCACAGCTTCCCACTACCAAGAATATTGATATCGATCTTCGTTGGACTGTTCTTTGCGATCTATTCTTGACTCTGATTGCAGACTCGGTTTATGATGCAAGATCCAGAACTTTATTAGAAAAGGTTGGCGACAATATGGAAGTTTCCTGGTTGGAAATTTGTCGTTTTGAGAAAAGGGTGACTGATGCATTAGAGATGCAACAAGCAGCCGAGAAGGAGAACTGGAATGAGGATGATCACAAAGAAAACAGAAGAAAAATGGCTCTCAAAAAAAGATATTTAATGATGGGTCTTGCTACCGTTGGTGGAAGTTTAGTTATTGGACTTTCCGCAGGTCTCTTAGCACCTGTTATTGGAGCAGGTCTCGCTGCTGGTTTTACAACAATAGGTGTGGCAGGTACTAGTGGATTCCTTGCTGGTTCTGCGGGTGCTGCTATTATCACAACGGGTGCCGCAACCTCAGGTGGCTTCATTGCAATCAAAGCTGCAAATCGTAGAACTGGAGCAGTCAAAACTTTCGAATATAGACCACTGCATAATAATAAGCGAGTCAACTTGATTATTACCGTCTCTGGATGGATGACGGGTAAAGTCGATGATGTACGATTACCATATAGTACTGTTGATCCGATCATGGGAGATATTTATTCAGTACTATGGGAGCCGGAAATGCTTACGAGTATGGGAGATACCATTAATATCCTGGCAACTGAGGTGAGTTGAGTTGTCTAAAATACTTGAAAAATACTAATTCATTGTAGGCTCTAACTCAAGGTCTTCAACAAGTTCTTGGAAGTACTATCCTCATTGGTTTAATGTCTGCTTTACAATTACCAGTTGTTTTAACTAAGCTGTCATATCTCATCGATAACCCCTGGACAGTTTCTCTTGACCGGGCAAATGCCGCAGGACTTATTCTTGCAGATTCACTTATCGATCGAAATCTTGGTACCAGACCGATCACTTTCGTGGGATATTCCCTTGGATCCAGAGTCATTTTCTCATGTCTGAAAGAACTCGCCAAGAAAGGCGCCTACGGGCTGGTTCAGAATGTTTACCTATTTGGTTCTCCTAATGTTGTGAATCAGGATGATTATTTAAAGGCTAAGTCCGTTGTGGCCGGTAGATTCGTCAACGGATACGCAAGAAATGATTGGATTCTAGGATATCTTTTCCGTCTCACTAGTGGTGGTATCAGACGTGTAGCAGGACTTGCACCAATAGAAAATGTTCCTGGCATAGAAAATGTGGATGTCACTGATCTAGTACCCGGACATATGGCATATCGTACAGCTATGCCCAAACTTCTTCGAGAAGTAGGATGGGAGGTTGAAAGTGATGAGTTTAACGAAATCGAAGATCCAGATCCCGATAACCATGCTGAGAGACAGAGAGAGCTCATCAATGAAATAGAAGAAGCTCGAAAAGAATTTGAGAAAAAGGAGAGAGGAGGAAAACAAAGATTTAGTTTCTTTGGTCGCAAAAAGAAATCAGCTGTCGAGCGTAAGGAATGGGAAACGTATGATGAAATTTCAAAGAACGAGCATGGTAGTGAACCGAGCCGATCTGGAACAGAGGATGGGCAAGGAAACAATCATGGGGTCCTTTTTGATATTGATGCTATTCGTGCGGAAGTCGCTAGCGGAGTTGCTGCTGGTAGTACGAGTGGGCAGCATGTAGAAGTCAAGGAACTCAAATCTACACTTCCACCCATGAAACTCAAATTCGGATCCTCTTCAAAAAGTAATGAATCCAGTCCACGCAATTCTCTCCGACCAACAAAAAGCAACGATGCGGGTAGCACACTAAATTCTCATGGTTATCGCTCACCAAGCCATTCTCCACGTCCTTCCAATGGATTTGCATCGGGCTCGACGCATTCATACTCGAATTCTCATTCAAAACAGGATCTTGCAAATAATTCTCCATATATGATACAGGAACCCGAAGAGGAATTAGAAATGACGTTTGATACTGCATATCATTCACCGCCTCATTCAGCTAATGTAAGTAGTACGAGATTACCTGAGAGAGGGCACACGAGTTTTCATTCTTTGGGGCATGTTGCGAGTGGTAGTGGTGGTGTTAGTTCATTTGGAGGAGGTTTCGATGGGATGAGTAGCGCAAGACCGGAATATAAATCGTCGAGTACGTTACCGGTTGGATTGGGTGTTGGAGGATTAGGTGCGGGAGTGGGGTTGGGATTAGGGGTAGGGGCTGGAATGACATATGTGGCGGAGAAAAATGCATGGGCGGATGATGATGAGGATGAATTTGGGGGTGGGGGTGAGGAGGAAATCGAAATGACTTTTGCATAGTGCATTTTTGGTGGAGGTGGTGATGGGGCTTAGGTGTAGATGCATTGTAGTATGTATGAATGGTTGATGGGATTATGGAATGGAGAGAGAGAGAGAGAAAGAGAGATAAGGGAAGTGGGAGGGAAGAAAATTGAAAGGGAGGGAAAGAAAGAAGGAAAGAAGGGAGGATGATATAGAATTAATGTGCATTTCTTGTGCATACGTGAATATATGGGGTAAAGGAAGGCATGGATGAAGAAACTATAGATGGATGGATTGAGTGAATGAATGAGGAAGTAAGGTTCGTTAGATAAACCTAGGTACCTATATAGCATAATGATGGTCAGCGATATGGTGTTTATATGGATATGGATATTGTTTATTGATATTGATATTGTTTTTTTTGTACTTTCTCGGTGTTTTTGTGTGTGTGCTCGTGTGCGTGTGTATACTACTGGTTTGATGGGGAGATTTGGGATAAGAATGAGAATGAGGTTGTGTTGATGGAGTATTTGTTTGTATATAAGATTATATATGTACGCCTTCATCTCTTTATACCTCTATTACAAATCCATATCTCTATATCTATACCCTAATCCTCATTTAATATCTATAATTATATAAACTCAATTCTTATACTTGTCCGACTATTCTTCCTGTTCTGTTCTGTTCTGTCCTGTTTTGTTATATCTTTACAGAATTACGATGGGATTGGTAAGGATAGCGGGAAGTTTTTGGGTGGTAAATTAATCATTGTATTATTTGATGCGAGATATATCTATCTGGATTTATGAGAATAGATTCACTGTAATATACCTACGTACTTGTAGATATGCTCGTGATTAAGCGAATCGTAATGATAGATATCCATGAATTCTGATTAGTTAATGGATAGTCTTGCTATGGATGGGTTTGATGGTATGTTATATATCTATCTCATCATCATGGGAGGCTCAATTTAGATCTGGCATTATCAAGTGAGGGTTGACATCGTTGTTTTGAGACTAGATGGTGGTGGGTTTTTGAAATTTCTACCCCTATGATTGATTGAGAGGAGAAATATTGGTAAAAGTATGAAAATCGCTCGTCATGAATGAAAGGTGGCAGTAAAGCATATATTTAAATCCATAAAAATATCAAATGTATGAGTATTGTTTCCCCAATCAAAGTTATCTACATATCTCTACTTTCAATGTTTGATAAAATTTGGAAGCAGTATGGGCCAGCGGCTGCATGCAGATGCAAGGTATCTATTTTTAGATAGTAAGACGGACAATAGAGCAGTAGTATATCGAAGAATTCTACCTTCACACAGCTTCACTCATTCAAACATCTTATTTTTCATGGATTAAGGACGACCGACTTATTAACTTCTTCCCGTAAAGATGTAGTTTGTAAATCTGCGGTTGATAAACGGAACATTTTATCGATTCATTTACCTGGATGCTCCAAGGAGGAAGATACTTACTTCCCGACCTACTTCCTTCAATCTAGTCATCCGTTAGTAACTTTAATACAAAGCTACTTCGAATCCTCTAAAGTAGTATTGAACCTCCTTGGGTTGCACTCAATTTAATCCAATACGATTAAAATACTCCCATCCCAGGTGATCAACCATTGAAAGCTTCCATCGTTGGCTGACACAATTTTAAAACAATTTCTGCCTACCTAGATGGATGTAGTAAGTATGACGAATAAGTAATTCGGAATGAGTGTGAGTTTTCGTCCTTTCATTATGATGAGGCTTACGTATTGAACATGGCGATACCATACAGTTTGTTTCTGTCGTGTTGAAGGGCCGGGATAGGAGCATAGTATCAAATACTTCTATCGATTGTGAATCACAAATCACTATCACCAACGCCCATCACAAACTCTGTATATAAGACTAGGTCATAAATGGGTCCACTGGTGGTCCGCGTCTAATAAGGCTGTGATGAACGGGATCTAACCCCATTGCCTCCCAAATCTAAATTTGCTAATTCGTAACCCTCTCTCACTTCAGCTCCCCAACCTCACAAATTTACATACCTCATATATGGACACACAAACATTTTGCATACAACATATACAACACAGCTAGGAGAAAATAATTGGAGGAATGAAGATGGATAAGGGGAGCGGCGCATATCCATTCGCACATTCCATATTTGGTGATCCTTCACCTCCTAAACGAACCAATGAAGGGGGCGCTAATAACAGCCCACAAACATGCATGTGCGTCCTGTGTTAGTATGTGAACCACCCCCATCCCATTCTCACATCTCACTCTACCCACCCGCAGACTGCGCCTCCATTATATTAGGCGTGGGTGGTTAAGATCCCGAGTGATTGATTTGAAGGATTTGGTGTAATGAATTATGTATGGAAAGGTAGGGGTTGTGTTGATTAAGTGTTGGTATATTCCCTGGTCGTAGGCTGAGAGGTCTCTCTCTCTTGAGGATCTTTTCTTCTTCTCTTTTTTTGGGTAATTTTTGGTGTGGTTGATTGATTATTTTTATTTGGATAATTGATTGTATTTATTGGATTTGAGAGCGACAAATGCGACAAGTGTTTGCAAAATATTTGAAAATAATAAAGTGCATAAAGAGCGAGAATGTTGTGGTGATATATGGATGGGATAGGAAGTGAGAAAGCTGGAAATGATTATATCGATTGAGAGATGGAGGGTCTTGGTGGTCTGGTACGGATTGCTAGGCATGGTGTTGGGCCACCACGATGAGAGACAAGATGGGCATGGCAATGAAATGGACAAGAGCTCTTTGTTATCACCACAAATCTACACTTCTCGAGCTGCTGCCTTTGAAGGTCAAGGAGGCTCATACTATTACCCTACCACATGGCCAAATCTCGATCGTATTGTGTTGCTGAACCAAAGCTACACACCCGAATATGTAGTGGGATCTCAAGGACCAACAGACGTGAGAGGGCTGGCTTTATGTTATACCACCAATTTCATGGCACCAGACCCATCCAACATATTTTATGTTATCCCTCTCACATGTAAGTAATTGTTAAGAAGATACCATCTCTATGCGACAGGTCTAACCAATAATGTAGTTGACTGCGAAGGCCCTCCTTGTCGAATGGTAGCTCAAAACACAGGACATGCAAATTTAGATATCAATCTTTATGATACTAATACAAGCCTCTCTTCCATCACAAAGCCTAACTCAGCCTTCTTTCTGTGTTTCAACAGTGCTAATTCCACTCCGGACTTCAACTGCGAATCTTATAGCCCGTACTTCCATATATCACACAATTTCTCGTCCCGCAACCAGAGGAGAGAAGACCCAGAACTACTAGCATCCGAAAAATCATCCTTATCTGCTTTTATAGCTTCATTTACGTCCTCAATCACGAATTATGCGACGCCGACAGTTACGATTTCTGTCACAGCTACCACAACAATTCTTTTGCCTTCTGGGGGAAAAGTGGTCCCGCCGTCGACAACAGCTATCACAACTATTTGGGAAACAACAGTAACAAGTTTGCCTACCACCCCACCCACTAGCACTGGCACCGATGCAGCCAATGTAGCAGCTACATCAAATGCTTCCAACTCTAAGTCCAGAGGACTATCGCTGGGCGCTAAAATAGGTATCGCCTTCGGCGTCATAATCCTAGTCTTCCTCCTTCTCCTAGCCCTCCTCCTCCTCCTTCGTCGACGTCGCAAAAATTCCCCACCAAACCCATCCCGCACCCCCGAAAATCTCCTTCTAAGCTCCTCCCTCAAAAAAATTGAATCCCGCGAACTCTCCATCGCCGAAAAACTCAATCTAACCGGCCGCACCGACAAAAACACACCGCTCACATATCACGGTGCCATCACACCATACGATAACGATGATGATTTACCCGCACCGGGAAGTGCTTTCACAGCAAATACACGCGTACCTATTAGTCCGCGACGAAGCCAGGTTGCTAATACGCTGAGAAGTGACGTGGGTAGTATGGGTATTAGCATCGCGTCAGGAATTTCTCGTCCCGTATCCTCACTAGGCGGTAATAATGAAGAGATAACCATAAGTCGAGAAAACAGCCACGAACGACTAGACGAACGTAGTATTTTCGATCAGGAACCTTACACGGATAATATCAATGGGGCGAGCGCAGCGAGCGCAGCAAGTGGTGCTCTAGGAGCTATCGTTGCAGCGCAAATGAGAAGTCAGGGCTCAAATCTGGATGTTCCGAAGGTTTATAAGGGGGCGCTTCAAGCGCCTTTTTTGAGTGAGCCGGGGATGTCGGCCGAGGAGGTGGCGAGGGAGGAGGAGGAGGAGAGGAGGATTGATGAGGCGATTGCGGAGGCGGAGGAGGAGAGGAGGAGAGCGAGGGAGGCGAGGGGGAGATAGAGGATAGGTGGTTTGGCTTGGTTTAGTTTGTGGTTAATTGATGGACATTGGATGCGATTGGGTTGGATTAGTTTGGTGTTTAAGTGATAAGCGGAATAAGTCTATTACTATTCTATTTTACCGTAGGTAGTATTTTACTTCGTGTGAGTGGATGAGGGTGATGATGTTTTGTGATTTTTAGTATACTGGAATACTGGTATTATCTCGTTAAATATTTATCTAATTATATTTATATCTATTTATGACGTGATATATACTTTATTTATATATCTCATTTAAATTTTTATATATTTTTTATTTATTTATTTATTATTCAAATAGTAACTGTTACTTCTTATATATAAATATATTTAGCAACTTCTCTCTCTTTTTATTTAATTCTTTAAAATTCAAAAATCTTGAATTTATATTAAAAAAAAATTAAAGACAGAAAGAGATAGAACAAGATAGCGGAGCGGAAACAAGAATTAGGATCTAGATTTTATTTGTCTAAAAGAAAGAGTAAAAAAATATATTAATTGCTATTTATATTATATATTAAATATTTACTCATATAGGTACAAGTGTTATTAGATTATATTAGATTAAATCTAAAGAGTAAATATCAGGAGTATGTACCAGGAGATTTCTCAACATAAGGATTTGACGAACTAGAAAATGGAAGGTCTGTCAATAGAAACATTGGAATGAGAAGTGATCAGTGAATGTTGGAACTATTGAACTACTCGCTATATCACTCACTCTAACAATATACCTCACATTCATTCCGGTTCTTGATCCTTCCATTTTTCCATCATAGTCTCAACATCAAATCCGCACAATTCAGCCTTTTTAAGAACTTCTCTTGCCTTACCAGTCACCGGTGCATCTATCATTTTATTATCTAACGTCCACGCTCCTTTCCCTTTCTTCTCTGCCTTCTTATCCGCAATCACTACTCGTACACTCCATTCTAATTCTCCCTCTCCAGGTGCAAATGCTTTTTGAACAATATCCACTTGGGAAGGATGAATACATTGCTTTCCATTAAAACCGAGGCCTTTCCCCTGAAGCGATTCTTCCTCTAGTCGTGCTTGTCCCTCATCTCCTCGATATGAAGTACATACCAAGTCAATGGTGGATGGAAGATCAAATGCTCGTGCACAGGTTGCTATATGACTTCTTGCATAGGAGAATTCGTCTAGACTAGGTGATCGTGTGATATTTAAATCTAAGGAGAAATCTTCGGCTGCGAAAATAAGACCGTGTAAGTAGGGAGATGCTTGACAGATTGAGGTGAGATTTATGATGGATCGTGCGGATTCTATTAGGGCGAGGATTTTGACAGGATTTGAAGTGGCTGATGGAGTAGATGGGTGTCGCGATGGGAGAGTATGACGAAGAATATCGTTTATGAAGTGGAGGTCAGATGGTGAATTTACTTTGGGTATTACGAGAGTGTCTAGATGTTGACTTTTGAGAACTTCAGTAAGGTCTTGAAGAGCTAGACCTGATGATACCGAGTTGATTCGCACAGCTATTCTGGAGGGATGTAAGGTCAGTATATTTTATGCCTTTGCAACATGAGAAAGATATATCAAATATATAATACATACTCTCCTACATCTTTTGGTCTTTCACCCCTAAGAAAATCTACTATGTTCTTCCTTGCCATCTGTTTATTCTCCAAGGTCACCGAGTCCTCTAAATCATAGGCAATACTATCGACTTTTAAACCTCGGGATTTCTCTAAGAATTTGGGCGAGGATGATGGTACTTGTTCGTAGGTTAGCTGCCCATAAGGGAGCTTCCATTGTATGATGTTCAGATGAATAGCATACCATAGAGAAGAGCCCTTCGAAGGACAGAAGCTGCTATGTTCCGCGACATTGTTACATGAAGTATTAAGATCAATTGAATGTCGAATAACTTCAAGATCTTGATGACGGAACTTCAATTGTTGTTGCACTTTTGGAGCTTACCCCACAACCTGGTGCTGGTTCGGATGTAAATTAGCCGATGCCCGATGTACCCCAGCAAGCCTATCAATAGACGCTAAACAATATGCAACCATCTCAACCCGGTCATCTTCCTCGTTCATAATTGCGATAACTCAAATTTCAAACCCTCAATCATGACAACCCCAAACGCAGATCCGATACCATTATTTCGACCTTTCAAAAAGCGCAAGGTTTATAGACAGCGAAATCATGATGATTTTGAAACTGGAGTTGAACAATCAATACCCGCGCCTGCACCCGCACTTACATCCGCGGAACAGAGTTTGGATGAATTAATATCTTCGAATTCCGTCCCTATTAAAAAAGAAGAGGAAGAGGAAGCGGGAATAAAAGATACTCTAGACATAGCAGAGATTTTACGCTTGCGAAAACAACGAAGGAAAATCGGAGGAGTGGAGTTTAGAGCTGAATCTAAAATTCGAGAAGAGGATGATACCGATTCAAATGGAGATGCGCTGGTCAAATATGAAGAAAAGGATACAGAGGAAGTACAACCAGAGGGTGGAATTTCTATTCGACGGTTTGCGCCGCAGATGGGAGTTGTGCATAGTGGTGTTGATAAACATCTGTAAGTAAATTTCTTATTCTTCCTCTTGAACTGGTTGGGTGCAAGTACGGTGACTAATAGTATAGGATGGCATATATAGAATCGAAACTAGGACATAATTCTCAGACTGTTAATTCTCCATTCACGAATCCACAATCGGGAACTTCGAAGAATGAGATCTCAATACTGCAATCTAAAGAACCTCAGAGAGCACCTACTACAATGGGTCAATTGCTTGAAATTGATCTGGGGGAAGAAGCTAGAGTTAGGAATGCCCATCGAACAGATATGGCACGGAGAAAAGCAGCGGGTGAATCCATTGATCTTGAAGAGTCTGCACAAAATCCTCCCTCAAAAACCCATCTAGGTCGCGACGGTAAACCCTGGCGCGGACGCAAAAGAAGAAGTGATGATATCCAACGCGACGCTCTGGTTGATGCTATCTTACACGAGAACCGTCTAGATATCTACGAACCTGTACCTTCATCATCATTATTATCCAAAGAAGTAGAGGGACCCAATGATGAAATTTTAGCGGAAACATTTCGTAAAGATTGGGAAGAAGCTAGTTCTCATGCATTACTACAAAGACAACAACAAATGTCTGAAAAGGCAGCCAAGGAGAAGAAGAAAGGAGGTCAGGAAAAGACAGAAGAGGAATTGTATATGAAAGGACCGAAGTTGGGAGGTAGCAGAAGTGCGAGAGCAGCGATGAGGGAAGCGATGTTGAAGGGGAAGGGGGTGAAGAGGTAGGATGGTGTGATTGGATGGAGTTTACAGTGGTGTATGTATTGATAGATGGTTGATTGGAAGATGAGGATATTGGAAAGGAGAGTATGACAATGCGTGCCTATGCGCATGAAATTCGTGGGATTACCTACCTACAAGAATATATTGCCATGAATCTTTATTCTGATATTAACATCATATCATACAGCACAGCACAGTGCAAGAACAAATTTCCCCAATAATATAAATAATATCGGATGGAATCAAGACAGAATACTACAATTAATTATAACACTGACTTTTCTTCTTTTCAGTCTTTTTTTTTAATAGTAAATCTTTAAAGATTAAATATCATTTCTAATATAATAATAATAATAATGATTTATTAGTAAGTATTAAATTATAATTAATCATAAAAAGTTTCATTTATAAATTAATTTATTTATTTATAAAAATACATAATAATAGTAATTGAAAAAATATATATATATATATATATATATATATATATATTTAATTAATCATTTAAAAGTAAAGAAAAACTATTATTTATTATATACATCATAATACCTATTTTATTATTTATACTTGTAATCCTAATCCCAACTCCAATTCATATTCCTGGGAAATATTCATTACAACATATGAAGTATGCGGAGTGCATCCGTGCCTATCCTATCCCATCGCAAAATGCCATCACATATACCGACCGATCCAGACGTGATATCTCTAACCTAACCTAAACACCATTTTACACCTTCTCGATATCCACTTCCCTCTCAATTCTCACTCCACTTCCACTTCTACTTCCACCTCCGCCGCCAAAATCATAACTCCCCTGCACCAATCTCACACCCTCCCCACTACCCAACACCAAAACCTCGGTCCCGATACCCCTCTTCGAAAACTTCTCACCCCGCGGACTAACCACACTCTCCACCTCTTCCCTCTCCCACTTCCTACTCCGAATACTCCAAGTAGCTACCCCTGCATTCGTCTTCTCGCCATCATGAGCACTAATCCATGTTTTGGCACAGAGATTCTGGGCAATGGATACCCCGCCTGGAAATCCGCTGATGATGTTTCCGCCTAGATACCAGGGGTTGGAGATGCGGTCGAAGGGGTGCAGGAGGCATGTTAGCGGGAGAGCGGCTTCGGATATCAGGTGTGAGGTTGCGTAGGGCGCGATGGTGCGGTAGGTGCAGCCGTGTGGGGAGAAGATGATGGAGAGGGCGCGGTCGGTGGGGTTGGAGAGGGTGGAGGCGAAGGAGTGAGGGGATGCGGGAGGGGTGGCGTAGTTGGTTTCGGAGGGGTTGATGAATGAGCTTGCGTGCGTGGGTGGTCGGTAGGTTATCCCGATTGCGTTGTGTAGACCTGTGAGGTCGTTCTTCTGCGGGAGAAATGCAATGGTTACCTCGCCTGGCGTACCATTGTGAGATTGTGATGGAACGGGTATTCGAATGATATTATCCGAGTGCCGTAGACGAGGATCTTGCCAGCGTTTGAGAGGGATGATTTTAGAGGGGGAGAAATATTTCCATCGTTTTATCGTCTTGGCTGCACCGGGTTCGGCGAGAATAAGTGTTCTGCTACTGTTTGAAGAGAGTTGTTTGAGGGTTTCTTGGTGACAATGATCGGTTTTGTCTTGACTTATTATTACCAGATCAGGTTCTGGGATTTCGCTGAGGGAAGATATGCATGAGGGGGTTTTGAGATGAGATATCGAAAACTTGGAATGGAATATCTTGGATGGACCTGATAACCATGGATCAAAGAGGATGGTAAAAGAGTCTTCGGGCCGGCCTGGCGAAGGTGGAAATGGGGATATGGGAGCAAAGGTTAGGAGAAATGAAGCGTCATTGTTTAGATGTTTAACTGTCAAGGACATCTTCAAATCGTGAAATGAGAAAGTCGAGAAAATCGGTAAAGGTCATAGTATCGAGAAAGTGAGGCCGCCACAAGGAACAATGAAATCGCCGAGGGGTTTCACTCGGATTGTAGAGAGGTAGTAACGATTTTTCTGACATGGAAAAGAAAGGGGATGGATGGTGGATCAACAATAAATCAAGCTGATTTTAATAAGTCTTTCCATTTACTAGATGACATATTAAATGTAAAGAAGATCAGATGCGGGATGGATGATGATGGATGGGGCATATTTGTTTATAGAAACAAAGCAGTGCCTAGGCGTCATCAAAAAACCCCCGTTTGTTAATGATTGGAAATGGAAAGGTTACGCGATTTGAGAGGATCTATTGAACCAACTATCAATTTGATGTAATAATGACCATGTTTTCTTTTTTTGAGTGGGTATCGGGATAGATAGATAGATAGATAGATAGATAGATAGATGTCGTGCATATCCTATACCTGATTTCCCGGCGGAAGAACATATAGATAGATGTACTAGGTAGATATTTTCATCATTCCTCCTTATACATCTTCAAAAACCTCATCTCATCCATCATCGCAGTAAGTATCAGGATCTATCAACATCAAAAAAGCGGATACTTTCGCTTCCACTTAACCAAAATAATAACATAAGCACTTGGGACCATCCCAAAGTGGCCTCGATCGTAAATGATCATCTTCTTTCGGGTATGCAGATCAATTTAAGCAAGATTTGACGATGGAGCTTTTTCAGCTTTGGTTCATTTATTAGTGGTTCCCTGGTTGATTCGGGATGATTGGCTTTCTTTGAGTGCGTGGGTTTGATTGGTGGGGATGGAGATGAGGACTTTTATCATTATCATGGGAATTTGGTACACAGCACATCACATAGGAAACTTCGGTAGTAAAATATGCGTAATCTAAAGTAAGGCGAGGCAAGGCAAGCACATGGAGTTTCTTAGCTGTGGTCGTATTTCTGGATATCTGCCTGTGAAAATCTTGATTGACGACAGCCATATAAGCCTCATTTTTATGATCTTCAGGAGAATTGGGAAAATCATCAATGTAAGATGAGGATCATTAACTTTGTCTTTACAACTGCTAATGTCGAGGTGGAAGAAAGTGTTTTGGTTTTCTCTCTACTTGGTATGACTAATCTTTTCTACTCTGAAGGGGAGAGAGAGGGTTGTTGAGTCGAATCTTGATGTGAAACTTTGACGCTCTCTGATAAATTTCAAAGAATCTGCAAATGGTGAAGCTATCAAAGTCATTTCTGCTTGGGAAGACGCTCCGCTGGCCCTTCGGGGACCACTGGCGTGGAGGCAGACTATAGTAGGTTGGTTACATGGAAAGGAAACACTTTTCATATCTTCAATTCCGAGCACGACGAGCCCTTGGGGTTTGGGTTCGCCCCATTGATAATTAATATACGGTCGGAGATAGCACGGCATAGAAATCCTCAAGGATACCTATGCTAATGATTTCGGATTTGCCGTTGACAAACCTTTTGGACTCTCCATCATTACGAAACCTTCAATAAACCTCCGGAGAGCCCTTTTCGAAATTTGGCCCGGCTTTACACTAGTAATATGAAAATAACGCGGCGGTTTCGACCATTGAAGCTACTACTCTAGAAACAATTTCAAAAGTCAATAATACTCCTCTTCAATCCAAGTTCCATCTTACAAAGACCTCAGCGAGCTTGAAAATTCCCGACGCTTCTCCCTATCCTCCTTAAACTCCCAAGTCCTAATTGTGCTATCGACTCATGAATTTCTCCGGACTGGCAGAAATTTCCTTTGCCCTTGCCAATCAATGCACCAATCAATACAATAATAATAATAACAACAGCAACACAAATACTTTGTTGCCATTTACAAAGGTATACCAATATGCAAGCGGCTACGAATCCTTCGCATGTGAAAGATCAATTGGTTTCATCAAAGCACCGATTTGTTTAGTTTCAATTACTTTTCTGGTGTTACCTCTGGCGAATTGACTTTCTGGAAAGGAGCTTGTGAAGCATGTTAAGCTTGTTAAGGTCATACTCGCATGCTCAATGCATATTCGAGTCAAAGTAAGGTAAGGTTTATGTTACGGCACTCAGGGTTCTCCAGTTTCCAGATGTTCCAGCTTGGTAGGTAGCTGGAGAAGGGTTAGAACAATGCAACAATTGATAAGAGATAAAAGAAAAAAGAGCTCTTATCATTATCTTCTCATTGGGATTTCTTTCGATGGAAGTGAAGTGGCATACCTAATCTGGAGTTACTCTTTCATCTTCATTCGGAAGGAATGATCCAATAAATCTTTTTTTTTTCGGCAGATCAGCAGATCAAGTAACTTTGTATCCTCAAATTCTTACTTGTCAATTGCCTTCCCAGGTATGGGGTTTGAGAGACAGGATTGCTCCATTCGGAAGTCAGATTCTGATTTTGATTGGAGGAGAGGGAGGTGCGGTGCTTCTTTTTGACTCGCCACCGATAATACTATTGTTATTATTCAGCGCAATAGCATTGGTCGCATGAATATCATGCCCAACGAGGCACTTGCGTAGGTATGTATTAGGTATGTGTGAACTGACTAGCAATAGAAGGGTAGTTTTTCAAGGGCCGATGTTTGGCCATTGCCTGCTTTTACCGCTCGAAATACATTTAGTTGGAGGAATGTCAATAAAGCTTCCTGGAATCTCATTTTGACTTTGAACCCGTCGACTTGATTCAGGTCCCGCACAGCTACCTACTAGACATTCAAGCTACTAATCACTTTTGGGGGATAAAGTGGAGTGTAACACTTACTGTACTTGGAATCATGAGTGATGGAGAATCTTCCATATTAGAGAGCTTGTATAATTATTTGGTTCATGTTCCTCGACTTTTAGGATCGGGGGATCGAGAGAATCGTAGGTGGAGTCTGAATGGGATTGTTCTCAGTATATTCGAGTATTTGTTTGAAACAAGTGCAGGAATCAGTAATGCTGAAGACAAGGAAGAGGAAACCAAGCTCGGTTCACAGCAATATCATGTTCAAGAGCTCCTCAATGCTCCAGCTACTGGGTATACATCTTTTCATTGGTTCCAGTAGATTATATCTAAACATACCTATTAGCTACCTAGGTACCTAGGATGTAAAAGCATTGATAGAAAAGCTGGAAGAAAAAAAAAAGAGGAAAAAAGCTCTTATCCGAAGAAGCTCTTTTCTTGACTCTTACCCCACTAGTAAAAGAGAGAGCTTCTTGCTGCCCTGCCTCGAACCTGTCTATCTAATGAAAAGACCCCTCATTCCTTCAATGCCAGTGCCACTCACACTACTCACCATTACTCACCACTTACTCACTACCTACCTACCTACTTACTTACACACACACTTTCTTTCTCAAACACCAATTGTGAGAAATCATTGAAGAAATAGCTTTGAGCTTCCATTTTGTATCTTTGTTCGCCTGAAAGAATTACAATAACAAAGTTACAAAAGAAAAAGAGAAATTACCTTTACATATTATTTTGATTAAATAATTATGCGAAATTTTGCTATCAATATCATACATTTTTAAGATTCCCGCTTCCCCCTCTCCCCCCTCCCCCGATACGAAACAGTGCGACGATACTGTGCCTATCCTATCTACCTATCTACCTATCTTATCTACAAATCCTACACATCCATCCCGTTAACCATTATCGCTCTTGTTTGACTTGGTAATGGTCGATTCTACATTAACGATGCCTCCTCGTTCTTCGTTGACATCGTCATTTTCGCTTTCAGATGCAAATAATGAAGTGGTTTGTCCATTGAGAAATCAAGACGGCTCCAGTTGTCGCAAACGTTGCCTCGGCGTGAGTGCCTCTACTCTGCTGTATCTGCTGTACCCCTTTGGAAGTTATTTTCCTTTTGTACGGTTCAATCCGTGGTAACAAGCGAGTGAGATGGACAGGAAAAACGATATCGATCCATGCAAGAGCACATTAGAAGAGCTCATCCAGAACATTATATTTCAAAGCTTCCTGCGACCGAAGAAAGCTTCCAACTTATGATCAATACCCCGCCCTCTGAGCGACCACAACCACCACCAACCACCACCAACTCTTCTCAAGCTTCAAATAGTCTGTAGAAATAATTGATGATATTTTCTTTGCTGTTTACTGACGTGGTGTCCATAGGCTTTACACATGAGAGATCGAATTATTATGGCGATCATTCGAGTACTCCAAATACTCCTAGAATCTTGGACGATAGCTCAATGCTTCCAGCCGCTAGCGCTGCAGCAGCTTTAGCACAGCTACACAATCATAAACTGGATAATGGATGGGAATCGGAACCGGTAGGTTGCTTTCCTAGCTTAATTTATCGAAAATGAATGGAAAGCTAATTATTTTAGGATTGGATGTCTGATAATGAAGCTCATAAACAAGCAATGCGAGCTTCGATTGAGCTTCCTCCAATTCACTCCAACAAACTCGAGCCAACTAGCGATCCATTCTCTCATTTCAATGTTCATCGTCGCAGAGATCTTCTCCCTTCAATACTATCGCCACCAGGACGATCGTCTACTCTTCCTCCACTTCAAAGAAATCCAAGCACGGGTCGTCCTCGAAAACAATCAGTGTCAAAGCGTGCCCGAGAGCCACAACATAGGAGGCAAAAATCTCGTAGTGAACATACTCATCTGCGACGCTTAAGTCATGATCGTAAAGCTCAATCTGCCGAACCTTCATTTTATGGAAAACGATGGGAAGATTTGATTGATGCAGCAACATCAGCCACAGAGGATGCAGATGATGACAGAACAACGGTTTGTACATTGTGCATGGAAAGAAGTCTCAACCGCATACTAACGGAAATGCAGATCCCTCCATCCCCAGTTTCAGTCAATCGTGCATCAATGCCCCCCTTTTCTGCACCACAATTTCAGGGATATCAGGCCTCACCTTTACAACAAGCACTCACTCCACCATCTTATTTGGCTGAAGCTCCAGAACCTTTTCCATCAGTGGAAAGTGGCGGAAGTGGTGATAATTTCAATATTGGTTCACAAGCGCTTTCGAATTCATCACCAAGCTTCTCGGCAATAAATGTACAAATTTATTGTGCTGCTTGCCAGAACGTTTCTTTCTTGAAAGAATCTTACGCTTGTACAGAATGTATATGTGGTTTATGCCAACCATGTGTCGAAGTCCTCATGGGGGAGCAGGGGGCCCGTAGAAAATGTCCAAGATGTGCGACCATAGGGGGGCGATTCAAACCGTTTCAGTTGGATATTCGTTAAGTTATTGGATGAAATCATTGGGTATAAACAATTTGATAAGAAAGGAGTTAGTCATTATGGGATCAGCATAGACTGGATTGGAACTTTTGGGTGAGGGTATGGCGGCGTCTTGATTATTCCCAGGGAACTGAGGGTTACAAGACCACTCTAGTTATGATTTTGGGTATAGGTTGCATTGCGAAGTTGTTTTTGGTATTCTCTTACAAACATGTTTCGGTTTGAGGCATGCATTTGTTTTAGCTGATGTTTATAGTCGTATCCAAGGAAAGGTTTCATCCAATGTCTTGGAAAGCTGTTCGGAAGTTTGGCATCAATCACTTCAGCCATTGACATAATTGGTGAGTCTTGACTGGGCTCTTGGATGATTCCGTCAAAGGGTGGTTTTCCTCGTGACACTCTGAAGCTTAAGAAAGCCTTGAAAGCCTTGACCACAGGTGGTTACTGCGAAGTCGTACAATTGGTGAGTTCTGTGTGATGGTGGTGGCTCCTGCCGTGTTCACAGCCAGTCTCGGAAACTTGAATCAGACTAGCAAATTATTTTACGGGTTAAAATCGTCAGATGTTCAAGAAACACACGTAAAGAGTGACATTGGGGGTTCTTTACGAGGATAAAACAGAATCAATGAAATCCCAAAGAGGACCCTAAGTGTTGAAAACTGAGCGTGGGCTGAGGCTCAGCGGCTTCATTGAGGAAAGTGGTGTCTACATTGGGGGATGTTCTCCGACAAGGCTGTTCAAGACAACCAGCTGAACTCGAGGATTTGTCCAATTAGAATTATGACAATCAGAAAAGCTCTACGACATTGGTGCACGAGACAAATATCTGAGATGGTGACGAAAATCATGATTGGATGGCTGACGTGGGACAATCCCGCGTTTATGTAGGAGCGCAGGCAAGGCCTGAAGATTGCTGACATGTTTGCTCGGGTTTGACCTGATGTGATAGTTTTCGCGGTTTGCAGTGCCATTTTCACTAACGGCGCAAATGTTTGTAGGGGAAGGGGTCAGGGAGGGGTGAATTTGAAGATTATTTATATCAATTGATTTTCCCTCGTGTTTTTAACTGAAGATTGTTATCTTCAATTGTTTCTTCATTCCCGTGAACCAATCATTTTTTTGTTCTTCCGCGAGAAACTTTCTTTATATATCTTCGTGGCGCTTAAATCTGCAAGTCACTTACCCGACCCACTCAGCTCTTCACAATTATCGATCTCGCATCTTTCCCCTGCATATCATACTAGCTAGGTATCTAGAAATCGAGTATCACTCTCGATCTGACGAATCACAATGGTTTCCCACCATTTCGAAAGTTTGCCCGCCCCTCCGGTTGAAAATCTTAGCACAGAATACATCCTTCAAGAAATTATCGACCACATTGGAAAACTCGCCGATGATGTTCCTCATGTCAAATTCAATTTATTTCGCAAACAACTCTGGGATATTAGAAATCGGAATGTGGATCCAAAGACACATTTAAGAGGTTTATTGAGAGTCTTGGAAAATACTCATACATTTAAACATGCATTTGAGGAATTGGAACCAAACTTGCAAGCGCAAATTCGAGTGTTTATGGATGATGAGGAGGATGTGAAGGAGGAGGAAATTATGGGAATGGGAAATGTAAAAGGTGATTTTCATGTTCCGCCTTCTCCGGCTGTGAAACATCATTTTAAGGAAATGGTTAAGGAGACATTGAGGGAAAAGGCTCACGAGGAGAGAATTAGACTGGTGAGGAGTAAAGTGATGAAGAAGATTCAAGAAGCGAAAGAAGAATTGGAGAGGGAGATTGTGGAGGAGGCGGGGGGACACATTGAGATGATTCAGAAGGTTGAAGATCATGTAGGAGAATTTTGGGGAAAGCATCGAGGACATGGACATTTAGGAGCCTTGTTGAAGAATCATGATGCTTCTTCGTTAACTTCGAAGCTGGATTCGTATCCAATGTTTGGCACGGGAGAATCCCCCCGGATCTGGGAAGATGAGAATGGTTCCAGGATTATGGAAGTCCATAAAAATGCCCCGTTTCATAATTGGGGTAATAGCGTTAAGAATACTCCTCTCTATACTTTTGTTCCTACTACCATCCTTGGTCTTTCAAATCTCGTCAAGTGGGCGAAAGGTGAGGGGTATAGGGTTCGTTGTAGCGGATACAGGCATTCGTGGAGTAATACCTTTTCGCAGGATAAACAGGTTTTGGTCAGTATGTTGAATTTGGAAAGTGTGGAGAAGATTCCCGATGTCATGAGTATTACAAAGGAGAAGGGAGATGGGGATTTGAATGGGGGTGGGCTGGTGGATGTTAATGAATTGAAGACGATTGAGTTGGCGCCGGATATTGAGGGGTTGGGTTTAACGGCTGAGGAGGAGGGAAAGATGCTTTGTAGAGTTGGGGCGGCGGTGACGAATGAACAGTTTAGGAGGTGGGCGGTGGGTCATGGGAAGTGGGCTTTGCCGGTTGATGTTATTCTTGTTGAGTATGTTTTTCCTTTTTCTCTTATTGTCTTTATGCTGCAGTTCGTCGCTATGTATATTTTGGAAAAGCAAAAAAACTGATAAAAACAGAGTCACAGCAGGTGGTGTCAACGGACCAATATGTCACGGAGCTGGTCGTCGCCATCAAACTGTATCCGACTACGTCCGAGCCATCGAATACATCGACGCCAACGGAACTCACCGCACCATAACCAAACCCTCGCATCTCCGCGCCGCCGCAGGATGTTTCGGTCTCCTGGGCATCGTAACCCACATCACGCTCCTCCTCTCCCCTATGACCTACGCCATCCTCCGACCCAGCAAACCCGACATCGCACTTGCCATTCCCCCGCTCTCTCCCTCCGACATCCCCATCGCGCTCCGCAAATCCTGGACCCCGGCCCAATACGCCGACGCCCTCAGAGACTTTGAAGATCAAGCCAGTAATGATTATTACAGCGAGTGGTTTTGGTTCACGAGGAGTCAGCAGGCTTGGGTTAATTCGTGGAATGATACCACTGATGCTGAGGGAGCCGTCGAGTATCCCAGTCCGTTTGATACTTTTGTTCAGTGGGTTCAGGGGTGGGTGGGGAGTGTTTTGACCGGGAGTGAGGTTTTTGGTCTTTTGCCTGGACGTTGGCAGGCTTGTATTTTGAGTACTTTTGGGAGTGAGTTTTTTTGGTCTTTTTCTTTTGTTCTTTTTTTTGATGTCTTTATGATGTCTTCTTGGTTGTTTCTGGGTTTGAGTGGTTGGTCTGGGTGGGGAGAAGATGAGAGAGAAGAGGGATATTTTACAAGAGCATTTACTAATCAATACAAACAGTGGTTGCGCTTCCTCCCTTCGAATTCAACGACTTCGAACAAAAGAAAACAGTAGAATACAAAACCGCACTTCCCAACGCTCTCCATTTCCGACGCGGTGTAAGTTTTTACTCTCATCCCATCCAATCCTCCCCTCCATAAACAATCCACTAACATCCTCTCTCGCCAGATCCAAAACATGCGCGTCCGAGACCTCGAATTCCAAATCCCCATCCCATGTCTCCCCAACGCAACTCCAGACTACACCATCGTCCGACGCGCCTGGTGGGACGTCATTCAACTCTGCTATCGCGACGCCGAAACCCCCATGCGTCTCACGCTCGAGCTACGCATCATGGGAGACTCGAATTTGATCATGGCACCGCAGAAAGGAAATCGGTGGGGCACGGCTAGTATTGAGATTCTGACTATCCCCGATGCGGTAAAGGATGAGGAGTGGGCGCCTTTTTGTCAGGAGGTGGTGGATTTGTGGGCGAGGTATAAGGGGTGTATGGAGGTTGGGGGGAAGAGTGGATAGGATGGGCGAAGGAGTGGGAGAATTGGTTAGGGAAAGGCGAGGATTATTGAGGGAGGTGTGGAGGAGGTGGGAGTTTCGGGGTGCTGGGGAGGGTGGTGGGGAAAGGGTGGGGTTTGGGGGGAAGGAGGTTTAGTAATAGTTGTGGGATGGTCTTTTGGTGGAGGGAGGGGAGGGATGTGGCGAAATAAAGGATCAGGTTGTTGAGGGAAGGTGAAGGTAAACAGAAACGAGGTTGGGGATGGTGAGGTCGGTAACCGAGGAAAAGCTCAAAGAACCCAAGGTTGTTCAGAACAAGATTGGTGAAGTTAAGCTAGACGAGGTGAAAGTAACCGAAGCAGAAGCAGAAGCAGAAGCAAACGGAATGAGACCCAATGCG
The DNA here is from genome assembly GCA_025389085.1 of Sclerotinia subarctica. NCBI lineage: Eukaryota > Fungi > Ascomycota > Leotiomycetes > Helotiales > Sclerotiniaceae > Sclerotinia > Sclerotinia subarctica. The sequence goes on along the minus strand of QRFI01000004.1, from coordinate 259,489 downwards.
GTAAACGAATCAACAAGTACAAGTACAAGCACGAGCACGAGCATTCCAGCGAAAGTGCCCAACGGATCGTCAGCACACAAGGTGTTTCGGTTTAATAGAAGGAAAGTTTAATTATTAGGATGTAGGGAGTACAATGTTTTTATTTATTGGTGGTATTTAGATTTTTGTATATATCTAGAGTATATGCTTAGCTAGAGGTTAAGATGATGAATAAAAGAAATAATAATAATAATATGTATCGTTGAGGAAAAAACATCTTATATACACTGTTGCAAAACTTTATACAACGAAAGAAGTTGAAATCCAAAGACCGCTCTTGAATAGATGTGAAAGCTGCTATGATCGACATAGCTTCATTGTATAATCCTGAGCCATTCAGTCCTGAAAATATCTGTCCCATATAAAGACATCTATATACATGGACAGAGCTATCCCGCAAAGAGCAGAGCCGATTTCAAATATAACCACACTCGAGATATAAAATCATTTGATGTCGAATTGACGGTATGAATTTTCCCCCGATGATGATTGATGGCAATGGAGTATTTCTGAAAGGAAATTTTAATGCATACCGTATGAGGTTAACATTCAGGCTGTCGAGTGCTGCTCCCACGGATATCCGTGGAAGTTCTTCTATGTGTCCGAAAGTCTGCATGATTTTTGGCTTGGATAATAGTCGTTATGGTGGTATCTGATTTGAGTGGGAAAGTAGGATCAAAATTCAAACTGGTCCTTTTAAACTAGGTCGGAGGCTGGTATATTGGTTTGAACAATTGCAACGGATGTACAGAAGCGGGTTCTTTTGATACATTCGGAGTCGTTTCATCAATCTTTTGTGGTTCAGATTTGGGATTTGGTTTGGGACTAGGACAATGGGTTTGTGACAGTTCAGTCGCATAATGGAAACGTTGGTGGAAAGGTCTTGATGATGTTTGGAGATAAGGCGAAAGGTTGTGTCATAGGGATTAGATTTTCAGGTATTATCAGTACTTGTATCTTATTTGCAATCCTGCAATGATATTCCTTTTAAATGAGCCTTACTCTGTCTGCCCTGTAGATGCAGATGCACAAATTAAACCATACCATTAAACCACAGTGTCTCTACCGGACTGCACCATTCGAATATCATACCAACTTGTACGCATGGAAACATAGAAACATGAAATATTTGAAGCAGGACTGTGATGTGTTTCACGTTATAGACATAGACAGTTGCATACACAACATTATTCAACGTAGTCTTCTCATTATTCAACGAGAGTTCACTAAGCTCTAGTAAAGACTAGTTCTACCATACGGAGACGCATTGTATAATCTAACCACAAAGCTCAATCCACACACAAATTCAACTTTGCTTCAACCCTACTCAAACGAATGCCTGATGTCCCAATTCGATATCCTCCGCTCTGAGCTGAGCTGAAGCCGCAATAGCTATATTGCGACCATTTGATAATATATCATCAATAACCTTATATAGAGTAATAGGATCACCAGCTGCAAATACGCTTCCAGTTGTGGTAAAGAACAGAGCAGAGGTGTCAATGTCACCTGTCCTGTGTTTGTAGTAAGCCTTAAATCCAGCTGCGCTGCAAATGGTCCTTTGGTGCTTTGGTGTGGGAGAATTAGTGCGACGCTAAAATGGATAAGCCAATTGAATGAATAGGAATTGGCTGTGGGAGAATTAGTGCATCACATTAATTTTCCCATGAGAGAAATAGCGCGACAATAAAATGAATGAATGGACCAATTGAATTGACAGTGATTGTTCTCTGCAGGTAAGAAAAGATTCGGTTTTTATCGTATCGTCTTCAAAATGCAAGATGACTTCGACTCCTTTCCTCCCTTAACGTGACTTTCTGGATGGTTTTGAAGAGGATTGAAAGCCGTGGTGATCTGTTCACTAAGAAACTCAACTCCATTCGTGTAGATGTTTACGGCTTGGCTTTGGGAACTACTGTAGCTGTTTCGGCTGTGAATGACAAGTGGAGTGCATATTGGTGATTGTAATGCAAGGACGCCAGAGGAGGGAGAGCTGCGTTCTTAGTAGCCGTGGCAGAAGAGACAGTTAACACTTATTGGATTAGGTATAGCAAAGCCAGGTAAGGAGTCACTTACATCCCAGTTCCCAGCATTCCTTGTCATCTGGAATATCGGGAAAGTCATTTGCGGAGCCAGTAGCTAGAACTCTTACCATTTCCATTTCCATTTCCAACCTAAAATCCAGATTCGATCTATTTGACAGTCTTAACCTCGACCTCTTTGAATTCAATGGTGTGGTAATTGTTCTGAATCTCTTGTCTTGCTGAACTTCGAAATTCCTGTGGACTCTTATGGTCACAGGCCATAACCATGTGCATATACGAAGCTTCGAGAGTCGCCAGAGCCAAACACAACTGTTGTGTGAAGTCGACGAGCAAGAGTGGGGCAGCGGTTAGGTCTGACCAACTTTGATGTTTCAATATTGACGTGTTATTGATGTGTTATTGAGACACAGATTGGAATATCGCAACGGCAACTTTCATATCATCATTTTGTGTAAATGAATTATATGATGTTTACAGAGCCAACATGTTAGATAGGCCACGCCTTACGGATGGAGATTCCTTCCTCACACGATCAACAGATATTTGTCTGTAGAATTTGCATCACAAAAAAAGCTTGAGTTGGCAATTGAATGTAAACTGACGTAGTTTAACAATCATACATGATACTATTCATCCCATCCTGAAACTATATATTCAAAACCTCTCCAAATTTGGATCTGAAATGTGAGAACAATTTCTACTTATTGAAACAAGATGAAATGCCCCAGATTTAAACAATATTTCTCCCATCGAAATGGGTATAACTCATTTCATCAAGATCGATGTTCTTGAAATTTCGCACCTGTTTCAGTATGATCAGTGAACTGTACTCTAATTTTACCAGATGGATAATATTTCCTTCCTTCATAGAAGTCAAGGGACGAGGTCCCCTCCACTCCGCCCTTTACACACGACTATCCTCTCAAAACTTTTAAAGCACCAGCGTTCCCGCTTTTCAAGCATATTGAAGAGTCTGAAATTCATAGGAATAATCAAACTCACATTGATGGCCAGCATGTCCTTTCTAGGATCGGTTTCTCCAAACGCATCTGGTCGACACAGATCAACCATAATACTATTTCCACAATTTTTACAGAATCTATGATCTGCAATCTTATTTCCCCATCTATAAGAGCCCATTTTTTCTTCTGCGCCTGGGATTTAATTAGACATATTCCAAAAATCGTACAAATTGAGATGAAGAAAGAGAGAAGCCAAAGAAGATGTTACAAGATCAGACAAGACTGGAACTCAATCTTACCATCCGAGAGCTTAACATCTTGCCTCATGGGATAAACTAATAAATATCCCTTATGTGTACAGACTGAACAATTACACGAATTAACGGTATATTTTGGAAACGACCATTTCAGTGTTACAGTGAACTAACCAACGTTAGTGTCTCTCCTCATAAGCCTTCTTCCACAAAACTCATCAGTATGTTTTGAAAAGAAAAGGCACTAACAGTAACAGCACCACAATGACAACCTCCCTCATACGTAGTTCGCTCCTCAGCCGAAGTCTCCTCAACTTGTGAAAAGAATTCCGGAGAGAAAGGTGCATATGTATGGGTTACTGTCTTGGGCTTTCCGAGGAAGAACATTGTGAAGGGAAATGATTGAAATGACAATTATTGAAACAAGTCTCGTATATAGAAATACTCAAAAACAGGAAAGAAGTTTATGCCGTAAGTCTTTGAGCGACGTTTGACAGATATCTGACAAATAAAACAGGAGGGCGGAGCGTATATATATAGGCCTTTTCAGCTATATGCGCCATGCATCTTTGAAGTGGGGAAGTGCTGAGGAATCGCGTTTCGAATGCCTCTGTATCCCTCCCTAATTATTATGCTGCCTGGAATCACATACACGTCAAATCGACACTACTGTTGTACAGTAATTATAGCCTTGCAATTCCCAGAAGTTCTCCTTATCTCAAGTGGAGCTTTAATTTTGTTGACTTCAAGCTCATCCAGCAGTATTCTTTGAACTATCTTTAGAATTAGGTGCTCATCACATTGAACTCACAATACAGCAATGGCAACCGATGTATACAGACGGACTATGTTCATATCAATATATCTAAAATAGAAAGGTGCAGTGATGATGATTGATAGGTGAACATATTTATAACATGCATATCCACTAGGTTTATCTAGGATTGATCCACCACCCCGCCCGTCGGGAAGGGACTACCGAATACGACCTAAGGGAAGTCATCAACATCAAACTTAGATTACATTACTCGAGTACCTATGCATTATCTATTGTTGACTAATGTCAAATCTATGTTCATTGCGATGAAATTCCACTGGGATCAAGTTCTTTCCGGACCTTTCAGCCTCACATTTTCCTTACGTGATATAACATATTCATCTATTCGTTGTGAACGCGATCATCGTCTCCTCCGCAATTCCACAGGTCTACTCACAAAATTATATCGTACTGAAGATTTTGTGGCCCAAAACTTTAGCAATGAAGTAAACCTCGTCCAGTGGCAGGTCAGCTTAGAATTTCATATGCCCCATCTTATTAAGCTTACCTTGGCTGCAATAGAATTGGGTATTGGCTGACCTAGGTGTAGGTCTGACTTCGATATAACATGTGGGAGATAGGGTAAGACCTGATCTACTATTACCCTCTCTGATATGATCGAAGTAGTTGTTTTCGACAAGAGGCGCAGTTAATCTGGTCATAGGCATCAAACACGGTATTTGAGGTCTTGACCGCTCAAGCGAGGAATGTCGCGATATCTTTGTAGTCGCCGTGGATGGCGACTTGATCGTATTGTGCTCCTACAAGTTCTAAGGTCGGACAGGAACAGTCCGAGGCTTTTCGAAACTTTGAACATTTGAATGAATTAGCAGAGGTGGGAAAGACACTGGCAATACTTTTTCACATGCGTCTCTTTAATCCTCTTCATGAATCATCATTGTCAGATGCTTACTCTATTCATATAGAGAACGCCCTAAGGATTGCAAAAACATGCTTCGCCGCACTGCATGTCGTAAGCCGCTGCTTGCACTTCTGAACTCGTTGAGTATAGATTAAAAGTTTTGGGTTACAAAATAATAACTAATTTGGACATAATTCGCAAAATTACTACTGAATCTTACAACCGAGGTGCCGTGAGCAGCAAAGCAATATAGTAAATGCTTTGAGTTATATGCCTGAGAGCACTAGCTCAAAAGTTCGATCAGTAAAGCGCCTCCACTGATCTCAAATCAGACAATTAATACATGTTGGAAGGGAAGATATAAGGGGAGGGACAGAATTTTCTTTCCACAAACGGCCTCATTATTTCATTTTCTTCCATTTTCCAGCAATTTGAGATAAATCCAACCCTCCGCAAAATGGGCCTTCTAAAGCAACTCTTAGAACTGAAGGCTATCATAAACCACATCTAGGTATTTCATGAGGTAAGTGACTGATTTGCTACCTTTGATTTTGGAAAATAGCACCATTGTAGAAGTGATCACATTTTCTATGACTGGTCTTGTGGATCAGCTGTTGAAAGTCATGATAGCTGGAAGGGATACAACAACATATAGTACTCACACATGAACTTTGTATGTTATGCTTGAGGTATTGAAGGTGGTAGATATCATGTCGGGTGAAAATGAATCATGTTGTAAGTGATGATGGGAAAGTGAGAAGGGTAAATTAAAGTTGTGGTGTTGGTTCACGCACCCAAGCTAAAATGAACCTCCTCGAGAGGTTTTCATGTCAATAACATCAATACTTGAGGTAATTGTGTATGTAGTTAGGCATTCCTGCAAAACATGTGATACTTCTTAAAGCAGTTCATGATTTCGTACAGCAAAATTGGTGGTGTGCAAAATGATACGCGTTTGGACTTTGTGAAAGGACGAACAACACCTTCTCTCCAATTCTCATACCTCCTCATGTGCAGGTATCAGTATCACCACCACAGAACGGTATTGATTTTCGTAAAGCCCAATCCTACATACAGACTCGTGAGTCATGACAAGTCAAAACTGAAAAGAAACACGTGCAAAATGATTTGCTTGGCAGATCCATCCAATAGGTAGGTATGTGAGATGGAAGAGGTCATTGAACTAGAAATTCATCCACGCGCTAAAGATAACTCACTCCATGCGGCACACAAAGCTATGAGCCATGATAGTTTCGTGCGTCATGGCAATTCTTCTGTACAAGAGAGACGCCAGTCATTCACAATCTTGATAAGATAAGGAGCCAAGTGCATCATGATAATTTGGTGTTTTGTGCGTGGTATCTCGTATTTCTCAATAACAGCAGACAGTTCAACAGCAAGGCATCACAAATCAATCATCAGGGGCAATTCATCAAAAAACATAATACAAATTTACAAAAGATTGGAATGTATGGCCAATCATTGCGACCCTTCCTATAGTGAAAAAGGAAGCGCCGCACCCAAGATCGATCAAATTTCTCTCCATTTCGACTGACGATTCTCAAGGTCGTGGAAACCTCACATCATCACGAATGATGACGGGTTTCTCACCGAAAATGCTTTATAGCGAATGTGATGTATGCGTTGTACTTCCGAAGAAGTTTGTGAAGAAGAAAAGGAGAAAACTGAAAGGAGATGAAACCTTTTATTTGACAAAAATTTCTCTTCGCTTAAGTCATCCATGATCTAAACTGCTTTAAGATTAGTGTCAATCACCCCACCAGTCAACCCGCAAAATCGGGTCAAGACTGGCAAAAAACTTATTGACCTGCTGCCCCGCGATTGAATTATAATTTGTAACAAACTTCATCGTTTGCTTCAAAAATCTCCAGATTTTATTATAAGTACGTGATAATTTGGTCAATTCTATCTCGTTTGTCTCTCATCCTGCTATTACTTTCATCTACTTACATATATTCTTCCAGCAGAGCACAATGTCTACTCAAAAGACTGGTTAGTTTTATGCGATTCATATATAGGAAGATCGTAGCAGATAGAACTTCCTCACTGACATCATTCAATAGCTATTATTTCTGTTTATGACAAGAAGGGACTTCTTGACTTGGCCAAGGGATTGATCAAGCAGAATGTTCGTCTTCTTGCTTCAGGTGGGACCTCTAAGATGATTAGAGAGTCTGGTTTCCCAGTTGAGTAAGACATTTCCCTTTAACATTTTGAGCTTTTCGATTGCGCAATTATTATCAACAATGTTATGATATATCAGTTACATGTCTAACGTATACAACCAGAGATGTTTCCGCAATTACTCATGCTCCAGAGATGTTGGGTGGCAGAGTGAAGACACTCCATCCATCAGTCCATGCCGGTATCCTTGCTCGCGACCTTGCATCTGACGAAAAGGATCTCGCCGAGCAGAACATCGATAAAGTTGACTATGTCATCTGCAACCTTTACCCTTTCAAGGAAACAATCAACAAGATCAATGTTACAATTCCAGAGGCTGTGGAGGATATAGATATTGGAGGGGTTACTTTGATCAGAGCTGCTGCCAAAAATCACACTCGAGTCACAATCTTGACCGATCCAGGAGATTACCCAGAGTTCTTGGAAGAGCTCGAGAAGGGTGATGTTACAGAGCGTAGCAGAAAGTTGTATGCATTGAAAGCATTCGAGCATACCGCCGACTATGATGCTTCCATCTCGGATTATTTCCGTAAGCAATACGCTGGAAATGGTCTACAACAACTTGCTTTGAGATATGGTGCCAATCCCCATCAAAAGCCTGCTCAAGCTTACGTCACTGAGGGACCAATGCCATTCAAAGTCCTTTGTGGATCCCCAGGATACATCAACCTTTTAGATGCCCTCAATGCTTGGCCTTTGGTCAAAGAGCTCAAGGCCGCCCTTGGTCACCCAGCAGCGGCCAGTTTCAAGCATGTCTCGCCCGCTGGTGCTGCAATTGGTGTTCCTCTTACACCTGATGAGCGTAAAGTCTACATGGTAGATGATATTGCTGGTTTGGAAAACTCTCCTTTGGCTCAAGCGTACGCACGTGCTAGAGGTGCAGATCGTATGAGTAGTTTCGGAGATATGATTGCACTGAGTGATATTGTTGATGTTCCAACTGCCAAGATCATCTCAAGAGAAGTTTCGGATGGAGTTATCGCTGCAGGTTACGAGGATGCTGCTCTTGAGATCTTGAAGAAAAAGAAGGGTGGTAAGTATCTTGTCCTTCAAATGGACCCAGACTTTACCCCTTCTACACAAGAGACAAGAACCGTTTACGGCATTAATCTGAGTCAACGCCGCAACGACATTGTTATTTCTCCTAAATCATTCTCTTCCATCATCACTCCTAAAGATTCCGCTCCTCTATCAGACTCAGCCGTTCGAGATTTGACAGTGGCTACCATTGCTTTGAAATACACACAAAGTAACTCTGTTTGCTATGCTCTAAATGGTCAAGTCATTGGTCTAGGAGCTGGCCAACAATCTCGTATTCATTGTACAAGACTGGCCGGTGATAAGGCCGACAACTGGTGGTTGAGGTTTCATCCTCGTGTTTTGGGTATCAAGTGGAAGACTGGTACTAAGCGCCCAGACAAGAGTAATGCAATTGATCTTCTCGTCAGTGGCGAATTACCAAAATCTGGACCAGAGCGTGAGGGATACGAAGGTTTCTTCGATGAAGTTCCAGCCGAGTTCACTGAAAAGGAGAGAGAAGAATGGATGTCGAAGCTCACACAAGTTGCAGTTTCAAGTGATGCATTTGTAAGTCTACTTTTTCTTGTTCATATATACTCTACTAACATGATTAGTTCCCATTTATCGATAATGTCTACCGTGCCGCAAGATCAGGCGTTAAGTACATTGCCGCACCAAGTGGCAGTCAAAATGATTCATATGTCTTTGAGACGGCTGAAAAACTTGACATTACATTTGTTGAACAAAGCATTCGTTTGTTCCACCATTAAATTGTTTATGGTAGCGGGATAACGAGCGGATATCGCAAGGTTGGAAACACCCTGCCTCCACCCATTTGAGGGGAAAATGTATAGAGATACCCTACTATAGAAACGACCCATAGGGCGTAACGTGATATGAAAATTCAACATTTGTAACTATATTTGATTTGAGCCAGTTTTGGGATAATACTTTAGAGGATTATACCGAGATATATGCAGTATAACCCACGTGCACAACCAGAGTAAGATGCATTCTTGAAACGTAGGAACGGGTAGGAAAATGATAAGGTCGTTCTTTTCTAGCCACAGGCCCCAACATGCAGCCACGTCGTTCAACTGGAAACACGAATGATGGCAGTGAATCTTTTATTAGAACATCATTCATCATTTGATGTTACCTGAAAAGGCGTTCGTTGGTAATATTTATCATAATGTAAAATGGATGCGTGGGTTTAATTGTTATTGTTATTGGTGCGGATGGATGGATGGATATGGAGTAAGCAGCCTTTTTTTCGGACGGTATGAACGGTACGGAGTATGAGTATGGGGCGTATGGAGTACGAGGATGGGTATGGGTATGGATGGTGTGGATGATGTGGATGGATAATTGCGTATTCGGATATCTGCTTTATGGAGTTGAGGTTGATGATTGATGTTGGGAGGAGGGGAGAGGGGAGAGGGGACGAGAAGAGAGCGAAGGAAAAGAAAGGTTTGGAGTCGGGAATCAGGAGTCGGATGTGAATAGCCTATTGTTTATTGTTTATTGCTTGTATCCGTCGTATCTGTGGTGTTCGTTATCCTTTTCCATCGGAGTTTTTGTTCTGTCCTGTCCGTGTGTCTGTGTGTCTGCGTTGAAATGATGTAAGTTCTTATGTATCGAGTATGTACTCCGTCCGGACCGGATGAGAAGTTTGGATGAGATGGAGTTGGAGATGGATAATGAGGTAGGTATGTGGATGGGATGTCTCCGCCCGTTTTTCCTTATCTTTTTTCTTTTCATCTCGTGGTTTTTCGTGATTATATATAGAAATTTGAGGTCTTGGGATCTTTGTTGTACAGTACTAGATATTAGTAGAGATGTAGGGAGGTGGGTGTGTATTGATTGATGAATAATTCGAATGGGATTGGATAAATCTATTAGATCAATTCGCAAATCAGGATCCAGTATTGGTACTGCCACGAATCTTCGCCAATAGATGCGGTGGGTGGGTAGATGGATATGCGCGTCCTGCATTCTATCACATCTTTATATAGAAATTTGTCGGAAGAGTGTGCTAGCTAATGTAGGTAGTTGATGTAGGTATGGTATGGTACCTGCGTAATGCTTCGTTGAAGATTTGTTATCTGATGAGATCTTTCGAGATGATAAATATGATTTTCTTTCTTTCGAGGGTCGCTTTAGATTTTGAGATTCAAATCGATAGATCGATATGTACGTACTGGAATTTCCTCTCAGATGATAATTGTCCAAGCCTCTTTGATGATGATGGATTGATTGGAGATGGACGGATTGATTAAATTGATGCTGGTCATGAATTGATTTGATGTTTAATCAATGTCCGTGTTCAATGAATGACCCTGGAGGAAATGGCTCGGGACATGGTACTTTTAAGTTAGAAGGCTTCAAATGCCGCCAAGTCAAGGCTTGAATGACAATTGAAAAGGATAAATCGCGGTTGGTTGGTGCATACACACCATACACACCTAGTATGTTGTTAACCGCCCGAGCTAATTTTCGCTAATGTGGAAAGGCTGGGGGAGCTGATGCTGTTTTAACCCTAACATGAATAAGGTCCAATAAACCTCACCACCAAAATTTGTAACTCTACATATAAATTTTGATTGATGGCCCCGTGATGTCCTGATCATTCATCGCACACACCATGTTGGATTTCTAAAGCAGCACGCACACCACTAACGAATGATAACCGAAAGCAGCAATTTTCACTCTCACTCGCATATGTTTCCTTCAAGCATTGACAATCGTTTCTTCCAATCGTATCCTGGTTTGTCCCTTTTTCACATTCAAGATGCAGATGCATGAAGTCAGCTTGAGGGCATTGGAGGGAATTACATCCCGATTCCCCCAGCTCTGCAAATCATCGATAGAGACCAGGTTGTGGAATGGTCCTGACTGGTGGTCTGGTGAAGAGTGGGCGCCAAAAAGATTTATGGGAGATGGATGTTACCACCCTACTCATTTGCTTCTGGCTGTGTGTAATTTTGGCTCTTGCGATTTTTCAATTGTTTCCGTTTTCTCTCTTTGCCTCTCTCTCTCTCTTTCTTTCAGTATATTTTTTGGTCTGTTTGATGTTCTTCGTGGCTAAAAACCAACGAATGTCAAATCATTTATATTACTCCGTACATCTCACTCAGCCTTGTGTTGAAACCGCAGTTCTTGCCCCCAAAGATCTAGGCACTATATCTACAGGTAGAACCACACTTTCTACATCCGTTTAGTTCGTGCAATTGAAAAAACGCATCTGTCATGCACACTACCAGCGGGCGTCTATTTTGGTCCCAATATCTGTAAGGTTAGACCCCACCATTCATCCAGTCATATTCTTTCCTTTCCGTACGAGGTCAGTTTTTGGCCACTAGGTGTCCATATATCCTGGTCTGCATTTGATCTACAAGTCATATCATTGCTTCCCATCTTCCGATCTTTCCAGATAGTCGTACGAAGCCTTGTATTTGATTCCAAATTTCTTGCTTTGTTGTTGCGCGCGCTACACAAAACCCTACCATCTCCCCCCTTCAATATCTGTTTTATCTTTTTTTCTTGGTAGCTGGTCTCGAATTGTACAACTTCGTCTTATTTTAACCATTTTACTTGCGTGCACTTCCATTGATAGTGCTTTGGTGAAGTCTTTCTTGGCCTCACGATTATACTCGAGTAATTTGTGTCAACTTGTCTTACCTTTCTTTTCACTTCATCACAATGTCATGTTAGTAGTCTGAATGTAAGATGTCGTTAATGTATCAGTATACTCATGGTTTATTTAGCACCACCTACAAACAAGGGGCCTTTACCTCCCCTCACAAAGCCACGATCCTCTAGCAATTCGTCTACATCATCATCAGCATCATCATCTTCCTCACTAAAAGTCCCTCGAACACCACGATTTGCCGAAGCTACTACTGTATATTCTCCTGTAGATGATAAAAGATCACCATTTGCAGATCCTCCAAGAACAGCAGGTTCCTACGCTTCAAAAACACAAGCATACATGGCACAATCACAACCTTCTGATATTGGCTTCGGCTACATATCGGAAAATAGACAATCCCAAGGAGTTCCGATCGAGATGCCACTCACTCCATCATCACCATTAAAGAGTGCATTGAAGGTTCCTGGTACACCAGGAAGAATGATGAATCCATTAAGTCCGACGTTCCGGGAAGAGCAAATTTTGGAAAAGCATGAAGAAATGACTGAAATAGAGCAAGCCAAAGATTTAGTAAGAGATTTTGGAATTCGTTTTTTTTAGATATACTAACAATTAAATAGAAAATCAAAACTAGAGTCAGGGTAGCTAAGTTACTATTACGATTTGTAAACTTTAGCTGCAGTTTAATCGTCCTCTCCATGGTTGCTACCACTTTTAGCATCTTCGAAGCAACAAAATCACTACCAGCTCGAAATAATCTTCCTCCATGGGCAGATGGTACGAAAACTTGGCCTCAAAAAGTCGTTCTTGCTATATCATCTGTATCGCTTGCACTTTGTGTGCTCATACTTTACAATTATTGGAAAGGAGGACACAAACGTGCGGAGAAGGTTGCAGTTTATTATACTCTCTTTGCAGTCGCATATTTTATCTTCAGTACGATTATGTGGGGTATAGCAGCTGGTATTTTACAAGGTGTAAGAACTACTGGAGATAATAAGGATATTTGGGGTTGGTCATGTGTCGATAATAAGAGACGACAATTATTTCAGGAAAAGATTGATTATGCTTTAGTCTGTCGAATTCAAGTAAGTTTCTTTACCTCTTTCATCCATATATCTATTCTAATAACCTCCTAGTCTTGGTCTCTCGTATGCTGTATCATCGAAATCGTCCTCGAATCCCTCACAATCGCCATCTACAGCGTCGTCTTCTACAGATATTACTCCAAACAACGACTTCGCAAATCCATGTCCATTCGCGATCGTGCACGTTCAGATCTATACCTCGCTCAACTCCGCAGTCAATCCGCACCTAACACTCCTGGTTTTGGTCCTCTAAGTCCCTCTTACTCTCAATATGCCAAATCTCCCAGATTCCCTCCAAGCGTCTATCAAAGTTCCCCGGATCTGGAAGAAGGAAATGGAATCGGAACGAGATTCGTAGAAGCGAAGAGTGGAATGAATACTAGTAAACCATTCACCTTACAAGCCCCTCCTATCAGAATACAGAATGCAACACCAAAGCTTAATCAAGGCGGTTTCGAATCTCAGACTCCTTCTCCTTCTCCTCCGCCGCCACCTCCTCAACAACAATATCAACAGCAGAGAGTCGTTGAACATGTGCAAGCGGCTCCTGGGGAACAAACTTATGCAAGTGTACCTATCCCGGGTGCATACGCAAATCCACTTTCGAATCAGGGGGTACAATAGGGATTTCAGAGTTTGGGGAGATAGGCTAGGTCCGATGGGTGAGAAGTGATTGTAGATGTAGATAATTTTTACTCCGGGGTTGGGAGTTGGGATGTGGGGTTTTGAGAATGCTCGTATGCTTGTATGCATGCATGCGTACGCTTTTATATTATTTATTTACTTATATTTTATTTTATTTCTTTCTTACAATCGTTTCTGGAAATGGAGTTTGGATGGCTGGGTGGGTGGATGGATGGATTAAGATACTCCCAAACGCTGCGTCGTTTTTTATTCCTACTTATTTTTTTGGGGGGGGGGGGGGGGGGGGGCTGGTTGTGGTTTGTTTTTGAGTTTTGATGGATGGTTGAATGGGTCACTGGATGAGGAAATATAGTGAGGAAGTGGCCTGCGGAAAAGAGGAAAAGAAAGGAGGAGAAAGGAAGAAATGAGGGAGAATAGAATGGATATAGTATATGTAGCATGTTGGGATGAAAATGGACGGATCAGGAATTACGAAACTGATGGATGGATGAATGAAAAGATGGAAGGAGGGAAGGATTCAAAATGAAATATTAAATACCAGAATTCAAATACTCAAATACCAGGATTCAAATACCCAGAAATTAAACGATAAATCTAAGAAAATTAAATGAGAGTAAGTGGTGTTAAAGATATAAGAGAAGAAGATAAAAAATCTCTAATTCATTTTTATTTTCATTCATTCATTTTCTTATTTTCATTCTTATTATTAAAGAATTAAAGAATTAATTAAATAACTATATTTGTTTTATTCAGCTCTGCTCTACTTCATCTCAATTCTATCTGATTTTATGATATTTAAACTTTATATTTTTTCAATATAATATATAATATATATTATAAAATTGTCGGTACATCATATATTTACTGTATTAGAAAGGGGAACTATATTCATTAGCGAATATTAGCATCTACCTCTTTTATTATAAATAAGGCCCTCTTCTTATAGATAATAAGAACAAGCAAGAATATACAGTCAATCAAACTATATGATATATACTACTAACAGGAATTATATCACCAAAATAATACCAACAAAAATATTATTAAATATAAATTGATGTTATCTATTAGAGGGAGAGAATGATGAGAAAAATATAATATCTACATCTTATAGAATAGGTAGATAATAAATTAATTGATTTCCTTAAGGCTTTATTGGAAATGAAGTAGCTATATTAGCTAAATAGATGTACTTGATGCAGTTCCAGAATCATACTAGAAAAACACACGTCTCATGAATCGAACTGCATATAGACTCATACGGTTTATGGTGAAAGATGAATGAAATGCAAAATCGAGTTCTTTTCTTTTCATTGAATAGTTATCAGCTCGTACTTGCATTATGCATTTCTCTTCCTCATCTGTCTGACTCTTCTTTGATTTGCCTCCTCTAGGTATAATGCGCTTTCGCACTTTCGCACTACCACACACGCACACATGCACGTATTCTCTGATATCCATTTGATCCTCCACCATCCATCAGCTTCTACCATTTCCTACTATACCAATATCCATCTTGCACGAAACCACCCCCAAGCAGCACACCCCTCCACATCCCTCCTTCCTATCTCAACTTAACCCCCTTATTTCCCAACAGCCTTCTCAACCTTCCCCTCAACCTTCTTAACCGCCTCCACAACACTCTCCTTTACCCCCTCAACTCCCAATCCAATCTTCTGTTTAGCTTCTGCCTCTTTACCTCCCCATTTATGATATTGCATCCATCTATACCCTTGCGTAAGTTGCGCACCTTCATTTACGAAATGACAGAGGAAGAGAAGTGGGTTAAGTGGTGTTACGGCGAGGGAGTAACGCATGAAGGTTGCGGAGTAGATGCAGAGTGCTAAGGTCATTTTTCCGGAGATTCTATATGAGGTTAGATTTTGTGGTTGAGGTGAGAAGGAACAGAGAGGAAGGGAAGGGGAATGAGTAATGGAGGACATACAAATCAGGACTCTTTTGAGTATCCATTACGGCAGCAACCGGAATTCCGAAGTTAGAGACTGGACCCCAGAAATCTGGAGAGCCTTGTTAGTAAGTGTTCAACTGATTGTCCGCGCAGTCCATTCAGTTCTCCAGCTGGATATGCTCTATCGATATCCATTATCCAAGCTGCACTCCAATCCGGCATTCCCCACGCACCCCGCTCAACCTCTTTCAATCATCTTCCACTTCTACCTTCACCTCCCCAATCAATCCCAATCCCCTACCCAATTCACCACTCTTCGATTACCCATACCCATACCCGTTCCCTAAACCATTCATTCCCCTCCCCTGCAATCCAAGCAAAGACAACATCCCCCTCCTCTCTCCCTCAAAAATAAAACCATAACTTACGAGTAGAACAAACATAGCTAACCGCCGGATTACTACGAATCTTCGCATTAATTGCTTTAACCAAGGCTGCCATTGTGAATATCTGAAATATTCTTTGGGTGTTGGTTCCTAAAGATGTGGTTATGTTTTGTTGTTAATATCCAGAGTTTTGATGGGACGGACGGGAACTGGGTTCGGATTTACCCTGAGTTTGTCCGAAATCTTGATTTGTGTCACGTGGTGATAGGATTGGATTTTTGGCGTGTGAGTTTTGTGAATGAAATGAATTGAAATGAGGAAATGATGATTAGATTGGAGTTGGTATAATGATCGAAATGCCTCAGATACGACATATCATGGAGAATCAAGCAAAATTATATAGAATTCAATTAGCGTTGTCGCTTTACCTGCTTGCTTTTATGCTGCAAATTTGCGAATTTTGGTATGTGAAGTCAAAACCACCCCTCAACGCCTTTATTCTGATTGAATATAACCTTCTTTGCATCGCCCCTATCATGCATGTCCATAAGTTTCCTTTGGATCTATCATCTTCCATTCCTTCATCGATCATCACGTCCAATATGCCCTTGGCTCTTCATCAGATTATATGCAAACAGCTCCTCTGAGAATATCCCTTAAGATTTGAATTGACATGATCGCGGAATCCACTATCTTTAAGCATCTACCTGCGAGGTGGAGCAAAACCACCTGGTGGACCTGGAAAACCTGGAGGAGGGAATCCACCACCAAATCCTGGAGGTGGTGCACCTCTTCCAAATGGTGGAGGAGTTGGCATACCCGGAAAACCACCAATTCCAACAGCCGGACCAGCTAATCCACCTCTTCCAGCAGCTGGTCTTGCAATTCCTGCTCCTGCAGCCATTGCAGCCGATGGTACAGCACCACCTGGAGCACTAGCACCTAAACGAGCACTTGGATCTGCTGGTGGAGGTGATTCGACAGATAGAGAAATAACATGTGTGCCTCGAATAATTGTAAGACCTAATGTGCGCTTTTCTTCCGTTTCGACGAGAGGTGGTGTAGCGGAACTAGCTCCAGGAGCAGTTGTGGCTTTTGGGGCCTTGCGCTTGACGCGTCTGAATTCTTCTGTATCGGCGAGAACGAGGTTCATGTGCTATTTAAAAGTTAGTCATAATCATTGTAATTCCTGCTTAAGTATCGTACCTTATCAAATGCTAACATCTGTCCTACCATTTGACGTCCATCATTCATAGTCACTCTCATCCGGTAATTGATCTATAACCCTGTCAGTCCGTATTCACGTTCGAATTGATCGCGCAGAGCTGGAATAGCTGCATTGATGGATATTACATACGAGACCGGCCTGTAGAAAGAGTCAAAGTCAGCCTATAATGTCAACACAAGCTTGTAATGGTTTTGAGAAGGGGTATTAAACTCACCATCTTTCCTTGCTTGTTCGCCATGATGACTTTTTGAGTGCGCGTAATTACGGCTCTGGTTTTCAAAGAATGTGTACAGAAGTTCGATGACTTCTTTTTAACTCCACAGCTCTATTACAAGTGTTATGAGTTCTTGATTTGAGGTTCTTCATGATCATCCGTAAGGCTGGCTCAAGCTTCAAACGAAAAATTGTTAAAGCCTTACCCACAAGGCAATAATAAATTCTTACCTAATCACCTTTTAGGGTTTTGAGTTCTTAGCGAATATAATGTTTTTTGACTCTTTTCGAAATTCTTTTTGAATTTGACGATCACGACAAAAACCGACAATCTCTCACGACAAATCGTAACAGCATCATTCAAAATGGCTGAATCCGGAGACAAGACCACCAACCCCATGAAGGAGCTTAAAATCCAGAAGCTCGTTCTCAACATCTCTGTCGGAGAATCTGGTGACAGACTTACCCGTGCTGCCAAAGTTTTGGAACAATTGAGTGGTCAAACCCCAGTTTACAGTAGGCATACACCAATTACCTCTATTATTCATCTATCTCTAACAATTAATCCACAGGCAAGGCCAGATATACCGTCCGTACCTTCGGTATTCGTCGTAACGAAAAGATCGCTGTTCACGTCACTGTCCGTGGACCAAAGGCTGAGGAAATTTTGGAGCGTGGATTGAAGGTCAAGGAATATGAACTCCGCAAGCGCAACTTCTCCCAAACTGGTAACTTCGGTTTCGGTATCTCCGAACACATCGATCTCGGTATCAAGTACGACCCTGCGATCGGTATTTACGGAATGGATTTCTACGCATGCATGACCCGTCCTGGTGAGCGTGTTGCTAAGCGTCGTCGCTGCAAGACTTCCATTGGTGCCAACCACAAGATCAAGCGTGATGAGACTGTCAAGTATGTTTTGCGCCGAACTTCTGATTGAGATGGCTTCATACTAATATTTTCTACTTAGATGGTTCAAGAACCGTTTCGAGGGTATCGTCAGATAAACGTTTCAAATAAAAAATATGGCACGGGCTTCGAGTGAATCGATTCGGCGAGTTCTTTAAGATTTGTCGCAACGTGGGCTTATGGAGTTAATGAAAGGGGCATCATTGGTTGTACTTTACTGCATCTACGGATCAGATTACAATGAAGCAGTTCATCCAACTGTTCAGCTTGACTCCTATTTGGATCAAGTCTGCGGCCTTAGAGACCGACCGGCTTGCCGGCTTTTCTTGCAAGTGCTAAGTGCATATTTGTGAAATTAAATGAAACAAAATTTCCATCAAACTTGAGTTTTATATTAATGTCATTAGTGATATTTTGATCAGATGTGTAGGATGAGGTTGCAAATACTGGGCTTGGGGCCATGGAGAATAGATCAAGACAAAAGGTTTTGTACTTCCGAGTCGCAAAATAGGTTGGCTTAAGATGGTGGGTTACTTTGAGATCGATCAGCACAATGGGAAGCAGATTTTTTGATCAAAGGTACTCGTTTTGAAAAGAGTCACAACAATCAAGCCAATTATTTATTCAATCATCGAGATATTTCAATTCTTGTGAACTCCAGCCAGTGAACAAAACTGAATTCAATACCACTGAAGTATCTCATTTCTCATCCATTTGACTCGAGGGTTTTATGCTTTTGAGGTATGATGACGAACTTGCGCAAGTGTGCAAAGCACGGAAGACAACTGAGATATACTCCAAGTCAAGATACTCAACTACGTAGATATCTAGTACTTGTGAGGTCAGAAAATATGACATACTTTAGCAACAGGATAGGAGGCTGATATCCCTTTTCCTAATTTAACTTTTCCTTCTAAATGCTTAAAGTGGGGTGTGACATACTTCCTGGCCGTACTAAGTAGGGTTTCCAACTTCTTCTCGATGTTCGATGTTAGAAGCTAGAAGTTAGATCTACTCGGCAATCGTACTCAACATGTCTAGAGGCAACGCATTGGCATTGGCGTCATATTCATTTTTTTTACCTATGCTACTACTGAGTTCGTTGCGTCTGACTGTTATTCTCTTACTTCGTTTCTTTCTTTTCTCTAGTTCAATCATGCGTTGCAATAGTAATGACATGTACAAGATATGAAAATAAAATCGAGCGCAGCGAGCAAAAGGGGGTTTGGGGGCTTGCTCCCATATTGCCATATGTTAATCAAATTAATTTCCATTATTGAAATGACGCTCCGCTGGCTCTTCGAGGGCCACTACCGTGGAGGCAGACTATTTGGAAGGACTGTGGAAGTCAAAGGTAACTTCATCCCCGCTTGGACCATTTAAATCTCGAACCGCAGTTAGAAGTCAGCCAAGCCACGGAATTATTAAACTCCGACGGCATACCCCAGGAGTCTAAACAAGCAATTCGTCATCATCTTAAATAGTTGCCCCCACATCCCCATATTATCCATGAATAGATTCTCGATCGATGTACAACAATCCCTCGACTTCAATATCAATCTAATCTTCCTGTTTACGATGGATGCTCTTAGCATGAAAGTATAATGCGTAAAGCATTCATCATTCATTCAATGGGAACTTTTCGTGTTCGTACCCGTACAACTTCCTAATTACTCCCTATCTAGAATAACCTCCTGTTCCATATTAAAGTTCTATCCCGTTCTCCAATCATATAAATCGGATGTCCATACAAAATGCATGCATGTAAAAATCATGTCAGAATCGCGGGGTAAAATGGACGCATTGTAATTATTCGGAGCATGATTGGCGTGAAATAGCTTTGAGGTGATAGATCGTGATGGGATACGTACGCAAATTATGATTGGACCTCGCACAAGGGACTTCTCTGGTGGAATTGATTGATTCATGGTTCCCTTTGTTTGTAGCGTGCTGATAAAGGTTGGATTTGTAAGATGCGTCGGAAATCGCATGCTTATTGGGTTTTTGTATTGGGGATCGGAAGACGGGGTTTCCCCTGATTTGTTTTGCGTGAGTAGGCTTAGAGGGAGGGGTAGTGAGGAACTGAGAAGGTATATGAGGAGAGGGTTTCTCGTATCACTTTTGTTTATTTTTATGTTCTATTTTCTTCATGGTAATATTATAATACGACACAATAACCCATACTCAAGAGACTTGATATTGTTCAATTACTATCAATCAATCGATCAATCAATCATAATCTTTCCCATTCACATCAATCAATCGCACATCTACATAAATCAGAAACAATGAACACTCAAAGTACATCAGCAGTTAAGGGAGGTTCTCCTCCAGCCACCAACACCGCTGGCATCAACCCTCAAAACAGACGTGTATGTCTTCATTCTTCTTCTCCGTGTTCCCCTTTCTCGTCACCATCACCATCACTACTCCCTCTCCCAATCTTCTTATCTCTCACACCCATCCTCCCCTCTCCCCTTAACAAAACCACCACCAACTAACCAAACATCCAAACAAAACAGGGCTCTCAAGAAGGCACCATGTTCGCAGGACTCCGAAATCAAAAACGCTCGAGTATTGATGCGGCAACGCAGGCTAGACGTGCTAGTTTTGCGGATCAGACTCCTAAGGCGGGCTTTGTGGCGCAGATGTGGAATAGGTGTGTTCTTTTTTTGTTTCTTTTAAACACCGCTTTTCCTATGTACTTCTTGAGATGGTTTGCGGAGGGTTGATGTAGATGGGTGGTGGTGGATTGGGAGTGGGAGTGGATCGGAGGACAATGGATTGAATTGAATGTGTGCTAATATTGTGTTTGTGATAGTTTTACCAAGGGAACATAAATTGTTGAAAGGGCGAAGGGGTGAAGGGACGGGGATGAGGAGATAGAAGGTGAGGGTGCGACGGTGTATAGTGTATGAATAGGAAAGGAGACTCGACTATTTCAACGAGGATCGATGAATGAAAGACGCGCGAGATATCATGGGTGGATTATGCCATCAATATCATATTACGATTATGACAGCATGTGTTAGCGAAACGAAAGGGAGACAGTGTTGAGAGATTGTTACGGCGTTTGATTGGATTGGTTTGAGCAGATGCGGCTGTGGTTTTGGATTTGGATGTGAAATGGGAAGGGAATGAGACTATGAATATCATCATACATTATAACAATTAAAAAAAAAGTATCAAAATATTTTTGGCATATGCTCTTTCTCAATCACCATCCGTCTAAAACTCCTACTCCATATCATCAAATCATACTCATCACCACTACCTAATCATCCTCATCAACCAACAATTCGAAACAACCCTCCATCCAATCCACACGCCAACAAAATCGGCCAGGAACATCAAACCATACCTCTCGAGTCTCTATCTATAAAGTAGATAGATCTATAAAAATAAACAAAAACTAAAACCCTACCGTATTCCCAAACGGAAGATCCGAATCTTGAACTTGTTATTCAATCTATTTGATCCACTAGAGAATTAGATTTAAATCCCGATTTCTTGGGTAATATATGACGATTTGATGGGATTTTTTATCGGGAGGTAGGTTTTTATTATCATCATCATTATCATCATTATCAAAATTTTAATGAAGAGCTCTGATGTAGGATGTAGTGTTTGAGTAGGTAGGTAGATAGGTAGATTTTAGAATTTTGAATTCGAATACCTACCTACTACATAAAGGATTTGGTCTGTAGGATTGTATTTCTTATTTCTTATTCATATAGGTAGCTCTGTTGTTTTGCTTCCTCATTTCATTTTTTATTATATATCTACCTACCTATGTTTTAATCGGGGTCTGCGTTTGAATCTGAATCTTGAATCTAAATTTGATATAAGGTTCTCTTCTCTTATCTTCTCCTTTATTTATTTAAGATTAAGATTTTTATACGATCTTACTTCACTCTACTCTATTTGAAGTTACTCAACAAAAAGAAAACTTCAAAATGCCCGATTCAAAAGCAG
This sequence comes from Sclerotinia subarctica, assembly GCA_025389085.1. Taxonomy (NCBI): domain Eukaryota; kingdom Fungi; phylum Ascomycota; class Leotiomycetes; order Helotiales; family Sclerotiniaceae; genus Sclerotinia; species Sclerotinia subarctica. The sequence continues at coordinate 237,280 of QRFI01000004.1, read as the reverse complement.
ATGAAAATCCTAGTTCGTGTCAAGATCAACCTTTGAAAATTACTTCTGCTATTCATGATATACTTCTTTCGCTTAAACCTCCTGATGGTTGGTTTACCATCTCCCTCTCCCCTTTATCCCCCTTTATCCACTCCTCTCTCTCTCCTCTCCCATCCATCCCCACCCACCCCCTCAAAACACACACCCCAACCCAACCCAACCCAATACAACCAATACCCCCCCTTAAAAATCAGTAAAAAATATAGAAAATGCACACTCGCGCGGAGGCGGAAATATAAATCATATACCGGGTTCTGCATCTATGCTTGGGAGTCAGGAGCAGAGGGGAAAGACGGATGAGTATTATAGAGTTGATAGTGAGAAGTTTAAAGAGGGGATTTTGAATTAGAGGACTGAGGTATGTGGTTTTATTTATAGGGTTTTTGAGGGGTTTTTTGGAGGGGGAGAAGAAGAAGAAAAGAGAGGAATGTGTTTTGTTTGAGGTATGGTCGGTGGTGTTGGGGAGTTGGATGGGAGGGGATGAAATGGGATACAATGGGCTTGGAATGAAATAGTGAAAAGAAAGATACGGAGGTGTAACTGCGTATTGATCATTGGCTAATCTGACATGGAACTTATAGCCCTCTGTTCTGGGAAAAGCATTCCATAATGTAATGACTGGGACAGATAAGTCGAAGTAGAATTACAGAGGGAGTATGGATATGGGGTGAAGTGAAGTGGAGTTTGTGAAGGAGAAAGGGAAAGGAAAGAATTATAATAGTTGAGCTTGTGTAAGGATAATTAAACAAATCTCTTGTGCGATATCTTCAGCTTCGGTAAGGTTGAAATGGGATGGTATTGAAATAAATCGAATTTAATGAAAGAATTATTCATGTTTTTGAATTACGTTGAATGACTGGCTGAATGATATATACAGAATTTTGTATGAGAAACACAATATAATATTAGGAATACTAGGTAATGAATGACTCAACTTTTCGATAATATAATCAAGTATTTAATATTATTATAAAAAGAAATATAAATATTTAAATAAGAGATTATTTTAAAATTTCAAAAAATAAATTTGAAATACTTTATATTTAAAAAGTATAATTTGAAAGAGACAAAAAATAATATTGTTTTATAAATTAAATAGATTATATTAAAGACTTTAATTTTTTTAATTTTATCTTTCAAAATATAACTATATCAGTGACAAGTGTCGAGTAGGGACTACATTGAGTAATAACTAAACATACGAAATACTATTTGAATCAAACACGGAGAAATCTGGGAGATACATTTTACTTATATAGCCCTTCTTCATTGATTAGTAGTAATTCCAAGCAATGATCATGACTAGTCACATAACTCTCTTCATATCCGTGGTTCTACTGTTATCTTACTGGGAACTGTGATGTTCAGGAAGCATAATTTGATTGATTTAGAACTAACGAACTAACGAGTGACTTATATAGTAAAGAACTTGAATCTCGGCTGAATCTGAGCTGGATAGAAAGCTTGAAAATGAGCGGAGAGTAGAACCGAGCTGAATAGGAAACGGAGAGCTGAAAAATGAAGACCTTAAATCCTTCAAACCAATACTGAATCCTACAGGCCAACATATCTCCATCGGAGGTAACTGAGCCTAGGTCCTAACTTCATACTGAATACCAACAAAAACACAATTTTGCTACCCCCCCCCCCCCCACAATCAACAGCCATATCATCGTCTACTTGAGAGGGACTCCGATAAGATGAATATCATCGTTAGCATTGAAGTTGATTTCTCTGAGAACGATAGATCCATCTGGGCGGGTGGCCTGAATCCAAATGCGTTTGTTGAGGAAAATGGTAGCTTCATATGCTGGAACAGTATATTGCTGTGTACGCGAAGTCTCCTCATACTCGGTGAAACTGGAGGAAGTGGTCGAGCTAAATTGATAATTTAGACTAACATCCATTCCAAACCCCTTGATACCGAACGAAGCAGAGATCGCGACTCCTGCGGAGTGCGTCATCTCTTCCGAAAGCGTCTTGCTGACACCTTTTGTCACTGTGGTGGAGTCGGAAATCGAACCTCCGCTATTGTTGATGTGCACCGTGTGAACATACCAAGCAATTTTCCTGGTGAGAGAGCAGAATGGGTAACTGATTGTTCTAAGGCTCGGTGCGTCCGTGGGAGGGAAGTAGACGGTGAAAGGGAGCGTGGCTTGACATTGATCAGTGCGGTTGAATACATCGCCACTCTTGGGCATATTATTTTTGTTGAAGGATGGTGGAGGAATAGTGAACTCGACAAAATGTTTTGGGTTTGGCAGGACGAGAACCTGTGCGAGGCTATTGTTGGGTTCAGACCAGCTATTATTGGCCCGGAAAGTCTCTGCCGAGATCGGGATATTTGCGCTCCCATTCACACCAACAGAAGGGAGTCCAATGTTCCACACAGAACAATCAGACTTAGCTCCTGACTTATGATCATCCCAAACCTTTGATCTGAAGTAGTTCGAGCTTTGAACCAAATCCGAACGAACGCACCAAATTCTGTCCGTGCTAGGGGTACTCCAAGATCCTTGACATACATCTCCAAGTGCGACGTACCCACTCGGTGCTCTGGGCCTCCAGAAAGATCCGTCATGGTTGCCCCCGCTCTTCTCATCACGCCAGATTAGATCGTACCCAGTGGGACTAGCGACTGCTGCTTTGCCTGTAGAACTCGGCTTGTTTCCAACAAGGAGAGCAGCAAACTTGCCATTCCTATCACCATAAGAAGAAAACCAACAGATCCTAGAGGACGCAAGTTTCCCTGAGCTTTCGGATGGTAGGATTCAAAGTCCTTCGAGGCTCCGCTGCCCTTGTCGCTCCAGACCCAGTCGAAGCTTGAGGTCATGGTGACTCTGAGGTCACCATAGTCTCGTGTTGCGTTCGTCATGTTGATTTGAAGAGGTTATAGATCAACTTAAAAGGTGTTTTCGAAAGTGAGTATATGAGATTTGGTGAAGAACCATAGTGAAAGGAGAAGAACACAGCACTTCTTATAATTTTCTAAACCTGCTAGAATATTGATGTTGCTATTGATCGGATACTAATGTGTTTCACGGGAGCGCTTTCCACAAAGACTTCTTTGCATGTAGGATAGTGGTACAACCTGACTTGTGTATGTGATGTGTCAATGAGTCAAGGTAAGATAGAATACACAGCAGTGTACATTAACACTGTCTTTACTACGATCTGCAAAGTCTCAGTGAAGCCAGTGTGGGACAGTATAGGACAGTGTGGGGAACCCTGTGCAAATCATCAAATTTTGACACATAGAAACTCAGTCTGGATAGAGTTTCTGCAGCAAGAAACTATTAGGGGTTTTCAGCTTGTCTAGAGAGACATACTTTCAAGAATGCAGGTCTTCAGCTTGTCAAAAGTATGTCTTTATACAAGCTGAAAACCCCTAATAGTTTCTTGCTGCAGAAATTTAGCTTGTTTTACTTTCAAGAATGCAGATCTTCAACTTGTCAAAAGTATATCTCTATATAAGCTGAAAACCCCTAATAGTTTCTTATTGCAGAAATTCAGCTTGTCTTACTTCCAAGAATGCAGATCTTCGGCTTGTCAAAAGTATGTTTCTATACAAACTGAAAACCCCTAATAGTTTCTTGCTGCAGAAATTCAGCTTGTCTTACTTTCAAGAATGCAACGCCTCGTCTATACTAAATAACACGCCTTACCGAAAGTTCGATAAATTAGGGTTGTGAAATGACCATCAGATCATATCGGTCAACCGCTTTTTGAGCTATCAGATATCATATCAATATATTTCATTTTATACTAATCTTATTGTAAACATTTTGAATCATATAATTTGTTTCGTTCAAAGACTATATTTTATAAAGATTAATATTCAGAATAAGCAAATAAGATATCTCTAAAATATCCTATTGTATATAAGGGTTCATTATATAATTTTGACATGACGTCAAGACTTTAGCTTTGTTTGATCAAATGAAGTCATATCATATATCATGATCGATCTGATCGTCAGATCAAATCTACAATCCTACGATAGATAAGAAAAAGGTCGTTCTAGTTATGTACTACACTGTAGATTGTGAGAGAATTACTATATTTAATTTGTCTATATCAATATTAATGATGTGGTGGATTGTTAATGATTAATAAGGTTACATGCATCAAACATGCATGGAAAAAAGGCAAGCTTACCATCAGAAAGACACTATCGATCTCTCTTCGCCACCACCATCACAATCTAGATCAAGAAACTAGATTGAAGTACCCAAAACCAAAATACAAGTTGCTCGGGATGTAATCTTTCAGTTTGTTCACCTGTAGCTTGTCATACAATAAGGTCAAGACCTCACAAAGCCAAATAGCAGTGCTATAAGGATCATCGACGGTCATGTAACGATGACGTAACGACTGGATCTATCTATCTAGAGCCACTAGAACCGAAGGCTCTAAGGGACCTAATTAGAACCTCTAGAGTCAGGAAGCATAAAGGTCTACATAACCAGGACGGATTTCCTTGCTGTAAAGCTTCATATTCAAGATCAATTATTTAGTATAATCTGCCATTAATTACAAATTGTAACCATTATTATTTAAATCTCTGTTCAACGCTTAATTATAAATTACCTTGAGAGCCTAAAGCACTTCCACATGATCTAGACGGCAACCCTTGTAACATCACCTGCCTTTAAAATTTTTATTGAATTTGATATATGCAAAATGGAACAAGCCAGAATGTCGTGAACTTCAATATCACTCACTGCTGCCCAATTACAGCTGAAATGTTTACAACTTGACGCAAACGATGAACATAATCATAACTGTCATTTCTTCACCCCGCAAAGTATGCAGGAAGGATGTATCTACCCTTGTCGTGAAATATGAAGAGGGGGATATGTCTTTGGAATATCATAGTAGGGGATAATTATACCAAAAAGGTTCCTACATCGAATCGGGTTCTCTTTTAACATATCACAAATGACGTCTCGTCTGTCGTCCAAACTTATCTTGTCGAGAGCCACTACATATTGATTCAGATAAAGCCTGTTTTTATAATAAATAATCTATTGACCTAAAGAATGATCATATGAGCCCAATTGATCATTTCTTAAAAGTGGTATCACTTTTGAATAGTATAATCTTCTCTATTATGGATTTGTTATATTATAACAAAGATTTTTAATTTATTAAATATATTATATCAATATTATTTATTTAAAACTAGAATTTAATTAATTAAGAAAATAAATTATAAATTGAATATTTTAATTAATAATAATTTAAAATACCAAAAAAATATAATATTATTAATTATATATATTATTCAATTAATTCATATATAAAATAAAATATTAATAAAATTCTTAATTATAATTTTGAATATTTTAAATTAAAAGTTTATTTTATTTATTTTAAAATTATTTTTTAAATTTCTTAATAAAGATATTTTAAACCGATTAGATTATTTAAATGAGCTTTTTGTTTTCTTTAATTTATATAAATAAATTATAATATATATATATATAATAAACTATTATTATCGGCAAGGCGATAATAATTTCGCTTAATATACGATGAGTAGTTCTTAAAATTTATAAATTAAAAATTATCAGAGCTTGAAAACCTATATCCGCCCTGTACAGATCCTGTGTATTAAAATTTCAGTCATTCCTGCTGCTAAATCATACATATCCTAGAAGATCCTCATCTGTACTACCATATGTTATTCGACAATGACGCGGTATCACCATGAGGAGTAGTGAGGAGAAATGATGAGGAATAATATGGATAAAATAAAAAAGCTTGATGCAGTGCGATGATATTGCGTCGTTCATTTAAGACGAATCATACTGCTAATGATATCAGTATCAACCAATCCCTTAGCCTAGACCAACATCTGTCTCCAAATGCAACGATATCTGCACTATATACTGCAGATCCAAGTGATTACACTGCCTTGAGCGGTGTATCCATCCATTGAACCATCTTAGCAGGGTTTACATCCAACAAGAAGAAGATACAGTTCGAGACTTCTTTTTGCAAATCGCATTTCCGGTTTTTTTACTTGGAACGTAGATTTTTTCTGAAAAGATCCGAGTTAGGCACTTCAGGTTCAATAGATTACAATAAGATTATTGATCATTTATATTCATAGAAGCTAGCTAGATCGATAACAAGTGAAAGATATGAAGTAATAGAAGAATTGAAACAATATAGTGTTATTAAGATTGATGAATGGAATAGAACGAAAACCAAAAACTTCTATAACTCATCGACTTGGGAGAGAGATAAGAGAGTAAGTTCTATTTCTCTTAAAAAAATTTGAAAAAATTGAGGAGATAATTAATATTGAAAGCTATGCTTATCTTTATCATTGTTCTCAGATGTTTGTTTATAATAGAATGTACCTTCTGATAATTCAATTCTATACAAAAGATCGAGAGGGTATTAAATCGGAAGATTGTACGGTTGATGTTTGCCAAATGTTTGTACTGCGAGGTACGGACTCTATCGGTTAGTGTGGCGGGGTTGTTGGGGTACAGTTATAATCCGCAAGATAGAGACAATCCGCAGTCGAATTGGCTGCCTTCGGGATGCTGATCGATTCAACGCTTGCTAAGGTGTGGGTTGAAATATTATATATATTCAGCTTAAGGTACAAGCTACGCTGGATATGGTTGATAGCCATCAAAGCGGAGAACCCCGCAATCTCGCTTGGTGACAAACCATCATCATAAAGTGATTAATCATCCAGACAGATATTTGATGTTGTGAGCAAGAGATGGTATTGGAAGGGATGGAAATATATCGCTTGGGATACTATTCCATTATCGATTTGATTGATGATTGCAGTTACACAATGTTTAGTTACCTAGGTATTATCGGGAAGTTATATATTTATATCTGCTCTTTTAAAAAGTTCAATTTATTTTACTTTTTCAACTCTTAAATAAAAAAAATTTAAACTTACTCATCTATATAATAAATAATGAAAACCAATTTCTATATAAAAACAAAAGAATTTCTCTCTTATTTATATTTATAATTTTATTGAATTTTTTTTACTTTTGTTGGGAATGAATCTTAATCATTATTGTTAAGTTGCAAAGAGCTTGGAGAAGGCTTTGCAATATAGGTAGGTTACATTTAACAGATGGCGCTAAGCCCTTTTAGTAATATATATGTGACTTTCTAACAACTTTATTATTTTTACAATACATATTTGATCTTAATAAAATTCAAGATTCATTAATAAATTCTTTTTATTATTTAAAATCTTTTTAAAGAACATTCATTTTAGAATTTTATTAAAAAATAATTTATAATAAATATTTCTTTTAATATTATTAAAGATTTATAAATAAAGACTTTATAATATTAATTTTATTATATGATTAAAAGTTAATAATTTTATTTTCGAGATTAAAAAAAAACCTTTTAAAATATTAATCAAATATAAAATAAATTATAAAGATTTTTTAATTATATAACATTTTCAAATTGAAGAATCGAGTAATAATTATTAATTTTGAGTAAATCAAATTAAAAGATATAATATAAATTTAATTTAAAAAATATGAAAATAAATTATCATTCTTTATTAAAATTTACATTGTATTTTAAAAAATTTTTAAATATATAAATTTCAAGCTTTAAATTCAAAAATTCAAAAATAATCTTATAATTAATCAATTCATTCATCTACTCAATAAATTTATGATTTAAATTATTTTATTTTATCCATCCTCTCTTATACTTACTAATCCACACACACCATCACCCGTCACCATCACCATCATCTCTATCCCATCCCACTCCATCCCCAATTCTCAATCAAGAATCTATTCATTATATATATAAACATACAAACAAGTACAATTTCTGTATAAGATAAGATAGGATAAAGTAATATCAAATAAATCTATCTTCCTTCTACACCCCTCCCTTTTATGATCTATCATTATATATACTTGTAAAAAAAGAACAATAAATAATATAAACATAATCTCCGACTTTCAAACCTCTGTTAATATATTTGCAAATGTAGAAACTTAAAACTGTATATGTATAATCTTATAAACAACCTCATATTTATCTTGATCTAAATCTTCTCGCTATAAGTACTGGAGTCCACTCATAATGCAACATGTATGATTAATAAATCCACTAGTTATTCATCAAACAAGCATTTCATCTTTCATCTTCACCATCATTTTCCATCCCGTTTGTTGCCAAATCTAAAAACGCACCAGATTTCTTCCTCTCTGGTAATTTCTTCCCAGTCCCAGTCGCAGTCGCAGTCCCCTTCCCCTTCCCTTTCCCCTTTCCCTCACCCTTACCCTTACCCTTTCCATCTTTATCTTTCATCAGCATCAATTCATGACCCTCAGCAATAGGAGCAGCCTCTTCATCAGTAATCGTTACACCATCCAACAACATTTTCTCAACCGCTTTCTCCCCAGCCTCTTCAACTTCTTCACCCGCAACTCTCCCATCCAACATTAACTTACTTCTACCCATTTTCCAAATGGCTTCTTCAATTGTACCTCTAGTGACTAATCTAACAACTTCCACATCACGAGTTTGACCAACTCGATGAGCACGGTTTTCTGCTTGAACATCATCTTGAGGGTTGAAACTACCATCAAAGATAATAACTTTGTTGGCATACATCAAGTTGATACCTGTTCCACCTGCTTTGGTCGTCAAGAGAAAAGCCGTAATGTCAGTATCATCTCTGAATCTTTCAATATATGCTTGACGTTCATCAATCTTGGTAGAACCATCGATACGAGTGTAAGTAATTTTCGTAGTGTTCAAAACCGATTCAAGAATGTCAAGAACAAGTGAAAATTGTGAGAAGATTAGAACCCTGTCACCATTCTCCTTGTATTTTGTGACTAGTTCCACCAAAGCAGAGACCTTTCCTGAATCCATCCATGCATTTTTCTTGACGTCAAATGATTTGATACATGGATAAAGAACACACCAAGTGTGCAACCAAAAATCCGAAGCATTTCGCATTTCCTCAACAAGATGAATGCGTTTAGCGGAAGGAGGAAAATTATCTGGTTCTTTCTTTCGTAAAATATCCACCATTTTTTCAATCTTCTCATTTGTAAAGTGACGTCGAAAAAGTAAAGGATGAATAGCCGCTTTGCGAAGTTGCATAATGGGGTTGTTTTCTTCGGATTTCAGAGGTGGAATCTTAGCACCCTCAAGACGTTTGCGGGCTCGTTCTTTAGCTGCATCTGCATGCTCATGATAGATTTTAGCCTGTGTTGACTCCAAGTTACAACGTTCAACTCGACAGAACTTCGTAGGAAGATGTTTCAAAACTTGATGCTTCTTGCGTCGTAGAACAAATGGAGTGAGCATAGATCTAGCTCGAGTGATACGTTCAGCAGAAAGTAATGCTCCATGATCGGTATCTCTAGTTGTTGCTTTCGCTTTGAAAATGTAATTCAAATCTTCTTCTCTTTCCTTGAAAACATCTGGGAGAATGAATGCAAGTAGAGTGACTAATTCCACCAGATTGTTTTGAAGAGGTGTACCCGTCAATAAAAGTTTAAAATTAGCAGGAATTCTATTCAAAGATTGATTCTTTTGAGTAGCTCCATTTTTCAGGATATGACCTTCATCACAAACAAGAACCTATAAATAGTCAGCAAGTGAAACTAGGGAAGTCTTCATAATTACTCACGTCAGATCCTAATCTTCGAAAGAATTTGTTATCAGTAGGTTTTGTGGCCATATCATAAGTAGAAACAATGACATTAATTTTATCTCGCTTCTCCAATATGAACTCAGCCAATTCAACACGTTCAGCTGCAGGACCTATAAATCTATTAGTTACTGTATCCTCCGACATTCGAATGAACTTCTATGCATGACGTACCGTGATAAGGTTGAATGGCCAATTTTGGAGCAAATTTTTGAAACTCCTGACACCAATTCTCAAAAACAGCAGCAGGACCAAAAACGACGTGAGGACCTTTTCGACCAGTAGCCACAAGATGTGAAAGAAACGAAATGACCTGACAGGTTTTCCCAAGACCCATATCATCTGCCAAAATACAACTCAAATTTTGGTCATACATCAGATTCAACCAATTCAACCCAACAATCTGATAATCTTTCAGAACAACATCATCTGCCATAAGTGATGGCTTCTTTAAAAAGTCGACCTTGGCTTTTCTTCGTTTGACGGATATAATCTTGTCCTCATCTGCATTATCCCCATTGATGGATAAAGTGCTACTTGGAGAACCAATTCCAGAATCACGTTGAGACTCTGCATCATCAAAAGATACCAATTCAATACCTTCTCCTTCCTTTCGAGTACCAAAAGAATTGAATCCCCATTTTGCCATCTCAGCTTCCAATGGCTTTGCGAGATCCTCACATCTTTTGACAAGTAAATCCACAGCTTCGTAACCAGAAAACATCTCCAAAGCTGTCTCCACAAGACGTTCGCCCATTGGTGCCTTTGAACTCTTCTTGCCACTCTTTAAAGTCTTAACGTTTGAAACGTTTCTCGCAGCATTAAGACTTCTGAAAGGTCGAGCATCCAACATTGCTTGCGCGTTGGCATTGGTAGTATTGGTAAGTTCGATAAGATCCCCTAACGTACAACGGTTTAAGTATTTGAGTAGTCGGTCCTCAAGAACTGGATCTTCCTCGACTTCTTCCTCAGGCTCTAGGTCAGAATCATCATCAGACATATTTAGAATGACTGGGGACGAAGCCAACTTGACAGGAGAAGGTGCAGCCACAGGAGAAGATGGAGCTTTGCGTCCTTGCATAAGTCTTTTCCTTGGCTTTTTTGGTGTAGTAACCTGAGCTGGTACTTGGGCCGGTTTTTGCGTAGACTGATTTTGAGTAGAAGAATATCGATCCTTGATTGACTTGATAGGTTTTGCAAGACCTCTTCTCATCTGAGGTTCGGCCATTTCCGAAGCGGTGATTTCTTGAATTTCATCCTCATCGTTGTCCGCGATCTCAACCGGCTCATCCTTTGCAAGTAAACCACAAGCATCATCAAAATTGTGTCTAGTTACAATCAAAGCATCCTTGGCCTCTTGAATAGATACACCTGGAAAAATATCCTTGATGCGCTGAACTTTTATTCTGAGCTCACCATCAGGAATATCCTTGATGGAAATATCCTGAACAGGCCTGGCTCTTTCTGGCTCTTGTTGTTTCTTTCCTTTCTGTGGATTATATGCGGCATTGGCGAGAGCATTCTGAAACTTGGAATTGCCATTGACAGGTCGAGAAGTATCTGGATAACCGGTAGATCCAAAAGAAGCACTCTTGGAAACAAACGTTGTTGGTTTGATATCTGCCCTGACAAATTCATCATCATCAGAACTATCCCCAACAAATGAAGGTCCCTCATCATCACTATCCAAGTTGATAATCTTTCTTGGTGGGGCAATGGGTTTTTGAGTAATTCCAAATGGTGGTCTGTATGTCGTTCCAGCAGGCGCCATGGCAGAAGCCAAGTTCTTCCTCGGTGTAGGTGATTGTCGTAGAGGTGAAGAAGCTGGCACTTGTATGTTACTTAAGCTGTTGGTGATTGGAGAACTTGGTGGATATGCAATTGACGTGGACCGATCGATTATTTGAGTAGCTTGTGTCTCGAATTTCCTAGTAGTGGGTACAACTTGGGTAGGTTGAGACACAAATTTCCCAACAGCACCTACAATCTGTGTAGGTTGAGTCACAAACTTTCCAGCAGCTGGCGTATCAGGGACATAATCCTTGAATAAATCATCTCCATCGTCCGCATCCGAATTGTAGGTATCTGTATTTCTCGCAGAATTATTGATAGATGTATAACCGGATTCTGTTCTTTGCCGTTTTACCGCTGGTGAATCTGGTATAAGAGAAGAAGGATTGGTAAAATTGGAAGCCATAATTCGCTTCTGTTGTTTTGTTGTTGGAATGAGGAGAGAGAGGTTTGTTGTTCGGGTGAGAAGTTGAGGAAAAGATAGGATTGCAAGTTGTAAAAGCAATATCGAATCGAGATTGATACAAAATTTGATTGTTGATTCGTAATCTGTAAGAATTATAGTTAAAAAAGTGATCTCCTCCAGGAAATTCCCAGAATGTTCCTAATCGAAACAATCGTATTTGTTTCGCAGTAGAAAAAAAAAGAAAGAAATCTAGGGAATTGTTGAGACAGCGAGATGTAAGATTGAGAGATCGAAAGAAAGCAAAGATAGTTGTAAACAAAAACCCCAAGCACTACTTTATAAATCTTCCATATAAAAAAAGAGTGAATTCTCAAAATGAACTTTTATCATACCTTTACATCAATCAAGCCTCGATCCTCAATCCTCGATCCTCAATCCTCAATTTTGAACTTCTTTTCTCTGCCCTTACCTGCGCTGACCAAAAGCAGACCAACGATTAGATTTTAGTACACGGACCATTTACAACCGACCAAAAAGACACGCTCCACTAGTCAAATTCTAATTTACGCGTTCCCCGCGCTTTTCTTTTTTCGCGAAGTCAGCAGTATCCACTTCGTATCAGTCTTGTTCATTGTTCCACAATCAAATACTCGGTATACAGATAAAACAAGCAAAGCAAAGCAGATAAACATCCAAAATATCTAAAATCTCACCAGACAAAACAAAAATCCGTTATCAATCTATTTCCCATTAGATTTTTAAACCAAAATCTATCAATCTATTTTACTCAATCCGGTCCATCTCTTCCAGTACCCCTCTTCCTCTTCCTCTTCCTCCTCCTCATCCAACCCTCACCACCGCCCAAAAACCAATCCCCCTCTCCCTCACCACAATCCAACTCCAAAATGGCAACCCAAAGACGCGCCCACAATGATCGCATCACCGCCGGCGAAGAAAAAGAAGCTTCATTCAAAGCCGAAGCCGTACTTGGGGAGAAGAGTAATATTACTCCTGCTGTTCCTGCGTTAGTTATCTTTTTTTTCTCCTCATTTTCTCTTATATTCATACTCATTTCTCTTCATATTTATATCCTCACCCTCATAATCATCATCACATGCTCAAACCTCTTCTCCTCTCCCTCACTTCATCTCTCCGTTTTATCCTCATCTCAACATCATATATTTATATTCACTTCCACGGCTTTTTGTATTCTATACATACATACATATACACATCCCATACCCTTCCCCTTCCCTCCTCCTTTTCCCCCTTCATTATACCTCCTCCCTCTCCTCCTTACCATACCCCCTCTTTCTCCCCCATACTCCTTACATCACACACCCACAACCCCAACTAACCCCCCTTCTTCAAAAAAACAACAGCCACATAATATACAAACTCCTCGGCTTCACCCTAGCCATGATAGTCATACCAATAAGTTCCTATTTCCTAACCTTGAATTCTATTTTCGGAGGTACGTATTCATCCCCTCCTTATCCCTCATTTCCCTCACCCTCATCCCCCCCTAGAAAACCAAACCAACAACTCACCCCCCTCACCCACAGGAAACTCCACCTTTGCCGGTGCCACCGCAGCAATAATGGCAAATGTAGTATTAGTCGGTTACGTCATCGTAGCCATGAAGGAAGACCAAAGCGAAGCACTTGAAGCTGCTGCTGCCAAAGAGACGAAGACGGAATCGAAAAAGGAGTTATAATAATGTATTTCTCACAGGGTTTACCAGTCACGGGTTATTTATCTTTGAATTTCACGACGGAGTCAAATTCATTCAGTTCAAGTCAGATCAGGCATACAATCTTAAAGGTCAAGAAGTAATAACGGGCAGAAAAAATAAATCATTAAAATTTCAGGAGATAAAATCCGCTAGGTTAAATGATGGATAGATATTCTTCTTCTTCATCTTCATCTTCAGGCTTTCCACAAAAACCCACCACCCACCACCGATCTTCCTCTTCTGGGTAAAGGAATCAATTAAGGCCAGACACAAGGCCCGCAGCTCACAGCTCCTAGACCCAACTTTTAAGGACAATGGTTGACAGAAGAGAAATAAAACCCCATACGCCACTTAATGCAACCCCCCCAACCCTTTCCAAGTGTATTCCATTATATCCTTTGAAACCCCCCTATATTTGCCCGTCATGAATAGGTATCATTAAAACACAATACGGACATCCTACATCCATCTCATGTTCTCCCCTTCGAATAACTCATATTAGATAGATTGTGTGTAAATTAGCTTCTTGATGAAGAATGACCGGCATCTTATTTATTCTTGCTCAACTTTCTTCCAAACCAACTTTTTCGTTTCTCTGCTTGAGGTTTGGCATCTGATTTGGTGATTTCGACGACCGACTTTTGAGGTCCAGAATTTCCACTTGTGATACCAAGGTTAATTGGAGTCCGTGGTGTACTATCTTTGTTTGTCGGTGGAGGTCCTTGGTTTAAGCCATTAATCTGCTGCCTTCGCATTCCATTTTGCTCATTGATGCCACTTCCGGGTGGTAGGTACTGTGGATTGTTTCCGAATCCATTGAAGCCATATGTCTCCATAGGTTCCTTTGGTGGCGGTGGTAATGCGTGAATTCCATCTACTGAACTATTTAAGCTGCTGGGATCGGTTGAATAACCCGCGGGGTCTGCGGATATTGCACTGCCAGAAGCCGTCGTCACAGTTTCATATGAGTGTTGCTGTCCTCCAGGCGCCGTGTATACACCACTGTTGAATTGTGGTTCTGATGCTGTTCGAGGATATCGAGATCTGTTGGGGGTATATCCATGACCGGGACCTCCATGATTATCGGTAGTATAATAGCTGTCAGGCCTTGTCACCCCATTTGCTCGTCCATCACCATATTGGCTATTTTGCCTGTGGGATTGTTGTCCTCCTCCATAGTAGCTCTGCTGAGAATATCTTGGTCGTTCGTCATTGTTCATCTGACTCGCTATAGGATGATTTGTTAGCGTATGTGCGACAGTTGTCAATCCCACGCGCTTGAGGAATAGTTTGTCAAGGATCCACAGGAGGATGAAAAACGCTAAAGCATGCGAGATGCCAAAATCCCCATTCATTTCATGGAAAAGGTGCTGGGTTGATAGATGGGCATTGGCCAGTGAACACGGACCACAGTAGCTGAGAGCTACAGAGAGGAAAACAGGATAGACAGTTGTCTCAGATGTATGTGCAAAAAAATTGCAAATGAGAAAAATGGAAATCGGAAAGTGAGAGGAAATGGTATGGACTAACCTGCAAAATAACTGTTCCGACGATTGTATGTTGAGCCCACGTCAGATTCTGTTCAGTAGAAAAATTAGAATAGCAGGTTCGAAGTGGCGAGCACATAGAAGCTTGGAAAGACTAACCAGCACGTATCATTGATTTCCTCGAAGAATAGTTCCCATCGATAGCTGCCTCAAAAGCTCGAATAGTATCCAAAGGTCTTTCCCATCTGCTTCTTGTAGGATTTGAACGATCGGGTTCCGCTACGTAAAAATAAGTCAGCGCGCAAGATTAATGATGTAGAAAAATATGACGAACCGATAGGATTTCCCTGACTATCCCTATGTTGAATTGCTCGAAGAGGTGCTAATGAAGTCGGAACTTCACTTGCAACGGCGGCTGTGATAACATTGTCAGTCTGCGAATTATGAAAGTCCATCATCTTTGAGAATACTCACAAGGTTCTGCTTCAGTCATGGCCAGAGATGGATCGGCTTTGGTATGTAGTCTTTTTGCTTCTTTCTCTCGATGTGATTCTGTGAGATCAAGTTTATGTCCACTTCCACTGCTCTTATGAGAATGTAAACTGAAGCCAGAGGAGGTCTTTGTCCTTTGGCGGTTCCCAGGCCGCTCCTGATTGCCCGGGGGCGAGGGTAGCGGATGATTTTGGTTTTGCATATTTCTATGTATAAGCTGATAAGTGGATGATGATTATCGCTCTTGTGGGTCTCGTTACAACTTTTCTTCAAAAGATCTCGAGGCTTAGCACCTTATCGTCGTGAAATTCGGTTGTGGTGGAGATTATCCAGAGATTTGTAGGGATATTTGTGGAACTTTGAAATGAGTGCTGGTCCTGTTAGTCTGAGGTTCGCTCGTTTGGTCGTGAACGGTCAAAAGTAGGTGGTTGGGAATTGAATGGCTTTATATGAGAACTAGATGTCCGTTTCACAATGTTTGAATTAAGCTTAATGAGAATTGTAGCTTGATGGTGTGAAGAATGGTGTGATGCTATGGTACGAAATGATTTGAAGACGGCCAAAAATGGGTTTGCTGTTATGAATTGTTTTTCTTGGTAAATCTCCAGATGGATGGATTGATGGATTGATGGATGTTTTCGTTGATGTGAATCAGAGCTTTTGTCGGAAGTGCTGAAGCGAGTGCTTTTGGCTTTTCTGATGAACGCAGATAGATTTGTTTATGTTTTATCTTCCAAGGTTTCAAGGTTTCCAGCTTTCCTTTGGTCTTTTGAAAAGTACCTGATACCTTTGATTGCAAAGGAATCAAAGTCAATCAATTGATTGAGATGAATAAAAAGATTGATGAAGGATTAGAAAAAGGAACAGAAGCTTAGAAGAGGTTGAAAGATTAGGATCTTGGAAAGGAAGAGAGGGGAAAAAGTTCGAGCAGACTTTTTACGAGGGGAATAGAAAAGGTTATTAGAGTTAAAAATTTCAATACGAAGCATTCGATGTCAAGCCACTGGAGGGGTTCGGAAACAAGAGAAATCATTATTCATCATCCATCCAGACGAATGGGAAAAGTATATTAGGTGCTAAGGTTTTGATGACGAGGAGCTCGTGTCTAGCTGTTCGGACCAGTGAAGACCTAGGTAGGTAGATAGTATGAAGTAAAGCTTTAACAAATTCGTATAGCTTCATTGAGATAGGGAACTCATACAGCCACCCAAAAGCATAAACTGTCAAATCCAATCAGTTAGCAAGAAATTGTGTTGTGGTAGCTGACTTCCTCCCAAGGGATGGCTCAATCATCGGAAACTTGGTTAATCTATCAAAATCCGATAGTCAACAATACAACACTGGGACAGAATTCGTATGCTCTCCCGTGAGCAGCAGGGATTTCAGGAAAGAAAAGATAGGAACAAGTCCGTAGCTAGGCAGGTATGAATGATATGGAGCGATAAAAGATGATCTACCACTAATCCCCCTAATCCTAATAAAGTTATTTATCCCCTGGTAAGAATCTCGTTGACGCTGTGCGAGTATCATTGATGCATCTCTGATTTTCTTGCATCGAACCAAAGCCAAAATAGTAAGGCTTCGTACCTACTATGACATGACCAAAGTGTCAAGTTGGTAGACAGTCCATTTATTTATAGATTTTCTTCTTCACAATTCCAGCCAAATCTTTGAAGATCAAGATATTCGATTTTACATTCGCGAATACTTTTACCTACGACGCAAAATGTATCAGGTACATACACCATCCATCAATGCGAACCTAATATCACACAACCAAGCCAATCAATACCCGAAGATTCCGAACCCATCATAGCTATCCATCCCAATCCGTCTCCATCAGCATATGATAGCCACCTAAGGTACCTAGTAGTTCTAAGAAGAAATTCCAAGAATCCTGTTTTCATTTTCGCCATCCATTCATATCCACATCCACATCCGCATCCACATCCACATCCTCCCCAATCTATCTCCTCTATCCATCCATCCATCTCCAAGAATTTTCCAAACCTGCCCCCACCAAAAATGGTGGTGGCTGAAGAAGAACACGAATATTCTCTAGTGATGTCTACGGACTCTCTTTCTCTCACCATTTCTCCATGATCAGAATCAGCTCATCAGGGATCGGGATTCTCGGACGTAGTTATTTATTTGTCTATCCTATCCATAGTGTGCGAAGGACCGGTACGAAGTACGAATACAGATTTATATACCTACGATTAATCAATTGCATACATGGCACCAACCAGCTAAAATATCACGTTCCTTCATTTGTTGGTGGGTTGACACTTAATACTACTTTGAGCTTGAGCTTTGAGCTACAATAACAATAGCAATATGATGATTCTTCAATACAGACAACGAGTCATCTACCAAGCTACCAACCAACCTAACAACATACCAACCAAACCTACTACGTCCTAAAAATCACCCCCTCACTATAAAATCGATAGCCACACTTAGCACCTAACACCCAAGATCTCCTAACCATAATTCTAGATTTCGATACTACTAAATAGTAAATACCTCCTACCACCAGTCTACTATCACATATAATTTCCATCAAAATCGGCAAAGGGACAATTCATTTTCCGGAAACATTTCTTGTTCCCGGACTTCGACTGGGAACTATCGGTCGTCTAGTCGCCGTTTATGGGGTTTGATTACCACCTATGTACCTGGTAGGTATTATACCATGTAGTTTATTATCATTATGAAGAAAAGAATATAATATATTATGTATAAAGTTATTGTCGAATTATATAAAACAATTCACCACACAATACTCTGTATATACATATACCTATGTACCTATTCATCCCCCCCACACCCCTTCCTCCCCCCTTACCCCTCTCCTCCTAACATTCCCCGTCCCCTCATATTTCCTACCCCCAAGACTGGAACTACAATCTCATTATAATCAATCATCCATCCCTCGAACCCTGCAATCCTGCATTCCTCTAACCATTCATCACACTACACCGTGAACCCCTCCATTCCTGCAACCATCTAGTAATCTCATAATCTTCACCACAATCTTATTCTTTTCTCCCTCCATTCTGTCTATCATCACCATCATTACACTATATAAAAATACCACTCCATCCAACCCAATCCAATCCAATCCCCTCAACTTAATCCAATCCAATCCAATCCAATCCCCTCAATCCAAATAATCCCCCCGTCCCCCCCCCCCAAAAGCAACTACCTACCTACCCATCAACCAACCTACCTACCAAAAACCAAAATAAAATTAAAATTAAAAATAAAATCCTCATTCCCATTCTCATTCAGCCCATTTCAAATCCTATCACTCATATATATATAAATAAAAAAAACCCCCAAAGAAATATAATATAATATTAAATAAAAAAATAAAAAATATATATATATTTATATCAGCCTCAAGAAAGTTTAATTTTTAAATAATTAAATAAATAATTTATAAATTTTCTCCATAATCTTGAGTTATGTAATAATCGAAAATGAAAAAGTATATAAAAATGAAAAAAAATTGATTAATAAAAATATTCAAAAATTTAATTTTTTTTCTTGGAAATCATCTCAATTTTAATTTTAATAATTCATATTTAAAAATCAAGTTTTATTAATAAATAATTTTTTATTATTATTATTATTATTATTATTATTATTATTATTATTATTATTATTATTATTATTATTATTATTATTATTATTATTATTATTATTATTATTATTATTATTATTATTATTATTATTATTATTATTATTATTATTATTATTATTATTATTATTATTATTATTATTATTATTATTATTATTATTATCATCATTATTATTTAAAGAAAAATTTATTTTATTTTAAAATTTATATTAATCATTTATAAATTTAAAAAAAAAAAAAACTGTAATATAGATATAAATATGATTGGAGAATAAGGAACTAGGAGTTGGGGAAATTTGGAACTGGGGAGGAATGGAATAGGATAATCTATATTACACGGCAGATAAATCTCATCACAATTACCTACTTCCACATAAACACAAAACAACTTCTTACATCCCGAGTTCGAACTACTAGGTACTGACTCCGAATCCCATCTCATCATACAGAAAGACTACTTAATGACCGGGGCACTTCGACGAATACGATACTAATATATCTGGATCACTTTTGGGGCATGCGGAGTCCGAAGATTTAGTCCGGCTTGGGATATCATTTCTCATGTACCGAACAACCGATGCCGGTATTTTGTCTTGACGTCAATGTTTATTTCTACTGCATATTCAAGTCATTCTCCATGTACATCTATTGCGGGGTTGTCGAATTTCATTCTTTATCAAAATGCAATGTTTGGTCTGGAGAGCCTCAGATATACGTTCCCAGAAAATCGGTAAAACGTGCAAACCATTGTATGAAAGTTTGATTTTCGTTGGGGCGTGATTAACATGGTGAGACCAAGAGATTTAGTAGCACATCTGTCCATGTCGTATTGGATATAATTGTGAAACCATTGATCGATAACTCCTGCCTACGTCTAGTGAAGATTTCCACGACGATCCCATATGCACTTTTGATCATATACCCATGCGGCCATTGTGGTGGTTAATTGCTTTATTGGTATACTACCAGCAAGGCTGTGCTCATTATTTGCCGCCCTCTTCGAGTGCCCAGATATGGCATATCATCAACCATCCTCCCAGTCCATGCTAACAACTCCAAACCAACCATTTATACCGATGATGGGTACAACATGATGCGAACGGATGCGCCGAATGACTTAGGTGGGAGGTTTTGTCTGAATCGTGCACGTACAACACCGGAGTTTCCTTTGGTATATATTAGTATTTAGATCCCAGTGACAAGTGAAGTAAATCTCTCATACCGTGTGGTCGAGCGATCTTGCCCCAGATAACTCTAATCTTTGATCCTCTAACCTCCTTTGATGCACGGTAAACGAAAGCAACCTTCTTTCCGCAGTAGAAGCTGTATACTTATTAGAATCGAGAGATGTTCGGAAATCGTGATAAAACCTACTTGGCAGCCTCGGTGTTGTTGACACCCTCGATTTGGATCAAGCTGGTGCCTGGGGTGGTGTTGCGCTTGCCGCGTTGGTAGCTCAAATGGCGTCCCCTGAAGTTATCCATATCAGTATATGTCCAGGAAGTCGATGAAAATAATCCATCTCGGCTATATCCATTTTTGCGTTGTCGCAGTATCCCGTTTCATTCCCCTCCCACCTCTCGCACTTCTCAACTCCATCTTGCCATTCCAACCATTCGAGTCCAGAGCATGTTCGTTGATCGGAATAAATTGTGAACTTACTTAACATAGACTAGAAACACACGTGTCAGCAATTGATTCCAGCATAAAATTGTCGCAACGACTCAAACACAACACGCCTCCTTGTCTCCTTAGGAACACTGCAACTTCGCTGCCTCCTAAACTGTTCCCTCGCTCCCTCCTCTTCCAAATCCCATGTACACCAGCCAATGCCATCTCAAAATCAAAGAAACTCAAGAAACTCACGTCTGTGTCCGGCTTCGGTAGGCATTTTGGCGAAAGTCTCTCGTGGATTTGAGAGGGAAGACTTCGTTCGATTGGCGTTAATGTTGTCGGCGTCGAGAATGTTTTTTTCGTTCCTCCAAATTCAGCAGCAAACCCTAGAAGTTTAGCGAAAAACTAGGGCTGTCCGAATAAGTGACTAAGCATAAAACGTGATTTAGGTTTGACTGAAATTTAAGGCCTTCAGTTGTAAAGCTTGGAACGGAGGAATAAGTTCCGATGCATTTCTACACACTACATCAGGGAAGAACAGATGAAGGTGAGTGTTACCAGTCATGTTGCTGCAGTTATCGAGCTACGGAATGAATATTAATCATTGGTGAAGCTATATAAATGGCCGTCTTGCCGGGTATTTAGAAATCCATTTTCCTCATTCTCTTCGCTTTCTTTCAATGCGAGATTAGGTTAGAGGCGACTGTTTGTAAGATTGGAGCAGGTAGCAAAGGAGGTATGAATGTATAGGCAGTTCTCTGATATTACTGTACTTGATGCTTTAAACCCCAAGATGATCTTCCCGAGCTTGCCTTTTCAATTTTCGAGTCAAGTGATGTAACCATAGGAAAAATGAGTGGAGGTAGGGGATCTGGATCTGATGATTGTTCCGTTCCATATTGGATGAAAACCCTCGTCCCAAGTACCTGGCAGACACACATTCATTGAAATCCAAGCGACACTCACAAAACAAATCATCAATGCCCCGAGTACGGAAGTAACAGTCTAGAGCTTCAAGTGAGCATCGGGTGGAAGGTTAGCCATTCGGGTTATTGCCCCTTTTTTGATACGATAATATCACTTTCGTAAGTTGTAACAGACGCCTTGACGACTATGTCAGTGTTAATGTAGTAAATATAGTAAATACTAAATATGGTAACGAAGTGATACACTCCTTGAAGAGATTTATCAGCATTCTATGAAGGTTTCACCGGGCTTTACGGCTTTATAATCGGACCCGTAAGAAATGGTCTATGAGAGTGGTCGGTGATAAATGAGGGGCGATCGGGCCTGTCAAGAACTCTGGAACTTGTTTGGAAGGTAGAAAGAAGTTCATGTGCGACTCAGAACTCAGGACTGGACTCAGGACTCAGGACTCAGCACTGAGTAGGAGTAGGCAGGCTATCAGGCAAAGCTGCCTCGTTATAATCAATATTACAACGCAACTCCAAGCATTACATCATAAATTTAAAAGTCTTCCGACTCTTAAATAGTCAATTAACCACTATACTAATATAGATACCTATTCTATATAAGCATTCAATAAAAGAATCAGCCTATTTTAATCAATACATCTGAAGGTTAAATAACCCCTTTAACTAATTTGTAAGGTCGGGCATGATATAGACATCTTTTAAGTTCGGAGGCTGCCCGGAAATACTTCTCGTCCGTCATACGTCGTCCCAGCACTCTTAGCGGGGTCGAGTCTTTCATCAAAAGCGGACAAACCCAACATTTTTCTTAAGCTTCCCTCACAACTTACAACCTTCAATCCTTCTTCATTTAAAAGTCTCGTTGATCTTTGGCAATTTTCTAACTGTTCCTCTCTTTCTTCTTTATTTTACATTTCACAAGCAAAACATACACAATGGCCGACACTGTTATCAAACCAGAGGAGTCTGGCAATGCTGGGTAAGTTGGTTTATTCACATCAACCTACTTTACTCTCAAGGTCTTCCCCTTCAACCAAGCTTCTTACACATGCGAAATGCACACACTAAGAAGGCTAATATGAGTACCTCGAGCTCTAATGAAATCCTTACTTTCCATTCTTCGTCCAGACATCTCAATCCCGTGCGATCCGAGTTATTACTGATTGCCTTTGCCCCACTACAGATCTCTCGAGCTGAAAGACAACACTGTTATCATTGTTTTGGGGGCATCCGGTGATCTTGCAAAGAAGAAGACAGTAAGGAAATTCATATCAACTGCGTCCTTTTTCTCGCTAACACACATGATAATAGTTCCCAGCTCTTTTCGGTCTCGTAAGTGGTGCAAGATGCATCTAACCAAGGAATTCACTATTAATACCACCACAGTATCGTAACCAGTTCCTTCCAAAAGATGTCAGAATCATTGGATATGCGCGAACAAAGATGGACCACGAGGAATACATTAAGAGAGTCAGATCATATATCAAGACTCCCACCAAAGATATGGAACAGCAACTTCAAGAATTCTGCGACATCTGCACATACATTTCCGGGCAATACGACAAGCCAGAAGGTTTCATCGAGTTACGAAAACACTGCGAGGAGTTCGAGAAGGGAAGAAAAGAAGCCAACAGAATCTTTTACATGGCTTTACCTCCGTCTGTTTTCACTACTGTTTCGCAACAATTGAAAGCAAACGCCTACCCAGAAACTGGTGTTGCAAGAATCATTGTACGATTCCGAAACCCCACACTCGATTGACGATTGCTAATAACTTCTAGGTTGAGAAGCCATTTGGAAAGGATTTGGGAAGTTCCCGCGAGTTGCAAAAGGCATTGGAGCCAAACTGGAAGGAAGATGAGATTTTCCGTATTGATCATTACCTTGGAAAGGAGATGGTTAAGAACATTTTGATTTTGAGATTTGGTAACGAATTTTTTGGTGCTACATGGAACAGAAATCACATTGATAATGTTCAAATTACATTCAAGGAGCCTTTTGGAACTGAAGGCCGAGGAGGTTATTTTGACGAATTCGGTATCATTCGAGATGTCATGCAAAACCATCTTCTACAAGTCCTCACCCTCCTCGCCATGGAGAGGCCAATTTCATTCTCTGCTGAGGATGTTCGTGATGAGAAGGTCCGAGTTCTCCGTGCTATCCCAGCAATCGAACCAAAGAATGTCATCATTGGTCAATATGGCAAATCTTTAGATGGAAACAAGCCTTCTTACAAGGAAGATGACACAGTACCAAAGGATTCAAGATGCCCAACGTTCTGTGCTATGGTCGCATACATCAAGAACGAGCGATGGGATGGTGTACCATTTATCTTGAAGGCTGGTAAGGCTCTCAACGAACAAAAGACCGAGATCAGAATTCAATTTAAGGATGTCACCTCTGGGATCTTCAAAGATATCCCAAGAAACGAGCTTGTCATGCGCATTCAACCAAACGAGAGTGTTTATATTAAGATGAACTCCAAGTTGCCAGGTTTGAGCATGCAGACTGTCGTTACCGAACTCGATTTAACTTACCGCCGCCGATTCTCGGATCTTAAGATCCCAGAAGCATACGAATCTCTCATTCTCGATGCTCTCAAGGGTGATCACTCCAACTTTGTTCGTGATGATGAACTTGATGCAAGTTGGAGAATTTTCACACCACTCTTACATTACCTTGATGACAACAAGGAGATTATTCCTATGGAATATCCATACGGTAAGATATTTTGACATAAACCTTTCCTCCCCTGACTCAGCATAAAACTAATCCCATAATAGGCTCTCGTGGACCTGCCGTCTTGGATGATTTCACATCTTCTTACGGTTATAAGTTCAGTGATGCAGCTGGTTATCAATGGCCAACTACACAAACCGCTCCCAACAAGCTCTGAAATGGTGGTTAGTGGGAGCTATATGACAAACTAGATACCTGGTAGGAAGGCATGAAATTGATAGATAGATATGAAGGATTTCCATACACATGTTTGGATGGTGGTTTTTCTCATATTTCTGATAGCTAAATGAAAGCTTCTTTTATAAAATAAAATAAGATATCCTGAATGCTTGGAATGAATTTGTATTAAATCTTGTGGCAATAAGATGTGATTGGGTGTATGTATGTAGAGGAAGTCCTCACATTTGTTTGAACTTATCAAAAGCCCTTAACAATTTGATGTTTATTATTCAAGGAATGAAAGTAGAATAAGGAGAATACCTAGGTATATAGGTAGATAGGTTAGATTAGTAAGTAGACGGATAATTTTGATGTGATAATATTATTATATCTTATTTTATTCTATCTGAATTATTTTATTATAAGTTTTTTTTAAGTATGATTTATTAATGATGGATGAGTGAGGGAATGGAGAGATAGTTGAATGGATGGATGAGAAGAGAAGTTGGTGGTGGTGTTTTTGATGAATAAGTAATTGAAATATGTTTTTTCATAAGTGTATAGAGGTTTTATAGGAGAGAAGTGGTGGTTATTGATTGGTATAATAGTATTTGCTATATAAATATTTCCCTAATCTCTCCTTTTACTGATTAAAAACTTTCCTTTTCGTTTTTTTATTTTCTGTTTTTTCTCTTACTCAGATCATAAAAATGTACTGGCAACTTCCTCCTTAATCGCTTGATTACGAGCACACAGACCTCGTTCTTGGCAACCTCCTCCTCAATCGCTTGATCACAGGCAACAGCGAATAGCTGACGAGATGAGCGATGATGAAATATTAAACTCTGGAATACACTGATTTTCCTCAATCTTATATGTAACATGAGGAACCGTTTTATCTCTACTGGCACTAAGCTACAAACATACATTTGAAAACGTTGCTTTTTCGAATTTCAAGATCCGATTTTCAGCTCTGGGGTTTTCACATCTCTACTAATTCTCAATCCCTTGACAGGTTTCGACGACTTGCGCGACGTGCATGGACGAAAAGAAAAAGGACCAGAGAGCGGGAAATTGACTACAGTGTTACAAGTCAGCCATAAAGGTAAATCCCAGAATTGCCCTGTGAGAGGGGCAAGCCCCAGTAGGAGCAAAGGAAGAAAACCCAGAAGCTAGCCCTGCTTATAACGCTGCAAGGTTAACTCTCTACCACTTTGTCCTCCAACTCCACCCCTTTACTTTGATTCTGACCCATATAAAACACAGTAGGGCGGCCACATAGCTAAGTCCGGTGAAAAGAGCGGCGCCCCAATACCTTTCTTTCCCTGTAGCCTCTACCGCATCAACAAGGCCCCCAGCAATAGGGATGCTTCCTAACACACCAAAAGCTACTACCGTATAGCAGCTTGCGTAGTATCGCCCATATTCTTGAGTTTCGCAGAGCTGACCTAGACAAATTGGTGTCAGGCTGACATTTGAACCGCTGACAAATCCAAATAGTAGTACAAAGACCACTAAGAGTGCGTCATTACTCAGGTTGAGTAAGAGCACGTCTGGTAACCAAAAACATAGAACTGATATCGTGCAGAGGAACAATGAGACAATCATAGTGTTGTATCGCCCGAATCGATCGGCCAGGTCACCCGCTACGTACCGGCCAACGCATGAAGCAGCATTAAGTATCGCAAGAAGTTGATATGCAAACGCCGCTGACCCAGTCAAGGCCTCCTCTTGAGACAGATGTTGTCGATCGATGTAATAGCTCGGCGTGTATGTGATGGGTATGAAATATGCCAGATCTACCAAGCTATAGTTCAACATCTCGGAGTTAGTATGCCTAATATACATGCTTTCAATTTTTGAACAATCACAGAAATGGGATATTTGCGCTGAAAAGTTGACACTTACAGGACTCCAGCGGTGGTAACAGCCATGGCTCCTGTTCCGTCCATGAAGATCTGTGGGTCCGGTAATGTATCTCGCCAAGTAGTTGCTGCTCCTTTGCGGGGTGGAACTCTGCTTCGGCAAAATGTCACGTTAATGGTGCAAAGCACGAGCAGCACAAACCCGAGAATACGGATCGACCACCCCCATCCCACTTGAGGGAGGAGTGACTGTATCATAAGGGGAAATAGAACGCCGCCGAAGCCACCTCCTATAAAAGCTATGCCACTAGCGAGACCGCGACGCTCCATGAACCAATGAGCGACGCAGCCCATCGAAGGAGTGATGAGAAGGGATGAGCCGATACCAGTCAATATGGAGAATGACAGAAGGATCTGATAGTATTCTGCATCACAATTAGTGCTGAACAGAGCCCTCGAGAAGATCAGAAGGACCTCAATAGGAGCGGATTTAGCAGCAAGCGAGTGAGCGACCTTGGGAGCAGCCGCTGTACTAGAATGTGTTATGCGTGGAGTGTTGTAGGAAGAATGATCTTACCTGTACAGACACTAAGCGCGAAAATGCCAATGAGCGTGCAAATAGTTCCTGCGATGAGCAGTCCACGAGGACCCATCGCATCAAAGGTTGGTCCAATTTGCACCCCACAGATCCAGTTCAAGAAGGCGTAGATTGAGAATATCCAGCCAAGAGTAGACGAAGATTCTTCAGGCAATATAGAATCCGAGATGACGACCTCAAACACTCCGGCTGTATTGTAAATACCTAACGATGCGGTCAACCCACACCAAGCACCTAGCACCACCAACCAGGCATCACGACCCCCCTCGGGATAAGTAACTTCGGCATCGACGGGCACTGGGTTGACCGCTGTGGGAAGAGAAGGCAAATGCCTTTCAACATCGGGAGAAGAATCTGTTTCATCTTTCGTCATCTGGGATTTGCGAACGATTAGCCTGTGACGAGCCGTGCTCGGAGCTCGATGCCATTTTCTCCCAGTGCTCCACTTCAAAAAACTTACAATGTGTCGAAAGGCAAATGCACCAAAATAAGATGATATGATTCTTGTCGTATGTCTCTGGTTGACAAACGCGTTGGACCGAAGGGAGAACTGTTAGGTCAAATCTGCTTTGGGTTACTGAGGGTAAGATCGCCCTTATAAGGAGGGAGGTGAACCTTTGGCGCATTGTACTCAAAGTGGCCTATCAGTGACAGGCGCTTGATGTAGATTCGAAATGAGTGTACCTAAACTGACCAATCAGCAATAATGGCAAACACCTTATCCCATATTATTCAGTCGTGCAACAAGGTTATCACTGTTGGACTCGCTTCTTGCAAGATGACTTCATCTATCTCATTTCAGATTGTTTGATATCAAAACAGGGTAAAAAATAAAACAATTTTTTGATTGCGTTTCTTTTTTAAAGTCCATAAATACAAATAAGCATTAATGCAAAACTAATCAATCAAATGATCAACTAATTTTGTGACAAGGAGGCAATGATTTTAAACACAGATCAATACCACAATAGCATCTATGTCTATTACAATTAAAGAGATACTGCGGCAGACCTGAAAGTGAGCTCGGATATGGAGAAATATTGGACGAAGGCATGTGATATAGAATTGATTGATGCGGAGCAATATAATTCCAGTTATTCATTAGTAGCTAGGGAATGATTATATCCATGGAAAAGAAAAAAAGAGTGTGCGATAGTTGAAAAATAGTAAGTGAAGCTGAACGATTTTGCTCGTTTTATTCAGGCTGCCATTGGCAATATGGAATACTCCTCGATAGCTCGTCCGTAGACGCTATCACTCAAGGAGTATTCAGTCCAGAACCATTCCTCGAAATCGATATCCAAATCCAGAGCATCTTCATCGTTTCTAACATCCTTTTCCACCGGTCCACTCTCGATACGCTCGACAGGTGCTTCAGCGAACCTTGCTGTCTTTGCTGGCATCACAATTTTAGTCTCCACGTCCATCACACCTGTGTCAGCTTTGCTAGGAGGTTGGACTGAGCTCTCCGTCTCGCCCTCGCTTGGGTCATTCTCAAACTCCTTCATGTATTCTCCTACCGTAACGCCCATTGTCTTTTTAAACACACGACAAAGATAACTTGGCGTAATTCCAGCCTCTTTTGCCAACTCTTTTAAACCTCCCTTCATCGACGAATCATCCCTTCCCACCCTCAGAAGCGCTATTACGCTAGTGACAATCTCCTGGCCTTTTCCAACGAAGGTAGTGTCATCCGGCCTACATCTCTTGCACGGCCTGTAACCATCGCGTCGCGCTTGATCTTCTGTGTCGTAAAACACAACATTGGCTCTCCGAGCAAGGCGTGCAGAGCAGGTAGGACGACAGTAGATCTTGGTGGATTTGACACCGTAGAAGAAGGACGAGTGGAAAGCGGGTGAACGGTGCGTAAGGGCAAGCCAACGGGAGTGGGAGCTCTGGAGCGGGTTTGGAATGATTGAACTCGGAGTCTGTGATTGCATGTTGAGATGAGCTTAGGGGTGATCGAGGCAGTTTAGTTCTACTTGGTCAAAGTAAAAGCTCCTTGGTATTACGTCATCCCCTGAAAGCTCAACCGTAGAGCTACGCTACGGTCACCTGATGGTCGATCTATGCGACTATAAATTCATAATTGAATTGCCATTATGTTTTTGTATATTCATCTTTTGAACAAATCCTTTTGAAGCTAAAGCTTAAAGGCAATGAAAATATATATGATCTTTCATTTGATCCGCTGATTCTATCCTTACATCCGGCATATCCCTGCTTGTAGATTTTACATCCATATGTATTATGTTTAATTTCTTAAGATATGATTAAGCCATGGATCGAACGCGGTGATGATTTCGAGAAGGATGGAGACTCGGGGTATGATTACGATGCGCTGTCAAGAAGAGAAATGAAAAGAAGGAGGAGACCAGGTCATGTAAAATCAAGGAGCGCGAGGAGGAAAATGGTCGCCGCGCACAGCTAGATTCTCCCAAAAGGCCGTTACCGCCTTTCTCGGCGACCATGAGCCAAAGAAAAAGCGAAATCAAAGGAAAAGATTGTAGATAAATGGAAGAAAGAGCTTGGATTACAGTGTTACAAAATTGCGCCCTCTTCGCTCAATTTCCCTCTCATTTGAAAGGCCTGGAACAAGCCTAAATCACACCTATGCAATCACGCTCACTTCGACGACGATACTAGTAAAGAATTGGTACTAAAAGCGTGGGATGCGCTAAGTCGAAAGATAATCAACCAGTGGGGAAATCAGGTGTATGAGGTACATACTGTAGAGATGATAAGAGCAAATGACAGGATACTTAATTTTTAATTGAGATAACCTAGTGCTATCATGCTTGGCCACGAAGTCGAGGCCTGCTGGTTACAAAGCTGAATAGACCTAGCTACAGAGGAAACTCGTATCCAGAGATGTTGTTCAAGCTATCAAAACCCTTCGAACCCTTCTTCTATTCAACGTTGTACACGATGCTGTTCCTCCATTTTTGGAATTCGAGAGCCGTCATGTCGGGAAACTTCGCTGGCTCCGCACGAGAAACAAACTTTGTCAATGGGCCGACCGAGGTATTGCGCTCCGCCTTAAAGAGATAGGCCATGGACATTCTGCGGGGCAGGGTCAAGGCGCTTTCCCCCTTCATTGCTTCTGGGATGGTGACCTGATGGATACCGCCGGCAATTTTTCCATTGGTCCAACGCGTCAGTGTATCGCCAACGTTGACAATCATTTCCGTCGTATCGTCGGCGGCAAGGGAACGAAGGAATAGGGACCGGGATCGCTCCGGTCTTCGATTTCTAGACCACCAGTGCTGTCCTGGAACAGCAGTGTGATGGGACCGAAGTCGGTATGTGGGGCAATACGAGTTGTTCGGCCTGATTGCATCTCGTCCACGGGGATTGCAGGATAGTGGGTCAGTCGGAGATCCGTGGCACTGGGAACGCAGCGTGCAACCAGTGACCCATCGTCGATACCCCAGGCGACCTCTAGGGCCTTTATCAGCGTTATACAAACATCATCGCATTGACGGTAAAACCCCTCCATGAAGGGTCGAAAGCCCGATAGCTCAGGCGCCTTGGGCCATTTGTTTGGGAAGTCTGTATCGTATTCGGGGCCTTGATCAAAATGCTCCTAAATATCATGGTCAGGCAGGATGTCCAAAATTGCCAGTAAGTTGCCGTCTACATGAACCTTTGAGTCCGTCATGATCCTAATCTTTACATCATGATGAAGCTTCCCGACTTCCTCGACTCTCCATGGTGTGTAACCACGCATAGGCCTAGGCCCTGTTTCATTCGGAATCTCGTTCTTTACTTCCAATGGCTGGTCAAAAAACTTTCGGCTCTGGCGGAGAAAGTCAGTGTCACGGCAACTACGAGGTGTATCAAGGTGGGCCTTACCCAGGTGAACAATTCCTCTAGCTCCTGCGCACTGAAGGTGTGGCCCTTGAGCTTCGCAAATCCAGTCCTCTCAAAGCTGTCCAGAAGTGCGTGAGCGAACTCCTCGCTCTGCTCTTTGGATCCAGAGGTGAAATGATTGTAGTCTAAGGTTGGGACGGCCATGCTGCAATCTTGAGTAAAGTTTTAGAGACTGATCCAGATGATCAGGCGAAAAAACGGTTGCTTCTTCGGCGTTGTCGATGTTTGATGTTCCTAGGGTACAGTTCAAGGATTCCTATAGGCTTTATAGGTGTGCTGATGCTCAGATCTGGTTTTTTTAAAGAGATAATGGTATGATTCTCATGGTCTTATTGCATCATTCTTTTCCCAAAATTCTTGCACGATGTAGGCGAGCTGATGGTGTGCTTACTACCTGTTGCTGGTTGGTCAATTCAAGTACATTCCCGATATCTGTCGCTGAATGGTCATGCTACTACACGAAGTATATGGGTTTTCATCGTTGATTGGTTACTTCAAGTACACATCTGTGCTTCGAATCGATTAGACCTCATGAACGACTACCCCGCTCATCCCTGAATAATAGTCTGCGGAGACTTGATCCCCAAGCTACATAGCGAGGGCTCATTGGCACGCTTGTCGCCGCACCCCTGAGCTAAGTCGGTTACTCTATACGGGTCGTAGGCCTAACTCCACAGGGATTCGCGGGGGGCAAGGATATTCTGCTCCATTAGACAGAGTGTGCATATGGCGGCAGAGTTCCCTACTGTACTAACAGCAGTAACCATGCAGCCACGGGAATTTCGAAGAAGCGCGCGTAGCACCGATAATTATTAATATTCAATCCACTTTTTTAATCATGTGCCATATGGTCATTTAACCCAACTCCGTTTCAATTTTCTTCCACTCATCAGGTTCTATCACCGGGTCAACTGCGAAATAGTTCTCTTTCACAGTAGAAAATTCACGCTTTCTGTAAATTAGTAGTAGGTACGCTGTACTCAGTGGAATGAAGTCATATCTCCATACTTTCGCGCTTAAAGATACGCGGCTCACCGTACATGTCTGTTTGTGAATAGCTAAAGGAAGTACCACAGAAGAAAGAAGCTATATACACATCAGTTCTCACGAGATTTTTTCCTCGAGCTAATCCGAAAACCATCAAATAACTAGATTCCCCATCGAATCTGAGCTCCCTCGTCAAAATTCACAATTCCGCCTCAGTCATTTACAAATACGCCTCTTCAACAACTCCTCTCTCATCATGTCGACTCAAATAAGGCATAGCAACTTATACCTTACTCAAGCCGCTCTAGTCTCAATGTTCAAGATTGCATGGAAATCTATGATAAATGGGCTGCCACTTACAATGATGAGGTTGGGGACAAAGCTCAAGAATACGTCGCTCCTGTCCTTGTTGCCCAGGCCGCTGTCAAATCATCGGACAACCCAGCCAAAAGTGTGATACTGGACGCTGGTTGCGGGACTGGGTTAGTGGGACAAGCCCTTGCATTCGCTGGCGTAGAGGTGATCGATGGTTACGACTTGTCTCCCGCCATGCTTATGGTGGCAGATCAGACAGGTGTATATCGAAGTTTAGCTCAAGGTGATTTGGCACAGCGGATTGGAAAAGCGGACGACACGTATGACATAGTGACATGCGTTGACACTTTACTAGTGGTCATGTTGGCCCTGATCCAACTCCAAGAGAGTTTGTCCGGATTACCAAGAGAAGAGGCATTGTCATTGCAACGGTTCTTGAGGAGATTTGGGTAACAAGGGGTTCAAGGCCAAATTTGACAGGTTGAGAGTGGAGAATCTCGTGACAGTGGTTACTCAAGAGCTTATGGACTATGTCAAGGGACATGGCGACAAAGCAGTATTGATTGTCTTGGAAAAGATCGGTCGTGCTTACAAACCATAAAGTGTTGCAGATATGTAACCCCGTAAATTAGGGCTAGGACGTCAGTTATTCAAAGGATTTTGATGGCATAGTTACTTGTATATCTTCATTTCTTACCTTCCTATTTCCTTCAATTAGCCTAATAAATCCCATTCTTTCAGAGCTTTTACAGTGGCTCATTTGCCACTATAGTTAGATGATATCAATTGATTCCGAACTACTTCAATTCTACTCATATTTCATGAAAAGTGATACGAGGAAAACAGATGTAACTACAAGGGTCAATACTTGGCAATGCCGCTTCACCTAAAATCTTAATATTTTGTATGGCCTCCTTTGGCGTCAATAACAGCCTGGCATCGATCTCTCAAATTATGACTATATTCCTCAATTCTCTTGTATGTAATTGATCCTTATGCTTCTTAAATTGCTTTTCTCAGTCTCTTATAATGGCGCGTTTGATTTAACAAATTCTCTTACATTCACAAGTTTCTTTTTCCTTTTATTAATAATTTATATAAGATAATCTTGATATTTATTTCCAAAATTTGATTTTCAATGAATATTTATATATAATACTAATATAAAAACTTAAAAGATAAACTCTTTTCAAAAAAGAAAATGATATTATAATTTGAAAAATTATATAAATTAATTATCTTGATTAGTTTTCAGATAATTAATATTTAAAACTGATTTATATATTTATAATTAATATATGTATTTTTTTAAAATCATTAATAAATATATAAACTTACAATTCAGTCTTTGAATAAATTATAAATTATGTCAAAAATTAATAAAAAATATTTTTATATTTCAAATTTTAAATATTTTCTTTGAAATTTTGTAATTTAATTGAATTCTGAAAATATTTAACTTTGATATGATTTTATAATTTACTTACAAACCGGATTATAAATATATACATTTATTAATAGGTATAAGATGTATATAAGGTATTATATATATTTCTTTTCATACCGGGTGGTGAATAATATTGATTTCAGGAATGAGGAGTTATTTGTTCACTTGACTTGCTTGAATGATAGATAGGTAGGTAGGTTGATAATTAAATAATAGATCGAAAAGTATAAAATTAATATTTTCAAATAGCTATATTAAGGAAAATTTGATCCAGGATATTTTTCTCGATATTTGATATAGAAAAGTAATTACATGTTCAGCGGGATGAATATTCACTTTCTTTATATAATTGTATTTGTGATAGTAATGATATATTACCCCTGTTGCTTCATCGATTTCACATCCTGTAAGTTCGATAGGATATACCTCCTTTTTTTTTGGGACAAATTGACATCGTGGAGAGTTTTCAACTGATGAGTATCAACGACTGATATTGAAATGGTTTAATCTTATTTTATTGAAATGAAAAATTGGAAAATGTTATCTTGAGTTTGATATATTAATTCTTAAAGGTGTTTACAATTATTTAGATTTTATAACTTGAGTATTGGTTATATATATAAAATTATCTAGTATATAAGATTATATTTAATAATCGAACTTTTTCATATCAACATTAATTAGAATAAAAATAAAGAAATTGTTTTGAATTTTATTATAATAATCTTTTTTTTAAAAAAATTATAAAATAATAAAAAAAATAAATTAATATTTAAATAATATATATAATAATTATTTAAATTTAATATTTTACTTGTTGATCATATTTAATTTTGATTATTTTTTTATATCAAAAATGACAAAAATTGATTTTTATAAACTTTTTTATTTATAAATATAATCCAAAAACTTTTAATTATAGATTTATTATTTATTATTATTGATAATAAATTTCGAAAACATTAAATTTTTTTCAGTTTTTCTTTTATTAATTGAGATATTAATAATTGAAATTTCAATTTTTTATTTTTATAAGATTTATAAATAAATTTAAAATCTTAAATATATTTTCTAAATAAAAATTATTAAAAATAAGTTATAAATTTTTGAGAAATTTTTAAATCAGATATTATATAATGAATTGGAATTAAGAATAGCCGGAAAGTACAGTACTAGACTTATTATCTGATACTCTCTGTGAAAAGCCCCAGATTTGTTGAGGTTACCTTGAGGAAAATAACCCCCTCCCCTTCCAAGAAACAAAATCTTATGTTATTACACATTTCCCTTTGGGAAATAGAGCTGCGAGGTATAATATCAATGAAGGGAATTTGATTGCTTATACATTTTTCCTCGACTATCTATCATAAAGATTCGATAGGCATTAGCTATAGATGCATTCTCTAGTTTATACTGGCCGATGGGAACAACAATGAATGACCACGAGAGTGCAGGTTTTTTATTCGAAGCGACTCTGCATACTCTCTCGTCGCATGTGATTCCCGTATTGAATGAAACGGTTTATCTTCGTGGAGATCTAGTTAGGAAAGTGATCCAGCTGTTTGACTTTCTCCATGAGCTGTAGTGGAAATCAAGAGGGAAATTGCTTGTAAGCTAATAAAAGCATATAAATAGTAAAAATCTTAGCTGGCGATGAAGTTTCGCTTGAATCTAGGCCATTATGGATTTTTTGGGGCCGCTTTCGCGTCATCCCAGAAATGAGTCAATTGCACTTATGCTCACTGTCACTTTATGGCAACAAACAGTGTCGGATTAAGGATGCAGCAGAGCTTCAAAAGCAAGTTTTTAAAGTAAACTGAAAGCATTAAGAACAGGATCATCCCCGAACCCTTACATTTATAGGTAAATAGGTAAACTCGGTGCAAGCAGACATCATCAGATTGACTTGCGACATCCATTAAACTATTTCAGAGCCACATCTGAATTGAGATTGCGAATATCAAATACCGAGCCTGCGATCTATCAAGACCTGGAGTAACTCCGCACCACAGTACCAGCTTGTATTGCTTCAAAGATACAACATTGTGCGCAGAAGAAGCACTAGCCGCTCCGAAACGATGTTTAGAAGGGCAGCATCCAGGTACCTTGGCCGCAACGGACGAGCTGGTTGGTACATACGGAGATATGTGTTGTGTGTTCAAATCAGATAAAGTGCATGATCGATGGTATATTGAAATGGCATATGGGCACGCATGGTTGAGCAACGGACAAGGTCATTAATTGGGTGGAAATCCTCCACAAACTTGGAGTAAGTGTTCAAATCAGATGCTAGTTTTAACATTCTTTTAGCTTCTGTTGCATGCCCAAGATATCCCGTTGGATTCTTGCGCGTAGAGAAATCATTTAGTTCTTGTGTATTTACTAAATCTAACCATTTCCAGTAGCTCCAAGAACCTTTTATCGCATTAAATGTGCGATGTAGACACTGAAGAAGACGATAAATATTCAGCACCTTTTTACCTTGACAAACTACCATCTTGAATTAGAGTACCCACGCAGTAAGAGCGAATACGCTAAGATTTTTAACAGGAACGCTACCGCGAAGCAGGATTGTCTTCTCGAGGTCTTGCATCTGTTTAGATTCATGGAAAGCTTCACAGGAATGCGTTTTGCACACTGGTGGTTTGCAGTCAGAGACAAGGGAAGATTGAAAGTCTGTAACTTTTGGATGTGGTAAGGATTGTGCGACCAGGGAACGAAAAGACGAAAATGAGTAATAAGTTCTGGTAAACTGTATTTGGATGAAAGAATAGAATTGAGGAAGATGATGAACTTGGGTTTCATTGAGTAGGTATGTTAGGTACCAACACCTAGTACCTACTCTCGCCATTCAAAGCTGGCATTACTAAAAGCTATGTTACTCAATAGCAGATAGACACCTTAGATATTTAAATCTGAAAGATTAACCGATTATCTCTGTAGACAAGCACTATTCTTATTCGCTAGGATTGACATCGCTCGATCACTCGATCGAATGTATATACAGAGCACCTACTGTACCATGAAATGAACCATAAAGTGAATGACCTAAAACAAATCATCCTAAACCTATAGCCCTAGCCCAGGCCTAATCAAATCAAATCCCATAGCTTAAGATTTTAACCAAAATTTCCAATAATCATATTCACTGCTCTCATTCAGTCAATTAGGGTCCGTTCGGATCAATTTCAAAAATATTAGAAATATTAAATATAATAAAATATTGAGTTTAATATATATTTGAGTATATTTAAATAAGATTAATATATTTAAGGAATATTAAAAAAAGTAACAGGGGGATTCAGAATGTCGAATTTTTTCAAATATATTCTTAACAATATCAAAAAGCTATTATTGATTATTGTATAGGAAAAAGTTCCCAAATATATATTGAAGCCAATATTTTTTATTGGGCTCAATATTGTATTCGGTAAAATTGATTATTTGGTCTAATATATATATATTTGCTGGAATATCATGTTCGGTTCGACCATATTAGGCCCAATATATTGGTGCAAATGTGATCAAATATGAAAAAAAATCGATCCGAACGCGCCCTTAAGGTTATTAGAGTTTGGTTTGCGATTGATTAGATCCAGGAGATTCAATCTGGGAGTTGAAGTGTATTTGGGGCACCAGCTTCTAGAGACTCTCGATATTAAGATTGCACGAGACATGATCATGACGACGACTGTGTGTAGAATAAACCTGAAGAGTTTGGCGTACGTCGGAAATTATCATTGTTTTTAAATACATCATTCCCTTTTTTTTTTTCTCCTAGGAAAGCTCCTCCTAATTTATATGTAGTGTGGCCAGATGGTCGAGAACGTTACCTTAACGGTACTGGGTACAATGTGTCAATGGCTACCTATGTACTGGTGTACCGCGCTATTTCCCAATCTACACTCTGATCAGCCTATGCCCACTTCGTTTGATTCGTTTCAGATAAAAACCCGTTTAAGACATATCCACCGATTCCACTCTCTCCTCTCTCCCATCCTATCCGCCATCCTATCCACCATCATTCAAGACATGATGTTACATACATACATACATACATACATACATACATACATATACATCCAGCAACAAACTAGCTAAGCGATCAGAAACATCCGCAGATAGATATAGATCCAAGACCTGACGCGAAAGCCCTCATTTAAACATCTAGCAATCTAGAGCGATCAACAAGATAAAGAAATGATGTGATAACGATACTTGAAATGTTATTCGTGGGTTGTGAAATTTTGGGAATTTATATCAGGGAATGTATAGATAGGTATGCCTATTTCGAATCTCATCTCGGAGTTATTCTTATTTCGATATTATTCGTAGCGGTCAGGAAAGATTCTAGTCTAGTAGCTGGGGGGGTTTTTATATGAGGAATATATTGAGAGTTAGGAGAGATGATATTCTAGTAGAAGTTCCTGGAAAGGAACTTGAAAGCCCTGATTAGATTCATGAAGATCTTGAGAGTCTTGCATGTTCAATACGCCCTCTGCACACTACAGGTGAATGAGGGATTAATATTCTATTCCTAGACTCCGCGTCTATTACTTACGGAGTATATTCCACGGTATCTAAATGCAATCGATACATCCGATAAGAAAGCTTATTTGGCTTTCAGACCAAGACCCAAGAGAAAAAGACATCAGAGAATAAAGTCTCATTATCTCATACTGTCGTACCATGCCATACATGCCAATACCACGCCGAGGCATGTTATCGCGATAAACAGACAGACACAACATATCAAACCATCCCAAGGTTAGACTCCAGAGGTATATATCAATAGCAATATCAGTCAGTAAAACCCACATGAGCAAAATGCAGGAACCAGTTCAGCTCTCGCCATTTGAGAAACAGTATGTATGGGGTTTAATCTTAAGTCGGAGCCCCTGTTGCTACAGCCCTGCAAGTACCCGTTCACCCGTCTTTTGTGATTCGTCTAGATCTCTGGAGTGCATGCAGGAATGATTTTGATGTTGATTTTGATGTTGATATTTGATATTTGAGAGGGTCTGGCTGTGACTATTGTGGTTGTTGGTGGCTTTGGGTGAATTGTTTATCAATGCTGTGAAGATTGACGGATTGTATGGATATGGCAATCAATCAGCACTTGAAACAGATAAATGCATTCATTTCATGTATTCTCAACCTCTACAGGATACAGCGGAATTCAACTCTAACTAACAACGGATAGATGAATTCATAAACTTCCTCATGTCGTGTACCTTCGCACACCCGCATGTAAACGTGTAAATATCCCCCATCCAGACCTTCTCAATCACAAGGGGAATGTCCATGCCCATGCCCATGTCCATGTCCATGTCCATGTCGCCATACCAGCAATACCACAGACGATATCAACATCAAATAAACCAATCCGTATCCAAGTGTAAGAATTTCATAAGCCGTACCTACCTCTCTAGCTTGAGTGAATCAAGAGCAAACAGCGTGGGGATGTACAACAGGAACAACAAAGAGATTGCGATAGTGCCACCATAGGTGACACTTCCCATCACATCCACCAATCCAATCCCCTCATTATCATGAAATGTACCTGGGTACGAAAAATGCAAGAGAAATGAGAATGGGAGATGATAGAACTTCTCAATCTCCGCCTGGTGGGTCGGGAAACATTCACTCTGTGTGTGGGTCGACAGGGGAATTCGTTATCAAAGGGGAAATCATCCGGCATTTCACTTTCGATCGTCATCTACGCTGGGAAGAGTAAACGCGTGTACAGACAGGAGGTACGTAGTATATATGACACTGCTTCGTCCTCAGTTTCAATCTTTTTTGCTTTCTTCTTTTCTCTATCCATCGATCACTTACACTCTTTTACAACAATAGTAATCTCACACTCTTTAAAAAAGACTCAATCAACATCCAACAACTTTCTCCAATTCAAATCAATAAAACTTCCATCTCTCAAAATGCAGTTCAACATCCTCGCCCTTACCATTGCCGCCATGGCCTCCGTCGCAGTTGCCACTGAGTAAGTCTTTGCGACTTCGTAAACCTAGATCGAACAATATTAACCATATTCACAGGACGGTCACCGTCTACGCGTGCCCAAGTTCCACTGGTATCTCCGGCTCTGCTCCCTCCTCTGGATCCTCCGCTGGAGAATCTTCTGGTATCACCACCGGTGCTGGATCTTCATCTGGCGAATCCTCCCCATCCGGTGTTGCTGCACCCAGTGGCGTTGCTGCCCCAACCGCCTCCTCAGGTGTCGTTACCTCCCCAAGTGGAACCAGCTCACCAATTGCTTACGCTACTGGTGCTGCTGGCCACGTCCAAGTTTCCGCCTTCGGAATGGTGGTTGTTGGTGCCGTTGCTCTTGTAAGTTTTCCTTCCACATCTCCTACTCTTGTATCCAAGCTAACATCGTCAACCAGTTCATCTAAATTCCTTAATTGAGCATCGAATGGCGTCAAGATCTTTAATGATGGCGTCTATACTTCTTTTCGATCATGCGACCTAATGACATACCTTTTCCTCTTTCGTAACTCAGCGACGAGATACCCGATATGTGATCTTCACTTGCGATCCGCAGGTTAGATGGCTGATTTGGTTCAATTACGGAGCTGCTGGACTTTTACAGAGGGTGGATGAGGCTTTGACATCGACTTCTCTCTTGTACATATGATACTTCATTGCAAACCTATTAAATCAACAAGACTGTCGATGTGCAGAGCTGTGAATGCTAAAAATTTAATAACTTTATCTTTTGTCTGTGATGTGACGCCTGTGATGAAATATTGATTTCACCCTTTGCCAGTATGTGAGCTCTTCAGTATCATGTCATACCCACCTTGGGTCTTGAGATCGTCAAAGTACTGATGATCATCCAACATTCAATCTGCAAATCCGTTTCAAATATATTGAGCGGGACTCTACTTGAATGTCTCTTGAAAACTCAACAATAGCAATAGCCTGATCATTCCAGTAAACTTTTCCTACCACATCTACACTCAGAAACGTAATCTCGCTCCAAAGCACACTTTAATACACTCCCCTCATGTAAATGACACCGACTCAAATATAGATGTGAGCGGAGACTGCTGGCAAATTAGAAAGATGAAATGCAGGAGTATTTCCATGTGAAGAGTGATGGCTGATGATGATCCATGATTATACCTGGAATCATTTCACCTACTTACCTGTATTCGTTGCCTAGAGCCTCATTCCACATGATCCCCTTACCTGTAAGACCATCACAGCTCTCCCAACTCGATCACTCTCATATTTCACAAAGAAAGATACTCCCATCGCATCCATCATCATCACATATAGATCTCGGAATATCCACCACAAACCGTGTGCAATCTATCACCAGAATCCTCTAGCTGTCTTTTTTTGTCACAGACACAAATTTATTGCCCTTCTATATCTACCTCCGTAATGTCATCCATCATCAGTCAAAAATCAACAAATTCAAAGTAAAATGCGCACGTAATTTGCCCAAAAAAATCCATTTATATATCGAAGTAACAACAATCCATAACAATCTCTGCAAAAATAAAAATAAAAATAAAATAGGGGAGGAAACGAAGTTACCAATCTCCCTGCACGGTCGTCTTCATCCCCAGCCAAAAACCAAAATCCCCTACGCGAGCCTAGTTCACCCAAACCCAAAGCTAGGTAAGCTAAGCTAAGCAAGCTTCCCTCTCATGCACATGCAAAGCCAACACCTCCATCACATTTGCCTTCGACTTCGACATCGACTTCGACTTCCACCTCCAGCACAACGACCACCACAGCCACACCTCAAAATGGCACAACCACTGCCCCGATTCTCGCGTCGCTTCTTCCAAACCTCTTCGCCTCTGCAACATCTCCCTCGAACCTGCACTCGCACTTTTCGTCCTCAATTCCACGCAAATTCTAAATCAAGCAGAGGGTATTCAACTGGAGGTCCTAGTAAGAGTCCGTTGAAGATCTGGCCTTTTGTTGCGATTACTCTGGTTGGAAGTGGTGCTTATGCTTTGATTGTTAGGGATAGAGCTGGTACTGGTATGTTATGTTATGTTATGTTTTGTTTTGGTTTTTTGTATTCAATTGGTTATATTATGGGATGTGTGAGGGGTGTGGGATTGATATAGTGTTATGGATGAGATGATATGAAGGATTCGAGAGCCGCTTTAAGTTTTATTGAGGCTTGGAGCTCCCGGTCATACATATGAGAATCTCCTCACTCTCGTCATCATCCATCAATCTATCTGCCAAAATCCCCTTGACAATCTTCTACCCTCTACTCAAATATATCCATAACTAACAGCACAACCCACCACAGACATGACACCACCAACCCCCCAACTCCCCTCTCCCAAAAAACCCATCCCCACCTTCTCCCCCGAAAAAGTAACCATCCTCTTCGTCCTCGGCGGCCCAGGAGCAGGAAAAGGCACACAATGCGCCAACCTCGTGCGAGACTACAACTTCACCCATCTCTCCGCGGGTGACCTCCTCCGAGCCGAGCAAGAACGGCCCGGTTCCGAATTCGGCGAAATGATAAAAGATTACATCAAAAACGGTCTTATAGTCCCCATGGAAGTAACGGTGCAACTACTCGAAAACGCCATGACGGATGTGATTTCCAAATCGCCCAACGGGACGGGCAAATTCTTAATCGATGGATTCCCGCGCAAATTAGACCAGGCGCATAAATTTGAGGATACAGTGTGCAAGGGTAGATATGTACTATTCTATGATTGTCCAGAGGAGGAAATGCAGAGGAGATTACTGGAACGGGGAAAGACGAGTGGAAGGACAGATGACAATGCCGAGAGTATCCAGAAGCGGTTTAAGGTTTTTGTAGAGACGAGTATGCCCGTTGTGGATTATTTTGATAGTCAAGGTCGCGTTATTAAGATTAATGCCACGAAGACTCCTGAGAGGGTTTATGAGGAGACGAGGAAGAAGCTGGAGGAGAAATTGGGGAAGACATTTTAGGGAGGGGTGCTTGGAGTGTGATGGGACGGTGCATAGGGATTGGAAGGAAGGAAGGAAGTGGATATAGATATGAATATGGGTAGATTGCATGGAAAGGGACTTTAATAGATATTTGGGTGATGTATAATCGGGATATAGATGGACCAGGAAACTCAAAAAATCTATCATACTGAGTATGAAAAGGGGCGCGTATATCAGTACAGTACAGTACAGAAAGTTATAATATGAACCTGAGATAGACGTCTGTCATTCATTCACATTACATACATACATACATACATACATACCTAGTTACCGTACTTGTAAAAAAAAAAATCATAAAACATCAGACAGGCATGTTCAAATGTACATCTAATCTATCTCATTCAATTCAATACGTAGAAAATCTATTCTTTCTCATCTTCTTTTTTCACTCCACGTCTTTTTTCATGGCTTCATATCGTTCGTGGCTTCCATTGTGAAGATGAAAATAATGGATGTTCTTCTCCTACACCATTACCAGATGCTAATGCAAACACAACCATTTTGCCTTTGCCACTGTACAAACATCTAAGAACGCCGACGAAAACGAGGAACCTTTTTTGGGGTGGGGTGGGGGGAAGACCAATCAATCAATCCATGAATTAATACCAACTTTCATGAGTTGATATATCTAATCAGTACCCATCTCAACCATGTTGTCCCTTCTTCGTCCAGCATTCATACCCTGCGCACCAGAAACCTTCTTATCAGCCTCCTGGATTTCTTTCTCCTTTTGACTTTCGGCTGCTTGCCTCTCCCTGCTAATAACCTCCTTTACACCTCTCAAACTCTCCTTCCATTGGTCCAACCTCGTCGCTACCTCGCGCCATTGCTTCTCGCCGAATACACGGTATGTGGTTCGGTGAATGAGGAAAACTTGCTTCTGTTGTGATAATTTTCCCTCGACCAAACCGGCTCGGATAACATCAATGACCCA
Organism: Sclerotinia subarctica; assembly: GCA_025389085.1. Taxonomy (NCBI): domain Eukaryota; kingdom Fungi; phylum Ascomycota; class Leotiomycetes; order Helotiales; family Sclerotiniaceae; genus Sclerotinia; species Sclerotinia subarctica. The sequence goes on along the minus strand of QRFI01000004.1, from coordinate 193,548 downwards.
CATCTCCACATCTTCAGGGGCGACTTGCAAAGCCTTGGAAATGCGTCGGTATTCGAGTTCGCGGGTGTGCGTGGAAGCGGCCAAGCTAGCCAAGGTCAGGAGTCGCATCTTGCGGTGCAACTTGCTGTTGTCTAGGTTCTCCTTCTCGACAAATCCATCGTGCTCATCTAGGAAATCGTTGTAGTCCTCGAGTTCCTTCTCGGCGAAAATTTCGAGCAGTTCTGAGTAGATTGCGTGGGAATCGCTCAAGGCTTGGATGGCGGGGAGGGAAGTGAGATCGTGGAAATCGAAATGGGTGTTTGAAAGGAGGGCAGTTCTTAATGCTTTGATGGCGAGTTTTTGTGCTTCTTCCGATGCAATTGCTTTCTCGTCTTTGCCGTCGAAAGTGCGGAGAGCTTTGAGAATGTATTGGTATGATTCCCTATACATAGCGATTAGTAAGATATACAGTCTCCAGGGTTAAATTCAAACGTACTCCTCCTCTCCTGAATCATCTGCCACTTCTGAGATCATCTCGAAAAGTTTTCTTTGGTCCTCCTCCTCGATACCCCATTCAACAATCCAGGTGTCCAATTTCTTCAACTGCGGTCGCAACATTTCGTAATTTCCACTAGTCTTAATGAGTTTAAGAACTGCTTGGAAGACATTAAATCTAGTCTCATTATCTGGTTGTAAAAGGTTGAAAATTGTAGTCATAACATTCAGCGCAAGGCCTGGTCCATTTAGAGGTGAAGAAGTAATTGGTCTGGCGAGGTTGTCGCAAATTTTTGGAAGATACATGTTGACATTTGGAGATTGGACGCAAAGATAGACCAATAAATTGTATGCGGCAGTAAATTCTTTCTCTGGAGATGAGTTCAAGGAAGCCGAAGCAGTGACGAGTTTCTTGAGAGCTTCATCCTTTTGGTTTTCTTCGAGGAGGGGTTGAACTTCTGGACCGATTTGAAGGTATTCGGCGAGCTCTTGTGCCAAATCGGCGAAAGTGCCGTCGATGAAGACTTGCTGCGTCGCGGGCGCCATATTTGTAGAAATGATCGAAATGTGGTTGAGGCGGGGAGGGTTGGGGTCTTCGATGGGGTAAAAATTACGATTCTTGAGGTTGTCGATATCAAAATGTTCTATTCTCTGTGGGATGCGCTAACCGAGGGGCTAGTAAGGTGGTATTTTTACGACGTAACTATTGGAATTGGTACAAATAAACATCAACGATAATTCGAAAGAGACAAAGAATGACCAATAATTAGATTTCACAGGAGAGGTGAGATTTAAAAAGAAGTTGTTTCGAATTGACATGTAGGCATGGAATTTTCTATGTTGATCTGATTCCGGAGGTTAGTGGGGTGGTCGTCAAATTCTCGCAAGTTGTTAGGCCGTTTGAAGTACTCAAAACCATCAAATCCTTTAGTTATATTAAAGCGATAAACAACTATATGATTAATGAACGAATGATTTGAAGATATGGTAGAAGTGTACCTCGCTATCAGACATGGAATTATGCCAAACCTTGAAGCATTTCTGAGATTCTGAAAACCCAAGTGGGATTCATTAATGGCACCTAGTGACTGATGAGTATTAGGATGAACTTTTTTGCATGCTTTGCAAGTAAACCTCATACCATTGCTCCTTCTAAAGAAGAGTATTCTAAGGATACATGAACACGCATCTATGGCTTCCATACCAAGCCGTTCAGCAACTACTTTCATTTATCCTTCATATCAGAGCAGCCGAGCATGTCGGATCTGTAGCAGAAATGACAAAGTATTTCATTTCGTTCTGTATCTATATAAGCAATGAATCTTTTTGTTTTTCATCCTGGTAAACATCACATGCCCAAGGAGTTAATGTGTCCTCATAGGGTTCTAGTGCTTCGCCATGTCACCACAAAATCCTTTATATGTTCATTCTCTAAAAGGGACACAGATTGTCAAAACTCCAGCAGTGCTAAAAGTAAATGTGACGAACAAACATGCAAACATCGCCAGGGGAGTAGTCAAAAGTTAAGCTTCAGTTAAATATCACTTGTATACCTCGTTGAAAGTGTTAGAAATTCTAAACTCGGATATGAATGTTCGTAGAAATATTTCCGGCAAAAGAGAAACTTCTATATGAGTAGTGTAGATGCATATATTCATTCCTTATACTTGACAATAAATTCGGAGAGCAGGAGTATAGATATATTTAGATAATCCGGCTCATGGATGAGGAAGGTGGATAGCATTTCTACTCACCACGCGGATTCGCCGATGAGCTTCAGATGCCCCCCTATACTATTCTTACTTCGGCTTATTATAGGAAATCACCACTATCAATACCATATGCGATTGCTCTCTTCATATAGAAATCTTCTCCCTCTCAAATACTTTAATATCAACATACCTAAGAAATCCAACTATATCAGACGATGATTATACATGTTGATCTCGAGAACAGCCGCAGCATTCACCCATCCCTTGCAGTCCTTGTTCAACTCTCAACTCTCAACTCTAATCCAAGTCTCACTTCACTTAACCGTCCAAAAAAACCCCACGGACATGGCCACCACACCTATATCCATAACCATCATCATCATTCCCCTCCACAATGAACCACTCCCCCAAAATCCCAAAATCAAATCATACATGCTTTCCGGAGATTCCTCTAAATGAAACTCATCACAAGCAAGCACCTTCCAAATCCCTCCCTTCCGCAATCATCGTATCGTACCAAAAACACCCCACAAAACACTCCACACCACAAAGGCAGTTAGTTACAATGCAGCAGCGTACTACGTACCTAACCACAACAACGCGACGAACTTGACATGATGCATGATGATGGCAGCGCGAAGTTGCTTTGGATGCGTGTGTAAGCGAGATCAGCAATACTGTTAGAGAGTTAGCAGACGCGAGAGAATTTGTTAAATTTATCCGCAGTGTGTAATAGCTACAGGGGCTCTGATCAGATTTTCGGGAATCCTTTTATTTCAATATTATATTCGACCTCAAGACGGACAGCTCGCGGTAGGCATTTAGGAATAAAGTTTTACTTTTGCTATAAGGGTTCATCTGAGATATCTTTGGAAATATCTTTTAGAATTGGAATTTTAGACGTGCAAAAAGACTTAAAAAAAAGTTCGGGTGAGTAAGCTGTATACTCATGAGCTTGACTGAGCGAAGCTGTGCCGGCAAATTAGTAGAACGAAGTATGGATGATTTTGCTTTAGTTAGATCTTCTTAATTAGATAGATGGGTAGATACATACTCATACTCATAACATCTTTCACAGGATGGCAAATTCGTATAGCGAGGAGATCTCACACATCTACCTAGTATGCATATACGTGTTGGTAATTCTTCATAGTAATCGAGAAAGATAGCAGTGGTGATTGATTTATGGGTGTAAAGTCCTGTTTTTCTATCTCTTCGTCAAAAAAACATTTGTATAGTAATGCTATTGCATATTTCATCTATCGCTATCTTCTCCATGTAAGAGGACACTGATAACTACTTGTGTCTTCAAGTGGCTAAATGAGGAATGGAGGATGCGTGAGTAAGTAATCTTAGAATAATAGTCTTGAGCAGATATGCTTGTACATAGCATCAACTTACCTGCAAGTAGCCTGCCTGTCTTTGTACACAGAATCACAGACATGAGAATGAAAGATTCATGGTAGGGTATCATATTTTGTTGCTTGCTTGCACGCAATCTTACAGTCCTGTTCGCTACACCGAAGAAGATAGTATGTTTAACTTGAGAATAGTAACTCCCACATCCCATACTCAAAATGGAGATGGAATAAATCGCTGAGAAGAAATGATTCTGTTGAATAATTTCCTGCCATCATTATGCTTCATTTGCGATGTAATTGTTGGAATCGAAACAGAGTGGAAAACGCCAGGAGAGGGAAATATAAAGATCAAACACTTCAAGATGTAAAGGTACTGAAAAGGGATTAAAACCAGAAATTGACTATAATTTATATTTCTCCTATCCATGTTTTCATTACTACATCAGGCCATCGCAGTATATATATATCCTGATGATGGAAAGACACTCTACTCGTCTTCACCCAATAGCGACTTGCAAGGTTGGGGGAAGTACAAGGATCTTTTTGCCACTGCGTGTAGTAATGTGCAAACCGACAATTCGAAACGTTGGTTCATGGCTGTGTGTATATGACAAAAGGAGTATATGGCTCATTACTAATATTTTGCCTTTCATGACTATCTCTTTGGTGGCAAAGAAGATGATTGCAGAAGAGCGAATCAAAGATAGACGAAAGTAACTTTTGCTCTGTCATAGATTTCGTGTTTCGTTCTTAGCGAGCAATATGTAAGAGATCTTATTGAAGATCCAACACTAATACATCTAGATTCGGATCGAATATTCCAGATTGAGCTTTGCTAGTAGCATTGTCGCATGGAATCAACGTATTGATTTTCAAAGGCAAATAACGATTCAAAACAGATGTTTCATCCGTTCTTCTTGCCCAGCTCAGTAGGGTTGTGCGGTTGAGATCGCAAGCAGTAGTATTGTATGTATGTATGTATGTATGTATGGCACAGCTCGGCACAGCTTGCTTCTTCTCGTACAGCTCGATGACAAGGTGGGAAAATCCTGGATTGATCATGGTCGCAGATCTAGAAGAGTCGAGGTTACCGCTGCAAAATATTAACTCTGTTGGTGCCTCTCTCTTTCGTGGATTTACTGCAGAGCGATCTCTGCGTGGATCGACAACTTCTTGCTAACGACGTCAAAGTTTCGGCTTATTTCTTAAGCATGGGATCTAGGTAGAGGCGTAAGAGTCTATATGCAATTATGTTTCTATATTTATTCAATGGAGTTGTCATTGAATATTAATCTGGGAATATTAATGTATTCCGATTTATGTAATTTACCGAGGAGGTGACGATTTCAGGTATTTTTCAAGTTGTGATGTCTTTCAAACTTGAGCTTGAGGAGGATTCAGTTTTCGAGGATTAGAGGACTGTGGCGGAGGAGAGGAGGGGAAATCATTGTAAGGCGAATTCTCGCATAAATTGGTTATTATACAGCTTGAAAGCTACCAAAAAAGATTAGTACTGTGGTAGATATTGTAAAAGAGGATTAGATAGACATCTCTGATGATGTGGGCGATGTTCAAAGTCTCCTTGCAGGACTAATCTCTTACAGGAATGCTTTCGAAGTCGTTAATTTTCCCGAGTAGTGGGAGGGCCTGGACCAGCAATGTTGCATTAGTTGGCAACAACTTAGCGCGCTATGTTCTCCCAAAGGGTGTTACATTGTATGCTGAACTGGCGCTAAACTCCACAATAAATGACAAGATCTTATGGCTTTACTAAATGGATGTCAAAACTCTTCCATGATGCAGCCAAGAAAGAATGGTAGGTAGGTTGCAAATGCGCAATCTCTGCTGCAATGGGTGAAGTGTGTTCTTATCACTTCTGTGGCTTCCTGGTGATCCATCGATAATGCCAAATCACCCACAAACAGGTGGTCCCGTTTTCACGGGGGGCAACTAACTGTAAGAACAGACGACAATAAAGCAATCTAAAGCCACCAGAGGGGTGGGTCTCTTCCCAACAAGAATGATTATGGGGGCCCAAGCCTAGCAACAGAACCATGGGTGTCACGGAAAAGGTTCTGTCCAATGCCGTCAAGAAGGATGCATGCACTCGATGGCGATGCGACAGGGCCAGTTTTTGATTAATTACAAGTAGACTAGACTCGGAATGATACACTCTTTGGAGTGGGGGCCTTTTTGATGATTTGAGTCCCATAACCGGCTCACAGAGATATATAATATTTCAGACTCATTGCTGGCTTGTCGCTTTACCCCCTGCGCAGAGCTGGAGTTTGGGCGGACCATGCGTGGGGTGCCTTGTAAAACCAGTGTGAGAGACATCCAAATCCGGGTGTCAGGAAGAGAACCAATGGTTTGTACCAACCGCAGTTTCACTGACCCAGTATCATGCAGTCATGCGTACTGAAAAGTGGTTTCATTTGTAGAAACGACTTTCTACAGACAATCGACCACAAGCATGACCGACCATGACCCTTCAAGAATAAACGACCGGGGCCAGTGTAATAGGGTGCAAAATATCGACGTTTTTATCCTATAGAACTTGAATGCACGATCAAATGCTCCCTGTAGGAGTGTGAGTGAATTGTACCATCCATCGGCTCGGCAATCACTCACACCAAATATCTATCAGCCCAGCATTGATGAAGAAGTGTATCGAGATCTTCAAATTCACAGGTTATCCGGAGCCAGGTAACTCTTATGTGTAGGGGCTATGCTCCTTCTGGTGTAACTTTCCCTACATCAAGAATGACCGGATACAAACACGTAGTGTGAAAGGGTTAACAAATAATGTTTATACATTTCCAGACATGATCGGGAGACGTGCGAGAATGGATTGCTCACAAAAACCTTTACCTTGACCAGGCCTCACATACAATCATGAAGAGCAGTACTCAAATGCTCTTCGCTGCTGCCCACGAAGCAACTTGGTACTTGGTATTTATTCCCTCTACTCCACCGCCACTGAACGATGAACTGTTTTTTTCATACTTTGTGCAAGAGCTAAAATTTGAACCCGATGGTTAACGTTGACCATTGGCATGATTGAAACGTCTTCATCTCCGGGGGGCGAGAAACCTCAAAAGTAAAAAGCCACGTTGACCTTGTCAGAGTCTAGCCATTGATGATCATGAGTGAATGTCGAAGTCCCCCGTCGAGAAGCACAGCACCCACAGAGTCAATGGTCACTGCGATGATATCCTCTTTTGTTAAAGCAGCATTGGGTGGCAAGTACTGTTCTGTCGGCAAAAGATTTGCTTTTTCTGGGCTCCTCTGTAAATGCTACGATGTGTGCATGAATGCGTATCCTTTGCGAGTAGGATGGAGGCAAGCGTAGGTCACGATGGAACGTTTTTGATGAGGTTCATGGTGATCGTTTGCTTAATACGGCCGTGTATTGTTGATCATAGACTGAAAAGTTAGATATCAGCCCCAAGTGTGGCGTAACTTACCATGATATCGACAACCAAAAACTGGATATATTTCCAAGTTGATGAGTTCACCCACATGTTATTGGGTATGAACAAGAAAGATTAACATGCTGCTGATGTGATGAAAGTTATTTTGAGAAATATTCATTAATTAATATGGATGACGAACACGTACCATCTTTAAACCTGGCATTTATCGATGAAATATTCGTAAGTCAAAGTAAAAGTTAACGACCATGTATCATGTACTGAGAGGACTAGGTAGCATGGTGTAGTTCTTAAGAGTAATGCATTTAGGTATCTATTACCGATTGATCATCCCGAGAATTTATGATTTCGGGGGAGAATACCGGTAGAATGTTATCCACCCCCCTCAAGTCAAAAGTTCTTCCAATGATTGTATCCGATTCACGCCAACCGTTTCGGATTGTGTTACCGAGAAGTGCCACTGTTTGCCTTTTCCATCTGGTTTTTCTTCCCTCTCTTCCCCACAATGACGATTAGGGGTCCATTTCCTTGGATCTGCAACAAAAATAACTTGAACACCCATTTGATTCCAAGTCGGTAAGTGACACCACACCGGCACTCCTCCTTGATCATGTGCAGAGACATCCTCGAGGGTTAATATCTAACGAGATGTGATAAACAGTAGCTACCCCCGTATTACAGCGAGAATTACTTCTTTTGCTTGAAAGATGATATCAGTGGCCAACTTTCATTCATTGGCCATCTTTGAATAATGTTTTTCTAGGTACTCGCTCATACTTTGGTTTGGGTTTCTTGAATTTCGACAGACAGTAGTAAAATGCTTGCATCTGCCACCATGATCTGATATTTTGAAATATCAACGATTAGGTAAATGATCAAATAGCCAAGTGCCGGTTCCCAAGCACCTATAGTGTTTAATAATTATATGTTTAGACGGTGGATTTGTTAGTACACGTTTTGGGGGTAAAATGAAGGGGCTCGCCAAGCTTATCGGATAACCTTGAATTTCCAACATCAAAAGTCACAAAACGTAAATCAAGAAAAAAAAAGACGTTTGAACTTTTTTCAAGGAGGCTGTTTTCACACTGTTTAAATCTCATAATTTGCGTCAAAAAGTATCGTACCTTTCCGGGCTCTCCGAAGATGTCACTAGAGGATGCACCAATTTAATTGGTACCTTCCAACCAACGAAAGAAATCGTATTTATAGCTTTGTTGATGTTAGCAGAGTTAACGAGCTCACATCAACAACCTCATGCTTTCTGACAAACAGATCTGGCAGTAGGAAGTAATGATTAAACTCAATCTATATCGATACATGTTGTGATGTAATGATACTTTACTTAGACACAACAGCTGCTAATGATAGACGATCTTCATTTATTTCATCGTGGATTTCTAGACGTCAAACAAGCCACAGCCAAACGAGGAAGTCGACATCTACATAAACCTACTTCGGAGAAAAGGAATATCATGCACACAGAGGCAGATTTAAAGTCCCAACTTCATTACTTATTATCTTTTCAAAGAATGGGATCGACAAGGAAAGTATACTGATATGGCTGATTTAATTTTGCTAGCGACATTTTCAAAAGAAAAGGGAAAGAAATGCCCCTCAAAAAATATTAAATAAGATGGTTCTAGAGCGTCTAAGAGCATATTCACCAACCATACTAGGGAGTTGCTTGCGTATGTACTGCAAATACCCAAGTTTGAAGATTTGCACATCTACCAATCACCGACATGTCTCAGCCACTCCAGTTTGCACCATTATCCAATCAATATATTCGCCACCTCTTTTCTTTTTTTTACCTCACCAGCCGTGTTACCCTCAACACGCATGTCCCTGGGTTCGAGAAGCGGTAGGCGAAGGATTTCTAGGGCAAAATAGTTCCCATCCTTTCCCTATTACGGTTTAGTCAAAGATACTCCCTCAAGCCATGGAATTCTACAAATCCCATAAAAAATTTACCATTTTTTAAAGCGGCCTTCAAGCTCAACAATCCATTTCCCATCAAGGGTATCAGGCCAACCCAACCACAATTTGAATTTTTGATACTCGATTCTCCTTCCCACTCTGCTGTAGGGTCGCCCTACATGCAGCGATTCTAATGCCATACTAACAAACAACGCTCTACCATGCATAATTCCATTCTAGATGGCCAAAACCTAACAGCAATGGCCGTCATGGCCACCTGTGGGTTTGTGGACGGATGCTGTGGCTTATCAATAATGTTTTTTTCTCTCATGGAGATATTCTGACGAATCTGCTTCGTGCTTTTCCTAGCATTACCACTTGATAAGTAGGTAGTGAGGGATAATCTCTACTTAGCATACGGGTATTATTTGCCTCTCTTCTCGTTCCTGACGATCTCTACTCTTTCCTCTCACACTCAGGTGCCCATCTAAAGACGAGATCACTGCCACATATAAACGTTCCGAACCCCTTCATACCCCGCGTGGTTTCTGTTTTCTCGCCTGATAGAACATCTACTTGAGATCAATACTAACCTCAAGGATTTTCAAGTCCCTCGTTTTATATTTTTCTTTCGTAACTCACTCAGTGATTCGGTCTTCCATAGCTCGTCAGAGACATCGACAAGCAAGCAACTCGCATATATTTGAACTATTCGGGTTCTTGGCACCGGAACAATTTCACATCTTCTCTGTACTATATCGCTGGTCCTTACTGGTTGACGGCATCCGAAAATCCTACCATTTCCATACTCTTCCTCGCCTTGGATTGGGACAGCTGCTTTAAGTTCTATCAAGCCCTACCGAGCCAGCCACGATTAGACCCTTGCTTTCGCCTCCTCCACAAGACTTAACCATTGATTAATCTCAGAGTACTACACCACACTCACTACAAACTTTATATCGACTTTAGTTCACCTGTGTTTGGATCGGTCTTGAACTAAAAGTGCTATTGCAGAAACTGAGTTACACATTTGAAATTCATTGTAATCAAACTTTCTACGTCGACCCCTTTACTTCAGCAAACCACTACTCTGAATCACTCTTTTGTTTATCTACCGCATTACCTTGCACACTTGCTCTGCGTTTAAGGGGTGACTGGCACGTGGGGACCCTCTGACTGCCTGTCAATACTGACTCGGGACAGATCGAAACTCCTCGGTAAAGCAATCATCCAGAAATCCATGGGAGACTCATCAGTCGTCGGATCCAAATTATACGATGGCGGATTCCCAGATACTTCGCAAGTTTCAGGGCGAAATTCTGCGCAGAATTTAGAAACGGAAATCCAACAGGATAGCTCAGGGAAAGGTTCAAACAGACCTCCGCACTTGCCCAGTACTTCTGCATATTACCCTCCAAGCGTGGCATACTCTCAGCATCCCATGTCGCATGCAACACCGGAATTTTTCAATATGGCAACACTCGGTACTACTTTGCCAGATACGTCTTACCAGCACTATGGCCAATGGTTTTCTCAAAGCCCTGGTGCCCCTTCACGTTTAATGTGTCAGACGCCGTTCGCAAATCAAGGCATCATGAGCCCTCCACCCACCGCTTCAACGTTCAACACGCCATACCAGACACAATATGGAGTTTATCCATCAAATCAACAAATGCAACAACAGCATATGCATATGGCCACAAAGAACGCTCAATTTTATGTCGGCCAAGGATATATGGGACAACCACAGCAACAAGCAGGATCGCAATATTATATACAACCTAGCACTTTTAGACAGCAAGGTCAAAATTATACAGGAAATCAAATGGGATCACAATACCCACAACGTGCTAGCTTTTCTGGAGACAATCGACCTTTGTCACAACAACGCAATGATTTGTTTATTGATGTGACAGGCCAAGCTGGAAGATCATATAGTGTTGGTAAGCTCTAGGCTTTGCAGAATGGTATTTGAAAGTAGAAGCTAAGAAGTCATAGCATCTAGTCCAACACAATCAACGGTCGTCAGAGGACCTCCACGAAAACCTCGTCAAAATGGTATGTTCAAACTGGTCTTTAATTTAACTTCCATTGAATTATTGGCAGAGCTAACAAGTTGCGCTAGGGCACGCGATCGTAAGCATAATTGGTTCCTTCATTCTATACAACCTTCACAATTTACATTTCCATGTTTTGCCTTTTAAGTTCTTTTTTTGGAGGAGCTTCTTTCCCTGGATCACTCTAAAGACTTTCTTCTTGTTGCGACCACTGACCTTCCCATGCTTTAGTGGATTGGTAATTTGCCACCGCAGACAGATCTCATGAGTCTCGTACTTCATGTCTGCAAAGAGACTGTTGGTCTTGAGTCGTTATTCTTGATCTCCAAGAGTAACTGCGCCTTTGCGAATTTCAAGGACCAGGCTGCATGTGTCGCAGCGCAACTTAAGATCCATGAATCGAGATTTCAAACTGTACGCCTGGTTAGCAGATTACGCAAGGCATCGCTCAGGACTGTCGGCGGTGTCTCTGTTCCTACAGGCCCAGCAGCTTTGACACCTCCACGGCTATCACAAATCCCATCACCGGTTTCAGAAAATGAAAAAGCGTCGAAAGAAGCTGTTGAAAAGCAACAAATGGCGGATGGAGACTCTTCACCGCTCTCAAAGGACAAATACTTTGTGGTTAAGAGTCTCACGGTAGAGGACTTAGAATTAAGTGTGCGCAACGGGATTTGGGCTACACAAACGCAAAATGAAGAAGCTTTTAGTAAGGCATATCAGGTAGGTTCAAGCCGAACTATAACCGGATCCGTACTAACAGATGGTCATAGACAGCAGATAACGTCTACCTAATATTTTCCGCCAATAAATCAGGAGAATATTTCGGATACGCACGTATGATATCGCCCATCAATAATGATCCAGCTGCCGCCATTGAATTTGCGCCCAAGGCTCAAACGGTCGAGGATCCTGATCTTCCAAAAGCAATCCCGACACCAGCTTCTGAATTCGCACCTAAAGGACGCATTATTGATGATTCAGCACGCGGAACCATTTTCTGGGAAATCGAGCGCGACGAGCCAGAAGATCTAGATGAAGATAATAAGTCTCAAAGTGGCAAGAGTGATGTTGATGGCGATGCACCTTCAAAGGCTTGGGGTAAGCCTTTCAAACTGGAATGGATATCGACGACTCGATTACCATTCTATCGTACGCGCGGACTTTGTAATCCGTGGAACGCGAATCGCGAAGTCAAGGTTGCAAGGGATGGTACTGAGTTGGAAACGAGTATTGGGAAAAGATTGGTGGGACTTTTTCACAGGATCCAAAGTCCTGTTGCGCCTAATTTGCCTCAGATGCAGGGGATGGGAATGCCTATTCAAATGATGTCTCCAGGTGGATATCCACAGATGCGTCCATATAATTAAGGTTTTCGAAAAGGATGTTGTGGATATAAGATGGCAAGGCACGCGGAAAAGTTTCTTTAATTTTTTGGGGTTGACTTGGACATTTTTTTTATTGTATGATGTATTCCGGACAACTCACGTTAAAATTAACATTCTCTTTTGGGGATATATCTTTGAAGGGTTGAAAGATTTTGGATTGATGCGAATCATATGTTGCAAATGACTTTTACGAGTCACTATTATCACAAATTACATCCATGAGATGGGGTTGAGCGGAGGTTGAGGTTGAATTTTCAGAAAAGAGGTGAAATGTTCTTGCTGGTCGATGAGTGTATGAGCAAGGGGGTTTTGTGGTCATGGTCATGGTTTCGATTTGATCTGATCTGATCTGCGAGTTGGTGCATGTCTTCCTGTCTGTCTGTCTGTTTATTTGCATGCATGCATGCATGCATGATGGCTATATTATATGATGCTACAGTTATATCAGTCATTCCTGTCAAGTAGTCACTCATCTAAATCATCATCTACCTAGATGAAACCTCATTTAATCATCTATGATCTATCCAACTATCTAGGAAATCTCAGTGTGAGAATCAATTGATGGTTTACTTTCAAGTGTGAGAAAATATAAACATATTACCCAAAAGAATTTGCAGATTTTTCTTATTTCAAAGAAATAACTATCTGTCTATCTACTCATTTCATCAGATTCCTTTTAATCAATACCTAAGAATCTATAAATCCCTTAAAGCAAAGAAACCGAATAATCAAAAATAGTGCTCGTAGGAGATCTTTGATTGTTTAGGATTTGCTTACAAATTATAATTCCTTCGGTTAACTTTAATCTTATACATAAATCGGAACAGATGATTTTCAATATCTACTTTCGTATATATATTATTGTATTTGTGTTAAATTAGGTATCAACAACAACAGAAGCAACTATTTTTAAAATATAATTCTAAACTTTAAAAAGTGGAGATATTTATTTCATTTCATACCCTTCAATATCCATCGCTAACCTTATTTATAGAACTGATAATGCCCCTCTGCGCGACATGTAATAGTGTAGACGTTCTTCACCTTCTTCTTATCCGCCTTTCGCAATGTCGAGACGTCGACGAACAAGAAGCTCTACGCAACGTTAACGACGAACCCTATAGCACTAGACTCAACAGCTATGAAGGATCGGAAATTAAGCACCACCATGACATTTTCGAGATTGAGAAATCGAGCAAAGACTGTAATCTTTGCAAAGTGATATCTCAAGTCTTCAAGAGCTCGAGAATCAATGTTCAAGATGTAGAAGTTGCAAGGGGGGCTTGCAGATTATCTTTCGTGTAATTATCCGATACAGAGATTGAAGTATGTTTTGATACGGATTCAAAGGAAGGATTGGTTAATCTCTGCAGTCTTGATGTATACATGGATGAGTGTGATGGTGAGTATTATTAATTATCTCTAGTAATAATTGTGTATATATGGAACTCAATTTTCTCTGCAGTCGAAGAAGTTTTCCGAGTAGATCAGATCAAAGAGGATAATTCGCCGCCTATTTTAAAAAATAATGGAGACGGATCCTGCATCCAAAAGATAATTTGGAATTGCTTCTCGTTGGTTAAACAACTGTGTAGAGAGTCATTCCTCCTGTAGGCCTCCTTATACTGAGTTCCACAAACCGCCTAGACGGCTGATTCACGTCGGCAATACAAACTAGGATCACTTTTTGGTAGAAGCTTTTCCTAATCCCCAACTAGTGAAATGGGTTTCGCTAAGCTATTGCTGGGAAGAAGAGCCTTAGCAATGACACTATGAATGAGTTGAAGAACGGAATCCCTTTGACCAATTTCGATGCCACAATTCAAGACGCCGTACTGGTCACTCGAGCTTTGGGGATCTCGTACTTTTGGATCGATGCACTTTGCTTCCTCCAAGATGGTAAGAAGTGGAGCGAAGAGGCCTCCAAGATGAATTAAATTTATGGAGGATCAATAGTGACTCTTGTTAATATTGCCAGTTTAGATTCTGTAAAGAATGGATTTCTGAAGGAACGCATCCTCAACTATATTCCTGTTGCATATTCCATCGACCTAGCAGATAATCATAAAGCAAAAATATTCTTATCGCCAGAATAGGATGATGGTGAAGACGAATATAACTAGTCCTGGGTTAAACGGGGTTGGACATTTCAAGAGGGTCTACTTCCCAATCGTTTATTGTACTACAAAGCTTCTCAAATGATCTGGAAATGCTGTAAGGAACAGAGATTCGAAAGGGGCGTAACAGGACGTGTCGAGGATATAGTATCTGAAACCTTGACTTATTCTGATTGTGATAATACGGCATTTGGATCTGAATTTATCTGGAAATTACCGGCATTTCTGAAGTTCAAAACATTTAAAAACTATTTACCCTCCAGTTTGGATTATCCGTTGTGGTCGGAGTCAGAAACATTTCGTTTGTGGTACGACCTAGTCGAGGAGTATACTCAGAGAAGGTTTGAAAGGGTCAGCGATCGTCTCGTGGCCATCTCAGGTCTGGCTAGAATATATAGCGACATGATTTGGAACTCTACGTACGTGGCTGGGTTGTGGAAAGAGGACCTCATTCGGGGGCTTTTATGGCATGTTGATGGTACAACGCTCGTTCCTAAGCGTTCTGCAGACGATATTTCAACTCTCCATGGTGCTTTTCCATCCTGGAGCTGGGCCAGTGTTGGATATCAGGTTGTTAGTAAAAGCTTGAAGACTAAAGATAGTCTCCGTGCTCTATCAGAAATCGAGAATATACAGATTGATCTTGTTGATCCACACGATCCCTTTGGTGCACTGAATAGTGGTAGTGTCACTATAAGTGGCCCATTAAAGAGACTACCAAGGCTTTATAACAAGAAATGGGCATCGACAGAAATACCAATGTCAAAACTTGAGCGTTATATTTCTGGAATAGTGGTGAAGGAGGTGTTACACACAAATACTCTTCTCCACCCGGAGTTCATTTTAGTGTTCTGTTGATGCTTAGTGGCATGCATTCACTGCATTTACTTGTGTTGGAAGCTACTGGTGATATTCTAAATGGCATCAATGTATATCATCGAGTTGGGATACTCAAATTTCTGTATATTGATCCTTCAATTGACGCATCGCTTGAACTTATTGCCCAATTGAAGGATTTGGAAACTCCAATTACGGAGCGACTCGGTCTGTATAAGAAGCCACGCAAGGTGCGAACGAGTCTAAACACTGTATTTATGGAGGTAGAGAATGGAAATTGGTAGAAGGGGGACTTGAGCGGCTTTCATAGGAAAGCAAGCCACTGAATCTATCAATATTAATAATATCTTCAAACCCCGTTTCGCATGAAAGGTATAGGCCCGGCGCCATCCACCAACATTTTAGAGTGGTTTAACCGAATAGTGAAAACCAAAGGGTTAAGAGAAGTAGAGAAGCCTGGTTCAGAATGTGAGTAAAGTAGGTACCCTTAGGTATACTGGTATTGCATTTGTGCCAAGATAACATTTGCTAACAAATCACCCGCGATAGCTACCTTTACATAAATTAATAATATTAAATAAACAAAAACCCTGATTTTTTATATTCTATAAAGGTATAAAATATAAGAATATAAGAATATAAGAATATAAGAATATAAGAATATAAGAATATAAGATATAATATAATAGAATAAGAACAGAGGAGAGGAGCAAAGATTCCGGAATGTATCCCCTTAAATACCAACTCAGGGCGCCTCGCTTAATAGGGATCTTACTGACCAATCAGAACACTAAGATTTTAAAGATTCAAATCATTTTAGAAGATTATTTTATAATAATTTATTATTATTATATTAATAAATATTATATTATTGATATCCTCAATTACTTTTATATTTATTTTCTTTTTAGTTTAAAATAATTATTCTTTATATTATTTTAATTTTTTTATTTCGAAGTTTTAATTCAATAAATTTTTTTTATACCCTTAAATCACTTTGATATATTTTAATTACAAATATAATTAAGTATCACGATCTTTTAAAGAAGAGAGTCGGTTAATTAAAAAGAGACCGACATTTATACTAATTTGAAGAGTTTTTATTTATATAAAGAGATTCTTGAATAGAATTAAAAAAGTAATAAAAAGTTTTAAATCTGAAATTTTCAAAATTCTTTTATAGTTATATAATAAATCTATAATTCAAATTTCATAAAATTATATCTATTATTTATAAAGTTATTAGTAGATAAAAGTATAGTTTTTGATGTAAAAGGGTAGCCGGAATTGAGAGTGGCCGGAAAGTAGAGTACTCGACTTATATATTTATATATATCTATCTTATTGATTAGAATTATATAATACCTCATAAATAAAATGACCTCTCTTTTTTGTAAATAATAGAGTATTTGAAGATAATATTCCTATATCAATAGGATTAAATTCTATGGATTCAGACATAATAAATCTTGAATAATCATATCGGATATATAGATTGATTCTCTTATCTACAATATTATTTACGAAGTTATTGATTGATATTCCTATAGAATGTATGAATCACCCAGGCGCCCTGAGTTGGCATTTAAGGGGATACAAAAGATGTGGGTGATATGATTGATGTACCTATTTAATAAGTAAGATGTAAGGATCTTATTACATACATGAATGTGATACTGGTTGGTATATGTATGCAGGCGTGTGGTATGCTATGGTTTGAGGAAGTCATGTGTTAGTTGGGATGGTATCTGATATGTATGCAGTAGTAGTTGTTGGATATGTCAACTATTGAGTATGTAGGGTGTAGTATTTATGTTATACTTTTCAAGGATATTCTTTTATCACTTTCAAATTCACTAGCATATTATCAGACATCAAATCTTGATAGAAACAGCTTTTTATTAAATTTTGTGTACAGAAAGGACCGAATTGATATGATTAAAGCCATCGTAGCAAAGAAGTAGAAAATCAAACTCTCGCACTGTGATATTCCTCCATTAACACCCCTCCGAATTCATTTTCACCTGTGATCCTCCCCCTTTCCTTCACGAAAACACCATAGTTAAATCCATCACTAAAAATGCCAATGTCAAAATACTCATTGCTAACTCCCTTTCATCAATTCCTTCGTAATGTCGTAGAGGTGACCAGAAAATCGTAAAGTGATGATTTACTGAATAGTGATCTTGCGGCTTTCTTGCTTCTTAGCCTTTGGAACGGTAATGCTAAGAATACCATTCTTCATGCTAGCTTTAACCTCATCCTGATTGACGCGAACTGGGAAGCTGAATGATCGAGAGAATTCACCAACGCTACGCTCAGAAACCCAGTATCTGTGCTCAGGCTCGTCGGACTTTTTCTGTTCGTGTTTGGTGACTTGTTGGTTGCCCTGTTGATTTTCCGCGTCTTCGTCTTCGACGGTTGGTTGATGGGCCTTGTCTTTGTGCTCGCCCTCACTACCTTCAGTGATTTGACCAGATTTGGGTGCATCCTCGACGAAACCAGCTGGTGGAGTGCCAGAAGTGTAAGAGCGCTCGGTACGTCCACGGATGTTGAGTGTTTGATCATCGATGAATTCGATATCGATATCTTTTTGCTCGATACCTGGGAGTTCACCTTGAAGTTCATAAACCTCGCCGGCTTCCTTGACGTCGAACTTAGGAGTCCAGGTTTTCAAGACGTTGTTGCGACCATGACGGTGACCATCGCCGCTACGGCCGTTGCTGTATTGATCGAAGTCATCGAGAAGGCGGAAAAGAGGGTGAAAGGAGGTAGCTTCGTTTGTGAGGTAGGATCTTGGGAAGAGAGACATTTTGCGTGTGGTTGTTTGTGGTTTGAGTACTCGTTTAATAGTTGTTGCGACTGGAAGTCTTGTAGCTTTTCGATAGCAAGATTGCATAAATTGTTTTGATGATTCTTGTGTTGATGTAGAAAAAAGAAAAGAGGATATACAGAGACTGAGCCTACCTTTAAATATTTGATCTGATGGACTTTTGGGAATTTCTAGCATGCGCTAGAAATTACTTTGGGTGATGTAATAATCAATATTCAATTGAGCGCCAGCATGTTCTAGAATGACGACTTCAATATTTGAGGGCAAATAGAAATGAAAAGAACAAATGAGGGGTAAATAGATGTCAGGAGATATTAGGTCATTGAAGCATGAAGCACGAAGATAATCACTGGAAAATGCTAGAAAATGCTGGAAAATGCTGGAAAATACTAGAAACCTGCCAGATGGGTGAGAATATTTTATTTACAATTGTACAGAGTAACAATCATTCAATATTCAATGGAATGATGGAAATCAAACTCAAACTATTAAGTAAATCCCTGACCACCCCATAGACCGATGAGATATCATGTTTGATGTTACAGCTAATGGTTAATGGAAGTGAAGACGAAGAAGATCGAGTGGTGGTCAAGGTGCGCTTTGGTGTTTTCGCTTAGTAATCAACCACCCAAATACTTAGCCACTAGATTGGTCTTGGCAACATTTTCTCAGAACAAAGTCATGATCATGTGCTTATCATGAGACCGTGGACAAGACAAGAATAAGCATCTGGCACGTGATCCACATTGCCGACGAAGTATGAGGCTAATGAAAGGATCATCTAATCGTTACTCCTATGTGGAATATCCAAGTACAATCCAAAACCTGAAGGATCATTCTATTCTACTGTGAAATTTGAAGTGGAATGTTAGAAGGTGCTATGAGCCCGACGAGGGAAGTGGCTTTCCACAATCTTATCGTTATGGCAAGTTCGGTTTGAATGGTGACCTTTTATCGTTTTCGAAGCCATGCTTGCCACCATCTCTCTTCCAATTCACAAATCCTCTTCTCATGCTTTTCTGGTTAAAATCCTAATTGTCTGTTACACCAAGCAAGGATACAGTAACCTTACATCATGGCGAATCTTTCGGCTCATGGTACTCATTTTATCTTTGATTTCGACGGAACAATTACCACAGAAGACACTACCAAACTCATTGCAGATGTCGGAATTGCCCATCAACAGGTCCTAGGCAATGATTTGTCGGAGATATGGGAGGATTTAGTTAAATCATACAACACTGACCATGGTGAATTCGTTGCACGATACTACTACGAGATGCCCAAGTTACCACCATTGGCCTTCGGGATTGGTGTGAATAGAGCTCTGAAAGAAGTAGAGTTGAGAAGCATCAACCGTATCAACAGATCAGGTCTGCTTGCAGGCATTTCTAAAGAAGAGTGGGAATCTGCTGGTAAGGCCGCTGTCTTGTCAGGGGCTGTCAAAATCAGGAGAGGCTTCGTCAGACTTGTGCAACAGATAGAGAGACGAAATGGTGTCTGGGGAGTCGTCTCAGCCAGTTTCTCGAAGGACTTCGTCAAAGGCGTTTTGGAACAGTGCCTGGGAAAGAAGATCGACATACCCATTCTAGCGAACTATCCCGACGAAAATGGCCTCATCAGGGGCCCTTTGTTTGAGGATACTGGAGTGAGAACTATCTTGACGTCAGGGGACACGAAACTATCCGCAATGAAGCAGTTGCTCAAATCCTGGAGACTCGACGCGGCTTCTAAAGCAGTATACTATGGCGATAATGATACAGACATCGAGTGCATCTTTGATACTTCTGTTAAAGGTGTCATAGTGGGAGAAAATGCAAGTAATAAGCTTTGGTTATTGTGCACAAAAATCACACGTCCTGAGTCGGTTGGAGCTATTCCAGACTTTGAAAACATTGTTATTCATCCGGAATAGAATATAAAACTTTGAGATAGTGCTCCAAAACCCGGTCAGTTTGGTGGTTCGAACTTCGTTAGCTGAGCTTCTACATTGGAATATTTTCATGCTTCTGCCCTACGGACACCCTAAAAATTATTATGTCGCTCCTCCCGAGTGTCGGCTCACCTGAATCCTTTATCAGTCCGAATTTAACCAACCAGTAAATATGTGTTACTAGTACAATTAAACTTTTCCCCCCAAATCTTGAATGAGAGTGTGTGCCTATGCGATTCAATTTGACCTGTGTTTAATCGTCGAAGCTTTTATTATCTGTGATGTGCCACCGTGCCTTCGAGCTGCAAATATGTTAATCAAGTCACCACATGCAAATTCATCTGAATGTTCTGACAAAGTTCATGAATTCCGAAGCAACACCCAGTCTCATAAAGGCAGTCGCTGAAGAATGCACATGCCTTGCTAGTAATACAAGTCCGCATCAACGCTCTGTTCTAAAAGCACCTCAATCCCTCTTCAATGGCTTGTAAATCTCCTCAATGCCATCTTTCGTAATGATTAACATCTGTAAACCATCACCGACCTCAATATGTCTTTCCACCGCACTGTCAAAAGCATCCTTAACCAAGTCCTCCACTTCATTTCTAGGCAATGGAATCTTTTCTCTTTCCGCCAATTCATGACCCACCCCGCTGCCCGGAATATATTGATTCTTAAAGTTGACCTGGTTGTCCAAGAAAGGCATGATCAAACTGGCTGCAGCACCTGCGGCCCTACACTGTTCCCTCTCGTAACTTCCAACAGGATCATAACTGTAAACTGCTCCCTTTCCCTCCTCATCCAATCCCCCAAGAATCGCGGTAACGTAGTATGGGAAGAATCGCTTGCTATATAAAATGGTTGCTAATCGTTGAGCGCAAGCTTTAACACTCATGGGTTTGCCGTGCTTGTAACGGTACATCTTGACGATTGCGTCGAGGCGTTCCTTAAGTGCTTCACCATCTGCGGCAAATCCTACGACGGAGAGAACGAGAGTTGCATCATCTTGAGCTGCGGTTGTGCCACCGATCTTGAAGACTTTTGGTTGGTATCTTGTGTTGATGTTGTATCCGGATGTGGAACGAGTGTCGCCAGCGACGATGGTGAAGTCGGAACCTGAGATTGCTAGAGTAGAACCACCGTTATCTGTGTATCTAGAAAAATATTAGTTTTGCAAAGCCATTAAAGTCGAAAGATATTCGTACGGGTAGAAACCACGATGTTGCGTGAAACCATCACCTTGCTTGGTTGGAGCTTGATTGAAGGAGTAATTTGGACCGTTCATGAGAGGGTTTTGACTGAACATGGACATCTTGATTATCGTATTTGGGTATCTCTGAACTTGGAATACGATGAGTTTTGTTGGAATCTGATAAATGTAGTAGAGGTTTGGAATTTGAGGTACAAAGGTATCTCACTGTAGATGTCGCGTCGACCTTCAGCCTGATGATAACTAGCGCCAATCTTTCTGACAGGGGTAGCTGCACGGAACAACTTTATTGTAAGATCTTAGATAGTATTAATAGGGAATCAGGAAGCCAGTCACGATAATTCAAGATAATTAATTATGCCTGAGTAGCAGATTGCTATCTGCAAACAAAAATGGCTAGGTATGTGCAGTTGTATTTTACTTATATTTCAATACTTTTCAAATACTAAACCTTTATTTGCAGTCTCCCAAGAAGCATACGGCGAAATGCGCTGGCTAAAATAGCTGAGCTCTCTGCGACGTCATCATCTGGAGATTTTGAGGGTTCTGATATTGAGAGGCTGTGTCGAGTTTCTTCTGGCAATAATAAGTTATCTGGGCGTGTGAATAGAGTTAACAATGATCCTTCGGGCTCTCTGGCGGGCTCTCCTATGGTACGGAAAAGGGGGGCATCTCTCAGTAGGCAGAATGCTAATACCCAGAGCAGAATATTAGGGAGTTTGAAGTACTTCTGGCTTTATGCAAAGCAGCACCTCTGATCGATAATACGTACAGCGCGGAGAAGCTCACCAGTCAGTTGAGCCCATACGTTCTCGAGGCCCATACCCAATTGTTTGTGCAATCCCCCCTTTTTCGCGCAATCGAACCGTCTCCCGTCGAAGCACTAAGCTACAACCTCACAACGGCTCTCCTATCCATTGGTACAAAACATGGCCATCTACAAAGACTCATTTCCGAAAAGTTATCTATATATCTAGACAATTGTGTACATGCCAGTGAGACTGCCACGGAGAATCGAGGGGTTAGTTCAGAATATGCTACTGAGATCGAAGAGGCAATCCACGTTGCAACAGTTACGATATCTCTCTTGGGCTTTCTGGACGCGGTAGCTTCTCTGGCCAATTTTTGGAGTGCAAGGGAGAGATTGGACCTATGTGAACGTGTTAAGGTTATTTTGTCAGAAGGCTTTTTGGTGGCGATAGAGACGGCCTTCTCAACTATTCGCAATACCCATCTCCAAAGCAGTCACGTAAAAGAGTGGAAGAGATATGTTCGTCATTATGCAGCTATTGGTCGGCCATTGGGTGCCATGCTTTTACAACGGAGCTTTATGTGGCTACTCGTTGCAAGCTCATCACTCCTCCTCGTTGATGCCAACAGTCTTAAAGGCCATGATGTTTTAAGCATTCTGATGTCTCGTCTTGAGGATTCTAGGCCTAACTCACCCCGTAACGAGCAGGTTGATTCCGACACAGTTAATACCCTGGCAAATATTGCTTCGATTGAAATAGGTCTTCTCGAGGACGGCGCAGATTATCTCCGTTTAGGCTCTGCATGGCAACAAAGACTGGCATTTTCAGTCAAAGCAAGTGCTATAACAACCTATCTGAATTGTGCAATTTTGAATGTGAATGATGATGAAGTTGAACCCGAAACACTCATGTCCTGGCTTGAGGACACCCTGGCGGATCCTGTACAAATGGCAGATGAGACATTGGCCAATGTTGTCCTTCGCTCAATGGCCTTGATTTCTAAAATCGCTCCTCAGTTCGCACCAGAAGTCAGTCGTCTTCTACCGCGATTCATTGTTCAGGGCAATCCACAAGGGAATACAATTGGGGTTGCCTGCGCATGCCTCGCATATGTTCTTCATAACTTATCCCAAGATGCTATAATAACCACCCTTTATACGCTGGGAAATGTTCTCACCTCTGGTGCAAGTCATGCGGACAAAGCTCTTTCTGTACCTAACGGAGACTTGGCGCTGGATGGAGCTGCACAGACAACCCTCTATGGAAAGAATTCTAATGGCAGTTCTATATCCTTGGAAATATTCACAGAAGAAGACACTTCTGCCGTCTATGGTAATGTTGTACAGGCTATATGTGCTATTGCTGGAGACTGTAAAGATGCTAAAATTATCGCTTTGGCCCAATCCATGCTCCTGCAAAAGATCGATAAAATCAACCAACTAATTGATGCTCGTATCGTCACAGCTGCTGCAGAATTGTCATTATGTGGAGGGCCGCTAGAGTTCCGGTCATTGCTCAAGCTCTATGGAAAAATCACGCAGCAAGGTGTCATGAAAAACAACGAAATCATACTGCATGCAGTAAGTTCACAAAAAAGCTTTGAGGTCCCACATCATCTAACTTGGTCTAGGTAATGAAAGGCCGGAATTTCCTTTCCTCTAATTTGCGCAAAGATTCGCCTTTACATGACATATACCTCGGGAATTTACTAGAGGACATCATTAGCAAAGGCGACGTCCATCAAGGGCACAGCACGCGAGAAGGCGATGTAGAATCTGCAGCTAAAGAGATTGCGCAGTTACTGCAGCCCCTCGCAGTCTTTTTTTCCACCAATAATATGGTTTCCGACAATGACCTCAGCGAGGAGATGTTGTCTTTGGTACGAGATGCTTGGTTCAATATTGTCGTTCATGGCTTTACCACCAACACTGAGCGTGGACAGCTCTACCTGAAAGAGTTGCGCATCCTAGCGATCCATTCAAAGCCTCTTGTTGCCGAGCAGCGAGGTGAGCAAGTAGAGAGTGATATTGAACTCAATACTGTGTTACGCCGAGGGATCAGTCAGGACCATGAAACAACACAGAAAAAGCGCCTTACAGCTCTCCTTCCTAGTAGAGCTAGAGAAATCAATGCACTTAGTTATCGCAAAGTCATCTTTCTTCAGGCTGCTTATTTAGTGGAAACGCTACGGGCTGATGCAGGTGACTGCAGCAAAGCCCTGAGATACTTTCTTGAGCCTAGCATGCGCAGAGGTGAGATGAGCAGCACTATGGAAGCTGTCACAGGTGCCGTGATGGAGATTTATTTGCGCAAAACTTTAGCGGGCCTGACCCCAACATTTTCGGCTCCATATGTTGCTAAGCAGTTGGCATCAATATTTACTGGTTGTTGTTACCGAATTGAAAGGGTACAACAAGCTGCAATGAACTGCGCGGATAGGATAATACGAGATGTCCCATCTGCCCTTTGTCAAAAGTCCTCCCTATTTGCACTTCTTGAACTGTTGTCACTCCTCTGGATGAGTTGTTTGGAAGCCGAAACCGATGAGTACGGACTGAGATCGTCCTTTACTTCTGAGAAATCAAAAATAACTATTGAATTATCCGATGATTATGGCCTCCGTCGTCGTACGCTTGATGCTCTTTACAGGAAAGCCAAAGGCTGGGTCACTGCAGTGATTAATATTGCTCCTGCAGATGTAAAGGGCTTGTTACAGACATATCTCTCAGAGTATGACGATGAAGGCGCTTATGGTCATATATCCCTGGGACGGTCGTTTGCTACAGAGATGGGAGCCGTCATTCCAAGTATGGACCACAGGCTTGAGGCGATCGATCGCCACGGGGATTGTAATATTAATACGGCCTCTGATTTCATTGCTCAATATACTACAAGGCAAGAGTACCGCTATGCAGAAGCTCTTCCGGACCACAACGCTGAATGGCTGCGCTCCATGTATCTCGATGAACACAGACCTTCAATCACATCTAAACCTGACAAAGATTGTGATGACGCGGTATCACTTTTGGCCAAACTCGAAGCACAAATTCACAAAAAGAAACACATAGCTATTAGCGAAATCCGTGATGTACTGAGGAGAGCTGCTGCTTTGCTTTGCCGAAGTGACAAGGATGAGTGTGCCATCATACGCTATCTTGTTTCCATACCCTTCGCCATCTTCACCAAGCAGTCAATCAAACTAGGAGGCTCATTATGGCTGGGTGTCATCAACGAAAACCCCAGCATGGAGCCTAGAATTCTAATGGAAATCGCCCAACAATGGGAACTGACTTCACATCGTAAAATAGGTATTTTCAATGGCATGTTCATGTAAGTACAATCTATGTTCATACTCTATCAAAAACTAATCTTCCATAGCCATCAGGACCCTTTCTACATCAAGGAGGAGTTCGCACCCAGCGACAGGACAGTGCTGGCCAAAAAGCAACACGCTGTTAACAATATGCTTGCTCCCCACATGCGACTTCTACAGCTCCTTAGTAGTCATTTCAATGCCACTCGTCTTGGTAGCTCGCACACGGAAAAGACATTCCTCAGAATTCTGAACTTTACACTGGATAGCTTGAAACATTCTACCGGGCACCCGCTTGCTCGAGAGATCAGATTCCAAATCGTCTTGTTTGGCTTAAGAGTCCTAAGACACACTACTTCCCTCGACTTTCCCTCTAAGTGTAGGCTGAAGGACAAGATTCTTTCTGCTGCTCTCAGTTGGTTTACATTCCCACCACGGTGGTCATTTGGTGGTAACCGTCTGCAATTGAAAGCCGAGACTCGCCTATTGAACGACGTCGTTCTAGCGTTTAGAAGCGTTACAATGACAGGCTCCAAGCCCACTGCTATACTCCAATTGATGCAGGCGAAGGAGGAGCTTCTGCACATTTTGATAGAAAGTGAACAGACTAGGTTGAATGTCTGGCTTGATCCTTTACGTCAAGGCCGCGATATCCAAGTTCCCACTCCCGCCAGAGTCGCTAACGATGCAGTGCTGCTTCCTCTGGTGCAAACCGCTTGGAACGAAAGTCCATCTTTGGCTATACAACTTGTTTCTAGATTTCCTTCGGCGAGGTTGCACCAGGAAATCCGCTCGCTCTTGCTTCACTTTCCCGACAAAGCAGTATCGGAGCCTGAAGCACTGCATGTGTTACTGGGCGATACTTTGCCACCTGATGTGACATTCCAAATGAAGGTAGGTGACATGAAAGGCCTCTAATGTTTGAAAATAAGCTGACAAAAGTAGTACCTTTTATACTGGGCTTCTGTTAATCCGATATCTGCTGTTACATATTTCTTACCGTCATACCGAAACCATCCTTTCATCATTCAATATGCTATGCGGGCCTTGGAAAGTCATCCTGTAGACGTCACTTTCTTTTACGTGCCACAGATAGTTCAAACGTTGCGCTATGATGACTTAGGATATGTTGAGCGATATATTGTCGAGACTGCGAAGTTTTCGCAGCTTTTTGCACATCAAATTATTTGGAACATGAAGGCCAATGCTTTCAAAGACGAAGATTCTCAAATTGTAAGTAACTTGTATATCTCATATTGCTGAGCTAACAAATCTAGCCTGATCCTGTCAAACCCACACTCGATAAAGTTATGAATCGCATGATTGAGTCGTTCTCCGGTGTTGATAAAGCCTTCTATGAGCGCGAATTCACATTCTTTGACGAAGTCACTAGCATTTCTGGCAAACTGAAGCCATACATCAAACGGCCAAAGCCAGAGAAGAAACAGAAAATTGAGGAAGAATTGCGCAAAATCAAGGTGGAGGTTGGAGTCTACCTCCCTAGTAACCCTGATGGTGTGGTAATTGGTATTGATCGACAATCCGGAAAGCCACTTCAAAGTCATGCTAAAGCGCCGTATATGGCAACCTTCCGCATCAAGAAAAGTATAGGTAATGATATGGAAGGCACGGATGACATGCTTGAAGAGACCAACAAAAATGGAAGCACCTCGAATGACAATTCCATTGAGATTTGGCAATCAGCTATTTTCAAGGTTGGTGATGACTGTCGTCAAGACGTCCTCGCTCTTCAAATGATTGCTGCTTTCCGCGGAATCTTCAATAACGTCGGGCTTGATGTTTACGTTTTCCCCTATCGTGTTACTGCGACAGCACCTGGTTGCGGTGTTATTGACGTTTTGCCAAACTCTATCTCGCGTGATATGCTTGGAAGAGAGGCTGTGAATGGTCTATTTGACTACTTCATATCTAAGTACGGAAACGAGGATTCCCTCAGATTCCAAGAAGCGCGCGCCAACTTTGTTAAAAGTATGGCTGCATACTCAGTTATCTCTTTCTTGTTGCAATTCAAGGACCGACACAACGGTAACATCATGATTGATGATGCTGGACACATTCTACACATTGATTTTGGATTCTGCTTTGACATCGCACCTGGTGGTGTCAAATTCGAGAGAGCACCATTCAAACTCACAACGGAAATGTTAGCTGTGATGGGAGGAAGCACAGAACATCAAGCATTCAAATGGTTTGAAGAACTGTGTGTAAAGGCTTATTTGGCCTCTCGCCCATACACGGAGAAGTTGTCGCAGCTCGTTATGCTCATGATGGATTCTGGTCTTCCTTGCTTCAAGCCTGAGACTATTCAGCATTTCAGAGATAGATTTGTGCTGGACAAAACGGAAGCTGATGCTGCGACATTCATGAGAGGTTTAGTTAAGAGAAGTTATGGAAGTTATTCCACTGGAGTCTATGATCAGTTCCAGCTTTTGACCAATGGAATTCCATACTAGATGCCTTGCTGGCTTCTAGGGGGAGCTTCACGTTTGAGTTGAATATCGAAGGGATGTAGAAGGAGAGCTGGGTGGTAGACATCTACTGCTCGGGGTTGGTTTGGCGAATGCAAGAAGAATGTCGATCGTGGTGGTAATTCTAGTGATATTGAAATTGTAGTAAACTGTTTTTGAAAGCGTGGGGTGTTTGGCATGGGATTATCTTTCTTCAATTTTCTCCTTTCACTATACTTATTGATACAAATATAATAATTGGTACTTCTTGGGCAATCATAACAACCTTTCACAATATATTTCACAATCAATCATACCCTTCCCCACCCTTTGTAAATGCGGTGCGGTTTACGCCATCCGGTTTCCGGGCCGCACATCACTGACGTAGTTTCGATCAACAACGTGAATAAATACACCTCCAACGTCGCCAAGCCTTAAACAATCTGTACCACCCATAAATCTCTGAATAAATCCCACAGAATCTCCCCCAAAAATGTCAACCATAGCACCCGAAGCCCTAAACGGCTTCTCCGACGCCTCTAGCTACGATAAACATCGTCCGACTTACCCACTCGAAGCACTCTCCAAACTTCTACGTAATCTAGGAGTGGAAAATGTAGAGGGAGCGAGAATTATTGATGTAGGTGCTGGAACGGGAAAATTTACTAGTTTGCTGGAGCAGAGGGGGGAGGGGTTTGAGATTTTGTGTGTGGAGCCTCATGAGGAGATGAAGGAGGTTTTGAGGGGGAAGTTTGGGGAGGGGGAGGGGAAGGGGAAGGTGAAGATTGTGGGGGGTCATGCGGCGGGGATGGAGGTGGAGGAGGGTTGGGCTGATGCGGTTATTGCTTCGCAGGTGAGTGGTTGTGTGGTTTGTGATGTGATGGTGGTATTTCTACTGACTTTGGTTTTGTGGTTAGTCTTGGCATTGGTGAGTGATAGGTTATGTATTTGTGGTATCAGGGACGTTTAACTGATTATCGAGAAGGTTTGCTACTAAGGAGTCTTTAAAGGAGATTCACAGAGTGTTAAGACCTGGAGGAGCGCTGGGATTGATTGTAAGGGTTCTTGAAATATTGGGGGCAGTTGCAGTTGCTAACATGTGAATCTTTAGTGGAACATCGAAGATTGTATGTACACAAATCTATCTGTTCATCTACTATCACTAATCACAGAATATAGATAACACACCACGAGATGGTCGAGCAACAACAACGAAATGGGAACAAGTCCTAAAGGATATCGTTGAAAGTACTGAAGATGGTCTTCCCCGCTTTCGTAATGGTAAATGGAAACAAGTGTTTGAGGACCAATTAGATTCCACTCCATTGCAAACCTTGAAGGATACATTCATGCAGGATTTCCCGCAGTTCTCATTGCCGCTGGGAGAAGACCATGTTGAGTGGACGGTATGGTTGAGTGATGAGGCTATTTGGAATAGATTTGGGACTTTGAGCGCGATTACGGTATTAGAGCCGGAGAAGAAAGAACAGATAAAGCAGAAGGTTCTCAACTCGTTGAAGGAATTGGATGCAGAGCGCAATGAGAAAGGCGAGGTTGCGTTGCATGGGAAAACTTATTTCTTCTGGACCTCAAGGGTTTGAGTAGATAGATGGCATAGATGGCATAGATAGCTTCAGAAGCTACCCCGTTGTTCTATTTCGACAGTTTCCAAATATTGGAACATCGATTATCACATAGCCATGCACGTATTTCACCGTTCTTCTCCTGCTTTACCGCATCCCATCGTCGTCTTTTGGATATCATGAATTTCGTAAAAGGATCCTTCCTGTATAGCACTCCATAACTCCCACCCAATGCCTTTTCACCATTGTGCTATTATGCAGAGTCATCGGCCGAGATGTACATGACTAACAGACAAACGGAATTAGCTTCGCATATTGAGATGATGTCCAGAAGGAAGAATCCTCACCATTATTGCCCCGCACAAAAGCATCTCCATGAACCGTCTTCTTCTTCCCATGAACCCATTCCTCACATTTCTCTAGCGCAATATTCATATATCCATCGACTGATTGTAGTTCTCCTGCGGATATGTAAGCTTTGAACTATGCAACAGAGGGGTAACTAGTAGCTAACCTTTGAAGACGAGAGAATTATTGAGCTTCACAATGACTCTTGACCCAATGATATCTGACAGGAAGGATGAAGGATCCTTGCCTTCGCCTTGATTTAATGCTCCGTTCTCCATATCTTCTTTCGCGATACCAATGTAACTTTCACGGAATTGTTTCTTTCTTTGATTCAGAAATAGTTTTAAACGTCGTACCGTAGTCGCGTCCTACAAAGACAATGGCAGTGAATAAAGTATCGATATCGCTACCGGTACTTTTAGCGCATGCAGACGCAGCCTGGCCTGGCCTGGAAACCCACCAAAATTTCCACTGTAGGTTCACACTTTCAACCTCGGAATCACAACGACTTCTACAAATATAAATACAATCCTGAGAATCACAATCGAATCGCACAAACAACAGACAAAACATGGCAGACCTCAATACCGTAGAAGTACCTCCTGTGAAAAAGAAGTTTTCACTGTTCAAAAAAAAGTTAACCCAATTGCCAGCCCCAAATATTAAACCGGGTCAAAATCATACGGATGCTTTTAGTCGCGCGAAAGATCTCTTTCCGATACATGTTAAGGAGAAGGAAATTAAGAGGGAAAAGAAAGCTGCGACTTTAGAGAGAAAACGCTCCTCGCAGAGTAGGGAAAAATCATCTTCGAGTCCGAGTTTGGAGAAGAGGAGAAAAGTCGCGGATGAGGATGTGGATGTGAAGGTGGATTTGAATGATTTGGGCAGTGAGACGGAAGATGAGGAATTGAGAGCTAGGTATTATGGACTTGAGTGTGATCTTATCATGAATGTATGCTGAATGGGGATTTAGGGATTCTTCATTATCTACAGCTGATAGTAGCAAGTCACAAACAAGATACCCGCAACAAAAGCGTCGCTCACCTGAGAGTTTGATGGGTCGTTTTGCGAAAGATGTACAAAGTAAAAGAGACAAGAGTGAGGATTGCAAAGCTGTTACAAAGGGTTATATATCACTGAGCGATAGCGAAACCGACGATATCGTGCCTGTTAGGCAAACTATTAGCAGGTGTTCCTCTCCGGTTGTAGCGTCTACCAATCCGATATCTGTTGTTGACGATGACGATGAAGATGCGTTCTCTGAGGAGGAGTTTCCGGAATTATTAGCAAAGGCTCGAGAGAATAAACGGCTTGCAGATTTAGCGCAACAGAGAAGTAATGCCGAATGGGCAAATAGAAATCATGCGCCAGACCGAAATGCTGCAGATGACGACGTCTTCCAAGATAAACAAAAAGGGGAGCCAGTTCTAGAAATCTTCATCTCATCTCGACTTGAAAATACCAAGAATTTAGTTATCAAGAGGAAACTACATCAACGATTACGAGAAGTTCGACAAGCTTGGTGTGACAAACAACAATTGGATGGAGTACTCATGCCAGAAGAATTAAAAGATGCAATATTACTCACATGGAGAAACAAGAGATTATTCGATTCCATGACATGCGCATCACTAAATCTGGACTTTAACACAAACGGCGATCTTGATAGTTCTGGCGATGGATTCAGCAGTGGTAGAATCCACATGGAAGCATGGACCAACGATCTCTGGGAAGAATGTTGCAAAGCAGCCTCCGGGCAAGAAATCAGCGACGATGAGGAAGAACCCGATGAAGTTGTTCCGGAACCAATAACCAAAATGCGATTAATACTCAAGGCGCAATCGAAGGATATCAAGGAATTCAAAACGTATGTGAAAGCTACGACGACGGTTCAGAAATTGGTAGATGGCTTTAGGAGTATGAATAAAATTCCGGCGGAGAAGAAAATTATTCTCAGTTTTGATGGTGATCTGTTGGATGTGGAGTCTACGGTTGAAGAGGCCGGTTTTGATGATATGGATACGGTGGATGTGTTGATTAGATGATATGATGATATGATGATGTATCGTGTACTACTTTTACTTTTACTTTTACTTTTGCTGTCTAAAGAGCTTTGTTTTTGGTTGTATTGGGTCAAAACTTTTGGTTGGTTTGTTGATGGATGGATGAATTGGAGTTTTGGGAATGTATTGGATTGGATTGGATTGGATTGGCGTATGATGTATGGTGTACTTACTGGCTGGCAAAATATTGATACCCTGAATGGATTATAGATCCATGTGTGGAGGAAAGAGGAAAGAGGAAGATCCGATCTGTTGTGTTCTGTCGTGGTCGTTCTTCAGGACTTGATATCTGATTAATTTAATTCTACTTGTTTAATTTCAGCAGTTGATAGTTGATAATTGATACTTGATGATATTAGAAATGAAAATTTTAATTGTTGATGTACGGAGTAATTCTATTTAATATATTTATTCTTATTTAAAATGATATTTGTCTACTTTGTATATAAGTCTAGTACACCCGTTTTGGACCACCCCTCCTTTGGACCACCTTTTTATACCAAAAATCATCATTTTCAGCTATTAATAATTCAACAATAAATGAATTAAATCAATTGAAATTTTAATTACGATATTATTATATGATTATTAATCAATTCTGAATATTCCGGATTTTTTGTGATTTTACCAATTAAGATATTGAAGATTGAAATTATGATTTTCAGTTTGTATAGGATTTATATACAAATTTGAAGAATTCAAAAATCTTAAATAACTTTTCAACAAAAATTATTAAAAATAAATTGTAATTTTTTTTTTCAAATATTTATATTAAAATTGATTAAAAGAATTGATTTATTTTAATGAATAATTTATAAAAATCCAAATAATTCAAATATTATGATTTTTAATTCTTGTAAAATCTAAAAATATCAATGAAAGTTTTTTTTTATAATTTAAAATTCAGAATTCTAATTTATTTAATAAATTATTATACCAATATTTGAAAAAAAAAAACATGATTTATTTTTAGTAATTTTCAAACTTGTATATAAATCCTATATAAATTGAAAATCATAATTTCAAGCTTTAATATTTCAATCAATAAAATTATAAAAAATCTGAAATTTTCATAATCTATCAATATCTATCAATATCTATATAATGAATCTACAATCAAAGTTTTAATTGATTTTATTTATTTGTTGTTGAATTATTAATAAGCGAAAATGATGATTTTTGGTATAAAAAGATGGTTCAAAAGAGGGGTGGTCCAAAAGTAGGGTACTAGACTTAAATGGTGCTTTCTGTGAACATAGGGTTACTCGAACTGACGCGGTTATGATGATTGATGTTGTTGGAGTGATTTTGCAATGTAGACTATCAATCCTGCAGTCGGGAAGCTGAGTATTCACCGTTGGAGGAATTTGTTGTTGAGACGATTACCGAGACTAGGTAGCAAAATGCAACCAATTTTCGATGGTTAAGAATACCCCAGATTGCACGTTGGTGCAGACATGATCGTGCTGTTGTGGAGGTTGGCGTGTAAGTTGATATTTGAGTCGGAGAAGGGCTGATGGAGGTAAGGAGTATAGAAAGTGCTTTGCAGTTCTCACTAAGCTGGACTTCGTTTCCGGCTACATTTACGAGAGCTAGTGATGAAAGCTGAAGGGCTTGAATTTTTTGCATCAAAATCGGCATATTACTGCTCCAAGATTTTGGTTGATCATTCTGAAATGGAGATGCTCTTTTATTAAAGCTAAAAATTCGGATAATTTCAGATTTGAAGTAGTCCTTTAATGATGCTGCTACTGCATTCAACACAGTCCATTTTCATGTGTCATTTAGGATTTGCATCCATGTTTAGACATTCACATCATAAATTGTTTACTCAAGACTGGATATACCTCGAACTATTGTTGATCTCTTGTGCGCGCCTTCCACTTTGTATTCAAGTGAAATGTGGTCTCCATCAGGTTGCAGAATTACTTTAAAATTCTGTAAATTGGTTGAATTGAACGGCAACTGTGCCAACCCAACAACAGTAACACAGTGTCAAAATGAAACACACTTATTGGTGATGGCCTCATCAGACAGAATTTCGGCAGTTGCAGGCTTTCATCACACTTATGGATTATGCCTCAAGAATGCCAAGATCATAAGTGACCTCAAACAAATTGGATGCCGGGCACACATACTATGTATATAGTGCTTCAACAAGGCGAAAATAGATCTATCATCCTTCTTCTTATCCCAAAAACCTCAATCTTTTGATTCTTACCACGCTTGTATCTGCTTGATTATTATTGAAGTCGATTTACCTCAATTGAGAGTTAGGGAAGTCGCCATTGTAACCCCTATGTATTCCAACTTACAAATTAGCCTCAGCTTTATGCATAATTGGCTGGAAGCTTTTCTGGTTGAGCGAAAGCTGGAATTGGTCATAGTTGTTATATGTCCTTGCAAAGATGTATAAAGCTACGTTGATAGCTCTGATTCAAAGACATCGCGTTGAAGCAGTGTACGGCCTGGAAGGAGCAGATCCTGATGGTATAGAGTCTTCTAATGCGTTGGCGTGAGGATAGAAGGACTGTTAAAATATCATTGCAAATGATATGATAAAAGTAATACCATTCCATGAAATATATTCAAGGGGAGAAAACAGATAGTTGAGTCTTTAACTTCCGCTAAATTTCGCACCCTGAGAAATGAGTGGAATAACACGACTATTTAAGACATTACTACTCCTGCCGCACCACCTCAGCATCTAGCCACGGGTTAAGTCTAGACTCAGGAATTGGCATTGCAAAGTATGAAGTGTCACGAGCATCTCTCTTTCGTTCCGCTTTGATCGAAAAACAGACAATGTGGTGTAGGATTTCAAGGAGGGACCTTTGAAACGATAGCTGGGCCATAAATGGGGAAATTGAATGCGAAAAGGACGAGGTTATACCAAGTTTAGAATGCATCGAAAAGCTAAAAACATGGGGAAGTGAATCAAGTGATGCTGCAAACGTGGCTAATGTAGTCTTATTATTGAATATTATTGAACATTATGGGATGAATGAATGGATTACTCCTTACTACCTACTGTTAGTCGCTTTGATTTTAATAATTATAATAATGGCATGAAGGAATGGATGAATGGACCAAAATTCTACTTTACCCGGATTTTCTTTCTCCCGCCAAATTCTCGAACAATGTGGGGTTGGGGTTTCCGAATCAGGGGAGATGAGGGGTGGGCTTTGACGACCTTGAAGCGTGAATGGAGTGATGGGGGAAGGTCAAGTGAATGGAAAGAAAGATGAGGACCGTGTGAGGTAATTGTACTTCCTACGTAGTAATCATCAAAAATAGTCTGGAGCGCGGGGTTGAACTGGAAACTCTATTCTTCCACCAATAAAAATCTCGGGATCCTTGAATATTAAACACCAAAGAGGAAAATAACCAGAAATCATCGTGGACTTTTTGACTTCCGTCAAATTGCCCCACTCTTGGGCCAATTGTTCATACAGTAATACTTCCTCGACTACTTTTCAAACAGTGTGAATGGCTCAATTAATTATATATATACGTGTCTGCTTCTTTCCCTTGTGGTAAATCCTCCTTCCCTATTTTCTCTTCTCTTCCATCGCTCACCCCTCATACTTTTCCATATACCCCTTTTCTTCACATACCCTCATCCATCACGTCAATCATCATGGCTGAAATCACCATCACAGGTTGGGATACTCGAGATGTTCGATTTCCCACTTCTCTCGACAAGACTGGATCTGATGCTATGAACGCCGCTGGAGATTACAGTTCCGCATACTGTATTCTCAAGACTGATTCGGAATTCTCTGGTCATGGCATGGTAAGACTACTGTCTTTTTCTGTCAATTCCCCTGTTTATGTACTCTACTAACAATTTTTCCCTCGCAGACTTTCACAATAGGTCGTGGAAACGATATCGTATGTGCTGCCATCAACCATGTCGCCGATCGTCTCAAGGGACGTACCCTTTCCTCCCTCGTCTCGAATTGGGGTCAAACCTGGAGATATCTCGTTTCCGATTCACAACTTAGATGGATCGGTCCAGAAAAGGGTGTTATTCATCTTGCCCTTGGAGCCGTCGTCAATGCTATCTGGGATTTATGGGCAAAGACACTCAACAAGCCTGTGTGGAGAATCGTGGCAGATATGAGCCCAGAGGAGTTCGTCAGCTGTATTGATTTCCGTTATATTACGGATGCTATTACACCTGAAGAAGCCATTGCTATGCTCAAGGCCGAAGAGGGAGGAAAGGCCAAGAGAATCGAAGATGCTTTGAACAACAAAGCTGTTCCCGCTTATACTACAAGCGCCGGATGGTTGGGTTATGGTAAGGAGAAGATGAAGGGGCTCTTGGAGGAAACTTTGGCAAAGGGATACCGACATTTCAAGCTCAAGGTTGGAACATCCGTTGAGGCTGATCGTGAACGTTTATCAATTGCCAGAGAAGTCATTGGATATGACAAGGGCAATATTCTTATGGTTGACGCAAACCAGGTATGTTACCTCGTATTAGTGTCAATCGGTTCAAGAACTAACATTCTTATAGGTCTGGTCTGTCCCTGAAGCTATCGAGTACATGCAACAACTCAAAGAGTTTAAGCCATGGTTTATCGAGGAGCCCACTTCTCCTGATGATATCCTCGGCCACAAAGCTATTCGTGAAGCTCTGAAACCATATGGAATCGGTGTTGCAACCGGTGAGATGTGTCAAAACAGAGTTATCTTCAAACAACTTCTAGCCAGCGGAGCCATTGATGTCTGCCAAATTGATGCTTGTCGTATGGGAGGTGTCAACGAGGTCTTGGCTGTTTTGCTCATAGCAAAGAAATTCGGTGTCCCAATTGTTCCACACAGTGGTGGTGTTGGTCTCCCAGAGTACACTCAACATTTGAGTACCATTGACTACGTTGTAGTCAGTGGAAAGTTGAGCGTTTTGGAATACGTCGACCATCTCCATGAGCACTTCGAGAACCCATCCGTCATCAAGGGTGGTTACTACCAGACTCCATTGGAGCCAGGATATAGCGTGGAAATGAAGGCAGCAAGTATGGATCAATATGAGTTCCCAGGAAAGGATGGAGTCAGTTGGTGGAAGAGTGAAGAGGCTAAGCCTATCTTGGAGGGTATCAAGATCTAATTTATGTCGTCGGTGGGGTTGTGAGGGGTGTCGATGATGTTAATGTTGAGTCTTCGGCAGCAGGGCAACGATGGCATCCTGTATGATTATGTTTCATCCCAATGGGGGTCGAGGGTTTTCATGTTGGGCCCTCTTCCGCAGGGCAACGATGGCATCCTGTATAACATATTTGTTATCCTAAAACTGTAGTACCATTATTTATATACCTATCTATTTATCTGTTGATTCATTTTACAGCTCAGTAACAGGTGATTGATGGAAGTTCTATGGCTTGGTCCGTTGACCGCGACAAAGGTGCACACTCGTTTGTGCTCTTAATTTTGCCTGAACTAGGACTATGGGCGCCACCCACCGATCATCTATTTCAAAGAATTTGTCAAGTAAATTTCACATGACACAGATCCATACTTGGGCAAGTGATAAATAATCATTAAAAGTGTTGTAATTAATTGAAATCGAGATCATGATAGTTGATTAAAGGTAGGATTCATTCGATTGAGGAAGGCGAGGGGAGCAAAGCCCCTATCAAACGACACTGCATCAACTAATTATATATATACATATATTATATATAGATGGGGAGATAGTTTCATGCTCCGTGGGTAATACCAAGGCGTCATCCAAGCTATTAGTTCATCCCATGGTCAAAACTCCAATTTATCCTATTCATGCTAATAAACCTTTTACGGATTGAAAACACCAAACTCCGAGCGAAGGACTTCCTTCCTCATCTCACATTCAAAACATCACGTGTGTTGTGTGTTTGGTGGTTTTTTCTCGTTTCAGGATCCGCGCATTGGCTTAAAACAAAACATTTATCGCAACGTATTCAAAGTTAAATTCATCAATTCATCAACATATAAATCCAAATCCCATCTCATGTGGGAGGCAATGTTGATATTTTAATCTACTGCATCTTTGCTCGATAGGCTCACTTGTGAAAGTCTGAATATCGCTTGAGGATCCTCATCTATTTCCGTTTTTCGAACCACCTCAGTCAAATCAAAGATCATGGCACCAAAACCATCACCAAAGCCCTCCAAAACATCAAGTCCAAAAATTATAAATGATGAACAATTACAATCATTTACTCAAGAGAACTTTGAAAAGGAGCTTAAAGCTTTAGCTTCAAAAGCTCAAGAAGAGACTACAACCAGATTTCTCTTATCTCAACTTTGGATCTTGGCTAAATCAGCTACCCTCCTCTCACTCGCTGCCATATATTCAAATGTTTCTCAACTCACACTCTCTCCAGTTTATGGATCATATTCAGCTGGGAAATGGCATTCGAAGGGAGTCATGACAGCTTGCTTCTTAGGCTGGTCATCAAATCTATTCATCAGACGTTATCTTCCAATCAGGAAACCAGCCCAACTTCTTCCCATTATCGCGGCTTATATTCCAATGGCCCAGTATTTACTCTTCAATTTAAGCGGTCTCATGGGGGCTAACTTTGGACCTCCTATTACCGAAGGTCTCACATTTCTACCTTTACTCATCCTTTCCGCCTCGTGTACGGCCACTACATTGGATGATTTGGAACTCACATCTGGTCGATGGCCTTGGATTTCCGATGCAGCACCAGGTATGATATCATTTGTTTTCTTCAAAACTGTTGAATATGTATCTGCAAATCAAATTTCTCGATACATAGGCCAATCCTTCATCTTCACACGTCTTGGAATGGAAATTGTTCTCCAAGCTTTGTATGCCGCCTTTGCGCCTTCGAAACTCCTTCTGTGGATATTCCCAGCGGTAATTCATACCGCATTATTTAATTCACATGTTCCCACGCCATATGCTCTAAATAGGCTCAATCTTACCATGATTTCTCATGACTGGTCAATACTTGATCGACAAGAATCTTTAACTGGGTATATTTCTGTTATTGAAAGTTCGACGATAGGTGGTGGATTCCGTGCTATGCGCTGTGATCATAGTCTATTAGGAGGAGAATGGTTGGTTGATGGGAAGAAAGCTAAAGGGATTCCTGAACCCATTTATGGAATCTTTGTAATGCTAGAGGCAGTACGTCTGGTTGAAGTGGAGAAGCCAATTAAGGACGAGGATGCTAGTGCATTGGTCATGTGAGTTTCCCAAGATCTTTCAAATCTTCATCTTACTGATATGAAATAGTGGTCTCGGTGTTGGTACCACACCGGCTGCTCTGATATCTCATGGAATCCATACTACTTTGGTAGAGATTGATCCTGTTGTGGTAGATTTTGCTCGGAAGTATTTCTCTCTTCCTGAGCCTCAAGAAACTATCATTGATGATGCGGTATCCGTTGCATCAAATTTCGCTGCTCAAGGGAAAAAGTTCAATTACATCGTTCACGATGTATTTACAGGTGGAGCTGAACCTGTTGAACTATTCACATATGAGTTCCTGAAGGATCTCTATGATATCCTAGAACCGGGCGGTGTTATTGCTATTGTATGTTTTCTTGTTTTACGCAACTTTCTTAATTCCCATACTAATAATTCCCTAGAACTATGCTGGAGACTTCGTTCTCCCTCCTTTCCTAATCATCCATCGCACAATCCGCTCGCTATTCCCTACCTGCCGCATCTACCGCGAAGCCGAAGCCCCAACGGATGAACACATTGCGGAAACAGGACAAGATTTCACAAATATGGTAATCTTCTGCACCAAACCTCTTTTCGAAACACATGAAATCAAAGACTTTGAATCTTCTGTGAAACCATCAATCACATTCCGTGAACCAGTAGAAAAAGATTTCTTAGGATGTAACTCGAGAAGAGCATACCTGTCACCGAAGTGGGAAATAAGTGAAGTTGAATTGAGAAGAGGACAAGAGAAGGGAGAGGAAGAATTCACAGGAGTTTTGAGGAGGAATGAAACGGGAAGGTTAATGGAGTGGCAGGTTAAGAGTGCGGTGGGTCATTGGGGAGTTATGAGGGGGGTTTTGCCGGGTGGTGTTTGGATTGATTGGTAGTTTTTTGATGGATAAGTATTTGAGAGGAGAGGAGAGGAAGGGGATTTTTATATGGGTATTGGGTATTTTGTATTGTGTATTGGATATAATGGAGATGGCGAAAGGGAATCAATCCATGGATGGAGGAATTTGATATTTCTCTTCCTTTGGGCTTGTGTACGGTGGTATAAAAGATTATGGATATATGTAGTATGTTGTGAAACGGATGTTATGTCTATAATGTAGCAAATAAATACATATAGTAAAAATAATACTACTAGTATACTCATTCACGCACTCACTCAATCTATTCCATTCTAGTTTATTATCCACTTTTCTAATTTCCCTGCCCCATATACTCCGTCCTATCCGGTCCTCAATATATAGAACAGAGAACAGAGTACGGAGTATAAAGTATTTTTTTTTAATTTAAAATCATTATTAAAATTCAATATTTTATTTTATTTAATAATAATCATATTTTATAAATCTTTTTTATTTTTTTATATTAAATATAAATATTATAAAGAAAAGATTTATATATTTTCGATTGTTTATACAATTAAATTTTTAAATTTTTTAAAAAAAAATTATAATTGAAAATTGAGATTAGAAATCAAAATTGATTATATAAGTTGATTAATATATTAAATTAAATAGATCTGATTTTTTATATCCGGTATATTGAGATTCTATTATATTTCATAGATACTTTTTTCTTTTATTTTAAATAATAGTTACTTTTAGAACTACTATGGTAATCTATTATATTTCTATGTTGCGAGGAGGAGGAATACAATCAATCGGGTTTAATAGGATTTAGGCTTAAGCTAACGCAGTAGCACGCCTTAGCAAAATAAACTACTATCCCATTTGTAGTTTATCATCAGGAAACACATGCCTAAAGTGAAATGTGC
Source organism: Sclerotinia subarctica (assembly GCA_025389085.1). Lineage (NCBI taxonomy): Eukaryota > Fungi > Ascomycota > Leotiomycetes > Helotiales > Sclerotiniaceae > Sclerotinia > Sclerotinia subarctica. The sequence goes on along the minus strand of QRFI01000004.1, from coordinate 152,779 downwards.
TACCATTTTTTAGTTGCATGAGGTACCCAAATAGTAAAATGCGGGGTGATTCCGTGAAATGTTATTGGTGAGATGGATGGCTAATTGATTATTTGCGTATAGTGCATGCAATACGTCTACCGAGCCTCGTTAGGCAGAAATCACTAACAGGTTATAAGACGCCACCTTCCTCTTGGGGAATTTCTTTAGGTTCTTGCGGGGAAAATTTCCTAGGTGGATATATGTGAATGTACCTACAAGGATAGATAAATCCCATGTATCAACGTATGTACCCTGAATATTTAGACCGCGAACAGGTTGATAACTCGTGCGAAATTAGAATAGAAAGTAAGACTATAAACTCCGAAAGGTTAGAATAAATCGACGTTAAGAAGGCGGTGGGAAATTCTTGAAATCATACCGCTCGTTCGGTCTAATAACAATCATTATTTCCTTCTCTAGCTTTCGGAGTTTTGTTACGGAGTATATTTTCTATCCGCTAGAGTTATGTCGGTACTTGGTTGAGTCTAGTTTCAACTCTCTTTATGGATATGCCTGATAACGGCTATATAACGGCTTATTGTAATGGGCACCTAGTTAGGAGGTACCGGAAATAATAATTAGTGAAATGGAAATTATTCGGGCTCTTGTTTACCGATTCTGCGTTTCTCTTGATGATGGTTGGTTTTTCTTGGTTTACTTCGGGATGAGTGATGAGTGATGAGTCAGTGAATGGATGCAGAGACGGAGGATAAGTCTTTTCTGGAAGGATTATGGTTGATCTTGGGCAGAAGCTTAGGGCAACCATGGGGAATGCATATGATGGATTATCTTGGTGTGAGGGGTGCATATGTATGGGATGAATCATGAATCATTATACTCCGTAGTTAGTTGAACTCGGGGGCGGGTTGATTAGCTTTTCAAAAGTTTGTAATGATAATGACCTTGTGTTTGGAATATATTAAACGAGAAACATGTGTCTACTTGGTAGATAGCAAGATATACGCAATGATCGATATCTGCAATTAAAATGCAACGGGACGGGTCGGAGACTACCGCACTATTGTACGGTAGTTGTAAGAGATAGGCATTAAACAACCGAAACTCTACTAGATTGGATTAGTTATCTTCTAACTGATTTTTCCTCACACGCAGAATTTACACACATATCTTCTTTCCTTTTCCAGAGCACATGTCCACATCCGACATCTCACCTCATCCTAGAACCCTCTTCTCATCATCTGCAGCCAAGAATCACACAAGAACTAAGCCCCAGCATAAGCTCACCCCGCAATTTTTGGATGGCTTGGTCACTCGCCTGATCCATGATATGATTAGCCATCCATGCATTTTGATGGCTTCGGACCTGCGTATTGGACCTGCAGGTGATTGATCAGATGGCACCTGCCCGGTTGGATCAATCTCTTCTTTAAGTTTAACATTGCTGTTGCTATTGCTATTGCTATTGCTATTGTGAATGTATGATAAGCATTAACCTAACAATTCAACATGCAGGAAAACAACCTCGGTCTCCTTGCACATGGGAGAAACAAGCTACCGGTCTGTCGGAGCAATCACAAATATACTCTGCAGTTTAAACTTCAGTACAAGGGCTTGGCTGCAGCTCCGAGGAAATTAGGAAGGAATATAGCTAGATAAGCTTCTGAATGGGGTCTTGGGGTCGGTTAGGATCCTAGTCTGGAGATACTGTGTGCAAATGCGTGAGTGCATTTGGATTTCTACGTTACGTGGCCTTTGTTGGTTCAGTGTTTATGAGAATCACCTCGGGATGTCAATTCAAACGGGAGGGGAGGTGCAGAAGTTACGTGATGAAATGGGAGATAGAGTTTGATGTTGCATATTGAGATTTGTTGTATAAATACTCATTCCCGTCCTCGATTTCTTATATTCTTTAAGCTTGAGTGCCATCTTTAAAGTACTCTCTTCGGTCGTCTCATCTCATCTCATCTCTCCTCCTCAACCTCACCCCATCAACTCCTCAGTCAGGCAAACCAATCTTCATCCTCAAAATGAAGTTCTCAATCTCCCTCCTCCTTTCCCTCTCCTCCATCGCCCTAGCTCTTCCTGTCGCAGAAACAGAAGTCCGATCAGAAGTAGTAGCGGATAAAACCACGACCGATCACCTTGCTTCGACCGCGCACTTCTTTGAAGAATCAGCCGTGGTAGCTGCAGCCGCTGCCTCAGCTACACCCACTGTCGTAACAACGGAAAATGGTCTTACTACCGATGCTTGTAAACCCGTTATTGTGATTTTCGCAAGGGGTACTAATGAAGGTATGTTAGCCTGAGAATTTCCAAATTTTCTAAACTCCCTCCGATCATCACCCGCTAACAATATATCAGAGGGAAATGTCGGCCAAGATGTTGGACCTTACGTCTTTACCGACTTGAGAGCTTCACTTACTACCGCAAAAGTAACAGTACAAGGAGTTGACTACGCAGCCAACGTCCTCGGGTACGTTCTTCCCATCCCATCCCATACCATCCAAGCAAAGCTAACCCTCACTTAGCTACCTCGAAGGCGGTGACCCAACCGGCTCAACCACCATGGCCAACCTCACCAACACCGCCGCCGCAAAATGTCCCTCTGCAAAAATCGTTCTCTCCGGCTACTCCCAAGGTGCCCAACTTCTCCACAACGCAGCCAAAACATTCTCTGCAGCTGTAACGGCCAGAATTGCCGCCGTAGTCATGTTCGGTGATCCAGATAATGGACAAGCTGTTGGTACTGTGCCAACAAGCAAAGTGTTGAGTATTTGTCATAATCAGGATATTATCTGCACTAAACTTGGATGGTTTACCACACGTGGGTTTTTCTTTTTTTCTCTCCCCTTTCTTCTAGATCATGGTGATTCGAAGGGCTGTGGAGTTGTGGCTCTGGGAATTTAATTTGCTGACTGTTGTCTATAGATTTGACATACTCCGAGGATGCGCAGACTGCGAGTGACTTTATTGTCAATGCTGTTGGGGCAGTTTAGGGGATTTCGTTGTTGAATTGAGGGGAAGCCCTGGGAATGATTTGATGATGATATCGATTAGAGGTCGTTTTTGTGAATAGACAGAACGAACTTTTGTATATATTAAACCTCGTAAGATACAATTAAAATTCAAAAATTGATTGATTGATTGATTGATATGTGAAAGTACGGTTGATTATTTGCAAAATTAGAAATTTGTTTGGTCTGGATTGAATTGGATTTGTAGATGTGGATGCAGATGTAGATGTAAATGTGAAAATTATATATGGTGACTAATTGTTCCCTTATATCTAAACTTAGATATGGAAATACTGTAGAAGCCGGAAGACAGGGAAAAGTTCCACTTGAATCTTGATCACCCAGTTTCCCCGAAATAATCTCGTAAAGAATTGCGATACCCCATTGAAATATTGAAATGGACAATGAATTAATTACTCTGCCATCTATTTTCCTAGATTATGGTCCACAACCAGAAACGATAATTGTGATTTTAGTTAGTTGCACCAAAAAAATTCGCCCCTCGCTTCATGACGCAAGCGAGTCCTTGTCTTCCCATCCATTACTTTCCCTCTTCGAAAACGTCACTTTCGTAACATTCGTCTTCACAATCCCAGTTTCACTACCCGTATCCTCTACCTCTTCTCCACTATTCCTACTCCTCTCCCCTGCCGTCGCTTGAATCTCAACTTTATGTTCCGCAAACCTTCCATCTAGCTCCAAATCATTCTCATTATCTCCATCGTCTAATGATTCCATGCCGTATCGTGAACGCTTCTTCTTTGATGATCGGTGTCCGATGGTTTCGAGATCATATGGATGTCTGCTGCGATACCTGGAGTTTGCTGCAGGGGATGATGACTCGCCTATCCAGCGAGGGACGATGTGTTTTAAGAATTGGCGCGTGATGGGGAAGGAACCGCAGATTATTACCAGGTTGGCTTCTACGATACTGTGGGGTGAGATTAGGATTAGTATGTTCGCAAGGTTGATTTTGACTTTGGGGTGATGAAATAGAGAAAAATACTTACGTCCATATGCATGGAACGGAAACTTGCCATGTTTCATCTTTACCTACGAGGAGAGGTAATATAACCTTTAAACGAATTATACTCGTTACACACGTCCTGCATCATCAAACATCAGCACTACCTCTCATATTAGAAATCAGCTCAAGCAAAGAAATCATCCACCTACATCGAACCAACCATAAAGATAAAAATCAATCCCGCCTTCTGTATCTTGGGCATCTGTAAATCTATAATCATTGGAATGGGCAGGGCAAGAAGCGCAATATCGGTAGTTATATTCACAGCCGCGGCAGCAGTATATATAGCTCCGCGATTGATGCACTCTCCATCTGTAATGCGAATATCCCAATTTCTTGCCACGGGCCTGCATGGGAAAATAAGTGCGAAGATGAAGGCGATGCTATAGGCGAATACAACAAACATGAGGAAGTAAACCGCTGTGCGAAACCATCGTATGGGTGATAAACGGTTGTAAAAGAGGAGGAGGGAAATTTTGGACAGGCCGAGACAAGCTACGTATATTATAAAGGCGCTCATAATAATCTATATCAAAGCTGTCAGATGGATTGGGGAACGGTGAATAGTGACGAGTGAGTGATGAGTAATGAGTACTTACCTTGGTGTATAAATTAAATACTTCCACTGGCATTTCCCATATATGTACTCCAATCGCTTTGTTCAGCCACATGACTATATCCCATTAGCTTTATTTCTCACAATTAGCTTCTCAACTTACAAACGAGAAGAGCCTGCACACTTACCCCGGCAAGCTATTCCATCAATCAATACAACGCAATGCCAAGTAACTCAAGCCAAGTGACTTACCCAAGCCAAAATCAAACAAACTGCATTCACCAAAGACGTTAGCAAATCCCAGCCACACATGTTCCCAGCGAATTATGACGTACCATCTTCAACAGCAAAGTTCCTCGCAACAAACACCTTGGTATATATCCTCATGACCAAAAACGAAAAGCTCAACACCATGCCCACGCCAAAGACCCAATAGCCCGTAATATCGCCCTTCCTCGCCGGATTCGCAAAATCCACGACATATCCCGCCGGAGCAGATGACGCGGCTATCAGCGATGTCATTATCAACACGCTGAGGAAGATATCGAGAATGGAGCAAGAAGCATCAGTAGATCAAAACACGGAACAAAAGAACGTCATGGCAGACTCTTGGGACGACGGGATCATGCATTATTATAAAAGCACATGAAAGTAAGTACACTTGTATGGATGGTATTTTGCCATGGAGATTCGAAAATAGAGATACGCAGCAGGCATCTTTCTACCCACAGCACGGATTAAGGGATGAGGGAAAGTATAAAAATTTGTAAAATGGGGTTTGGGCCATCCATGTCGAGAAACATTTTGTAAGAGTCTACGCCCGATAATAATTTTAATTCATGCATCCTGGTGTTGGGGACACGTAGTGATCTTATCTGATGGGCATGCTTTGATACGGGATCTAATTCTGATGATGTGGACTGGATTTGCTAGGTGGACTTGGATTTGCTAGGTGAACTGGATTTGCTAGGTGGACTTTGTTCCGAGTCGTAATCGGACTGACTACCCTTTAACTTGTTATTCAGCAATATGCTTATATGGACAGAATCTTCATTAAATGTCCTTGAAGAATCAGATTTCATCTTCTCAGACTCACATTTACAAAGGGGCTTCCTTGGCGATTCCTGGCTGATAGCAATACCACCCCTCTTAAGAGAGTATTATTCATCCGAGTCTACGAAGCCCTCAGCATGATTGACTCTGCATAAGAGCATGTCTACTTGCGATATGGAACAATCATGGGATGTATCGATCCGATGAAAGAAATGATAAAACGTTCACTCATCATCTAATCATCTAGAAGCAACCTTAGAGATTGCCGGTCATATTTCTCCGGCCCTGCAGCGGGACTCGGGAGACAGCGGGAGTTGAGAAGCCAAGGGGGTTGATTGATTACAGGTTCTGCAGAATCCCAAATAATCCAACCCCCCCACCCACTTGGCTTCATTTACCAATCACATCACCAAATGTCGAAAGAAGGTTTAACATCGGCGGTCGACTAAATTTCCATGCTTGGTTGAAATTCTTCTGAAGCCGACGGAAAACTGATCCCGAGAGTCCGGAAAGCAGGGGAAAACGTTTTATAATGTACTGCAACGCGGCAGGCGCATCATCGGTGATTGGCAAATGGGTACAGAGTAGAGCTTGCGTAGGGAGTTTGCAGATCATGCTTAACTGTCGGGTTTTAATTTATTTACCTCAGATCGTCCCCGATTGTTGAATTCCCAATAATATTCCCAAAACTTTGCAAGGCTTCATCATGCAAGTTTCCTTTCTCGCTTCCTGCTAATAAAAAAGCTTCTTTTCTTCTGGCTTTTCCGGCCGTGGAACTTTCTATCTCTACTTATCATTTAAGTTGAGACATGGAAAAGTCCGTCGCTATTTTTGCTGGACTTGGTATAGCGGCTTCACACAACGAACGGCACTGACATTGGAACTGACTCTGACTCTCGGGAATGGCCCTAACAGCCCAAACGGTTCGTGTATGAATCGTCGTTATCCTTGCGAAAATCTAGGGCTAATCTAGATTAGCTTTATTCTTCTAGTGCGCTGCTTGGCTAGCCTGGCTGATGGACTTATATATCCTGGACAAGATGTCTAATTGTTTATACGGCTGAATATTATCATGGTGGTTATCAACAGAGCAGAGCAATTAGATCTTTGTTGTAACATCCAACCACCGAATGCGGCTGAAATTTCACAAGCTATAGATGGATGAGCCGGTGCAAGCGATTGAGACGCAACCATGTCAATCTCCTATTTGGAGTGGAAGCCATACAACTGTGAGTGCAATAGTCATTCTCTGTACAGCCATTATATGATCATGAGGGAGCACCAGGAGCTATACGAGCTAGCGAGTTGCTTGGCCTCGAAGCTTTTTTTTGTTTTTTTAGCTTTATCTCCCCATGAAATACAATCAGTCAGGATATATATATCACGGGATGGAATCAAGTTCTTGGCACTATACTTTCAACATCACCAAGCTGATACCAACCGTTGTCAAAATGTCATCTATGTTCATCGAGCTAGTACATGCGGTTCAGGGTCGAGTGCATGATGATTGATGTGCATGTATTTGGTAGTGGGCAGGTGCAACTTATTTTGCGGATGAGCCATGCTGAAAATGGTACTGTAGCAGTATTTCCCGGATCTGGTCTATAGAAATATAAGTAAGTGCGGTACTACTTTTGCTATAGTTCCTGCAGCAACTGTTAGTTGCAGGTCTTGCCCTTGTTGGAAACTCATTCTATTAAGTTTGCGAGGAAACAATCAGCAATGGAATCATACATACATAAATCTCAAGATCACCCTTCACCCAATCGCAAGTTCTCACTTGATTTATTAAATTAATCCTCAAATCATTCCTGCAAATTGCACTTTCATTAACCCCAACGATGGACCTATCCAGATCATTTCAAAACACTTCCAAACATCGAAAGATAGTTTCAAAAATATTTGAAATATCACCCCACTAGATCTGGTGACTTTAAATTTCGTGGATCCTGAAGATGCATCTCATGTTGTCTCATCTCATCTTACGATTGAGTTTAACCAAGTGGACGGATATACTCCATGTATCTACAGGGCAAAGTATATCTGTCCATTATGCGCCCATGCCTATAGCCAATCCTTTAGATAACAATCTGATTTACTTTTTCTTTTCTTTTCTTTTCTTTTTTTTTTCCTTCGAAAATCTAACACAAGTGCCATAAAGATCTGAAGTAAACAAAGTTTTATTTTAATTATATGCTTAAAATCTATTACCTGAGAGTCGGAGTCGGAGCCCAAAATGCTTTTCTATACGGAGTACTTGCTAATTATATCGTATGATCGGTCACGGGCGCGGGTTATATATACGTGATTGAGTATGGTGTCGGGGAGATAGTTGAGCCGATTCAGATAGGGAAATGTTAGTGTGTAGATAGGTGATTTTGAGAAAGTTGTAGTTGTTTTATATTGATTGAGGGTTTTAAAAGTTGATAGGATTTAAAATGATTGGATATTTAAAATATTTTTATTGTCTATTCCAAGCTGTCGGTTGCTAGATTATAATTTAAGGTAGTTATTATTATATATTTTATATTAATTGATTATAATTAATCAATTTTTATTGATACTCATTTAGTTTATAATAAAAAAATATAAATGTATATATTAAAAATAAATTATTCTTTTATAGATTTTTAATAACAAGTATATCAAAATTAAAAACTATTATTGTTAAAAAGGCAAAAGTTTTAATATAAATTTTTTGAATTTATTTATTATATTTAAATAATTATTATATTATTTATTATTATTAATAAAGAAATCAATTGATTATTTATGTTAAATCAATTAATTTTATTTCTTTTATTTTTAAATTATTTTTTTATATCAAAAATTACAAAAATAAATATTTATAACTTTTTTATTTATTAAATATAATTTTATTTTTGTAATTTCAAATATATATTTATTGTTTTTATAATAATAAATTTTGAAAATTTTAGATTTTTTTATGATTTTTTTTATTGTTTGAGATTTTAATAATTGAATTTATATATATCATTAATAGAAAATAATTTTATACATAGTTATATAATTTATAATTCAAATTTCAATTGTTTTTATTTATTTATTATAAAATTATAAATAAATAAATGAAATTTATAGCTTTTGATAGAAAAAAGTAATTTAAAATAAGGAATAGTCTGGAAGTAGAGTATTAGATTTAGATATTAATTGAAAGAATTGAGTAGGAAGGAAAGGATAGGATTTGATAAGATGGATGAATTGAATTACATTTTTATTGTCGATTACAATGATAATAATCATAGGATATTATGCTTATGAATGTAATTTTTATAATGAGTCTGAGGATATTATTAGGAGATGAAGTGTCTATGTAAAGAGTTAAGTGAGATTGAGTGTTTGTGTGCGCGTTGAAGAATGATGATTTAATATCTATTAAATAGTATAGATTAAGTAAGTAATGAGTTGGAATCAACCTCCGCTCCCGCGTGATATCATGGTAGGGAATATCCATATCTATATTCATATCCGTATCTATATTCATATCCGTATCTATATTCATATCCATATCTCTACATGATGCAAAAACCACACCATTCATACTTGAGCAGTGCTATGAATTTGTTCTTTGAAGGAAACAAGTAATATTATTGGGAATGAACCGATGAATAGACGGAATAGAGATACTAATGCGAAGATTTTGATATGAATTATGTATGACTCGAAATGCTTTGGATGAATGGAAAAATATTATAAAGTCTTTTAGGATTCGTCTGTAATTGAAGAGAAACTAGCTATTGTGAAACGAAATAACCATACTGCCTTACTCCCTTTTAGCTTCCAGATATCCAGAACTCCATCGCTGCGAGTTTCAGCATAATAATACTCCTTCCTTTTAAGATCTTCGCCCATATCCAACGGTTGAACAAACTCGCGACGTTCCTCGTTCTCCTAGTTATCACCAACCTGATTTTGAACATATGAACTTATTTGGAAGAAACCCGGTTAACTTGGTATTTGTATGTTGGTTTTTGGCAAGGTTGAAATGACTGGAATATCGAGACTGATACTGTATTTTCAGTCCATCAATCAGCAGCTGATTCATGTCTTTTTCAAGGCCTTGACTGGCTCAAAACTAAGCTCTAGGTCAGTCTTTGAACGCCCAGTTAATGATATCTGACATCAATATAAAGCTTCCAATTATGGTATTGGAGTCCTAAATGTGCATAATGCACCCAGATTTTAGCCATTTATATCTCCTTGACCGCGGCCAGATTTTGTTAAGGATTTAAATCCAACTTCTGCTAGATTCTCGGTCCAAATAGCGACAGACCTATTACATCGCAGTTATACATCCTATTAATGGCCTATATCTGGAATAAGGCTGTGAATGCAATATGATGATCAGTTAAGGTCTCCTACATAGGTCGTTAAGTTCTGTTAATACCTATGTAACTTCGCCAGTATTGATATAATGTTCATGGAGCACGGATCCATAAACCAGGCTTGAGCCTCTGAGCTGCACGGAATTGTTTGGGTTGGTGTAGGTAAAGAAACACCATGTCCAACCTGAATTGTGTATCTATGTATCTATGTATCTTGCAATGTGTGACCAAGTGAGAATAGTACAGCCCCTATGATTACATAGTATCCTAAATTCGTTGCATTTGAACCATACATAGAACCGTATTGTGCCGTGCCACAGCCCGGAGGCATTGGGTTCACGGACAGGAAGAAACGCAACGGCTCACCATGGCCGCAGTATGTTAAGTACTGTGCACACATCATGTAGGATATCATCTTCCTTGAGAGACGACTAGGGAAGAAGACAACATTTGACGCTGTTCGTATTGATTGGCGGTAAAGGGGATTCACTAGTGACAATATCCAACACTCCAAAAGTCTTTGGTGTGATGTGATGAGCGATACATGATTGATGATACGTGATTGATGGATGACAGCACCTTCAATAAGACAATTTGACTATTTTCCCCAGCTTCGGTAGTCGTAACCAACTTTCCGATAAATGATAAATGCTCGTTCCAGTCCCTACGTAGATACACCACACCAGGCACCACTTTTATTAGACCCCATCATCCCTTTTCCCGGGCGCTTAAAAAGACAATGCGTGATAATAAAACAATCATCCAATCAGAAACCTCAATACGGATGACGGGACACACCACGCTATCTCCTCCACCAACCACAACATTTATCACCATCACATCCGGACTGGACGAAAATGTCACTGCAACCTTCAACGAGGCTTATTTCCTAATCCAGTATCTGCACGGACTAAATCGGCTGATAATCCTTGATCATTTAATTTTCTATTGGTCAATCTATTTTCCAAGCGCCATCAAAATATTCATCACTTTTTTACCCTCCAGCCAATACAATTGCTAGAAAGCCAAATACTCTCCCATCTATACTCGACACATCATGCATTGCACGAATAATAAATACCTACTGGGTAATATGCAACATTCTCAGCTTGGGAGAGTTTCAGTCTCGTACCGGTATATACATCAATTCACACCCCCGTGAAGTGCGAAAAGTGCGAAAAGTGTGAAAAGCTGGAACACTCCATGTCACTTTATACTCGGTATGATCTGAAAATATCAACTTCACCAGTGGTTTCAATGGAAGGTTACACACGATCGTCTGTTTGAAATGTTGAGGCTATAAAAGTGGTCAAGCGTATCATCGACATACACAAGATGGTTCAAAGTGTATCAGGCTGCGCCTACATACTATCTTCCATTCGTTTGATCTGCGCAGCATTCCCTTCGTCACTGTTATCCGTTCTCTTCATCTACTCGACCTTCGCTCTCTTACCTCTCAAGGTGTTTGCGAAACCAATCTCAGCGACAAAGGTTCCTCGAAGTAATCCTCTAGGAATAGATTGGTCACCAGCGCCACCACCGGAAAACGGTCCACCATTTTCAGCTGGAGCTTCACGAAATAAAGAGCTTTTACCAGCTCAGATTGGTGGTATTGTCGGAGCATATTTATTTTCCCTCTGCGTCGTCGGAATTCTCATAATTACTCTCGGAAGAAGACTACGAAGACAACTTGAATTGGATGCTAGGGCTTTGGAGGTAGAATTGGTAGACTCAACATATGGTGGCATTAACACTGGGTCTTCAGGTCCAACACCACTTACTCCAGCAAATCTTCGAAACTTTTCTTGGCCCTCTCCTGATAAGAAGTACTTTGCACCAGGAATAAATCCTGACCCAAGTGCTTTTGTCTTTCCTCCGATACACCAATCATACGAGACCTCTTACGTTTACCCTACGCAAAGACATCACAGCATACACCAGAGTGTGTATTCACACCAAAGTAACCTCAGTATCGATAATAAGGTTGTTGAAGCTGATCGGGAAATGATGAATCGAAATCTTGAAGATTTATATGCTCATGTTATGGAGCAGGAGGAGGCAAAGGCGGCAGGAGTGGATGTGAAAAGTATGCCTCCTCCTAAAGTCCCAGGCGAAGTATCTGCAACAGCACTACAACAACAACCGCAATCAAAGAAGTTCGGCAAACACAAACCATCAGAAATCAATACCAATGACAATATATCAACCAAAACCCACTCTCGAGCATCCTCCATAATTTCAGCTCTTACTTCCCCTCGATCAGGCCCGAAATCTCCTAAATCCCCACGGAGAAAAGGAATCCGGGGGTTACGAATTTCATCTCCAATGGCGACACCACACTCAACCACTTTCTCACATGCTGCATCGGATGAAGAGCCTTTAACACCACGAGAATATGTGCATCGAGCCCCACCACCAATTCCCAAAAATCAACTTCCTTATGGTTCCACATCAGCCAATGGTGAATCACCTACTCGCAGTATAGCAGAGACTCTCGAAACAATATCACCTGTATCTCCTCAACGAAGTCTCCCTTCCCTCAATACTCGTAATCTCCAAATCTCCCTCAAATCCGAAATGAATACCGCTTCTCCTCAATCTGCAACAAGCGACCGCACTAGAACCATGTTTTCCAGACCTCTCCGATCTACCTCTTCAAAACTATCTCTCCCTAATAACCCAAAAATCTCAAACAGTCCCTCGGCGTCTCCTGATTCTCCATCATCATCCACAGTCATCGGCTCCACCTCAACTAACAATACTCAAACTGCCTCGGCCGTCAACCCAACCCGTTCCCTTCCCTTTCGAGAACAATTCCAACAAAACGTGCTCTCCCCCACTCTCCCTACTAAAATGACCGTTCTCGAACGTGTCCCTAGGGATAATGGACCAAAGACTGGAGGACTTAGAACTGGGGGTCTTAAAACACCTTTCAGTGGTGGCACAGTACCATATAGTCCTTATCAACCATTTACACCCATGATACCAATCACACCGCGCTTGGTGACGAAAGAAGATAGGAAGAAGATGAAAAAAGCTATGCCTAGGACGCCAGTGGTGGAGTTAATAAAGAGTGAAGAGGAGATTTGGGATAGTGGGTATTGAGGTGTTTATTTTTTGCAGGGGGGATGGGGGAAAGAAGGAGTTTGGGATATAAGATGGAATGACAATGTAAATGTGTCAAACCTTCAGTAGACGAGGAGATGATATTTCTGGAATTGGGTGAGATACCATCATGGGGAGGATCACGCAATTTTTCTTCCGTCATAATTTTGTTGCTTCTTTTCGCATGGTAAAATTGTTATATACCAGCCATACAGGTCAACGAATTTCATTAACGCTCGTTGAATTTACAAGAAAATAAGAATAGAGGAGGGAGAGCCTGGAGATGATCAATAATCATATCACGAGCATACATCTTATGATAATCTTACTATAAGATTTAGTATTATAACTAGTTGTCTTCTTTCCTTTCATCATCTTTTATTATCTTATCTTTCTTTTCCTTCCTTATCTTAATTAGGATTTTAAATAAGTTCTTAGATTATTCAATAAGATTATATAAATAAAAATTGAGATATTTTTTATTAGGAATATTAAACTTTAATACTTATTTATTTATATATAATTTATTTATATATATATTAAATAAACTTTTTATTTGATGAATAATTTATAAATTATTGATATATGAGGGGGTATAAAAAGATAAAACTTTAATATATATCATATAGATTATTTATATTGACTTGTCTAAAGGAACTATATTATATATAATCTCTCCTTTCGAAATATTAATGTTATACTAATATTAATAGTCTATATAATTATTATCCAGATATAAACTTTTATCTCTTATTATTAAGATTTAAAACTTTTAATTAATTTTTATAAATCGTTAATTATCTTGAGATATAAAAGAAAGTAAAATAAATTAAATTGGAATTGGAATTTAATTAACATATATAGATATATATAAGTAAATAAATTATAAAAATTAGAAAGTGCATATTATTTATTGTTAGATTATTTATTGTTTAATTTTACTCAAAAAATTTTTGGGTCTTTTAAAAATTTTATTATATATTTAAATAATATATTTTCTTTTGAGTATTTTTTATATTTTACCTTCTTTTATATTTTTGATTTGATATTTTAAACTAATATAATAGAGTTCTATTATATGCTGAATATAAAGATCCAAGGGGCTTATTGTAAAGTTCCATTAGATTATTAAATACATCCTTCAATTATTTCTTCTTCTTAAACCACTAATGCATAACAAACAATCCTTTCATCAAGTTTCTTCTTTCCACAATGTCGTTTCCTTGTGATACGCCAAACTGTCAGAAACCTTCTGTGAGACTTCACGGTGATTGTATGCTTTGCCAGCGTCATCTATGCTCGCAGCATTTAGAAGGACATAGTCATATATGTCCCCAGCGAAAGGTTCGTTACTCATCCCGGCTAGCTTGCAATTGATTTGATGCTCATGGTTTATACAGGATGATTTATACGATTCAGCAATCTTGAATGCTCAGATTGTAGAAATTAAAATCCTCCTATCTCGGATCAATCAAGATGCCTTAGCAAAGCGCGCATCGCTTTTACGGAACACCTCTTGTGTGGTCATTCCTACGGATTTGAAAGGTCTCTCCACCGTGATGGGTAATGTGAATCTCCATCTTGAACTCCAATTCAGCGATGGCGTGCGCTGGATTGCTCGAATCAAGCGCCAAAATGTAACGACGCCATTGAAGCCGGTACAGAAACTTGTCATCGAAAGCAAGGTTGCTACATATCGTTTCTTACAAAATACTCGAGTGCCGGCTCCACGTGTATTTGATTTCTGTGCCACTTCGGATAATGCAGTCGGTGTTCCATATATTCTGATGGAGAAGGTTCCTGGGCGGCCCTTTTCGAAATGTGCGCCGTCAGTCGAGCAGAGATATAGGGTCATGAAACAAACTGCTCTCATTTACAACGAGCTTTATCGCCATCCTTTTGAGACTATGGGTTCATTACATCTTCAAGATTCCGAGCCTGGTTATTTCGTTTGTCCACTTGCATCAGAACTCCTGTCCGACTCTTCTGATGATATTGAAAACCTCAAAACACTTGGACCTTTTCAAAACTCAGCTCATTATTACGATCAAGTCATCGCACGAATCCTCGGCATGATTGTCGACGGAGTACTTTATACTCCCTGGCCAATAGAAACTTACCTCATCCACCTTTCGCTCCACGAATTGGCTTCTTCGCATTCCTTCGCGCAATCATTATCATCTGCCAGAACTGGGAAATTCTATCTGAAGCATCTTGATGATCAAGAAAGTCATATCATGGTTGATGAAGACTACAACATCACCGGTGTGATTGATTGGGAGTGGGCATTCACCGCACCAGCGACGATAGCCTTCACATCGCCTATGATGCTATGGGACGTAGGGGATTTCTTCGACGGCAGATCGAATCTCAGTAAAGAAGAAGTAGAATTCGCCACCCTACTTGACCATGACGAGAGTAATGCACAAAATCAGGGGTTAAGCCAGTATGTGAAAAAGGGAAAGATGATACAGAGGTTCAACTTCATTATTGGAAATGAGATCTCAGATTGGGATATCTCCTCCTACATTCAAAACTTTAGCGCCCTGCTCCAATCTTTGGATTCTGATCCTCATGTTCATTTTTCTTGGGATGAGTGGAAATCAATTGCGCTTGAGAAGTATAAAAATGATAAGGGGTTGCAAAAGTTGATCATGAGGGAACACTAATCAGGTAATTACACGTCAATTGTTTAGGAAATCATTTGATCTCTTTCTATAGGTTCATAGATCTGAGATAGTCAATTAAATCATTGATTTGGTTGATAATAAGTTGATTCATACACAGGGAAATGTGTATAGATCAATTATGAATACAAACTCCATGCGGATGTTGTAAATTAATACCTCCTCACGTCTTGTCTTGTCTTGTCTTTGATTTCTAAAAAGCTTTTCTAGAAATTCAAAACTTTTACAATTAGTTATTCAACTATTTATAAATGGGATTGGTATAATACCATTATAGAGGTTTCCAGCTTTATAGATTAGTATCATTCCAATTATCCACATCAGAACTACAAGTTGAAGATGCAATTTATGACTACATGAGATTATAGCATGCACTTTAAGTTTTAATCCTTTCCTATAGATAGGTAGGTAGGTAGATATCATTGCAATGTTTTAATTACCCACTGATCAAACCTAAGAAGTTGCTTCTTTATCGAGTAAATCATTTATATCCAAGGTGCCTCCAACTTCTTCAGATAGAGCAGACCAGTGAAACCCAAACTAAAAGCTCCATCAGAAAGCCGCCCGCCCAACCACCATTCCCTAACCTCTAAGATACTAAACCTAACCCAACCCAACCCATCCCATTCCATTCCATCCCTAGCCAACATACGCCTGACCCGCCTGACTCAAAGCCGTACCATCAACATTAAGCAAAAAATTCGGAAAAGCCCCAAAATACGCATATCTCTCGACCCAACTCTGACTATCCAACCACGGCAAAACCGTCCTCAAAAATTGCGCCTGTTGCTCATCCGTGCCATAGCATTGAAATTCCGTAATCCAGATGGGTATGTTGAGCGTGTCGTGAGCATTGGTTACGTTGGCGATAAACCAATCGGTTCCAGATTCGCCCGACTTGGGAACACAGTCTTGGTAATAGTGGATGGCAGCAAAATCGATGTGGCAGCCGGTACAATTGCCCATGAAATATTGAGTCCAGACGCGGGAGCTGTAGCCGCCGCCTGAGGACCACTAAATGGGTTTAGTAAGGTCCCGTGGGGTAAATGAGAATGAGGTGATATCAGGAGCACTTGATGGGTGTTGGATGTTTAAGAGAGGGAATTACTTACACTATTCCAATTGTTCCACAAAACACCAGGACCACCAATGCGAGCCCGACCTGCGAATGGTTGAATCCATGATTTGTATCCTTGAGCTGCTACTTCAGGAAGCATGTTGGAAGATTGTTCATAAGTGAGATCTGGTTCGTTAAAGCCGAGGACACTTTTCGCGCTTTGGGCTGCTGTAACCCAATTCTGATCAACAGTTTTGGGGTTCCCCCAAAGCATCGGAACGCTGAGAATGTGGATTAGTTTCATTCGAGGTCGTATCTTTTAATCAAGGAATACAAAGAAAGGAAGAAAGAGAAGAAAAAAATTGAAGTAACTCACAAATCAAGACTTGAATCTAAACCATGATTCGTATATCCCCAATTATAACCCCAACTAACCTTACTGTATTGCTTGAACATATTACCAAAAGACGCATCACCATACTTATTATTGGAATCATATGCTAAACCACGTTTTCCAGGTTTGCTTGGCGCAGGGTTGGAGGGAGGCGTGCTGGATCCACCACCACCAGTTTGAAACGCAGTAAGACGATTTGGTCCACCGCATGTTTGTCCGCCATTACCATTGCAGGCCATGTTACAACCAGAATTCCCATCTGGGGCGGGTCCATTTCCATTGATGATTGATTTGCCACACCCTATTCATAAATAATCAGTAAATATTTGTGAGGGAACAGGAACGGAAGAAAGTAACGTACAGCATTCTCCTCCGTACTCAGTACCAGCCCACGAGAAACCAGCTCCCGCACAAGCTGTTTGACAAGCTTCATTGGTCATGGCGCTGGGTCCTCCAGGAACTCCTCCTGGTGTAGTCAGAGCACGACCGGAAACATTATCGGTATAGCAGCCGGCTGATGTCCAACCCTGTCTCTTGAGATTGGTCTGTTCATCTTGACGCTTGATTGTCATGCAAGTTGCTGTGAGCGCAAATGCAATGATGGGAAGTGCTTGAGAGACATGCATTTTGAAGACGAAACTGGAAGGTTTGTTGTCGGAATTGATTGAAAGATGAAAATCTGGAGGTGTAACTCGTCTGTCTTAAGTAGAAGATCGACGGGTAGAAATAGATTTCTTAATCTCCACAACTTTCCCCAGATTTCAATCCGATTTCAACCTGAAATGATCTCCTGAATTGCCGGGAAGTCATACGAGCACCAAAATTACCGGAACTATTATACCATGCAACAGTGAATCGGGAGCTGCGGCACTTTTACCTAGTACCTAGGCATTATGCGCAGTCGGAATTATATCTTCCTTAACTGCATCGTTGGACCGTGGTTAAGAGATGGGGAATGACATTTTCGTGTGATGAGATTGCAGTTTCAAGGTTCGAAGTGGTCAGACGAACATAAATGGTAGTTCATCTGTGGTGCCAAACAAAAGTTGCATTTTGAAGTTTGTACAACCGAAGCCATGCATCAATAAACACGACGTCAGGTAATGGCGAAGACGGGCTTTCGTCGGTTTCAAATAAAATTCTTTTCATTATATCACAGCCCAATTCAAGCGTCTGTTCCAATATCTCACCAACAACTAAAAGGTATATATTCGGAAGAGTATGATTGGTTGTTTTCGATGATTCAAACCCCGTACGCCGTACAACTGAAGGTTTAAAAGAGCTTCCTGAACTTCCTCTCCACAAACCAAATAAGCGGATAAGCCTTCGAAGCCACATGTCTCATAATGTATATTTATCCAACCTGCACCCCGCATTCCAGTAAGATGGGCTCGCATGGTCATCTGGTATCACTTGAAAATCCTGGCACCGATGTAAGGCCGGAAAGTCGCCGTGTCTCGTTACCAACCGTCTGAATCACAAATTGTGATTACCGCATGAAACAAGTGAGGCATAAGATAAAATAAAATGAGGAATGTCACGTAATTTATACTAGCAAGTTCTCACGGTTGAAGTATCAGTTGTCTCATACTTCGTAGAGTTTTCTTGTTTATGTTTAGTTAGTTTTGAATCCGAATCTGTGTCACTAGGTATTTAAGAAAGACCCGTATCAACTACTGAAACATGTACCCCAGTATCAGCCGCTATTCGTGGACCGTGTTATGAGCTGAAGAGAAGCTTGAATCAACGACACGGACAAGTTTTTTGGCATAAAATTGGGGAAACTTTTATCTTGACATTTAAAGAGCGAGTGAAAGAAGTATGAACCCGGAGCAAGCCAGAACTACGGCTTGGTTCTACCAATGGCTTACCGGAAAAGGAAAGAAGCGATCCTTACATGAACGGCAAATACAAAAAGCTTGAGAAAGAATACGGTGGTCATCAATATTAGTAGTGTAATAGGACCGAAACTTAATATTCTAAAGAAATGAACCGGTAAGGCTATTGATTCGGAGATTATGTAGGAAGTTCTAAAGGAAGGAAAGGAGGTCATCAGACGCGGCCGGGGCTCGCAGATCTCCGTCCCGGCTCGGCTTGGTGCGATCACGATGTGCTGACGCTCTAAAAGTAATCCAATGATTCCTCGCATGACACTAGAGATACTTTCTCCGGTGTTAAAATTTTTTTAATATTCAAACATACCAGAACCATGATCATCAACGAGTTTCAAGGTTCATAGAGAAGAAAAGAGATCACAACCTCCACCTACATGTAGAAGACACTACGACAGCTCATCAAGATGCTTCCCGACACAGTTGTAAATAAAGCCGAAAGCTTTTCACAAAAGATGGATGAGGATGTCAAAGTCGAACTAGTTTATTGGCGTAGCAATGTATGTAAAATTGCAGCACCAAAAGCGAGGAAATGCTGGAAGCGAATGTTTGAAATAAAATAAAATAAAAAACATCAAGTACACACTGCTGGATCTGATCGTCCACAGCACGAAAGGCAACAGAAGAACAGGGGATTGGCGCAGTGAAGGAGAAATAAGAAATCGCCTGGGCTAATAGTTAGCATTGCTAAAAGAAAATAGTTCTATCTCCAACAGTGAGTAAACGTACCGGCAGATCCATCAACTCCATGCCATGAACAAGCGCTTGCCGTGTGAAATTCAACAAAATTTGAGCATTAACAGGAGTTCAACAGTATTGCGGCGACGATAGTGTGCGAAGATCAGACCACTCGATCTACACATCGCTCAAATGCAGCAATGCCTTTTTGTGTATTGGTTGAATGATTACCGTGAGATCTCAAACGCAGATAATCTCATCCACATCGATATCACCTATCTTTCGATCCTCGCACAATCCATCGGACCAACAAAGCCACAACCATTCACTAAGATATCTCAAGGACATCATTGGTACTCGAAGCGGTAGCAAATATGCACTTGAGCACCATGAAAAAGGCACATTGTTTAATTAACCCGCCAATTCACAGTCCCAGCGGAAGGGGACCGCCTCGAAAGTTGTACCGCTCTCAATCAACATTGAGCAAAGGCAGCGGACCAGTAGGAAGGTCAGCGCGCCAAGGCATTGACCCATAATCAGGCCGCAAGATAAAGCAAATTGGAAGCAGTACTTGTATTTACTTGTATTTTGATATGGTCGTCTGATCTGAATGTATGAAGCATGATTGAAATTGCCGTAATGCAGTTGGCGCGGCAAAAACAGGTGAGAAGGTTGCAAAATCCAATTATTAACCTGTTTGGGGGGTGTCCTTAGTGATAATTTGATCGAATGAAGCCAAGTTTTGGGGTGTTATTATAATCATAGGCAAATATCCTCATAAATTCACACCTCACTCATTCTGTCCCTCTCCAAGAGATCCTTCCATCCAGAAAACTGATAGGCCTAACCTTGTTGAGATTCGGATTTGTTTTCAAGCATGAATCACGATCAATAATTTACAAGCCCGGTCATGAATCATATTCTATATCATACTTGCTTTGACCATTGAGACTGGATTCTGCGAGTCTATCCTGGAAGAGAGGGCTTGCTCATGTCCGGGCTGCCCATTCCTGACCGCTAGTACACGGGAGATTGAGAATGAAAAACAGAAGAGTATGCAGCATGGTTTGTGAGCGGAGACCAATGGTATAAGCAGAAATTCGGGTCATCGTGATGCAGAATGATTAATGGCATCAAATTATGTATTATTAAGCTTCGACTTTTGCAGCGAAGTTTCCTGCTTTTCGTTGTCAGGTTCCCCAGCTGACACAAGCTACACTACAGAAATGCCTCGGGAGTCCTTGGGCTTCGAAGTGATGTCTACTAGTATTAAGTTTTGAGGTCAACCCGGCTATCGCACGTAGCTCATACAAGGTACAAAAACATTTATGGAGGAGCTAGTAGGATTCCAATGTAGGATGATATACACTTCGTTTAAAGGAAGGTTGTGCATCTTGGGAATATGGTATCAAAAAGGTTGATTTGCTTCTAAAGTAATTCGAGTATACCTGATTGTAAAACGTACGATGAATATGTAGGATGTGAACGATGATACTTTCATCACTCATTGGCTTTCTTGGGATTCGTCCAAATTCACCTGCAAGCACACTATTTGCAAGTTTGACATTCATATCTGTCTTATCTTCATACTTTCTTCTTCCTATTACTACTTCTCGTCTGTCAGTATGGAATCCTCTTTAGAAGTACCTGGGATCAAGATATTAAACCCCCATTGATTTGAGGCATGCTCTTGCCTTCATATCTTACCAAGAATTCTCAAGTGCTTTCAGCGTACCAGATCAAAAACCATCATTTGGCTTTTTACTGCCAGCCTCCCCATTTCTGTTCAATAATTAGTGTTTGTTCCCATACTCATCAAACGATCCAGCTCTAATTTTTCTCTCCTATTACAACCCGTTCGCGCACGTTGTGCCTGTGGCCTATCTTCTCTTCACCTGTTGAGATGTTTGCGCAGTAGACTGCAGCGAAGTGCGCGCTAGTGTTCAACATGTTATCGTTCCACAACTCAAGAGGCACATCAGAATGCCTTGATTTTCACCACAATCAAACAAGCGAATCTTTGTAAAAACACCGTAGCACGTTTTTGTATGATCTCGCTGAGCTGCATTTGACTCTGGCATTATGGCACCGGTAACTCCATTCTATGACATATCGTTTGTAGAAGCGACTGAAGCGGAGTGGGCTTTAAAATCTTTCCCAGCCGCAAACAAGGTCTAATTATTTGAGAATTTAATACCAAGGTGAGTTAAACTTCTTAAAATCACCTCAAAAAGATCCGCAGTACACTCCACGAGTCTTATGCTTGGCCTCCTAGCATCCCATAAGGCATACGCATAATAATTACAGCCAGTCATTGGCTTTTTTATGCTGGTTCGCATTTAGATGCACCTGATCCCGGTTGTGCACTTTCATTTATCTCGGCGTAGAAATAATTGTGCTTCTGATGTTCTCCTTTACCAAATTATGCCATTGTTGTTGTCTAGTGTGCAGAAGTGAAAAAAGTTTTGTCTTCTAGTGCTATTGTTAAAAAACACTACAGATTGTGTCAATAGAAGATCACAGATGGAACATATGGAAGATCGACCAAGCTCGGCAATTCTTCAGGGGCACCCAACCAAAATTCTTCTACAAGCTTCAACATTCTTGCATTTCCAATTGACAATAGAATTAGCACTCTACCATCATTCTGCCCAGATTTCCTGTTAAGTATACAAGACCCTCTTTTGAATACATTTTGTTCTTCTCTTCTACTTTACGCGACGAAAAAAGAGACCACTACTAGACTACTGTAGCAGAAATCTAGCAAGCTCCCAATCAATTGTTTTTCTTTTAGGCATTAATTCGGGAAGAATATCTCCTGCTCCCTCCGAAATAGCCCTTACCACCTTACCTTTGTTTAAGGAACCAATAAAAATTTGCGCACAATGACATTAATCCTTCCTCCTTTAGCAATAATACCTACCATACATCTCTCCTTACTCTAGCAGCTTCTCCGACGAGACAGTCAGGCTAGGTCGCAAAGGTTGAAGATACCCATCAACATGAGCCGACTTTGTACGAGTACGTAACGCTTTCGACATTCAAATAATACGCATTGCCGACTGTGTATTCCGCAGATCTTCCACCTCTCATCGTATCACAGTTCCTGACATCCCAATCACTCCCGCTACACCACTAGCCCCTCTTCAAACCATAACAACCATCAACTTAGTCCCCATCTACAACTTCCACTGCCCCGCTCAAACCCTAAGCAATCTTCCTTCCACCAGCGCACCTCCTCCATCCTCGCTTATTCGCTGACCCCAAGCCAGCAACAACCTACTCGGAAACCATTCTCCCCCAGCTTCGCCAGCTGATCAAGTGTACATCAAGTGTACAAACGATACACACTTGATGACGCAACTTCCCCACTTCATCGAGACTCGGGGAAATTAATAATTTGTAGCATTTTTTGAAGTTGTGTAATTGAGGCTTTGGGAATGAGATTATATACTCTGTGGTCTACGTATTGGATATTTAGAATTTAGATAGGGTCGGTGGGGGATCTATGTATATATGTTCGAATTGCTGGATTTGATGTGATATTATCCTCTTTGTTAATCTTAATCATCAATCAAACTTAATGAAATATAACAAGAACCGAGTTTCGCCCGTTCCTGATATATATAGACAAGTACTGCAATAAGCTGTTCTTCCCAATACCATGCCATAATATAGTATTGAATCGATTGTAATCTCATCTACTCTCTACATAACTATCTACCCATTCCCCTCCATCCACTGAATCTACATTATCCACCATTCCCCTAGAAACCGACACCAATACCAATAGCACCCTCCTTCCCTACTCCTCAAACAACTTCCTCACCCTCCTCAAAACAACCTTCACACTTTCATTTCTTTCCCCCTCCAACGCCTCATCCAGCCCCTTCACCATACTACTCCCCACTTCCTCTCTCCCCTCCTTCCACACACCAAAAACCCCACCCTTCCACGCCTCCACAATCATTTCCGCCGCTTCTCCCCTCTTAATCCTAATCCCTTCACTTCCAGCTCCACTACCTAATTCTAGTATCTCGAAAAATTTCGCACATATTTTAGAATTATTTTCCTTTTCCTTTTCCTTCTGCGCATGCGTGCTCTTCCTTAACCCATCAAATAATACTTTAATACGTTCGTAAAGTGTTGAACGCGTACTGATTGTCATAAGAGGTGATTTGAGAAGAGGAGTAATACTTTCGAGGAGTTTTGGAAGATGGGTAAGAGGTGATGGATCGAGATGTTTGATATTGATTCCTCGGAATAGAGCTTCAATACCTGCACTTATTGTTGCCGATTCAGTAGATTCTCCTCCTTTGCTCGATCCATCTTTCTTTTTGGAATCAGAAGTCGAAGTAGATGTATCCATATGATCTTCACTACCCAATTCTTCCAATGTTGGTGCTACGATATTGTGAATCTCATCCCACATATCCACATCAGTTCTGGCTTCTGCATATTTTCCTAATTCTGTAAAAGCGAATGGCCGATAGATATCATTGTTGCGTTTGGCTTCTCTGATAGCAATCTTCTTAGTTTGAGCTGCAATACTGGACTCGGCATCTAGGAATGCTGTAGAAGCCTTCACGAATTTTGTAAAACTCTCCAACACGACTTCCTTGCCCGCAAAAGTTTTAAGTGCGAGAGCTTTTTCTAGAGGAGGCCAAATGAGTGCAGAAGTTTCTGCAGGAATCATTGGGGTTGTGGTGGAGGTTGTTGATTTGACAACGTCAGCAATGGTTAAAGCTGCTGTGTGCTTGATGGTCCATTTTGGCGACTCAATATGTTTGAGTACCAGCTCGTTGATTTCTCTTGTATAAAGCAAGACTGCTCTGCTTCCGCCAACATTTTCATCCCAAGTTTTCTCGAATTGCTTTTTAGTGGCATCATCGAAATCGTGTTTAGCGAAGAATACAAAGGGAACTGTAAAATAAAGAGTCAGTAATGCTTATCACTAGACTGATGCTCAACCTTCGTAGAATATGAAACTAAGCTAGCATGAAGGACAGATGAAACTTACGGAAATCCGATGCTAATGAGTTGAAATGATCGGTCGCAAATTTGGACACAGCATAAATCAGATCAGATGACACTTGACGACGAGTTTCATCTTCTGCATTAAAGTAGAGATCTTGTGAATAAGTGAGTAGTCTGAGAAGTGCTTTATCAGAAGCCAATCGAGAGACATAGCCAGCTGCACGAGCATAAGATGCGCTAACAGCATTATTACGATCAAGGACAGACTTTTCAAGGATTTTCAGGAAGTGATCGGCATGAGGACGGAAAGTGACGCTATGGCGAGTCGCGAGACTGACAAGGACACCACCGCAACCGACTTTGGATGGCATACCGACCGTGGTCTTGATAACATTTTCGAGGTGAGGAACAAATTCTTTCATCGTAGGTTCGTCGATTATGTCAAGACAACGTTCTATAGCTTCCATGAGTGGAGATTGAGTAACAGCGTTTGTGCGGGCACTGTCAATTTTCTCTTCCGTGAGATTGTAATGGGCGGCGCGTAAGTATATGTAGTCAATACCTTCCATTTCCATGGTACTCAAAAGACCCAATAGTCGTTCGACAAGATTGGGTACGAATGGAAGAAGCGCTTTGCCGCCACTCTTGATAAGTTTGAGTACGGTAATGGTTGCGAAAGTTCGGACTTCTTCGGCGGAACTTTCTAAACCTTGATCTGAAAGTAAGAATGGTAAGACATCTTTTAGCATTGCTTGTGCATGCTTTGAAGATGTACCTGCCTCTACTTGACGAACAAGTATACCGGTAAGAGCCATACTAGAACATAGAGGTCAGTAAATGCATGTTGGAGGATTCTGGAGTAAAGCAAGGAGTTAAAGCATCGGTTCGAACCAAAGACTTTGACTAAGAGCCCATGAAAGAAGATGTGCTAGAGAAAATAGAGAAGTTATAAAAGAAAAAACCCCCAAACTTCGTTAGGCACCTCGGTTCACGAAAAAGAACACAACATACCTAAGCGACAACGCCGCCTTCCTCACCGACCCCTTAATATCATCTAAAACCTTAAAAGCCACATGCCAAATGTCATTTAGATATTTCTCATACTTCTCAAAATCTCTACCTTGAACAAGATCAGCAATAGCAGCACAACTCGCCTCTCTTGTTCGCCATTCCTTTCCTAGAATGCTCTTTAATAAATCTGTGAGGATCTCGTCAAAATGTTCATTGACAGTTGCATTTGAATCTTTGACGAGTGCACTCCAGATATCATTCATGGATCGCTGGACATTGGGGTTTGGATCGAATCGGTATCGATACAATTTTGGGTATAGCTTAGGGTCGATTTCAGACTCGGAGAGAATGTTGCTTAAACCAAATCTGTAAAATTAGAGGGTCAGCAATTTTTCGAGATAGGTTTGGGATATTCAAACAGTGTCAAATAAATGGGAATTCTGGAAATGTGAGATTGAAAAACCAATTACTTACCGGCCGAATGCTGCTCGGGTAGACCAGGTAGCCGCATTTGTAGCGAGCGACATGAATTTATAGACTAAACTTTGATCGCCAACCTCATTGGCGAGGCTTACAATATCCTTATAAGAGGTAATAGATTTACCCTCCCCAGTAGGAAGCGCACCAGGTTCAAATAGTTCAGTTTCTTCATGGACTTTAATCTGAGTGCTTGTGCCCGTAAAGCTGGCCACAAGATCCTTAACAAGTCTCTCTCTAAGTTCTTTATCGCCTTGTTCATAAACAAGACTCAAACCTCGAGAAGCAGTCTCTTGTACGATTTCTTCTCGTGCTGAGAGCAAACCCATAAACGCAGCTTGACACTCTCGTAATCGGGCTTGTATTTGCTCCAAATGTCCACTGTATTGAATCAAACAGAAGAGCCATATACCAGATGCCTTTTTAAGTGATGGCTTTGTGGTCTTACAGTCCTGTAAAAGCTTTTCAAGGATCTTTTCGAAAGTATGCGATCGCTTAGGGCGTCCATCATATTTAGCATCAACGTCCAGGCTGATTTGTAAGACATCTGATTCCCAACGAGCACCGACGCAACTAAGAGCTTCACCAACAGTGAAGTGAATTTCAGGTTGCTTCAACTCATACAAATCATAAAGACCATTAATGATATTATGAAGTGGACCATCTTCTGCAGAAATTGCGGGTTCATCAAATATGATGGAAAGTCTACCGAGAGTTGACATTGCCTTTTCATTCCCCTTTTTAGCTTCGGCAAGCAGAAGTTTAATAAGCCCATCGACCTTAAGTGATGACTTTTCTATAATATCAGTTGTCAAAACTCCAGATGCACTCGTCTGACCAATGGCGTTCAGCACGGCTTCTCTTGTTGATGCATCCCTGACACCTTCGATTATGGCAAGAAGTTGTGCGAGGACTCCTCTAACAATATCTCCTTCAACAAAGTTACCACGACCGTAATAGGATGCCCTACTCAACACATAACCAAGTGCAAGAATCGATCCGTGTACTTTATTAGCATCAGCACCTACAGCCGTTGACCAAGGCTCCACGTCCGTCATAAATGCCTCAATAAGCTTTTTGAGAGATCCTTCATCTTTATCTGGATGAGGTGCAAGAATACCAATAGCCTGAGCTGCTAGGAATCGAGTTGTAACATTGTTAGATCTAATAGACGGTAAGAGCTCAATAGCTCTGTCTGCCAGTCGACCTATAACATTACTTGGCGCGATTGAAGCGATTTCTACGAAACATTTGCCACATTCTCCTAATCCGTTTCCATCATTGCGTAGCATACCCTCAAAAGCTGCCGAAAGATATGTGTGTAATGCGTCCTGATCAACAGTCATGATGTGGTCTTTCATGGCTTTTCTTGAACCTTTGTCGGAGCGAAAAAGCACGTCTAATTGACGTTCCCAGTCTGCATCGATTCCAAGAGGTGTATCGGTCTTCTCCAAAGCACGCAGCAATAATATTCTCCTACTATAGTTTATAGATGCTGGGAAAGCATTTATCCTCGTACCGGAGAAATTGCCAAACACAGACACGCTGTCAACTTCCATACCAGTCTTCATAGCATTGGCGATATTGGAATTCTCAATCAAGGCCTGGGTTCCAAAAAAGACTTTAATCATCTCGCTCCATTCAGGAAGCGGACATTCGACCGAGGCGCCGGTAGAATTGAGAAGTCGATACCAATACGGGTCCTAGATGAAATTAGTTTGACTTCTAAGTACAGGTGTTTCAATAATTCAGGAGTAGCCCAAGAAGAATGCTTCTGAGATCTCGATTGAGGGTAGCTCGATTATACCAAGAATTTCCGTATATACAATGAGGCCAATAACGGAAATTGGCTCATCGTCGAGGGCTGTTCAGGCTATTGTAATATCAATTGAAAAAAACTCACCAAACCTTTTGCGCCTTCCTCTACAACATCACTGCGCTCATCTGTGCGTGCACTAAGAGCGAGAATATCTATCCAACGAGCCACAATATCACTATACTCCAAGCATCGATTTGCCCAACGAACAGTCGCAAAACGGGCACTCCTGACAATCTCGCCCTCTTCCTTGAGCGTCATGTACTTGAGAAGCAGCAATCTGAGCTCGTCCCGGAGATTTGAAGATAAAGGTGACCTGAACGCACTCAACAAACTCGCTAGTGCTCCTTCTATGCTCACAAAGATATCATCGGATGACCCTTCTTCTGTGAGTGATCGAAATAGCCAACGGATCAGAGAAAGATTCTCTTCAACAACGATTGAAGGTGTAGTCTTAGCAAGCGAACCGAGGGTTTCATAAGCTAAAGCGCGTAATGAAGCTGCATCAGAGGATCTTTCATGAGGTACCGGCCAGCCTTGATCTTCTATATAAGTCCTCAAAAATCCAACAAGCTGTGGTGCAACCTGACTTAGATCATGAACTGATCCCATGCGGGATACCCAATTCATGTAATTGAACAAAGCATTCCGAAATTTAATAGTCTCTAAACCTGGCGCAGGGAGATTTGTGTTGTCATCAGGTTGAATCCCATCTTGCACAATTTTGACAATATCAATAGGAAAAGTAGTTGAAATAGCGGATTTTGTTAAGAGTACAAGCACCCTCGTCTTCAATGCCGGTCTGAGAGTGAAATAGATGCCTAGCAAATTGCGTACCATTTCAGTATCTTCCAATGAAACGCTTGAACGCTTCACTAGGTCGTCACCAATGCTCGAGATCCGAGAGTTGGTGTCGGCAGATGCAAACAACGCAGGTAAGAATCGCTCTTCATCTGTGAAAGCACCAGAGGCGAGGAAATTTAGAACTGTGATTTTTGTTTGTGTAAGATTCAAACCTTCATCTGAGCTTGGATCCCATGCTTCTTGTTTTCCATTGAGCGTCAAAAATTCGTACTCTTTAACTGTAAGCCCTGGACACGTCACTCCTGATGGCACTACTCGTACAATTGAGAGTAGTACAAGCTTTCCAAACCATGATGCTATAAACTTTGAGTCTTTTTGGTGTTCATCAAGACCTAGCTGGTGCCTCAATTCTGCATCTTCTTTACTACCACGAGAAGGTACTTTCAGTTGCGGTAACAGACGAAGAAACAAATTAAATATGGTAGCACAAGTTGGCTTCTCAGAATCTTGAGCTAACCCATGTATTAATGTAGGTATTAATTCCATTTGTTCCTGGCATAGGAATTAGATCAGCCAGTCCGCAAAAATGTCATGGATGGGTACGCACTTTAGAAGACAATTTGCCCACACTTTGTTGAATGAACATAAGATCAAAATGCCGTAACATTGAGGACTCTGGATGTTCTTTATATTGCTTTAAGAGAGCTGCCACTGGCAAGACAATATCTCTAAGAGAGTTGATTAGTGAATGATCAAAATAATTGAGCAAGAACCACTAACTTGTTGCCCGCGAGGCGAATTTTGATATGTTGACATGTTGATATAACCTATGATGAGCAAATCAGCGGATATTCCCAATAATTAGTTTCACGCTCGCATATTTCAGCTGTAGAGAATTTATCTCTATAAAAAGCCATCAAATTAATGACGCTCCGCTGGCCCCCCGGGGGCCACTGCCGTGGAGGCAGAATATTTGGGTATGAGAACAAAATAGTAATAGGAAAGTTGACATGGAAACCTTTCCCTCGTCCCCCATTCACCCAATCTAGCAATAGTTCTTCCACAGCCAAGGTCACTACCACGGAGGGAGAATACTTGGAGATGAGATATAGGGACATTGAAATGAAGGTCTCTCGCCCTCCTTCCCCATTCACGCAAACCACTACCACGAAAACAAACTCCTTGAGCTCCCTATCAAGTCCAGCAAAAACGAGAACATAAAACCCCTCCTCTACTCTCCCCTCCCCTTCCCACTCCCCGCCATCCACTCACGCTTCCCTTTCCTCTCCCAAATCCACAAACCCCCCAAATAAATAAATAAAAACCAAACACACAAAAAAAACACCCAAGCAGCACACACCTTATTCCTAACCCCCAAATGCTCACTCCCCAATTTCAACAACAGCGGCGCCAAATAAACTTTCAGAATCGATTCCAGCTTATCATCTTTCGCCAGCGCAATACGCATTTCGACTTTCCCTACGAGTTCTAATTCTCTTGCTTCTGTGGATGATGACGCCATTTTTGACGGTATATTTTCCAAGATAGATGGATGGGATGGATGGGTTTGATTGTTGTTGTTATTCTTTCTTTAAATTTATTTTTCTTATTCTTATTATTTGGTTTAAATCAGTTTGATAGGAAAAAGTTTGGAGGAAGAGGAAGAAGAAGAGGAGGAAGAAAGCGAAATAACCAAATGGATGGCCAAAGTTTGAAAGTTTATCTATCGTGAGGGAGGCAAAGTTGTAGCATTTAGTAAGCAGCAATCATTTGAAATGGATAATAAGTAAAATGAAATGAAACCAGAAACGTAATGAAAGAAGGTTAAGAATTTATTCGTGCCTTCCAATTCTTGCGCGTCTCAAATCTGCCTTGAGACTAGGTAGATACTTAGATACTCGTACGTACGGCCCATTTCTTGATCTTCTCGCCGCGCGGGTAAAAGATCATTGATCACGTGGGTGGTTAGAGTTGTGGCCTTTGATATGAGGCATTAATCAACAGTGAAGCTCACTAATGGATACCTACCCAACCATGAAGCTCATATATTCCAAGCGATAAACTTTCCCTACCATAACATACAACCGGAGGTCCATGAAAAGATCACCAGTCAATAATTCCCAACCTTAGAATCTAAAGTCACATATAATCTACTACCTGGCACATGTACATCATACTACAATCACAATCACATTCATGCAACGTTTATGAAATCATTCAAAACCCAATTCCTGTCAAGCGATTACATTGATTTGGAGACGGTAAAATATTGTAAGTGAGTACGTTAGGCTATTTCGCTATGACAACATTGGGATGTAAGAAATCCGAGGGATATCTAGACCAGAAAAGCACGCCAACCACAGAGTACGCAAGGCCCCGATCTGTAAAAACTTTGAAAGAAATTACGAAATTGGGTAATCTATTGTGCTACCGTAGAGGCACTGAGTGTTCTGAGGGAAAAGTGTGCATTCATTCGAGTAGAGACTTGTACGTTTGAAACCTTAAGAAGCCTCGTCTCTTGCGAATGAGGAGGAAAGGGTAACCATGTGTTTAAAAAAGACAAGTGACTGACGTGAGAATGACCGCAAGGAAACATCGCAATCAGAAAAGAAAAAACATTGATCATCAGGATTCACAAAATCTTGGTGCCTTTGACAGATTGCAAGTATTTGCAAATATGCACCCTAATTCTGCTTTTCATATCAACTCCTATCCCCCAGCCATCATGCTGCAATCACTCCACCGGCAAGCCAGGTATATTCCAGCCACTCCGGAAGATGAACAACATTAAAGAACGAAGACGAAGAGATTTCGAGACGGTTCAAAGAGATCTAAGATTCAGGTGCAGGTGCGGCTTCGGTAGCTGGCTCGTCTGCCTTGGTCTCGGCCTCAACTGCCTTCTCAGCCTCCTTTGGTGCGTCACCAGCAGCCTCAGCTTCACCGTTGTCGGATGAAGTCCAGAGGGTCAAGTTATCCCTGAGAAGTTGCATGATGAGGGTGCTGTCGCGGTAAGACTCCTCAGAAAGGGAGTCGAGCTCGGCAATAGCATCATCGAAGGCTTGCTTGGCGAGATGGCATGCACGGTCTGGGGAGTTCAAGATCTCATAGTAGAAGACGGAGAAGTTGAGGGCCAAACCAAGACGGATTGGGTGA
Organism: Sclerotinia subarctica; assembly: GCA_025389085.1. NCBI lineage: Eukaryota > Fungi > Ascomycota > Leotiomycetes > Helotiales > Sclerotiniaceae > Sclerotinia > Sclerotinia subarctica. The sequence goes on along the minus strand of QRFI01000004.1, from coordinate 120,750 downwards.
GTGGGGGTGAGTTCAGTTTGTGCGACATCGGTAGCGTTCTAATTATATGATTAGACCATGAGATTCTTGGAAAATGAGGTTAGAGTGCTGCATACCTTGTAAGCCTCGTGAGCAGCGGTGGCAGCGACCTTGCGCTTCTCACCGGAGGCAAACTCAGCCAAATAACGGTGGTAATCTCCCTTCCTATAACAAACATCAGTCAAAAGCTCTGGAAGCCGTCGAACCCGGCGCACAGATTTGTGAAGCGATAAGACTTACATCTTGTGGTAGAAGACCTTTGACTCTCCGGATTCAGCCTTTGGAATCAAAGACTCATCCAAGACGTCGAGGACATCTTGGCAGACCTTCTCCAACTCGGTCTCAATCTTTTGACGGTAATCACGGATGGTGGAAACGTGCTTATCGGTACCCTTGGACTCCTCTTTCTGCTCGATCGAGGAGATGATGCGCCAAGAAGCACGTCTGGTACCGACAACGTTCTTGTAGGCGACAGATAAGAGGTTTCGCTCGTCAACGGTGAGTTCCCCGCCCAACTGCGTCACGCATCGTCAGTATTTCCATCGCGCCGCAATCTGCAACAAATAGAAAAAAAGAACTTTGGAGTCGCATACCTTGGCCACCTCCTTCATGTATGTAACCATCTCATCGTAGCGCTCAGCCTGCTCGCAGAGCCTAGCAAGGAAAGTCTTGCTGTAGGGCAGTCGTTAGTACCACGCACGTGGAGGAAAGGAGAAATTGGGAGCCGCATGGAAACAAATCGAATCATACCTTTCACGCTGCAAATCACCAAAGGGTTAGCATGAGCTCAAGAGGAGTAAACAAACAAATCAACAACAACAAACATGGCGCTGGATGGCAGGTGAGGGTAAGGTTCGGATATTGGCAGACCGACAATGGAGGGGAAACAAAATAAAGGGAAAAGTGAAATTAAAAGACTTTCAGGGTAACAGCAAATAGATTTGAACTTACTTCGGTGGTCATATTGTCTGATGTTTGAAGAAGTTTGATTTTGTTTGTAGATGGGTATAATGTAGAGAGAGACGGAGTGATTAGATGGAAAGAGGGTTTTCGTGGTTGGGAATCTTGGTGGTTTATTTAGAGAAAGATGGGAAGATTTGCAAGTGCAAGAGATGGGTGTAAGTGCGAGGAGATCAATCCATGGATCTGGTGTGAAGGTAATAATGGAGAAATTGACGCTAATTCTGATTGATTCAATAACCGAGCGGTCAATAATTTGATGCGTGTTGGGAAGTTGAAAGATTGATGTGATTGTGAATGTGAATGTGAATGTGAATGTATGAAAGTGTGAATGAAGTGAATGAAATCCATAGAAATCATTGGAATAAAATCAAAAAGAGGTAAAATTACATGCAATTTAATCCTCGAGGGAAGTGAAGGATTCCCAGTAATTCTATCTATCTTATGGTTGAATTATCAGTTATAAACAAAGCATAGAGAAGTATGTATCTACAGACAATCTACAGTGTGAGTATATCAAAAAAGGGATCTCTGCGAGTGAATTGTATCTATCTACTACAACCACAGGAGATGAAGATCTTGAATCTTTAGGACTTTTTAAAAAAAAGCAATCATGATATATGCCATGTATACTGCGTACATAGCAGGTGAGAGAGTGACAAGTGAAGCAAGTGAAGTATCAAACAAATCATTATTATTTCATTGGGTTTGATTAAATGAGGGGTTCAATAATACGGTATCTCTCTCCTATTACATATGGCATATGGCCTCATCTTGGGTATGTTCCATCCTATCAAAACAAGATGGTCGAAACTTGAAATCTGGCTGGCTGATTAATATACAATCATAAATAAATGATGAGTGAGTCAAGTTTTGTTGTACTGTACCTATCTCTACCCAAGTACCTACCTACCTACCCACCCAGTAGTCGTAAACTGTATCATGTACTACTCCCTTACAACTAAAACCATAGAGAAGATCGATTTGTATTCGGATTCTCCTAAAAAAAGTCAGTCTGGCCTCAACTCTGAGTGAAGTCAGGAGTCCTGTTGGTCCCATTAAAGGGTGTTGGTGTTGAATTTCTGCCCCACGTAGATGTGGATTCCCTTGTAACAGCTGGAAACCTACCTGCCCGCCTACCTGCCTGCCTACCTACCTACAACAACTTCAAAGCCAGTATGGAGTGTTCCGCAGCATTGTTCTAGTCTGGGTATAGAGAAATGAGATATTGGTCTTTGTTAAGTATACCTAGAACATTTTATCAATAATGTGTCTTATTGTCTAGGGAGTTGCTAAGCTTGCCCAGCAATACGAAGGGCTGGTTGCACTCTAGAAAAACTAGGAATGGAAGATAGAACTTCCGGCAATCTGATATGAGGGAACTATCAAGGGTTCGTGTCTCAAGTCTATTTCCTCCATATTGGTTCAAGAACAAGTTATCCGCCTTCCATTTGATCGAGATCGACAAAGCCCCTGTCTGCTCAATTTCATTGCATCGCATTCAGATGAACTACCTATGAACTTGACATCAGCCAGATCAAGTCATCATCTCAACTTCTGTATGATTCAACGGTAATATCAGAAGCATCTTTACCTCCTCCATAAAGTCCGAATACGGCAACATCAACATCTTTACTTCCTCCATCAAGTCCAAATACGGCAACAAATCACAGTCACGAGTTTCGATATGGTGGGGAATGTGTGTTTAGAACTTTGGTACTGTACAACTGGCGGTTTTAATTGCTCGATGTGATGAAGGAGTTGACACTATGATGCCAGCACCTACGTTTTTCCGTCCCATTTCAGAAAGAATGGCTGACGAACGGTTATCTCTGCCTACCTCGTGGTAAGCAAGGATTAAATATTGTGACCAATCGGGGGCTGATTATTGCTGAGTTGGGATGGGAATTTTCACAGAATCTACAGGAAGAAACGAGGGCGGCTGCATATTACAACAAACTCATTTGATGGATGTGAAGAAATCCATGTAAATGTCCTAGGTTATCTACGGAGTGTCACAGATACATCCCTTCTTAGCTAAACTCTTACTTAGTACTCACGGAATACCGGTACTGTACTTGCATTGCCCCTCTGGATTCTTTCTACAGTACTCCGTAAACTTTCTGAGGCTCATCCTTGTGGAAATCTTTCAACAAACATGAGGTTTCAAGAAGACGGGATGAACACCGATCGTAAGATCAACACACACTGTGAATACTGCTAACGCGCTGCATACCAACTTCCAAGCTGATTGTGAATACAATCGTTCACTCGGAGTTAAGACTCGGGGACTATGCTACTAAGGTACTCCGCTGACGCTGACTTTGCTTATGGCAAGTGGATGCATAGAAAGCCAGCTTAGACGGTGGACTGGTTGTATCAGATGAAGATATGGGTAACCTATGCCTGTAGAATTCGAGTTGTCCAAAAGGACGTGAAGTTATGGTAGCAATACCTGTAGAGAGCCCGGTATGTAAGACTATTATTACCTACAGGACGATATGGGTACTCTTGAGGTATGACTTCCATCTCCCCGTTCCATGATGGCTTTGTCGTTGCAGTGCGACCTAAGGTTGGTGGGAAAACAACAATTCATCCATCTATCAAAGTGACGCTCCGCTGGCTCTCCGAGGGCCACTGCCGTGGAGGCAGAGTAGAGGGTTTGGAAATGGGATTTTGAAGGTTATCAACGATTATAAATTGATTACATGTTTCTACCGAGTATATGTATATGTATATATATATATATATGTGTAAAGGAAGATAGATAGAAGATAGAGGACAACCTTATACGAGTAAAAACACAAAGATTCTCTAACTTTCCAACTTCCACTGCTTTCTACCTCTGTCAACACTCACTGACCAACCAACAATCAAACTTCACTTCAAACAATGCGATTCGGCACCATCGTTCCGTTTCGCGAGGTCACTTTACCAACGGAAAAGATTGATTCAACCAATCAAGTCACCAAATTACATCATGAGAACTTTCCTCCCAGAAGGACACTCTGTTCAAGAAAATATGTGGAGTAGTAAAATATTATTAACCTTTTCCTAGTAAACAATCAATTCATCAATCAATCAATCAATCAATCAATCAATCAGCTTTCTTATCTCTTTTTTGAAACTCAAGATTCAATTCAAAAGAATTGATCCCATCGAATTGCTTGAATAGAATACATAGAATTCCTTTTTCTATTGATTTCTTCGTTTCTCTCTTTTTTTCCAAGGAGATCTGTCCAAAAATCTTTCTTTTTATTAGATGAGACAATCAATTTGAGCAAAGTGGCTATCATATCGCTACAATCCTCCCTTCTACGCAATTGCCCCACGAAGTCAAGACATCACATACAATCATGGACAGTGCATACGCCCAATCGACCTCTGAGGTCTTAAAGCATTTCTCCGTATCCGAATCTCAAGGTCTCACAGATGCTCAAGTTACCGCGTCAAGAGACAAATTTGGTCGCAATGGTAAGCAGCACACACATCCTTGGCCTGTGTCCTTTGCGCCGCATCAATTAGAGCTTCCACTAATCATAATCCAACAGCCATCGCAGAAGAGCCTCCAACTCCAATCTGGGAGCTTATACTCGAACAATTCAAAGACCAACTCGTTCTTATATTGCTCGGTTCCGCCGCTATTTCTTTCGTTTTAGCTCTTTTCGAAGACGAGGAAGGTTGGACTGCTTTTGTGGACCCCGCTGTTGTACGTCTTGACCCTTCCATGAAGACTGTGTGTCCGTGATATTAATGGATAGATCTAGATTCTTACCATTTTAATTCTCAATGCCGTCGTCGGTGTATCGCAGGAAAGTAGCGCAGAGAAAGCAATTGCCGCCCTCCAAGAATATTCGGCAAATGAAGCTAAGGTTATTCGAAATGGGCATGTCACGAGAGTACGCGCGGAAGACTTGGTTCCAGGAGATATCATCACAATTGCTGTCGGAGATAGAATTCCTGCAGACTGCAGAGTGCTCGCCATTCAGAGCAATAGTTTCTCAGTCGATCAAGCCATTCTCACAGGAGAGAGTGAGAGTGTTGGGAAAAGTACCCCGCCCGTCAAGGATTTGAAGTCCGTCAAGCAGGATCAAGTAAATATGCTTTTCTCTGGAACTACAGTCGTCAATGGACATGCAACTGCAATTGTCGTTCTCACTGGATCTTCTACAGCTATTGGTGATATCCACGAAAGTATTACGGCACAAATCTCGGAGCCGACACCTCTCAAGCAAAAACTCAACGACTTTGGAGATACTTTGGCCAAGGTCATTTCAATCATCTGTATCGTTGTCTGGCTTATCAATATTCCTCATTTCAGCGATCCTTCCCATGGAAGCTTTGCCAAAGGTGCGATTTACTACCTCAAGATCGCTGTATCCCTCGGAGTCGCAGCTATTCCAGAAGGTCTTGCTGTTGTTATCACTACTTGTTTAGCTCTCGGTACCCGTAAAATGGCTGCCAAGAATGCTGTTGTTAGAAGTTTGCCTTCAGTAGAAACTCTAGGTAGCTGCAGCGTAATTTGCTCGGACAAAACTGGTACCTTGACTACCAACCAAATGAGTGTTAACAAGATTGTCTATATCAAAGAGGCAGGTTCTGATCTTGAGGAGTTGGAAGTTGAGGGGACTACTTTCTCTCCCATTGGAAATATTCTTTCAGGTGGTGCTAAAGTGACAGATGTAGCCACAACGTCGAACACCATCCTCCAAATGGCTGAGGTAGCAGCTCTTTGTAACGGGGCTGCACTCGCATATGATACTAAGTCTAAAGCCTATTCAAACGTTGGAGAACCTACGGAAGGCGCTCTACGTGTCTTGGTAGAGAAAGTTGGAACCTTAGATCCAGCTTACAATCAGGCGAAAGCCAGCATCTCTGCTGATGAATCTCTTCATCACGCAAGCTCTTGGTATGAAAAAAGAACACCTCTCCTTGCCACTTACGAATTTTCTCGCGATAGAAAGAGTATGTCTGTTCTTGTCGATAACGGCCAGCAACAAAAATTGCTTGTCAAAGGAGCTCCGGAAATGCTTATCAATCGTTGCACCCATACTTTGGTTGGATCTAACGGAAAGAGAGTTCCACTTACACAGTCACTTGAGAAGCTTTTATTGAAAGAAGTTGTTGGATATGGTAACAGAGGTCTACGTGTCATCGCACTCGCTAGCGTGGAGAATGTCGGATCGAATCCATTATTGAAATCCGCAAAAACTACTGCCGAATATACCCAACTTGAACAAAACTTGACTCTCCTCGGTCTTGTCACTATGCTTGACCCCCCTCGTCCAGAGGTAGCAGGGTCCATTCGAAAATGTAAGGAAGCTGGAATTCGAGTCATTGTCATTACTGGTGATAACCGCAACACTGCCGAAGCAATCTGCAGACAAATTGGCGTTTTTGGAGAATACGAAAATCTTAAAGGCAAGAGCTACACTGGTCGCGAATTTGATAATCTTAGCCAAAGCGAACAATTGTTTGCTGCCAAGACAGCTTCATTATTCTCTCGAGTTGAACCAAGTCACAAATCCAAGCTCGTAGATCTACTACAATCCGCTGGTGAAGTGGTAGCTATGACTGGTGATGGTGTCAATGATGCCCCTGCTCTCAAGAAAGCCGATATTGGTGTTGCTATGGGTTCCGGTACTGATGTGTCTAAACTTGCTTCCGACATGGTTCTTGCCGACAATAACTTTGCTACGATTGAAGTTGCAATTGAGGAAGGTCGATCTATCTATAACAACACTCAACAGTTCATCCGTTACCTCATCTCATCCAATATTGGCGAAGTTGTTTCTATCTTCTTGACAGCAGCAGCTGGTATGCCGGAAGCTTTAATTCCAGTTCAACTCTTATGGGTCAACCTTGTCACCGACGGTCTTCCAGCTACAGCTCTATCATTCAACCCTCCTGATCACGATATCATGAGGAGACAACCAAGAAAGCGCGATGAAGCCTTGATTAGTGGCTGGCTTTTCTTCCGTTATATGGTAATCGGTGTCTATGTTGGTCTTGCTACTGTGGCTGGTTATGCGTGGTGGTTCATGTACAACCCCGAAGGACCACAAATCACCTTCTGGCAATTATCTCACTTCCACCGTTGCTCTTCCCAATTCTCGGAAATCGGGTGCCAAATGTTCTCAAACGATATGGCGAAATCAGCATCCACAGTCTCTCTTTCAATCCTTGTCGTCATCGAAATGTTCAATGCCGTAAACGCTCTCTCCTCTAGCGAATCCCTCCTCACCCTCCCGCTTTGGGAAAACATGATGTTGGTTTACGCAATCGCGCTATCCATGGCCCTGCACTTTGCTCTCCTCTATACACCTATCTTGCAAACTCTCTTTTCCATTCTTCCGCTGAACTGGAATGAGTGGCAGGCAGTTCTATATATTAGTGCTCCTGTTATGTAAGTCTTTCCTGTTATTCTGTTTGCCCCTCTTACCCCGGCTTGTAAAACACAGAGTAGTCACATAAAATGTAATATCTTGCTAACCATCTATCTCATAGTATTATCGACGAAGGTCTCAAATTCCTAGAAAGACAATTCTTTATGCAAAAATCAGCCATCATTGATCAAAGACCAAAGAAGGAATAGACGGATAGATAGAGCGGTGAAAAAATATGGATTTGGATTCGGACGGCATAGCATGCATGCCTTGGTTAAGGGACTGAAGGACGAAAATGATTCATGCATGGTCAAATGTAAATTATTAGATATCAGTCAATATTAGAATGACATACATATATAATATATGTACGATACCACTCTCAAAAGACGGGTATCGGACTTGAGATTATCTCAAGAACAAGAATACAAAATTTTGGATGCATGACTTTTTTTGCAGAAAATATAAAATTGTACATCCTCGAGTTTGGAGTTTGCAATGGCCTTGTTACATTGTTTTCGAATTTGGAAATGAATGTGAAATGGCAAACGCAATACGTAAATGTGTCATTTATGCTCATTTTCTATCTCTCAAGCCCTTGATGCCTTGCCTGCTTGCGAGATAGATCTAATACTACAAATCTCACCTGCTTGCTATCTGCATGCAAGTAAGCATCTTTCACTAATTCTTTCATCTGAGAACCTTTGAGCATTATCTCATACCGTCGTATGTATCGTTTCCTGTCAGGAATGCGATTTCATCCTCCCTCAAGGTTACGAGCACGACTTCGTCCTTCGTCGGTTTCATAACGAAGTCCTCATCCATACCATTTAATCTTGTCTACCCTTCAATAACCTCTTGGTGACCTTGTCCTTCTCGATGATGTAAACGTGGGCACCCCAACCTGACAAGGCATCTCTGTCGACCGCGTTCAAGAGTGCTTGGGATATTGTCTCGAAGAGATCTTCTGGTCCCTTATTTTTGGGTTTGGTTGTTAGTTATGGTTTGATATGATGCGTAGCTTTTGCCGTTCCATTCAGACACTTTCGCAAGAATCCCCGCAATGATCAAAAGCATAAGAAACCTTGAATCAAACTCACCAAATCTGGTTCCCACAAACCCTCACAAGTACCAAACAATTGATCACTCGCAGTTCCACTAACAATAAAATCCTTTGCAAAATCGATACAACCAATACTATCAAACCCACAAATAAATGGCTTCCCCGTCTTCTGATCCAACCCCGCAATCACAGGACTAACGAAAAACGGACCGAAACGACGTTCATATAGCGAACTGGAAACTAAATTCGCCATGGTGGTGGGAGAAATATTGCGCTCTTCGCGGAGTCGATACATGTTTACTTTGTAGCGGAAAAGATCCGAGACGGTGGAGACGTCGGTTGCGAGACCGGTGAGACCGAGGTAGACGGAGGGACCGCAGGAGAATATCTTGGGGAAGTTGTTGGAGACGGTTAGGGCTTGGAGACCGAGTCGGAGATCGCAGGCTATGGCTACGCAGTCTTTGCCTACCATTGCTACGCAGGCACCGCCATCTGAAGGGGGGTTTGGTTAGTATTTTGCTTTGAGAGCTGGAGGTTGGTAGAGGAATAGGGGGGATGTACTGATGGAGAATGGGGAGCTCTAGATATTGATGTTAGCTGGTGGTTCATAATATTGATAGCATATTTGAGATATGTATGTTTTATTTAACAAGCAAGCTTACCATTGTGAATGAAGTATATGAATTGAGGGTATCAAGAATTGGGTATCAAGAAACAGTAGATTTGCTCCTATTCAAAAGGAGCTTGGCAGATGGATAACTTGGTGGTTGAGGTTGAAGTGGTCTGGGGTTGTGATATTGTGGTTGTGAGATATGAACAAGGTAGACACGGCTGGCGCGTCGACGTTGAGCTCTGGAGCTCGGACCTACAAGGCAACGATTACGGACCGCCTCATGCGATTGTGACGAGAGGTAAATTGATCTTCACTTTGGACTTTGATTCGTAATAGAATTATTATTTTATTTCAAAAAAGTGAAGCCAAAGTAAACATCTACTTTTACTTCTATTTCTATTTCTATTTGGATTATTGTTGAATTTTATATTTATTTACTTGGCTTGACTTTACCGTCGATTGATTGACTCCAGACACCCCGCCACAAACCTCCTAACAGCCTTACAAATATCACGGAAATTCATAGAAGGTGCCAATATAACAGACTTTCCACTTTCGCATCTACTTGAACTGAGTACCGACCGATTGCTTTTTAAACTTCAAGCTTATCCTACAATCCGTCACATCTTCTGGAAGAATTACACCTATTACAAGTTATTTAAAATTATCATGGCCTCCAACGTTGTTGTCATCGATAAGTCCTTCAACAGAGCAACCATAAAAGTTACCCCCGGATCTTATATGAGTGAGGTGGTCTCAGAAGCATGTAAGAAGCTTGGAAAGAAAAATACTAACTATGATCTCAAAAGGTAAATGAGCTCCCAAGATCTATTACCCATCCGGCAAATCAGCTGCCAAAACCCAGTTCTTCTTTCAACATTTCTCTAACACTCACAATAGGAGTAATGACAAACCTATAGACCTTTCCCAAACATACCGTCAAACTGGTCTCACCACCGGCGCAAAACTCACCTTAGTCGAAGCTTCCAGATCCCCCGCTCCAGTCTCCATTGCGCTGCAATTACCACAAGATCTCGCGTCTGCAGTTCCAGGTGGCAGATTAAAAGATACCTTTCCCAGTAATACAACACTATGGCTTATCCTCCGCAAATTCGAATCCAGCAACGCATCCGCAAATCTCAACTTTACGGGAAGAGGAGTAGCGCAGCTACAAAATGGCGCATCAGGAGCTGGTCGCATGGTATATGAGATGCCGGTACTCAATGTCATGGGAAGGGAAATGGCTACATTTGGAGATTTACAAAAGACGCTTGCGAATTTAGGGTTGAATAAGGGGACGGGTTTGCTCAGACTTACGTTTAGGCAGACGGATCAACCGATTGAAGAGGCTATGAAGGATATTGGGGAGTATTTCAAGGAGGAAGAGAACGTACCTGAACCTATTACAGAAACACCACAGCAACGTCAATCTGTGACAGACGGTATCGCAAATCTACCTTCTCCAGACCAGAAAAACGAAGATGTGGATATGGATTCTGATCCCTCAGATACTACCCCATATTCAACACCTACTCCAGCTGGCGCATCAACAAACACCACACCCTCTATTCCACCCACATCCTCCACCAGCTCTTCGACTTCTCCCCCAACCCTAGGCCCCGATGGCCTCCCCTTAACCATCTTCTCAGCGCCCAGTAACGACACTCCTCTCGCAGCCCTCACTCCCCACAACGAAGATGACTACATTCCCACCATTCGACACGCCAAACTCGTACAATCGCGTCTTCAAAGCAGTTCCCAAAACACTAAACTTCTCTCCTACGATGAAGAACTTGCACTCGAAACCGAGCGACTCGCTCGCTTATCCAAAATTAAAGAAATCCCCTTGAGGATTCGATTTCCGGATCAAATGGCCGTCAGTAAATCCATCAATAACGAACATCATGGGAAATGGCTCTACGACTATGTGCGCGGATTAATTATTCATGAAAATGAAGCGTTTAAATTGATATATCAGGGCAACAAGGGAAGGGAAACTATACCAAATGACGATACAAAATTCCTCATCAAAGATCTAGGAATTCAGGGTCCGACGGTTATCAATTTAGCGTGGGATGGCGAAGCGAATGTTGAGGGGTTGAAGGGGAAGCCCGTGTTGAAGGATATTTATAGGGAAAAGGCTACGCAACAACCGGTTCCGATTGTGGAGAGTGCGGAGGATGGAGAAGAGGAGAAAAAGGTCGAGGAGGTGAAGAAAGATGATGGGAGTGCAGGGGGAGAAAAGAAGAAGAGGGGCTTGCAGAATCTTATTATGAAGAATTTGAAGAAGAGGTAGAGGGGGGGGGATATAGATATGGCTAGGCGATATGAGTATAGATATGGAGAGGGAAAGAATTATGAAAGGAAAGCGTGGGGATGCCTAATACATGTTCCATGATGGTCAAGTGGAGAGATTGGGAGATGCACTGCGATCAGTGTGGGATGTTGATGATGATTTATGATGGTACTATTGAATGGGCGTAGTGAGCTTCTTCCATCTTATATACCTCGATTCGACAAGCTGTTAGGAAAGGAAAGCATAGCACAAGGCGTTTTTATTGCTGCTGAATTATCCACCAACTTAAAATTCCCCAACCGCAAAAAATAATTCACAAAGCAATTACACATCAAGGAACATGGAATGATTGTTGAAGGTATTTTATTTTTGCCCCGGGATCCTCATAAATGCCGTTATTACTAGCAATTTCGGATCCCAATCCCCAGAATCACAGTAACACGTAAATTTTTCATTGTTACAACTCCAATTCCCATATGATTGACCTGTGTAAATGTGGAGATCCATCATAAACCCATATATCGATCCATTGTACCTGGGTATCGAAGGGACGATATGATTTTTTCTTCGTGGTGAAGGGTGTGATATTGGGTATTTAGTGACCGGCTCTGCGGGACTCGGCAATGACACCTTGGAGCTCGTCAACCTTGGCCTTAGCACGTCCGAAGGTACCGAGCTATTGTTGGGTTAGTATTTGTTTCTTGAGGAACTAGAATGTGTGTGAGAAAAAAACATACCCTCTTCTTTGCGAGCTTACGGGCACGCTTGTCCTTGCTGTTACGGAGCAATTCAATGACTCTGCGCTCGTATGGTGCGAGACTGTTGGGTTGAGAATTAGTTTTAATTATTTTTAATCAAAGGAAAAAAATTAGATTGAAGAAAAAGTAAAAAACATACCCAGAAACCTCCTTGACAATGTCTCTAACAAACGCAGTGCGCTTGCTCAAGTGACCCTTGGTTCTGCTAACCTTGGGCTTGGAGACACGAGTCTCGGTTTTCTATATTTTCATAAATCAGCCGGTCCATCTTCTAAATTTTATTTCGAAAAGAAGATCCTCCAAGAGGTGAGACGGGCAGGTTTGTGTTTTGTGAGGTTTTTCATGAACATACGTGTCCTTTGTTGAGACCGACGGCGAGGCCAGTACGGGGTTGCTTTTCGGCGGCCATTTTGGAATTGTTGGTGATGGCGTGGGAGTTGTCGTTGGTCGTTGTTGTTGTGAGCACGAGGGAGGAAAACTGAGGTGGTGGTTTGGATTTGAAAAATTGTTGGAAGTGTGGTCACGTGTAAAGCTAGTGTGGTTAGGCGAGGATGAAATCTTGGCGTAAATGTGGAGTGCTAGTGTGTGCTGGGGTGATTGAAAGGACGGGCTTCATTTTGATCTCTCGGCGGGCTCAATGCATGAGTATATTGTTTGTAAGACTACCCAGCAGGTATTTTACTCAACGTGTAGGGTAACACTGGTACCTTTTTGGATGATGCGAACGAAATTCCTCAATTATTACCAATTCTCAATCCTGGAAGATGAATTGACAAGTGATTTAGTACATGCAAGTACCAGAAAGCTACGAGTTACCTAGCTATGGTGTGAGTGCTACCCTTGGGTCTTGATGATATCGGCGCCTCGAGTGTAGCTGCATAACTTTCTCATCTCGTCTAATTTGTATCTGCACCATTGCGTTTGCCACTTCGCGATCATCTCGATATACAATTTTCCATCATTCGAGCATGACAAGCACAAAGAGGCATTGCCGTTGCGAAGTGTAAATACTGCCTTCTTCTGGACAAGATAGTCAGGGGCAAGGCTCTAGTATGGATGGGATGAATACTCTAAACTCTTTCTCATTATGCTTGCTAATCTTACATTTCAATTTTCCTCTACAGCCTCAACTTTATGATCGATAGACATTTTCATTACACTGTTTTCCTTCCAAAATTACATCCTTGTTTTGGACTTCCATTTTCATTTGACGATCCAAGCAGGCCCACGTATTGTCAAAGTCTGATCATATTCCTATTTTCAGTGTATCCAAATTTGGTCCGAAAGACGATGTTCAGAACTCCCATAATTCATCAAAGGCATTAGAAATACGTTCCAGTACTTACATTGATCATTTTCACTTCTCTTTCTCGCTAAGTCTCCTTCAACCCCTCTTTGCAAACGGCATGACACCACTTGCTACAAATCTAATCCTATGGCTTCCGCTGCCATAAGATTTCTAAGTTCCCAACTCACCAGGTTATTTTACGCCCCTGGCGTTCCTTTCCAAATATACTGTGCCTTGGCGGGTATTACCACGAACTACAGGATGCTCAAGTAGTTCGCGAAGGGAAACTCTTTACACAGTCAGCTGGTTATCTAGTGATTGCCCCCCGGTGCCACCAGAATGCGTTATGGACAGCAGCATGCGACTTGATATCAGTGATTTTCCCGATCACATATTCCTATACAACCTGATGTTGCTAGGACCTGATATCCTAACTCTACCACACGCTCGTAAGTTTCACCAACAGCATGGAATGGTGGAGATATACCTTCCAGCGATAACGCATGGGAATGCTCTGGGATAGATGATAGCTATACACTATGGGCAGGGCATCTTTTCAGTACTCTATTATTATCTTGCATGGATAACATGGCTAATACACGATATAAGTAATGCATGGAGGGTACACATCAAGTCGTCCATTCAAACACATCAAGCTTATTATATCAGACACTCATGACTTCCACATATACACATCAATATAATGATTGAACTAATTCGAGGTCCCTACAGTAACACTACGATATTTATGGTATTTTATATCGTCTTTCAACCCCCATATGACGTGACCTCACACAAGATGACTGGATTTCGCTAAGAACTTGAAGACTTTTGCTTACTAAAAGCTTTCAAAGCCATCGATCTAGAACGGCCTAAATTTCTAACAATCTATCATCCAACGATATATTGATCAGAAGTATACAAATCTAGAAAACCTTGATGACTTCTGCTCACCTAATAATTCACATGTCCAGGAGGGATCGTGAACCTAAACTTAAAACTCGGAACATTTTCCGCACTGAGCTGAGATCCCATGAAAATATCAACCAATAGGAATCAAGCGAGTTTAGCTGACCAATGACAAGTATCAATATGAGCCCTTTGGATTTCCGCCAATCAAATCAATTCAATTCATCCCTTATATGAGGCTCAGCCTTATCAAAAAAAAAATCGAAAAATCTATGATGATATGATGATATGTATCTGTAGCACGAGAAAAAATAAAATTATCATCCGAATCAAACATGGCCAACACTACCAATTAATTCTCTCAAGCAAAGCCCAAAATATAACACAATTTGTCAAACCGAACAATCCAGAAGAGTCATGTCAACTGTTCTTTCAATACTCTTTCGAATGCGTAATTTCTCATTGGTCAACGTAAATGATGATTGATAAGAGGGGAAGTCAAGTGGGTCGTTATCGTCTTTTCTTGGTGTGCCACGGTTATGATTGCGAATATTCTCACGCTATTTTACGGTGCTTCCTTCGAAATAGATTCGGAAATGAGAAGCCAGAGACGGAAATGGGAATATGAGTGGATATTTCCATTCAATGCTAACTCAATGAGGAAGTTTGTTGCAGAATGGCTCGAGTTACCTAGTACTGTGGTTGAATCTGGTGGAGGAGTGGGCTTTTTGAGGGAGGGGTCTGTGAGGGAGTGAAGTGAAAGTGAAGTGAAGTGAAGTGAAGTAAAGTAAAGTGGAGGCTAGCAGGGCGGAGGAGTGGCAGATTGGTCACTGCACTAAGGTTAAGGTTATGGTAAAGTTGTTAATAAAATCTCACCACCTTCATCTTTTGAAATATCAACCTTGGGAATATCATCAATCATAGCGATACTCCAACAGAGATTTACTCATATCCGTCTTTATCTTCCTCCTCTCCTGTAAGTTTTTATTCTCTACTATTACTGCAATTGCCCTCGAAATCTTTTGCTTCCTTTGCTTGTCTTAGTTCATACAACAATAGAGTGGGAGGGAAGAAATCCAAAAAGTTTACCAACTGACCTATCAATTTCAGTTATTGTCTCGATATTATACCACCCACCACATACAATAATCATATAAACGATGGCATCTACTACTCGAACCTTCGCCAGGGCAGGCGCTGCATTCAAATCAACACCCTTCAGATCCGCCACTCGTACCAATGCATTCAGTGCTCCTCGTCAAGCATTCCGTCAACAATCTCGTCGTGGATATGCTTCTCAAGGACCTGCCAAATCTTCCTTCCCTCTCTCCATTGGTGTTGCTGCTTTAGCCATTGCCGGGGGTGCTGGATACTACTTTGTATCTCAAGGAAATGGATCACTCTTGAGTGGTTCTGCTAAAGAAACCGCCGGTCTCATCACTCCTAAGTTTGAAGATTATCAAAAGGTTTATAATGAAATTGCCGCGAGATTGGAGGAGAAGGATGATTATGATGATGGTTCTTATGGACCTGTCTTGGTTAGATTGGCGTGGCATGCAAGTGGAACTTTCGATAAGGAAACTGGTACTGGTGGTAGCAATGGTGCGACTATGAGATTTGCCCCTGAGGGTGATCATGGTGCCAATGCTGGTTTGGTGGCTGCCAGAGATTTCTTACAACCTGTTAAGGGTAAGTCAATCATTTTCATTTCCATGAAGAAGGAAGTGTCGCTCCGCTGGCCCTTCGGGGACCACTGCCGTAGAGGCAGACTATTGAAGAGGCTATTTTGAATGAATGAAACAAATTGAGGAGAGTCATTTCTTACTAATATTTCTATAGTCAAGTTTCCATGGATCTCCTACTCTGACCTCTGGATCTTGGCTGGTATTTGCGCTATCCAGGAAATGCAAGGTCCAACCATTCCTTTCCGACCAGGTAGACAAGATAAGGAAGCTGCAGCTTGCACACCTGATGGACGTCTCCCAGATGCTTCTCAAGGTAACAAGCATTTGAGAGATATCTTTGGTCGTATGGGATTCAATGATCAGGAAATCGTTGCTTTGAGTGGTGCTCATGCTCTTGGTCGTTGCCACACTGATCGTAGTGGTTTTGAGGGTCCTTGGACTTTCTCACCAACTGTTGTCACCAATGAGTACTACAAGCTTTTGTTGAATGAGAAGTGGAACTGGAAGAAGTGGAATGGTCCTAAGCAGGTATGAATATCTCTCATCAATCGATCCTTCCGGGAAAGTAAAGAAAAACAAACTAACATATTCAACTAAAATAGTACGAAGACAAGACTACCAAAACCCTTATGATGCTTCCAACTGACATGGCTCTCGTCTCGGATAAAACTTTCCGTTCATACGTTGAGAAATATGCTGCGGATGAATCTCTCTTCATGAAAGATTTCGCAAATGTTATCACCAAGCTCTTTGAACTTGGTGTTCCTTTCGCAGAGACCACAGAACAAGCTCCTATGAAATTCAAGCCTACTGCCTAGATATACCACTACATCACTAAACGAATCGAATTCGATATAGAGTTGGGGTTGGTAATGGATAAAGGATAGATAGGTAGATAGATTTTTGCTTGTTCTTTTGAGAAGCGGGAGTTTGGTGGATTTAAATATTCTAGATGGACACATGGATGAATAGATTTTCTACCCATTTGAAAGAAAGATCTTTGGACGTAGTTGGTGGAAAATGAGATGAGGATTAGATGAAGTCATATCCTGTGCGATATGAATTGGTGCATCTAGCTTTGACTAGATTACCTTGATCAGATGCAATGTACAATTTACGATGGTGGAATGGATTTGTTACATAGGTAGCGAAAGAAGAAAGAAAGAAAGAATATACCTCTCATCATATAGATGCCAGCTGACTATTATCTCGATTTATATTGTTGATGATAATGAAAAGTCCTTGAAAAATGAGCGAGGTGGAAGATAATAATAATATACTCCGCTATACTATCCTTCTCCTCTCCTATCCTCTGCTCTGCTCTTCCATCCTTCTTCTCTCCACACCTCTTCCATGATCAAAATCCAAACCCTTTTAAATCAGATAGTATACATATTTCCTATTCTTAATAATTCATCTTTATTCTCATTCCTCATTCTCATCTATATTTATATCTCTATCCTCTATCCCCGATCCTGATTCTAATATAAAATAATAATTAAATATAAGCCCAGCTCTTCTAGAAGTTAAACACTAAGAAGTTCAAGACTAGTTATAGGATTTTTATATAAGATTAATTCTTTTTGAAAATGTTTTTATTACTATTATTTTTATTTAATTATTTATATTTATATTTATATATATATATTCAGATTTTAAAAAAACTAGATATGAATACTCATAATATAAATTTATTATAAGATTGATATTTAGGATTATAAAATATAGATATAAATATAATATTATATACGAGTTAAATTAGCCGGGGATACGATTTAAAGTTAATTAATAATAATTTATAATATTCACGTAAATAGAATTTAAAGTAGGTAGTTATTTTCTGAGCATTGGTACCTAGGTAGCTTAAGTATTGCAATTGATAAGGTTGATCTTATTATATCTGCAGATCGAGGTTCTTTATCGCAGAGTCGTCTGATGTGAAAAGTGTAGGTAGGTAGGTAGGTAGGTATCTGGGTATTTTTTTTATAAATAATTAATAAAAATAAAATAGGGATAGTGAAGGTGTTATTAGTTGAGTTGAGTTGATTTCGATTGTATAATAATGAGGTTTATTAGGTTATGAGAAATAGAAGATATATATAGAAGCGAGATGAGAATATTGGATGGGATTGAAATTTATAAGAGTGGTTGGTGACCGTCACCTCGAGTTTGAGGGATAATCTTGTGGTTTCTTTGGCGGAGTGTGAGTTGTTTGGTTGATATTCCAATGTTTTGTGAGGTTGGAGTTGAGGGAGATGGAGGAGATGAACGAGATGAAAGAGAAGCAGTGTTGGATGGTTTGGCGGGACGTAAGTAAGACTTACAAGGTGGGTATATAGATCTATATTCAAGAGAGAGTATAGGACAAGGAGAGCTGAGGGAACGATGAAATGGGAGATGGATTGAGGGGGGGATAATGTTGTTAGAGTTGCAGATTAATTGTCAACTCAGATTGTACTGTCGAATCATGTCCGTCAACTCATCCTGTGATGAAACGTGGATTCAAGATTTTAGCTCATATATCAGCTTTTTACCATCCAAGATACTCATTCTTCTTAAGATCTATATATATCTTTAGGAACGTTTGTCAAGATATATCCCCAAAAATATACCCTCAAAGATATACCCTCAAAAATTCAATTATATGAATTGACGTCAATCTATTTTCGGAATTTATGCTTAATTACTTGGAAGCCGCCTAGAGACTTTCAACCCAAATCCACAACATTAGCTAAATAGTATTCGTGATGATTATAGAAAGTGGATTAGTTAACATAATTTCCCGGAGATTACTAAATATACTATCTAATACCCAGAAAGATATATTGAGATGTGCAATTGTGAAGTGAACATGAAGTATGTGTATCCAGGATATAAATGTTCAAATTTTAAGTCTTGTAAATGAAGAAGCGAGATTCGTCAATGGGTTGATTTCGCTGTGTGGATATTTCATAGAAATATAACATTTTGCTCCCTTCAATTGTTATATTTTATTTTGAATTATTTGTTGAGATCGTGTAGTTTGATAGTTCTTGAAATAAATATCATTACATTCATAAAAATTAACCGAATTGTGTTCGCGGCTAATGAGTGATTGCCGTTGAAAACATCAGCAACAGACACAAGAAGACTAAATACTGCCAAATGGGATTACGATTGCCTATAATCTTGTCTAATTCGTAGTGCTTCAAAAGGATAAGAAATAAAGTCATCAATATATTGTTCTACCTCCATGGTATTGATGTTGGTGCGGTCAGATCTGCGGACTGTCGCGGCCATGCCAACAACTGGAATTGTAGCTTCTGGCGCCATTGGGGCTTATATGGGGTCGGGCGACCTAGCCATTGAAGTCATACGCGCCTTTAAAGAAGAAGATTACCTAGAATCTTCTTTGCAAGACAATATCAACTCCAACAATCAACCTCAACATAGCGACCAGTTGAGTATGGGTACACATTCGGGCAAGCTCGACCTCATTTCAGCCAAGTAAATGTATAGCTTGCAATGGAATCCGCTTCGCATCTAATATATTATCAAAGATGAAACTCGGGCCTGGTCATAACATGTTCTTTCAACAAAGGCTGTCTTTTTGAGCATGAGAAGCCAATTGGATATACTCAATCAACATCCAACCTCGACAAAAAGATGGATGATATCCGGCCACTAAACTTCTGCCTAACGACATTTTTACAGAAATAGATTACCAACCAGGCCATCTAAGAGCATTTGACATCAAAATTGATTTCAATGTAGTACTTCAGTTGGATATGATAGGTGTGATAACTTGGCCAGCATAATGACTTTGAGTATAAATGTACTGGTATATCTGATACGAGAATATCATTCCAAATTCCAAATAACCATCACAATACAGTGAACGTAGTTCAAAGCACCATAGCAAGTAGCTAGATCACCAGCCATTTCATTTACCGCATCTTTCTTCTATTACTCTTACGACATAATATCTTCCCTAAAAATTTCTTCTCTTACAGCGTAAATAATCAAGATGGAAGATTATCGAAAGGAAAATCATCGAAAGGCTAAACAGATCCAGCAATTGAAAGAAGAATTAAAAGCTGGGAAGAAGGAAGAGAAAGCTAAAAAGAAGGAAGAGGATAAGCTCAATGAATACGCGTTTGTCAAAAAGAAGAGCGGGAAAGTGCTGGTTGTGCAACCCCGGAGACAGGAAGAATATAGGCGTGCGAAGGAAGCAATGAGGAAAGTAAAGAATGCAGAGGAAAAGAAATTACTGGAAGCCAAGCTGGACGAAATCGAACGGCTTGAGGAAAAGGAACAGGATAGAGAACTGAAAGAAGATATGCCCAAACTGCTCGAAATTGATGAGAAAGATAGGCGGCAGAGGGAGAGGAATAACAGGGAAAATCCGGGTAAAAATCCCTACGAGTACGCCGGAACTGAATACACTTCAGACTCGGATGGCGCCAGGTACCCGGTAGAACAGAGGATAGGTGGCAGTAAAAAAAAGCGGAGAGATGATCGATCCATTGATTCACAAGATAGAAGACATGGCGATGACAGAAGCATCGATTCAAGAGATGATCGAACCCGTAATGGAGACGATGCCCGAAGTAGGAGTTCTAGAGACAAACGCCGTGATGAAGATAGTCAAACTGTTGATTCAAGAAGGAGTGCTGCTCGAACTGTTGATTCAAGAAGGAGTGTTGCTGAAACTGTTGATTCAAAAAGGAGTGCTGCTCGAACTATTGATTCAAAAGGCAAAAGGACCGAGGAAGATAATAAAACCACCGATTCAAGAAGGGGTGGTACTCGAACTGCCGATTCAAAAGGCGAAAGAGATGGTGGTGACGGGCGGAGTACTAGAGAGGGCGATCGCCGAAGTAGACGGGATGGCGATGCTAAAACCGTTGATTCAAGAGCTTCCCGCAAATCTGGTACCAATGATCGTGCAAGATCACCAGAAGGGTCGGACCACACAGTTACTCCAGGAGATAGACAGCGTGACGGCCGAAGCAGACATCCAGACGCCAGTTCTATCGTGACTGACCATAGTTCAGCAACGTATGTAATTTCCGTTCCTTCCCTTTGATGTTTGGCATGACGTAGATCGCTTTGGATTTAAAGGAAAACTAATTAATATCATAGGTCCGATTGGAGAACCGAAAAACTCAGGGAGCACGAGAGAGCTGCGAAGCAGCTGCGAGATGCTAATGACTTCAAGCCCGATCCAAAAGATAGATATGATGACTATCTCCGCTACGTTCCTGTTGATCCATCAGTTATTGGATCCACATCATCCCGGGATCCATATCCAAGTAAGCTAAAACCAACCGGTGCTAGCATTGATGGAAGTTTCAAGACCGCTCGAACTAGTTTCCCCCAAGCTTCGTCAGCGCATCAAAGCAGCCGCGAGCCAAGTAAACGAGAAGATCGAGGTGATCACAGAAGTAGCCGACGTGAGGAGGATCGTGGTGATTCGAGGCAATCCGTTGCTAGTTCTGATAGAACTTATAAGACTGCCCGAACCAGCTCCACCCAAGTTCCATCAGAGTATCAAAGTAGCCGCGAGCCAAGTAAACGAGAAGATCGAGGTGACCACAGAAGTAGCCGACGTGAAGAGGGTCGTGGTGATTCAAGACAGTCTGCTACTAGTTCCGACGCAAATTATAAGACTGCCCGAGCCAGCTCCACCCAAGTTCCATCAGAGTATCAAAGCAGCCGCGGGTCAAGTAGACGAGAAGATCCACGTGATCAAAGGAGTAGCCGACGTGAGGAGGATCGTGGTGATAAAAAAGACCGACGTGATAAAGACCGACGCGATGAAGATCGACATGGCAGCGAGCGTCGCCGTGATCGTGATCCAGGAGAGAGTCGACGTAGTGAAAGGACCGATGATCGTCGCCGCGACCGCTCCAGATCGGTTGACGAAACTTCTTCGAGACGCCGTGGTTGATGGTAGAACATAGTAACCAAAACACTCGGTGCGAATACCGGGAGAACACGGATCAAGGGAGTGAGGGATGATAGAGAGGAAAAGTATACGACTAAATGCTCTATAGATGCATTTCAATTTTTTGACGAGACATAAAGAAATTGTTTGGGGTATTGGGATTTTAGAAAGAAAACAAGAGTACGAAAAATAGACAGTATATGGCGTTTGGGAATTTGTTATAAAGTCTCGGAGTTTGGGAGTTCGGCGTTTTGTTATTAGAAATAGAGAATTTTCCGGTCTGAAATTTGTTCGTTCTTGACAATGTGCGATGACTTGATGCATATTGTGCTACGTAGTATGTATTGGGCAAGAATCAAAGAGCAAGTAGAAAAAAAGTGATTGATCAAGAACCGCACGAAGTTCAACGATTGCTGAATCGTCGTTATGTTAAGAAGTATAATTATATTAAGATTAATTTATACTGTGGTAATCTATCGATAGACAGTTCCCAACTCTAATAGCCACTCATCGGGTGTCTTAACAGCTCAAGTCATACTTAAGGTTACCATTTCCATCAACAACACCGAATGCTGGAATGGCGTTAAAGTCCTGAAGACTGTACCAGAAAGTGTTAACCTCGTTAACCGCCGAACAAGCAACCTGTTTCCAATATGTCTGAGCATTTTCAACAGAAGCAACACCCACGTTCTCCGTAGCACCCGCAGTAGGCCATCCGGTCTCAGTAACCCAAACCGGAGCATTACTTCCGACATTCTGAACAGCCCCGCGGACTGCGTTTACTGATTGCCAGAATAAATCATCTGCGACACCAATGTCGTTTTCCTCGGTGTTTTGGAAGTATGGGTAGCCGTCCAAGCCGATGAAGTCACATGCCTTAATAACATCCACGTTCGCTCCGTTGGTCCACATTGTCCATGTATCCACATGTCCAACTTGTACTCCAGTAGTAGTATATCCGGGCACAGTGCTCAACATTCCTCTAACATCATATATCTGTTGTGACAATGTAAAAGCGTCGGTATCTCCTCGGTACAAGTCCTCGGAGCCGACAGATACAGCTACCATCCAATCGAAACCATAGGTACGGGTAGCTGCCAAGAGAGCTTGCTTTTCGGCATCATAGTGAGCGGCGTCTTCAGTCCAAACTCCGACAAGGACTTTTCCGCCGGTGGCAATAGCAGCAGGAACGACGTTGGCGATGGTGTTGCAATCGGAGGATGCGTAGACACGCAAGCTGTTGAAACCACCAGGGAAGGATTGGATGAGGCGGAAATCATTTTCCCAATCGGCTTGGGTCTTGCAAGCACCGTTTCCAAGGGTAGCTTGAGAGTTGAAACCTTTCCAATATGCGTTTGCGCCGGTAAGGGTGCTCGCGAGTGCGAGTGCAATGGAAGTAGTCTTCATATTGAGGGTATGAATAGAAAATAGAAAATAAAGTAACGATTGTATAGAGTGCAAATGAAGAACTCTGAGTATGTGAAGTAGATTATATAGTACGTATCAAAAACATGGAAGGAATTAACATGGAAAACATCAGATACTTATCCGATTGCCAAGAACAACCCAACGACCACCAGCCATGTACACTTGCTTACATGAGGTACCTATTTCTCGTATTTCGATGTCGTGTACACATCGGACAGGGTTAAAGTCTCTTCGTATTCAACGTCATTTGTTGTTATGTCTGTGAGTGGCATGAAAGAATCTTTCTAGAAGATCGTCAATTTATGCCTGTACACCTACTTGGCGTTACTATATATAGCTTAAATAGCCAATTAGACAATTTGACAGCGGAGATAATAGTGGGGTGATCGTCAAAGTCAATGTTAAGACTTGGAAAGGCAGATTGAATTGTTCAGATGAAGAGTTTATGCTTAATTTCTGTTGTGTAAATAGGAGACAGAAGATGAACGATGCAGAGTCGCTGGTGGGGATAAGTGGTGCTACTACTCTGTGCTAGGAAAGGAGAAGGGGAGCTCCGGGAAAATACCACATGAAGAAATCACGGGTTTTCCGGTACGACTGGGCTGTGTAAATGTTGGCAATGCCGATGTCTCCGGGCGATGACTATTGGATTGTTTACTCCTTAAAGCTTAAGGAGAATGAAGCGAGCTAGTATACTGAAGTGGATGTCAATATACAGAAAATGCAGCGACTTGTTTTGAGAATATGGACTAACATGGAACTAATGACTGTGGAGTTATATCTTGGTCAAAGGGAACCAAAATCGGGTACTTCGAGAGGGGTTTCTCTGGAATAGGCGTAACCTTTCGTTCCAGATTCAAAAATGATTTTCTAGTTGAACTATTGTTGCGTTGACTTGGCTGGTCTATGCTTCCTGTGGTGTCTCTATCTTTGGTATGATCCTTAGAGATTAAAGGAGAAACTTTGTCCCATCTAAATAAAAAGGAAAAGGGGGTCTGGAACACAACGATCCGCTGTTCTGAACCCAGTTTACCGAAAGTAGATGTCTCTGATCTCGACATATAGCCCTCGAACATTAGATTCCGAACTATTGCACAGTCTAATCCGAGGGTTTCCAACACAACGGCACATTGACACGTGATTCAGAAGATTGAACGAAATTCCAGAGTAAGAGATGTCGACTTGGCGATTTTGACCTCCAATTTTACAAGGGAGGATATATCGGACCCTAAGACCAATGCAAGACACCGTCATCCCATATGATACATAGACATTCATTCATCTCCCTTATACCTTTCCCTATTCCATTCACACCTATTACTCACCTCCTTATCATGAATGATGTCCAACCACCAGATTTCGGCTTTTCCTCCTCCGCTTCAGTCCCTATCCTATCCAGGGGACCGCCTCTTCTTTGTCTTTCTTTTTCTGCCTCAAAAACGGACTTCGCCTTATCCTGTATTGCCATTTTCTTCCCTTCAATCGCCCTTAGAACATCACTCTCCCTCTCACCAAGACTATCATCCTCTTCACTCAGTGCCTCATATCCCAATCTTCTCTCACTAGTACCCACATTCTCCCCTTCCTCCTCCTTCTTCAAGCCCGAAAATAGCCATTCCTTGCTCTTCTTCCATGCCCCTGACTTCTTTTTGGCTTCTTCAGCGATTTTCATCTTTTCTTCCCGTTCCTTTTCTCTATCCAAAAATTCTAGTTGTGATTCAGTTGCAGTGCCAAATGCTGCGGCCTTTTGTGCGCTCTCGAGAGCCATGGCATATTGAAATTTCTGTTCGGCGAAGAACTCAGCGCGTTTTTTGCGATTATATATCATCATATCTCCCAATGCATAAACTGTGACGCCACCGGCAATAACTACAAACATCAGAATTAGCAAATGTGCTGCTCTCCAGCTACGAGATCCTCAAGAGTAAGAATTCGAGTATCGGATTCCGGATTGGAATGAGAAGTAGGTGCGGGGAAACCATACAAGTAAGTCCAATCAAACTAAAAGCTGTAAACCTATGCGCCTTATCCGCCCACACTCTTCCCCTCATAATAAACTTGTCAAAGGTCGATATTTGTGCATCTCTAGCTTTATCTGCCGCGGCTCTTAACCTCTTGACTCTTTGTTGTGGTGTTTCTCCCGGTGGGCCTGGATTTCTCGATACAGGCTTTGGTTTTGTAGCAGCGTGTGGAGTCGTCGATGTAAATCTCGTTGCATCTGTTGCTGAGCGCGCCATCTTTGATATTTGGAGTCGAGGGAGTCGGAATCAAAGGGGATCGTATTCTGGTGGTTTCGTAGTATTAAATTTACGGTTTTGGGAGAACTTCCAATATAGAATGATTTTTTTTCGAGATGTCATTGACCAGTGGAATTTCTTAGCGGCGGGTCATTCCGCATCCCTGCAATATAGGTAGTAAAGGCAAACGGTACTGGTGGTAGTATCACGATAAGATATTTATTAAGAGCTCTTTGGAACATTTGGAACATTTGGAACATTTTTATATCAGACCAATTCATCCATTTTCCTCGAAATTTTGGTTAACCAAAGGAGGCCAACTTCATGGTTAGAGCTTAGATAATCGCAAACAAGTGTGGTGATATATAATTCGCGTCGTTTGCGAGCTTGATCGTTTCCTTCCACCTTCCTTTCAAGAGGCAACACACAAATATAACTTCATCAGGACGCTGAGATGCCTTCCGAAAATCAAACCCCAGATCTAGCATCTGTGATGGCGATCTTAGCAGGTCTAACACAAGCTAGAGATCAACAGCATACTCAACCTTCTACACAAATACCTTCAGCCCAAATACCAGAGATCAGGTCACGTGGCCCAGCAACCCAACAACAACAACATCAACAATGGCCTCAATATGTAACGCCTCCAGTGGTGCATCCTGGCCAGTCTCAAGTTGTCAATAACTCGAAGTTCGTTGATCCAGCTACTATCATCGACTGGGGCGCCGGCCTACGGTGTGTTATGAGGACGGTGGCTAAACACGATCATGTACTACAGGAGATTCGAAAGGTTGGTCACATACGTTCTTTGCAGTTTAAATCGTTCTACAATGGCTAGTTGTGGGAGTATTTTGCATGAGCTTACATATACGTAGATGATCAAAGTGCAACATGAGCACGAAGAGCAATGGTGGAAATCAAGGGAAGCTCTTATAGAAAAGCAAGGCGCTAGAAAAGAAGGGCAAAGAAAATTAGAAGAAGTGCTGTGAGTTGTCTTACTGCCTTGGTTGAGTTAGACTAGTGCAATTGATTGACATTGATACAGGAAAGCTGTAGGCGGAGCCACATCAAGCGGAGCATCTAACATCAGTCCTGAGGAGTTGGCACAAGAGCTAGAAACATTCGACATGAAAGTTTACAGAGCCCAGAATCAAATGGTTAGGGAGATGAACGGAAAATTGAGGAATTTAGGAGTGCCATTCTTTGGGACGAAGAGTGAGTTGGTTAGAATTACCGGAAAAGCCATTGCATCGAATGGAACTGGAATCAACGCAACGGAGGGGGAGAAGGCCGTGATTGATGAGGATGAATTGGTAGAGCTGCAAAGGAAGATGCTTAATATCCTGGAAGATCTCTGTAATGATTGAGACAGGGCAACAGCAAATAATACATGCATGTTTCGAGAGAAGGATTTCTTTTGTTGCATGTCGTCAGGAAGAACTCCTTCCATGAAATTTGACCAAATGGAGGAATCAAGGGATATTAAGCAAGGCGGGAGGGATCATTTGCAACCCCGAGTCATATCAGCATCAATGCCAAGGTCGGGAGTATTATTTCATGCATATATTCACCGTGGCGGAAGGTTGCTACGAAGAGATTGTACCTGTCGTATGCAACCATATTGATCATTTAGGAAATATCTTTTCTACTCCGAGTACTACAAAAAATTATTGCATTTCATATCTCCATTTTGCCCCAGCACTTAAAATTCGGAGCTCGAACTTCCAATCTTCCGAGCTAAAAGAATAAATATCATTGGCGGAAATCCGAATCTTTATCAAACAAGATTGTTTGGCTGGAAGAAGACGTTCCGCGTTCCTTTTCCGGATGCAGATGAGGCTTGCTGCAGTTGCGTGATGTCCCGCTTCAAAGTCTGGAACCGAGGGCATTTGAAGCCGGGATGTTTTGGTATCCCCCTGTTAGTTTTTTGACTTTGTTCCAATTGTGCGAGACAGAGTTCAAGAATATACTTTCATGATACGTATCAAAAAACTCGTATATTGTTCTAGCCAGACTATTCATAGACACCCACCCGCTAGTGTTTTGGTATCAATCTAAGTCGTCTATCCATTGAAGTGTTGAGAGATGATGAGCTATTCGAGATCGTATGAAGGGCAATACATTCTGCGGCAAAAATCTGTAGATCTTGAGAGATGGCCAGTTTTGAGATCTATTTCTTGATGAATAGTGTACTTGAGCCAGATGCTTTACATATTGCATCGGAGTTTATGTACCTAAGTTAGTGCCCAATCGGATCACAACACGGAGCAAGAAGCTGACACATGTCGCACCTTATTCAATTATTTTGGAATTACTGTGCGCAGTATGCAATCTACAATTCAAAAGTCCAATCCTCACGAATTTATCATCATGAAAATTCACGAGTCTCACATATGAGGCACTACAATCATAAGAGCAAGATCGTGAAAATAAGTTCAATCAATGAAACTATCTATCTACTACTCAAAATCGAAGTTTCTCAGCCTACTCCTCCGCAACGCCGTGTTTTTTTCCTTCGATAGTCAGACCAGTGTCCCATGTTTCCCAAAGAAAGCAATCCATCACCCAACTCTTTAAAGGATATCAATCAATTCCTATTCCATCACATGTTGCAGTATTGTTGTTATTTCCTTAATCCAGTAACATCCGTCCGAAAGAATTCCCATCCCATTCTCAATCATATCCCGTTAACGCCATGCCATCATATCCTTTCATGCAGTCACCCATGCGCCGAACCCCGAGAAGTTTTGTAAACTGACCATTAGATTTCGAGGAGATCCTTTAACTGCCGATAAGAAATCTTAGCTTTGAAAAAGACCTTTAACTGTCAAGGACTCCTTCCCATGCCTGATCATGGTTCTTTCCGGGCCAGATGATATCATCAACATTGTTATACTGATCGATGATGGTGTATCCCTTTCGCATATCATGAGGCCATGGAAATAGTTCGCCAGTAGTGATGTTTTCCATATCGGGCGATTGTTCTTGTGCGTCCCGAATGTATTCATCCCTGTAGTCGTCTCGCCAGGTCTTCCGAACCTTTTTGTTATCAACGGTTTTCCACACTCCTTCGATGGAAGCGTCTGGTAAAGTGGAGGTTGTGGCAACAGGCTTGAAGATGACTAGTGTCTCGACATTAGGTTTTAAAGATTTCCCACATGCGATCATTTTGGCGGGAGCAGGATCGCGCAAAATTGCCGTCTCGGCAAGTACTTCGATTGCAGAGTCCTTAAAGGAAGTACCGGTATGTTTGCTGTCTGGCTCAGATGACTGGAGAATTGTCATTGTGAGCCCAGTACCAAAATCACCTCTGGATTTAAGGTCATCCGCCATGCCGTTGATTCTCTGAGTAAGGAGCGTGGAGGCCTCGGCCGAAGTAGTATGGTCTGTCTCATGGAAAAGTGATCTAGGAGTGAAATAGAATAGTTCCTTGCACGGGAAACTAGATACCATGAATCGCTTGATATCTTCACATCCGTTGTAATTTGCTCCCCACGATGGTACCACTGTCAGTCTGTCCAGCTGTAAGCCTTCCAAAACCTGTAGCCCGCGCCATTGATGTTCATCATTGATGCTCTCCGGTGGACTAGGCTCATCACCCATCATACGAATACGGATATTGCGAATTTTTTTGAGGCTAGCGATCGGCAGCTGAGAAAATTTATCCATAAGCGTCATTGTGTCCTCGAAATCGAACAAGACCCGTTTGAGCCAAAGCTCACCAGCCTCTAGGTAGAGTTGCTGACATACACGAAGAATTGCGAGCGCATTGCGTGATGGTAAAACCTTGCGGTATTGGAAATTGATTTGTCGGTACCCAAATGTGAGTCGGGTCGAATCAAACAGATGTCCATACACTAGGTCGCGCAACTCTCTGGGTAGTTTTCGTAGTAGAGCTGGCTCTGAGAAGTGTGAACTGCTAGCGATGGTGCCACGATGGTTATTGGCTGGTGATCGTGATCGATAGGACTTTGATTGATGACGTTGAGGTGATCTGGAACGCGAATCTCTTCTACGTTCGGGATTGCGGATATTCATGTTTTCTCTTGAATCAAAAATGCTGATCGATTTGTGGTGATATTGAAATGAACAAATTTTTAAGAGGATGGAATTGTCCTTGCTTTGAGTTGCAAGTTGTGGAGTGGTAGTCAGTTGTTGAGTACTTGGAGATTTGGAAGCAGCTGGGGGGGGGGGGGGGGGGAGAGGCCTTTATAATCAAAAATAATGAGGGCCCTATACGCTAAGTTGCACCATGTGTTACGGTATGCGACTAATCATTTGCGCAAAGTGCGCCGTATACATGTTGATCAGTTACGCTGGGGAACTTCCTAAGCAAAAATTAAAGCAGATGTCTCGCTTGGTTGTAATTAGGAGAGTTAGATGACTGTATTTAGCCGTACTGAAGCAGTATAATTTGTTCGCTCATTCACGTAAGGCAGATATTTGGCTGTATATAAGCAAGTGCTAACGCTAATATCTCGTTTGTTTGTCACCATGAGAGCTAGATGGCCTTAGGTGGCAATAAAGTATGTTCTCTGATTTGCGCAAGTTGAAGTGTAAATAAGCGCTTATATAAAACTGAGCGTATATCTCGGTCATCTGTAATCATTAGCATCGAAATGACCGTAGGACATGTTCGCTAACTTGTGTGAGGTTACAGTTATACAATTTTAAGTGCAGGTGTACGGGTCCTAACGTGCTACTCAAAATTGAGGATCGAAAGCTGTACACGGTGAGTGGTGCTTGTATTGAGGTGGCAATTTATATTCACTAATCGCTTCATACTGTAAGCGGTTTCATGGCAGGATCTCAGAGGACCCTTCTTCCCGGGTCGTTGGTGGTACGGGCAAATACGGAGGGAAGTGCGAAAATGAGAAGATCAAGGTAAGTTTTAATTGATTTTGACCCATCTGCTGGGCTCCAAAGCGTCAGTTCCGCCTTTTTCTTATTCTTCTCACCTTTTTGTATCATCAATCCCCTATCCACTTCTTTTCCTGGATACGACATTGCGAAGACTGATTCTCTTCTGATATTAGTTGGATGGTGGTGGCATGCGCATGGGCATAGCGAATAAGGGATGTACATTCGTCAAACATTCCATACAGACTTTCGGAAGGAACACTTGACTTCTCATTCTTTTCGCTGCGTTTCAAGTGGACTAGTTATTCAATGCGGATTCAGTTTGCCGAAATGTTTAGAGCTATGTGTTTAAATCCATTCGCACTACTGTAATCTTCAAAAATATTGTTGATTAAATGCTACATGCACATTCTCATCAGTGTAAAATGAGATGCATGGATGGTGTCCTACAGTTACTGGCAGAGAGAGATGCGCAGTATAGACTGAAATATCAGATAATGCTTAGGCATATCAAGAATTCGGCTTTACATCAAGTCAGCTAAAACTGTCCTTCATGGCGGCCTGCTCACTCCCACTTTCTAGCCCGCTTCCCCCATATCCAGGGGGCCAAAATGTAAGCAGTAAATATGCAAATATGCCAACCCAGACCCAGCTCCAAAATGCTTGGTCGAGATATCTATCGGGCGATTCTTACGAATAGAATACCATTTCCTAAGGGAATTTTTGTAATGGAGGCCTCTGGATGTTTTACTTAAAGGCCGTATTCATATCTTTCTAGCTCGTAAAGCATGCATCAAATTTCGATAGCTATAATTCTAGTCCGCGTTCATCCCACTCAAGTGCTGTCCGACTCTCGCAAGCCTGCTGCAAGATGGGTTCTGATAACGAAAGCTGCCCTGCGCCTTTTACAAGATATGAAACTCTTCACAGGTGATGTCTCCTTTGAATACCAATTGATGATATTTGATACTGATACTTTCCTTCAGTAGCCCCAAGGAAAATAATAAATCACCGAGATCAATGCCTGACACATTGAGCAGTATATTTCCTGTTGTTTTTGCCTCCAATTCCTAACAAATTTCAAGGCCCTGTTATCCCGGTAGCAGAAAATGCGGTTCACATTAGTGAAAATATTGCAGATATCACACAAGTGGCTTATCCTACATATGCTACTTTCGGGGTCACTCATCAAACTCGAACTGACGACGTTCAATTGATAAATGGTGAATCATGGGATGTTCGATATCAGATGGCTGAAGACATCTGCGCAGATGAGTTGTGTGGAAAGATGGAAAGACTCGGCACAGAGAGGCCTCAGCAACATTACAATGTTGCGGCTCTCCCTCATGACTTCCAAAATGCTGAAACTTCTGCTCATTTAATGGCTGTGGATTTTGATGTGGACCAGAGGGCAAATATAAGCGCCGATGTGCAAGAGGATAAATATGACAATCGTGGGTGGGATGTGCTGACCGAGGCCGAAAGGTACAACCGCAGAGATCATTATCTCATTGGTGTCGGTGCACAATTTGAACTACAGGAATGAGGAACTGGTGGCCTCCTGGGATTGAACTTACCACCGCCAACATTTTCTGATTGGATAGATGATAACCTTTTGTTGCAACAATCAATTTACGTTATCAGATCTAGAAGCCGCTGTTTCTTGGATGTACACGATATTGAGTTGTATAACCTTATGTCAAGATGTTACTCTTAGAGATAGATTCAATTTAGCTGACATTAGTTCCATCATCAATGAACGTAGCATGCAGATGTTCCACCCAATAGACGAATTATTAAATGAGTGGCCTCAAAGTATTACTGAGGAAGAAATGGTCGTTAATTTGGTGTAGGGTCTGAGGCTAGGGAGCTAAGGGAGGCCGACATAGACATTTTATAGAGAAGCACTCAGACACCCGATGTTTGGTCAATTCAACGAGAGAAAATTCGAAGACAGAGTAATACCACAGTTTCCACCACCAAGAAAGCAAAAAGAAATGAGACACGGGGAAGATGGATGTCCATACCTATCTTGGGTCTATGAAAAGGATTTGGAGTTCTTCGAGGCGTTCAAGCAGTACGGGCTTGGGACTCTTAGATATAACGTTTTGTGAAGGCAGATATTACCTGATAATTGACTGGTCATTGAATGTGGCCTGCGATTTGGCGCCATTGCCAAATCCTTGTTCTCCATCACAAAACTCAGATAAGCCGAAGAACGGGGCAATTTCCATATACAAATATCCCTCGCCGAGATGTCCACATTGTTTGATTGAGATTACGTTTGGGTGCCAACTCAAACCATGGTTTTGTAGAGCAGGTATCGCTTGCCTGCTCAGTATATTTCCCAGTTCTGTATGTTAAAGGGAAGGCAGATTTATTATGATCTATTTGACTAATGGAATTCGATTTCAATGCATTGCTCGACTTGAAACTTCTCATTATATTTATCATGCTTTTGAACCCTAATGCGAGATCCATAAGTGATTCATATAATTGTTAAAAGATGAAGCTGGTGTATATTGAAATCAAATGGAAAATTGAGCATGTTCATGCGTCGAGTTCACTTGAAGTTTAGATCTGTCGCTCATGGTCGATTGATCTCGAAAAGCAGATATGTTGGGCACATTTAATGAATTGAAATATTGAAAACATTTGGAACTAAAATTCATGAGGGAACCTTGAATTCACGCTAACTCCAAGTAATGTTAATCTTCATGCGATATTTAAGTTTGTAACTTTCAACATTAGATATGGAAGGATTAACTGGAGCTTCTACTAATTCTTCTCCACGGGCTTGAGAGCCTTAGGACCCTCAACCCAGTCAAATGCCCCCATAGATTGCGTCAACCAAACATCCTTAGGACCATTAGGGATCACATGTACAGTGTCTAGATCCTCATCAAACTGTGAACCGCTCAAGAAGGTACTTGGAAAGCCCGGATCAAAATGATTCGCTGTATCAATCTTGGCAACATCTTCTTCAGTCAAAACAAGCTTGAGAGCTTCGACGTTGCCCTTAAGATGCTCGACCTTGCGACCTCCAACAATTGGAAAGACATATGGAGCCTTTTGCATGATGTATGCCATGGCCACGCTGGTGATACTGGTGTTCTTAGAGACGGCGATACTCTCTAATACTTTGGAAGCTCGCTTCTCAAAAGTGGAAGGCTTGCCTTGACGACCTGGGTTGTTCTTCTCCCGCTCCTTGAAGGTCGCTTCGGTTTGGAAACGCCCTTGCCCAAGAGAGCCCCATGGAACCAATCCCATACCTTCATCTTTACACATGGGAACGATCTCACGTTCGAAATCACGTTTAGCCGCATTCCACAAGCCTTGGTATACGACGAATTGACGCAAGCCATGATCTCTAGCATATTGATTTGCTTTCGTTACAACCCAAGCAGGTGTATCAGACACACCTAGGTAATTTACTTTGCCGGATGAAACAAGGTCATTGAGCGAATGCATAAGTTCCGGGATGGTTGTTGTGTAATCCCACCAATGAACATAGAGGAGATCTATGTAGTCGGTTTGGAGTCTCTTGAGTGAGCTCTCGATGGAGTTTCTGAGGGACTTCGTTCCATTGCCTCCAAAGTTTGACTGGATCTTCTCAGGATGATACAGCTCAGAAGGAGAGGAGTATTTAGTGGCAATGACCATTTCATCTCTACAGTCTCTTGACTTCATCCAGTCTCCGAGCCAGGTCTCCGATTCCCCATTTTGATATAAGTTTGCGGTATCGATAAAGTTACCACCAAGACTTTTGAAAGTATCGAGAATCTCAAATGTAGTTTCTTTGTTGCATTCACCCAAATTGGCTTTATGCGCATCACCGAAATTCATGGCTCCAAGGCAGATTGGAGAGACTCGAACACTAGCAGTCGGGGCAAGTTGGCGATGACGGAAGAGAGGAGACTCCGGTGCTGCTGCTGGTGGGATTGGTAGTGGCATTTTGATGCTTGAGCGTAAAGTTTGTGGCTGTAATTAAAATATTGACTGATTGAATTATTGAATAGTGCTTGATTGTATTTCTATGACAGATACAACAAGGGGAGTAAGAAGAGGTATTTATACCATCTAAGAAACCTTAGAGCATCCATCTTGGATCAAAAGGCCGAAAACACAAACGGAGTTGAACTTTCTAACTCCACAAGGCACATTGCATCATCTAGAAAGATTTTTGATGACAAGGATTGGATTCATGTATGGTGCATTTGGAATGGATGTTGATGTTGATGTTGATGTTGAAGTCCATGTCGTTGATAATGTTGCAGAGTATTCGTTTAGGGCCCCCCGCATAAAAACCCCCACCATTAAGGCGCTGTTCACTGGCCAAAGGCCTAAAGCATTCACTGACGTAGCCCCAACCACTAACTCTAGGCCGAAGAAAGGCCCACCAAGCCCGCCCAGCCCACAAACTTGACCTCCTTAGTCTGCACTCCTGGATCTTTCGGCCTATCCCCGAAAATTTGTACCCCTCAATGAGGCTCAGATCCCTTTAATCCTCTTAAATCCTCTTAAGTCCACAAGCCTGCACCTGCACCTGCACCTGCACCTGCGTTTTATTCCATGCCCGAGTTGACGCTTAGACCCCCCCAAACTAAACTCCACAGGCCCACAGCTATTTGTCTATTTGTCTATTTGTTTCCAACACGGCAGACGTTTCTCCTTCACAGTGCTTAAGATCTCACCAAATCGAGTTGCTAAAACCCGAAAGGTCAATTGATCTCGACCTCTCGCCCGATACTAAGCATTCCTCTTCGGCCGACACGCTGATCATCACCGAGAACTGATTCACAGAATAGGAAAGCGAACATGGAACCCAGAGTCGAGCTCACACGTATGCCTCAACAGACTGCAGTGAGATGTGCAGACGATGACTGGACTGGAACAGTTGATTCAGCAACGAGAAGGAAGTTACAGAACCGTTTGAATCAGAGGATATACCGTGAGTCCTATCGCTGCGTATGGTCAGTGTGAAGATAAACTAGAGTGACAGTCGCTAACTCATCACTTTGTGTCTCCTGCCAGGCCAAAGACGTCGAGCCACATCGAAATCTCTTGCGACTTCCGGTAACCAATCCACAAATGGAACCCCCCAAGGACGTTCAGCCGTCACAAATTCCACAAGTACATGTGCTACAGAGCCATTATCGATAACAAACCCCAATGAGAATCATCTCAGTCACTTCACACAACCCAACATCACCTCATTCAGTTCATCGGCAGATGTAAATGTAAAACAATGGACGACAGGTCGTGTCTCGGGACGACGAGGCTTTGCTCAACTCCGCCTTACGATGGCTGAATTTGAAGAAGCAGCTCGTCAAAATTATTACATGGGCTCTCCGCGATCCGATCAACTTCTCACCCTTATTCAATTTAATGTTCTCCGAGCATTAATGCAAAACACACAAACAATGGGTTGGAATTTGGACTGGCTGGACTGTACGGTTGACCCTCTATCACCATGGCTTAATCTTTCCTCACAACCTATCCCAGGAGCCCATTGTCCTCAAGCATTATGTCCAACACCAACTCAGCGCACAATTCCGCATCATCCATGGATAGATCTTTGGCCAATCCCACAAATGCGTGATACTTTATTGTTGCATGATGGAAATTATGATGAAGATAAATTGTGCAATGATCTGCTCGAGTTTGAAGGCCTCATGAACGAGCAAACGGGCCTTATTGTTTGGGGTGAACCGTGGGATATATGGGGATGGGAGGTCAGTGAGACATTCTTGAGGAATTGGGGATGGACAGTCAAAGGGTGTGAGGATTTATTAGCCTCGACAAATGCATGGAGGGCGAAAAGAGGAGAGGAAGCTATTGTTTTCGAGGTCTGAATAGACAGACTACCCATGGGACGAGAGTGTAGGGTGATACTGAAACCTCGGTACTTCAACACTTGGTATGAGAGGTTACTATCCAACGGGGGTTGTCCGCGGTCAACCCATGTCGTCCGAATCATTGTCAACACCATCAAAAACAGAAAATGCATCGAATGGCATAGCAGATGTTTGTTAGGCGTAACGACAGGACGGATATTCTCCATAGGGGTGGCAGAAATGCATATTTAGTGCATCGCAGTATGCATCTGCATATAGCCATCTCGGACAGCAGTCAGTTAGAAGACAAGGCATGCGAAAATACCTGCTGAGGAGACGAACGAAAGCCATGTTCCCCAAATAGCGGAAAAGATTCTGTCACGACAATTGCAGTTGTGGGGTTATTCTCATTACATCCGTTTGATCCATGCAGAGCATTGAACGGTCTGTTCCTAGGTACTCCTTTTCCATTTCCGAAATCCGTATAGTTCGGCTGGATTTGAGAAAATCTCCTAAGTTTCGTGCTGAGATTTGTCGCATACGTTCAGTAAGGAATATTAACCAATCGGATTTTCCCATTCGAGGATATTGCACAGGCCAAGGCGACAATAGTACTTTCATGGTCTATTGCCTCACAACGACTTGGGAGAGTATCAAACTATTGGAGATGTCCGTAGGACTATGGGATGAAACATACGATTTATCAACATTCTCTCGTGGCATTTGCTAATTGATTTTTGCGATCGGAGAGGCAAGAATGATAGCGGGCTAAATAACAATTTACGTAGAAAAGCTCACATCATACAGGTTAACGGAGAGAAGTTTTTCTTTGTTCATTTGACCGAATCTAGTAGATCAATCTGATTAGGTAAGACTGATTTTTCAATGTGACATTCTGGTTCTATCTTGTCTAGTGTCAGATGCTCTTGGCACGAGTCAATAATCGAGAAAGACCTAGAACTAGTGGATCTGGCTCGGACCAGACATTCGGGAAGAGATGTTTACTTTGAAAAGATGCGAGAACTTTATCTGATCTT
Organism: Sclerotinia subarctica; assembly: GCA_025389085.1. Taxonomy (NCBI): domain Eukaryota; kingdom Fungi; phylum Ascomycota; class Leotiomycetes; order Helotiales; family Sclerotiniaceae; genus Sclerotinia; species Sclerotinia subarctica. The sequence continues at coordinate 83,446 of QRFI01000004.1, read as the reverse complement.
TGGTCAGAACTTGGAATTATGACTTGATTCGTGGCTTCAAGTGCCGAGTTTCTATTGTTCACTTGCGGGAAACAATTGCACCTCCGGAGTCAAGTGGCTTAGGTACAGACTTAATGGTTCGAGTCAGCAGACTAGCATCAAGGTATACCATCAATACCTTCTCCACATTTGACTCGCCCTGCGTCACATGGTGCAAATATCGAAAAGAGATAGAGGTGAATTATTGAGGTATTCCTACGTGACCCTAATATGACATAGTTCATTTGTCATCACAATTCAGTGAGTGCTCTGTGCACCTTGAATCATTCAGTATTTGGGATATCTTGCTCGATGCCTCGGCAAGTAAATGATAGCTCGACCTGCAAGCAATAGCTATGATAGGTAGGTCGCCCAAAGCATAAGTTGCATTGGATCTTGGCAGTCGAGCCCAGATGTCAAGTGGTTCCTATTGTGCCACCTTTTGCGGCGTTTTGTGAGGGGGGACGAAAACCCCTCACCAAATGTCTGTTCAAAACCAACTAATAAGTCAATATGAGACCCGAATATTGAGAGGTATCAATAACACATCACGCATACTATCGAATATTGCTTGGTCTTGGAAATAACAACAGCTGCTCAGCCCACGCCTCCAATGCGTCCTGACCCATTTCAATTGATTTGAGAACTCAATTTGTGCCGAAAGACCGAGTTTCTCTCCCCAAATTTTTATTAAAAGTGCCAGATAAGTCTATTTCCTCAAGTAGATTTGGGTTCCTACCTTCATACTTTTCCTCACCACTTTCAAAATGCGTCGCCCGCTTGCCTTTATATGTTATGTACTCAGCTTAGCTGACATAGCTACCTCACAACAATCTACTGCCAATGCCGAAGCTGCTTTCAGGCAATTGCAAACTTGGTACAACACCGCTTCTGGCCTCTGGACTACAACAGGATGGTGGAATGCTGCGAATTGTCTGACCGTCCTCGGTGATCTAGCCGCGGTCGATCCGAATGTCAGGTCAACCATCACTGGTGTTATGTCGAATACCTTTACCCGGGCTCAAACGAATAACTTACAAATGACCAAAGCGGTATTGCCAGACTTCAATTACGTTTCTTTGTATGGCGATTCTACCAACACCACGGACAATGCTCTAGTGAACTATATTCCCGTACGTGCAAGAGCTAGTGTGAGCCCCAGACAGTTCAGAGGATTTTTGAATGATTATTACGACGATGAAGGCTGGTGGGCATTAGCTTGGATCCAAGCATATGATATCACTGGAAATAAGGACTATCTATCAATGGCCGAGTCTATTTTTGCCGACATGAAAATGGGCAGTAACACACCCTGCTCAAATGGTGTCTCGGGTATTTGGTGGGACAAGTCAAAAACATACGTCAACGCCATTGCAAACGAACTTTATTTGAGCGTAGCTGCTCATCTTGCGAATCGTGCATCAAATAGAGCAAGTTATTTGACAATCGCAAGAGATCAATGGAGCTGGTTCCAAGGAACGGGAATGATCAATGCACAAGGAACAATTAATGACGGATTGACGAGTGACTGTCGAAATAATGGAGGAACAGTTTGGAGTTATAATCAAGGGGTTATTCTCGGAGGACTCGTCGAACTTTCTAGGGCGACAGATGACCCAAGCTACATTAACACGGCGAAAAGCATTGCCTCAGGAGCGATCAAAGCATTATCAGACTCAAAAGGAATTCTCCACGACCCATGCGAACCGAATTGCGGGGCTGACGGTGCACAATTCAAAGGAATATTCATGAGGAATCTGCAGAGACTTCACCAAGAATCACCCAACTCGAGTTATTTTACGTTTATCGCAAATAATGGAAAGAGTATTTGGGCGAACGACAGAGATCCGTCTAATAATGCACTTGGTGTTAATTGGGCAGGACCATTCATCTCACCAGCAGATGCAAGTACACAGAGCTCAGCATTGGATGCTCTTGTAGCGGCGGTTACAGTTGGAGCTAGACGAGTCGTTAGGGGATCGAGATGGGTAGGGTGATGGGGTTGAGTTGTTTATGGTTTGTGGGGTTTGTGGGGTTGGGGAGTGTGGGAAATGTGAAGAGTGGGCGATATGAGAGGAATGGATGGAGTTTTGGTTTAACGGTGATAGGCTATAACTATGGATATGGGTTTGGGTATTAAGGGATTTATGCAAATTTCAAGGTTAACTTTTTTTGAGGGATGCATATCATGTTTCTTTTTTTGCTGCAGGTGAGGGAGGGATACTGGTGGGTGGATATTGCCATGTAATAAGGTTACCTTATTATGAATTCAATGACGAAATGATCCGACTGATATACATCGTACCTGTCTGTGCAACGTGAATTTTTGTCAGAGCTTCAAGAGTTAAAGAGTTAAAGAGTCAAAGAGTTCTTAAGTTTAACCTTAAGCACCAAGTTTTGCGGCATTGACGATCCCTAGATGAAATTGTGGAAAATTACTCATTAGTATCAATATACACAGATGTGTCCTCGATTCATGGATATTAGAGTAAAATAAAATAGAATAGTTGGAATATTTGATGTTTAATGTTTTATTCTTGGATTGTGTAAGAGTTTTAGTTTTTAAAATTTAGATAGAAGAGATACTTGGAATTACCTTGAAAGTTAATGCACAGAAGAACCTTGATAATAAATATATATATATATAGGACGTATTGATACCTATTAATCGAATCGAATCGATAGGTAGGTAGTATTACAATACATGTCCGAATATCGATCTATGAATTGACTTGACTTGACTTGACTAGGACTTGTGTTGTATTGTAGTGGGTGTGGTGTGGTGTGGTGTGAGATGGGTGGGTGGATGGGTTAGATAGAGAGTCTGCCTCGTTCTGTTAGTAGGGGAGAGAAGTTAAGGGATGGGATGGATGGGATTGTGTTCATATTAGCTTGTTGGGTGGGTAGGTATTGTTTGATTATTTATTATTGTCAGTTCTCAATATTTGGTCTGTTGAGGTATATATCTGTCTGCTTGTTTGTTTGGCTGTCTGTGTGGTAATGCATGTGTATAAGGTTATCTATTTGTACATGAAGATCAGATTTATCCGGTAATAATATTTTCTTCTCTCCTCCCCTCTCCTCTCCTCCTCCTTCCAATTATCAGGTTATCAGCTGCCGATGCGAATCCAACCACTCACTATCCCATCCCATCCATCTCTTCCACAATCTCATCTCATCCCATCCCATCTCTCAAAACACCAAACTTAAAATCTAAATTTACAACAAGAATGCAGCGGCACCAGCGATAAGTACGAGCATATTGCCTGCTTGAACTGAGGTAGCAGCACCAGTGAAGACAGGGAGGGCAGATGTGCTTGTTGAGGTTGCACCGGTACCAGATGGTGATGCAGGACTGGTAGAGTTACCGCCGTAAGTTCCTGTTGAAGGAGTACCTGAGCCGGAACCTGAGCTTGAACCGGAGCCAGGGGTTGAGCTTGAACCAGAGGAAGTACCTGGAACAGATGAGCTAGAACCTGAACCGGATGAAGTACCAGGGACAGATGAAGAAGAGCCGGAGCTGGATGAAGAGCCTGGAGTTGATGAACCAGATGAAGAGCCTGGAGTAGATGAACCAGATGAAGAACCTGGAGTTGATGAACCAGATGAAGAGCCTGGAGTAGATGAACCAGATGAAGAACCTGGAGTTGATGAACCAGATGAAGAGCCTGGAGTCGACGAGCTAGAACCTGAGCCAGATGAAGAACCTGGGACAGAAGAACCTGGAGTAGATGAGCTAGATGAAGAACCTGGGGTAGATGAACCAGATGAAGAGCCTGGAGTTGATGAACTAGAACCTGAACCAGATGAGGAACCTGGGACAGAAGAACCTGGAGTAGATGAGCCAGATGAAGAACCCGGAGTTGACGAGCTAGAACCTGAGCCAGATGAAGAACCCGGAGTTGACGAGCTAGAACCTGAGCCAGATGAAGAACCCGGAGTTGACGAGCTAGAACCTGAGCCAGATGAAGAACCTGGAGTGGATGAACCAGATGAAGAACCTGGAGTAGATGAACCAGATGAAGAGCCTGGAGTAGATGAACCAGATGAAGAGCCTGGAGTAGATGAACCAGATGAAGAGCCTGGAGTCGACGAGCTAGAACCTGAGCCAGATGAAGAACCTGGAGTTGATGAACCAGAACCGGATGAAGTACCTGGAACTGATGAGCTAGAACCTGAGCCAGATGAAGAACCTGGAACAGAGCCACTAGCGTAGACAGTAACGGTTGAGGTTGAGGTTGGCTGACTAGCGTAGACTGTAACAGTTGGGGTTGGACCATTAGCGTAGTATGTAACAGTGTTCGTCTTTTGTGGTGCACACATGGCGCCAGTAGAGGTAGGTTGAACGAACCAAACCATTGCGCTTGTGAAAGTTACAGTTTCGATAACTTTGGAAATGGCGGTTGTAGTGGCAGCAGCAGGGTAAGCAGTAACAGTTGAATTCTTGGTTGCATAGGCAGTAGTTGTGGTGACCGAGACAGAGGAAGAGGTAGTTGGATCAACGCATGATCCCGAGAGGGAGAATTTGTTAGATTGAGCGTAGATCACGTAGGTATTGGTTCCGTTGATGAAATTGATTTGCCATCCGTAATCACTGCTGACATCACAGGGAATGGTAACATCAACGCTCGACTCGGATTGTGGAACATTTTGAGCGAGGGAGATGACGGTAGGTGGCCAATCTTTGAAGTTGACGAGGTAGATGGAGAATGTAGATGCATCTGTGTCGACGGAAGACCAAGTTACACTAGTGGCTTGACCCTTTGGAACGGTAGAGTTGAGGGTTGGAGTCAAAACCGTGTAGGCAGAGACTGCGGTCACCAAGGTGGTGAGGGAAAAGATTTTGGAGAACATTATGATTTAGAAGATTAAGAAGAAATTGAAAAGAGTGTAAGTTGGCAGAGCCAGCGTTTGCTTAAAGAGCGTGGTAGGTAGATAAAACCTGAAGAGAGATAATTCTTGAATGGAGAAAAATATCTAACGAAAGAAGGAAAAGTGGTGGAATAAGTTGGAGCTTTTGTATATCATCGATTAGCATGATAATCTGACTAACTTAACCTTATCTAGATCAAAGCAATTTTGGTAGGACAAGTAATATGCAAGAAGGCTTCAAAGTTGTTGGCACAATGTTGGTGTAATTTCCTAATCACCTCAAACCCCTGATGTTTAATAAGTCAGTCACATCACACTAATGCCAAGAAGGACTTGGGTTTATAGCATGAGGCACAGTTAAAATAGTGATGATCAAATGTTGAATGAGACTAAAGTTTATGGTTGAGTAAAGTAGAAAAGCTATTTGTATATTAACGATATACCGTATATTAATTAATAGGGTGGGCATTGTGAGTTTGGGGGTCGAATTATAAGATGGTACGATATGAGAGTATAACGAATACGTTGTGTTAAGTAGATTAAGTAGATTAAGTATAATACGTATAATACGTATAATACGTATAATACGTATAATACGTATAATACGTATAAGGTTACGGTATTACGGTATTGCAGTATTACGGAGTATGTATATACATAATACGCAGGTTAGACTTTCGTTTCTCGGTTCTGAGCGATATAAGGCTGCTTGATCAGATTGATAAAAGTTACAGTGGGGTCTGCAGATCTAATCCCCTGAGTAAAGTGACCTAAAATAAAAAAGATTGCAATACGGAGCAATGAGCCTGGTCATTCTGGTGCAGTTATCCGATACTCTGGTCCCAATCCATCCAATCGGTTCACTCTGTTAATCATGTCGGGTCAACAGTATGGATACTTTTGCTGCTGCATTAGCGGTAATTATCAATGTATGTAAGGAAAACCTACTAGGGCAGCCAACCTCAGGGCACACCAATAAACCCAACAAACGGTTCACAGAAATTATAATATCATAGAAGCTTTGTTGAAATTCTATCTATAATCTATCTATAATCTAATCTATCGACAATCCATCTCTTCAACCAACCAAACAACAGAAAACAAACAGAAACAAGAAAAATACGCCCCGTATTTTTCGAATTAGGCAATTTCAATATATTGTAATGGAAGACAACCGTCGGTAGACCAGGATAGCATCATTATTTATATATCAAATTTACCAATCATTGGTCAATGGTTTCCCCTTAGACCCTCCCTCGGAACAATGAATCAATGAATCAATGAATCACAATGGAAAAAGAAGGAAAAGGAAAAAGGACAAAAGGAAAAAGAAAATTAACCGCCAAACAAACCGACGTTTAATTTCCACAAGGATATCAGGGATGTGCACGCACGTACGGGGTCCAACGGGAATCATTTACAAATTGATCCATTTTTCATCGGAAGCTTCGCCGGAATTAGCCTGGGACTTTGTTGGATGAGCAGGTAACTATTGATGTTGTCTGTAAGGTTATTTACTTGGGATTAGCTGGATAACTCGTCACATTCACATTAGGCAGGCAGGTACATCGAGTGATGGATTGGTTGGTTACTGAAATGCGGTATATACAGGCTGATTTGAGGGAAGAGAATCGGGGTTAGAGGTCCACGAACTGACCAATGGCTATAGTCTGTCATACATCAGAAAGGATAAATCGATATCCACGCTTAGGAGGCTGAACAACCTCGATCTTTATCTTGATGACATTTTTCGCCCCGTACCGGAATCCCGAACTATCCGCAGCCCATCCTATACTCCCTCGTGCAAACCCATACATACTTTTGATAACATCACTTGCCTTCTCCGCAGCTTAGTCTACCTCATCACCTCGATATCATCACATTACATTCCAACACTCTCCCCCCTCATGCAAACCCATACATACTTTTGATAACATCACTTGCCTTCTCCGCAACCGCATACAGCGTACTCGTCAAATGCCCACTAACCTGGAAAGGCAAAACGGAAGCATCAACTACCCTCACATTACTGGTAAAATACACCTTCAAATTGGAATCCACTACTCCACCAGATGTCCTCCCCTGCATAGAGCACGTACCCACTGGGTGATTGTTGGGTCCAACTATATTTATATTATTATTGAATGAATTTAACCTTCGGGAATAGACAGCCTAGAACCTGGAAAGATGGGAAAGATCGCTTACATGTTGATTTGATCCAAGTTTCCCATTGCACATCCGTAGCATTCTTTGGCAGGACCGCATATCCTGGCGATATTTCGGTGAACGCTTTTCCTAACGGTTTGGTAGCCCATAATTCCCTTGTCCATTTTGCAATTGCTACTTGGACTTTGAGGTCAAAGTCTACGAGAAAGAAATTAGGGTTGATGGTTGGATAGGCAGCAGGGTCCGAGGAAGAAACATGGACGTTGCCTCGAGAAAATGGTAAGAGTACCCAAAATGCTGTGTACAGATAAACACTTGGTCCGGATCCAATGGTAACTGTGTTACCGAAGATGACCTCAATATCTGGAACGTTTTGATTGATGAGATTATTCTGAATAGTCAATAGATAATTCATGGCTCCAGGTGAAATGGAACTATTGATTGCAGCGGAAATTGATGATGCCCAAGTGCTTATATTAGCTGCCGCTACACTCGGGAGAATTGAAGATAGTGGAGCATAAGTCACATATGGTACTGTTCCGTTGTGTGTGGTATTACCCTGGTAGACAAAAAAATTGTTGGGTTGATCTTGAAAGTTCTCTCCTACACCAGAAAGGATGATCTTAGTCGGTATACCATATTTTTGCAAGATCCTGAGCTTGTTAATCGTGTATCACACACTTGGCATAATTTTGGGACTTACTTCGGATTCCCAATACCAGAAAGTTCTAGAATAGCTGACGATCTCATACTCCCAGCAGAAACAATGACCTCCCTCGTCGCATTAATAACCTTAATCTCCCCATTCGAATTCAAAACCTCTACTCCACTCGCCGTGTAAGTTGCTCCCAAGTTACTACCCCAAACAATTCTTCTGGCAGTAGTGTTCAAAAACACATTCAAATTCGACCTACCCTGTATAGGATAATAATAAGCCCTCGCAGCATCTTCTCTTACATCCTTCTCTCGGTCTAGTGTAGATGGTCCCACCATGTATCCAGTCACATTTCCACCATTCATATCCTGATTCCGCTGCACTCCCAGAGTTTCCCACGCGCTTCCTACTTGAGAGGAAAGAGAACCATTATTGAGATCATACGCGTATCCCACCTTAAGAGGTCCGTTATCTCCATGAAATGCCGGAATATATGATGCACCAGCTGCTCTTTGAGAATGACTTGGAATTGTAAAACTCTCACTTTTCTTGTAGTACGGATAGAGAGTCGACCAATTCCACCCAGTATTACCAAGTCCAAGTGGTCCCCATGAGTCAATTTGTTGCGATGGAGCGCGCACATATGTCATTCCTACAGACTTTAGTCCAACCCCTCGGATATCGTTCATTATTACGATACTTACCATTGATCGTACTAGTTCCGCCCAATGCTTTCCCAGCATTATATTTGACCGTCCTACCACCAGCATAAGTCTGATTTATAGTCTCATATTGCCAATCAATCGGTGTATTAAGACTTAGTGTAAATCCATCAACTCGACTGACATTTGTATTGTTGAGAACCGAAAAGCCGGCTTCAATTACCGCGACAGTTATGTTTGGGATTTCGGATAGACGATTGGCTATCACGAGACCAGAGGTGCCACCGCCGATTATTACGAAATCGTAAGCAAAGACAATGGTGTGACAAGATGTAATCAGGTATCCTAGAATAATCTGAGATAATGAGGAGCGACGTGTAGAGCTTCTCATCAACATCATGATGGGTGGCTTGCTCCGATCAGTATCTATCGTATTTGCAGTGGAGACAGATGGAATATAAAATAGAAACTATGGTTTAGAAATAGATCCTCTTTGTAAGGAACGGTCCAATTTTCATGCTTATTGTCAGTCGTATGCTCCAAGAAATGCAAGAGGTAGCTGTAAGCCACTGCGCACACGGAACGGCTCACCAACCAACGCATTATACATGATTCATATCGTTCAGCTGCGCCAATTCCATGAGGCATACTCAATACTCTCGATGGCTTCTGGATACGTTTCTCAAATCAAGCTTTGAGACAATCTTTCAATTAACAAAGAAATAAGTCAAACTACTCAATTCAATCGAAGTATTATACAATCCAGTATTAATGCGATATCCTTTCATTAATGTCAGAATGAGAAATCGATGGTACAAATTCAGGCAGGCACCAACAAGTCCGAAAATGGGGCCAAGCTAAACGCCCGAAAAGGTGTAGACATCGAGAAAGTCAGCGTAATCCTCCAACTCCAAACTAGTACAAAAGTCACCACGCCGCTAAGAGTCCTAGACTTTATAGAACGAAACTTTGCCATACTTGTCCTAGAAAGGTCTTTCACTGACATGGCAAAAATAGGCTCGAGAACTTGAGGTCTTCGTATCGACACCACCTTCACTTGGCCACTGATTTTCCATTTCCTCTCTATGCTTACTCTTTGGCTTTCCATCTCTAAGGCGAATTTTCTCGAAGAAAACATACGAAGCATAGTATACAGAACTAGAATTGCCAGCAGTCGCACCCTTCTTGCCCAAGAAATCATTCAACACTTTGGATTGGATTTTCTTTTCCTCAGGATAGGTCTTTGCAATCTCTGGGAGAAAAGCGGCTTGGGTGACACCAGGTTCACGTAGGTAGGCTGATATCTTCTTACGGATTTCGTCGCAGCTGTCGTAGACAGGGACAGAAATGGTAGATTCTCCATCGAGTTTGATGGCGGAGACATCGAACTTCTTCGCTTCTTCGGCTTTACTGACCTTTGCCTTCTTTTGAGGTTTTATACCCTGGAGCCTATTATTTATTAGTTCAAAGGCTGATGGCTTCTGGTGTCACGCATTTGTGTGAGTTACTCTCTCTTTTTGAAGAAAGCAAACGCGTTGTAGTAAACATTGCTCTTATCCCCTTTGAATTTCCCACTTTGACCCATGAAGGAACCGTAGCTTTTGCTGTTGGCACTAATTTTCTTTTGGAACTCTGTGACTTTCATCTCACCGGTCTCGAGGAAACTACGAATTTTGCGACGGACTTGATCACAATTTTGATCGACCATTTGAAGTCTTTCATCATCGCTATCAATTTCTGGTGGAGCTTGTGGTTCTTCAATCTCAGAAGCTTTGCGTTTACTGGCCGCAGTTGGTTTCTAATTACGGTGTTAGATTTGAATGAAAGGGAAAGAGAAAAGATATAATTACAGATGCGGGGTTTTAGTTGGAGCTGCTGCTTTTGATTTGGGTGGAAGAATTGCAGCTGGTGGTGTTGGAATGTTGTCGTCCGCAACAGGCTGAGGTTTTTTATCCTTCGTACCGGTCATGATGAATTACCTATTATTGAACTAGAGATGTATTGATTGGGTTGATTGTTGGTGATTTGGAAAGAATTAATATTAAGAAGAGGGCATCCAGGGAATCGAGGGAATCGAGGATAAGTTGGAAGATGCGCGACGACGTGAACGCGGAGGATCGGATCATCACGAAATGAGAGTTGGTCATGTGATTAGACGTATGACAAGAGTATATATAAGTTATTGAGCAACCGGGCCAGTTTTCTAAAAATCTCAGGGAGAGCTTTAGGGAGAACTCTTTCGATTTTCCTCGGCCACTAATCAGAGCATATCAGTAATACATACAAAAGCTCATCATGGTGCATTGTGCCGTTTCGTTCATATTTCCTACCTGGCATGTAGTTTTTACCAATGAACCACCGCACCAATGATAAACTGTTACAACGATGGCCAATCTACACTCCAAGCTCCATCCTTGATCACCTCTAATGGCCTAAATACTCTTTACATGTCCTCTATGTTGAACGCGCGGTAAGAGTTACATCTCGTCAAAAATAGTGATCCGAATTAACACTCTACCGAGTCATTTGATGTTGAGCAAATCAATACCATCATCTTTATTGTTATCACAGCCATGCTTTTGGACTTCTCAGCAGGAGTAAGATACAACTCTGAGCTAGCAATCAGCACACCAAAGAGTAATCTTGCTTATTAAATGCACTAGGAATTAAAGCTATTTTGTTATAATCTATCTTCATGCATTTCCTCCAAACTATAGAACTTGATGTCGGCACTAGCATCGATCTTTTCTATCAAAATAGCACAGAGATTACTAGATCCACTCGTGAAGACACAGCCTAGACTCAAAATCCCACTTCCATTCGCAAAGAGGACATTACTGGCTTTCCAGCCACTGATTTTTACGTAGATAAAGACGTCAATTTTCCAAAGATCACACCGTATACCATTATTACTTAAATATTTCACTCTCTAATGATATTCCACTTTGTAGATTCATCTTCCATACATCGATATCAAATAATCCAATCAAACCACTGAGGAAATCAAGAAACTACCGAATCACATACACATGGGGAAGCGTGGCCTTCCACGATACAATTGAAACCATTCGGAGATAAACTCTCGTCTTGTTATTCTGTGTACAAACTAGACTGGAGGATGAAACTTCGAGGGCTGGCAATGGGTGCACTATACCCCGTTATTTTCGATCTCTCATTGCATTCTTCTTAGCCTTCAGTTAGAAGTCTTCACTCATGTAATATATAAAGACGTAACCTACCGACGCGAAAAAATGCATCACCAGAATCCGCCGCACCCAGGCAGATTCTGGAATATCGAGGGAGTGGAACCAAGACTGAAGTAACTAATCCTAGCCTTCCCCCTCGCAAGTATAGCTATATTTCCAGAACCACGTTCGAGAAATTTATCTGCAATTCTTGGTCGTTATGTTCGTGTTTCCCATACGTTGATTCCATAAGTTAACATCTAAGGACGAGTAAAGCAAGGTACAGTATCAGAAGTTTGCTCATCCTATCCAATACAGCCCTTGCCGCAGCCAAGACATCAGATGAATGGCAAATTCCATAAATTCTATGCGGAGAAAGTCGACGAGTCTGCCGGTTTGATTCAAACCGGAACTTCAGATTCATGCATTTCTTAACATCCCAAGTTTGATTACATGACATGTATATAGCATTGCTACCTGGCCAGCTCTCAATACTCAAAATTTTATTAATTCCAATTGTAGATCAACCAGTCGTAAATCCAATTCAGATTCGAACGTTGAATTACAGATATGGTTGTGGAACAATACTCCTCGGTAGGCCACCAACTCACAAATTGGTTGATTACACCATTCAGACTTTTCACCCCAAAAATGCGTACAAAAGCAATTCGCTCAAAATATACATCGAGGTCTTATATAGTAACTTGTTTAGACTTGACAGAAGAATCACAAATTCAAATTTAATGAAACGCAAAATTACAGATGTGCAACAAGCCATCTGGTCTTACAGAAAACAAGTCCACCCAGACACTGCCAGGAGTTGTAGATGTGCAACAAAACTTTTTGATACAGCTTCTATGGCCATCTATCCAAACTACACCCCAATCTGTATTGCCCACGTCTATCCAAAAAATATCAATCGATACCGATTCAGCTTACCCCTCAGCAGTGTCACCCACTAACTTCACAACTAAAAACTAAAATTGAAACCAAGCCCATAAGCAACAACACTCACGACGTAGTACTCGCACATGCAAGCCCCTTAAGACCAGTAATGTAATAGCGCTTGTGCGAGGTGTAACAGCATATAATTGAGTTCACAAAAGTTCGAGGTTCGTACGAGTGTTGACACGAGTATGTAGACTGAAATTTTAATTTTAATTGTGGCACCACATCGTGATATAACTGGATTTAAAGTTCAACGTCCCGCTTGTGACGATTTGGGAACAAGGGATCAAAGTATTGGAAGGCTTTATAAGCACGTAGATGAGCAGAAAGGCAGGTAAGTAGGGCCAGAAGAATAAAATTGATGAAGCAACTAATGATGAAGCGAGGGTTGGGAGATGTCAAAAAGATATTAAAGAAACGAACTTGAAGCAAGAGACCACCATTTCTCTAGTAGGTAAATATATGTTCGACAAAGAATCATTGGCGGTAAATATCCCTGGATCTACTACATGTTCAATCCTCCATCCCAATAATCTTCCCGCTCTCACCATCATGCAATGCAATTAGACTGATATCCTCTACCACTAGGTCTAGGTATACTGGCAGATAACGGTCCCTGCAGGTGCTTTGACACTGCACCTTTCTTAAATCATGATATACATGACTCAGGATATCCATGTAATGCTGAGAAGTCCAGATTGCCCATATCGGACATTTAGTGAAGATTCCCCGTGTGGACAATGTGGTTAATGGGATGAATGTGTTCAACTTGTCAAAAGAGTATGTGATGACTTTCCCCATGGAGAAGTTGCTGCAAGTTTATCGATATGCGCGCCCGCATCATATATATGCAGGTCGAAGTAGTCCACAGCATTGTAAAGTTCCTGCGCTGGAATTAAAGCGGCGACTTGCAGTGCCAAATCGACCGAAATATAATTGGTGCGTTTATTGTTTACATTGACGTGTGTGACGGCGCCGCCTTCAGAAGATCACACGTCTTGAGAGAGTGAAGATAGAAACGTAAATGTGGATGAGCTAAAGACTTCATCTCCGATATGATGGTGGAAGGGAGGGATGGAGTTATGAAACCTGTTTGATGTGTCATTTTACCACGAGGAGCAAGGGCGAGAAAGAAGCCTTGCTCAATTTCTAGAAGGACTAATAAAGCAGGGGGTAATTTGGATAGTCGGGCTCATGGAGATTTACAAAACGTCATTTCTTTCCGTCATTTACTCTATGTTGGCCGTTCCATTTACAGCTCGTACAATGCACATACAGCGATATGGAGTACTAGAGCATTCAGACATTCAGAGATATGTTCGGAAATATGAAAAAGACCTGAGTGATCGTCATAGGTCAAGATGCTGTGGAAAGGAGCCTGTTTACCAAGCTTAGTCATATAGGCCATAGATCAGCGAGCTTATCTACTCGTAGTCTTGTACCCATTCTCTCAATCAATTCAATCAAATCACATTGTTTTCCTCTTCTACGGGTACGGGGTACATCTATTACCGGCGCTGGCCCTTTGGATTTTGAGGCTTAAAAGTTAAGAATCGAGTCGAGTCGAGTCGAGTCGAGTTGAGCTGAGCTGAGATCGGTATGGCGTATGTATTGGTTTCAGGATGCTGCTGGCATATATTGCTCGCGAATCGTAAAATTCCCGATGAGAAAGTATCTAGATTCTATATCTGCCTACATATCATCTCTAAACCTTGAGGTTGATACTTGTTTGGGTAATCCTATGGAAGCTTGGTCCGGCCCTATGAGTGGATGAGGTTTATGTCACTAGGATCCAGGAAGAGTGATACCCTTGGTTACCTAGGTAGGAAGGGATCCATTACTCGTTGACATTTTCGACCGAACAATTTGAGTTCTGACCTTTGAGTTCTGACCTTTCAGCTCTGACTCTCTGAGCCTTTGTTCGATGAAAGTTGACAGTCCCCAAAAACGGCTGGAAACGAAAGTGTAGATAAATAGTTTGCAAGCACTGTATGTAGTCTGTGGTTAAGGAGGGAAAAAAGAAGTGAGACAAGAATTCACCGGTGATTTGCGAGACAAGAAATATATAAAGATCCACTTCCCGAGTGCTCTGATAAAAACAAACAAGATGGGTTCGTGAAGTAACTTCGATCTTCCTAGTAGAAGTGTTCAAAAATGAGGAAGTTGGAATTCTGGACTTTTGGAAATGAGACTGCCAGCTGGCTAGATGAGTTGGAGGGATGACTGAGAGTGTAATTCTCGCCAAAGGGTTTTCTTAAATGACGAAGAATCCTAATAATGGTGATAATCCTGGATAGTTTCTTGCCCTCATGTTTCGCGTAAAGTCTTTCTTCATCGCCGGATATACAATTGACTGACCATTGTCCATTGACCATCTCAGCCAATGATAATTCAAGCCTTTGGAGGATACTAGCCCTTGATGACCACGAGTCTTGTTATGAGTGATATGTAAAAAGGAGTGATGATTGATATTTACTTCCTGTACGAGAATAATGATTGGATGAATTATGAATGTTCGGATAAGAAGAGAAGTAAAAAAAAGAAAAAGAAATGATGACCCTAGTCTTTCTTGAATTGGTCAAGTGTCAGGCACCTACCTAGTATTTTTCTCAGGTACAATTGATCTCTCATTGGCTCGCGGGTACAGCCCGTCCCGTGCATAGATTATGCTTGTTGATTCAAAGGTTTTTGGAGTATCGATCCGTCATATCCTAAGTAATCCTGGCTCAAAGCAATTGGAAAGGTGCTAGATGTACCCCTTCTTATTAGGTTGACACCCTCATAAGGTTGGTTCCCTTTCCACTTGTCAACGAAAAATCGGCTCATCTCACTCCATTTCACTCCATTTCACTCCATTTCATTTCATTTCATTTCATTTCATTCATCTCATCCGAAAACTTTAGTATGGCTATTTGCAGCAGGTGGAACTCGATACCACAAGCATCATAATCTTCTATCCCTCTTTACAGATATACGCACGCCGTACAACACTGCACTACCACCAGAATCACAGTAATTTTGGTGCATTGCTTTTTTATTGCCCGCTTGATGATCCTTGCTGCATGGTACGACGCACAAGAAATCATGAGACAAGAGACAAGAAGGTGTTGATAAGGAAGGGAGGGGGGACGAAAAGTAAACATCTAATATACCATGTTCTTGAATCTCATCTCATCCATCTCATCCATCTCACACGTCTCATCCATCTCATTCAATGATTAGCTCTTACCAAACTCTTGTCAATCCACTCACTAATCAAGAATCTCCGAAACGGCTAATGACCGATATATCAAATACTGCAGCACTCGTAGCTAATTCCAGGAATCAATGTCAATGATTAGCCGCGCCACTATGCAGGAGTGCAGTGGTCCTGAGTACAGTTACCGTCGAAAGCTTATCTTCTAGGGTCAATCGGCACTTTTCACGATATGCTAAGATGCAAAGAAGCCCGCCCAAGTGAAAGAAATCGGGAGTTTGGGGGCGCAAAGTTGTTTTGGGTTTAGTTGAGTTCAATCCTTCCATGTACGCAGAGCAGAGTAGTGTGTAATTGACCTCCTCTATTGGATGATGTCCATCTCTATTACTCCCAGTACCAGTACAGTATCATTAGGCTGGAGATGTACGGAGTATGTATGACAAGCGTTTTAAGAGATCTCTTCATCTCTTCGTCTCCCAAAATGTCTTATTGAAAAACATCTTATTCATTCGCTTCATTTCCACGCCGCTGCCTCACTTATTCTTATTACACACTCGCACAAGAATCCAGTAACCTTATTGAATGCTGTCTGCTGAAGAAACCCTTAACCTTACTAGAATAGACATGCCATACATCGCCTCATCTCACTCGTGATGCCATCTACGGAGTGTATCCTCGCATGCACGGTAAGCTCATCTTCATCTAGCTGTCACAAACCTTAACTAGTCTTGCCTCCCCCTTCGTAGGTAGTAGTATATCCCACCTCGTCACCATTTACTCTTATTCCTCCGTCGTATCACAATTTACTGTATTTTCTTTTTGCCGCTGTCCAAAACTCCATCCACCTTCTCTTCATTTACCTGGGGAAAAACCAAGGCAATCACTTGTACTATTGGATGCGTTGTCATGATATAGATAATGTAGATAATTTAAACAGGGTAGATAATTTAAACAACGTAGATAATATAAACAATGTAGATAATTTAAACAATGTAAACAATTTAAACAATGTAAACAGTCAAGAGACCACCTATCAGGGATATAATATAACAAGGCTACGAATTGATAGATCTAATGCAGGTAAAATATAGAATTTGACTCGGATGGGGTGAGAGGGGTGTGGCATGAGAAAAGGAAAGGGTTACATTTAGTATTTGATTACCTCCCCTACTTACCTACCTAGCTAACGGACCTAGCTAGGTTCACTGGTGGTTCGTCCTAACTGCAATGCATAATTCGCTTCATCAATTGAGCCAATCCTTCCAAATTTATTCATTCAACGAATCAACGATACATCAAATCAACATTGATTGGTTTGCATTTTGGCAGACCATCAAAAAACCTTGGCTTTTCTTCAATGAGATCCTAGGTAACCTACTCCGTACATAGAGAGAGAAGAGAGAATCTAAACGGCCATTCCTCTTCTTCCCATCCAATCCCCCTACCTCTCCTGCTACTCTTCCGTCCAACCAAGTCGATCAATTCATACCTGTCGCTCTTTCACCCACTCACTCGCTCGCATTCTACACCACGCTCATTTTATTTTACCCTTACGACACCGGTGCATTCACGCCTCGAGGAAACGTTGGAAACGTTGGAAACGTTAAAAAGTCGAAACACAAAAGGTTTATTCCTCTGCAATTAAACTTGAAGGAAAGAGGCAAAGTTGAGCCAGCCAGATTGGATTCGGCAATAACGACATTCGATCCGATATTTCTTCTGCATAGATATTCACTTGCATACATTCATTGGCATATTCCTTCCTAGAGTTCAGTCCCAGCTACCTAGCTAGCAACTTGCATATTTGTGGTTATCAACATCCAAATTTGTCTTTCTCGAAACATCGACTCTACATTCGTTCTTTTTGATTTTGTCCCCCAAGTCTCATCACGAAACCTCGTACCGTACAAATCGTGCAGGTCACCTATCCGATTGATTAACAGCATATTGACCAAGACAAACATCGGATCGGAACTCCTATGCAGCTCAATCTATGCACCGAGAAACGAGCTCCATTCCTCAGGGATACCGAAATACCCAAATACGTTCATTACACCTTTTGAAGCACAACCCCCGATAATATTCCTCCATTTTGTGTGGTTTTATTCTCTTGATAAGATATCACCATTGGTCATAGAAAACCTGCAAAACAAAACATCTTCGCTATTGCTCACAATTTTCGTCTGATCAGACTCGACCCGTTACACTTCTCCCGTGCGTAGTTCATCGAGAATTCCTTTGCCCCAAACACTCCTCAAACTCTCAAGGCTAATGCTTGTACGTCAAAACAGCTTATTTCCAACTTCCCCAACTTTCACGCTTGGGTCCTTTATCTCGAGTCGTCTTTTTTTGCCATCCCGCATCTCGACATAGACGACATTCGCTCAATAATTGAAGCCGAGGAATCGAAGCTGTCTCGCTCCTTTTTACCTAAGCTTGCAACTTTGTGAATCATATTAGAATTGGGGTTATATTTCGAAAGTCATAGCGCGAGATACTGAGCATCATGTTTAGAAGTCGCAAGAAGAAGGATGCCAAGGACGCAACAGAGGGAGCAAGTCGAGCATCTAGCGATATCGAGCAAACTCCTACTGTTAAATCATCGAAAACTTTTAGACTTGGAAAGAAGAAGGAAGAGCCCGAACCAAAAGTGGAATTGGACCTTGAGAATGCTTTGCCGCCGTTGGATGACTTTCGAACAAGTCTATTAATGAATGGGTTATCAGCTCGGTTTTCCATGTTACGAGAACAAGACGATCCAACTTCAAAGATTGGTAAAGCTAGTGATGATAGTGTACTATTCCCCAACCGAGCTTCGAAATTGATTGACTTTGGATTCCAAGGACATGGTCTTTCTGACATCGCAGAGGTGTCCTCGATACATGGTTCGGTTCGACCACCGTTTACCTTTTCCAAGGTTGACGCATACGCAGATGGTTATGGAACGGATGACGAATCTGTACACACCGGGAGTATTATGAGTCGACCAAAACCAAGCGAGGGCAATGTTCTTTTCGGTGGCCGTCAAAAGATTTATAAAATCCCCGCAGGATCCAAGAGTTCGGGTGATAGGAATGGTCTAGGAGGTCGTGTATTGTATGACAATGATGTTAGCCCGTCGGCTTTTCAAAAGTTACGGCAGAAGGAAAAGGAACAACAATGGGATGAGCGAAACGACGATGAGGACAACAATGCAGATATATCGACAGCAGAACACTCGAGAGCTGGTTCCCCACCACCGGCTGGATATAATCGTAACCGGGAAACATCATCTACCACTTCCTCTGGGCCAGTGAACACGAGAATTTCTACAGCTGCAACTTCTTTCACTTCGCAACGCACTCCATCACTGAGTGGATCTCATACACCAGTTTCAGCAGGAGGCTCTGGAACAAATTCCGGCATGGACAAATCTACACCCAAAATGCGCCGACTCTACGAAACTGGTTTGGATCAACATGTACACGATCAACAACATTCATCTATGAACAGAATTGATAGCCTGACCAGACAACGTGGTATGGGCGCTCAGACACCTCCACTTACAATGAATTCGCCTACATCAGCTACCTCCGTTAATGCAGCTGACAAATGGGACCGCAAGCCAGTGCTTGCTAAAGGCAGCATGCCCAATTTGCGTGCTGCAAGTCCACCACCAAGTCATAATCTTCCGTCACCCATCAGCGGGTTTGACTTTGGTCCATCAGCGAAATCAGCTCATTTGGAGGTGGACCCCAAATCACAATACGGATTCTCGAATCCTCCTCTGAGCCCTCCAGCCAGCGAAAACGATGAAGCAGCACCAATATCACAAGTCAATGACAGGATCAAGGCTATGATGACTGGTGCGCAAATCAAGCCTGCCCAACCGCATGACGAGGACAGAACCTACCAGAACCAATTCCAAATGGACAACGGTAGAGAGACACCGCCTCCGAGAAAGCATTCCCCGCCAGGACCTTTCGTCCCACGACAACAACCTGGACCACGACTTCGTACCGATTCTGGTGCACAGAACTACCCTCCCCAGAGACATTTCCCTCCTAAAGATCGAGCTCCCGAGCTACAATCCCCGAAACAACAACGAATAATAATTCCTGGAAGTGACTCTGTTTCAGTACCGTTTATGGGCTCTCCAAGTCGTTCAGTAGCATCTCCTAGCAAACCGGAGTTTCCTTCCAAGGGTCCTGTCAGTCGACCATGGGGACTTCCTCAACCTCGCAGCTTTCCCAATCTGAAATATCGTAATCATAATGATCCCTTAATGACACCACGACCTGATGAATCTCAGCATCCAGCAAATCAGCCAACTGCCCTCGCGACTCTAGGTCCACAACAGCCACTACCGGCGCCTCCAACCAGCTCTGCAAAGATTTTGGAGATCAAAACCACACCACCAGATGATGGTGAAAGAGAGCCTGAGCCTCCAGCCGACTCCCCAACACTCCCGGGCCTGAATGGAATGGTCCGTTCACATTTGCGATCTGACAGCGACAGCTCATCCATATATGGCATCACTGCATCTGGATTCAATCAACAAATATCTTACGATCCGATTGAAGAACCTTCTCAGGATTATAGTGAGAGACGAAACCCTTGGGAAATTAATGATTGGGATGAAACCCCACTAAGTCCTCTGGCTAAAGTAAATGCTGCCGTTCTCGAACCTCTTGCCATACAGCCGATGGACTCCGACACTGAGGCCGAAACTATACCAAAGGCCGCATGGGAAGAGGAGATGGAATCACGTCATCATAGAGATGGAAGTTCGGCTACTCAACAAGAGCGACAAGAGTTCAAAGAGGAGCTTGCTCAACGTCGAAAGCAGGTTCAGGAAAACCTTAGGAGTCTAGTGATTGAAGCTGAACGCCAACCTGAACGCCAGGTTGCCTCACCTACTCCTGGCTCGGCCGTTCTACTGAAGACTAAGGCTAGCCTTAGCGCGTTGGCAATGAAGCAAAAGGAAGCCGCAGGCCAATCCAAAGCCATGAAAATGTTCGGAATTGGCAGTAGTCCAGTCATACAGAATGGACCTCCTCAACCAGGTAAGAAAAGAATTGATGATAACTCATGGAAGGAGGAAGAAGAGGAAATGTTACGAAATGTCGCTACTTCTTCAACGCCACCCCAGCTGAAGGCCTTCCGCCAAGCTCGAAGAGATGCGCAACGTGATCGGGAGCATCAAATGACTATGAGGCATCAGCAGAAAGGTGATGATGCTTTCAACGAAATTAACTGGTCGAGCCCCAGGCCTAATGAGCCTCGACAAGCACATCCATATGAAGCAAGAAACATTCAGGGAATAAATGATGCGTCTGCTAATTTCACATCGCGTCAAAGGGCTCAAAGTCGAGAGAGAAAGCCCCCACCGGTGACACATTCTCAACGGAATGCAAACAGAGAAAGTAAGGGTAGTATAAGTACGAGTTTTTCAGGGTCTCGACCTGCATCCCGTACTTCTAGGGATCGTTCAGGTTCTGATGCTTCTGGTCGATCTAAGAGCCGCAATGGCCGATACAGAGATGATCTAGCTAAAGCGATGGCCGAGGGAACGGGTAGTTCAAGTCAAGGTATTGTTGAAGACCTTCAAAATGCCCGCCTCATGCTCAAACCTACCGTATCAGGTATATCTCCTGGTTCATCTCCTGGTTTGCCATCTGGGATATCTGGCCGCCCATCTCCTATCCCATCCCCAGCAATGGGGTCAAGACCCAGAAATAACAGCAAAGCACAACCTTCGAGTTATTTTGAACCTCAGAATATGCACGCTCTGCAAACGGGTGATGCATTGGAAATTGGTATTTCACCTAGACCATCACCCGTCACCCCTTTCTCAGTCAACTCAACACCTTCTTTGCCTGATACGTCACCCATCGGGCCACGATCAACCACTCCAACAGCATCCCATGCAAATGGCTACATGGCCGCTCGCAAGAAGTCGGTAACAAAATCCGAGATCTCGGAACCCACTTTCATATCATCTACTTCCCGCGTCTCAACAATTAATCTTCCACCTGGATCAAGCCTTCAAAACGGTATTGCTCCACCTATTCCTGCAGTTAATCCAAGAAGAAGACAAACGAGAGCTATGTTTGGTGCCATGATGGGCAAAAAGGACTCCAATGAATATCTTGAGAGGGATGAGATTCCATTGTCTACGCCGAGTAGTGAAGAGATGAGCACCTTCTCAGACGAAGAAGAAACTCCCCGAGAGAAACACAGACAGAGATTGAGGAAGAGCCTGAGTGAGGGAGGCAATCTGAATGCCGAGGCGAGAGAAAAGGCATACAACGCGCCAAGTCCGGCCATGCCAGATTTCCTCTCTGGAGCTGGAGGCTTAATGGGACCAGGACCAGTACCAGCTCAGGATGGAAGTATGTTCTGATCACAATGGTAATAAACCACATTAGTTTCTATTTTGTTTTATCTTAATGTTTTACACGAGCCATTTTCTTCATACATCTGCCTCGCGGCCAAAAATTAGGGCAGCAGCATCTTGGAGTTTTTAAAATGGCGAAGAGAGAATACGACAGACATGTCACCCCATTTCATACCAGAAATTGGAAAATACCATATCAGCGGGCGAGGAAGGATGATGAATGGAAGGAGGAAGTATATAGCATATTGGGATATCTTAATGGCGCAGCGGGACTGAGTTATTGGAGAGGATTGATGGATGGATGTTTAGAGGGCTGGAAAGGACGGATTGGGTGGTCTGTAGCTGAACTTTACTGATGGATTAAAGAGCTCATGCAGTGGGCATTTGAGCCTCACCTGATTCCATAGGAATAAAATGAATCAAAATACATGAACAGTGTCTTGAAGCCTGCTGTGATATCTGCATCTCTGGAATCGCTGTTCTGACATCCTAAAAGCTAAGCTCTCTATTGAAAGGGGGCGAAGTTCTGTGTAAAGATATCGATAAACTCGGCAATTAGCTTAATTGGCTGCTGTTCAAGTTAATAGGGGACCCGCCCAAGACGTGCAGATGTTTGATGTCAGAGGCCTGTTCGCTAAGATAGCAAGCTGGCATCTTTATTAAATCTCAACCCCACAGCTTGAAGCTATCTCGAGACCCTCGACACATTATATCAACTTCAATTCCTCCTTGAAGCACCATTTGATTCTATTTGCAGGGTGTCTTGATTCTGCGAATTTTATGAAGATGGTGGCGGCAAAGGCATTGGTGCTTTTAAGCACTTTATCTACCTCTGTACTTGCGGCAGAAGCTTCGAGACCTAGGGGTGTTGGGCCTGAGTGTAAGTACTCTCTGCATTGCAATTGATTATTTTAACAACACCGTCGTGGAAGGCAGACTATTAAGAAAGGTCACATTTATGTCCGTTAGCCCACAAAACTAATTCTTCTTTCCTGAAACGTAGTTGCCAAATTCTACAAATCAACAGACAAATTCACTTGTCTTTCAAACCCCTCCATTTCAATCGAGATCTCCAAAGTAAACGACGATTACTGCGACTGCCCAGATGGAAGTGACGAGCCTGGCACAAGCGCTTGTACATACCTCTCCCATCTTTCTCCTCCTCAGCCATTACAAAGCTCTACGGGCTCGAGCCCTCATAACACGAGTCTTGCTCTGCCTGGATATTATTGCAAGAATAAGGGCCATATACCCGCTTATGTTCCCTTCACTTATGTGAATGATGGAGTGTGCGATTATGAATTATGTTGTGATGGAAGTGATGAGTGGGAAAATGTAGGAGGAACAAAATGCGCGGATAAATGTGCGGAAATTGGAAAGGAGTGGAAGAGATTAGATGATATTAGGACGAAAGGTCAAATTAAAGCGAATAAGAAGAGGGAGGAACTAGTTAAACAGGCGCAGGGTTTGAGAGCGGGTGTACAGATGAAGATTGGAAGGACGGAGTTGGAGATCACCGAGTTGGAGAAGAAAGAGGAGGAGCTCAAACGCAAATATGAGGAGGTGGAGAGGAGAGAGCGGGGTAAGGTCGTAAAGACTTCGGGGGAGAAGACCAGTAAAGCTGCGATTCTGGCTGCGATGGCTAAGGCGAGAGTCGAGGAGTTGAGAGATGCATTGACCGGTGTGCAGGCTAAGAAAGTGGCGTTGCAGAATAAAGTTAAGGAGCTAGAGGGCATTTTGTCTAGATTTAAGGAGGAGCGTAATCCAAATTTCAACGATGAGGGTGTCAAGAGGGCAGTAAAGGCTTGGGAGGATTATGCTGCCTCGAAGGATGCTAGTGAAGATGAGGACGTGGAAAGTCAGGATAAGGCGGTGGAAGAGACGGCGAAGCCGGAGAATGATGGGATTGAGTGGGATGTTTGGGAGAAGGATGAGGAGGAGAGCGACGTTGATGCGAGTAAGTTAGGTTTTTTTTCTCTTCATATATCCCATCCCTCAGTGTATAATGAAGGAATGACAAGGGTTATGTGGCGCCGGGAAGATGGAAGTTTTCATATCAATGTTCCTGGTGTGGATAAGCACGCAAACCCCTTTGGCTCGCTGCGTTCAAAGGTTGTTTGAAATGTTTTCATGACAAATAGTCGACCTCAAGGGCAGTGGTTTTGGGATCTAGCGGAGCATCCATTTACCTACACATTGTGCACATCAGACGGTACAATTCAAGATATCACAGCTGATGCACACCTGCATTTCAAGGAATGCTAATGCTTGTTTGAGATGGGGATGAAGGTTCTTCTTAGTGATCTGAAAAGAACTTCTTCATACATCAATCAATCCATTTGCCCATCAACCCATTCAGCAATTATCTATCTTATAATTAACATTCAATAGTTTACAAATTTGAAGAATATCTTCCACAATCCATTCGTGCCTGGGTCCACCAAAAGGTCATTGATCTTCGGATCATCCTCGTTGAAAATGGAATTTTGGCCGATAATGCCAATTCTGGCTCCGAGCCCAAGGCTGTTCAAGATGCGAGAAGTGCTTACCAGACTGTCAGCGATGATGTCGGTGTCAAGAAAACCACACTTTCTGATCTCCAATCCGACCTTGAGAAAGACTACGGTGTAGATGATATCTTTCGCGCTCTCAAAGGCATCTGCGTGTCCAAAGATTCAGGTGAATACGATTACGAACTCTGCTGGATGGACAAGACATCACAGAAATCCAAGAAAGGTGGTGGAAACACTAACATGG
This sequence comes from Sclerotinia subarctica, assembly GCA_025389085.1. Lineage (NCBI taxonomy): Eukaryota > Fungi > Ascomycota > Leotiomycetes > Helotiales > Sclerotiniaceae > Sclerotinia > Sclerotinia subarctica. The sequence goes on along the minus strand of QRFI01000004.1, from coordinate 58,608 downwards.
GCAATTTCGTCCGTTTTGATAAAATAGAAGTCGATGAAGAAGTTGATGCGGAGGGCAAAGGACTTGGTAAAGGCATTAGGACTACCTTGGTGTATGAGAATGGGCAACATTGCTGGAATGGACCGAATAGGGCCACGACAGTTGTGTTGGGCTGTGCCGAGAAGGATGAAATTTGGAAGGTTGTGGAAATGGAGAAGTGTAATTACAGGATGGATGTTGGGACTCCGGCAGTTTGCGAGAGAGTTGTTAAGAAGGGAGCCAAGGAGGATGCGAAGGATGAATTGTAGATGGGTTGTAGTGCACGAATTTGAGGGGGCAGGGGATATAAATGGATTTTTGAACTACATTACTTTGGGTCGAGAAACTCAAAATAGGTCTGTAGAGAAGATGTGCATCAGCTGCTAGCAATTCTATGCCATAATTCTTTTCAATCCTTGTATATGTATCTGAAATAACTTCCCATGAACCTCCATTCTAGGAACTTGCTGTCCAGGCTTCAACGTCAAATCTCCTTTCCAAATCTCGCTTTGAAACCTCTTGCCGCAATGCCTCCCTACATCAGCAGCTTAAGTCAGACCTAATTGAACCACAGCCCCGGCTGGCCAATAGAATACATTTTACACACCACATGTCACTTTCGAACATAAGTAAACTCAGATCTGTCGTGTTGTTTTTGGGGATGGGAATGGGAATGAGGATGTAAGATTACATGTGCATGAATAGAATCTGTGGGAAAGCGTATGAGGATATGCAGGGTGATTCTGTATTGACAGGAGGCTCTCTATCGTTTATCACGCTTGTAGCTATAGATCATAAGATCGTAACTATTGATTTGTCACATCTTTGAAACATCCCGTCGAAGAGTTCACTGGCCTCAAGGAAATGATTTCACGAAATTTCAATTGATATATGATGTACAAATCAGGGCCTGATATTCCTTGAAAACAGAGCTGGCGAGATCATCAACGCCTAACGCCATGCTTTCCTGTCCGTCCTATACCTATTGTCCTATGATTTCTTGTTCATCGAGAATCCCCTTGTCATGAAATCCCCTCCCTTCTGTTTTTGTGCATTGTATCCGGTATTTGAAAACAAACTCTTGAGGTTGTCATTCATTCCTAATTTTCTTCTTTTATTTCGTTCCTCTTGTTCTTCTAAAACTTTAGCTGTCAGGTTTGCCGCTGAGGCGTTTTTGATGCCTGAAGAAACTGTAGATGCGCCGTTATTCAACTTTGGTGTCGATGCTCCATTTCCATTCTCTTGTATTCCACCCTGAGTCTTATCGGCAACTCCATTTCCTTGCGATCGAGACTGTTTCTCGTCGACAGACTCTTCTTTTCCGCCTTTTATAGGGACAGCAGACTCTGTTTCCACAGCGTGTTTTCTTTTCTTCTTCGCCCCTGGAGCTTTCTTCAGCGAATGTGTTAATCCCTCTTCCTTCAACTTGGCAGCTCGAGATGCTAATCTTGCAATGTCTTCTTTCGCAATGGGAAGTATCGGTATAACATTCTCCGCAGTATAACCTTCATTACACTCAACACATGCATCGCCCTTTAACTCTCTAATCGCGACTTCTGAGAAGGCATGCCCACATGGCACTAAATAAACAGCTCTGGCACTGGCTCCTAACTCCTTACTGGTGATAGGACATATCTTCTTCTCTTCTTTATCTTCCATAACTGTGGAGAATTTAACCTCGACGATATCGCGCAATCCCTTGACTCGTCCTTGTAGAACCTCTTCCTTCTCCTTCATGACAGAAGCTGGGACATCATCGTCCTTAGGAAGTAATTGTTCGAGTATAGCATCTTTATTGTAAAGCGACCCAGCACAGTCGGACACTACAGGTGCGGTGAGAGGTTGATTGGAGAGAGGGCAATATGTCCAGGCGTGTGTTTGCGCCTCGTGGAGGGTAGCCTTTAATTCGGATGTATTTGGATTGCGGGCTGCTTCTTTTACTAGTTCGCGACGAGTAGGAATACTTCCACCATCATTACCCATGATGACAAAATATCTGTACCCTGTGAAAGTCTTGAGGATATAAATGAACCTTTTTTGTGTGGTTGATTAATAAAGAGTGAGATTAATTCTGGGTTTCCAAAAAAAAGCAAGCGGTTTGAGGCGGTCTTGAAGGCGGTCTTACTGATAAGGTCGTTATCGCCACGCCTGTACGGGGCCTAAGTAGTGAATGTGTGACTTAGCGTCCTTTTGTGTCCGACTTGATCGACTCGGCACCAAACGTGAGCTTTCCGTCATTGAGACAGCGAGCAATATAAACTCCTGCCCGCGCACCACGAAGCTGCAGGTTTAGTTGACAACAAATAATAACGAAAACAATTACTACGACCGGGTAGGCGCAGGAGGACGAGGATGGGATGCGCATAATATTGTTGCTGGTTGGAACACAAAATCACACATTCAGAAGCTTTGAAAGGACGTCAAAATGTCACAACAGTCAACTCAAGCATTCGATGCTTTGAATCGCATTGTGGTAGATTTACGATCACGGTTAGTGCTTAATGGGATTGGGCATGTCAGTGATGAGGTGTTGAAGGCTAATAACTTGGATGTAGGAGCGATGAGCAACGAAAGAGAGCAGCTTTAGAGCTGAGAGAGCTTGTGGAGGTTGCTTCTAGAGGTGAGGATTCTCTTTCGTGTTGCTCTGGGAATCAAGGACTAACCCATTTTGTTGTAGATCTCCCCCAAGAACGATTTCTAGAATTGTATAATGTCGTTAATAACAAGATCACCAGCCTAATCAGCCATGGAGATTTGGAGCGAACTGGTGGTATATATGCCGTCGATGCGCTGGTCGATTTCGAGGGTATAGATGTTGGACAACGAGTCACACGATTCGGACAATCCCTTCGAGCTGTATTGAGAGGAAAGGATCTCGTTCCCATGCAGCCGGCCGCTGTGGCACTGGGAAAGATGTGTAGGCCTGGTGGTTCGTTGGTATCTGATCTGGTGGAGAGCGAAATTAAAACTGCCCTGGAATGGTTGCAATCCGATAGAATCGAAGAAAGGAGATACAGCGCGGTACTGGTTTTGCGAGAATTGGGTCGAAATTCACCAACACTGGTTTACACTTTTGTTGGATTGATATTCGACCAAATATGGGTGGGATTGAGAGACCAGCGACTCCTTATTCGACAGACCGCCGCAGAAGCTATAAGTGCATGCTTTCAAATAATTAGAGAGAGAGATCAAAACTTACGACAGACATGGCAGGCCAAAATTTATGATGAAGCCGTTCAGGGCGTGAGACAGGGGACCGTTGAATCCATCCATGGATCCCTGCTCGTGATCAAGGAACTTCTTCAGCAAGGTGGTATGTTTATGCATGAGCATTATCCAGAAGTTTGCGAAATTGTTTTCCGACATAAAGATCATCGGGACGCACAAATTCGGAAAACCGTCGTTATGTTGATACCCGAGCTGGCGCACTATTCTCCAACGGAGTTTGCTCAATCCTACCTTCATCCATTCATGGTGTTCTTGTCAGGTATGCTTAAGAAGGACAAGGATAGAAACGATGCATTCTTGGCCATTGGGAATATTGCCAATGCTGTCAAAAGTGCTATTGCGCCTTACCTAGACGGAGTTTTAATATATGTCCGAGAAGGCCTGTCTTTGAAATCGTAAGTTGTGTTAGGAGTTGTGTGCATGTATCAATACTAATGTTTATTTAGGAGAAGACTCGGCACGGTGGATCCAGTGTTCGATTGCATCAGTAGATTAGCAGTGGCGGTTGGACAAACCCTCAGCAAATATATGGAGGCACTCCTAGACCCGATCTTCGCGTGTGAGCTAAGTCCTAAATTGACTCAAGCTTTGGTGGATATGGCTTTCTACATTCCGCCGGTTAAACCTATCATCCAAGAAAGACTGCTGGATATGTTGAGCAAGGTTCTTTGTGGTGAGCCATTCAAGCCATTGGGGGCCCCTACACCGAATAATATTGCAGCCGCGCCAGTTGTACCAAAAGACTCGAAGGATCCACAAGCATATGAGCATCGACAAAGTGAGATCAAGCTCGCTCTTAATACCCTGGGCAGTTTCGACTTCTCCGGTCACGTACTAAATGAATTTGTGCGTGATGTTGCCATCAAATATGTCGAAGACGAAAATCCGGAAATCAGAGAGGCGGCTGCATTGACTTGCTGTCAGCTTTATGTCCGAGATCCTATTGTCAATCAAACGAGTCACCACGCAATTCAGGTTGTCAGCGAAGTTATTGAGAAGCTGCTCACAGTCGGAGTTGGAGATCCAGATCCTAGCATTCGAAGAGTTGTCTTAGCGGCCTTAGATGAACGATTTAATCGACACCTTGCCAAAGCAGAGAATATTCGAACTTTGTTCTTCGCTTTGAATGATGAGGTATTCCAAATCCGTGAAGTTGCTATCGCAATCATCGGTCGTTTGACGCATGTTAATCCCGCATATGTCATTCCCTCTTTACGAAAGGTTCTCATCCAAATGCTCACAGAACTTGAGTTTTCCGATGTAGCGAGGAATAAGGAAGAAAGTGCAAAACTCCTTAGTCTCCTCGTTCAGAATTCACAGAAGTTGATTAAACCTTACGTTGATCCTATGATTGCTGTTCTATTACCCAAAGCTCGTGATCCTAGTCCGGCTGTGGCTGCTACAATCATGAAAGCTATTGGCGAACTTGCGTGTGTGGGAGGAGAGGGTATGATTCCATATATCAAGCAGCTCATGCCAATAATTATCGAAGCTTTGCAGGATCAGAGCTCTTCTGCTAAGCGAGAAGCTTCTTTACGAACTTTAGGTCAATTGGCAAGTAATTCAGGTTATGTCATTAAGCCTTATTTGGAATATCCCCGGCTTTTGGAGATTTTGCAAAACATCATTCGCGGAGAACCACAGAGAGGACCATTACGACAAGAAACTATCAAATTGATGGGTATCCTTGGCGCTTTGGACCCGTATCGACATCAACAAGTTGAGGAGAGATCTCCAGAGATGCAACTACGTTTGGAGTCAAACCAAATGACAGATATATCTCTTATGATGACAGGCCTTACACCTTCGAACAAGGAATACTTCCCAACTGTCGTGATCAATGCTCTTCTCAACATTTTAAAGGACCCATCTCTCAATCAACACCACGCCATGGTCATCGAGGCAATTATGTCAATATTCAGGACTCTAGGTTTAGAATGCGTCTCCTTTCTCGATAAGATTATTCCAGCATTTTTGTCTGTCATTCGAACCTCTCCCGTCAATCGTCTGGAGTCATACTTCAGTCAATTGAGTCTCCTGGTGACCATCGTTAGACAACATATCCGTAATTACTTACCAGAGATTGTGTCGGTACTTCAGGAATTCTGGAATACGTCTGCACCACTTCAAGCTAACATACTTCAACTTGTCGAGGCTATTTCAAGATCTCTAGAAGGCGAGTTCAAGATTTACTTAGCGGGGCTATTGCCGCTTATGTTGGGCGTACTTGAAAAAGATACCTCCACCAGACGCCTTCCCTCAGAGCGTGTTTTACATGCTTTTCTGGTATTCGGTTCTAGTGCTGAGGAGTATATGCATCTCATCGTACCTGTTATCGTCAGCGTGTTCGAAAAGCCGCAGCAACCTTCATTTATTCGAAAGGCCGCGATTGAGACTATCGGTAAGATTTCAAGACATGTTAATCTCAATGACTATGCCTCCAAAATCATTCACCCTCTTTCGAGGGTCTTGGCTGGTAGCGATAGCTCTTTGAGATTGGCATCGCTCGATACACTTTGCGCACTGATTTTCCAGCTCGGAAGAGATTACTTACATTTCGCCGGCACAATCAACAAGGTTCTGAACAGCCATCAAATCCAGCATCAAAATTACGAACTCTTGGTTAGTAAACTTCAAAAAGGTGAAGCTCTACCACAAGATTTGAGCGCCGAGGAACGGTACTTGAATCAATCTGATGAAGTCGACTTCTCAGATGTCTCTAATAAGAAATTGGACAGCAATCCGGTTCATTTGAAAGCAGCTTGGGATGCAACAGGTAAATCCACAAAGGAGGATTGGCAGGAGTGGATGCGCAAGTTTAGTGCCGCTGTCTTATTGGAATCACCGAACCATGCACTTCGATCATGTGCTCAACTAGCTTCAGTATACCCGCCCCTCGCCAGAGAACTATTCAATTCCGCTTTTGTTTCATGTTGGGGAGAGCTATTTGAAGGTTATCAAGATGACTTGATCCAAAACATTGAAATGGCAATCAAATCTCCCCACGTTACTCCTGATCTCTTGGGTATCTTACTCAACCTTGCAGAATTCATGGAGCATGACGATAAGGCTTTGCCAATCGACATACGAGTTCTAGGACGAGAGGCTGGTAGATGCCACGCCTGGGCCAAGGCTCTTCACTACAAGGAATTGGAGTTCTGTCAAGATCAAACTAGTGGCGCTGTTGAGGCATTGATTCAAATCAATAACCAATTACAGCAGTATGATGCCGCAATTGGTATCCTACGAAAAGCACAACTTTACAAGGACGGTATCACATTACGAGAGACTTGGTTTGAAAAGCTTGAGAGATGGGAAGAGGCTCTTGAATTCTATAAAAGACGCGAGGAAGATTTTCCTGATCAGGCAGAAACTTTTGACGTCATCATGGGTAAGATGAGATGTCTTCATGCTTTAGGAGAGTGGGAATCACTATCGGCTTTAGCTGAGGACAAATGGCACACCTCTTCACTGGAAATCAAGCGAGCCATCGCACCTTTGGCTACAGCGGCTGCTTGGGGTCTCAGAAAATGGGATCTCATGGACGATTATCTCAGTGTTATGAAGAGTCACACTCCCGATCGGTCATTCTTTGGAGCAATTCTTGCCTTGCATCGTAATCAATTCCGCGAGGCTGCACTCTTTGTCCAAAAGGCGAGAGAAGGGCTAGATACCGAATTGAGTGCTTTGGTCAGCGAGTCCTATAACCGAGCCTACACGGTCGTTGTTCGCGTACAGATGCTTGCAGAATTGGAAGAGCTTAGCATTTATAAGCAAAGCAATGACAATCCTAAAAAGCAAGAAGTTATGCGCCGAACTTGGGAGACTCGTTTGCTCGGATGTCAACGAAATGTTGAGGTTTGGCAAAGAATGTTGAAGTTAAGAGCCTTGGTCATAACTCCGATGGAGAACATGCAGATGTCCATCAAATTCGCGAATCTTTGCAGAAAGTCTGGGCGTATGGGCTTAGCCGAAAAGCATCTCAAGACTCTGATGGGTGGAGATGAGAGCCTGGATGTGGTGTTACCTCAAATTGTTGAGACTGCTAATGGAGAACGACGATTGAAAGTTTCAAATAAACATATTGAAGCTCCTGTTCAGTATGCTATCTTGAAATTTCACTGGGCGGTCGGCAAGCAATCTCAAGCATTGGAGGCTCTGAAAATATTCACATCTGGACTGGCAGAGAAACTGCAGCAAGCACAGGTAGCAAATCAAGGAGGTGTTGCGAATGAGATGCATGCTATGAATGGTCATAATGGTACTAACGGAGTAATGATGAATGGAAATGGGTATACTAATGGTCTGGGAGCAAATGCTCAGAGTCTGCTAACAGCAAAAGGCTTAGCTGACCATACGACACTCCTCGCTAGATGTTGTCTTAAACAAGGTGAATGGCAGGTTGCCCAGAAGAAAGGTAATTGGCAATATGAGAACGTCAACGATATTCTCGCCTCATATAAAGCTGCCACCCACTTTAATCCACAGTGGTACAAGGCGTGGCATGCTTGGGCTTTGGCAAACTTTGAGATTGTTCAGTCCATTCAAATAGAACTAGGACATGACTGGCATAATATACCTACTAATGCCGTCATTGATCACGTTGTTCCTGCTGTTCGTGGTTTCTTCAAGTCAATCGCTCTCTCGCAGGGAAGTTCTTTACAAGATACATTGCGCCTTCTTACTCTCTGGTTCGCTCACGGTGGACATGTAGAAGTCAATCAAGCCGTTACTGAAGGATTCTCATCCGTTAGCGTTGATACTTGGTTGGAAGTCATTCCTCAACTTATTGCACGCATCAACCAACCAAATGCTCGTGTCCGTGCTTCCATTCATAACCTGCTCGCTGATGTCGGAAGAGCTCACCCACAGGCGCTCGTCTATCCATTGACTGTCGCCATGAAGTCTGCACCCAATACACGTCGCTCACGTTCTGCAATGCAAATCATGGATAGCATGCGCCAACACAGTCCGAAATTGGTAGATCAAGCAGATTTAGTCAGCAAAGAGTTGATTCGCGTGGCAGTATTATGGCATGAGCAATGGCATGAAGGTCTTGAAGAGGCATCCAGACTTTACTTTGGTGACCATAATATTGAGGGCATGTTCAATACACTCGCACCTTTACACGATATGCTCGACAACGGGCCGGAGACCTTGCGAGAAATTTCTTTCGCCCAAACATTTGGCCGTGATCTTCAAGAGGCTCGGGAGTGGTGTATCACTTACCAAAGAACAAAGGATCTCGGAGACATCAATCAAGCTTGGGATTTGTACTATCAAGTTTTCAGAAGAATCGCACGCCAGCTACCGCAACTTAATAATCTTGAGCTGGCTTACGTATCTCCAAAGCTTCTTAACGCTCATGATCTGGAGCTGGCTGTTCCTGGAACTTATCAAAGTGGCAAGCGTATCATATCGATCGTCAACTTTGAGAGCAACTTCAGTGTTATCTCCTCCAAGCAACGCCCAAGAAAGCTTAGTCTCAAGGGAAGTGACGGTAATGCCTATGTCTTTTGTCTTAAGGGTCATGAAGATATTCGTCAAGATGAACGTGTTATGCAATTGTTCGGTCTTTGCAATACATTACTTACCAGTGATTCGGAGTCTTACAAACGTCATCTTAACATTCAACGATATCCCGCTATCCCTCTGTCCCAGAATTCTGGTCTTCTTGGTTGGGTTCCTAACAGTGACACTTTACATGTCCTTATTCGGGAGTACAGAGAAAGTAGGAAGATATTACTCAATATTGAGCACCGTATCATGCTACAGATGGCTCCTGATTACGACAATCTTACCCTCATGCAAAAGGTTGAAGTTTTCGGTTATGCTCTCGACAACACAACTGGACAAGATCTTTATCGTGTTCTCTGGTTAAAGAGCAAGAGTTCTGAATCCTGGCTGGAAAGGCGTACAAATTATACTCGATCGTTAGGAGTGATGTCAATGGTCGGATATATTCTTGGCCTTGGTGATCGTCATCCTTCAAATTTGATGCTTGATCGAATTACTGGTAACATTGTTCACATCGATTTTGGAGATTGTTTCGAAGTTGCTATGACTCGTGAAAAGTATCCAGAACGAGTTCCATTCAGATTAACTAGGATGTTGACCTATGCTATGGAAGTTAGCAATATTGAAGGAAGCTTTAGAATTACTTGCGAGAATGTGATGAGAGTGTTGAGAGAGAACAAAGAGTCTTTGATGGCTGTTCTTGAGGCTGTAAGTTTCGTCCGACTACACCCTCTAAATTCATTGCTAATAATTTAGTTCATCCATGATCCTCTTCTCAATTGGCGTTTGAATGGTGAAGCTTCACCTGTAGGACCTAATTTCCGCTCCGAGCGCCGTGAATCCATGATCTCGTCCCAAGTCCGTAGACCCTCAATAATGGATGGAAATGTTCCTCCTTCGGCGTTAACTGCCGATGTTGGAGATCCCATAGCAGCTCCAGGCGGACCACCAGCTTCACGCCCTCGCGCAAGAACAAATTCCACGACACAAGGTTCACAGGATATGGAGGCACATGAAAACCAAAACACCAGGGCTGTTCAGGTATTGGTCCGTGTCAAGGAGAAGTTGACAGGTCATGATTTTAAGCCAGAGGAGGAATTACCATATATTCAACAAGTTGATAAGTTGTTGATCGAGGCGACGAAGTTGGAGAATCTTTGCCAACACTATATTGGTTGGTGTAGTTTCTGGTAGATACTTCGGGCAAATGATAGATGGATTTTGGCGAACAAGCGTGAATGAATATCTTGCATGCGAATTGCTATATGATGGTTGGCCACGGCGTCTAGGAATGGGAATTTGTGATTTGTAGCACTCTATAGGGTGGTCATATCTGGGATATAAAGGAGAGCGAAGGAAGGAAAATATGCCTAATACTTTTGTACATAAAGACAGCTGGTTTCAATCCATATTAGAAGATCTTGACAGCTTTCGATTGGTATTTTCACATGAGACCTGGGTTGGGATGCCAGGCGTTCGGTTTTTGAAACGGTTTATGGTTAGACTGGTTGTTATTTAGTATGTACATTTCTAGGAATATAGTTTTAGTTGATTGCATGGACGAGTTTCAGCAAACAGCCAACATTTGGTGGTTTGTCCTCTTTGCTTAATGTACTTGTCGTGGAATTTGAGTTTGAGGTGGGAAAAACAAGTCGGCGGTGACTATGTTGTTGCGAAACAACATCAAAGACCAACAACGTCAAAAACGCAAAGATTTGGGGCACTTCCCGAATCAGAGAAAAAAATCAGAGAAAAATCCGAGTGGAAACAAGATCATCATCTTCACGAGTGAATACCATTAAATTTTTTGGCGTGAGTTTGGAAAAAATGATCAACTCCATTCAGAACAATGGTGATGATATCAATCATTACCCTCCAACTTCTTGTTCTCTTTCTCATCAGCTCAGATATCAAAAGGTTTCAGGATATCTAAAGTAATGATTAATAGCTCTCAATATCAATTAATCATGGAAACATGATTTCAATCCCTTTTCTTTATATTCTCAAATCAATCCAAGTATTCACTACTTTCTTATTCGTTATTTAATCTCCTACGAAAAGAAAGCTGGAGAGCTACCAATCAGAGAATGTTCCCTTCATCGCGCATATGCATTTATCCATATTGCATAGAGGAAGCAAACAACCAATGCTCCCCAAGTTTCTTCAAGATTCGGTCTGGTTCTTTCTGTCTTTTACTTGTGCTTATATTAGTACAGTCTCTGCCTTTCTTCCACCTACCTATTTAATAACTTGATTAATCTTCAACATCGAGTACAACCACTCTGTGCCAGAGAACTTAATTCCACCAAACTACCCACAGTTTTGACCTACAACCGGCGACGGACATTAGCCAAACACAATGCCTTCGTTCCCAGAATTCGATCTTTACGAGGCTCTTGAGGTCACGAGAGATGCTTCCGTACAAGATATCACGGCTTCATATCGAAGGCTTGCAAGACTTTATCATCCCGATAAAAATTTGGATAATGCTGATGCCACTGCCAAATTCCAAAAGGTAAGTCATGATCGATGTTTTGGAGGGTCCAGGCTCCATTCCGATGAACTCAACGAATATTCAGTTTATTGTGCTAACTTGAAGTGCATCGCGTGTAGGTTCAAGCTGCCTACGAAATACTCGCCGATGAGCGCCAACGCAGAGCATACGACCAGCCAAAATGTTATAGCCCATTTGGTGGTGAAGCAAGACAACAGAGCCACCCTCAAGAATACTATGAGGATGAGGATGATGGGATGGATGAGATAGACAAGATAATGCTCAACCATCTCTTACGAATGTTCTTTTCGCGAGCATCCTCGAGACCCAACCCTTTTCAATATGCTTCATTCGAGGCAGAGACAGAGCGTCGACGACGTGAAGCTCGCATGAGAGAAGAGAAAGCTGCCCGACTCGAAAAAACCCAGCGAGAAGCTGCCGAACTAGCCAAATATGTGGCCAAAGCCAAGGCGAAGAAGGCGATGGAAGATGCAGCAGCAGCAAGTAAGCAAGAGGTTGAGACACAATCAAGACTGAAGATGGAGGACATATTTGTTGCGAATGGCTGTGTCACCGATGCTGAGAAGCAGGCATGCTGTGAACATTGCTCTTTTTGGTCGAAGGAACAAATGAAGAGAAAGTTTAAGTGCTTGAATTGTGGCCAGAAGAGAGGTATGACGCAATACAAATGCCCATACTGTGCCTTGGCTCTTTGTCAACACTGCTTTGCGTCAAAGCGATTCATGAAGAAAACCTAATTGTGGACGAGCCTGGTCGTTGGTATTACTTTTGATACGGGATTATGTTTGGATCAGGAAAGGTCTTCGGGAAGGAATTAATGGATCCCGAAGTACATTAGTCACTAGATTAATCTAGACGGATCATGCGTTGTTGAAAATTATGTTTCTCATCATTATCTTGTTTTATGGAACTCGTGTATTTACTCCTGATTAATTCGTTGTGCCTTCCAGCAAAACCTGTCCCTCATGATTGTTGTCAAGCCTCTTGAATACTTTCGTTTGCTTTGAGGTCACAGTAATCTATCAAAACTTTTGGCTAAACTTAGAGACTCAAAGTAAAGCGGTGCGCTACTCGAGCAAAATATATTTTCGCAGTCTATCTTTCCTCTGATCTTTAGGATGAATTTACCACTCAATGGATGAATCACACAATAACATTTAATTTTAAGCATCTGATTCTAAAGAGCTGTATCATTGCGACATATAGTGGGATCATTAGAAAATATTATTAAAAATCGAGGTACTTCGAGTCTGAACCGTGATGGATTTCCTGTATCTAAAATTCCTAACAGACCATCCGTTTTCCAATCCTGAAGTGGGACATTGAGGGGTGCTACCATGCATATGAGGCGTACCTAGGTCTTCAAAGTTCCTTCAATTATTTCACTACCAGATACGGCCCTTGATCTGTTTAATCTCCTTGACGTTGATATCCCTCCAGAGTATTGTTGAAACAAGAGTAACTGAGTATAGGCAAGTAGCACAAATCAACATCAGCTTTTGAGTATCACCATAAGCTTGGTTAATCGCAGTTCTCGTCTCACTTCCAATTGGATAACTTGACTGTACTGTCAGACTGCCATAGATAGTTTTGAAGTCAGCTTGAGCAGAAGAAGGCAAAAGCTCAGCAAGCTTAACCGGGAATATTCCCGTCCACAGAGCAGCGGCAATGGTAGACCCAATGGCACCACCAATACTGGCAATCATAGCTTCTATGGCAAGAACAGCGGGAATGTGTTGGTGGGAGGACACTGCCATGACGGTCATTTGCTCGCACATGACTAAAGTTCCACCACCGAATGCAATGAATATTTGCGTCATTACTATATACCCAATGTTGGTGTCGGGCTGACGAAATTTGATCATGAGGCCGACGGCGAGAATTGTAACAGGTACGCCAAAATACATAGCCAACCACTTAAGGCGGCCATTATATTTAATCACAACTCCAACAACTAGTGCCCAGAAACAGGATCCGATGGTGTAGATGTTGGAGATATAGCTAGCGTTGGTGATTGATTGGTTGAAGACGACTATGAGCATAGAGTAGAAATAAGAATCCCAAATGTACCATGCTAGTTAAGTATCAGCGGTGTGTTTCTCTCATCAATTCTATACCAGGTTTTCAATACTCCGGACTGCAGGCTGACAATGGGGAAGTTTGAAGCTTCTATCGATACATATGTTCAGATCCTTAAAGAATCCAAATCAACCCGGAATATTGAACCCACTGATCGAAGTAAGTAGGACAGATAGGAGACACATACCGCAGTAAAGACTGGCAACCATGGAATAAGTGAAAAACACCGTACGATCCTTCATCAAAGCCCAAGGAATGAATGTCACAGGCGCAACATAGATTTCGTACAAAGTAAAAGCAATTATGAAAAGTCCACCAAATATAATGAAACAGATCACCAATGGAGACTTCCACTCGCCCTTCTGATAGCTGTACAAGCTAAATGTAAGTAGAAACAGAGCCAGGCCAGTAGCGATCAACAACAGACCAATGACATCAAACTCTCTGCAATAGTAAAGGAATGACTCAGTCCAGCTTCTTCCACTATCGATCTTCTGAATCAACCCTAGCTTTTCAGCTTTTTTTTGATAGAAATAGAAAAGCGCGAACAAAGGCGCACAGATAATTGGTAAAATAATAGCCCAAATACCAAAACCCCATCTAAATCCAATCGTGCTCAAAACACTTTGGGCAGCAGGCCCTGTTGCCCACACAGTTACAATCCATGGCGAAGATGAGAAAGCAATCCACCAGGCTCGATTTTTAAGTTGTGTGGTATCAGCGATGAAGATTGTAAGCGTAAAACCAATACCGTTGTATCCAACGTAGTAGAACACTTGAGCTGCGCAATATGTCTTGACGTCCTGGCATCCCGCCATCATGACCATACCAAGGGTCCACGAAGCGACCATAATACAGAACGCTTGAGGGCGACCCCAGATATCCATGACCTTTGCATATGGCAGTTTAATAAGACCGGCTATAAGACCAGAGATGATGGAGGTTGTTGCTGTGAGGGAGTGAGCTTCGAAAGAGGAGGTTACATAGGGTGTAAGTGTGCTAGTTAATCCGGAGGCGAATGTCATTATAAATTCAATGACCCAGATACTAAATTATGAACCGTCAGTGAAACAATCCGATATTCAAAAGCGTTTGAATCGCGAAGATTTTATACTAACAGAACATAAGCAAAAATCAAATGATTCTTAGTCCACATTTGAGTAATAGCCTCAGCTGCTTGGACTCCATGTTGAAATTCTTTGTTCGTAATAATTTCATCATTTGCCTGGAGCGCACTGGCTGTGGTTGATGGCACTTTCTCTTCATCCGCAGATGAGGTTTGGGCTGGGGTTTCAGCGACGGGTACCTCATTCGGGACGAGATGATTCAGTCGAAACCTCATGGTGGGATTACAGATGGTGCAAAAACAATTAAGAATCAAAAGAGATGAAAACAGAAGCGACCGAGTAAGAAAAACAGAGAAAGGGGGGGAGGTTATTTATCCCTGATATTTTTGAATGGGATAGTTATTTGAGGAACGCTCCAGATCTCAATGGTGGGAGTATAAAATTTTGAATGACAAGGAATAGCTGAGGTTACTCTGCCGAGCTCCAGCGGTATTACATGATAAGTCACTTCCCGTTGCCAAGCTGGCATTTCTAGCATGGTAATTATAAACGGCTCACTTCAGCCGTGAACGTTGGGGGATGAACTTGGCATGTATATACCCATATAAAAAATTGTAGAGGAAGATATCTAGTGGTTAGACCTGAGCGGTCGAGGAGATCGGCAAATAAAATTGTGCATGGTTGAGTCGACCTTCTCCTCTCTGGTCCTAGTTTTTGCACAAAACCTCGATCTTATCAATCAAATCTAATCAGATGCGCATGCATATACTGTCACAAGCCACGCCAATAGGAGCATTTGAGACATCTCAACGAAACGTAAAAAGGTCTAGGGTAGAAATTTAATCAGGCACTTTCCCTGGAGTGGATTTGAGTCCGAATGTGGTTCTCCGTACTTCGGGCTGTTTTGCAGACCGACGACGACTTCTCATTTGATGAATGGACATGAAAATCTCATTCCAGAATCCACAGAAATATGTAGGCGGTAGGCAAAGCCTATTGGGTTAAGTTGGTGCCAGGGGGATTGTCAAGTTTGACATGGAAGGAATTTCTTTTTTCACTCTGAGTGGATTTCGACCTTAACCTTATGTAGCCTTGGTCTTCGCGCACGCCAAGCATCAAATCTAATCTTATCTAATCTAATCAAACCAAATCGAATCGAATCTAATCAGACCTGAAGACGGCATCGAGCGATCTCCGTGCTCTTCATTTACAACAGTTGAATGACATCTTAAATGGTATTGTTGGATTCGAAGAGTGATTTCTATGAGTACACCGACTCTTACTTCTGCCAGTGCGAGTGCAGGTGCTCTTTAATTCGAGCTATGAAGGTTAAACAAAATAGAGGATTGGGGTTAAAATATGGTGAATGATTGGAGGGTTGAAAGTCCAAAACTTTTGATGTTACTTGTTCAATGCTCCCATTGCAGAGTTAGCAACCAGCACACACATTCTTTAGTGAGAAAAGATTCTCATTATCATGGATGAATCTAAAGAAGTGGCCTGTGACACTTAGTTGCATGCTCTGGGGCATTTTACGAGAAACCTTCTAAGCCATTCTTTCTATGTATTATCTCGGGATTCTACCCGTTTTATTAAACACAACTAGTTTCTTTTTACGTAAACCATTCGATGAGCGGGTATGTGTTACCATTGACATGACTGAGTCGAGGCGATTTGAGGGTTAAAGTCGCCCAATGCACGAAGAGAGCGATGTGGATATGCTTCATTTGAGGAGGATCACCGTTGAGACAAACGTGAGTGGGATCATGTGTTTTTTCAACTCATGTATACTCAACTCCATGTTTGGAAGAGTGCCACTCCTTTCCTCTTCACCACAATCCTAAAATTTCTTGCACCACTAGACTCGTCAAATCTGCTATAGCTCCAGATTTCGATGGAGTTCACTCACTACATTCAACTTCAATCAGGCGACTGTAACCTCAATGTTATCTAATTATACATTCAAAAATAAATTCCATCCACGCTCACTGAGATTTGAAAGGATGTCACCACGTAATCAAATAGGCAAGTCCAAAGTAAAACACGAACACGATGGAAATGCGTAGATATTCAAATAAATTGAATGATATCTAATATGCAAGTTAAAGATCATTTCAGTGTTCAAAAGTCTCTTAAAGTTGAAATGCTGTCCGGAGTACTGAAAATGCTGCCCCGGCACTCGAAATGTCGAATTCCAGCTAAAGCCCAGACGCATACAATGATCGAATTTGTTGCGGATATCTTTCGTCTCTCAATAGCAAAATGTAAGTAAGTTTGATAGAATTGGTCATTCCTACATCATGCCCAGCGCTGGTGAAATCGGAAGCGGGGTAAATCAATGGTAAGACGATATAAAAGACTTCTCTCTTCGTCTCTTTCCATTCTAAACTTCAGGATCTCCGAGCAACCAAAATGAAGCTTCGAAGGCCCTCCTACAGAGTTCATTACCTTTTATGGAATGATACGGCTTCAAAATTAAAACACGAAAAACTATGCTAGAATTTTAAGTATAAAAACCTGCTATTAAACTCCTTAAATGAAGAATAACACAAAAGCAAATTTTCCACATCTGCGTCCTTCGCGAGATACAGCCCACCCCTCTTTATCCACCCGAAGTCGATACTCATTCTTCATTCCAATGCCTGCGTTCATGTCTCAACCACGTTTAAAATTATATTAAGCACTTGCCGCTTGCTCGCTATGCCCCCATATTCTTCCTCTCGAAACAGGCTTCTCGTTCATATCGATCGCCAAATCAATTACGAAAGAAATGGTAACAATAACTCAAAAATTGTCTTCCACAAATCCCAAAATGCGTGCTCTAGTTCTCTCGCTTGAAGATTAAATCATCACGGAAGTACCTGCTATTGTGACTGCAACATCTTCACTAGCCCCCGAGTTGCATCTTCTGCGACGTACTCAAATGTAATGGATAAGAGTGGATGAGTGGATCAAGTGGGCAGAAAATTGCATACTCATGCATTCGGTGGCTTATTGAGGCCTGAGAGAATGGTGTCTACGCGGTTGTGAATGCATCCTGAACTTCCAGTATGCGGAAATCCTCGTAAGGTTACTGTAGGATGGATCCACGTTTGGCACTTCGCATGGTAGTGCATCTCGTCACAATCCTAACCCGCGTCAATTTTCCCCATATTGTCAATCGTCCCGGATAGAAATTCCGGCATGCATCGCAGAAATGGTTCTTGATGGTGTGTGTTGTAAAGATGAGCAAAAATAATGAGCCTTAAGATAGGAATCGAAAGCACCACAGCTAGCCTGCGCATGATGGAACAATCAATTATTTTGATATCCCATAATCGCTTAAAATGGAAGGAAAATAATATTTGAAAAATCAGTCGGGGCGCTATCCAATATCTTCAGTGTTAGATAGTTAATGATGAGGAGTTTTGAATTTTGAGGACTGTCTTTTGAGAAGGAAATTAAGTTTCACTATGGGATCGGACAAGTCATATTGTTGGAACAAACATTAGTGTTGTTGAAGGTCAATTATGTAATTAAGGTGCTGAACATGCCGAGGTTATTTTTCTCCTTTCTCTGGAATTCAAATCATGATCAATGAAACCACACCAACAAGCTGATATATTAAATCCAGTATGACTATAAACGTCCTTATCGTCGGCGCAGGCGCAGTTGGTGCATTCTATGGATCCCGAATTGCTCAAGTCCAAGATACCCAGGTTTCCGTTATATGTCGATCAAACTACAAAGCTGTCGTCGCCAATGGGTTCAACATCACGTCACCAAAATTTGGGGAATACAAATTTATCCCACATCAAACATTTTCCAATCCCCAAGAAGCACGAGAGCCAGATAGATATTGGGATTTCATTGTCGTGAGCACGAAGGCACTTCCAGATGTTTGTGATGATTCCGAGATTCTTGAAGGCCTTGTAAAAACAGGTCATACATCTGTCGTGTTGATTCAAAATGGTCTTGGTGTCGAGGAACCATATTTGAAAAGGTTCCCGCAGTGTACCATCTTAAGTGCTGTCACGATTGTAAGCGCCGAACAGTCTTCCCCGGGTATAATTAAGCATAATAGATGGACAAGAATAAGCATTGGTCCATATTTGCCCGGAGTTACTGAATCAACGAAACCGAATAATGGCGAAAAGATTGCTCTTAATCGAAACAACACATTTGTGAAGTTATTACAGGCGGGAGGGATCTCGGACGCTCAGGAGTACTCGCATTGGAAGCTTCAAATGGTTAGATGGCACAAAATTGCCATAAACGCGAGCATGAACCCCTCCGCTGTCCTTTCAGCTGGGTGCACAAATAATGAAATGTCACTCGATCCGGAGCTTTACATTCATTTGAAAGGTGTCATGGATGAAGTGTTGGAAACAGCTCCAAAGATATTGGGTACGAAACTACCGGGGGAATTTGCAACCTCCGAGCAGCTGCTGAAGAGCACACAAAAAAATACGAGCGGGAGTAAACCGAGCATGCTGTTGGATTGGGAGCAAGGGAAGACGATGGAGCTTGAAGTTATCATGGGAAATCCAATCCGTATCGCGAGGAGCCATGGGCTAGAAATGCCGAGACTACAAACACTGTATGCATTGCTGAGGAAAGCCCAGGAGAACAGGATGAAAGCGAGAGCCGGGAGTAAGCTTTGAGCCCTGTATAAATGACTGTGGGTTAACAGCTGTAGATAATACAATGCATTCTCTCGGCTAATTATTACATCTAGTATTTCCCCATTATCACGACTTATAACCGATGTGATTGAGACTACTGTTATTGACTTTTGGAGCGAATCGCTGATAGAAAATCAAATATAATTTTTGGTTGTAATCTAGCATATATCATTATTGACTGTAAAAGTCAAATACTCATAGCTATGTACAATCATGGAAAGTGAACAGGAACTCAATAAAAAAAAACGAAATGTTTATCCAGTTCCTCATGCATCATCCAGATCAATTGTGCCAATTCCACATTCTGGCAGGACGTCCTCCGCGACCACGATTTTGACCTCCATCATTTCCTCCACGTCTAGGACCATGAGGCGGATTTATATTGCCAGCGCCATTAACACGACCGGAGCCAGCGTTAAATCTTTGAGGGATTATTGCCGCTGCACCTTCTCGGCCTTCTCCTTCATTCCCTCGACTTCCTCCAAAATTATCTCTAGTTGGAGTTCTGTCATTGTCGTTTAATTCCGATACAAAGACAACTCCTTCGCGACGAAGCTCCTCGACTTCACCCTCATTAACTTCCTCTACTTGGTTCTGAAAATCGACAGGCAACCTATATGTACTCGCTGTGTTGTAATTGCTTCGAGGGGTTAAGAGGAGGCAAGAGGATTCAGATGACATAGATCTCGATGAACCAATCCCGAGACTGGGGGCGGTGATACTTTTCTCGGTTTGGAAGGATCCAATGGGGAAAGCTGCCTCGGCACTGTCACCAACCGAACCATTTGCTTCCGGATGAATTGTGTAGCCGAGAGGAGAAGGATCTATGACAGTGTGGCCAGTGACGAGGTCTGTGAATGCTTGATTTCTATCATCCTGAAGAACACCACGTATGGGGATGTTCCACTGCCCATAATACCAAGTGCGCTGGATTTTAGGACTCGAGTCTATCTGATTCGATGTGTTAGCATGTTAAAAAGAGCATGATAACAAATTAGAATCAAATATAACCTCATGATAGCACTAAAAGAAACAGATTCTAGCCCTGGATAACTGTGGAGGCATTTGTAAATGGCTCACAGCATACACCTGGTAGCGGAAGTCGTGGTAAAGGCGGGTATAAACTAATGGAGCAGGAGTGTTTTGAAGTTGATTGGGGGATGGCTGTGGAAGGTAGATAAGTTGATTTCCTTGGTCCCCACAGGGACAGTACGGACAAATATAGTCATAGCAGATATACATCGGAGCCTCGTAATCTGCTGTGGGACAAGTTACGACTTTCGAAGATCGTCCCAAGGGGACAGCTGCGCCGCGGTGACCGATGTTGTTCATTGTCTTTAATGCACTGAAAGTAAGTGAAAGAGTAGGCCGTGTATAGAGTTGCCCTAATGAAATACCGGATGCGTAGATGTCGCGGACCGGAATTTAAGAAGATTGCTTGTGGAAGCAATTGAGAAAGCAGTTGTGTCGGACAAAACTTGGGAGATTAGGTTCGAGGTATGCCTGCCAGAGACTCTGTGGAGTTTCCAAAAGGTGTCAATGGAGTTCAGCAACCTCCTAGGACAGCGTTCTCAGTTTCTGGCAGATGTAGAAATGGTACTCGCAGGCAGCAAAATCAACCAAGATTGTAATGATTACAAGGAACGTAGTGGTAATGCCTGCGATGGTGATGGCTTCAGTACAGGGTTAATGAAGGGTACAAAACTGTAAAGAAGTTGTAGATCCTCAAGAAAGTACTATGGACTGTCCCAAGGAAGTTTGAGAAGTCCGTGAAAAAAAGTATTAAAGTATACCTGCCGGAAATGATGAAATTCTTACAGGAGTTAGTTCCTGAGACTTGACAGCTAGATTGCAGGAAGCTTTGATATGGTGAAAGAAATAAGACTGAGATCAACAAAATTCTAACCTTGATATGGAAGATGCTCTACATACCCGAGATGAAGGACAATACAAGTGCATGGAAGATTAATCTTCATATTACAAAATTCCATGTTAAAAGCCGTATCATAAGAGTGCTTTTATAGCTTGCTCTGCTTACTCGCTGGTTTGGACAATATCATCTCAAGTCTGAAACCACACCATTGTGCCACTCGTATCCCAGGAGGTGATCTGTATTCACTATAGCAAGGTTGAATCTGGTATAGCTATTCTCCAAGGGCTTCATAATCCCCAGGCTTTTCTCAAATATCTCAACCTCACTGACTTCAACGTTCCCATCCGAAGTAAGGAATTCTAGGTTCCCAATCGACCTTGTGCCTTCCAGCTCCAAGTCATAGGGAATTTAGAATAATCTCAAATCTTAACAAAATCTGAAACATTAACCAATTTTTTTTTATATTATTTAAAATTCAAAAGATCAATATATTGTAAAATATTTAATTCAACGACTTGAAAAATTAAAAATTTATTTTTAATATAAAAGAATGAATTAAAAAAAGAGGTTTGCCGTCTAGATCATATGGAAATGCTCTAGATTCTCGAGATAGTTTATAATTAGATGTTAAACAATAATGAATAATTGCAATTTATAATTAATAATAGATCATACTAAATGATTGATCTTGAGTACAAAGCTCTAAAATAAGAAAAACCATCCCGACTATATAGACCTTCATGTTCCACTGGATCCCCTTGGATCCTAAGCTCCAAAGGATCCAAGTTATATGTTGCCGTATATGACACAGGTTCTTGATAAGTCAGCTGTTACTTATCTCATCCTCAGACCCTTCGTCGCTTACCTAACCTAAAAATCTATAAACCAGCCAATAAGAGGCATATGGGGTACTACTATAGGATCTCAGAAGGGATTCAGGGAGGTAAACAGGTCTCTTTTTATTGATAAGATATCACTTAAAGAGTTCTGAATTCTAGGAGAGGAGAAGCTTTCTAAATATAATTTGTGTGAGGGCTAATCCTTTTTAGGCTTAGTCCTTGCCTTTAAATAGTATAATCTTTTTCTAGTTATTATTAGATAATATTATTTTCTATAATATAATGACCTTATAATAATACTCCTTTTCTTAGGATCAAGCTTTATTAAGATGATCTTGAAGACTGGTTTTTTAGAGTATCTATAATGGTAATTCAGCAATACAAATTGTTCTTCTGATAATTATGAAATCGGTATGGATGTCTAAATATGTATTAAATAAAATCATTATTGTTGATATTTCCATCTCTAATTCTTTATATAAATAGGGATTCTTTTTAATCCAATTAAAAAGCAACGATAAAATAGAGTCTGCTTCAGGTAACTTATATTATGCAATCTTATACAAAGGAAGCGTAACATCTTGTTACGAGGGTTGCCGTCTAGATCACGTAGAAGTGCTCTAGGCTCTCGAAGTAGGTTTATAATTAGATGTCAAACAGGGACTTAAAGTAATGATAATAATATAATACAATTTGTAATTAATAATATAATATATTAAATGATTAATCTTAAGCATAAAATTCTACAATAAAGGAATCCTTTTTAGCTATATAGATCTTCGTACTCTTTATCTTATTGTTTTGTATTATCCTATTATAATAGGAATAAATCTTATTATAATAAAATTCATAAATTTGATGAGAATTATATAATAATAGAGTTTATACTCTTCTAATTTTTATATAACCTTAATTCTATATTAATTAATTTGAATTATATTTTATAAATATACGATCGATTATTGTAAGATTTATGATTGTAATACTATTCCTTTTTTTACTTAATATATTGTAACGATACTGTACTGGAGGCAGTGGCTGCCTGAGTGTTACGAGGTTTGCTGTCTAGATCACATGGAAGTGTTACGAGGTTTGTGTTACGACAGATCTCACATACCTAATATCACGTGATTAGTATCATGTGATATAGGGATCCCAATAGGCTCAGCTGTCCCAATGCAACTGGGACAACTGGAAGCACTGAAACACTTGCCACAAAGGTCTATATAAGCAAAATAGATTTCCTTTGTATAGAGCTTTGTATTCAAGATTAATCATTTAGTATACTCTATTATTAGTTACAAATAGTATATTCATTATTATTATTACTTAAATCTCTGCTTGATGCCTAATTATAAATCTATTTTGAGAGTCTAGAGCACTTCTATATGATCTAGATGGCTATCCTTATAATACTTTGAGCATTATTATTATTTCAAGTACCAATTCGATAAGTAACAATATTATATCTTCTAAAATATTATAGTTTAGCAATCCTATTACAATCAATTAGGTCACCCCCAAAAGTATCGATAAGGATAGAGATATTATTATAGAAGATATTGAAGACCCTAAGGAAATCATTATTATCGAAACCCTTAAAGTTGCCTTATCAGATCGATTTATAGGTAATCAATAAGAGCTAGAAACCTTCTTGCTTTAACTTGAGATCTATTTTCAATTTAATCAGGATAAGTTTAATCATGATATTGATAAAAATGTCTGGACTGTCTTCTACCTTAAAAGAGAAGCTACTAAATAGATCCAATTATACCTTAAGGATTACTTCATCAATTTAAATAAGCCTAAAAAGCGAATATACCTGATTCAAGTTATTTTTAGGAGATTTGAAGGATTTAAGAAAGAAATATAATAAATATTCAGAAACATCAATGAACTATATGATGTTGAGTTCAAGATCTATAGCCTTAAATAAACAGGGTTAACAGTTAAGTACACTATGAAATTCAGAAGGTATATAGGTATTATTGAATGGGAAGAGAATATAATAATGAGCCATTATCGGAAAGGGCTCAAGCCTGAAATTAGGCTAGAATTAGATTGCAATTGTATTTGGGAGGATCTAAATGAGTTGATTGAGGAGTTTATTAAAGTAGATAAAATATTTTACAAATATCAGAAAGAATATTGTTCTTTCAACTTCTATAAGAATCAAGATTGTGGTAAGTATTACAAAAATGAAGGAAGATTTTGAAAGAATAGATAACCTTATAAAGATCTAATATAATTAAATATAACCTTTAAAAACAAATTATTTAAGAAAGAAATAGAACAAAGATATAAGGATAAGTTCTGTTTCGAATATGGTAAGCCAGATTATAGAGCCAGAGATTATTGAAGCAAAAAGCTATTAGGAGGAGGTTATCACAAAAAGTTTGGCAAAGGTCAACTTAATACAACCTTTATATTATAATTATGTATAATAATCTTTATAGAATCTAAAAAGATTCAATATATAGATTATAAAGAGTTCAAGAAATTATTAAACGAATTACCAAAAAATAAAAAAGGCCTTAATATAATAAATCTATAGGAACAAGAATATCTACGAACTCTCTCCCTATTCTTGTTCAGAACAGAAACGAAGAAGGAATAGACAATTGAATATACTGTTATAAGCTGGACCGCTTGTTATGATGAAACCTGTAAGATTTATTTATCAAATAAAGAAACTATAGGATAGTTTCTACAAAGAAAAGCAAGGAGATCCCGCAAGAAGGGAAGGCCAATTAAGATTTATGGAAAAGGCCAAGGTCAATTGAATATTACAGGATAAGCAGGTTAGATCTACTATAATACAAAAATAAATGGACGAGCAATTCAGATTATAATAGATTCAGAAGTTATAAGAAATTTTATTATATTAGGAACTATAAAGTATTTGGGAGTATAACTCTAAACGAAACAAATACTATATTAATTACAATTAGTTAATAGACAATTAGCCGAATTGGACAGAAAGATTTTGTAGGAGACTTATCTATTATAGATGAGTATAATCTAGTATAAAAAGATTATTCAGTTCGATATTGTTCTATTAGGGAATCAACAAATTATTCTAGGAATACTATAGTTGAAGGTATATAATCCCCAGATTGATTGATCATCGGAAATTATATCATTTCCGAAGAAAAGTAATCAATGAGATATGCTAAAGTTAGCAAAACTGAATATATATAATAAAGAACTGAAGGCAAACAATATTATTGATATAGGATATTAAGTTTAAGGTTCTTTATTAATAATAAAGAAAAGTGAACCTTCTATATAAATAAAGAATAAACAAAAGAAGTTATTTGAAACCACTCTTGTAATAAAATAGGAAGAGATATCAATATTGGTACAATATCAGAAGTACAAGAAATTATTCGAAGAAAGAAAAGATTATGATACTTTACCAGAATATAAACTATAAGATTACAAGATAGTATTAGAAGAAGGCAAAATATCTCTATTTAATCTAATCTATTCAATATCAACCTTTGATCTAAGGATATTTAGGGATTATATTGGTGATATATTAAAAAAGGGATGGATTAGAGAATCCATTTTATAGATAGCAAGCCCTATATTATTTATATCAAAGAAAGATGATATAAGGAAACTTTATATAAACTATCACAAACTTAACGATATAATAATCAAAGATCGATATCCACTTCTATTAATTATAGAATTAAGGGATTGATTAGGAAAAGCCAAGATTTTCTCCAAGTTTGATTTATGAAACAGATTTTATTTAATTAGAATAAAGGAAGATGAAGAATAAAAGACAGTATTCAGAATTCGATATAGATTATATGAATATTAGGTCATATTATTCAGATTGACAAATATATTAATAATATATATATACTTAATTAATAATATATTAAGAAAATATCTAAATATATACTATATATATTATCTAAATGATATATTGGTCTTCTCAGAAACAAAAAAACAATATATCCAGAATATTCATAATATTCTATAGTTTTTGAAGGAAGCAGATCTTCAATACAAACCCAGCAAATATAAATTTTATGTTATAAAGATAGAATTCCTAGATTATATTATATTCTCAGAAGATCTCAAGATAAGCTTTGATAAGGTAAAAACAATCTAAGAATAGAAGCCATCAATTAATATAAAGGAAGTATAATCTTTTTTAAAATTCGCTAATTTTTATCAATAATTTATCAAAAATTACTCGAAGATAGCCTTTCTAATAATTGAGATTATTAAAAAGAATCAAAGAGAATTCCAATGGACAAAAACAGTATAAATAATATTTGAATATCTTAAGGAAGTATTTATAAAAGAATCAGTTCTTAAGGCTTTTGATCCAGAATTATCAATAACTATAGAGACAGACTCTTTAGATTATACAATAGGTATAATATTCAGCCAATTAGGCTTAAATAAGAAATAGCAATTAGTCGTTTATTATTCATACAAATTATCACTAACTGAATTAAATTACAAAATATATGATAAGGAATTGCTAGCGATAATAGATGCTTTTAAGAAATGAAGAGTATATTTGAAAAGATTGAAATATATAGTATAAATATATATAGATTATAAGAACTTGGTTTACTTTATTATAACAAAGGAATTAAATAGATAGCAGGTCTGATGATCGGAAATTATGGTTATTTACAATTTCAGAATTTTATATATTAAAGGAAACGAAAATGCTAAAATAGATGCTTTCAGCCGAAAACCAGAATACTTACAAAATAAAATGTACAAATTGTATATAATATTAAAACAAGATGGTGATGGTTTAGTTCATAATAAACTATAATTTGTTGTTATTTCAGAAATAAATTATGATATTATCAAGGATATTATAAAAACAGAATATATAATAGATATTATAGTCAAAAGAATCTTAGTTATATTAGATAATCTAAAAAAAGGATTTATTATTGAAGATAAGTTTATTCATTTTTATAATAAGCTTTATATATTCTTTAATTTAGTTAAGGATTATATTATAGAATAATATAAGTTATTAGTTTATAGATATCAAGGTATTACAAAAATCTTTGTCAGAATAAGGAGAGAAGTCTACTTTCTAAAGATAAGGATTATAATTGAGAATATAATTAGGAATTGTGATATTTATATAAGGAATAAAGCTGTTTGGTACATTCTTTATAATCAGTTCAAGACCCCCAAATTATCTATTCAATCTTAAAAGTTTATTATTTAGGATTTTGTAATGAAACTATTATTATCTAAGAATCTGATTATTTAAAAGGAATATGATTTTATATTAGTAATAATAGATAGATTAACCAAGTTCGTTTATATAATATTATTTTGTAAAATTTGGACAATAGATGATTTTGCTTATATATTTATAAGGAATATAATCAGCATTTATAATATACCAGATGAGATTATCTCAGATAAGGACAAATTATTTATATTGAAGTTTTGGTCTACTTTTATAGTATTGTTTGGAATCAAAAGAAAGCTTTCAATAACTTTCTATTTATAAACAGATAATCAGATAGAACAATTAAACTAAATGATGGAAGCTTATCTTTGTTGTTATATCAATTATAAATAAGACAATTAGGTTAAATTATTACTTTTAATATAATTTGTATATAATATATTAAAGACAGAAATCACAAAAGTAATACTAGTATATGTTAACTTTGAGTTCAACCTATTGGTATATAAATCATTATTATTGTAAGATATGAATATAAACAAAGTTATAAAAGATATTATAGAAATCAAGGAGCTTTAAAAACAACTTTCCTTAGATTTATAATTTATTATTTTAAGAACAATATCTTATTATAACAAATCAAGAAATATAGGATCTATTCTTAAAAAGAGAGATAAAGTTTATTTTATTTGAAGAAATATACAAACAAAACGATCAAGCAATAAATTAGATCACAAGAAACTGGGATTATTCAAAATCGATAAGATGATAAGATTAGTTAATTATAAATTGAAATTATTATATATTATAAATATCTATTTAATATTCTATATCTCATTTTTTGAGAAAGTATCATTAGAAGCACCCAATATGTCTATAATAGAAATTGAATTAATCAACCTAAACACTATATATAATATAGAAGAGATCTTAGACTACAAATATATCAGAAACAAAATCAAGTATTTAATAAAATGGAAAGGATATTTATACTTAGAAAACATTTGAGAACTCAAGTTATAATTTAAAAGCCTTATATAGATTGAATAGTTCTATCAGAAATATTCTCATTTGCTAGTTAAGTATCAATTTCCTTAATAGATAATGATAGTAAAGAAGGATCGAAACCAAGTTCGTTGTTAGGATCGATAATAGAAGCAGATATTAATTCATTCTCCTTCTTCATATACTTATCTTCCAACTACTTCTCCTTTACCTCAAACTTTTCCAAAGCTTCGATTGTATGAAGATCATATTGCAACATTTTGCCCGCCTTCTCGCGAAGAATGTTAAGTTTCACTAAAATCTGATGAGATTATGCGTGCAACCGGAGAATCTTCGATATAGTCTCTTCTTCTTCCCGCCGAAACCTCTCATTCTTTTCCCGAAGACATTGCTCTTCTTGATCAATCCTAGATCAATCCATTACAATATGCCCAAATATATTATATGATAAATCCATACTACTTTTCGAATATTCACCATATTTATTATTATTAGGCAAAATCTGACACTCGAGCTTTTTGTCCATATAATAATTATAAATAAATGGTATAATAATATCTTTCTCCTTATTTTGATTATATATGTTTTAACGACTTTTCGTGGATCGAGAGTTATGACTAGGAGGCATAATGAAGAGAAAAGAAAATCATTATTGTTAAAGGAATTAATAAGGAGATTAATAGTATTATATGAATGTTTGGGACAAGTGTTAAGTTGAGTACCCCACTTTCGGACCACCCCTCTTTTGGACCACCTAAAAATATATATATATATGAATTTTAAACTTCAATAACTCAACCATTATTCAACTTCAATACAATCCCCTGTATTGTCAGTTTCATAAATACTATCAGAGTCTTTTATCTCAATTTCCCGATCACCAGCTTCAATTTGAGCTTGATATATAGTTTCTATCCCTGCAAACCTCGAATTTGGATTAGTTTTTACCATCCTTCTTTTTTTAGGTATAATCTCTTTTAATTTTTGTTCCAATTGCTTTATTCGTTTCTTGGACTGTACAAGTTCATAGTCCTTAGCATCAAATCCTTTTTGAATCTTTCGAAAAAGCAGCCGGCGAGTTGGAATATCGGTCTCATCAACTTTCTTGTTACGAGGGTAGCCGTCTAGATCACGTGGAAGTGTTCTAGGCTCTCGAGGTGGGTTTATAACTAGGCGTCAAGCAGGGACTTAAATAATGACAATAATGAATATACTATTCATAACTAATAATAGAGTATACTAAATAATTAATCTTGAGCATAAAGCTTTATACAAAGGAAATCCATCTTGATTATATAGACCCTTTGTGTTCGGGCTCTGTTGGCTCTAATTAGAGTCTCTAAAGCTGTGGCTCTAGAGGCTCTAGTTAGATTGATTAGAGCCGGTCATCTGAGTGGTCATATGACCTGGGGTTTATATTAGCCGTTGTAACATTATCCCTTTCTTAAATTAGCGCTTATCTTGAGCGTTTATATAATTCTTTCTTATAGATTACTAATAGAATTTCATAATTTCTTGATTTTCATAATGCCTTTAGTTCGTTCTTCCAAATCAACGAATAATTGTAAGTTACTTTATCAACAGATTAAGGAGAGTGGTTTAATCATATCGCCCTGTTCACGTTGTACTGCTCATGGTCTCGAATATCGGGTTTCCGAGGATTCTCGATGTTGTGGTGAATGTATTCGTGCAAATGGTAGTGGCAAATGTGATGTTTTTGGTCCTTCCGCTTCTGATTGGGAAGCTTTGGAAAAGGAAGAGCGGAGGATAGAACAAGAGTTTTGTAAAGCGTTATCGAAATAGTTTCGTTTATTGATTCAGCAACGAATTCTTTGTTCTAGGGCTGGTGAGATGTTGCAATATGGTTTGAAGATTTTAGACGAGCTGGACGAGGCAGAGGAGAAGGAAAGGTTAGAAAATGAATATATGGAGAAGGAGAAGGAGAAGGAACAAGCAGGTATTGGTTCGTCGGCGCTTGTTGAGGCTAATTCGAATATATTGGACGACTTTGACCCTTCTTCCTTTTTAAATCTTTCGGATCCTTTTTGGGAAGGTCTAGATAACATTGATAAAATTCCTTTAATAGATCAAGAGTATCAAAATTCTTCTTAGATTCCCAAATGTTTTCTGAGTGTGGGTAATCTTGTTATTTGATTAAATATTTGATTTTTTTGTTAATATATTTACAATCTAATATTTCTTCGATATAATATTCTCCCTTTAGATTGATTAGATCGATTTCTGGATCTGATGCTTTTAATACTCCAAATGGTACTTTCTCAAAGAGTGAGATATGAAATATCGGATGAATATTCATTATATATAATAATTTCAATTTATAATTAATTAATCCTATTACCTTATCAATTTTAAATGATCCTAGTTTTTTATAATCTAGTTTATCATTTGATTGTTTTGTTTGTATATTTCTTCGAATAAGATAAACTTTATTCTTCTCTTTAAAAATAGATCCTATATTTCTTGATTTGTTGTAGTACAATATTATTCTTAAAACGATAAACTATAAATCCAAAAAGAGTTGTTCTTGAAGTTCCTTGATTTCTATGATATCTTTTATGGCTTTATCTGTATTTGTATCTTGTGGTAATGGTGATTTGTAAGCCAATAGATTGAATCCAAAGTTAATATATGCTGACATTACTTTTGTAATTTCTATCTCTGATGTATTATATGCGAATTATACTAAGGGTAATAATTTAATCCAATTGTCTTGTTTGTAATTGATGTAGCAGTGGAGATAGGCTTCTATTGTTTGGTTTAGTTGTTCTATCTGACCATCTGTTTATGAATGGAAAGCTATTGAAAACTTTCTTTTGATTCCAAATAATATTATAAAAATAGACCAAAACTTTGATATAAATAATTTGTCCTTATTTGAGATAATCTTATTTGGTATATTATAAATACTGATTATATTCCTTATGAATATATAAGCAAGATTATCTACTATCCAAATTTCACAGAATAGTATTATATAAGCAAACTTGGTTAATCTATCTATTATCACTAATATAAAATTATACTCTTTCTAAATAACCAAATCCTTGGATAATAATAGTTTCACTACAAAATCCTAAATAATGGATTTTCAAGGTTAAGTAGATAGTTTAGAGGTTTTAAGCTGATTATAAAGAGTATGCCAAGCAGCTTTATTCCTTATACAAATATTACAGTTCCCAATTATATTTTCAATTATAATCCTTATCTTTGGAAAGTACATTTCTTTTCTTATTCTGGCAAAGATTCTTATAATACCTTAATGTTTGTAAGCTGATAGTTTATATTGTTTTATGATGTAATTCTTAATTAGATTGGAGGGTATATAAAGTTTATTATAAAAATGAATAAATCTATCTTTTATAATGAATCCTTTTTCTAGATTGTCTAGTTTAGCTAAGATTCTTTTGATTGTAGTGTCTGTTGTGTATTCCGTTTTTATGATATTCTTGATAATATCGTAATTTATTCCTAAAGTGGTAATGAGTTGTAGTTTATTGTAAACTAAAACATCGTTTTCCTATCTTAATATTGTATATGATTCATATATTTTGTTTTGTAAGTATTCTGGTTTTTGGCTAAAAATATCTGTTCTAGCATTTTCGTTTCTTTTGACATATGAAATTCTGAAGTTGTATGCAGTCATAGTTTCTGACCATCAGATCTATCGTTTGTTCAATTCCTTTGTTGTAATAAAGTAAACCAAGTTCTTATGATCTATATATATCTATATTGTATATTTCGATCTTTTCAAATATATTCTTTATTCCCTAAAAATGTTTATTATCGCTAATAATTCTTTGTTATATATTTTGTAGTTTAGTTTAGCTGATGATAATTTATATGAATAATAAGCGATTGGTTGCTATTTTTTGTTTAAGCCTGATTGGCTGAGTATTGCGTTTATTGTATAATTTGAGGAATCTGTCTCCACAATTATTGGTAGTTCTGGATCAAAAGCCTTGAGAACTGGTTCTTTTATGAATACTTCCTTGAAGTATTCAAATACTGCTTGTACTGTTTTCGTCTATTGGAACTCTCTTTGATTCTTTTTGATGATTTCAGTTATTGAGAAGATTATCTTCAAGTAATTCTTAATAAATTATTGATAAAAATTGGTGAATTTTAAAAAGGATTGTATTTTTTTTATATTAATTGGTAGCTCCTATTCTTTGATTGTTTTTACCTTATCAGAGCTTATCTTGAGACCTCCTAAGAATATGGTGTAGCCTAGAAATTCTGTTTCTGTAATATGAAATTTATATTTGTTAGATTTGTATTAAAGGTTTGCTTCCTTCAAGAGTTATAGAACATTGTAAATATCCTGGATGTATTGTTCTTTTATTTCTGAAAATACTAATATATTGTTTAGATAATATATACAATATATATCTAAATATTTCCTTAATATATTGTTGACCAAATGTATACAAATTGTTGGCATATTTGTCAATCCGAATAATATGATTTGATATTTGTATAATCTATATCGAATTCTGAATACTGTTTTCTATTCTTCATCTTCCTTTATTCTGATTAGGTGGAATCTGTTTCGAAAATCAAACTTGGAGAAAACCTTAGCTTTTCCTAATCGATTCTTTAATTCTGTAATTAATGGAAATGGATACCGATCTTTGATTATTATATTGTTGAGTTTGTAATAGTTTATACAAAATCTTCTTGTATCATCTTTCTTTAATACAAATAATATAGGGCTTATTGTTTGTAAGATGGATTCTCTGATCTATCCCTTTTTTAATATATCATCAATATAATCCCTAAGTGTCTCTAGATCAAAGGCTGATATTGAATAGATTGGGCTGAATGGAGATGTTTTGCCTTCCTTTAATATTATCTCATGATCTTATAATTTATATTCTGGTAAAACATCATAGCCTTTTCTTTCTTCGAATAATTTCTTATACTTCTAGTATTGTACTGGTATTGATATTTCTTCCTATTTTATTACAAGAATGTTTTCAAGCAACTTCTTCTATTTATTCTTTATTTGTATAAGAGGTTCATTTTTCTTTGTTATTAATAAAGAACCCTGGATTTGGTATCCTATATCAATAATATTATTCATTTTCAGTTCTTCATTATATGTATTCAGCCTTACTGGCTTTAACGTATCTCGTTGATCGCTTTTCTTCAAAAATGATATAGTTTCCAATGACCAATCAATCTGGGGGTTATATACCTTCAATTATAGTATTCCCAGAATGATCTATTGATTCCCTAATAGAACAATATCAAACTGGATAACCTTATTATACTGGGTTATACTCATTTATAAAGAGCGAATCTCCTACGAAATCTTTCCGTCCAATCCGGCTAATTGTTCATTAATTAGCTGCAATTGATATAATACTTGTTTCATTTAAAATTGTACTCCTAAATACTTTATAATTCCTAATATAATAAAATTTCTTGTAATTTCTGAATCAATTATAATCTAGATTACTTATCCATTTATTTTTGTATTATAATAGATTTATTTTGTTTGTCTTATGATATTCAATTAGCCTTAGCTTTTTTTATAGATCTTAACTGACCTTCTCTTCTTACAGGATCTCCTTGCCTTCCTTTATAGAAACTATCCTGTAATTTCTTTATCCAATAAATAAATCCTACAGATTTTATTATAATAAGTGGTTCAGTTTATAACAATATACTTAACTATTTGTTCTTTTTTTGTTTCTGTTCTGAACAAGGGTAAAGAGGGAGTTCATAGATATTTCTGTTTTTATAAATCTATTATATTAAGATCTTCTTTATTCTTTGATAATTTATTTAATAATTTCTTGAATTTTTTATAATTTATATATTAAATCTTTTTAGATTTTATAAAGATTATTATATATAGTTAAGGTATAAAGATTATATTAAGTTGGCCTTTGCCAAACTTCTTGTGATAACCTCCTCCTGATGGCTTTTTGCTTTGACAATCTCTGGCTTTATAACCTAACTTGTTGTATTCGAAACAAAGCTTATCTTTACATCTTTGTTTTATTTCTTTCTTCGATAATTTGTTTCTAAAGATTATATTTAATTATATTGGGTTTCTATAGGATTATCTGTTCTTTTGAGATCTTTCTTCATTCTTATAGTATTTATCACAATCTCGGTTTCCATAGAAGTTAAAAGAATAACATTCCTTCTAATACTTATAAAACATTTCATTTGTTTTGATAGATTCCTTGATCAATTTATTTAAATCCTTCCAAATATAATTGCGATCTAATTCTAGTCTAACTTCAGGCTTAAGCCCTTTCTGATAATAGCTCATTGTTGCGTTCTCTTCTTATCCAATAGTACTTATATATCTCTTGAATTCTATATTGTACTTGATTGCTAACCCTGTTTGTTTGAGATTATAGATCTTGGATTCAGCATTATATAATTCATTAATATTCCTGAATATTTGTTGTATTTTTTTCTTAAATTCTTCGAATTTCCTAAAGATGATTTGAATTGGGTATAATTATTTCTTTGGCTTATTCAAATTGATGAAGTAGTCTTTGAGATAAGATTGGATCCATTTGGCAGCTTCTCCTCTGAGATAGGAGGCGGCCCAGACACTTCTATCAATATCATAATTGAATTTGTCCTGATTAAATTAGAAGTAAATCTTGAGTTGAAGCAAGAAGATTTCTAGCTCTTGTCGATTGCCTATAAATCGATCTGGCAAGGCAACCTTGAGGGTTTCGATAACAATGATTTCCTTAAGGTCTTCAATACCTCCTATAACAATATCTCTATCCTTATCAGTTCCTCCGAGAATGCCTTGATTGGCTATAACAGGGTTACTAGGCTGTAATGTCTTGGAAGATATATTGTCGTTATTAGTCAAGTTGGTACTTGAAGCAATAATGATGCTCAAAGTATTACAAGGGTAGCCATCTAGATTATATAAAAGTGTTTTAGGCTTTTAAGGTAGATTTATAATTAAGCATCAAACAGAGACTTAAATAATGATAATAATGAATATATTATTCATAATTAATAATAAAATATACTAAATAATTAATTTTGAGCATAAAGCTTTATATAAAGGAAATCCATCTTGATTATATAGACCCTTCGTATTCGGGCTCTATTGGCTCTAATTAAAGTCTCTAGAGCCATAGCTCTAGAGGCTCTAACTAGATTGATTAGAGCCGGTCACCTGAGTGGTCATGTGACCCGGGGTTTATGTTAGCCGTTGTAACATTTCTCTATTATATCAGCATATTTTCGAATATCACTTCCTTTTTGAGGGGTTTTCCATACAATAAAAGATGAATGTATATTCCATTGAAGCTCGGGATCATCATCTGAAACAGGATTTTGATATACAACCTCTTGATTATTGTTTTTGAGCAATAATCTGGACAAAAGAGGTTTAGCGCAGTTTTGAGGTCATAAACCTGAAGCCTTCCACCCAGAAGTGATATTTCGAAGTGTTAAAGCTTTTAATCTAGCTTTCTGATAGCAGGCAAGAAAGTTTCTTTTGCTAATGGAAGTAGAATCTGTCAATAAATCGAGAGTATTGAGATAGTATCGATATTCTTTTTTCAGAGGTGAAAATATTGATAAATCAAGAGGTTGTAGTATATACGATGTATAGAATGGTAAAAATAAGAGGTGTATATTATTCTTGAAGTATTCAAGTATAAATTGAGTGGTTTCATGGCTTCCATACTTATCCAAAACAAGGAGTCTTGCTTTTTTCGGTCGAGTTGGTATTGATTGTGGTATAAACATCTTTTTTAGCTATTTCAAATCTGTAGAATCCGTAGTCCATCTATTATCTATAGTAGTAAACTCCTACCCTTTATAGTTATCAAGTTTAATGGGAAATTATTGTTGTTGAAATGTTTTATTTTTGAATATAATCAAAGGTAAAAGTGCTCTTTCTATAGCTAAGATATATTCAATAAAAGAGATCCATGTTCTTGAACCAGGTTGCTTTTTCTGAATAAAACATCGCTTTGAACTTCTAAGTATTATACTATTGAGACCTTGACCTTTCATTATACCAGCTTCATCCATATTCCATCTGTTTTCGGGCTTGATATACTTAATTGCTGGTAAATCCAACTTTTCAAAGAACTTGCTTATAATTTCGGTAGTTGCACTATTGATATGGACATTATCGATTTTATATTGCTTTTTAATCTTAATCTTTGGGTTTCTTTCCAAAAAACTATGTATCCATCGTTTGTCAAGAAATAAATCACCTCCTTCGAGATTGAGAATGGACTCTCCTAATTCTCGTATTTAACGATGGGTAGGGCTAGTTCCTAGGGCTTCCTATACTAAAATCCAATTTGCTAAAGCTCTCTCCTGCACAGGAGCTATCTTCTGTAGGTTTTGTGCACCTTTTTTATGTGAAAGGTGGCCATTTATACAGTTGTGTAAAGTGGTGCGGGGAATACCATATTCTGAGCAAGCCTTACGCATAGATATACCTCCTACAATCGCAAAAAGTGCTGCAGCAATATCATCTTCAATATAAGGCTTTGTCATAGCTTAATTGATAATATATTAAAATCTTATATCAATTGAATAAGTGGTTATTGATTTATTAAAGATGAAGTTGGGAGATAGTGCTTAAAATGGGGTAAGATTTTAGGTGGTCCAAAAGAGGGGTGGTCCGAAAGTGGGGTACTCAACTTAAACTAAGAAGGGGATAGTGTTACGATAGATCTCACATATCTAATATCACATGATTAGTATCATGTGATATAGGGATCCCAGTAGGCTCAGCTGTCCCAATGCAATTGGGACAACTAGGAGCATTGAGACGCTTGCCACAAAGGTCTATATTAGCAAAATGGATTTCCTTTGTATAGAGCTTCGTGCTCAAGATCAATCATTTAGTATACTCTACTATTAGTTATGAATAGCATATTCATTATTGTCATTACTTAAGTCCCTGCTTGACGCCTAGTTATAAACCTACCTCGAGAGCCTAGAGCACTTCCACGTGATCTAGACGGCTACCCTCGTAACAGTTTGCCGTCTAGATCACGTGGAAGTGCTCTAGGCTCTCGAAGTAGGTTTATAACTAGGTATCAAGCAGGGACTTTAACGTAATGATAATAAGATGATGCAATTCGTAACTAATAGTATAGTATACTAAATGATTAATCTTGAACACAAAGCTCTATACAAAGGAAACCCCTCTTGGTTATATAGATCTTCATGCTAACTGTAATCCTTTGGATCTATTGGATCTATTGGATCTAGAGTTTAATTATCTAGATCCCCTAGATCCTCTAGTGTTACATCTGCGTAACAAGGCCATCACATGACCTGATTGTCATGTGATGGAACGGTGAGGAACGACCGTTCCAAGGAACACCCAGAAGAGCCCGCTCCTAGGAACAGAGGGCCTTGGGCGTTCCTAGCTACGAAGGTCTATATAACCAAGACAGATTTCCTTTGTATAGAGCTTTATACTCAAGATTAATCATTTAGTATACTCTATTATTAGTTATGAAT
Source organism: Sclerotinia subarctica (assembly GCA_025389085.1). NCBI lineage: Eukaryota > Fungi > Ascomycota > Leotiomycetes > Helotiales > Sclerotiniaceae > Sclerotinia > Sclerotinia subarctica. The sequence goes on along the minus strand of QRFI01000004.1, from coordinate 21,102 downwards.
AATATATTCATTATTGTTATTACTTAAGTCTTTATTTGATGCCTAATTATAAACCTACTTTGAGAGTCTAAAACACTTTTATATGATTTAGACAATTATCTTTGTAATACTTTGAGCATTATTATTATTTCAAATACCGACTCGACTAATAACGATAATATATCTTCCAAAACATTATAATCTAATAACCCTGTTATAATCAATTAGGTCACCTTTGAAAGCATCGATAAGAACAAAGATATCGCTATAGAAGATATCGAAGACCCTAAGGAAATCATTATCATTAAAACCCTCAAAATCGCCTTGCCAGATCGATTTACAAGCAATCGATAAAAGCTAGAAACCTTCTTGCTTCAACTTAAGATCTATTTCTAATTTAATCAGGATAAATTCAATTATGATATCGACAAAAGCATCTAGGCTGCCTCCTATCTCAGAGGAGAAGCCACTAAATGAATCCAATTATATTTCAAGGATTATTTCATCAATTTGAATAAGCTTAAAAAGCGATTATATCCAATTCAAATTATTTTTAGAAAATTCGAAGGATTTAAAAAAGAAATACAATAAGTATTCGGAAACATTAATGAATTATATAATACTGAGTCCAAGATCTATGGCCTCAAATAGATAAGATCAATAATCAAATATATTATAGAATTCAGAAGATATATAAATACTATTAAATAGGAAGAGAATACAACAATGAGCTATTACCGAAAAGGATTCAAATCTGAAATGAGATTAGAACTAAATTGTAATTATATTTGAGAGGATCTAAACAAGTTGATCAAGGAATCTATTAAAGCGGATGAGATACTTTACAAGTATCAGAAAGAATATCGATCTTTTAACTTCTATAGAAACCAAGATTATAATAAGTATTACAAAAATAAAGGAAGACCTCGAAAAAACAAACAATCTTATAAAGATCTAATACAATTAAATATAACCTTTAGAAACAAATTATCTAAGGAAGAAATAAAGCGAAGATATAAGGACAAGTTTTGTTTCGAATGTGGTAAATCAGGTTACAGAACCAGAGATTATTGAAGCAAAAAGCTATCAGGAAGAGATTATTATAAGAAGTTTGGCAAAGGCCAATTTAATACAATTTTTATATCTCAATTATATATAATAACCTTTATAAAATCTGAAGAGATTTAGTATATAGGTTATAAGGAATTCAAGAAATTATTAAACGAATTATCAAAGAATAAAGAAGATTTTAATATAATAGATTTATAGAAATAAGAGTATTTATAAACTCCTTTTCTATTTTTGTTTAAAACAGAAACAAAAAAAGAATAAATAGTTGAGTATATTGCTATAAACTGGATAGCTTATTATAATGAATTTTACAAGATTCATTTATTAGATAAGAAAGTTATAGAATAGTTTCTACAAAAGAAAGCAAGGAGATCCTATGGGAAGGGAAGGTCAGTTAAGACCTATGAAAAGGGCTAAGGCCAATTGAATATTGTAGGACAGATAGGATAGATCTATTGCAACACGAAAATAAATGGACAAGCAATCTAAGTTATGATAAATTCAGAAGTTATAAGAAATTTTATTGTATCAGGAATTGTAAAGTATTTGGGAGTACAGCTCTAAGCGAAATAAGTATTATATCAATTACAATTAATTAACAGATAATTAATAGAATTGAACAAAAAGATTTCGCAAAAGATTCACCTTTTATAAATAAGTATAATCTAATATAAAAAGATTATCCAGTTCGATATTGTTCCATTAAGGAATCAATAAATCATTCTGGGAATACTATGGTTGAAAGTATACAACCCTTAGATTAATTAGTTATCGGAAACTATATTATTTCCGAAGAAAAGCAATCGATAAGATACACTAAAGCCAGTAAGGCTGAATATATATAATAAAGAACTAAAGATGAACAACATCATTAACATAAGACATCAGGTTCAGGATCCTTCATTAACAACGAAGGAAAATAAATCTCCTGTACGAATGAAGAATAAGCAAAAGAAGTTGCTTGAAAACATCCCTATAATAAAGCAGGAAGAGACATCAATACTGGTACAATACCAGAAGTATAAGAAATTATTCGAAGAAAGAAAAGGCTATGATGCTTTATCAGAATATAAGCTATAGGATTATGAAATAGTATTGGAGGAAGGCAAGATGCCTTTATTCGGCCCAATTTATCCAATGTCAATTTTTGACCTAAGGATGCTTAGGGACTATATTGATGATGTATTAAAGAAAGAATAGATCAGAGAGTTTACCTCACAGATAGCTAGCCTTATATTATTTGTATTAAAGAAAGATGGTATAAGGAGACTTTATATAAACTATCGCAAACTCAACGATATAACGATCAAAGATCGATATCTATTTTCATTAGTTACAGAATTGAAAGATCGATTGGGAAAAGCCAAGATTTTCTCCAAGTTTAATCTTCGAAACGGATTCCATTTAATCAGAATGAAGGAAGGTGAGGAATGGAAAACAGTATTTAGAATTCGCTACAAATTATATAAGTATTAAATAATATTATTTGATTTGACAAATATATCAGCAATATATATACATTTAATTAACAATATATTAAGAAAATATCTAGATATATATTATATATATTATCTAAATAATATATTAGTATTTTCAGAAACAAAAGAACAATATATCCAGGATATTCATAATATTCTACAACTTTTGAAAGAAGCAGATCTCCAATACAAATTTAGCAAATGCGAATTTTATATTACAAAGACAGAATTCCTAGATTACATTATATTCTCAGGAGGTTTCAAGATAAGCTCCGATAAGGTAAAAGCAATCCAAGAATAGAAGCCATCAATTAATGTAAAAAAAGTACAATCCTTTTTAGGGTTCATCAATTTTTATCGATGATTTATTAAGAACTATTCGAAGATAACCTCCCCAATGATTGAGATCACTAAGAAGAATCAGGGAGAATTCCAATAGATAAAAGTATGTTACGCTGGGTAACAAGAGAACTCTCACGTGCTATCTATATCATGTGACTGGCTCAGTAAGGATCAGTGAACTCAGCACTGATCCATATTGATCCTCCTGATTAGCCATAAGCATGAAGGTCTATATAAACAAGATGGATTTCCTTTGTATAGAGCTTCGTGCTCAAGATCAATCATTTAGTATACTCTACTATTAGTTACGAATAGCATATTCATTATTGTCATTACTTAAAGTCCCTGCTTGACGCCTAGTTATAAACCCACCTCGAGAGCCTAGAACACTTCCACGTGATCTAGACGGCTACCCTCGTAACAAAGTAGTACAAATAGCATTTGAATACCTCAAGGAAGTATTCGTAAAAGAGCCAGTTCTCAAGGTTTTTGATCCAGAACTACCAATAATTGTGGAGACAGACTCCTCAGACTATACAATAAATATAATACTCAGCTAGCTAAACTTGAACAAGAAATAACAATCAGTCGCTTATCATTTATACAAATTATTATTAACTGAACTAAATTATAAAATATATAACAAGGAATTGTTAACAATAATAAATACTTTTAAGAAATAAAGAGTATATTTAAAAGAATTGAAATATATAATGTAGGTATATATAGATTACAAGAATTTGGTTTATTTTATTATAACAAAGAAATTAAATAGATAGTAGGTTTGATAATCGGAAACCATAATTGTCTACAACTTCAGAATTTTATATGTCAAAGGAAACGAAAATACTAAAGTAGATATTTTTAGCCAAAAACCAGAATATTTACAAAATAAAACATATGAATTGTATATAATATTAAAACAAGATAATGATGATTTAGTTCACAATAAATTATAATTCGTTATTATTTCAGGAATAAATTATAATATTATTAAGGATATTATAAAAACGGAATATACAATAAATACTACAATTAAAAGAATCTTAACTATACCAAACAATTTAGAAAAAGGATTTATTATTGAAGATAGGTTCATCCACTTTTATAATAAGCTTTATATACTCTCTAATCTAGTTAAGGATTATATCATAGAATAATATAAGTTACTAGCTCATAGATATCAAGGTATCACAAGAATCTTTGCCAGAATAAGGAGAGAAGTTTATTTTCCAAAAATGAGGATTATAATTGAAAATATAATTGAGAATTGTAATATCTGTATAAAGAATAAAGCTATCTAGTATATATCTTATAGTTAGCTCAAAACCCCCAAACTATTTATTCAACCTTGGAAGTCCATTATTTGGGATTTTGTAATGAAACTATTATTATCTAAGGATCCAATTATCTAAAAAGAATATGATTTTATATTAATAATAACAAACAGATTAATCAAGTTCGCTTATATAATACCATTCTATGAAACTTGAACAACAAATGACCTTGCTTATATATTCATATAGAATATAGTTAGTATTCATAATGTACCAAATGGGATTATTTCAAATAGGGATAAACTATTTATATCGAAGTTTTGATCTACCCTTATAGTATTGCTTGGAATCAAAAGAAAGCTTTCAACAGTTTTCTATCTATAAACAGATGATTAAACAGAACGATTAAACTAAATGATGGAAGCTTATCTCTGCTACTATATCAATTACAAATAAGACAATTGGATTAAATTATTATCCTTAACACAATTCGTATATAATACATCAAAGACAGAAATTACAAAAATAATGCTAGTATATGCTAACTTTGGGTTCAATTTATTGATATACAAATCATTATTATTACAAGATACGAATACAGACGAAGCTATAAAAGATATTATAGAAATCAAGGAGCTTTAAGAACAACTTTCATTAGATTTATAATTCATCGCTTTAAGAATAGTATCTTATTATAACGAATCAAGAAGTATAAGATCTATTCTTAAAGAGAAGGATAAAGTTTATTTTATTCGAAGAAACATATAAACAAAACGATCAAATAATAAACTAGACCACAAGAAACTAGGATTATTCAAAATCGACAAGATAATAGGATCAGTTAATTATAGATTGAAATTATTATACACTATGAATATCCATTTAATATTCCATATCTCATTCCTCAAGAAAGCATCACCAAGAGTGCCTGATATGTTTATAACAGAAATCGAACTAGTCAACCCAAATACTATATATAATATAGAAGAGATCTTAGATTACAAGTATGTCAAAAACAAAATCAAGTATCTAATAAAATGAAAAGGATATTTATACTCAGAAAATATTTGGGAACTCAAATCATAATTTAAGAGCTCTATATGGATTGAACAGTTCTATCAGAAATACCCTCATTTATTAGTCAAACATCAATCTTCTCAATAAACAATGATAGTAAGGAAGGATCGAAATTAAGTTTGTTGTTAGGATTGGCGATGGAAATAGATACCAGTTTCTTCTCCTTCTTTACACACTCATTTTCCAATCTCTCTTGCTCCTCCAGAGCATCGAGTTCGTCCAGATATTTAAGGCCCTGATCGGCCATACATTTACGACGCTCTTTAATATATTTCCTTTATTTCTGTAAACGAAGTAACTTCGACATAGTCACCTCCTCCTCCTGATCTAACTTTTCTTCTTGACGATCAAGAGTTTCCCAATCGCTTTCATGAGGAACCTCTCGTTCCCAATCATCCGATAAAGCAAATGTAGCATTGCAGGATCGACGAGTCTGTACATATTCAGAACAATGTGTCTGCTCAGAATTACCCAAATCTTTTATACAACGAAATTCATTTTCCTGGCAAAAAGTACAAGGAACCATCTCTACTCTGCTTTGTTTAATCGATTGAGCCAGGTGAGTTATCTCCTTATGCTTTCGATGTTTTGTAGGAATAGGGCAAGAAGGTATAATATCGGAAAAAATGGAAAGTGGTTCTGATAAGAATTCTATACGGGGAATATTAGTCATTTATATATGATCGAGGACGACGCTAAACTAAGAAGGGGATAGTGTTATATCTGTGTAACAAGGTTATTATATGACCTGATTGTTATGTGATGGAATGGTGAGGAACGACCGTTCCAAGGAATATCCAGAAGAGCCTGCTCCTAGGAACAAAGGGCCTTGGGTATTCCTAGCTACGAAGGTCTATATAACCAAGATGGATTTCCTTTGTATAAAGTTTCGTGCTCAAGATCAATCATTTAGTATACTCTATTATTAGTTACGAATAGCATATTTATCATTGTTATTACTTAAGTCCCTGCTTGATGCCTAGTTATAAACCTACCTCGAGAGCCTAGAACACTTCCACGTGATCTAGACGGCTACCCTCGTAACATCTAGATCCATTATGTGACCCTAATATGGTGATTGGTTATCCTTACCATCCTTACCATCCTTACCATCCTTACCATCCTTACCATCCTTCATCCTTCATCCTTCTCCTTGCCGGGCAGGCCTTTTCGCCCTCTAAGATGGTTAATATGAACCCCCCCAACCTCTCCAAAGCCCTCCTGGACAGAGCCAATGCCCTTACCACTAAAGCCAATAAGGCCCAAACCATCTTTGGCCTGATAACCTCCCTCCTGGACAGTTATATAAGCTCCAACGAGGTCCTCTCCCTTTCTACAAGATCTCGAAAATTACTCACCGCTTTTTGCCTGGAATTCAAAGCAACCATCGAAAGACACTTCGATACCCTTATCATTGGACATCACCTTTCTAAAGCTAATAGTATCTTTAACACCACTCTTCCCACTATTCCTTCAATCATCTCTACACTAGTTAAAGAGATAACCCCTAAGACCATTTTCGCCCAAAAAGCTATTATTCCAATTAGGAAACCCCTCTCTGATCTTTTGAAATCTATGAAACTAATAAAAACAATTATATCCAACAACAACCACTTATTTGTAAAAATGGACCAATCTTATCTGGCCCAGAAGGCTGGTCCATTTACAATCCTCACTACTTTAAAAAAGGTCCTAGGCCCAGTTGCCAACCTTTTGAAAAAGGTCCAGGAAGTCAACTCTGGCTTCGCCCTTTGCATTAATTCTCTTACAAATCTATAAGCCCTAGAAAAGCAAAAGATCATTATTACCTTTGTTATTAGGAATTATAAAATAGAAATCCAGGAAAAACAAATTTTATATATATTAAACTACATTTCCCAAAAGATTATTATCATCAATAACTTTTTTGAAATAGATATAATCCTAGTCTCCGAAAATATGATTATTGAAACTATTAAGGAATACTCTGGACAAAAAGCTGTATTTGCAATGTAAATCTACTCAAGCATTTCAATAGATCTATATTATATTATATGGTTAATAAGCTTTAAAGCTAGTATAGAGAGATTGAAGAGATCCCTCAAAATCCTTAACGCTAGCATCATTATGAATCTAATGGTCCAAAAATCAAAAACTATATAATGCAGCTAGTGCTACCAATAATACAATACAAGATCCTGCTCCCACCCTTTTATATACTACATCTGTAAATCATCCAAATATATAGAATATAACTATACTATTAAATACAGAACCCCCTACTTCTATTTCGTGAAATATCTTTATTGTTGTAGACCCTTTATAGTAGATAACCCCAAATACCCTTTCCAATCAATAATAGACAAACCAAAATCAAAGACAGAAAGACAAATTATCTATAAAACCTTTAATATGAAAAGAAACAAAACATATATAAAAACAAATTATATAATCTCTACATTTTCAAATATCTGAATAAAAGATACCCCAATTCCCTCATCTTTATCAATATAGATATTAAGGGAAATCTATTCTAAAACCCTAACCCAAATTTTCAATCTGAATCAATTAAATATTCCATCAAATTCCTGATCCTTCAATTATTATATCAATTTGGAAAATATATTTAGTATTCTTTTTAATAAATTAATCTAAATCATTAATTATATTACAAACGAATATAGAAAAGAATATAGTATTTTATAAAATTGTATTCTTTTTAGCAAATATAGATCAGATCAATATTATCCTGATTTAAGAACCTTATATCTACAAGGATCTCCTATACAAGATCACCAAGAATCATTTTTTATATAAAATCTTTTCACCCCTTAATAATTAGATTATTCAATTCTGAATTATAATATATATCAGAAAAGGAATTGATCTACAAATTAACCAACTTCAACCAATTCTTTCCTAAAACCTAATCTTCCTTCAACTTTTCTTTCCTAATAATATATCTTTTATAATAATCAATATATATAATACCTCTTTATAAAGCATATATGAGAATCTAGCAATCAGATCGCTCCTTACCCTTCAGGATCTCCTATCTCAATTCATCATACTCCTCAAAGATTTCAATCTATATCATTTAAACTAGAACCCTTTACACCCTACCCCCTCTCCACTAATAGAACTATTTGTAGAATAAATGAACAATCAGAATCTCTAATTCATTTTTTTTATCAGAATCCTTATATATAACAAAAGGAATATTTTCGATTTTACCTTCCTCTCAAAATCATTTATAATATATATTATAATAGCATATCATCTAAATTACTTTTCCGATCACAAAACCTTAAAAACTAATTTATATTGGATATACAACAATCCGAAACCTATATAGAAACTTAGATTAGAAATCTTCAATAAAGAACTCTTTAAGGATCTATTATATATAAACCTTGACTTTTTGAATCCCTTTTTATTAATATATTCCTTAATAGATCTGGACTCACTAATATTAACATTCACTTAAATTATAAAAGACATTTATATAAGATCTATGAAAAGAATTTTAAAGATCTTTTTAAGCCAATCTTGGTGAAATGAATTATGCTATTTGATTACTTATATTTATCGAAATGATCTAATAATTATCTCGAAACACATATTATGAAAAATAGTTTGTAAAACAAAAAGTTCTTTCTTCAATAACAAGATCGATATAATCACAGATATGAATAATATATTCAAAATGACGAAATAGTATTAATCTATAGGATTATTTCGAATCCCTTTATTGAAGGATCCTTTTATTTAAGAAATCATTGTCAATATCGAAGCGAAACAAAAGCTATTAGTATGAAATCTATTAACCAATATAATGAAAACTGATAACATCCTATTTAGTATCCTAATAGTCCCTTTTCGCAGTATCTAATTCTCTGAGATCATAATGTAAAACCTTGAATAAATGATATTATATATAGGCAATATTGCCCCAAGATTAGACGAGATTTTTATAGATTTATTGAGAATTACTTAATTTTTGATTAAGTATATAATTCTTTATTTATTTAGAAAGTACCTAGAGATCGGATATTACCTAGAATGTTTTAGAGTAGTTATAATAGCAATTATCCTGAAGCTTAATAAGGCAGATAATATCAATCCAAGATCCTACTAATTAATAGTATTATTATCAGTCTTAGGGAAAAGATTGGAAAGACTGATTGCAAGGAAAATATCCTGGCTGATAATCAAATATAAGGTTTTAGTAAACCAACAATTTGGAGCTCTCTCTTTGAAATCCTTAATCGATTTAATAATATATATAATATATAATATCGAATTAGTTTTTAAATCTGAGCTTAAAGTTATCCTACTCATTATAAATGTTAAAGAAGCCTTTAACATAGTTCTTCTAAGTCGCCTTATTAACAGACTTTGCGAATAAGGATAGCCAGAAAATATAACCAAATGAATACAATCCTTTGTTATTAATCGAATTGTTTATATCAGAATAAATAAAGAAACAGACCCAAAAACAATTTTCAAATATAATCTTTTATAAGGATCGTCTATTTCCCCAATTCTTTTTATATTTTATATAACCTTGATATTCTAGATAGATAATCTTATTTAGAGATTTGACTATATCAACAATATTGTTTTGCTAATCTTTTCGATTAACCTTCAAGACAATTATATAAAACTTCAATTCGATATATAAGAAATATTAGAATAAGGAAAGGTTGAAGGTATTGCTTTTGACCTAAAGAAATCAGAGATTATATATTTCTATAAAGAGATCTGTACCTTTATTAATAATCCTAGTATAAAAACAAATAACCTGAAAATCGAAGTAAAACCAGATTCATTTAGATAGCTCGGAATCTATTTCAACAAAAAACTCAATTTCAAGGCTTATATACAGATCCTTATTGCAAAAGTTTAAAAGGTTGTAAATATATTATATATATTTAGCAATATAATCAGAGGAATTCTTTCATATTTTATTCAAAGGGTTGTTATAGCTTGTGTATTGAAAAAATGCTACTTTGTTGCGGAATCTTGGTGGCCTGACTGAACTAAAGCAAAAAACCTTATTTCGGATGTAAGGATCTCCAATTTGATGGATTATCACTTAAATCTATTTAATAAAATAGTTATCATATATATTAGGGTTATTCTATCAATTAACTCTTGGAGATTATTTCGGATAATAGATAATAATAATAATAACATTATTATTATTATCTATTATAATAATGGAAGACTTAGTTATATTTAGTTTTGAGGTAAATCGAATATTTAAGGGTGAAGTCAGAACAATATATATAATAAATATTGAATTTTATCTGCTTGCTTTTTCGAAGAATTCTTTGAAGAAAATCTTCGTATTTATAATCTACAATCTAATTCTAGTATGTTCTATGCTTATAAATAAGATCGATTTAAATCGAATCTTATAAAATCATTTCATATAATAGAAATGAGTAATAACCAATAATATTTGATTTGAGAAATAAGAAAATTCCATATGATTCTATATGTTTCCATCACATTCTATTTCGTTACAAATCATTCTAATATGATATATGATCGAAATTTTATATAATAATAAAATTATGTAATATATAATGATATTACTAATATATCACATGATCAGATAATCATTGGTTCGGTTATTATTATTAAGTGATTTAATAACTTATTAGGAATTCTGATATTTACAAAACTATTAATATAGTTATATTATATAAAGAATCGAAACTAAATCCTTCTAAGATCGAATTCAATCTGATTATGCAGACTTATATAATATGGATAGTTCGATTGGACTTATACCACTCCCTTGTAATTAGAGCTGCAATTATTAGATCCCTAAAGGCCTGTAACCAGACCCCCAACTTCAGATTTGTTAAAACTATAATTACTCTTCTATTATACAAATTGATTAATCCTTTAACTTCTCTATTTTGGGAATTTAATAAAATCTATATTGAAGTAGAAGTCTATATTATTGGATCTTTAAATTAATCGAAAGTTTAAATAATGAAAGATTTCAAAACCTTTTATATATCAATCCCAAAGAATAATCTACAAGTTTTTTTAGATAATTCAAAAAACGAATTGAAAGATGGTAATATAGGAGGAGGCTTTATTATCTCTTAATTTGACTTCCAAATCGAACACTCCATATTCTTATTTGGCTATAATATTGAGGTCTTCGATGTAGAAGCCATTATCGCCTTAAGAAAAGCAAAAATTGTTCTTGCTCTTTTTTCAGGGATCTTAACTACAAACCTCTGGGTATTCCTCGATAACTATAAAGTAACACTCAAATTTGGATTATATTTCAACAAATCCTTACAATCTATTTTTATAGAATTTATAGATCTCAAATGAATTTGGTCGAATAGGCCTCTCCCTCCTCAAATTCTTTAAAGGATAATTTATATCTACTGGATCCTTAGCCATCTCAATATTGCAAGTAACGAAGTTGCAGATTTAGTAGTCAAAGAAGGAGCCTCATTCCCTTCCCCCTCCAATCCTATTTGTACTTTAGCCTTTCTCAAACAATTGGCTAAAACCAATATCAAAATAGCAAATATACAATTATAGATCACTATAAGCCTTCAATATTATAAGGATCTAGTAATCATATATATAGATATTCTATATCTACTAAATAACAAATATATTATTTTGGAGTATATTATTATAATCAGATTACAATATAGCGATTTTGTAGTATATCACAAATGTTTTAATTATTATAAAGCTTATTTATATTATTTATATAGAAAAAGAAAAACCTTATTACACTTCTTCTTCTATAAGATCAAAGAGACACAAAGAACTTTCAACAAAAAACCTCCTTCTATAATTATCCCCTAACTTTTAAGGATCTCATATAATACCACCAAGCTTTCAACCTGAATAGAAATAACGAATTTCTATTATGATATCTGCCCCAAACTCCCAATAAACAGAGCTATAGATTAATCGAACTCTTTACTCCTTTATCGATCTTATCACCTTTATTATCCCTACCAATATCAATTTGATCTTCTGAACAAAACTGATTAAACCAACCCTCCTTTCTTTCTTTCTTCTTTTTTCCTATACTTTCTTTCTTCTTTCTCAAATTCTCTATATATAGATTTTAGAGTTATATAATAAGTTATAGGTTTAAAAAAAAAAAAAAAAGTTGATAAATAGAAATACTATAAATAAAAGTATGAGGGGATTGGGAGAGGAATCAGGGTAATGATTCAGTAGACGAGGAGGCCTACAATCAATTTGTAGCTTCGAAATGTTACCCTAATATATAATAGCAATTATATAAACTCTACCTTAATACATATAACTATATACAATACTAGTTAGCTAAACTAAAATCTGAGGGTCTCCTTTGGGCGTTATTTGTCCAAATCTGGAATGTATAGCAATAGGGAATATGTGTAAGCATGCGAGGCCTGCGGCCTATGACGATAAATATCATCATCATCATCATCCTTACCATCCTTATCACACGTGACCTTATGTTGCGATGATTCGTAACAGATAATTAGAAGAATAATTGAAAGGGTAATTAAAAAGATATTAATAAAAAGGATAATTAAAAGAATAATTGAAAAAATAATATTTAAGATAATTAAAAAGATAATATTTAAGATAATTAAAAGGATAATGTTTAAAATAATTAAAATGGTAATTAAACGGATAATTAAAAAGGTAATGTTTAAAATAAAAAAAAAATAAATGAAAAGATAAATAAAAGAATAAATAGAAAAAAAAATAAATAAAAAGGTAATTAAAATAATAATTAACAGAATAATTGAAAATATAATAGGATAATAAAATAATAGGATTAATAGTAATTATAATGAAAGAAATAATAATAATTGTAATAATAATTATAAAAAAGATATTAATAAAGAGATAATAATAATTAAATGATAAAAGTGAATAATAATCAATAATAAAGTAAATAATAATAAATAAATAAAATAAAGAATAAAATAAATATCAGTAATCAGGAATAATCTAAAATTGGATTAAATAGGTAATAAAATAATAGTCCGAATAGTGGAAGGATAATTAAAATGAATTGAAAAAATAATAAAAATTAAAATAATGAAGAATAATTAAGGATAATTAAAATAATTGAAATAATTGGAATAATAATAATAATAATAATAATAAATAATAATAATAATAATAATAATAATAATAATAATAATAATAATAATAATAATAATAATAATAATAATAATAATAATAATAATAATAATAATAATAATAGAAATAATAAATATAAATATAATAATAAAGATTAAAAATATAAGACTTTTTTTAAGATTTAGATAAAATATTGTAAGATTTTTTGAAAAGGTTTTTATTAGGGTTAAGGTTATTTATAATATAAAAATATATAGAAGAGAAGATAATAAAATTGATAAAAAATAAGATTTTTAAAAAAATATAATATATATTAATATTAATTTTTTGTTTTGATAAATTTATTAAGGAATTTATTTCTTTTAAATATTTATATATATATTATATATATAATCGATATATAATTTATACTTTAATTTTTTATAGAAATAAGATAATAATTTTATTTCCGAGAATCGCTAAAAATTAATTAAATATATAATTGATTTAATATATATATATATAAATTATTATTTGAATATCTTTTTATAGATAATATTAATTATTTAAGTTTATAAGAATTTAAATTATATTTATAAAATAACATTAGAAAATATAGTATTTATTAGTTTTATTTAAATAAATAAAGAAATTATTAAATAAATTATATAATTTTGTTTAAAAAAGGATTTTATAATAATATAATATATAGAGAACTTAGATATATAGGGAACTCGGATATTTTTTGCTTATTGTTAATTTGAAATCCTAATAACTTTTATTATATATATTTAATCATCTTTTATATCTGCTTAGATTGAAGAGAAGCTTTAACAGATTATAGTTGCACTTTAATTAAAAGAATTTAAATCAATTAGAAAGGTTGCAAAGCATTTTGAAGTCCCTAAGTCCATTCTAGTCGATAGGCTGACTAAGAAGAAAACATGTTCCCAAACCTACGAAATAGCTCAAATTCTTTCAAATACAGAAGAAAATACTCTTATATAATAGATTTCACAATTTACAATTATTAGATTCCTTGTTACACTTATATTGATGAAGGAAATGATCGACGAAATTCGTCTTCGATATATTCAGATTGTATTATCTCGAATTTCTATCTTGACAGAAATTCCATTTATAAGCTACAAATGGATCTATAGATTCCAAAAACGATATCCAGAACTTAAAATATGTTATTTATATTAATTAAAGTCTAATTGGGCTAAAGAGGCAAATCCGGAGAATATTCAGACTTGGTTTGATATGTTTCGTATATGTCTTATTGAACAAAAGTATAAATTAGATAATATATATAATATAGATGAAATTGGATTTGGAATTGGAAGTATTCAAAATATATATATTATAGTTGATTCTATTCAGAAATCGAATTGGAAAGTTATAATTAGTAAGTAAGAATGGATAACTATATTTGAATATATCAATGTAGTTAGAAAGGCTCTATTACTTATAATCATTTTCAAGGCTCAGAATATGAATTCTGTATAGATTCTAAAGGATATACCTCAAAACTGACAGTTCTCTACTAATACAAATGGATGGACCTCAAATAATTATAGATTAGAATGGTTAAAAAGGGTTTTCGAACCAGAATTCAAGAAAGTGTCAGGTGATCAACCTCGACTTTTGATTATGGATGGCCATTCAAATTATATTACAGGTAGCTTTATTGCTTTCTATATAGAGAAGGATATCGATTTATTTATATTATCTCTTTATTGCTCCTATTTACTTCAGCTACTTGATATTGTGGTGTATGGGCCAATGAAACGATATTATGCTTTGGAGGTCGATCGATATTCTCGAGCTGATGTAAAGCGAATTCAAAGAGCTGAATAGATAGAACTCTTTCAAAATATTAGAAAAAAAGCATTGAATTCTTTTAATATTAAAATTGGTTGGAGAGGAGCTGGTTTAGTATCTTTTGCTTTATAAAAAGTACTTGATATATTACTATTTAATTCCTTCTAGTAATCTTCTATTTTATAAATAAGAATCTTTAATCAAGATCTAGACTTATCTATACTCAAAAGTTCTTTTCCAGATAGGACAGAACTAATGCAAGCAAATCAGATCTTTAATACAATTCTAGTAAGCAGTGGTTCTCTTGTATCATCAATTCGTTGATATGCTAAGAGAATAACTAGACTTGTAGAATCTCAAAATACTGAGATAGCCTTACTTCGGAAACAGTTCGCTGATGTTCAAAAAGTAATTGAGACTTGAAAAAAAAGAATTAAAGGCAAAAAAGTCAAATTACAAGGTCAATTTGTCTTTAGTATTAAGGAAATATTGAAAATAGTATATGAGGCGAAGGAAAAACCTAAGGAGAAAAAGCCACGAGGACGATCACACAAACGCCCAATTGAAGAATCAGAAGAAGAGATTGAAGAAGAAGAGCTAGAGAATAGTTCAAATGATTCAGAATTGGAATTGGAGGATTGTATAGCTCGTAGAACAAGATCGTGTGTAGAATAATTGAAAAAGTGTTTGAGTTCCTTATATGTCCGAGTTCCCTATATATTATGTTATATGAAATATATTAGCAAATTTATATTTAGATATTAATTATAATGTAATATAAAAGGATATTTTTATATAATATATTAATAATTATAATTATAAAGATAATATTATTTTAATTATATAAAGATAATCCTTAAATTATTTATATATAGAAATATTAGATAATTCAAAATAAAGATAATATTTTATAATAATCTAAAGGTAATATATTATATAAACAAAATTATATATATTAATATAATAATATTAATTTATTTATAAAAAATAATAAATAAAATTAGAATTATTTATAATATGAAGATATACAAAAAAAAAGATAATAAAACTAATAAAAAATAAGATTCCTAGAAAAATATAATATATATTAATATTAATATTTTGTTTTAATAGGTTTATGAAGGAATTTTTTTATTTTAAATATTTGTGTATATATTATATATATAGTTAATATATAATTTATATCTTGATTTTTTGCAAAAATAAGGTAGTAATCTTATTTTCAAGATTTATTGAAAACTAATTAAATATATAATCGATTAAATATATATATATATAAATTATTATTTAAATATCTTTTTATAAATAATATTAATTATTTGAATTTATAAAAGTTCAAATTATATCTATAAGGTGATATCGGAAAATATAATATTTATTAATCTTATTTAAATGAATAAAAAAATTATTGAATAAATTATATAATTTCGCTTAAAAAAGGATTTTATAATATATAAAATATATTAATAAATTTTATATTTAAATATTAATTGTAGTGTAATATAAAAGAATGTTTTTATATAATATATTAATAATTATGATTATAAAGGTAATATTATTTTAGTTATATAAAATATCCTCAAATTATTTATATATAGGGATATTAAATGATTCGAAATATAGGTGATATTTTATAACGATTTGGAGATAGTATATTATAACAATCTCAATATTATTATTCCAAAAGGATATCTTAAATTATTATATTGAAGATAATATCTTTAATCAAGATTTATATATAATATATATTATATAAACAAAATTATATATATTAATATAATAATATAATAAAGTATTAATTTATTTATAAAGAATAATAGTTAAGATTAGGGTTAGAATTGGAATAGAATAATAAATTTGAATTCTAATAGATTATAATATTTTATATTATTTATAATCTAAATTTAAACAATTTAAATAATATAAAAATTTATTAAAAATATTTTATTATATAGGAAATATATTTTCTTCAATTTATTTATAATTTAATCTATTATTAAAAATTATTAATTTTTCAATAAAATAACAAAGAATAAAAATAGATAATAAATATAGAATATATAAAAACTACTTTATTTTAAAAAGAGATCTTATTGAAAAGATTCTCTATTTTTTTTAAAGATTTAATAAATAGATTAATAAATAATAGGGGTAATGGTTCCTTATATTTTATTTATTAGTTCATTATCGATTTGAAAATATTATAAAGATCAATATATTCTTATATTTCATTATAAAAGGAAAATAATATAAAAAATAATCTTTTTATATTAAGATCCTTTTATTTAAATAAAGAATCCTAATAGAAATTATAATTAATCTGTTTTTTTTATATATAAAATATAAATATTAGATATTTATATTGATTTAATATAGATATAAATTCTGAAATTTTTTTTTCAAAAAGTTTCTTACTAAAGTATATAATTATATAATATATAAGCTTTATTTTAATAAAAGCTTTTTTCATTGAAAAAGGGTAAGTAAAAGATTATAGAATATATTGATATTGATTTAATTGTTTTTGGAAGATCTTTATTTAAATATCTATAAATCCAAAACTATATTTAAAGAAAAATTCAATATTCAAAAATAAGATTGGTTTATAAATTGAATATATTTTCTAATTAATCTTAAAAAATTTAAATTATAGGTTAATACAATATAAACAAGATTAAAAATCTGTTTTGGTTTCTTTATATATAAAGAGAATATTATTTATATAATATTAATATAAGATTAAATTATCTTATATTATTTTATTATTATATTTGATTATATTTATAATAAATTATTCTTTAAGTTCAAGGTTAATATTAACAAATATAAGAGTATAAAATATTCTTATTATAATATTATTAATTTAATAAAAATATTTTTTATAAAAATCAAAACAATTATAAATTATTATAATTTCCAAAAAATAAGGAATCATAAATTGGTCTATATTATTGATTATTTTAAAAGAAGTAAAGATTAATTAAAGTAAATTAATTGTTTTCTTTATATTGATATTTATATAAAAAGATTCTAAATTATTAATTATAATTTAAATATTGTTAATATAAATAATAATATATTTATTAATTATAAAAAGAATTTTATAAATAAAATCAATTATTTAAAAGAAATATTTATAATAATAAATATATAATAATATAAAATTTTAGAATAATATTTTTTTTAATATATATAAATATTCTAAAATTTATATTAAAAAGGATTTAATATCAATAATATTAATAATATCTTTAAATATAATTAATTAATAATATTTCTTAATATTTATATAAAAGATATATTTATATATTAAAGGATTATCAAATATATAATTATATTCTTTAAGATATTAGGATTTCGAAATAATTATTATATTAAGGTTTTTATTAATAATTTTCAATAAAAATCTATTTGATTATAAAAAATCTTTTATAGATCTTAAATTTAAATTAAATTTATAAATATCAAATAAAGATAGGATCGAAATCTTTTTGAATAATAAATCCTTTTTTATTTAAAATCTTTTTTTAATTTAATAATTCTATTTTTTATAAAATGATATCTAATCTTTTTTAAGAATATAAAATTTCGATTATTATTAATCTTTTGTATTACAAAAATATTATTTAAAATATATATTTCTTTTAAAATAAGATTATATTTAAAAGATATAAATGAAATTTGGAGTATAATACAAAATGAATTCAGTATTTAATACTAATTTATATTTGATATTTTGAGGTATAATTATATTTATATTTTTGAAGATATTATTATTAAATTAATGATCAATTTCAAAAAGAATAATAAATATATAAAATGAAACAAAATATTGTTTCAATAAATCTGAGATTCTATAAAATAAATCTAAATGAAATTCCAAAAATTGATAAATTAGAAATATAAATTATATTATATAATTTTTTCAATTTAAATTAATAAAAAGGATTATAATAGATATTTATAGAATAATTAAAATTATCTTCGAAATAAACTCTATAAATACTTTCTTTAATTTTAAGATTTGTTTGAATATTTTTTTTTATTATTTTCTTTTCCTTTTTTTGTATTTTTCTTAACTTTTTGAATCTATAAATTAAAGATATCTTTCGATTTGAACTTTAATTTGAAATTTTGGATCTTTCGATCTTTTTTGTTTTCTAAAAATATCAATAATATTTTCCAATATTTATAAAACAGAAAATTAAAAAGATATATCAGATTTTGAGATTTTATATTTTTTTATAAATTATTTTATTTGTTTATAAATTAGAATAATTATAATATCGATTTTGAATAAGGTATCTTATATTTCTATATCTTTATTTGTTTTTTGTTTTAACAAAAAAGATTTGAATTTCTTTGATATTTTTTATTGTATAATATTATATATTAAAATAATTGATTTTTATAAAAACAATTTTTTGTATTAAAGAAAAAATATATTATCAATTCTAATCCAATTTAAAAAGATAAATAGAATAATCTTTCTATTTATATTTAAAACAATTGAGGTATTGTTAAATAAGATAATAATTATCTTAAATTAGATAAAATCTAATTTTGTTGAATAAATAGTTTTGATGAATTACAATTATAAATAGATAACCTTTATTTTCTTAAAATCAATTATAATATTTAATATATTTTTTTTGTAGATATAAGTTTTGATTAAATATTCAGTTTCAAATATCTTAAACTTTATTAAAATATTATATTCTTTTGAGATTTAAAGAGAAAAAAGATGAATATATTCTTTGATTTCGAAAAAGAATATATTATTTATAAAATACTTTTTAAATAAGAACAAATATAAGCAAATATGATTTGATTTGATAATAATTTGATAAATCTTATATATATAAATAATATAGAATAGGAATTATTTTAAGAAATTCTTCAAAAAAGTTATATTATAAAATAATAAAGATAA
Source organism: Sclerotinia subarctica (assembly GCA_025389085.1). Lineage (NCBI taxonomy): Eukaryota > Fungi > Ascomycota > Leotiomycetes > Helotiales > Sclerotiniaceae > Sclerotinia > Sclerotinia subarctica. The sequence goes on along the minus strand of QRFI01000004.1, from coordinate 1,018 downwards.
GGTCTTTATTATCAATAAATATTATTCAAATAAATATAATTGAATAAAATATAGTTTTTTGTATATTAATAGATTAAGATTATTTGTAATATAAAGATATACAAAAAAGAAAATAATAAAATTAATAAAAAATAAGATTCTTAGAAAAGTATAGTATATACTAGTATTAATCTTTTGTCTTAATAAATTTATCAAGGAATTTATTTGTTTTAAATATTTGTATATATATTATATATATAATCAATGTATAATTCATACTTTGATTTTTTGTAAAAATAAGGTAATAGCTTTATTTTTGAAAATTATTGAAAGTTAATCAAATATATAATTGATTATATATATATATATATAAATTATTATCTAAATATTTTTTTATAAATAATACTAATTATTTGAATTTATAAAAACTCAAATTATATTTATAAAATAATATTAGAAAATATAGCATCTATTAGTTTTATCTAAATAAATAAAGAAACTATTAAATAAAGTATATGATTTTATTTAAAAAAGGATTTTATAATATATAAAATATATTAATAAGTTTTATATTTAAGTATTAATTATAATATAATTTAAAAGGATTTTATAATATATAATATATATTAATGAGCTTATATTTGGATATTAATTATAGTGTGATATAAAAGGATATTTTTATATAATATATCAATAATCATAATTATAGGGGCAATACTATCTTAATTATATAAGGGTAATCCTCAAATTATTCATATATAGGGATATTAGGTGATTTGAGATAAGGGTGGTATTTTATAACAATCTAGAGATAGTATATTGTAGCGATCTTAATACTACTACCCCAAAGGGATACCTTGAACTAATATATCAAAAATCATATATAATATATATCATATAAACAAAATTATATATACCAATATAATAATATAATAAAACATTAATTACGGGTTAGGGTTAGGGTTAGGGTTAGGGTTAGGGTTAGGGTTAGGGTTAGGGTTAGGGTTAGGGTTAGGGTTAGGAGTTAGGGTTAGGAGTT